>CANSZD010000248.1:162500-1560745 GCA_947648045.1 Beta corolliflora | reverse complement strand
AAATATAAAATTGGATAAGTCAATAATTTGTCTTTATGAGTTTATCAATATCCAATTCGGTTTATGAGTCTTCCTCTAAAGACTTGTTGGTGAATTCAAAGCGTTTTTCAATACATTCCTTCAACGAGGTAGTCGAATATGCACTCATCCCGCGTAGGCAAATAAAAACATGTGTACAATTTGTCGACTTTACTAGGAAGGATTTTATAATTTTATTTTTAAATGAGTGGGTGAAACTCGAAAAATGCGATTAATACTTATTTTATGCTTTTAAATAACATTACGGAGTTTTTGCATTTGCATGGCTATTTTTAGCCCGATTACAAGGAATATGCGTCCTTTGCCTCATTAGAACATGTTCTGTGCGTGAGGCATCCCCAATGGTTTTGCGCGTTGTCCTTCCAAAAAGCTTAATGAGTGATAGTGTTGGATATTAGTCATAAAGCGAGCCTACCAAACCATGACATTGTTATCTTGCTCTGACTTGGCGGAGGTGCGTCTTACACATGGCCACCTTCCTTTAAATAAAGGTACGAAGGTGGGATCAATCTCTAATCATGGACCCTTTTTAGCCTTAACCTAAGCGACCATAGTTTTAAACGTAGATCTTGACTCTAGGATGAGAGGCGCATACTATTCTTGCCTATATGACATCCTTGATTCTTTGTTTCTATGTTCGACGTGCTTTCCCCTCGTATTTCCCTTCGAATTAGGCTAGAAATCATCGAAAAGCGATCAATACATCGACGAAAAAGAAACCACTCCAAAAAAACCAATGCACCAAGCGCACGAGCTTGCGTCACACGTAAGCCTCGTGCGCTTGGCACCCACTATAGCGCACGTTACGCGACTCTCGCGTGTGGCGCAAGCTTCCCGACTTCTGCGTGATTAGTTTTGGTTCGGTTTATTTCTTGGATTTCTCTCTATGTTTGCATCATCGTTCATGATCACTTTAGGTCATCATTTCAAGAAAACTCACCTAATCTAAAAATAAAAATCGATTTTTCATACATATCACACGAAGTTAGTCTACGAAAAAAAACGGTGCATCTAGAAAAGTGATCATGATAGAGTTAGAGTTGTCATGACATGTCTACGTCATCTCGGCTTCTCCCGTCCTATCCAATAAATCTTCCCTATCATATCATCCCGATCATACTCCATGCATTTCGAAAACTATATCTTTTTCGAAATCGATCCTCGACCCTATTATGTTCCATCTTTTACGAAAACATTTACTAATCATCACCCTACCACAAGTTCAAAATAAAATCTTTTCATAAATTAATCCCATCATTTTTTCCAATAAAAGATAAAAAGATAGGGGGTCCCTTTTCTAAGACCAATTTAAAAAATTCTAAGCCCGAATTCAAATATCTCGATCATAGTCTAAACAATCCAATCCAATCAACCAATCCCAATCCCCCAACCATTTTCATTCTTATTAGGCCCATATAAACTTGAGTCCATGCATTCATATTAGGCCCACTCGCATTAGTTACCATCTTAGTCCCAATCTAAGTCCAATCCTAGTCCATTCCAATCTAAGTCCAAACCTAGTCCATTTTGAATGATAAACCTATGCGCATCTCGAAGTCTAACTTCAAACCAATATAGGACTAAGTCCAAAGTTTGGTCCATTTAGGCCCAATTCATGTCCTAGGTCTAGTTTGCATCTCGCACGTAAGCCCTAGTCAAATCTTAGGACTACAAAACCCAATTCATACCCTAGGTCTAGTTTGCATCTTTATGCAAGCCACTAGTCAAGCCTTAGGACTATAAAAGCACAATTCATACACTAGGTCTGGTTTGCATCTCCATGTAAGCCTATTCAAGTCTTAGGACAATAAAAACCCCATTCATACCCTAGGTCTAGTTTGCATTTCCATGTAAGCCCTAGTCGACACTTAGAACTATAAAGGCCCGGTTCATACCCTAGTTTTAGGTTTGCATCTTCACGTAAGCCCTAGTCAAGTCTTAGGACTATAAAAGCCCAATTCATACCCTAGGTCTAGTTTCCATCTCCATGTAAGCGCTAGCCAGAGTCTTAGGACAATAAAAGCCCAATTATCCTAGGTCTAGTTTCCATCTATATGTAAGGTCTAGTCAAGTTCAATTCCAAACCCATATAAGACAAAATCCAAACTCTAAAACCCCTCAATCATTTTTGCCTAGCATGCTTACTTTAAATGTTGGTTCAAAGTCTAGTCCTCCCTAGGTCCATAATGGCCCAAATCATCGAGTTTACTGACTACTCCTCCCCAAGTCCATAATGGCCCGATCTTTGAGTCTAGCTTCGCTTATTCTAATTGTAAGTTTAAAGTATATTCTCCCCTAGTGTCTAGTCAGCTTATCATCCATAAGATCAAAGCCTAGTCACCCTTATTGTCTAGCCTACTTACTCTCCCAGTAAGTTCAAAGTCTAGTCACCCTTACGTCTAGCCTACTTATTCTAAATATAAGTTCAAAGTCTAGCCTTCCTTATTGTCTAGCCTACTTTACTCTCCCGTATGTTCAAAGTCTCATTCACTCTTAGCTCTAGCCTACTTATTCTAAATATGAGTTCAAAGTCTAGTCGTCATATTGCCTAGCCTACTTACTCTCCCGTAAGTTCAAAGTCTAGCTACCCTCGTTGTTACAGCCTACTTACACTTAAATGTAAGTTCAAAGTCAAGTTTTCTTAGTCCGCTTATTACCATACTATTACCTATCACCTAGCCTCGCTTACTCTCATGTAAGTTCAAAGTCTATATTCCTTAAGTCCACATAGGCAAGCTTCTTTGAGTCTAGTCTACAAATTGTACCAGTAAGTTCAAAGTCTAGTATTCCCCAAAGCATAGTCATTGATTTGATCTACTTGTATAGTCCACCAATCCAATCCATGTCCCATATGCATATAGTTAGGCCCATGTCTACATCATGGTCTAAAACCCATTTCAATTTCCATTTCCACTTCAAAAATCATTTCCCATTTCCATTTATCATTTCCAATTCCAAACCATCCGTCTCATTTTGATTTCACATGTCGAAATTCTTTTTATTAGTCGTATAAGTGAGGTCCATCCGTAACTATTCGGAGACGGAGTCGAGAGTGTAATACCCTAAATTTTATCTAGTTTAATTAAAAAAAATAATAATTACACTTTAATAGCTTAATTAAGATAGTAATATTTATTTCGAAATATGATTTTAGATGTGTGGAGTAAAATTACGGTTTTACCCAAGAGTTGTTTGTTTTAGAAAAGGAAAAAGAAAATAAAATGATGAGAAAGTGTTTTGGAGAAAATCAAATTCATCTTGTTGCTATCCTTCGTGGCTTTAGGTGATTTTGCCACACTTAAGCTTTGTTGTCAATTATTCAAGCTCCATCAAATGAAATTAAAAGCCTTTTGAGATACTAGTATTTCACCAAGAAAAACCTCAATTAAGCTCATCCATCTCTCTCAACATGCATCCTTCTTTCTCTCTCTTCGAATCCCATTTCTTTGTGAAGCCAGCAGTGCTGCCGCCACCGTTGTTGTTGTTCTTCGGTGGTTCTTCCCGCCCCATTTTCTCCTCTCGCGCCCGTGGTTGATGCCGTGTCTTTGCGGTGTTACTGATCCCGTTGTTGGTTGTTCTTAGTCCCATTTTCTCTCTCCTTTGCTTGTGCGGTGCTGATGCCACCGTGTTGTTTATGCTCCTCATCGCCGCCACGTGGGTCATTGGTGTTGTCGGTGTTCGGGAAGTAGGCTGCTTTCGTTCCCCTTTGCATTTGCTTTGCCCTTCGTTCTTACTCCTCTAGCTCAATTGTTGCTGCTATTGGGTTATAATCATATCTCCAAATTCAGAATTTTATCTTATTGAAGGTAAAAGATGAAGTTTTTGCCTCTTAAATTCAAGATTAGCAATGTTTTAAGCTTATTTTCAACAATCGAAAGTATGAACATTGGGTAAATTGTTCTTGAACTTATTTTGGTTTAATGACTAAAGATAATTTAGTTCAATTAGTTAGTAAACTATAATCTCAGATCCAAGTTAACTACTTTAGTTTGCAAAATATATTTCGATAGTTCTTCAAGTACTTTTAAAATAGAACCTAGTTGGATTTAGATTAATCTAATTTTATGGAGAGTTAGAATGTGAGATTGATAATGTGAGTTGATTAGTGAAATAGTTTGTATATAAAGGTTTGTGGTTAGTTCATGAAAAAACTTAGAAAGTATAAGAAGTTAGTTTCCTTATCTCGAAATATAGTGAGAATGGTTGTTAATTATTGGTATTGTTGTTTGAGGTATAATATGGATATCGATGTATGGAGCTCAAGTATGTTGGATGAACCAAGACTCGGTATGGAATAGAAGTAGAATTCGGAGATCGAAAAAGGTACACATTGTCCCTCCACCTTATGAACCGAATTACGTTTGCGCGAAATTGTATGTTGTATAAAGTTTCGTGATTTGCCAAAAAAAAATTAGAATCTTGACTTGAACTTGTTATGGTTTTATGATTGTAAGTTGAACTTTGGTTCAAAAGGGTGATTCTTGAGTTCTTAGCTTATTTGATTTCGTGAGTATGTAATTTGACGCCAAGTGTTCGACGAGTATAAAGATTAACCTTATTTTTCCAATTATGATTTCGAGATATGTTTATAAGTTTTGCTATGATGTATAGTTTTATTCGAATATTCCGAAGTAAGTAAAAGTTATCCAAGAAAATCGGCTAATGTTATACTAAGCCAATCGAGCTTTGGACAATTATATATTTCGATTTCGAATCTTAATACTATAAATTGTTCAGTGACCCACGTTATAAGACGGGATATGAAAGTTATGGAGGTTTGATTATAAGTATTTAAATAAGAGTTGTCGATATATTTCTCGATGTATCCATAAGTAAAATAAAGATGTATCCATAAGTAAAATATTCACGGCGACCTCGTATGTTTTAAAATAAGTAATTGACTTTAATTTGATGTGGTTGATAAGCTTATGAAACTTAACTATGATTTCACTAATATACGTATAGATACATAGTTGTAAATATATGAAATTACAAAGAGTTTGGTTCCTACAAGCTACTAGGAATCAGAGCATATTGTGATAGACAAATATTTTGTGATTCAAGTCTTTTATATAAATTATGAGATATGATTACGATACAAGTTTCTTTTGTTGATCAACCTTGAGAAATATGGATTTTACTTTTTTGAGGATAAGAGTTTGAAAGTTTTGATATAATGTAAGATTCCGAAATATATCCTATTATAAGTTTTGTATGCTTGAGTTTATTTGGGTTATGAAAAGGTCCAATTTTTAGAACTAAACTATTATTTCGAGATGTTAAATATTTGATAAATTAGTTTAGGAAACCTTAGTTAATTTTATGATAACTACCGGAGCTAGCAATAAATCTTTTGGGAAATGAGATCGAGTGTGAATTTGTAAAGTTATAAAGTAAGCATTCCGATTTTGTTTTTGAGAAAGGAGGAAGTTCGGTTAAAACATAGATTAAACTATTCGATATCCTCAGAATCTTGAATTGGGTTTTATAAGATTTAATAGTTATGTTGGAATGGTTGCAAGATAATTTGGTTGTGAGAATCTATTACGAATATAAGTTTTACGTTGTAATTTGGAAACATTAATGGAATATGTTTGAGAACTTCACGGCCGCAAAGCAAGTGAAGTAGTAGATGACATAAATCATATACCGAGACTTAAGTCGGATATTTGAGGTTTATAATAGTAAAATAAGAGATCAAGAAATGAGTGATGGATCGAAGGAGTAGCAAAACACTATAATGAATTTATGATAATTAAACTATGAAGCACTATATTCAAAATGGAAATCTTCTACTATGATGAGTATCGAAATAGGATAAATAAAAGAGTTTGGAGATATCATTTTCTACTAGAAGAGAAAGATTAAAGAATGGGAAGTTGGAGGAATATAGATCTTGTGTAAGGGAGTAATACAAAAGTAAGAACTTAACATGCGGGGGTTTATGTTAGGATATAATAGCTCAGGAAAGGAGGAGTAGACCGAAAGATTAGCAAACGGCATATACAATTATAATACTAAGTTGTTAGAAACTTTATCCGAGCTAGGAATATTATACTAAGAAGTATCAAAGTAGGCTAAATTGAAAAGCCTAGATGTATTATTTTCTCACTAAAAAGGGTAGAGGATAACAAAAAAAAGGTCGGGGAAGTATATATAGACAGTGCAATTGAGTGTTGGGAACTAGAGATATGAGTTCATAATAATGGAAATATAGATATATGGGCAATTTGGACATAAATTTATATAGGTTGGATTACAAAGTATAAACAAATAGTCGAGACAAGAAAAGGAATAAAGTTGAGGACACAAATAACATTTGTGTGATATTGAACTTCAGGGTAATAAGGCTTATTTTCGGATATCATAGTAGTTGAGTTACGAAGAGATCGAAGTTCAAGTATGAGGTGTTGAATTATTTAGATGTGGGATTAATCATCAAGTCGTTTGGAGGAAGTAACTATAACTATAAAGATAAGTCCGATCTATAAGTCATGAAGTTTTCGTGTATCTAAATTACAGGTGAGGTTATGATATGTGGTGTATCACGAGGTTTAAGTATATACGAACCTTAGAAATATGCGGATTCGAGTAATGTACAATTTCTTGGTATTATTACATTTTGATATTCGGGAATTCAAAAAGAATAATAGAAGTTCTACTTAGGATATGACAAGAGTATTATATATAATATGATCTACAATATAAACATAATGATTTGCTCAGCTTATAAGTTGTATAGGTTGTTAAATAGGATTATATGAAAAGATATTTCTCACTAGAGAACCTTCGTGACTATGATCTAAAGATTATAGAAGCTTTTAAATTCTATTTTGATCTTTTAGTTAAGCGATAGAAGTGGGTCATATTTTCTTTAAAGTCCTATTTGATTTGTTTTAACAATTGGTTTTATAAAGGATTGAATTATACTAAATTATTGGAAACTCGAGGATAATGTGTTATCGAACAATTTGAGTTTGTACATGAAATACTCAAATGCAATTATGATATGAGATTTCGATATATTTGACTTGAGAAGTATGAATTGAGTTTACGAAAATATCGAATTATGAATTATGTTTTTGTAAGGGGAAGAAGGCTGAGAGAGATGGGAACAACATTATGTATTATGCATACTCCGTATTCTGGGGACATGTCCTAAAAAGTCTTGCAAGCAGTACATAACGGAAGAGGGAGACGTCCCTTGTAAAAGCTTAGAGACTTCGCCTAGTTGCAACTCTATTCGTGTTCCTTCCCAATTATAATATGATTTGAAAATAAAATAAAATAATAGAATAAGTATTTGAATATGTAAATGGTTTTGTGGAAGCTATTTCAAGCTTGATTTTCGAAGAATGTTATACTCTCCCAAGTTTCCGAATTCATGCGTGAACACGAGGATGATTTACAAAGAGACTCGTTAGGAATTTATGAAGGGAGTTAGTTACGTTTTTTACATATTTGGATTAAAGAGTATTATATTTGAAATACGAAGTGGCAAATAGTGCTATGTCTTAGAGTATTCCGTTTATTGATTCTAGAAGATCATATTAGATTCAATGGAATTCTTATAGTTCCTCTAATTAAGTATATATTATTCATTTTAGTAGCATACTCGTATTATTATTTTAAACGAGTAACATTGGAAATTGTCTATAAAGATTTGTTATATTATTCTTTCATTATGATTTCTCTATATCTTGGGTTGAAATATTTCGTAAGATAAGCTAATTACGTGAATATGTTTTAAGCCACCAAAAAGATTTTCTGGTCGTGGACTGTGTACTCGGTTGTCGATTTTGTCTTTGGAACTCTTCACTCGGTGAAGGCGGCGTTCAATGTTAGTGATTTTTGCAGGAAATATTGAAGCTAGCTCCGGTGTGGTCAAAGGATCATGAGTATTATAAGAGATGATTTTCGGATAAGTTATGGTGGAGATTGTAGAAATTAATTAAAATAATTCTTATGGAGCATTATTGTATTTTCGGAGATTAGTTTGATCATTTCAAGTAAACATACTAGTATTTTGGGTTGATGTTCGTATAAAAAGGTTATGTTTAATGCTGTAAGGTATTCTAATTCGAGGTTATTAAATCATAATTGCGGTTTGTGAATGCTAAGTGTGATTAGCTAGCAAACTCTGAAGTGCAGCATTTAGTGTGGTATCGAGCATGGTTGTTTCAGAGTTGTCTTGATCTTCATATCATGGCATATGAGTTTAAGAAAGATATTTGGGATTGTTTGAAAATTATTTGGGTTATTAGCAGTGAAGAATTGAGGAATAGAGATTAAGATATTGAAGGTTGGGTATTGAGATTGAAAATATGAAAGCAGGTGAAAAGTTCTATTGAGGTTTTAGCTTTGAGTGGCTAATAGAGAAATACCGAATTATGTTAATTGAGATTATGGAGAATTCGTAATAGTTACTAATTGGGTTGGAAAGAAATTTATCTTTTGAGATGTTAGAGTTCGGTTCAGGGTTCCTTTTGGTTTGATTTTTGTGAAAATGTTTTCACGAATGCATTCGTTCATAGATGTTCTAAAGTTTTATGTTTTCAAATTTCGAGGCCAAATTTATTTTAAGGGTGATAAATTGTAATAGCCTAAATTTTATCTAGTTTAATTAAAAAAAGTAATTATACTTTAATAGCTTAATTAAGTTAGTAATATTTATTTCAAATATGATATTAGATGTGTGGAGTAAAATTACGGTTTTACCCAAGAGTTATTTTTTTTTAGAAAAGGAAAAAGAAAAATAAATTGATGAGAAAGTGTTTTTGGAGAAAATCAAATTCATCTTATCCTTATCCTTCGTGGCTTTTAGGTGATTTTTGCCACACTTAAGCTTTGTTGTCAATTATTCAAGCTCCATCAAATGAAATTAAAAGCCTTTTGAGATACTAGTATTTCACCAAGAAAAACCTCAATTAAGCTCATCCATCTCTCTCGGCATGCATCCTTCTTTCTCTCTTCTTCGAATCCCATTTCTTTGTGAAGCAGGTAGATGCTGCCGCCACAGTGTTGTTGCTGCTGGTGGTTCTTCCGCCCATTTTCTCTCTCCTCGCTTCGTGGTTGATCTGCGTTGTCTTTGCGGTGTTACCGATGCTCGCTGTTGGTTGTTCTTAGTCCCGTTTTCTCTCTCCTTTGCTTGTGCGGTGCTGATGCCACCGTGTTGTTTATGCTCCTCATCGCCGCCGTGCGGTCTTCGGTGTTGTCGGTGTTCGGGCAGTAGCCGCTTTTCTTCCCCCGCATTTGCTGCCCTCGTTCTTACTCCTCTGCCATTGTCGCTTTTATTGGGTATAATCATCCACCTCTGAATTCAGAATTTTATTTTTCAAAAAGATGAGTGGTTTTGCCTCTTAAATTCAAGATTAGCCTATGGTTTAAGCTTATTTTCAAACTCGAAAGTATGAACTTTGGTAAATTCTTCGAACTTATTTTGGTTTAATGACTAAGATAATTTAGTTCAATTAGTTAGTAAACTATAATACGGAGAACCAAGTTAACTACTTTAGTTTGCAAAATATATTTCGATAGTTTTCAAGTACTTTTAAAATAGAACCTAGTTGCTATTTCGATTAATCTAATTTTATGGAGAGTTAGAATGTGAGATTGATAATGTGAGTTGATTAGTGAAATATTTTTTATATAAAGGTTTGTGGTTAGTTCATGAAAGAATTTAGAAAGTATAAGAAGTTAGTTTCCTTATCTGAAATATAGTGAGAATGGTTGTTAATTATTGGTATTGTTGTTGAGGTGTAATATGGATATCGATATATGGAGCTCAAGTATGTTGGATGAACCAAGACTCGGTATGGAATAGAAGTAGAATTTGGAGATCGAAAAGGTACACATTGTCCCTCCACCTTATGAACTGAATTACGTTTGCGAAATTGTATGTTGTATAAAGTTTCGTGATTTGCCCAAAGAAATTAGAATCTTTACTTGAACTTGTTATGGTTTTATGATTGTAAGTTGAACTTTGGTTCAAAAGGGTGATTCGTGAGTTCTAAGCTTATTTGATTTCGTGAGTATGTAATTTGACGCCAAGTGTTCGACGGTATAAAGATTAACCTTATTTTTCCAATTATGATTTGAGATATGTTTATAAGTTTTGCTATGAAGTATAGTTTTATTCGAATATTCTGAAGTAAGTAAAAGTTATCCAAGAAAACCAGCTAATGTTATACTAAGCCAATAGAGCTTTCAGACAATTATATATTTCGGTTTCTAAATCTTAATACTATAAATTGTTCAGTGACCCACGTTATAAGACAGGATATGAAAGTTATGGAGGTTTGATTATAAGTATTTAAATAAGAATTGTCGATATATTTCTCGATGTATCCATAAGTAAAATAAAAGATGTATCCATAAGTAAAATATTCTGCGCGACCTCGTATGTTTTAAAATAAGTAATTGACTTTAATTTGATGTGGTTGATAAGCTTATGAAACTTAACTATGATTTCACTAATATACGTATAGATACATAGTTGTAAATATATGAAATTACAAAGAGTTTGGTTCCTACAAGCTACTAGGAATCCGAGCATATTGCGATAGACAAATATTTTGTGATTCAAGTCTTTTATATAAATTCTGAGATATGATTACGATACAAGTTTCTTTTGTTGATCAACCTTGAGAAATATGGATTTTACTTTTTGAGGATAAGAGTTTGAAAGTTCTGATATAATGTAAGATTCCGAAATATATCCTATTATAAGTTTTGTATGCTTGAGATTATTTGGGTTATGAAAATGTCCAGTTTTTTAGAACTAAACTATTATTTCGAGATGTTAAATATTTGACAAATTAGTTTAGGAAACCTTAGTTAATTTTATGATAACTACTGGAGCTAGCAATAAATCTTTTGGGAAATGAGATCGAGTGTGAATTTGTAAAGTTATAAAGTAAGCATTCCGATTATGTTTTTGAGAAAGGAGGAAGTTCATGTTAAAACATTGATTAAACTATTTAGAAGTATCCTCCAAGAATCTTGGAATTGGGTTTTATAAGATTTAATAGTTATGTTGGAATGGTTGCAAGATAAATTTGGTTGTTGAGGAATTCTATTTACGAATATAAGTTGTTACGGTTGTAATTTGGAAACAGATTAATGGAATATGATATGAGAACTTCACGGGCCGCAAAGCAAGTTGGGTAAAGTAGTAGATGACATAAATCATGTACCGAGACTTAAGTCGATATTTGAGGTTTATAATAGTAAAATAAGAGAATCAAGAAATGAGTGATGAATCGAAGGAGTAGCAAAACACTATAATGAATTTATGATAATTAAACTATGAAGGACTATATTCAAAATGGAAATCTTCTACTATGATGAGTATCGAACTAGGATAAATAAAAGAGTTTGGAGATATCATTTTCTACTAGAAGAGAAAGATTAAAGAATGGGAAGTTGGAGGAATATAGATCTTGTGTAAGGGGAGTAATACAAAAGTAAGAACTTAACATGCGGGGTTTATGTTAGGATATAATAGCTCAGGAAAGGAGTAGTAGATCGAAAGATTAGCAAACGGCATAATACAATTATAATACTAAGTTGTTAGAAACTTTATCCGAGCTAGGAATATTATACTAAGAAGTATCAAACTAGGCTACATTGAAAAGGCTAGATGTATTATTTTCTAACTAAAAAGGGTAGAGGATAACAAAAAAAGGCCGGGGGAGTATATATAGATCTCGTGCAATTAAGTGTTGGGAACTAGAGATATGAGTTCATAATAATGGAAATATAGATATATGGGCAATTTTGACGTAAATTTATATAGGTTGGATTACAAAGTACAAACAAATAGTCGAGACAAGAAAAGGAATAAAGTTGAGGACACAAATAACATTTGTGTGATATTGAACTTCGAGGTAATAAAGCTTATTGTCGAGATATCATAGTAGTTGAGTTACGAAGAGATCGAGAGTTCAAGTATGAGGTGTTGAATTATTAAGATGTGGGATTAATCATCAAGTCGTTTGGAGGAAGTAACTATAACTATTAATATAAGTCCGAATTCTATAAGTCATAAGTTTTCGTGTATCTAAATTACAGAGTGAGGTTATGAGATGTGGTGTATCACGAGGTTTTAGTATATACGAACCTTAGAAATCCAGGATTCGAGTAATGAACAATTCATTGGTATTATTACATTTTGATATTCGGGAATTCAAAAAGAATAATAGAAGTTCTACTTGGGATATGACACGAGTATTATATATAATATTAAAAATAATTGAAACATACCTTAAAAAAAAAAAAAAAAGAAAAGAGTACCCATCACAAACTTATGTGGTTTACTTTTCTCTCCCCCTCCTTTGGATAATGTAAAGGGTACTTATGACTTTTTGGCTTTTAAAAGTGATGTTTATTAAATCTGTGCCCATTTCCTATGTTCCACTTATTATGGAACAGGAAGTATGATTTACACAAGTATAAACATCGTGATTTGCTCGGCTTATAAAGTTGTATAGGTTGTTAAATAGGATTATATGAAAAGATATTTCTCACTAGATAACCTTCGTGACTAAGATCTAAAGATTATAGAAGCTTAAATTCTATTTTGATCTTTTAGTTAAGCCTATAGACGTGGGTCATATTTTCTTTAAAGTCCTATTTGAATTGTTTTAGCAATTGGATTTTATAAAGGATTGAATTATACTAAATTATTGGAAACTCGAGGATAATGTGTTATCGAACAATTTGAGTTTGTACATGAAATACTCAAATGCAATTTTGATATGAGATTTCGATATATTTGACTTGAGAAGTATGAATTGAGTTTCTGAAAATATCGAATTATGAATTATATTTTTGTAATGGGAAGAAGTCGCGAGAGCCGTGAGGAACAACATTATGCATTATGTATACTCGTATTCCGGGAACATGTCCTAAAAAAGTCTTGCAAGCAAGTACATAACGGAAGAGGGAGACGTCCCTTGTAAAAGCTTTGAGACTTCGCCTGGTTGGCAACTCTATTCGTGTTCCTTCCCCAGTATAATATGTTTTCTGAAAATAAAATAAAATAATAGAATAAGTATTTGAATATGTAAATGGTTTCGTGGAAAGCTATTTCAAGCTTGATTTTCGAAGAATGTTATACTCTCCCAAGTTTCTGGAATTCATGCGCTGAACACGAGGATGATTTACAAAGAGACTCGTTAGGAATTTATGAAGGGAGTTAGTTCTGTTGTACATATTTGGATTAAAGAGTATTATATTTGAAATACAGAAGTGGCAAATAGTGCTATGTCTTAGAGTATGCCAGTTATTGATTCTAGAAGATCATATTAGATTCTATGGAATTCTTATAGTTCCTCTAATTAAGTATATATTATTCATTTTTGTGACATACTCGTATTATTATTTTAAACGAGTAACATTGGAAATTGTCTATAAAGATTTGTTATATTATTGTTTCATTATGATTTCTCTATATCTTGGGTTGAAATATTTCGTAAGATAAGCTTAATTACGTGAATATGTTTTAAGCCACCAAAAAGATTTTCTGGTTGGACAGTGTGTACTCAGTTTCGCTGATTTTGTCTTTGGAACCCTGTCTCGGTGGGGCAGGCGTTCAATGTTAGTGATTTTTTGCAGAAATGTTGAAGCTAGCTCCGGTGTGGTCAAAGGATCATGAGTATTATAAGAGATGATTTTCGGATAAGCTATGGTGGAGATTGTATAAATTAATTGAAAATAACTCTTATGGTGTATTATTGTATTTTCGGAGATTGGTTTGATCATTTCATGTAAACGTACTAAAATTTTGGGTTGATGTTCGTATAAAAAGGTTATGTTTTTGCTGCAAGGTATTCTAATTCGAGGTTATTAAATCATAATTGCGGTTTGTGAATGCTAAGTGTGATTAGCTAGCCTCGGAAGTGCTCATGTGTGTTATCAGAGCATGGTTGTTTCAGAGTTGTCTTGATCTTCATATCATGGCATATGAGTAAATAAAGATATTTGAGATTGTTTGAAAATTATTTGGGTTATTAGCAGTAAATAATTGAGGAATAGAGATTAAGATATTGAAGGTTGGGTATTGAGATTGAAAATATCAAAAAGTGAAAAGTTCTATTGAGGTTTTAGCTTTGAGTGGCTATTAGAAGAAATATCGAATTATGTTTATTGAGATTATGGAGAATTCGTAATTGTTACTAATTGGGTTGGAAATAAATTTATCTTTTGAGATGTTAGAGTTCGGATCCGGGTTCCTTTTGGTTTGATTTTTGTGAAAATGTTTTCAGAGATGGCATTCGTTCATAGATGTTCTAAAGTTTTATGTTTTCAAATTTCGAGGACGAAATTGATTTTAAGGGTGGTAAATTGTAATAGCCTAAATTTTATCTAGTTTAATTAAAAAAAAATTAATTATACTTTAATAGCTTAATTAAGTTAGTACTCCCTCCGTCCCGGGAATACTCTTTAACTTTTCCTTTTTCAATACGGTCGAGTGATTTTTTGGACTTCTTTTTTGGATATAACCCACTATTATTTTAATCCTTCTACATTTTATAAACATTGGCCCACACTCTCTCTCCCCCAAAAAAAAAAATATCACTCCTATTACATACCAACCAACTAACCATGGCACTTACTCTCTCTATTAAAATAAAATAATACTTCTTTTACCTACTACTAACTCCTATCACATCTACTTTTCAATAAAAAACCACTTAATAACCAAACCAAAACTTATCATCTAAAACTACGTGCTTTGATAAGTGTCAAGAGTATTTTGGGACGGAGGGAGTAATATTTATTTCCAAATATGATTTTAGATGTGTGGAGTAAAATTACGCTTTACCCAAGAGTTGTTTTTTTTAGAAAAGGAAAAAAGAAAAATAAATTGATGAGAAAGTGTTTTGGAGAAAATCAAATTCATCTTGCTGCTATCCTTCGTGGCTTTAGGTGATTTTGCCACACTTAAGCTTTGTTGTCAATTATTCAAGCTCCATCAAATGAAATTAAAAGCCTTTTGAGATACTAGTATTTCACCAAGAAAAACCTCAATTAAGCTCATCCATCTCTCTCAACATGCATCCTTCTTTCTCTCTCTTCGAATCCCATTTCTTTGTGAA
Organism: Beta corolliflora; assembly: GCA_947648045.1. NCBI lineage: Eukaryota > Viridiplantae > Streptophyta > Magnoliopsida > Caryophyllales > Amaranthaceae > Beta > Beta corolliflora. The sequence goes on along the minus strand of CANSZD010000248.1, from coordinate 1,545,605 downwards.
GCAAGGTGCTGCCGCCACCGCTGTTGTTGCTCTTGGTGGTTCTTCCGCCCCATTTTCTCTCTCCTCTGCTCGTGGTTGATGCTACCGTTCTCAGCGGTGTTACCGGTGCTGCTTGTTGGTTGTTCTTAGTCCCGTTTTCTCTCTCCTTTGCTTGTGCGGTGCTGATGCCACCGTGTTGTTTATGCTCCTCATCGCCGCCGGCGTGGGTCTTTGGTGTTGTCGGTGTTCAGGCGAAGTAGCTGCTTTTGTTCCCCTGCATTTGCTGCCCTCGTTCTTACTCCTCTGCTCAATTGTTGCTGCTATTGGGTTATAATCATATCTCCAAATTTAGAATTTTATCTTATTGAAGGTAAAAGATGAAGTTTTTGCCTCTTAAATTCAAGATTAGCTATGGTTTAAGCTTATTTTCAACAACTGAAAGTATGAACTTTGGGTAAATTGTTCTTGAACTTATTTTGGTTTAATGACTAAGATAATTTAGTTCAATTAGTTAGTAAGCTATAATCTGTAGATCCAAGTTAACTACTTTAGTTTGCAAAATATATTTCGATAGTTCTTCAAGTACTTTTAAAATAGAACCTAGTTGGATTTCTGATTAATCTAATTTTATGGAGAGTTAGAATGTGAGATTGATAATGTGAGTTGATTAGTGAAATAGTTTGTATATAAAGGTTTGTGGTTAGTTCATGAAAGAATTTAGAAAGTATAAGAAGTTAGTTTCCTTATCTTAAATATAGTGAGAATGGTTGTTAATTATTGGTATTGTTGCTGAGGTATAATATGGATATCGATGTATGGAGCTCAAGTATGTTGGATGAACCAAGACTCGGTATGGAATAGAAGTAGAATTCGGAGATCGAAAAGGTACACATTGTCCCTCCACCTTATGAACTGAATTACGTTTGCGAAATTGTATGTTGTATTAAGTTTCGTGATTTTCCAAAAAAAAATTAGAATCTTGACTTGAACTTGTTATGGTTTTATGATTGTAAGTTGAACTTTGGTTCAAAAGGGTGATTCTTGAGTTCTAAGCTTATTTGATTTCGTGAGTATGTAATTTGACGCCAAGTGTTCGACGGTATAAAGATTAACCTTATTTTTCCAATTATGATTTGAGATATGTTTATAAGTTTTGCTATGAAGTATAGTTTTATTCGAATATTCCAAGTAAGTAAAAGTTATCCAAGAAAAATCGACTAATGTTATACTAAGCCAATAGAGATTTCGAGACAATTATATATTTCGGTTTCTAAATATTAATACTATAAATTGTTCGACGACCCACGTTATAAGACATGATATGAAAGTTATGGAGGTTTGATTATAAGTATTTAAATAAGAGTTGTCGATATATTTCTCGATGTATCCATAAGTAAAATAAAGATGTATCCATAAGTAAAATATTCTGCGCGACCTCGTATGTTTTAAAATAAGTAATTGACTTTAATTTGATGTGGTTGATAAGCTTATGAAACTTAACTATGATTTCACTAATATACGTATAGATACATAGTTGTAAATATAATGAAATTACAAAGAGTTTGGTTCCTACAAGCTACTAGGAATCCGAGCATATTGTGATTGACAAATATTTTGTCATTCAAGTCTTTTATATAAATTCCGAGATATGATTACGATACAAGTTTCTTTTGTTGGTCAACCTTGAGAAATATGGATTTTACTTTTTGAAGATAAGAGTTTGAAAGTTCCCGATATAATGTAAGATTCCGAAATATATCCTATTATAAGTTTTGTATGCTTGAGATTATTTGGGTTATGAAAAGGTCCAGTTTTTAGAACTAAACTATTATTTCGAGATGTTAAATATTTGATAAATTAGTTTAGGAAACCTTAGTAAATTTTATGATAACTACCAGAGCTAGCAATAAATCTTTGGGGAAATGAGATCGAGTGTGAATTTGTAAAGTTATAAAGTAAGCATTCGATTCCGTTTTTGAGAAAGGAGGAAGTTCGGGGTTAAAAACATAGATTAAACTATTCGGAATTATCCTCCAAGAATCTTGGAATTGGGTTTTATAAGATTAAATAGTTATGTTGGAATGGTTGCAAGATAAATTTGGTTGTCGAGGAATTCTATTTACGAATATAAGTTGTTACGCTTGTAATTTGGGAACAAATGAATGGAATATGTTATGAGAACTTCACCGGGCCGCAAAGCAAGTTGGGTAAAGTAGTAGATGACATAAATCATGTACCGAGACTTAAGTCGGATATTTGAGGTTTATAATAGTAAAATAAGAGATCAAGAAATGAGTGATGGATCGAAGGAGTAGCAAAAACACTATAATGAATTTATGATAATTAAACTATGAAGGACTATATTCAAAATGGAAATCTTCTACTATGATGAGTATCGAACTAGGATAAATAAAAGAGTTTGGAGATATCATTTTCTACTAGAAGAGAAAGATTAAAGAATGGGAAGTTGGAGGAATATAGATCTTGTGTAAGGGAGTAAAACAAAAGCAAGAACTTAACATGCGGGGTTTATGTTAGGATATAATAGCTCGGGAAAGGAGTAGTAGATCGAAAGATTAGCAAACGACATAATACAATTATAATACTAAGTTGTTAGAAACTTTATCCGGAGGTAGGAATATTATACTAAGAAGTATCAAAGTAGGCTAAATTGAAAAGGCTAGATGTATTATTTTCTCACTAAAAAGGGTAGAGGATAACAAAAAAAAAAGGTCTGGGGAGTATATATAAATCTCGTGCGATCGAGTGTTGGGAACTAGAGATATGAGTTCATAATAATGGAAATATAGATATATGGGCAATTGGGACATAAATTTATATAGGTTGGATTACAAAGTACAAACAAATAGTCGAGACAAGAAAAGGAATAAAGTTGAGGACACAAATAACATTTGTGTGATATTGAACTTCGAGGTAATAAAGCTTATTTTCGGATATCATAGTAGTTGAAGTTACGAAGAGATCGAAGTTCAAGTATGAGGTGTTGAATTATTAAGATGTGGGATTAATCATCAAGTCGTTTGGAGGAAGTAACTATAACTATAAATATAAGTCCGAATTCTATAAGTCATAAGTTTTCATGTATCTAAATTACAGAGTGAGGTTATGAGATGTGGTGTATCACGAGGTTTAAGTATATACGAACCCTTAGAAATCATCGATTCGAGTAATGTACAATTTATTGGTATTATTACATTTTGATATTCGGGAATTCAAAAAGAATAATAGAAGTTCTACTTGGGATATGACAAGAGTATTATATATAATATGATTTACACAAGTATAAACATCGTGATTTGCTCAGCCTTATAAGCCGTATAGGTTGTTAAATAGGATTATATGAAAGATATTTCTCACTAGAGAACCTTCGTGACTAAGATTTAAAGATTATAGGAAGCTTTAAATTCTATTTTGATCTTTTAGTTAAGCTTATAGAAGCGGGTCATATTTTCTTTAAAAGTCCTATTTGAATTGTTTTAGCAATTGGATTTTATAAAGGATTGAATTATACTAAATTATTGGAAACTCGAGGATAATGTGTTATCGAACAATTTTAGTTTGTACATGAAATACTCAAATGCAATTATGATACTTCTCAAAAAAAAACACTATTTATGTGAGATTTCTGGATATATTCGACTGGAGAAGTATGAATCGAGTTTCGAAAATATCGAATTATGAATTATGTTTTTGTAAGCGGAAGAAGTTATAGAGCAATGTGAGGAACAACATTATGTATTCCGTATACTTTCTGATTCGGGACATGTCCTAAAAAGTCTTGCAAGCAAGACATAACTGGAAGAGGGAGACGTCCCTTGTAAAAGCTTGAGACTTCGCCTCGTTGGCAACTCTATTCGTGTTCCTTCCCCAAGTATAATATGTTTTCTCAAAATAAAAAAAATAATAGAATAAGTATTTGAATATGTAAATGGTTTCGTGGAAAGCTATTTCAAGCTTCGATTTTCGAAGAATGTTATACTTTCCCATGTTTCCGAATTCATGCGTTGAACACGAGGATGATTTACAAAGAGACTCGTTAGGAATTTATGAAGGGGAGTTAGTTCCGTTGTACATATTTGGATTAAAGAGGATTATATTTGAAATACGTAGTGGCAAATAGTGCTATGTCTTAGAGTATGCCAGCTTATTGATTCTAGAAGATCATATTAGATTATATGGAATTCTTATAGTTCCTCTAATTAAGAATATATTATTCATTTTTTTTGGCATACTCGTATTATTATTTTAAACGAGTAACATTGGAAATTGTCTATAAAGATTTGTTATATTATTCTTTCATTATGATTTCTCTATATCTTGGGTTGAAATATTTCGTAAGATAAGCTTAATTACGTGAATATGTTTTAAGCCACCAAAAAGATTTTCCAAGTTGGACAGTGTGTACTCGGGCACCGATTTTGTCATTGGGAACTCCGTCCCGGTGGGGGCAGCGTTCAATGTTAGTGATTTTTGCAAGAAATGTTGAAGCTAGCTCCGTGTGGTCAAAGGATCATGAGTATTATAAGAGATGATTTTCGGATAAGCTATGGTGGAGATTGTATAAATTAATTGAATATAATTCTTATGGTGTATTATTGTATTTTCGGAGATTGGTTTGATCATTTCATGTAAACGTACTAGTATTTCGGGTTGATGTTCGTATAAAAAGGTTATGTTTCGCTGCAAAAAGGTATTCTAATTCGAGGTTATTAAATCAAAATTGCGGTTTGGGAATGCTAAGTGTGATTAGCTACAACATCGGAAGTGCGACGGTTGGCGGAGAGATTACAACTTAGAAACGCCTAATGGAGAAACAAAAAGTTAGAGCCCACTCTAAAGCTCATCAAAGAATTATCACCAACCCGGAGCTTCATTTAGAGTCATCGAGATTACTTTTGACCGCCTTCACAGTAGGGCGCGAACAATTTCCGTACGGTCTACTCCAAGACCATTTCTTGCAAATTCCAAATGACATCTAGTGTCAAGTACCGCTCAGCCTTTACACTCGCGAAACATGGTCGATGATCATAAACTTCTAATACTACCTACAATGATGATCGGCGTCACCAACAACCCTTAAGCAAAGTATCCCCTTCAAAAGGCCGAGCCTTTTATTTTTGATTTTCTAGGCCGAGTCAGAGATTCATTACCCTAAGCCAATTTTGTCCTTTCCCATCGAGTCTATGTCACTTTAAGACCGTTCATTATAACCTTTTCATTTTTATGAATATCATTTTATTTTCTTTTATAGTTCATTGGCCTTTCACCATCATTATTAATCTTGCTAATTCAATGATGAAATTGAAATCAATCAAATAACCTTGATTAATTAATAAAAAAAATAAAAAATGAAAGATGGACATACTTTGGATTATGAGTTATTTCCATCTCCATCCATAAACCATCATCCATAAAAATCCTCATGCAACAAAATAACAAAAATTCCTCAAACCATCATCTCCATGATCATTAGCCAATAACCCCTCAAAACTCCACAAATAGCCCCGTACCTCCAAGTACCTAAACCATAAAAATTTGTGTGCAAGCCTTACTACATAAAAAAATCAACGCCAGTGCAAATAAAAGGAAGCAATTTAAACTTCGAAAAAAAAAAGCAAAGGGACGGTAAAAAAAAATGCACAATGCAAAGAAAAGTGCAAAAATAAATGCCAAAGGCAAAGAAAAAAAGCCAAGGTAGGGGCTTGCACACAAGTTCTATCCCTCAATTCCAAATCCCTTAGATCCATTAATATACCTACGCCTATATAATTCAAATCCATGATCCTTACCTTAGCCAACCAGCTTTAACCCATCCAAATCATAACCTTAAACCCTTCCAACCTTTCATCAACCCTAACTCCTTCTTCAGGATATGCCCTAGCCTCGCTAGATTGAAAACCCGAAAGCGCGACCTAGGCCAAAAGTTAGGGCACAAAAAAAATCGATCTAGAACAACGAATGGTCTAATTCCATAAGGATACGTAGGGAATCCCTCATCTCGAGGTTCGACCACTTCAATAAAATAAATTAATCAAGATCTAATGATTTGACTTTCTAGAATTTAGAAGCATACCCTTTCTAGATCCCGACATAGACTCGAGTATGAACCTAGCCACATCAAAGCTTTTTCCCATCTACATCTATGTGAGTCACAAATTTCAACTTTTTATCCAAACTCTACTTGCCCATGAAGGACTCTCTTAGGATCTTTGACTTTTGCCTCATCAACTCCCTAGTGAAGAAACTGCGAATGCCATATTGAATGCTTAGCTTAAATCAAATACCTCTAATCTAGGCTTAGAATGCATGATTAAATACAAGCTCTCCGAAAGTGAGGGCTTCCTATTATGTGGTGGTTCCTTCAAATCAAACTCGAAGAGTTGTAATCATGATCTCACTATGGACCCCGACAATTTTGAAATTGAAAAACAATCTATCTCAATCAAGTTCAACCCATCTATCTCTATTTATATAGATCCTTTCATAGCCTTGCATAATCCCGATCTTGCATGACATTCCATCTATACACTTACACTCGCGTCTCATGCATCCTTAGAGAGTCTAAGTTTGTATTATTACATCATTATGTGCATCATCATATGAGCTGTTTGCACCTTATCTACTAACATCTTCTCTTGTAGGTAATGAGATTGTTTGTAGTTATCGTCTTACGAACTAACTTTATTTTACGTAAACCCCATGATATATAGATGAGTAATAGACTGAGATAATCTAGAATCGTTCTTCGGAGAACTTTGACTTTCTGCTTCCTAAACCCGATCAAAGTGGGGGGCTTATGTAGACACAAAATCGTGTCTCCCCATGTAGTACCCAATGATGAAGCATATTTTCGTCCTAATTGGTCCAAAGGAAAAGCAATGGAACGAGCTAAGCCCAAAAGCGTTTCGAAAATAAAACCTAATTTTAAAAGGCCAATTAATTATTCTTGATAATTAATTGTATTTTTTAAATATATGGATTTTTTTGTGGGAAGGACCAATTAAAATAGGGTTTTTGGGGAAAACACCACTTAAATTTTTTTTTTTGGAGGGAAGGACCAATTAAAATACTTCCGTTGGCAACTTAACACCACATTACGATTTCCGACCATATTGTCAACTTTCCCAAGCATTAAAATTTTTAAGTGGTGTTTCCCCACAAAAACCCTATTTTAATTGGTCTTTCCCCACAAAAAACCCTAAATATATTAATATTAATTATTCCCGATAATTAAGTTTTAAAGGATATTTCGAGAATCATATTTTTATTCCTAAAGATAGCCGATTCCGGATTTGAAAGGACAAATTTCATCAAAGGGTAAAAAAAGAATCTTAAAAACGATTAAAAACCGGCTAGATTAACATTGCATTTAATGCTGAATATTGCGCGTGTACAGCATCAACGTCGTACACAATTTTCAAAAAAACACAAAGCTAATGCGTGAGATGCACAAAACCATACGCACGATTTTTACTTATCTCTTTGCTTCGTTTTCGACTCCTTGCCTCATAAATAGTCTGGATTTCTTCAAACATTGGACACGATTTTCACAACGCCATACATTCCACTAAACGCATACAATCACATTCAAATACATTCAAACATATAAACAAACACATTCATACATTAAAACTCCATTCAAGCTTCAAGATTGCTCATACTAAAGATCGTTACATAAGACCAACGCGACAAAGGTACAATTCCCGAGAGTCAATTCCAATCTAATTCCTTTTGTACTAACTATTTACTTGCATGATATAGATATTCAAAGCGTTAACGCTCTACTCTACATTCTTCCCTAATCTCTAATCTTTTTATTCCGTTCCACATTGATTATACTATTTATATGCATGATTATATGTTTTAATGCTTTCATCAACGCACATGCTTATTATTGTTAATAAAAAACCTAAAAAAAATATTCTAACGCCTAATAAGATAATCTGACAATCTGATTAGGATCCTAATAATTTGATTGCTTTAATGACATGCCAATAAAAATTAGTATTTTATTTGTTTAATGAACAAATATAGATTAATTATTACATTGTATTAACATAATATGTGGTTGTTTATTTGCGTAAAACTCGCACATGAATCGATATTAAGTAGAGTCATGAATGGGAGAATTTGATTCTTGATCTTATTCGTATCCTCACCTCCGAACTCAATCTATGGTCAATGACTAATACAGAGTCATGACCGGAAATCTACATTGGATAATTCCCTAATTTGTCCCTACGATGTCCCAATATCCAATTAGGTTTACGAGTCTTCCTTTGAAGACTTGTTGGCGATTTCAAAACGTTTCTCAATACAACCTTTCAATGAGGTAGTCAAATACGCGCTCATCCCGTGTGGGCGAATAAAAGCACGCTTACACTTATATTGAGTAGTCAATGGTTTTTCTCCTTTCTTTTAAACGAAATACCAAACAATACTATCAATGTTTCAAGCAATAAAATGAACCGTAACAAATTAAACCAACCAATAGGATCGGATTAAAACAAAGTAAATAATCAAATAGAAAGATCTCAAATAGACACTATATTTTGGGACACCCAAAATTGAATACAAGCACTATATTTTAGGATGGAGGAAATGAAATTGAAGTCACTTTTTATTTTATTTTAAGGAGAAAGATAAATTTCATTAAGTGAAACTTGAAACACATACAACATTTACAATTGTTAATATAGAAGAATAAACCACAATCTAACTTGATCAAATAAAAGTGTTCTACAACATAATTATGATGATATATATTTGATATGGTGATACAACATAACTAATGTCCGTTTGTTGAATCATGCAACTTTTTAAAACAGTGTCTATTATTATGACATAGTTTTGATAACAAATGTCTTTATTGGACCGTGTAGATAGCGTACAAAAATCCAATAATCGGATTGCATCTCAAATTCGTATAACAAACTATATCAATGAACCGTATGTTTGGAAGAAACCATGAAAACCATACTCTAAACTCCCAAAAGCGGTAAAAGACTAACAAATCAAACTCCAAATTTCCACTAGTGAAGACAAAATACCCAATAATTGTAGAAAATCTCTACAAAAGAGAATTGTGATTGACGGAAACTAGAAAGCAAGCACATGAAATTAAAAATTGGAGCTTACCACCACGGAAAATGACAAATAACAGTCCCCAACAAGCTAAAGGAAGACTAGAGTTTTTTTAGGGAGAGAAGAAGGAGAAACATGGGCAACTTGTGTATGTCGATCGAATTATCTCTTGTGGTAATTGAGGAAGATGTTAGGTTTCATAAATATTAAACAACGGATTGAAGCCGTGAACACATGATCTCATGCATATACATAAAATGAATCTAATAGTTAATTTAAGAAACGATCATGGAATAAAGAGAACTCCAATTATAGTTCCTATATATGTATCCACACACTACTACATAATTGACTTTTAGTAACACATTTTGGTAACACTTTTTAAAGTGCAACTTTCTCGACTATAGTGGTAACACTTTATTAGTATGTAACACGTAATGTAACACTTTTGAAACATGTAACATTTCAAAGTAACATTTTTTAATTTAATCTTGTGAAGTAACGTACTTTCAAAATTATTAACATTCAAAGTAACACTTTGATCGAAGTGTTATTTTTTGAGGACTTTTAGTAACACTTTTGGGGTGTTACCTAAGGTTAATTGTGTAGTAGAGCACACAACAAGATCGAAACCTCATCGGAGTGCTAACGTAGATTGAGTGATCTGAAATTTTATCCTCGAACTCAAAAGAAAAGAGGATAGAGAAAGAGAGAGAGAAGAATGGCATGAGAGAGACTCGTGAAAAGTTATGATAGTCTTTATAGATATCCTCTACATAAAAGATTCGGGGTAATAGCTTAGCGGAGTACCATCCCAATTTCTAGGGCATTGCCCGGGGTTCGAATGCTCATCCCAACAATATGTTGGGGATTTACTTCGAGCTATTTAGCCTTGTACCTGACCTCCGAGTTGGTGTGCTCTACAAGGCTAGTAGCGTAGTAGGATTGGTATTCGGACCAATTATCTTTCCTAATAAAAAAAATCACTAACAAATTTGGACTTGGTCACAAGTCCAAGTGAAACCACACGCCTCTTCTCTTCGTTTAATCATGCGCTAATTTCAATCAATGCACAATGGACATTTTTTTCCTGTTGACTTTTAATCTTTAATGTTGTTATTCTTTTTGCGCTCCAAGCTCAACTTTTTTTTTGACAGGGCCAAGCTCAACTTAATGGTTCATTTTCGTGCCTTGTGTGTGAGCCTATTGTTTGAATTATGATAAAGTCGCTTCAAATAATTCTCATAGCATTAACCGATCGAAAGCGGTTTCCAACTAAAGATTTTGATGACTTAACATAATTGAATTAATTATTCCCTAATTAAAATTATTTACGAGAAAAATACACTTGTTGAAGGGCAATAGAGATGACAATGAGTCGTGCGGACCAGGTCCTTATGGACTCGAGATCTAGATTCATTTTCGAGACGATGTATGCGGATCCGATCGAAATCCGACGGTCCGAAAAAGTAGGACCCAAATCCAAATATTGCGGAACCTACATATCCGGGTCCAAAACGAGATCCATAACAAAGACCACTATAAGATTGCAATAAAATTTAAAATCCACTAATGATCGATACGTACCAACATTCAGCAATAATATTTCTAATTAAAATAAAATCAACAACAATATTTCAAATCCAAAGAATAAAACTAAAGTACTAAACTGATACATGTATGATATTCAGAAAAAACATAAGTCAAATCCAAACTAATAAACTAAGAACTTAGTCAACTCCACCTACAAATAAGCGCGGGAGTTGAATGAATTATAGTGTGACAAATAAGCGTAACTTTTCGGGGAATACAAAGCTAGCAAGGAACGAACCAAGGGAACACAAGAGATTTTTACGAGAAAACTCTATATATCAATATAAGCAGAAAAACCTCGACCACTTGGGATTTTAACTCTCTATACTATAATAGGTAACCACTCAGTTACACCCTATTATACTCTTTAGAGTTCACTTCTCAAGTTCCTCTACGAACTCGAGTTCCCAACAATAGTTCCCACAACTATTGTTCTTCTCACGACTTAACTATAAGTCTTCTCTTGCTTTCTCAAGGTCATACAAGGATTTCACTCAAAACCCTTAACCCCAAAAAAGAAATAGAATTTCCGGTTAACTTTGGAAGAACAAAAAGCAAGAAAGTAATAAGTATGAACTCTCTTAGGAACAAAGGAACTCACTCTTTAGATACTTAGAATATTTCGGCTTTTTGTTAGACACACTTAGAAAATGAAATATGTCGATCTATTTATAGGCAACCAAGTAATTAATGATCCTTCAATATCATCCTACAATTTAGAGCACTAACTCCATATTTCTTTTAACTTGGGAACCAAGGACCACTAACTCCTTTAACTACTTAAACATGCTAATTGAACGTGCGGTGAAAGACTTGAAAAATAATTAAGCATGACAAATTAATAAACGTGTGCTTCTTTTAATCTATTTTAGTTAAAAACTGATTAAAACTATTAGTAAGAGATTCCTAAGTTAATTAAATACTTTTCCTCAAAATAATCTTAAAAGATATTTAAAAAAAATTATTTATTTTAAAAATATCTCGATTTAAAATCTATCTACTAACTACTTTCCTAAAATTAAGGAAACGAATTTTCGAACTCTTAGAAAATATTTATGGGAAATTCTACATGGTGACCTCCTACTTTGCACTTTTCTATTTGGTGGCGGGGGTAAAAAAAAGATTTATACCAAGTGACCACTAACTTTAGCTAATTGCACATAGTGACCTAATTCCACTAAAAAATGGGCTAACCCTTCATTCATAAGAAAGTTACTAACCTACCCCTTAGTTAATTATCTTTTGTAAACCCACCCTCCTCCTCCACCATGCTCCACCACGAGTGGCGAGGGACGAACACATAGGTAATCTCCCAACCTTCTAATCTCACTCACCCACTCTTTTTAGCACAAAATTTTCGCACGTCTTCTTCCTACTTCATCCAAATCTTACCCGAAAGCCGAAGAAACGTGTTGTTTAGGATTTAATTTCCCCGAGGAAAAAAGAGTTGTTTTCTTCCACTTTTTGGTTTAAACAAAATTACATATAATTATGGGTGGTGAAAGGAAGGTGTTCTCTTTGGCCGAGGTCATTGAACACAACTCTTCTAAAGATTGTTGGCTTGTAATTGGTGGAAAGGTCCAACCTTTTCCTCTTTTTTGATTTTTAGTTATTTTTCCGAAATTCGGTTGAGTAATCTAATTTAACTTATCACTTGGATTTTTTATGGTTTGGTTTTTGGCTATTCGGTTGATTTTAAATTGTGGGTATAATTTGTTATGCACTAATTGTTGAGTTGATTTTATAAATTGTATGTTATGGGGTGGCTATTTCCATAAGGTTTGTAGAGGTAGACGAGGGAGGGGGAGTGAGGGTTGTGATAGTGGCTGCGGGTCGATTGGGCGCCAGGAGGGTCGGGGATGTGGGGTCGAGGGAGAGGAGTGAGGGCTTAAACCGGTGGTGGAGCATGGTGAAGGAGGAGGATGGGGGCGGGATGGTTTTAAAAAGAATAATTAACTAGGGTACATTAGTAATTTTATTTTAGTTGGGTTGTTACCCATATTTTAAGTGGACTAAGGTCACTATGTGTAATATGCTAAAGTAGGATGTCACTTGGTATAAATATTTTTTGCCCTGTCACCAAATAGAAAAATGCAAAGTAGGAGGCCACACATGTAGAATTTTCCAATATTTATTGACTAAATAAATATTCATAAATACACGTCATAACTTATATTTACTTAATAATACCTTAGGCACATTTTTAGCTAATTAGACTTAGTGTGTTCTTAAACTGTGTTTTTAGACCAAGTGCCAAGGGTCGGTTCTATCTAGGAACAACTCCTAGTTCCTTTAAGAAATACAACTTTATGCCTTTACCTTCATTATAAAACACAGGAAGATATATTTTCCAACATATTTCATCATTGAGGGAACATCTTCACTTTAATTTTTATTTAAGTCTCTTCACATGAATCTTGACTTGAGTATTCTCTTTGTTCTTCAAAGATCAACCTTGCAATATATAAACTTAAACACACATTAGATAATAAATAGTATATCTTTTGTCAATTTAGTCATCTCCAAAACTAAGGGTCAACCATTTGCCTTTTTGTAGATGGCAACAAATTAAAAAGACATACTATTATTAATAATTAATTAAACAATCACATAAATAAATTTAACCAAATGAAATGAATTTTATTTCACCATTCTTTTAACTTAGCTTTAATATGTAGCTTAAAACAAACTTGGGGAACTTGGAACTTTGGCGAAAAAGTTAATTAACTCTTATATGCCTTTCCCTTTTCCCCCTTGCACATCTTTAAAAATAAAGTCCAATGTTATAGAATGAAGCTCTTACCAATGAAACTCTTCACACCTACAAAACATGTTGGGAACATTTGGTTAGTATAAGAAGGAAATACATTTAACTCTTTAAACTACAATCCAGTAATATTAGCCATTCAAAGACAAGTTAATGCACATAAGATTAAGACAAGAGTTATTAGATCAACGTTTGTTCCATTAAGCACCAAAAGGAAAATACAAGGCAAAAGAAATTAAACAAAGCCAAAAGTACTAGTTTAATAGAAAAGCAAAGCAAAGCAAAAGAAATTTAAGGCTTAGTAGATGGAGGAGATTTAACCACTTCTTCTACTACATCCTCTAACTTCTTCATTACTTCCTTGTGGTTTCCTCCAAATGCACCCCAAGATGCACAACCATGGTCTCCGTATTATCCAACTTGGCATTTAACTTGTTAATTGCATCACATATAGTGTGTATTTGAGGAAGAGTGGCCTTGTTCCCGTGAAAAATCAAATCCAACTACTCTTGTATATCCTTCACTCTAGCTTCAATTCCCGAAGGTTGTTTCCCCAAAAACCATGATAGCTTGTGTGTTGTCGATAGTGATACCAAAGAGATGGTCTAAGCGAGCAACATGCTCCTTAGTGTAGACAACACCAACAAATGGGAGAAAAGGAGGAGGAGGGAACATTAGCGGGAGAGATGGGAACAATAATATTTGTTTGAGGGTGGTATCCTAATAATTAACTACATTTATAATAGATATTAAGTATTCTTGATAATTGATAAATATTTTCTTAATTCAAAGATATTTTAAAAAATCGATTTTATTCCTAAAGATAGCCGATTTTGGACTTCAAAAGATAAAATTCCATCGGAGATAAATTAAAAAGGAATCTTTAAACGAACGAAAACGACTCGAGACAATTTTGTGTCAAGCGCACCAAGATGCGTTGACCCAACACTAAGACAATTTACAAAATCCAAGAATGCAAAAGTAGCTTCGTTGGCGCTTAGGGTGTTGCGCTAAGCGCATGGTGATGCGCCGAGCGCATGGGCCATGCGTGAGATGCACCCGACCTTGCGCCTTTGCGAGCTACCTTCTTATATCTCCACGTGATTTTCGGTTTTGTTTCTCCTACAAAAAGCCTTGTTTCGACGAACACTTTTTCAATATACTTCCTACGAACTTTCATATACACTTACATACTCTATTATACTACAAAACACTCGAAACCTATATATAAACACATATTCAAACTCCATTAACACATTCAAATTCCATTCAAGCTTCAAGATTACTCCTCCCGCGGATGGATTATACAAGACCCGGAGCTCAAAGGTATTATTACTTAGGGTCAATTCCAATTTAATTCCTATTTTACTAACAATTTACTTGTCATAATGTAAATCTAAAGGAATTCCAATGTTGCAAAGGGACCCACCTTTTCACCGGACAATGGCGGATGTGGGTCCCACCGGGAGCTTGACCCTAATCCCTTGGGGGCCGTCAAGCCCTTAGCGAGGTGGGAAAAGGTGGTTACCTTAAAAGGAAACAAGGCGTCGTGCTTCCAAGAGGCCCTTCTCCTCAAGATTACCTGCGGGAATCCCCAACAATATAAAGAGCACCGGTCTCATCAATGAACAAGTATTCATTTTATCACCTAAAAAAACCAGAGCATCTTTCTCTACATTGATCACTTTCTCTCTTTACCTCAATCATATCGACTGGAGGCGTCGGATGGGCGATCCGGGAACAACCCTCGAGGTAGTCTATCCTTGTTTTGCGGGATTTCGGTATACGGATAACGGAGCTCGGATACGTGTTCTTGGGGACCACATCAAGTCTCTCAACCTACTAATGCTTTCATTTTTTTTCTTGACGAAAACATATATCATTATGTTCAAATGCATGTTTATATGCTTTCATGCTTTCCTCATCGCACATGTTTATTTTTTCTTATCAAAGACCTAAATAAATGTTCTAATGCTAAATTCAGATAATTTGGGCAATTAGATGAGGTTCCCTGTAATTTGATTGCTTAAATAACTTATCACGAAATGTTAGTCTTTTACATGTTTAATGAAGCGACATTTATTAATTTACAAATTGAACATATTATGTTGTTATTTATTTGCATAAATCTTGAACATGAATCGTATTAAGTGGAGGCCATCAATGGCGAATTTGATTCTTGATCATATTCGTACCCCTCACCCCCGAACTCGCTTTTTGTTCGGTAATCACTTATGAAGTCATGATGGGAAAATCTACATTAGATAAGTCCCTAAGTTACACCTATGGTCTCCCAATATCCAATTAGGTTTATGAAGTTTTCCTATAAATACTTGTTGGCGGGTTCTTTATTTCAAAATGTATTAAAAATAATATTTACAATAAAATAGTCAAATACGCCCTCATTCCTCGTAGGCAATAAAATACGCCAACAATTTGGCGACTTCACTGGGGAGGATTTCAATTAATTTTTAATGAGTGGGTGAAAATCGAAAAATACGATTGATACTAGCTTTATGCATTCAAATGACATTATAGTTCTGCATATGCATGACTATTTTTCTGGGCCACTATATGTTCTACGTCCTTGCCTCATTAGCACATGTTTTATGCGTGAGGCCACCCCTAGGGGGTTTGCACTTTGTTCCTCCAAAAAGATTTATGAGCGATAGTGTTGGATCTTAGTCATAAGTAAAACTACCTAACCATGACATTCTTCGTTTTGTCCCGACTTGAGACCGGAGTGAGTCCTACGAAGCAAAGATAAGAAGTGTGGGATCAATCTCTTAGTCATGGAGTCTTTTTAAGCCTCAAACATTAGCCTCGTTATAAAATCAAACATAGATCTTGTATTTAGGTTGGAAATGCATACAATTTCTTACCTACTTGACATTATTGATTGCTTGATTTATGTGTTCAACATGCTTTTCCCCTTGATTTCCCCTCGAATAAGGCTAGAAATCATCGAACGACAAATAGATCGTTAAAATAAAAAAATCTATGTTGCCATCATCGTGCGCCAAGGACAAGCACCATGTTGCGTGCCACGCAAGCCTTTGTTGCGTGTGGCACAATTTGCTTGTGTGGCACGCAACATGCTTGCATGGCACGCAAGCTTTCCAATCTTTGTATTATCGTTCATGATCACTTGTAGCTCATCCATTTCAAACAAAACTCACCTAATTTCAAAGATAAGAATCTAATTTTCCACGCGTATCACCTAAGGGCCAGTCTATCCTAAAAAAATGCATCTAGATAAGTGGTCATGACAGAGTTTGATTCGTCATGCATCTCATACCTTAACATCTTATCCCATCTATCCAATCAATCTTCTCTAACATGTCAATCTTATCATATTCCATCAATTTCAAAGAATAATATTTTTCAAAATCTATCTTATCACACCCGCTTCTATTCTATCTTTTCAAAAACATTTATTCATCATCATCCTACCACACATACAAAAAATGAATCTTTTTCTAAATTAATCCATCATCTTTTCCAATAAAAGATAAAAATAAAGGGGTCCTTTCAAAAACGAATTTTGAAAATTCTAAGCCCGAGACAAAGATCTCATTCCAATTAATCCAATCCAATCCATTGGCATTTATCTTAGGTTGGGTGCATCAAGGTCCATGCATTCATCTTAGGGCCATCTAAGTTTGAGTCCGTGCATTCATAGTTGACCCACTAGCTTTTAGAGTCCATCTTAGGCCCATATAAGTCTAGTTCATGTCAAAATCTAGGCTCATTTGCATCTGTATGTGAACCCTAGTCTATGCCATGTCCATGCATGTAGGCCCAATCTAAGTCTAATCCGACCATGTTAATCTAAGTCCAAACCTAGTCCATTTTCAATGTTAAGCCCATGTGTGTCTCCCGATCAATTCCAAACTTAAGTCCATAAAGGACCAATTTATACCCTAGGTCTAGTTTGTATCTCCTTGTAAGCCCTAGTCAAGTCCAATTCCAAAGCTTAAGTCCATAAAAGCCCAATTAAAATCCTAGGGCTATTTTGCATCTCTCGTGTAGCGCTAGTCAATTCCCATTTCCAACCTATCTTGGACGAAGTCCAAACTCTAAAACCAATCAATCTTTAGGTCTAGCATGCTTACTCTAAATGTAAGTTCAAAGTCTAGCCCTCCTTAAGTCCATAACATCCCAAATTCTCGAGTTTAGCGAAGCTACTCCTCCCTATGTCCATAACGGCCCAATCATCAAGTCTAGCCTAGTTATTCTAAGTGTAAGTTAAAAGGCTAGTCTCCCCTAATGTCTAGTTTGCTTATGTTCCATAAGTTCAAAGCCTTGTCACCCTTATAGTCTAGCGTGCTTACTCTAAACATGAGTTTAAAGTATAGTCTTCCTTATTTCTAGCCTACTTACTTTTCCGTAAGTTCAAAAGTCTAGTCATCCTTAAGTCTAGCTCGCTTATTCTAAATGTAATAAGTTCAAAGTCTAGTCTTCCCTATTTGCCAAGCCTACTTGCTCTCGCGTAAGTTCAAACTATTGTCACCCTTAAGTCTAGCTTTGCTTATTCTAAATGTAAGTTAAAGTCTAGTCTTCCTTATTTGCCTAGTGCCTTTACTCTCTCGTAAGTTTAAAGTCTCGTTGCCCTTGAGTCTGAGTATGCTTATTCTAAGTGTAAGTTCAAACCCTAGTCTTCCTTATTGTCCGGTCTACTTACTCTAAATGTTAGTTTAAGGTCTACTCTCCGGAGTGCAGCTTATTCCCTTAGTCATCTCTATTGCCTAGCTTGGTTTTACTTACTCTCGTAAGTTCAAAGTCTAGTATTTCTTATGTCCGTAATGGCACAATTTTCGAGTCTAGTCTCCTTACTCTACCTGAATGTTTAAAGTCTAATCCTCCCCAAAGCCCGGTCATTGAGTCCAACCCCCTGCATAGTCCACTCCATGTACGCATATGCATATAGTTAGGCCCATGTCTACATCATGGTCAAGCTCAGGTTTGCATATGCATATAGCTAGGCCAATGTATAAATCATGGTTACAACCCATATCCATTTCAACTCCTCCATTTCAAAATCATTTCCCATTTATATTTCTATTTCCATTTATCATTTCCATTTCTCATTTCGAAATTCATTTCTAAACACTTACAAGTTTGATCTATTCAATTTGTGTTTAGGACAAGTCGTGAGGTTACAACTTGTGAACACCCAAGGAAATAAGGTTAACCCACTCCCAGGACTTCGTCAAACGAACCATTTTTTTCCCGACGAGTCATATGAAACATCTGGATTGTCATCCGAAATGAAAAATACTAATGAACAGCTTAGTGCCATCATGGCTCAACTCCAATTGATGAACTCTGATCTTGAGGAACAAGACAAGGAACTCAAAATGCTAAGAGAAAAACTGGCAATTAAGGAAGAAGAACGGGAAGAGGCTCCACTAACACCATGACCTGTTAAGTCCGAGACTAAGTTGAGGTTTGAAAAACTCGAACAATTGATCCGTCAATTCGCACTCGAGAGTCGGGGCTCATGGCCATGACATAATTGATCCCGAACTAAAGGAAAAGCTCCCTAAAATGGTAGGATTGGGTGACCTCCTATAATTCAACGAGGTCGAAGGCCTATCACGATCATTTGAGAGCCTTCTCCATTTCTATGGCTCTCAAAGGCATGAGCTTGGACCTCGTTTGCTTATGTATTACCTTTAAGCTTGGATGCATATCCATCCAAGTGGTTCAAATCACCGTAAAAAAAAACAAAGCTGAATGACTCGGGACTACATCACATTAAGAAGCGTTCCACAAGCAATATTGCTACAGCACTCAGCTTCCTATCGGTCTTATTCCTAAGTTAGAATTAACCAAGCAAAACCACAATGAAGATTTCATCACCTTCTTTAATAGTTAGAGAGAAAATGCAGCACAAATGACTAATAGGTCATTTGAAAAAGATAAGTCGCCACTTGTGATTCGTAACTTGCGGCCTAAGTACATATATCACCTCAAGTTCCAACCTCTAGAGTCTTTTATGAAGCTCTACAAGGTTAGTCTACTAATTGAGGAAGAGGTACAAGCCTCTAAAAATCAGGCGGGTTACAACAACAATAACTCTTGCTTAATCTATTATTTCGAATCAATAAAATAATTGCATTTCCTTTTCATTTTTTATGCTTCTAATCAATGCTGAAATTTTGATCAGTTAAATGAGCTTGATTAATGATAAATAATAAAAAAATCAAAAAAAAAAATACATACTTTGGATTAAGAGTTATATCTCTCTACCTCCATCATTCCAAAAAAGCCAAAAACATCCTCATGCAACCCAAAGAAAAAATATTCATAAACCATCATCTTCCAAATCCTTAACCCAAAATAACCTTTCACATCAAAGCTTCACAAAAAGCCTTTAAACCTCCTAATACCCTAAACCACACAAATTTTTGGGTAAGTCTCAGTACAATGAACAAAATCAATGCCAGACAAAATAAAAAAGAAAGGAAAAATTCAAAGTACGAAAAAAGCAAAAACAAAATAAATAAAAAGCACAAAGCAAAAAAGAGCAATACAGAAAGAAAGAGCCAAAGGCAAAAAAAAAAGTGAAGCTAGGGGGCTTGTGTAATACCCCATAATTTTGGAGTATTTATTCAACTAATTAAAATATTTATTTTCTAAAATAAATATTTTAAGCAAAGGGTATTTTAGTAATTTCACTTATTTTTAAATTATTTTGGTGGGAGATGGCGCCAAAATTGAATTTGTTAAGCTTTTGGTTTTTAATCCTAGTCAAAATTTTATTAAATAAGTATAAAAAAAATGTTCAAAATGAATTTTGGAGAAAAAATAAAATTTTTTTGAGCCATTTTTTTCAGCGGCCACCTATAGTATATAGGGGGTTTTTTGTTTTCCTAAAACTTCCAAATTTATGATGGATGTTACAAATCTTGGTTTAATCTCCTAATTTATGGTGAAGGTTACAAACTATTTAATTTTGGAAATTAAGTACTACTTATTCTACTCCTATAAATACCCCATACCTTAAGCCATCTTTTCCAGGACAAAAACTTTGAAGAATCCATACTTTCTTACTTCAAGGTTCTTCCTTCTCTTCTTATCTATTATAGTTTTTTATTTCTTATTCAAGTTCCAATTTTCTTTGGGTTAAGAAAAGATTTCCATGTTTCTTACTCAAAAATATTATGCTCATGATAGGATATTCATATCATGATTAAGTTCATGTGATAAGTTACTTATTATATTTTTATATTGGTTGGTTAGGAGATCGTTCAAGATTAAGACTAAGTGGAGATACTAGTATACTCTTTGTGCAAGATCAAGGTACGCTATGTAGCTAGATCTTTTGAAATGTGGTTTTATGTGGTAAAGTTTTTTATTGATTCAATGGTTGGATTGGTTTAGAAATTTGGTTTAAAATGGTTACAACATTTTATTATTCAGTTTTGGAAGAGAAAAGAGGTAATGATTTTATCAATCATTTTTATATGAAAGTTTTATTATCAATTTTGGAAATTTAAATTATTATTACAAGGAAAGGTTTGATTGGTTTTTTATGAACTTTGAATATTCAAAAAGTTGTTTATTTATGAGAAAATGAGATTTATTCATGACTTACAAGCTATATTATTATTATTATTATTACCGCTTGATCAACATCAAGAAGGGTTTATTCATGACTTACAAGTCATATTATTATTATTACCGCTCGATTAACATCAAGAAGGGTTTATGCTTCAAAGTCCAGTTGTTGGCAATTATTGTTACCCCTTGATATAGATCTGTGATGGGATGACTAGGTTGGGGCGTGTGCACACTTAGGAAAAGGAGGGGGAGATTAGTAGAGGAAGTGTCTTCAATGTTATTGTTAATCCAAATTATTTGGAAAGAGTTTGTTCTTAAATGTTATTTTTGATTTATTATTAAAGTGTTGGAAAGAGTTTATTCTTAAAAAGTTATTCTTGAATTATTAGTGATGGAGTTTTCGAAATATAATTGTTACGAACTAGAAAATGTGTTACCAATCCAGTACATTTCGTACTTAGTTTTATAATGACGCATATTTCCTTTTTCCTATTTGGCTTTTGCCCTGTTTACCTTTTGGTAAGCAGTTTTGCAGGTGAATTTTGGATGTGCATGGGAGCATACTAGGAAGGGGATCTTCACCTAGTTTAGGAAGTTTTATTTATTTTAAGTTTGAGACAATATTTACATTTATTAATAAAAATGTATTATTATTTATGGTTAAAGTCTTCCGCTGCAAGTTCTTTTGTTAGTTAGTAGTTGGTTACCGAAAGCGTGTTAGTCACGTGGCGATAATACTCCTAAATTACTCAAATATTATTTACTAAATGATTTATTTAAAAGTGAGTGATTTGGGGGTGTTACAAAGTGGTATCAGTTTTTCAGGTCTTGAAAATATAAAAGTTGAATATAAAAATTGATGGGTAGACATAAGATGGGCATATAGAGTTTCGCATTTGCATTATAAATTGTTGTTGTTAAGTTTATTGCTTTCTTCCGTTACGATTTGTATAGATGCATCTTACTAGTGCCACAAATAGGTAATTTTTTTTTTGGAAAGATGAAGGGTGTAAATGTGTTGGGGTGACAAGCTCTGTCTAGGATTAGGAAGGCTCTCCCCGACGCTGTGGGTAACTTCCTTACCTGGGAGCTATAATTACTTTGGCTATTCTATATCTTGAAATCAAGTAAACTTTAAATTTTTGAAATAAATATTTTAAGCCATAGTGGTGTATTTAGTACAAATCTTGGACCATATTATTATTTTTATTTATTATTTAGTTAACATATATTAGTATTACTCTTATGTTGTTTTTGTAATATCTCAATTCTTCTTGCTTTTATATGATTGTGTCGGAAGTAGAGGAAAAGGTTTATGTTATTCCATATGTATGGGATAAACAAGAAAGTCATGTTGCTTTAACTAGCAAATAGTAGTATTATATGTATTATATTTTTTACTCCTCGAGAATACCCAGGCCAATCTGATTATCTGGCCATTGACGAGATGGATAATGTTATTGAAGCGGGCTACCCATAGTTTGAAGTCTCCAGTAACTGTGGACTTATATAGTTTTGTTTTGGCCTTGAACAGGCCTACACTAGTGGAAAAAAACGCAAGGGCTGCGGTTTATTGCAAAACGCAGCCCTTAATAATCAAGGGCTGCAGTTAAGGCCCAAAACCGCAGCCCTTCACTATTAAGGGCTGCGAAGGGAACAACCACAGCCCTTCCTAAATGCCAAGGGCTGCTAGTGTACGGGCTGCGGTCAAAATACGCAGCCCTTGGGCCCCTTTTGACCGCATCCCTTGGGCTTTTTTCCTCTAGTGCTAGTTGTCTTAAGAATATTTTGATACACTCAATAATTCTAGTAGTTGTTATGTATAAGGCCTAATATTTGGCCATGATATATGAACTACGTGATTGCTATGTTTTGAACTAGTTATACTTACATGTTTATTGAATAATTTGGTAGTTACACATCTATTCTTTGAGTTTTAGTTGAGATTTGTTCTCAAACACTCTTACTTCTAGTAGAGTGGCAGAAAGAAGGATAAGGAGTATGAGTTCAATTATGGTTAGAAGGCTAGCAAAGATAACTGAAAACAGCACTCAAGTGACAGCTCATCAAGAAACCAAGCAGAGTGAAACTGATAGCTTTGGTGAGGTCTTTAAGAGGAAACTCCGACTTAGCATGGGAAAGAGGACCCAGCTAGCTTAGAAAACTGGATCCAAGAATTCGATAAGCTTTTTTTTGCCATAGTGTGCCCTGAAAACGTTGGAGTTAATAATGTTGTTTATTATTTGAGAGATGAAGCAGATCTATGGTGGAAACAAAGGAAATATGATCTTTTAAAGGATCTGGACTTTGGGTGGAACGAGTTTAAAGATGCCTTGAGTACTAAGTTTTATCTTCCGTACTTAAGGAAGCAAAAGGCTATGGAGTTCACCAATCGAGGATGGGGACTATGTCTATTAATGAGTATTATAGCAAATTTTTGGAGTTAACGAGGTTCGCACCGAGATAGTACCATCCGAGACTCGAAAGGCCCAAAGGTTTGAGCAAGGGTTAACCTTAACCATACAAAGTAAGTCGGGAGGTGTAACTTTTGAGACTCTTGATGAAATTTATGGTAGAGTTGCTTACTTATATGGGATTAAAGAAAGAGAGCTTGAAGGGACCTCCTCTGGGGAAAAGAGGAAGTATAACAATAATAGGAATCAACAAAGTGGAGATAAGAAGCCTAAGACCAATGGTGCATTTAACCAAACCGAGATGGACAATAGGCACAATAGTCGGAAGCCTAATGGGAACCAAGGAAATGGGAAGAAAGCCGAGAGAACCTTTTTCACGCAAAAGATGTGATAAGAACCACCCGGAAAGGATTGTGAGGGCAACTTGGTGACGTCTGTTATTGTCGAAATTGGGGCACCGAGAGTATGAATGCTTTAGAAAAGCCGGGTGGAGAACCCTGCAATCAAACCCGACCCGAGTAGTAAGGCCCCTCGGAATGATCAACAAAAGTTAGGTTCTTCGAATGCTGGTGTTAAACCAGGATGGGGAATCGATCTAATGGCGAGTTTTCGTCATGAACCGCCGTGAGGCCGAGAATGTTTCTAAGGTAGTAGTTGGAACCTTTTTCATTAATTCTCTGTCTGCCAAAGTGTTATTTGATTCTCGGAGCATCTCATTCATTTTTTTTCTAGCACTTTAATGGAAAAGCTCCGGTGAAGCATTTTACTTGTCTATTTCATTAGAAATTGCATTGCCATCGGGAGAGATTTTTAGTTGTACTAAGTTGCATAGTCAAGTACCTTCAATGATAGTTGGGGTAAACTTTTCGTCCGACTTAGTTGAATTTGACTTGTCGGACCTCGATGTAGTTTTTGGGGATGGATTGGTTGGGAAATTCAAGGCTCGATTGATTGTGAGGCCCGAGAAGGTGTCCTTAGTCGACCCTAAGAAAGAAAGGGTGACTTATAGGAAGCTTTGGAAGGAGAAGAGAATGAAGATAGTGTCTTTAATGAGAATTCAATCTTGTGTGAAGAAGGAGTGTCCGTTATTCTTATGTGGACTTCAAAGGATTGAAAAGGAAGATGAGAATAGGGAGGTTCCAGTTGTATCACGGGTTTCCCGGACGTGTTTCCTGAAGAGATACCGAGTATGCCACCTGTTAGGGATCTTGAGTTCACCATAGATTTCATGCCAGGAACCGGACCTATTTCAAAGGCTCCGTATAGAATGGCTCCAGTTGAGATGAAGGAGTTAAAAGTTCAGTTGGAGGAGTTGTTGGAAAAAGGGTATATAAGACCTAGTTCGTCTCCTTGGGGTGACCCTGTATTGTTTGTGAAAAAGAAAGATGGTAGTTTGAGGTTGTGCATTGATTACCGGGAGTTGAACAATGTGACGATCAAGAACAAGTATCCGCTTCCGAGAATAGATGATTTATTTGATCAGCTGAAAGGAGCGGGGATTTTCTTGAAGATAGATTTGAGGCCAGGTTATCACCAATTAAGGATTGCTAAGGGTGATATTCCTAAGACTGCGTTTAAGACGCATTATGGTCACTATGAGTTCACAGTGATGCTGTTTGGTCTGACCAACGCACCTGCAGTGTTCATGGATTTGATGCATATGATTTTTAGGCCATACTTGGACAAATATGTGGTTGTGTTTATAGATGATATCTTGATATATTAGAAGGATAGGAGCAGTCATGAGTTGCATTTGGGGGATGTTTTGTCCACACAGAGAGAGCATAAGTTGTACACCAAGCTCTCTAAGTGTGAGTTTTGGTTGGATGAGGTTGCCTTTTTAGGACATGTTATCTCAAAACAAGGAGTTTTGGTGGATCCTGTTAAGATTCAAGCAGTGCGTGAGTGGCCAACACCGAAGACGGTGTCTGATATATAAGGAGTTTTCTTGGGTTAGCTGGTTATTATCGAAGATTTGTGAAGGATTTCTCGAAGATCTCAAGACCAATGACTAGCCTGATGAAGAAAAATGTAAGTTTGTCTGGACTCCAGAGTGTGAGGAAGCTTTTTCAGCATTAAAGGAAAGGTTGACTACAACACCTATTTTAGCTTTACCTGATGAGAGTCAGCAGTATGATGTTGATAGTGATGCTTCGAAATTTGGGTTAGGGTGTGTATTGATGCAGAACAGGAAGGAAATCGCTTATGCTTCTAGGCAGCTAAAACCATATGAGGTGAATTATCCAACCCATGATCTTGAATTAGCTGCAATAGTGTTTGCTTTTAAGATATGGCAACACTACTTGTATGGGGCAATGTGTAAGTTGTACACGGATCATAAGAGCTTGAAGTATATTTTCACTCAGAAGGAGTTGAACATGAGGCAGAGGAGGTGGTTGGAGTTGATTAAGAATTATGATTTGGAGATCTAGTATCATGAAGGGAAAGCTAATGTTGTTGTTGATGCATTGAGCCAAAAGTCGAGTCATTCGGTTAATGCAGTAGTTGCCGCGAGTCGATTATGTGTAGAGTTTAAACCTGTCATTAGAGGTACTCGAAGAGGGAGGTGTTGAAGAATTGTTGGGTTCTTTGTCGGTTCAACCCTCGATCTATGATGAGATTAGGGAGGGTCAATCAAAGGATGAAAAGTTAGAAAAGATTCGAGAAAAGATCCAGGAGGGTCAGGTGTTGGATTTCCAGATAGCTGATGATGGAAGTATCCGGTTCAAGGGGAGGTGGTGTATACCAAGTAATAGAGAAGAGTTGAAGCGAAAATTAATGGAAGAAGCTCATACCTCACCTTATTCTGTACACCCAGGTGGTGATAAGTTGTATAAGGACATGAATCAAACATTATGGTGGCCAAACATGAAGCGACAGGTAGCAAAGTTCGTGGCTAAGTGTCTCACATGCCAAAAGGTCAAGTTTGAGCACAAGAGGCCGCAAGGGAAGGTTCAGCCCTTGGATATTCCGAGTTGGAAATGGGATTCTATATCAATGGATTTCGTGTCTGCCTTACCCAGGACTAAGGCTGGAAGTGATACGATTTGGGTGGTGGTAGATCGTTTAACTAAATCCGCAACTTTCATACCTATGAAGGGTACTTGGTCGATGGATCAGTTGGCTAAAGCATATGTGAAGTGGGTGGTGAAATATCATTGTGTGCCTAAGGACATTGTTTCGGATCGTGATTCGCGATTCTTGTCAAACTTTTGGTAGAGTTTGCAGAAGGCTTCGGGAACTAATTTGTTAATGAGTACAACTTTTCATCTGGCTACAGACGGTCAAACAGAACGAAACATGGAGTATCAGGGTTTGTGGGAACATTTCTTGGATTTGATAGAATTTTCCTACAATAACAGTCATCATGCAAGTATTGGTATGGCTCCATTTGAGGCTTTGTATGGTCGAAAGTGTAGAAGTCCAGTATGCTGGAATGATATTAGTGAAACAGTGGTGCCTGGACCTGAATTCCTAGAATAGACGGTGAAGCAAGTGAAAGTGATTCAGGAAAAGATCAGGGCAAGTCAAGATCGGCAGAAGAGTTATGCTGATTTGAAGCGGAGGGATGAAGAGTTTCAGGTTGGCGACAAGGTATTGTTGAAAATATCTCCAATGAAAGGGGTGATGCGTTTTGGAAAGAAGGGAAAGTTGAGCCCAAAGTATATCGGGCCATATGAGGTTTTGAAGAAGATCGGAAAAGTGGCACATAAGTTGGATTTGCCAAATGACTTAAGCCGAGTTCACGATGTTTTCCATATATCTCAGTTAAGGAAGTATATTCCGGATGTGTCCCATGTGCCTTTGACCCGAGACCATTGAGTTAGATGATAGTTTGGCTTACGAGGAAAGACCTGTAAGAATCCTTCATAGTAAAGTTAGAAGTACTTGGACAAAGGGTGTTAGATTAGTCAAAGTATTGTGGTCAAACCATTAGACTGAGAAAGCAACATGGGAAGCTGAAGCGGATACGCGCAAGAATTATCCGGCGTTGTTTTCCGAGGTTAGTTGTCGAGTTACGGGGTCGTAACTCCTTTTAAGGGGGTAGAATGCGATAGAGTTTCGCGCTTTTACCATAGTTTTTGCATTTTAACATATTTTTGAGTCATTATATGCATTTTAGACATGAGCATTTGAGTCAAAAACTGCAATTTTGGATTTTAATCCGTTTTTGAAAAGTAATCATCAATTTTTGTCTTAAGTTTCGAGGTCGAAACTTCTTTTAAGGGGGTATACTGTAATACCCCATATTTTTTATTATTTATTAAAGTAATTAAAATATTTATTTTCTAAAATAAATATTTTAAGCAAAGAGTATTTTAGTAATTTCACTTGTTTTGAAATTATTTTGGCGAGAGACGACGCCAAAATTGGATTTGTTAAGCTTTTGGTTTGAAATCCTAGTCAAAATTTTATTAAATAAGTTATCAAAAAAAAAAAAATTTTGGAGAAATTTTTTTTTAGCCATTTTTTTCGGCGGCCACCTATAGTATATGGGGTTTTTTTTTTCCTAAAACTTCCAAATTTATGACGGGGGTTACAAATCTTGGTTTAATATCCTAATTTATGGTGAAGGTTACAAACTATTTAATTTTGGAAATTAAGTACTATCTATTCTACTCCTATAAATACCCCATACCTTAAGCCATCTTTTCTACATAAAAACTTTGAAGAATCCATACTCTCTTACTTCAAGGTTCTTCCTTCTCTTCTTATCTATTCTAGTTTTATATTTCTTATTCAAGTTCCAATTTTCCATGGGTTAAGTAAAAGATTTCCATGTTTCTTACTCAAAAATATTATGCTCATGATAGGTTATTCATGTTTAAATTCATGATTAAGTTCATGTGATAAGTTACTTATTAGATTTTTAAATTGGTTGGTTAGGAGATCGTTCAAGATTAATACTAAGTGGAGATACTAGTTGTAGGCGTGTTTTTATTTCGCCTACGCGGTGTGAGCGCGTTTATTTGATCTGACTACCCCACTGTTAATGTTTTAATTAAAATTGTTTTGAAAGAAGTCGCCAACAATTCTTTTTTGAAAGAATAACCTAATTGGATATGGGAAAATCGTAGGGACAAATTATCCAATGTAGATTTCCCCGTCATGACTCCATAGATGGTCAAAATGAACCAAAGATTGAGTTCGGGGGTGAGGGTATGAATATAGTCATAATGAACCACATTCGCCCAGAGTTGGCTTCTACTAAATATCGATTCATTGCAGATTTTATGCCAAAGAATAACGACATAATGTTTTAAACACCCTTTAAATATTTAGTCTAAATTGGTTCAGGAAACACATAAGAAGACTAATTTTTAGTGATATGTTATTTAGGCAACCAATATTACAGGGAACCTAACAGGTTGTCCAAATTAATCTGATTAATGTTAGAACATTTATTTAGGTCTTTGATTAGCAAAAATATCATGTGGGTGATAAAAGCAATAATGCAGGACAATCATATAATATGCATAGAATAATCAGGCAAGTATGATAATATATGAAAAATAAATAAAAAGAAATAGAAAGGTTTAGAATATACAGTATAGCGATTTTATATTAAAGATCTACATCATGAAATAAAACTGTTAGTAACTTCAATATAAAAATAATTGATTCAAGGACCCTCAGGATTATACCGTGGCTTGGGTCTGAGAGATTGACAACCTTCGGGACGAGCAATCGTGAAGCCTGAAAATCTGAATGTCTGAAAGTATGTAGGTTGAATGTATTTGTGTTTGAAAGTATGAGTTTTGTAGGGAGATTTTGTAGTTTGTAGAGAGATTCGTAAAGTATTCGTCGAGTTCGAAGTGTGTTAATGTAAAAAATCCGTCCTCTTTATCTGTTCGGAAATCAGGCCTATTTATAGGGAAAACGGCACTGCGCCTCACGCGCCGGCTTGGTCTCGGCGCAGCGAGCGTGGCAAGCGCATGACGCGGCATGACTAATTAAAAGTGTACACGTGGTATGCGCTTTTAGAAAAGATAAGAAAGAAATTCCACATCTCAAGCGAGAGAATTGCGCTGACGCATGACTCTACATGAAACGAAGTCTACGTGGCGCTTACGGTGCGCTTAGCACAACCTGTGCCCTTGGCGCAGCCTACGTGGAAGTCCGCGTGGCAGGACACGTGCGCTCAGCACAGTCATCTGCGCTCAGCACAGTCAACTGCGCTTAGCGCACCGCCTTGTTTTTTGATCGTTTTTTGATATAAACGCGTTTTAAAGATTTTCTTTTATCTCTTTACTCCGAAAATCCGATTTTACTGGGATAAAATATGATTTTGACTTATAAAAAATATCTTTTGAAAATAATTATTTATTAAAATAAATCAATCAATTATCAATTAATTGGGCTTTTCAAAGAATTGGGCTCAAATACAATTAATTATCACGAATAATTATTTGGGCTTTCAAATAAGACTTTATCACTTTTCGAAATGGTTTTGAATGGCTTTTCGCATTGCTATGCCCTTGGGTCGGACCAATTAAGACCACGGTATGTTTCATCATCGTATCCTTAAATGGGGAGACACGATTATGTGTCTACGAAGCCCCCACTTTGACGGAGGTTCAGGAAACCGAAAGTCAAAGTATTCGGTGTCGGGACGGAGAACAATTCTAAACGCTCTGCAGTTTAGAACTGATCTATAACCGCCAGTCTCTGCAAAACAAAGTTAGTATGCAGGACAATAGCTACAAGCAATCGATTACACTGCGGGGAAAGATGTTAGCGAGATAGGTGCAAACAACTCACATAAGCACATAGTGATGCAATAATGCAAACTTAGACTCTCTAAGGATGCATGAGACGCAATGCAAGGGATTAAGGTTATGCAAAGCTACGGGATGACATGTCATGCAAGGTCGTGGTTATGCAAGACTATAATGTATGAAATGCAATGCAAGGTCGGGGTTTTGCAAGGCTGCGGTGCAAGGTCGAGTTTTGCAAGGCTAGAAGATGTGTAGAATGACGGAATGAAGCGGGATTGAAATGCATAGAAAGAAAATAATGTATGAAATGCAATGCAAGGTCGGGGTTTTGCAAAGTGCAGGTCTAGGGTCGGGATTTTGCAAGGTTAGAAGATGTGTAGAATGACAGAATGAGCGAGGATTGAAATGCATAGAATGATTTTCGAAAATTGTTTTTAGTAAATGATTGGGGTCCGAAGCGAGGTCCGCGGATTACAACTCTTCGAAGTCCGATTTGGAGGAACTACCACACATAGGAAGCCCCCACTTTGGGTGAGCTTGCCTTGAATTAGGCTTGAGCCTAATTGATTGAAATGTACTTGATCCGATATTGCAATGTAGTTACTATGTCTTGAACATTGAAATTTTTCACTGGGATTGTATTGGGGATTCTTCTTTGGGAAGTTGATATAGGCAAAGTCAAATATCGCCAGAAACCATGGAATTATCGGAGAGTCCTTCAGGGACAACGAGAGCTTGGATTGAAAAAAATAAAAGGTTTGAATTTGTGACTCATATAAATGTAGGTGGGAAAAGGCTTTGACGAGGTTAGGTGCAGACTCGAGTCTACGTCGGGATCTAGAAATAGATTATGCTCCTGAATTCAACAAAGTCACATCATTAGACCATGCCTAATTTTTATTCTATTGAAGCGGTCGAGACCTCGAGATGAGGATTCCCTACGTATCCTTGCGGAATCGGACCATTCGTAGTTACCGGATCGATTTCTTTTTTTTATTTAATTTTTTTTTGCCCTAACTTTTGCCTAGGCCACCCTTCCGGGTTTTCAACCTAGCGGGCTTGGACATACCTTGGAGAAGGAGTTAGGATTGATGAATTTGGATTATATGGATTAAAGGTTTGATGAATCGAAGGGATTTGAATGAGGGGTATAACTTGTGTGCAAGCCCCTTAGCTTGACTTTTATTTGCCTTTGGCTCTTTCTTTTGAATCTTTTCTTTTTGTCCTGTGCGTTTTTGCTTTTTTTATTTTTTTTTTTGCACTTTGAATTTTTTCACTATTTTATTTTGCCTGGCATTTGTTTTTTTTGTAGTGAGGCTTGCACACAAGTTTGGTTTAGGGTACTGGAAGGCTTGAAGGATGTTTATGGAGCTTTGATGTTGAAGGGATTGTTTGGTTTATGATGGTTTAAGGATGATGGCTCATGGAAGGTAATGGAAGGGAGAGGGGAATAACTCCTGATCCAAAGTATGTCCTCTTTTTTTATTTTTCTCTTTTTTTTTTATTTCAGATCTCCTTTTATTATTATTAGTCAAGTTCATTTAGGTGATTTGAGTTTCATCATTGAATTAGAAGCATAGATAAAAATGATGAAAGGCCAATGAAAATGAAAATGCAATTATTTTATTAATCAGAAATAAATAGAACAAGGCTTATTAGAAATAAAAACCTAAATGACATGGACTCGACCAGATGGGAAATGAAGGAGCTATGGGAGGGACTCTCCGACTCAACCTAGAAAACTAGCGTTAAATGACTAAGCCCCGGCGTTGTTTAGGTGCTACACAAGGGGTTCTTCAATTCTTGACTTTTGCTGCCGGTGGAATTGGCAATCTACCGTCTTGACCATATCCTGCAGGTGATTCTTTAAGGTCCAACACACAGATGTTGGGTGTCCATTCCCTTGGTGGTACTTGCAGTAAGCATTAAGATCCCACCTCTTGGATCTATTCTCGGGAGCAGGATCCGG
Organism: Beta corolliflora; assembly: GCA_947648045.1. Lineage (NCBI taxonomy): Eukaryota > Viridiplantae > Streptophyta > Magnoliopsida > Caryophyllales > Amaranthaceae > Beta > Beta corolliflora. The sequence continues at coordinate 1,513,490 of CANSZD010000248.1, read as the reverse complement.
AGTAGGGCCAATAGGCTGAAGTGCCCCCTTTGCATGAAGTCTAGTGAAGGCTTCTTCTAAGGACATGCCTAAAGGTGCGAATGTTCTTTGAGGCTTTTGATAGCCTCTCTTTTCAGCAGCTATGGCATTGACCTCATTGCTTTTGGAGTTAGAAGGGCCATTGTTACTCTTCTTGAAAGAGTTATTGTTATTGTTGGAACCCTTGTTCTTGTTGGCCTCGTATTTCTTCTTCAATCAGTAGGCCTACCTTATGGAGCTTCGTGAAAGACTCTATTGGTTGGAACTTGATATGATCCCCATAGTTCGATTGCAGGTTGCGGATCACCAAGTCGGACTTGATCCTCCCGGGATGGCCTGTTAATCATTTGTGCTGCTTTATCCCTCCATCTGTTAAGGAAGGTGACGAAGTCTTCGTTGAAGTTTTGTTTGGTTAACTCCAACTCACGAAGGCCAATGGGAAGCTGAGTGTTGTAGATGTATTGTTTGTGGAACTCTTCTACCGATATAGTCCCGGTCATTTAGCTTGGCCTTATTCGAGTGATCTGAACCACTTGGATGGATGTGCATCCAAGGTTAAAGGAAAGACATAAGCAAACAGGTCCTTGCTCATGCCCTTGAGAGCCATAGAGATGGAAAATGCTCTCAAGTGGTCATCTGGGTCTTTGACCCCCTTGAATTTTGGGAGGTCACCCAAGGTTACCTTTTTTAGGGAGTTTGTCCCTCGGTTCGGGATCAATGATGTCATGGCCATGAGCACGACCCTCGAGCGCGGAATTGGATCGGATCAATGCTCGAGTTTTTCAAACCTTAGTTACTGTGTTGGTTTTGATTGGTGGTGGAGTGCCGCCTTGCTCGTCTTCCTCGAGTGAGCTTCTCCCTTAGTGCCTTGATCTCTTTGTCTTGTTCCTCAAGACGAGAGTTCATCAGTGTCAGTTGAGCCATAATGGCACTAAGTTGTTCATTAGTATCCCCCATTTCGGATGATGATTCAGAAGAGTCGGAGGATTCGTCTGAAAAGGTGAGGATGCGCTTGACGAGTCTAGGAGTAGGTTGACCTTGTTGCCTCTCTGTTGGACGTTCCCAAGTGATAATCTCACGACCTGTCCTGAACAGGAATCGAATGGACCTCGTAAATTTTAAGAAATGACGCTTTCGAAATGAGAAACGGAGATGAGAAATGGAGATGAGAAATGGGAAATGGAAGTGGAAATGGAAATGAAAATGGGAAATGAAAGTGGAAAGAGACTTTGAAATGGAAATGGAAATGGTTATGGGTTTTGGACTAGTATAGACTTGACCATGATGGAGACATGGGCCTAACTATATGCAAATGCGGACATGGGTGGACCGGACTGTGCAAGCTTGGACGAACTCTACGATTGGGTTTAGGAGAGACTAGACTTTGAACTTACGCATGAGCAACCAAGCTAGACTTTAAAGATGACCGGACAATAAGGGAGACTAGACTCTTAACTTAAGGCAAAGGGCTAGGCACCTAGACTTTGAACTTACGGGTGAGCAAGCAAGCTAGACAACTAGACTTCGAACTTACATTAGACTAAGCGGGCTAGACTCAAAAATTGCCTATGGATTTATGGGATGCTAAACTTTGCACTTATGGGTAGGCAAGCGAAGCTAGATACAAAGGAAGGGCTGGACAAAAACGGAGACTAAACTCTTAACTTAAGGCAAGCAAAGCTAGGCAACTAGACTTTGAACTTACGGGTGAGCAAGCGAGCTAGACAATTAGACTTCGAAACTTACATTAAACTAAGCAAGGCTAGACTCAAAAATTGCCTATGGACTTAAGGAATGCTAGACCTTGAACTTACGAGTGAGCAAGCGGGCTAGACACAAAAATTGCCTATGGACTTAGGGAATGCTTTGGACCTTGAACTTACGGGTGAGCAAGCGGGGCTAGACACAACAATTGTCTATAGACTTAAGGAATGCTAAACCTTGAACTTACGGGGGAGCAAGCCGGGCTAAGACAACTAGAGGAATTTGGGCTATTGGACTTGACTAGGGCCTACATGGAGATGCAAACTAGACCTAGGTTATGAATGGGCCTAAGATTTAGATTGAGACTAGACTTAGACTTAGATTGGAATAGATTAAGGATAGACTTAGACTAGACTTCACATAAAGATGCGAGATGGGCCTAGATTTTGAGATGAACTAGACTTATATGGGCCTAAGATCGACTCAATGCTAGCGGGTCCAATGTGAATGCATGGACTCGAATTAGATGGACCTTATATGAATGCAAAATGGACTCTAAGGCATATGGGCCTAGAATGAATGCAAGTGAATTGGGTCGATTGGATTGGATTCGATGAAGGTGTTTGGATTGAGCTTAGAATTTTTCGAAATTCGTTTTTTGAAAGGAACCCCTTGTTTTATCTTTTGTCAGGAAAAGATGATGAATTAATTTTGAATTTTTTTTTATTGAAATATCGTGGTATGATGATGATTATTAAATTCTTTTTGAAAAAGATAGAATAGACATGGGTGTAGGATTGATTTTGAAAAGATGTAAATTTTTTTTTGAAATTGATGAATATGGTAACGTAGAATCGATAGGGAAGATTAGTTGAACAACGGGGAGAAAATGGGAAGAGGTAGACATACATGACAACTCTAGCTCTACAATGACCCTTTGGATGCATTTTTTTTTGGACAGACTTGACCATGCATGAAAAGATTGATTTTTTTGAATTAGGTGATAAGCCTAAATGACCAAATTACGCGAATGCGATGACAGACGCACATAGGACTCGAACGTAGGATCGACAATTATGACGACTAAATTGAGGAAAAGCGTGCGATGCATAGAGTGCGTGCCGCGCAGACTTTTGTGCGCGGCGCCACCCGTGCGCCCGGCACGGGTGGTGCGCCGGCGCAATTTAATGCGCTTGGCGCACTACTCCCGACACGTTTTTCGGGGATTTAGGTGATGGATTTGCCGATTGACGAAAATTTGCTTGTTTGTTAGATGCGATTTTAGGAACAACGCATAATAATGACAATTTGACAAGATAATAACAGGCAAAAATTGCAATCACAGGCAAATGTCATATAACATGGATGCAAAAGTTCCAATCTAAAGTCCAGTTCTATGTTTGAAACTATTGTCAGGTTTGGGTTCAGTCTGAAAAGGATCCATGACTAAGAGATTGATCCCACGCTTCGTACCCCTGCTTAAAGAGGTGGCCACGTGTAAGACGCACTCGAGTCTCAAGTCGAGAACAAGAGAACAATGCCATGGTTGGGTAGGTTTGCTTATGACAAAGATCCAACACTATCGCTCAGGAAGCTTTTTGGAAGGACAAAGCGCAAACCCCCCGGGGGTGACCTCACACATAGAACATGTGCTAATGAGGCAAGGTAGATTGTCCTTATGGTGGCTGAATAGTAGCCATGCATATGCAAAATTGTATATTATTCTAAGGCATAAAAATAAGAATGAATCGTATTTTTCAAGTTTCACCCACTCATTTTTAAAAATTATTTTTTTAAAATCGTCCCCTGAAGTCATAATTTTTATTTCGCGGTGAAATCATTATAACATATCACTAAAAATTAGTCTTTTTATTTCGCCTACGCGGTGTGAGCGCGTTTATTTGATTTGACTACCCCACTGTTAAGGTTTTATTGAAAATTGTTTTGAAAGAAGTCGCCAACAATTCTTTTTAGGAAGAATCATAAACCTAATTGGATATGGGAAAATCGTAGGGACAAATTATCCAATGTAGATTTCCCGTCATGACTCCATGATAGTCAAAATGAACCAAAGATTGAGCTCGGGAGTGAGGGTACGAATATAGTCATAATGAACCACATTCCCCCGAGTTGGCCTCTACTAAATATCGATTCATTACGAAATTTTATGCCAAAGAATAACCACATAATGTTTTAAACACCCTAAAAATATTTAGTCTAAATTGGTTCGGAAACACATAAAAAGACTAATTTTTAGTGATATGTTATTTAGGCAACCAATATTACAGGGAACCTAACAGAGTTGTCCAAATTAATACGATTAATGTTAGAACATTTATTTAGGTCTTTGATTAGCAAAAATATCATGTGGGTGATAAAAGCAATAATGCAGGACAATCATATAATATGCATAGAATAATCGGCAAGTATGATAATATATGAAAAATAAATAAAAAGAAAGAGAAAGGTTTAGAATATACAGTATAGCGATTTTATATTAAAGATCTACATCATGAAATAAAATGATTAGTAACTTCAATATAAAAATAAATGATTCAAGGACCCTCGGGATTATACTCGTGGCTTAGGTCTCAGAGATTGACAACCTTCGGGACGAGCAATCGTGAAGCCTTGAAAATCGAATGTACGAAAGTATGTAGGTTGAATGTATTTGTGTTTAAAAGTATGAGTTTTGTAGGGAGATTTTGTAGTTTGTAGAGAGATTCGTAAAGTATTCGTTGAGTTCGAAGTGTGTTAATGTAAATAATCCGTCCTCTTTATCCCGTTCGAAAATCGAGACCTATTTATAGGGAAACGGCCTTTGCGCCTCACGCGTTGGCCGTGTCTCGCGCACCGGACGTGGCAAGCGCATGACGCGGCATGACCAATTAAAAGTGTACACGTGGTACGCGCTTTTAGAAAAGATAAGAAAGAAATTCCGCGTCTCGAAGCGGGAGAATTGCGCTTGACGCGAGGACTCTACATGAAACGAAGTCTACGTGGCGGTTACGGGTGCGCTTAGCACAACCTCGTGCGCTTGGCGCGGCCTACGTGGAAGTCCGCGTGGCGGGACACGTGCGCTCGGCAGGCGACACAACCGTCAAAGATCACGTCAAAGAGCCAATCAAGTGCGCTCGGGCACCGCCTTGTTTTTTGATAGTTTTTTTTTTTTTATATAAACGCGTTTTTAAAGATTTTCTTTTATCTTTTAACTCCGAAAATATGATTTTACGGGATAAAATCCGATTTTGACTTATAAAAAATATCTTTTGAAAATATTTATTTATTAAAATATATAAATTAATTATCAATTAATTGGGCTTTTCAAAGAATTGGGCTCAAATACAATTAATTATCATGAATAATTAATTGGGCTTTAAAATAGGACTTTAACACTTTTCGAAATGGTTTTGAATGGCTTTTCAGACTGCTATGCCCTTGGGTCGGACCAATTAAGACCACGCGTATGTTTCATCATCGGATCCTTAAATGGGGAGACACGATTATGTGTCTACACTTGGTATACTCTTTGTGCAAGATCAAGGTACGTTATGTAGCTAGATCTTTTGAAATGTGGTTTTATGTAGTAAAGTTGTTTATTGATTCAATGGTTGGATTGGTTTAAAAATTTGGTTTAAAATGGTTACAACATTTTATTATTCACTTTTGGAAGAGAAAAGAGGTAATGATTTATCAATCATTTTTATATGAAAGTTTTATTATCATTTTTGGAAATTTAAATTATTACAAGGAAAGGTTTGATGGTTTTTTTTATGAACTTTGAATGTTCAAAAAGTTGTTTATGAGAAAAGGAGATTTATTCATGACTTATAAGTCATATTATTATTATTACCGCTTGATCAACATCAAGAAGGGTTTATTCATGACTTACAAGTCATATCATTATTATTACCGCTTGATTAACATCAAGAAGGGTTTATGCTTCAAAGTCCACTTGTTGGCTGACAGGCTAAAGTCGTATCACCTAATCAAAAATAACCTAAGGTCCACTAACTAGTAGTCGAGGAAGTCGGGATCGAATCCACGGGGAGAAAGTTATACTATTGTATCTCGAATTCTAATATTATACTAACTAAATCGAGATGAAAATGGTCGTGTGACTAAACTAAACAAATAACAAAACTAAATACGAGGGAATAAATCAATTAATAAAGAACTAGGACTATGGATCACTATGCATACAATTCGGGAAATCGAGGACGAATAACAACCACCTAATAAGTCAATTTATTTAGGGCACATGTAATTTCTCTCGAACATTACCTCCCTCAAAGATCACCTAGCCGCTCTCGCATGGTCAAGGATCACTCTGCCTAATGATTGAAAGCATATACGGTATCTCTCCTCTCGAAGCAGATTTAGTATTGCGATAGTAGAAATACAAATCAGGCCTAATTTATAAATCTAGCATGAACGATTCAACCACCGGGAAACAATTGAAATAAAAGGTAATTATACTAATCTATCAATCCCTCATTGCATACATAGATCCCCACAATCCTAGAAAAAAGACTATTCACTCATGTTTATGAAAACAATAACTAAATTAATATAAAAATTCATACTTTGAAACATTGCAAAAAACTAAGAAATTAATTTAATCTATAATAGAGAAAGCGATAAAGAAAATTACCAAATTGAAGAACAATATTGAACTTGCAAGTATTCCAAATGTTTGATCTTGAATCCAAAGCGAAAAGTATTAAACTAGGGTTCTTGAATAACTCTCTAGAGAAAACTATGAAAAATAATGGCTAAAATAAAGATGATTGAAAATTATTTGAATTTTTCTATTTATACTAAACCTAAAACAATTAGGAAAAGTATTATAAAAAATAGCCCGGAAATCATTAAATACGCGTGTCGGGTTAACCGCCCGATCGGGCCAAGCCTGCCCGATGAAATCGGGCTCAATAAACGCATCACCGCCCAAAATAACCAGCACCCGATGCAATCGGGCCATACCCGCCCGATGTCATCAGGCTGCATAACTGTCTCAACAGCGCACACAACAGCACTCTCAATCACGCCCGATGGGATCGGGCTTCATCAGCGAATAACGATAGGGCGAAAGCGCCCGATCGGGTCCGCAACAAAACTGATTGTTGTCTCTCGTGGGCGCCCGATCGGGCTAGGCCTCCTGATGGGACCGGGCCTGGCCACTTTTCTTCGTTCTTGGCTCCAAGTGCCAAGTCTTCAACTCTTCTTTTGCTCAAGGGTCCCGAAAAGTGTCCTCCAGACCTTGGAACTCAGCATCAAACCTCTCCAATCCACTGTAGCGGTCATATAATAATAGAAAATAGGGAAATAATTCCATAAAACCTGCAATTCGACGCAACACAGAAAACCACAACTAGATGGAGAAAGTTAGCACAAAATGGCCCCTAAGAGCACCATTAACAACCTTTTTAGCTTATAAGTCGGGGAGAAATTCTATATAAAATCATAACATCAAACTCCCCCAAGCTAAACCTTTGCTTGTCCCCAAGCAAAGCACAACATGAATATGAATAAAATTGCTCCACCCCTTAGATAAGAAATTCAAACCCGAAACATTTTCAACTCAAAATCCTTCAAGCAAGCAAAATTCAAGTTCGGTTGCTCGAATCACCCCGACCACCAATCACCTAAGTAAACCATCAAATGCAATTTGCCCTACATAACATGCAAATTTTGAAAAGGTGCTCACCGAGGTGTCACTCCTCTTAATTTTGTGGCGAGCTTAAAATATGCCCGATCGCTCATCAACCCAACCATAATATCCCTTCCCACTCACACTCTCATGTGTTTAGAAAGGTATAATATTGCTCATCCTAATCGAGTTCGACTCAAATAACAAACTTAATCTTCAACTTTGGCATATTGACTCAGTATTATTTCAATAAACAATCAAACACGTGCTCAAAAGATCTTTCTCAGGGTTGTAATGGGGCTCGGGTAAAGGTAAGGAAATTATTTAAGGAATGTGGTGGAAAAGCCAAGAAAAGGAGAGCAAAAAACACTAGTAAGACTAGATGTGGTCGAAACAACTCCCATGGCTTCAACAACATGACCAAGATAATAACCAACTCTGAAATTTCACGAACCAACCAATAGTTGTCTCCTTCAATATAATTTTCAATAATTTTTCATGAATCAAGATTGTTTGAAACTTAATGAGTGAAGATCATGGAGACTTTTCATGTATATTTTTTTTCCTTTTTTTTCACTTTACTTTTGCTCTTTTCTTTGTACCAACAAGACATTATTTTCCAACAACCCACGGAATCAACCACACAATATAATATCAACCTAACAAATGCTCACCCAAGCTCGAGTTAAATTATTTTTCAAAGCAAAGTTCGGGGCACAGGGAAGCAATCAATCTATTCATATTCAACTCGTATTTTTGGTGTTTTTTCAGCAATTTTTCATTTTTTTGTGATTTTTCATTTTTTCAAAGCAACTAAACTAACTTAACTAACCTAAAAAGCAGTAAAAGAGAGAGAAGTACTTACAGAAATCCTCCCCCAAGCTGAACTTGGCAATGGCCTCATTGCAACAAGGGAAAGGAAAGGCATGGATTTACAGAAATCCTCCCCCAAGCTGAACTTGGCAATGGCCTCATTGCAACATGGGAAAGGAAAGGCATGGATATCAGTCATCCATGTAAGTGTTATCACCATCATCATCCTCACCTCCACCACTCCTACTACTGGATCCCGGCTGGTTGTAACTCGGGTTCCAAGTGTACCAAGATGGGTGCGCATCTGTTTCCGCAATCCGATAAAGTCTGCAGTATTCATCGTACATGGGATACATGTCCAGATGTTGATCATTGGACAATGTATCAACACGCTGGCTAATGCTCTGGAGAGCTGCGGAGTTGGCATCAACCCGCTGGTCGATGCTCTGGATGGCTACAGAGTTGGCAGTAATGCCAGACTCCATCCACTGGAGCATGCTCATCATAGACCGGAAATCAAAAGAAGGAGGAACAATTGAATATGGGGGAGGGGGGAGCATCAGAAGTAGAGGCAATATCATCAGAATGGGGATGGCGGCGGTGAAAGGTGCGCCTGGGGTATCTCAGGGACGGGGGGGGAAAATCGACTCTAAAATGGGAAGGTGGTAATGTGGTTGCCCGGGTCTGATTTTGGCTGAAGGACTAGGCAACTCAATAGAGCGCAACCCGTTTATGCACCACTGGTATATGTCCCCAGCCCTCTCTAACCAGTGGAGGCGATCAAGGTATGCATAATCCATGAGGGTAGTTCCTATGGCCGGCTGGTAGCGAGTCTCATCAAAATCGGGGACTTTCCTAGCAAAAAGAGTCACCAACCCCCCATTCACAATGGCACAAGAGGTCAAGGTACCGTCGGCTCGCCTCTTAGGAAATGTGGTAGCAATACGCTCCATTTGGAGCGCAACATGGTGAGGGATGTTGTATTGAAACGGGCGACGTGTCCCTCTAAGCATATAGCTCCCTATCAAGTACGATTCGTCCCCCGATCAATGCCCTTCCACCCGCCCAAACCGTGTGCGAGACATAAACCGTACCCAAAGTTTGAAGATGGGTTGGTGGATGAATTTGGCGTTACAATGTTGTAGGGTGAAGTCATTTTCATCACCCGTGATGGCATAGTAAGTATCACGGTGGTGGTAGTTAGGGGGAAGTCCAATCTCCCCCGGCATTGGACTCGGAGAATTCTAGCAAATTCTGGGAGGGATAGGCGGAAGTCCTGATTAATTAGTCTATAGGACACATAGGAGACGGGTACAATTCAGGGTTTGGTAACCTCAAGACTACTATAAAATTCATAAACAAGCACAGGGTATGTATTAACATGCACGGAAAAATATGATTCCATCCCTATGATTTTCATGATTTCCTTAAATTCAGATGCGATACCCAATTTACTCAAAAATTCAATGTCAAGAAAATGGGTAGGACTTACCTCGCGCCCTTTTAGGCGCTGAAACCTTTCACACTGCTCTTCCGACGTGAAGATGACATCCGGAAAGGTATCGTCTTGGGGGGATGGCCGTGTGGTGGTGGTGGTTGAGACCCGGTGCCGGATTCGCGACGCCTCCTCAAATTCATGTTGCTTGGAAAAAAATATGAGAATTTAAAGGATTTCTCACTCACTTTAATGGTGGATCATGGAAGGAAGTTTTTTCACTCACTTTAATGGTGGATGGAAGGAGGAAGAAGGTGGATGTGAGGGATGGAGTGAAAGAAAGTGAAGAGGATGGAGTAAGAAATTTGTAGGAGATGATGAGAGGAGTGCTTTTGTGAGATTGAAGTCGCTTCAATGGAGGTCTTTAATGGTGGAGGGTGGAGGGTGAATTTGGGGAAAAAGATGAGAATTGGGGGTTAGGGTTTGAAGGAGAGAGAGAGAGATTGTGAAAATAATGAGTGCAATAGAGTGAAAATCGGGACTTAAAGGCGCCCATCGCGACGGCCCGATCGGGCGGATTTTTTTTCATTGTTTATGTCGCCCAGTTTTTGGTCGCGGGCCCGATCGGGCGTGCTCGCCCGATGGGATCGGGCGGTGTGCTTTTTCGTTCCAGAATCTGACGGAGTGCACGCCCGATCGGGCGATATGGCCCGATGAAATCAGGCGAACCTCTTTTCGTTGACGGAACAGCAGCCAGATGGAATCGGGCGTGTGTCTTTAACTTGTACCCAGCTTTTTTCTTTGCGGGCCCGATCGGGCGGGGTTGCCCGACAGGATCGGGCGACTGCCCAACTGGCGATTTCCTTGGTTTTTGCGATCTTTTCAATTGGACAACGACCCAAGCTGCTATGCTAAAAATTCCTGCACACATATAGCCTCAGGATGATGATTAGTACCCTCTCACTCTCTCACCAAAACTACAAAAATTAGCAAATCTAAAATTAAAAAGAAGAAAAGAAAAGAAAAAGGGAAATCGGGTTGCCTGCCGATCAGCGCTGGTTTATAAAGGTCCCGCACGACCATAATGCCTCATCCCTCAAGCAGAAGGGGAAGGGCGTTGGAGGTATAATTCCTCCACAAATCCAACAGGAGCTTCTGTATGGAACAACTTTAAGCGTTGGCCATTAACTTTGAACTTTTCACCTGTTGCATTCATCACCTCAATAGAACCAAACTTGTTAACATCAGTGACAGAAAATGGACCAGACCACCTAGACTTCAACTTACCAGGGAAAAGTTTTAGTCTCGATTTGTAAAATAAAACCTTCTCACCAATAGAGAATTCTCTACTCAAAATTTTCTTATCATGCCATCGCTTAGTGCGCTCTTTGTAGAGACGCGAACTATCATAAGCATTCTGCCGGAGTTATGGCCTTATACTCTAGCACTAGTGGAAAAAAGCCCATCCGATGCGGTCAAAACCGGGCTTACCGCTCCGGTTTTGGTCCGCATCAGATGGGTAAGCAGCGGTTATGAAGGATCAACTGATGCGGTCCAAAACCGCATCGGATGGTCACTAACTGATGCGGTTTTGGGTCAGTTGACACCCCCAAAAACCAAATTTTTTTTTTTTGCATTTTTTCATTATTAATCGATACAAAATCAATAGTATGCATCAATAATCATTTTATTAAGCATATTATGCTCAATTGAAGCATAAGCATAAATAATTAGGTACATAAAGATATTAACAACTATAATCTTGCACAAGCATCAAGTTCCATAAGCACAGGCTAGACTGGCCATCAAGTTCTGCATAAGCAATAGCACAAAAAATGTACCCTTCACATTAATAAATGGATAGCAGTATGAAGGCAAAACAAAAAAAATTCACTTTACTGGTTTAGCCCTAAACTGATAAAAGTAACCACTAGACAGATTTCCTTTTGCCCATATTAATCTGTACATTTCCCTTGGAAGCAGCCTTTTCAACACTATCATCAAGATGGTCGTCAAGTTGCGGAACACCATTAGCAAGAAATTCATCCACGTTCATTGCATTGGATCCCATTTCAGCAGGATAAAAACTTTCAACCTATACAGCAACATAAAAAGTAGGAGCTCTATTCAATGCCTTTTTAGAGCATGCACTATGGCATCATAAGATCATACGAAATAAACAGTAAAGAAAACTCAAACTATAAAGCACATTCATTACCAGATCTAAGAAAAGATATCACTTTGATCACTACTCTTCCACTACCCCAAAAATTATGCAAGCAGCTTTTCAATTGGGTGGAGGATGTAGGCTGGAAAGTGTTTGTTGGTCATTAACCGGTCAAGGAAATCAACCTATTAAAGCTGAAAATACCCTTGATCTAATCCCATAAAGCCAAACATATATAGAAATTGCCACGGGTCACACTTGGCTAGCATCATAATCTTGTGATAAGCATAGGCTTTAGTAACTATTTTTCATTATGTAAGAGAAGCACTAGACACAGAGATCAGACCAGATGTTTCCACCTTACAAACCTTTTTTGTTACACCATCAGTTTGAGAAAATAATTCCCCAAAGATTAGAAATGCGTGGTCTGGCCAGTCATAGATACTCACAGTGGTGCATGCCTTTGGTGAAACGTCTCATTGTAATTTTCTCACCTCAAGCGAGAATATATTAATAAACAATTCGAGGGTCGGACAACGAGATGAGCATCGAACAAAATGTAGCTAACGAACACCCATGCTAACAAAATGCATTGAAACATCAATTCTAGAAGCACTATGTTTTCCCAAAATTAGCATACACAGGCAAGCCAAGGTGTTTGAGAGCAGAAAGTTAATAATTACACACCTGGTTCAGTGTAACCAAGAGTTTTAGTAGTTTTCACAACTTGACTAAGAAGCTTCCCATCTTCTATCTCACTCATTACATATCCCAATGTACCTATTAGAAAGAAAAACTATGAGGAATTTATAAATTCGAACACTAGATCAGGACTACAGAAAATATGAAGAAGCTGAGAAGAAACTAACACAACCTAACACAAGTACATGAGCCCCATAAGAAAAAGACACATTTTCAGCCATTATAATCAAGCCCAATATAACATAAATCCTCCGTTCTTTATCAATTGCAACATATACTACTTTAGGTAGTTCCATATTGATTGCAACAATTCCCCTTTTGGTAAAAAAGCTAGTCAAGTGGATTGAATTGCGCTTCTCAAATCTAACTAAAACTCTCATTAGTTACCCACCCTCAGGGGTACTTTTTTCCTACCCCACAATCTTTTTCATTTCCTTAAAAAGTGAGACAAACTCATATGTTTGAGATTAATATAGAACGGAGGAAGTATTAAGCATTACTATATGTAACTATGATGATTTATGTAACTATGTTTATTCAGAAAACCCACAATGGCACAAAATAACATCATCGAATGCCGCTAAGAAAAAGGATTTCCATAAGATCATTGAAAGGTAAAAAGAATAAAACTTATCGACATGATGTCATTTCTCATACATAAGATCATTCAAAGGTAAAAAGAATAAAACATACAGTTGATTCATGTCTAAGACGGCGTGGATGTGAGACCAACTTATCATAATCCTCTTGCATTTATGGAGCATCTAATTAGATTGGACGAAAGTACGAAGACAATCAAATATCAAAGACATTTTCCTACTTTGCATTGGGATATTGGGTGCTCAAAATGCGGAACTACAAAGACCACAAAGCAAAGTAGAAGTTGGACTAATGGAAGCATTATCATGACATGGTGCTATTCAATCTTGAGACAATGTCAGTATCAATGAAAGATGATCCTGTCAATCTTGATTGCATATTTTGCAAGAGTTGTCTTCAGATGACCTTCAAATTGTGATCCTTTATCAGAGATGATTTCAAAAGGTATGCCAAACCGACAGATAATGTTGTTAATCACAAATTTCGAGACTTGCTTTGCCCCTAGCTTTGAAAATGATGCAGCTTCAACCCACTTTGAAAAGTAATCAATTACTACAAGAATATATTGATGCCCATTTGAAGCCTTTGGATGAATTTGTCCGTTTATGTTTGTGCCCCAACTTGAAAATGGCCAAGGAGAGGTCATATTATGTAGTGACACAGGTGGCATATGATTGAGGTTAGTAAATATCTGACATTGCTTGCAGGCGCGGACAAAGCTGATGCAATCACCTTCTAGAGTGCTCCAATAAAAACCTGCTCGCAAAATTTTACGAGCCAGCATCCTTCCATTCATATGGGGTCCACATTCTCCTCCATGAACTTCTTCCATGATGGCTTGCTTTTCGCTGTCATTCACGCAGAGTTGCAGAGTACCATCAAACCATTTGTGATATAGTCTGCCTTTTAGTATGAGAAAATGAGTAGCTAGCCTTCTGATGGCTATGCGGTCCTTCTTGCCACTTCCCTCTGGATATTGCATTGTTTCCAGATAATTCTTGATACCATTATGCCAGACGTCATCATCATCTTGTTGAGCCAGTGTAGAGACGATCTGTGCTACCGTCACTGTAGGCCCCTTTTTTCTTCAATTAAAACCGATTGGATTTTTGTACCATTTTCCCATGTTAAATTAACATCGAGATTGGCTAAAGCATCAGTGAAACTATTTTGTTCCCGAGGAAGATGTTTGAAGCTCATATCATCAAAATAAGGGATCAATTCTTGAAGATACTCTGTGTAGAGCTGAAGTCTTTCATTTCTAACCCTTCAAATTCCTAACTTTACTTTCTTTTTCTTGAATGAGATTTTTTTTAGGAAGGAAGTAGAGAAGATGAGAGTAGTATTGAGAGAAGTAGTGAAATTAAGTTGATTTTAGCTCAACTTGGTTTGAAGTAAAAAAAGGAGGGTATTTATAGGGAAATGTGGTAGATGAACTAGGGTTTCAAAGAAGTAGAAAATCAGATTTTTAACCCAAAAAAATCTGATTTTTAACCCAAAAAAATCTTATTTTTCCCATCCTTAATCACCCTAATGACATCACTCTAATGACCTCACCCTAATGACATCATCAGATCTCTTAGGAAACACAAATATTCTTATTCTTTTTGGATTTTCTCATCAATGAGGCAAAATCAGATTTTCAGAAAATATTCTTCCCTAAATACATCCTAATACATAAAAAAATACATCGAAAAACGTGAAAAACGAAACCGATTAGATCATCTGCGCCAAACGCAAGAGCTCGCGCTAGGCACGGCTCCGTGCGCTAGGCGCAGGGACTGCGTACGGGCGCAGATCTTTGTTGTGCGCTAGGCGCACAATCATGCGTCTAGCGCATGATCGTGTGCTCCGGCGTACAACTCGAATCCATCGGAAAAAATCCAGATTCTTGCCTCTTTCACATGGGATTTGATTCTTATTCTCACTCCTTTTCATGATTCTTATTCCCTAACTAATGGATAAAGGATGTGATTAGTGGATAAAGATTATATTCTTATTCTTTATTCAATGAACAATGACTTTAACCATCTAGAAAACTGATTACTACCGGTTTTGGGATACTATTAAAATCCCGATGCCTAATTGCGACTCGTTTTTTTTTCGTTTTTCTAAAGACTAACTTAAGGCAATTAACGAAAACTCGTCAAATTAGTAAAGACGAGCATGATTATACTACGAATCATTTTATTAAAACGGTGGTTGTAGTTATTGATTAGGACTCACGTAAAATTATATTTCTAAGCCGAAACTGCATGACTAATACGCAAAAATGGAAAACCATAGGACGAAATAAAACTTGCGCACCGGGGCGAAACATGCATTTGACGGAGCGCGCGCTCCACGATGCATGACGATTTTCGTTATTTTTATTTCTTTTCAAAATCTTTATTTAAAAAAAAAAAAAAAACGAAAAAGGGGGTTCAAAATTTAGTGTCTACAGCCCCACATTGGTCGAATTTTGGATGAAATGATTACCAATGTTTGAAAAGACACAAAATTTTGACCGAAAATTTATTTTGAGATAACATATTCTCCATAGAACAGTTATCATCAGTGCTATTTTGAAAACATGATTTGCGACTTCTGTTGACGCTTTAAGTAGAAAACCCCAGTCAATTTTCTAAGATTGGAAATGCGACTTTATCGTCGTCTTAGATAGAAAATCCCAATTAATTTTTGAAAATGCGACTTTATTGTCGTCTAAGATAGAAAATTCCAGTTAATTTTCTAAAAAAAAATTTTGAAAATGCGACTTTATCGTCGTCTTAAGTAGAAAATCCCTATTATTTTTCTAAGATGCGACTTTATTGTCGTCTTAGATAGAAAATCCCAATTAATTTTCTAAAATTTGAAAATGCGACTTTAATGTCGTCTTAAGTAGAAAATCCCTATTAATTTTCTAAGATGCAACCTTATTGTCGTCTTAGATAGAAAATCACAATTAATTTTCTATGATTTGAAAATGCGACTTTAATGTTGACTCAAATAAAAAATCCCAATTAATTTTCTAAAAATTGAAAATGCGACTTTATTGTCGTCTTAGATAGAAAATTCCAATTAATTTTCTAAAATTGAAAATGCGACTTTATTATATTCTTTTTTTTAGTCTTATGAATTTGTCTTTTGTTAATGTGAGAAATTTCGACACTTGACAGGTTGACTCCAGTTTTTTTCTTTTACAGTTTTTCATGGCCTTGATGACAATCAAATTGTCAAATCACCATCACTTACTTTTTATGACTCCATGTGTTATCATGTCACCTTAAATTAGGACATTGTCAGGTCATGTTACCTTAAAATGATGCATTGTCAGGTCATGTCACCTAAAAGGGTTGACCAAAGGTTATTACCCTCTAGATAAACTATGGTGGACCAAATATCATATGGCAAAATTTTTATCTGTTTTTCCAAAAATCTTTTAGATATTTTATGTGTAAAGCTTATTCGCTTTATCTGAAAATGATGATCACTATATAAAATAGATTGATCAAGGTCATTATTTTGGATGACTAATAGGAAAATGGATTGTATCAATGTTCTTGATTCGTCATTGACACTGTTTATCGATGTTCGGCTTTGGCAAAAATTGCCATACCACAAATGCTTGGTCATTAGCCATGGTGAAGGATGCTCCTTATAACCCTATGGACAATACTCAAACTTATTATCCATGGCATGAATCATGGATGATCATCTTTTCCATCTATAAAAGGGGCATGGTTTTTCATTTCCAAATGCACCATCTTCAATACTCCAATCTCTTCTCTAATTTTTGTTCTTTCAAAAATGGCTCCTAATTATGAAGAAGCTAATGAAATGGGGAGTCGTGAGAAAAAATAACTCTCGGTGTTCACAAAGAATTTGGAGCAACCAAGGCAATCTTCTTCTTCTTCCCGCTTCACTAAGGCTCTTATGCCTTTGCTTTCACTTTCTATCTGTTATGAATTGATTCATGCTGCTTCTCAATTTTGGGATGAAACTCGTCATATCTTCCGCTTTGAAGACCGGGAAATTGTGCCTCTTGTTGAAGTGGTTGAGGGTTTGCTAGACTTACCATCTAATGGTCCAGTTATTACACCTAGATCTCCTACAAGGATCTCGGGAGATTTATCAACAATTTTATATCTTCCTGAAAACCTTCATGGCAACTACCTACAATATGTTGAGGTACTTCTTCTTAACTTATTGTTGACTTTGCAATTTAGCACTTGGCAATTCTCTAATAATGCCAACTATAGGATTGCTAGAGAAAATGCTTGCATTCTTATGATTTTGGGAAGTACCCTCATTAAATGGTCTTTAAACACAAGCCATGTTCGGTGTCTTTCACTTATTCCTCAAATTGTTAGTGGGGGTCGTCTTGGACCACTTATTTTGGGGAAAATGTTTATTGGCTTAGATGAACTCAAAAGAAAACCCCAAAGTTTCGTGAAGGGATGTCCACTAGCCCTTCACTTATGGTTGTTGGAAAAATTTTCTCTCATGAAACCTCACAAGAGTCTTACTTACAAAACTAATCATGTCCGGGAGAGAGATCTTCTTCCTTTCTTCTATCAACTTAGCAAAAATGGTGGGTGGGAGAAATTTTTTCTGCAGCAAGACATAAAGTGGGTCACAAGCCACCTTGGCATTAGTGCAATTGTATATTGCAATTCTGGTCGCAGAGGTGTACAATTACCCGGGCTTTGCGAAGTCACTTTCTATCTTCCATGGAGGTTGTTGAACCCTAGTTTTGATGATGACAAAGGAACAAAGATGCAAACTAAGTAGTGGACTAACAAGTTGTTTAAGTGAATGAATTTCAAGGTATCAATGAAAGGAACAAAGAGAATACTAAGTCAAGGAAGAAATCAAGTTGGGATTTTGAAGACTAAGTAAAGATGTTTAAAGATTTGGTACTGGAGCAGCATTGGAGCAAGAAGACTAAAGCGAGGTTTTTTGTTTCTAGTTCCATTGTAAAGGAACGAGTAAGAATGGTAAGGAACTATGGCAATTTAGAATGAGAATGAGCGTTTATCCTTTGTAAGGAACAGACGGCGGCGCTTAACTAATAAGTTAAAGGCACTAACTATTAAAAGGAACTAGACTTAGGATGAAGCATTACAATGGTTTATTTATGTCTGTTGAGTGATTTATGCCTAGATTCTAGGTAACCGTTTTATTTAAGGAAAAATCTGATTTTAAGGAAAATCTTTTTAAGGAAAAGATTGTATCTTTTTCGGTTTTTATGGAAAATATTTTAAGATAATATTTTTGGTAAAAGGATTTTTATTTTGGTTTTAATAATTAAAATGCTTTTTAAAATCAGATTTTCGAATTAATACTTTAAGTGGTTGCTAAAATTAAGGGAGCAGTAACATAATTATCTCCCACGTTTAACAATGATCATGGAGATCATGGGTTGAATGAGGAACGTGTTCCTCCGGGTAAGGAACATCATGGGATAATGCTTTTACCACTAACACATGTTTTAATCCCATGTTCTAAGTTATTACCACTATAAATACTAATGTCTAATTAAGTTCTAAGTTGTGTCTGACCAAGTGAATTAGTGAGTTTAACTAAGTAAAGTGTCAGTGCCTTCATTCTCTCATAAAAGTCATTTGTTCTTTGCCTTCTTACTCTAATTCCACTAAGATTATTTGTTCTTTTGTATTTTGGTTTTTGGGGTAAGGGGACTTTGAGTGAAGTTCTGTAAGAGAGAAGTTTTGAGTGAAGCAAGTTAAAGTGAGAAAACTTCAAGTGAAGTTGAGAGGAACAACAGTCACTAGTGGAAAAAACCTTATATGTCACTTAGTAACAGATGCGGTTTTTGTAAAACCGCATCCGAAAATCAACATTAAAATTGGGAGGGAAAGTTGGCAGAACAATCTGATGCGGTTATATTCTCCTCATGTGGCCCAACTTAAATGTTATTGGGCCAAACTCTCGTCCAGCTCACTTATCCACCTTGTTCTCTCACGCGGCCCAGCTTAAATGTTATTGGGCCAAACTCTCATCACCTCTCCCACTCTAATGCTGCACTGCTCCACATTTTTCACGCCTCTCTCTCAACTCCCCATCTTTCTTCTCTCTCCTCCTCAGCTAATCCACCCTAATCCGAGAGAGAAACCAGTCAAACCACCAAACTAGAAGAAAAGCTTTTGGTGCACAGATCTCAAATCCAGACTAAAATTCACACACCGTAGAATTGCAGAGAGAGAAAATGGGAGCGATAACGAGACAAGAAGAGAGCAAGCAGTTCAAGCTTCGGCGCTATACTTTTCAAGCTGCTGCACTTCAAGAGGTGCTTTCTTTCGTTAATCGCCATGAATTGATGATCCTCACGAAGCTTTGGATCTTCTCCTCGACCTTCTCGATCAAGAGCCTCGTAAATTTCTCTTTAATTTTTTAGTATTTTGAACAATTTCAGAAAACAACAACTTCATTTCTGTAATTTTATTTTATTTTTTGCAGTGAAATCGTCGAATTTGGACAAGGAAATCTTGAATCGAGATCTTTCTACTATGCTTGATGTTGATGAAGTTTCCGCTTCCAATTCTCATTTGCGTATTATCGACGCTTTCGTTATTCCTAAACTTCGTTATAATACAATTCGGAAGAGTTTCTATGAGTAATTGTTTTTCCTTTTTTATCATTTTGTTTTGGTTTGAATTCTCATTTATGTTGTGATGTTAGATCTTGAGTGCGATGATCTAGTTAGTGAACTGTTCAGGACATTTCTTGCTGTTGCAAGGTATGTTTCAACCGATTGATTACTAAAGAGTCTATTTTTAGATTGACAACCATGAAATTATTTACAACTTATACCGCTATTCACCTCAAATTACATTTGGGAGTTGTTCCTTATTTGACCGGGAGAGCTACGGTAATTGCGGAATCATGGCTTGTATTCGATGGATATTTTTACTTTGTTGCACTTCCTTTATTACCCGTGGTAGCTGTTGATACTTCTTGGACACTCTTTGCCTTTGCATATATATGCTCATGTCTTGTGCTTTTATTAATTTTTCTTTATGGAATGTGTATCCACCCTTGCTCTTCTCTCTCTGTCTCTCCCCCCCCCCCCTCCTCTGTTGGTACATTTCTCATACCTTTTCCACCACAATATTAGCTCAAGTATCTTGTAAAAATGCTCCCTATCACTCCGTATAATGATTGTTACTCTTTTCTTCACAAACGAATGACCGGTTAGAAGCTCGTCTTAGAGCGCTTAATCAGTCGATGAACTTTTTGCGTTACCAAATTCTGCTTGTCTACGAAGCATTCCAATCTGTTTTTGTGGAGTTCTTAAAGAGGTTAACCGATAGAGAAGTTGAGGTTCGGATGTCTGCCCTTGACTATGTAAAAAGATGTCTTCTTTCAAATCCCGCAAGACCTGATGTTGCACAAATATTTGGTAAAACCTGCCTCTACTTATGAAATGTTTACGATTTTAAAGAAGATTATGTTGATTTACACTTTAATATTCTGTAGCTGCCCTATGTGATCGGCTCTTGGACTATGATGAAAATGTGCGGAAGCAACTTGTTGATGTGGTGTGCGATGTTGCTTGTTATGATCTTAACTCTATTCCTGTCGAAACTGCCAAACTAGTTGCAGAGCGTCTTCGTGACAAATCAGTAATTAATTCTATCTCTTTGCATATCTTTAGTGATGATGTTGACTTGTTTTCTTATTGTTTTAGCTTTGGTTGTGCAGTTACTTGTGAAGAAATATACACTTGATAGACTTGCTGAGATTTACAGGCTTTATTGCTTAAGGTGCAAAGAAGGATGTACTAATGAATATGACTGGATAGCTGGAAAGATTTTGAGGTGTTTCTAAGACAAAGACTTCCGGTAAGAAGTAGGGTTTGAAATTTATGGTGCTGTGTCATTAAAGCATGTATGATTTTCACTGCTAAAGAATATCATTTGATAATTCACAGTGTTATTAAAGCACTCGTCTTCAATATTCAATACTATTCCTTTACTTTCTGGGATACCATGTTAATCTTTTGCTCATGGGAGAATGATCTAAGCTAAGAAAGATTTCATTGGAGCTCCAAAGGTTAGATAAGAGACCCTATATTTTCTGATTTCTCTTATATCATTTCAACTAAATACTTCAGTGAGTAGTTTCAGAGTCACTTTAGCTTTACCATTTTTTCTTGTCAAGTGTATATACCTTTTAACCGTTTTAGGTTATCACTTTTGAAAGTACAGCAAACCATATGCTAATCTGTTTACATAATTTTTCAAATAAAACTTTGGAGGAGTATTTTGAGGTATGTTAAGGGCTTAAGGCATAAGATAATCTGTGTACATTAGTTGTATTAATTTTCTAACTTTCTCTTTCGTTATCTTTGATGTCTGCAGTCATCGAGAGTGAAGTGGAGGCGTTGTATGAGCTATTTAAGAAATCGAGGAGCTCCATAATTGATGATGGCGTGATACACAAGGTTAGTATTTTCATGGGATTCATTAGCAGGTTTCTGATGTCACCTTCCTCCCTGCTTAACTGAAGTATATATAATTGACAACCTTGTTTAATTGTTCTATTGCTTTTGGTACCCATTAGTAGGTTTCTAATGTCACCTTCCTCCCTGCTTAACTGAAGTATATTTAATTTACCTTAAATTGAACTTATCTAAACTGTTGACCTTAAATTGAACTTATTAGACTTGTAACTCATTAGTAACGGTGAAAAGAATAGGGCTTTGGTACCCATGAAATATCTTGAGTATCTTTGGTATTATTTGATTTGAGGTGTAAAGGAATATGCTCTTGCTACATCTTTATGATTACCACATGTATAAAGTCGCGGCTTCGTTTTGACTTCACAAGTAAATCACTTCACAGTCGAATATCCTTTACTTAGACTTGACATAAGATGCTGAAACTTGCTAATGTAGGTATTTCATATTTTGAGAGGTAGAAGATGTGTTAATTCTGAGTAGTTTATCCAATTGTAATGGGGAAGTTAAACCGCCAAATCTATGTTGTTGCATCATTTGTAGAATGTCTTATAATTTTGATGCAGGTTATATCTTATGTCTATACATCTTGGACAAAACTTTCCATCTTAATATCTTTGAAATTATGTATGTTCATCCGTCTCTTTTTTTACTAGATCGGGTAGCTCAATAGGCTTCTCCAAGTGCCTTAAACATGGTCTTGATAATCCTTTCAAGTCTCTAGAGAGGTGTGTGATCATGTCACTAGATTATTTGCAGGCATTTGAGGAAGCCATAGCGGAGCTGGATATATTGGGTGAAGAATCTTACAAGGACAACACTCTGATCATGCAACTTCTTAGGGACAACCTCACTCTCTGGACATCAGACCAGGTTTGTACAGCTATGCTAAAGTCCTCAGTCACATGCAATCTAGAAAATTCATAGCTTAATTGGTATTATTTATAATTATTAATATATCAATTAGCAATTGTTTTTGTCTGCTAATAATTTGTGACCATTATATATAAGTAAGCATTTTTAACTAATCTCATATTATATATGTGCATGATTAAATGGACGAATCATATGTGGTTATTAGAGTGAAGATATATGGCGTTCTTTTAGCAAGAAAAAAAAAAAGAGGAAAATTGAGGGGCGAATTGCCGTCTTTTTCTTCTTACGTTCTCGCTAATAGGTAACTTGTCATCTTTATTTTTTTCGTTAATTTCTTAATTTTTTGTTGAACTTGGACATTGTGTTTGGAAATTTTTGTGGGTTTTTATGGTAGTGAATGTATGAACCTAATTCTTTGGTTGGAGTAGTTGTTTTGCCAAGTTAATAGCACTTAGGGAAGAAATTTGGGTGCTGATTTGAGTTTATTTATGTGCCTTTTTGCTTAATTGATGTGATATGATTTAGTGTTATCTAATTTTGGGTGGGATTTTTTTGGGTTTGATTGTCTTTTTATTCTTTTTAGTAATTTTATGTAAGATTTCTTTTTTGCTTGTTTTCTTGTAGTAACTTAAATTGAATGTTACTGTATGAGTTGTGTAAAAATGCTATATGAAGTGTCTAATCCGAGATTATTTATGCTCAATTTCAATTGGGAGAAGCTTGATTCAGCTGATAAACTATTGAAATGCTAGTTAGATTGATAGAATCAACTTAAGTGGGAGCTACTTTTATGGTAAGTTCATATTCAGACAATTGGGGCAATCAAAAGTCAATAGTGAAATATTTGTTTCAATCTGTGGAGGAATTGTATACCTCATAGGTAATCATAACCTTTCAAGATATATGCACACATTTAGTAAATTATTAAATTCATATCAGGATGAATAAAGATAATTTACTTTAGGAAGCTTCTCAAAGATATGTGTGTGTCAAATTGACCGACTGTTTTAACTTCTGTTTCTCCTTGCAGATGCTATGACATCTACTCCCATATCGATTTTCCGTAGCAAGATTATAACTGCATGTATTGCAAGCTTGAAGAAGCCTATGATAGCGAATGACTGTTAAATCTAATAGGAGGAGCCATTGAATTATAAAATTATAATGTCATAGTTGTGTATGTTAATATTTTGGAAAAATTGATAAGAGCAAGCCCAACTATGGCCCTCTTCCATAATAGATCCCAACTTTGGACTATCCCACACAGATCCCAACTTTAGGGTGTGCTTTACAAGAATGGTCCTAGCAGGTCACCTAACCTGCTACAACAGGTAAACTTCCTAAGCCACCACCCTTACCATCCCTGCCACCCTCTTCCCTGCACTCCCACTCCTCCCCCACCCTCAAAACCTCCTGTCGTGTTCCGCCACCCCTCCCCCCCTGAAACCGCCACTCTCCCGCATGTCACCGACCCCCTCTGCTTCCTTCCCCTTCTCCCCATGCTATTTGGAAGTCTCACTCGTTTTCTCTCTCCTCTGCTACTACATACTCATCAATGGCGGACAGTCGGACACCACAGAAGCCACTATCATCACACCCACTACCGAGCCGAGAACTTCGCCCGAAATCAATCCGCCCGAAATCAAATCTCTCGAAATCAAACCGCCGAAAATCAAATCGCTCGAAGTAGATGACGAAGATCAACTCTCAATCAAATATCGTTTTTTTTTTTGGAAATTGATTTACTTTGCTTGAACTGATGTTCTTAAACTCGAATTGAAACCTTACTTTGCTTGAACTTATGTCTGGGTTCTCGACTTGATAGACGGGATGAGGTTTGGGTGGGTGAGGGTGGTGTTGGTGGGTTTGTGCATGGGTTTTGGAGGTGGTGTTGTGGATTTCGGGCTTGTTGTGGATGGGTGGGGTGGTTAGGGGCGTTTCGGGGTTGATGGTGGTGTTTTAGGGATGGTCGGGTGTTTTCGGGGTGGTTGGTGATGTCTCGAGGTGGTCGATTTCGGGTTGGTGGTGTTTCAGAGTGGTTGGTTTCTGGGTGATGGTGTTTTGGGGTTTGGTGGAGGTTTCGAGGTGGTTGTGGCGGTTGGGTGTCGGTGGTTGTGGTTGTGGTTGGGTGGGGTTCGTGAATTAAGGGTGTGGTGTTTTAAAAATTACCGTTTAAACAGGTAACCTGTCCACTTGGACCGTTTTTGTAAAGCACACCCAAAAGTTGGGACTGCTGTGGGATAGTCCAAAGTTGGGATCTTTTATGGAAGGGGGGCCATAGTTGGGCCTGCTCTTATCAATTTTTCCTAATATTTTTATGTATTTAATTATTTATGCTTGAATTGGGCATAATATGCTTAATAAAATGAGTTTTTATATATATTATTGATTTTGTATTGATTAATAATGAAAAATGCAAAAAAAAAAAATTTTTTTTTTTTGGTTTTGGGGGTTATATCGATCCAGTTTTTTAGGGGGGTTATCCCATCGAGGTTGTTTTTTCATGTTGGGCCCAAGAAGTTTTTTCTTGTAAAAATCCCTTGTGTTCCTTTAGCTTGTTTCTTTGTTTAGGTTTAAAATTCCGTAAAAGTTACGTTTATTTCTAAACATACAATTCACCCCAACTCTTGTATTGTTCCTAGTGAAATAACAATTGGTATCAGAGCTAGAACTCACGAAAGATAGGAAACCCTATTGAGAAAAAGATCCAAGGAACAATGAATACCACCGAGAAACTTGAGGAAGGTTACTCTACGCAAAGGCTTCCCATGTTCAATGGGAAGTTCTATTCCTACTAGAAGAACATAATGGAGATATTCATCAAGGCCGATAACTACCAGGTATGGAGAGTCATTGAAGTTGGTGATTTTGAGGTCACAACTACTAATGACAAAAATGAGATAATTCCTAAACCCTTCTTTGAATATGACAAAGCTGATTTCGAAAAAATGGAAGTAAATGCAATGGCTGTTAAACTGTTGCATTGTGGACTTGGACCCCATGAACACAATAGGATCATGGGATGCAAATCCGCAAAGCAAATATGGGATTTACTAGAAGTAACCCATGATGGAACTAATGAAGCCAAGAGATCGAAAATTGATTTACTAATGAATCAATATGAACTGTTCTCCATGATGACTAAGGAAAGCATACAAGAGATGTTTACTCGATTTACTAACATTATTATTGACTTAGTCTTCCTAAGGATAGATGGATGGATAAGGTCACTGCTTTACAAGAAACAAAAGACTTTACTAAGTTCAACTTGGAACAGCTTGCTGGATCACTTATGACTCATGAGCTTCACCTTGATACTGAGTATGGTGAAAGCTCTAAGTCAAAATCCATTGCCCTCAAAGGAGATGATGAAGATGACTCTGACTCAGAAGAAGAGGAAGCAGCACTCATGGTTCGAAAAATTCGAAAGATGTATAGGAACATGAAGAATGGGAACTTCAAAGGTAAAACTATAAAGTTTTCTAACAAAGCTGCTTATCATAAATGTGGTAGTATAGATCACTTCATCAAGGAGTGTCCACTTTGGGAAAATGATAAGACCAAAGAAAGGAACAAGGAATGCTTCGCTGAAAGGAACAAGGAAACTAAAGCACCTTTTTCTAAAGCGAACGTTCGAAAGGCTATGATAGCAGCTTGGGGAGATGCAGAGACGGAAGAGGAAGAAGAACAACAAACTCAAGAAACTGCAAAACTTTGCCTCATGGCAAACACTGACGAAAAAGAAGATGAAGAAAATGTTAAGGTAAGCCAACATGGACTTGAATCAGACTTAGATGGCAAAACTAGGCCTGAAATTTATGATCTTCTTTATGATGCAACTCTTGAATGTAGAGATGAACTTGAAAAACGTGAGCAAACTGAACAAGCTGTTAAAGTTTGTAAAGAACATATAGAATGGCTTAAGAAAATGAGAACGGATGTTGAAACTAGGTTCTTTGATTTATTTGATAAGAATTTAAAAATCAAGGAATCATATGAGAATGTGAAAAATGAAAATTATCTAATCAATTTAGAAATTTCACACGTAAAGGAATTTGTCCCTATTCTAAGTTTCTTTGATATTAGATTAACTCCTTTGAATGGTTACAGATCTGAGATCGAAAATTTGAATAAAGAGAAAAATATTTTAAAGGAACAGATCTGTAATCTCAAGAAGGAACTGGTTGTTGCAAGGAACAGAGGCAAAGTGATGGCTGTTCCTAAATGGATTGAGAGACCACAGACTAAAAGAAAAGAAGGTCTTGGTTTTGAAAATTACAAGAAGAGGAACAAGCATAAGAAATATGTTGACCTACCCAGTGATAAAATTTGCATGTACTGTGGAAAGATAGGTCATTACATAAATCAATGTCAACTAAGAATTGGAATGATTGGCAAAAATGTGAAGATGGGTAACATAAAATGGGTTGCCAAAGCAAATGCTAGTCAAGAACAGGAACCCACGAAACAAGGGGTTCCTACAACTAACAACTAGTTGATTTTTGCAGGTTGGAGTGAGGGGGAACAACACTTGGTATCTTGATAGTGGTTGTTCTAAGCATATTACAGGAGACAAATATAAGTTTCTCTAACTATCAACCTATGAAGGTGGAAGTGTGACCTTTGGTGACAATAAGAAAGGTAACATAGTTGCCATGGGTAAGGTTGGTAAGTCACTATCACACTCCATTGATAATGTATTTTTAGTTGAAGGTTTAAAGCACAATCTGTTAAGCATTTCCCAATTCTGTGACAAAGAAAATGTTGTTAAATTTAATAGTGAAAAATGCTTGATCGTTAACATTAACTCTAAGAATGTCATCTTGGAAGGAACAAGGAAAGGGAACACATATATTGTGGATCTTGATCTTGTTCCTAAAAACAATTTGACATGCCTTAGTGTTATTAAAGATGATCCACTCTTATGGCATAAGCGTCTAGGACATGCTAGCTTTTCATTACTTGACAAACTTCGATCAAAAGATCTTGTTTTGGGATTACCATCTATAAAATTTCATATTGATCAAGTTTGTGATGCATGTGCCAAATGAAAGCATATTAGATCCTCTTTCAAATCTAAAACTGTTGTGAGCACCACAAAACCTTTAGAATTAATTCATATGGATTTGTGTGGCCCTATGAGAATTCAAAGTAGAAGTGAAAAGAGGTATGTGTTAGTTATTGTTGATGACTACTCTAGGTACACTTGGGTTATTTTCCTCTCTAGTAAGGATGAGACTTATGATGAGTTCCTTGTCTTTGCTAAAAGAGTTCAAAATTTGAGTGGTCACAAATTAATGCATATTAGATCCGATCATGGTAAAGAGTTTGAAAATAATAAATTTGATAACTTAAGCAGAAACCATGGGCTAGATCATAATTTTTCTGCCCTTAGGACACCACAACAAAATGGGGTTATAGAAAGGAAAAATAGAACTTTGGAAGAAATGGCTAGGACCATGCTAATTGATAGTGAACTTCCATGGAACTTTTGGGCTGAGGCTGTTAATACTGCTTGTCACATAATAAATCGTGCCATGATGAGATCTATCATTAACAAAACTCCTTATAAGCTTTATTTTGGAAAGAAACCCAATATTACTCATTTCAGAACATTTGGTTGCTAATGTTTTGTTCATAACAATGGGAAAGATAATCTTGGAAAATTTAATGCTAGGAGTGATGAAGCAATATTCTTAGGATATTCATCCCATAGTATGGCTTATAGAGTTTACAATAAAAGAACTATGTGTGTTGAAGAAAGTATCCACATAATCTTTGATGAATCAGACAACTTTAATCCAAGAAAACAGATTGATGACTTTGAGATTGGCTTGGTACGACAAAATGAGAAAGATGCAGATTCAATTGAGGAATAAGAAATAAAAGAGGAAAGGAACGAAGGAGATGAAAACATTCATAACAATGATGTTCCTGTTCCTCAAAATGATGGAGTTGTTCCTGTTCCTACTAAGAACGAAAATGTTGAAGGAACTGATTCAACAATTGCTGAAAGAGGAACAAATGAACAAAGCTCCTCATCCTCTCATGAAACTCAAGAGGAACAACCTGTTCCTATAAGGGAGTTTCAACCAAAACCTTGGAGACATAAAAAATCACATCCAGTGGAACTCATAATAAGTGACATATCTAAAGGTACGCATACTAGATCTCAGTTAAGGAATTTTTGTGCATTTCATGCATTCTTATCAATGATAGAAGTAAGAAATCATGAAGAAGCCCTAACTGATTCTGATTGGATAACTGTTATGCAAGCTGAATTGAATGAGTTTGAAAGAAACAAGGTATGGCATCTAGTTCCCTCTTCTAAACAACAAAAAGTGATTGGCTTAAAATGGGTGTTTAGAAATAAACTAGATGAGTATGGAACAATTGTAAGGAACAAAGCTAGACTTATAGTAAAAGGTTATAATCAACAAGAAGGAATTGACTATGAAGAAACCTTTGCTCCTGTTGCTAGACTTGAAGCCATTAGAATACTAATTGCATTTGCTGCCTATATGGGATTTAAACTATATCAAATGGATGTCAAGTGTGCATTTCTAAATGGCTATTTAAATGAAGATGTATATGTTGAACAACCCCCTGGATTTGAAAGCAATGACCTCCCAAACCATGTCTACAAGCTTGACAAGGCTCTTTATGGGTTAAAGCAAGCGCCTAGGTCATGGTATGAAAAATTATCTAAGTTCCTTTTAGAAAACAACTTTAAAAGAGGAAAGGTGGATAAAACCTTGTTTCTAAAATCGAAAGGAACTGACATACTACCTGTTCAAATATATGTTGATGACATTATTTTCGGAGCAACTAATGAATCATTGTGCAAAGAATTTTCAAATCTTATGAGTAATGAATTTGAGATGAGTATGATGGGTGAGTTAAATTTCTTTCTTGGGTTACAAATTAAGCAAACTAAAAAAGGAATAATTATTCACCAACAAAAATACATAAAGGAACTATTAGAGAAATATGGCCTCGAAAATTCAAAGATAAATCACACTCCTATGGGAACTTCAACTAGATTAGATGAAGATTCCATAGGAACAAGTATTGATCAAACAAAATATAGAGGCATGATTGGTTCACTTTTGTATCTAACTGCTAGTCGTCCAGACATAGCTTTTAGTGTTGGTTTGTGTGCTAGATTTCAAGCAAATCCCAAGGAGTCTCATCTAACTGCCGTGAAGAGAATTCTTAGATATCTTAAAGGAACATATGATCTTGGATTTTTCTATCCAAGAAGTGATACATTTGAGTTAAGAGGGTATACTGATTCTGACTATGCTGGAGATCTTGTAAATAGGAAAAGTACCTCAGGTATGGTTCAATTTCTTAGTCATAGTTTAGTTTCTTGGAGCACCAAGAAACAAAACACAGTTGCTTTATCCACTACTGAAGCAGAATATGTAGCTGCTGCTGCATGTTGCTCTCAGATGCTTTGGATAAACAACAACTTTGTGACTATGGCATAATCTTTAATTGTGTTCCTATTTATTGTGATAATACTATTGCCATTAGTATTTCAAAAGATCCAGTCCATCATTCAAGAGTTAAGCATATACATATCAGACATCACTTTCTAAAATAAAATGTGGAAAAAGGTTTGATTAAACTTGAGTTTTGTCAAACTGAAAATCAGATTGCTGATATACTAACTAAGCCTTTACAAAGAGATAGATATGAAAAATTACGGCTTGAGTTAGGTCTAATAAAACTTAAGTAATTGTTCCTATTCCAATCCCCCATGTCTGAATTGATTTGTCTTACTCTATGTGATATTAAGTGACTGTGATTAATTTCCTAAGACCATTGCAAATTAACATGATAAAACATATACATGGATTCTTAGGAATAAAGCTACTCATAAATGTCACATAATACTCCCCTTATTTTTCCTAAGTTAAAGAAACATGCATGATATGAAGAATGTTGACATTTAGTATAAGTTGTTCCTATAGCACAAGTTCCTTAGAATTTATTTTCTTTCCATAAATTAAAATGTCCATAAAAATCAAAAATCCAAAAATCCCAAAAATATAGAATCAGATTTAATCAAATCATGATTTCTTTTTTATCTTTTCTTTTATTTTTGTTTTTATCCGTTTAATTTTTACGCGTGTAACTCTTCATTTATTGTTACATGCATCTTCTTCCTTCTTCCATTCCAAATTGTGTTCCTTAAACGCTTCAACTTCACCATTATTCATCTCCTTCACACCTCTTCGCACGATATAAAACCACAAATTCTTTTCACCAAATGGCAAAAACCTCTCTCAATTCACCTTTTCCAAAAGTAAAAACTTTCAAAACCTCTCAAATGGAAAACCCTTCTTCTCCATCCAAAACCCTAGAAGTCGAAAATTGTAAAGAAACAACAATGGTGGTAGAAGAGCAAAAATTGGAGTCACCTAGGAGAAGTGTGAGAAGAAGAAAACTAATTGGGGAAGATGATGAAGAAGAAACCCCGGAAATTCGGTTAGGGGGAAGAAGAAGTTACACCTGTTCCTTCCAAAGGAACTGCTGCTTCTTCCTCCAAGAAAAGAGTGGAAAGAAGTTATTCAAGGTATGTTTTAGGATTTTGTGTCAATTTGGAGTGGGCCAAGAAAGTTAGATTCAATGAATTAACCGACATACTAAAGGAACAGGGTATGGAATACCTGTTTGAAACCGCTTTTAATAATGCCTTAGTTCCTTTAGCCATGGGTGAATTTTGTGCAAACTTCATCAACAATGATGGAGTATGTACTACAGAAGTTAGGGGGAAGAAAATAAAATTTTCCCAAGAAACTTTAGCAAAAATATGGGAAGTTCCTTGCTAAGGAATTGATCTGTATTTTAAGAGGAAAGGAACTGTTGCCTTTCCCAATTTCTCCCAAGATGAAATTGTTGAATCCTTTGGGGGAACTGCAGGCCAAAACAAAATAAATCACAATCTTCTCTCTCCTGTCCACAAAATTCTGTTTAATCTTGTTTGGAGAGCACTCATTCCTCGAACTGAAAAGAGGAATGAGGTGTGTCTCTTAGATATGTGTTACATGTTTTGCCTTGACCACCACATTCAAATAAACTTCCCTTCTCTCTTTATCCAACATCTAACTCATTGCATTGAAAATCATTGTGTTGTTGGCTATGGTGCATTGATCACCGCTCTTCTTTCTCACTTTAAAGTGAAGACTACTAGTTGGCCTACCTTGGGGATAAAACAAGGAAATATTCTAAATTAAAAGACTTTGTATGGTTTGGACCTCTCTGTCCAAGATGGAGTGTTAACTCAAGGGAGGATTGCTACTAGTTCCTCTCACAAGATAAAACTGCCTAAGGTAGTGGAAGAGGAACCAGTGGAAGTCATACTGGAGGAACAAGTTCCTGCCCCTACAGAGCCAAAGGAACAGAAACCCAAGAGGCGCAAAACTGTTGCCAAAAAGCCTTCCCCTCCTATTTCTAAAAGAGTTAGACAAAGCACTAGGTTGAAAATTGCTAAAACTGTCCTTGTTCCTTCAAATAAGGACTCCCCTTTGGTCCTATCCGATGCAGAGGAACAGGATCACCACTCTCCTAAGGAACCAACTCCTCCACTCTCACCAAAAATACCAGTAACACTCATAGCCATCCCTTCCATCTCTCCCTCATCCTTCTATGTTCCTTCTAGTTTTGAACAGTTGAAGGTTGAGATGAACGAACCTAATCCTTTCTCCTCCACATCCACTGACCTTCCACCACAACCACCTTTTCTTCCTTCCATTTACATCACCACCTCACCTTCTATTTCTCTCCCAAGAACAGTAGGTCCATCACAAGAAAACATCCCAGTTCCTCCACCTAAACCATCCTCTGCCTCTGGTTCTATGGGAAAGGAACAAGTTCCTTCGGATGAGTTTGGTTGGGTTAATGAAGTGTGTCTCCCTGCTCAACATATGATTAAGTTTTACAATCATCTTCACTGGACTTAAGATGCTAAAACTGATAAAATGATGGGTTAAATGAAAGTCCTTAGTGATACTGTGATTGAACAACAAAAGAACATGGAGATGATGGCCCAAGCCATTAACAGTTTGAAGCAACAACTTGATGGGCAACATGGAGAGGTGATGAAGAAGTTGGAAGAAGTGGTTGAGGAAGAAGTAGTTGAGGAACACCATACCCCTTCCCTTCCCGATGTCTAGTTCTTGTTTCTCTTAAAGGAATAAGAATTAAACATTAGGAAGGGAAGGGGTATGGTGTTCCTCAACTACTTCTTCCTCAACCAATTATTCCTAATGGCCTCAAAGTCTTGTAAATATCAGTCTTACCAAAATCACCAAGCGTTTGATCTTTTTGACGATGACAAAGGGGGAAAAGATAAGGAACCAACTAAAAGTTGAAAAAAATGAAAAAATGAAAACCACAAAAATGAAAAAAATGAAAACTACAAAAATTTTAAAATCCTTAATGCCTTAATTAAATTATATAAATTATTCTTTTTCATTCTCTTATGTTATTTGTTGTTTTCCTTAGTTTGTAACTTTGTTGTCATCATCAAAAAGGGGGAAATTGTTGAACCCTAGTTTTGATGATGGCAAAGGAACAAAGATGCAAACTAAGTAGTGGACTAACAAGTTGTTTAAGTGAATGAATTTCAAGGTATCAATGAAAGGAACAAAGAGAATACTAAGTTAAGGAAGAAATCAAGTTGGGATTTTGAAGACTAAGTAAAGATGTTTCAAGATTTGGTACTGGAGCAGCATTGGAGCAAGAAGACTTAAAGTGAGGCTTTTTGTTTCTAGTTCCATTGTAAAGGAACGAGTAAGAATGGTAAGGAACTATGGCAATTTAGAATGAGAATGAGCGTTTGTTCCTTTGTAAGGAACAGACGAACTGGCGCTTAACTAATAAATTAAAGGAACTAACTATTAAAAGGAACTAGACTTAGGATGAAGCATTACAACAGTTTATTTATGTCTGTTGAGTAATTTATGCGTAGATTCTAGGTAACCGTTTTATTTAA
The DNA here is from genome assembly GCA_947648045.1 of Beta corolliflora. Lineage (NCBI taxonomy): Eukaryota > Viridiplantae > Streptophyta > Magnoliopsida > Caryophyllales > Amaranthaceae > Beta > Beta corolliflora. The sequence goes on along the minus strand of CANSZD010000248.1, from coordinate 1,480,056 downwards.
GGAAAAATCTAATTTTAAGGAAATTCTTTTTAAGGAAAAGATTTTATCTTTTTCGATTTTTATGGAAAATATTTTAAGATAATATTTTTGGTAAAATGATTTTTATTTTGGTTTTAATAATTAAAATGCTTTTTAAATCAGATTTTCGAATTAATGCTTTAAGTGGTTGCTAAAATTAAGGGAGCAGTAACATAATTATCTCCCACGTTTAACAGTGATCATGGAGATCATGGGTTGAATGAGGAACGTGTTCCTTCGGGTAAGGAACATCATGGGATAATGCTTTTACAACTAACACATGTTTTAATCCCACGTTCTAAGTTATTACCACTATAAATACTAATGTCTAATTAAGTTCCAAGTTGTGTCTGACCAAGTGAATTAGTGAGTTTAACTAAGTAAAGTGTCAGTGCCTTCATTCTCTCATAAAAGCCATTTGTTCTTTGCCTTCTTACTCTGATTCCACTAAGATTATTTGTTCTATTGTATTTTGGTTTTTGGGGTAAGGGGACTTTGAGTGAAGTTCTGTAAGAGAGAAGCTTTGAGTGAAGCAAGTTAAAGTGAGAAAACTTCAAGTGAAGTTGAGGGGAACAGCTGTTAAGGGAACAGTTGTTCAGGAACTTGAGTTTAGGAACTCAAGGTGTGGTCCGTGAGTAGAATTAGGTTGTAACAAAGTTGTTTGGCCCAATTAGTGAAAGAGTTGAGTTTAAAATCCCTAGTGGTCGAGGTTGTTTCTTCTTGTTGGGCCCAAGAAGTTTTTCCTCGTAAAAATCCCTTGTGTTCCTTTAGCTTGTTTCTTTGTTTAAGTTTAAAATTCCGCAAAAAGTTACGTTTATTTCTACACATACAAATCACCGCCCCTCTTGTATTGTTCCTAGTGAAATAACAGAGGTGTCTAAGGCAAATTGGTTGGAGGCAAGAACACATTCCTGCCCTCCAAGTTCTTCCATCTTGTACCACTTATGAGGCTGATATGAGTGGTATTCAAAGAATGCCTACTATATGGCAGGGAGCTAAAATTATATCAGCACTACCTGAACCTCCCTTTCCAGTGATTGATGAAGATTACCTTCAATGGCTTCTGGCGGATATTGGTCAAGACAATGATTCAGACGGGCCTACCATGAAGAGGAGAAGGGTTTGAGAGAAATATCATGTTGTTTTTCCATGTTGTGTTTTTTTTTTAGTTTTTTTTCTTTTTTTTTTAGTTTGAAGGAAATGAAGGCTTTATGTCTTTTTATGTATGAAATGAAGTATCCCAGTTGGGATGAATAAAAAGATCTGTTTGTGAGAATTATCTACTTGTGAGAAATTCAATGTGAACACAATTCTAAACACGTGCGCACTTTAACATTAAATATGACATGCAAATCATAATTAATCAATCATATGACACATAAAAGCATAATACATAAAACCTTAACAAAAAAGCAAGAACATCCTTGCATGTTTCATAATTTTCCTTTTTCTCTTTTTTTCCTTTTTTTCGTTTTTTTTCGTTTTTTTTTCTCTCTTTTATGTTTTTTTTTGCATACATTATATGAATATCTAGAAATACATGGCATGTTTATTAAGAATAACCAGATAGAATACAAACTCCACAAACTACTTGGTTACTTGACTATGACAATTACAATTACTTTGATGCCTAAGCGTAATAAATCTTCAACTTATCAAGGTTAGTGAAATGAGTGAATTCATTTCCATCAAAATCCATTTGCTTTACTGCTCCAGCCGTGGTGACATGCTTGACTAGGAATGGCCCAGATCAGTTAGGCTTGAATTTTCCCTGAGGATCATGAAACGGAGCTCTATTTTCCTTTAAGACTAGATCACCTACTTGAATGTCTCTATCTCGAACCTTTTTGTTAAATGCACGAGCAATTCTCCGTTGATAGAGTTGAATGTTATGCAATGCTTGTAGTCGACGCTCATCTGCAAATGCAAGCTCATCATAACGAGTTTTATACCATTAGTCTTATGAGATTTCACTTTCTGCTATGACCCTAAGAGATTGTATCTCCACCTCAACCGGTAGGACTGGCTCCATCCCATAAACCAAAGAATACAGGGTTGTTCCTATTGGATTCTAATTGATATCCTATATCCCCAAAGGGCATATGGGAGTTTGTCATGCCATTCCTTAGTCTTTTCAGTCATCTTGGCAACAATAGTCTTGATTGTCTTATTGGCTGCTTCCACTACTCCATTGGTTTGGGGACGAAAAGGTGAGGACTGATGATGCTTGATTGCATATTTTGCAAGAGTTGTCTTCAGATGACCTTCAAATTGTGATCCTTTATCAGAGATGATTTCAAAAGGTATGCCATACCGACATATAATGTTGTTAATCACAAATTTCGAGACTTGCTTTGCCCCAAGCTTTGAAAATGATGCAGCTTCAACCCACTTCGAAAAGTAATCAATTGCTACAAGAATATATTGATGCCCATTTGAAGCCTTCGGATGAATTTGTCCGTTTATGTCTGTGCCCCAACTTGAAAATGGCCAAGGAGAGGTCATATTATGTAGTGACACAGGTGGCATATGATTGAGGTTAGCAAATATCTGACATTGCTTGCAGGCGCGGACAAAGCTGATGCAATCACCTTCTAGAGTGCTCCAATAAAAACCTGCTCGCAAAATTTTACGAGTCAGCATCCTTCCATTCATATGGGGTCCACATTCTCCTCCATGAACTTCTTCCATGATGGCTTGCTTTTCGCTGTCATTCACGCAGAGTTGCAGAGTACCATCAAACCCTTTGTGATATAGTCTGGCTTTTAGTATGAGAAAATGAGCAGCTAGCCTTCTGATGGCTATGCGGTCCTTCTTGCCACTTCCCTCTGGATATTGCATTGTTTCCAGATAATTCTTGATATCCTTATGCCAGACGTCATCATCATCTTGTTGAGCCAGCGTAGAGACGATGTGTGCTACCGTCACTGTAGGCCCCTTCTTTTCTTCAATTAAAACCGACTGGATTTTTGTATTATTTTCCCACGTTAAATTAACAGCGAGATTGGCTAAAGCATCAGTGAAACTATTTTGTTCCCGAGGAAGATGTTTAAAGCTGATATCATCAAAATAAGGGATCAATTCATGAAGATACTCTGTGTAGAGCTGAAGTCTTTCATTTCTAACCCTTCAAATTCCTATTGTTTGAGATATGATGAGATTAGAATCTCCATACAAATTGAGATGTCTTGCCCCTGCTACCATGGCGGCTTTTACTCCATATATAGAGGCTTCATACTCAGCTGTATTGTTTGTTGTTGGGAAATCCAGCTTGACAGCAAATGAAATATGGACTCCATCAGGATTTACTAACAAAACCCATGCTCCATTACCTCTTCTATTAGAAGCTCCATCAAAATACATGCACCATTGTGGATTGTCAATGAATAATAAGTACTCATCAGGAAATGCATCATCATACTCATCTCCTGACACTGGTCCTTCTGCTAGGGCTTCAGATATAGCTCTTCCGTTAACAGATTTCTGGCTGACACATTGAATATCATACTTAGAAAGTATAGCATGCCATCTCGCCAATCTTTCACTAAGAATGGTTTTCTCAAACAGATACTTGATTGGATCAAGTCTTGAGATCAGATAGGTGGTATGAGCTTGAAGGTGATGCCTCAACTTCTTCGTGGCATAGACCAAGGAAACACATGCTTTTTCCAATGGGGTATATCTTGTCTCATACTCCAGGAATTTCTTGCTGAGATAGTATATGGCAACTTCCTTCTTTGTTCCTTCTTGATATTGGGCTAAGAGAGCTCCCATAGCCGTTTTCGGTGATAGTGGGGTACAAAATCGCAGGTTCTCCTCGGTCTAGCGGGCATTAGAATAGGTTGATTTGAAAGATACTCTTTCATGGAATCAAAAGCTTCCCCGACATTCCTCGTTCCACTCATGGGATGCCCCTTTTTTGAGCAGCTTAAATATAGGTTCACATCTCATAGTGAGTTGTGAGATGAACCTGCTGATATATTGAATTCTGCCGATAAATCCTCTTACTTCTTTTTTCTGTTTTTGGAGGAGGTAGCTCTTGAATAGCTTTTACCTTTTTAGAGTCCACTTTCATGCCGTCTTGACTGAAAATGAATCCCAACAACTTCCATGAAGTGACGGCAAACACACACTTTTGAGGGTTTAGCCTTAGATTGTATTTCCTGATTCTTTCAAAGAAGGACTTCAGTGCGGGAATATGCCCCTCACGATCATCACTTTTCACAATCATGTCATCTACATAGACCTCCACGATGTCGTGGATGAGGTCATGAAGGATAGTGGTTGCAGCCCTTTGATATGTGGCTCCGGCATTCTTGAGACCAAAAGGCATAACTCGGTAACAGAAGGTGCCCCACGGAGTGATGAAATACGTCTTTGTCATATCTTCTTGAGCCATGAGTATTTGATTATATCCTGAAAACCCATCCATGAAGGAAAACATTGCATGACCGGCCGTACTATCCACGAGGACATCGATATGGGGTAGAGGAAAGCAATCTTTTGGTGATGCAACATTCAAATCACGAAAATCAATGCACACCCGAACTCTTCCATCCTTTTTAGGTACGACCACTATATTGGCGAGCCAACTCGGATGCTTTACAGCTTGGATGAATTTGGCATCAAGCTGTTTCTGGATTTCTTCTTTCACTTTCAGACTAATCTCTAGTTTCATTCTGCGGAGCTTTTACTGCTTAAGCTTGCTTTCAGGATGTAACAAAATGCAATGTTCCGCAATTTCTCTATTAACGCCAGGCATATCAGCATAAGACCATGAAAACACATATACATACTCTTTTAACAATGCAATGAACACAAACTGTTTAATTAGGGATAGGGATGAACCTATTTTGACTTCTTTTATAGCATTTTCTATACCAATATTAATTACAATGGACTCTTCCATGGGTTTTATATATGTTTCAGTTATATCAAGTGATTCATCATTATTAAATTCATTGTCAGAAATAACATATTGCATGCAAATGTACTTAGATAAAGGTTCACATTCAATTTCCTCACTATTAGAGTCTTCTGACTGGGTATGCAAGGTAGATTGGCTGGAAGATGAGCTATCAGTATGATATCCATCTAAAAGGGGTGAAAAGGTATCTTCATGAGATGGATGTGGAGGATGGTTTCCTAAAAGCATTTTAAATTCTATAGGCCCGTCTTTTGCCTGACACTCAATACTCCACTTATGTTCAATGCTTCCGCCAGAAGGTATCATTAAAGACATCGGGTCAAAATCCCCTTCCTCAGAGGACTCAAAAGTGAAAAGTTTCTTAAGGACTCGATGTTCCAGATTATCCACCTAGTCATTTTCTTTTTTCATTTTTTGTTTTTGGACAAACCAACTTTTGATCAAGTCCAGATTTCTAGCCTCATTGAAGACTATCTCCAATCCCGGTAAAATCTTCTGTTCTTTCCTGCTAAGCCAAGGTTCTGGAAATTCATAGTACAGCTCAGTATCTCCTTGCAGGATTAACTGGCCGTTGAGGGTAAAAGAAGGTTTTTTGATGTTGTGAGAAGTGCTGCCCGGATCATATCCTAATCCATGCCGGTTTTGCTTGTCCACTATGGGGACTGGGTGCTTTATCCCTCTACCATCATGCCCTAATTCGGTTCCTTGAGTATAACCCATCTTAATCATGATTTGAAATCCTTTGGACAGAGATTTCATGGCAAACCCTACAGGCTCTTTGATCGCATTTGTGGATATGGCTGAGGCTTTTGTTTTCTGATGGTAATTGGTCATCCTTAGAGAAAGGACAAATTTATTCTTTTTGGACCAAAAGGTAGAGAAAAAAGAATTAAAAGAAAAGAGAAAAAAAGCTACATATTGCAGAATAAAGAAAATTTTCGAAAACGATTTTGCCATATTTTGACTGGAATGGTCCACCTTTACAATTCTTTTTTTTAATTGACTCTCTTGAATGATTTTACTGTCATTGGGGTTGAAAACAAATGTTTTTTTTCATTCTTCCATTCCCTGTTTTAAAATTGAACAAAGACAGAAATTATTGAGATTAGGGTCTGTATCCCCATTGATGTGTCAATTCAGCATTCTGAAATTGCTCCTGTGATGACTGGCATCTCGAGTTCCAATCACATTGCGTGAAATACAATGGTTAATACATTTGAGTCGAACCCGAAGGCTGCCTACATATCCCCCATTGCTCTAGGTGCATTTTATGGGGAATCAGACTCTGCGTAGTTCGTTTATTTTAAGGAACTAAAGTTTTTTATTTAATAAAGTAGCTAGACTCATATTGAGCTACCTACGTACCCCAGGTGTTACATAGGTGGAGTGATCTCACAATGTAAGTGTATATGATAATGGGGATTCAAGCTGCACGTAGTTCTCTGATGCTAACGAACTGAAAGATTTTTTTTTTGATGGGCTAACCCCCTACAGGACTTTTACCGAAGATTTTTCCCCTTCTGTGAGATGATCAAGTAGCTTTGCGGTAGACAAGAGATATGTTGGTGATTTGCTTGATGCGATAGCTGAGAGCATGACATTGGTTTGTGCCGTGACCATGCAACTGATGATATTGGCAGTACTTGTGGAGATCTGACCCTACGGGACTTGCCCCTGGGCGTCTAGGAAGTGGATGTATACGACCTTGCTCGACTAATTTGCGGAAGATATGAACATGGGATTGAGGTTGAGGGCGCGCCGACACTTTCCTTGCGGGCACTTCCTTATGGGTTGGACTAATGATGCCTCGATTGACCAGGTTTTGAACTTTGTAGTAAAGATCATGACATCGATCAGTTTCATGTCCAAATTGACGACAATAAGCGCAGAGTTTGCTCATGTCTGTTCCAGGAAGGGGTAAATAGTGCACATATACTGAGGCTTGGATTATACCTTGGCTCCGAAGACGATCATACACCATACTCAATGGTTCATCTATCTTAGCACATACCCTTAGATTTGTGTTGGGAATTTCAAGATCTTCCCGTGGTCGTTTTTCTTGCAATTTCAGAGCATCTATGTCAAAGCCATGTTGTTCCATGTGGCAGAGGGAGGTGTACTTGATAGTAACCATGTGACGATAATAGAAATCGTTCAGGTTTCGCAGCAATATGAGCATGAACTCTCGATCAGTAATAGGGAAACGAAGCTGTGTGCGGATATGAGTGCATCTTGAACAAAAGTGCAAGAAAGTTTCTAACGCGCTCTGACGCAAAGTGACTAGCTTCACCTTCTTGACATCAGTTTGTTTATGCTCAAGAGCCCAATTAACAAAGGCTTGGCTAGCATTTTCCCAACTAGCTCTATCCACATAATCCAAAGAGTAGTACCAGTCCAAAGTTGGTCCTTCTAAACTTTTGTCAAACAGCATGGGGTAATCTTCCTCTGGTATGCCCCATGGGTGCAAGGCATTCACAAATCATACTAAGTGGACAAAAGGATCACCGTTCCCGTCAAATTTCCGGAACTGTGGTAACTCACGATAATGATCCTCGTGTTGATATCCTGGAAAGAGAATCAGTGATTCAGTGTGAACTTCTCGGATAGGACTACTACATTAAAGTCTAGGTTAAAATCATCAGTCCTCGATCTCTTCTTTGAGTCATTATCATCATCTTGGGGATTGCCGACACAGGATTCCTCCGGTGATTCAACTGACGTATCATGAGTGCCGATGCTTGGAACTCCAATTTCTTCCTCGTCATCCTCACTATACTCTGGTTCAGTTTCTTCAGCATTTACACCTGGTGTGGCTGCTGGGACCTCATTCATTCATGAATTTTCAGGTGCTGCTAGAATACAGTGGATAGTATAACCATCCAACCTAGTGCCCTCTACTTCGTTCAGATACAATTCCGGTGTTGGAGATGGTCATAATTTCTGGATCACCAGAAATAGTCACAGCACCCTGATCAGTGAGAAGCTTTACCTTCTGATGTAGAGTAGAGGCTACTGCTTTTTTTTTTATGCAGCCACAGCCTTCCTAATAAAAGGTTGAAACATGCTTGAATGTCAATGACCATGAATTCCACCTTCCTTGCCACAGGACCACATTCAATAAGGAGGCTGATTAAACCCAGTACCTCTCTCTTGGCGTTATCATATGCTCTGACCACCTGGTTGGATGGTACCAGATCCTCTTTTGAATACCCGATTCTTGTTAGCACACGTAGAGGGCAAACGTTGATTGCGGAGCCATTGTCGATCAATACTCTAGGTATCTCCCATCCATTGCAGCGTATAGTGATGTGCAACGAATTGTTGTGGTTGATATTATCAGGGAGATCATTGTCTGTGAACATGAGAGTTCGATCTACCTCATGAATGAGCCCCACCATCTCGTCAGGTGTTATGGAAGGGCTTACAGAGGCTTCATTGAGATGCTTTAGAACAGCTGCCCTATGAGGTTAGGAATGCATTAACAATTTCCAGATGGAAACATTAGCATTTACTTCTTTCATGTGCTTGATAGCATCATCTTCTTTATTACTATCCTCTATCATTGGCTCTTTGCCCTTTTCCTCCCTTCTCAATACCAGTAACAGCCCGCACTTCCGAGCTGCTACCTAAACACACTTAGCATTCACAAATCTCAATTAACACTTAATAAACCTCGAATTATATTATCTTGCAGCGGAACATAACCTTTTTCACGATCCTGGACCTGTGGGTTACGAGCCCACAATATAACATTCCAAAATGTGTATACAAAGAATTATTTTAAAACAAGTCTCCAAAACTATGTAATAATACACCATAAAAATTTTCTTAACTAAACTATATCATTTCCACCACTGCTCATCCGAAAGCCATTTCATATAACACTTACGTCCATTTCCACTATCCATCACAGAGTTCTTATAATGCTTTCAAAATCACTAGCAATGAACACTGCCCCCACCATAGGACAGGTTCCAAGAACAAAATCAGTGAAACTGAGTACACACTGTCCAACCAGAAAATCTTTTTAGTGGCTTAAAACATATTTACAGATTTGAGGTCATCTTACGAGACAATTGAAATCAAGATACAGAGAAGTCATAAATAAAGAATCATATAACAAATACTTGAACGCAATATATATCGTTATTTCTCGTTTAAAATAATAATCTCATAACGTAGATAATGTATATACTTACTCTTAGAGAGACCACATAAAGATTCCATAGGATCTAATACGATATTCCAAAATCCATCCTATCTGACATACTCTATGACATAACAATGTTTCCCAATTATGTGTTTCAAAAAGAATAACCTCTAATCCAAATATGTGCAACATATCTAATTCCTTTCATAAATTCCTCATGAGTTACTTCATAAATCATTCCCATATTCAGCACATGATTTCTATAGACTTGGGAGAGTAAAACATTACTTCGATAATAGAGTTCGAAATAACTTTTCACGAAACCATTTGCATATTCAAATACATATCTACTTTTCTTTCAGAAATTATATTATATATACTGGGGAAGAGAACACGAATAGAGTTCCCAATACCCGCTCTACGAATGTTGTTCGTCACTGCTTTAGCAGCTTCTTCCCCTAACAAAACAGAATCACAATACATAATTCCATAATTTCATATTTTCGAAAACTCAGATTCATAAGTCTCAAATTCTCATAACAGAATCACTTTCGGGTATTTAATATACCCAAATAAATTGCTTGCATAATATAATCGAGTTTCTAGTAACTTGGTATAAATCAGCCTTTTATAAAATTCTTTGGCTAAATCCCTTTCAAATACGGACTTTAAAGAAACTATGCTTCAATCCCATAAAGAATTCTCCAAAACAAAGCATTGCTTACCAAAAGATCATAACCCCAAATTAGAGTTTCTATTCTGTATAAACTTTATAGCTAAGACACTCTAAAATCTTTACACAAATCATCAGTTCGGAGATCGCTTAACATAGTATTCTTGGAATCTCATTAACTAATACTATACAATGACATTAAAACCCCAAAATCTCAAAGCCTTTGTAAATTATAGGTTATTGAGTGACTTACAATATTCGATCTAAAAAACCAAAATATACTCATCATAGTTCATGATCAAAGATTTGCTTTATAAAACTTAGTACTTACGATGCTACCACTAAAACAAACTGTCAGGCAACTTTAACCAAACTTATAAAATATTCAGAAACATAATAAGTTCAAGGTAGAACTAGTTCTTTCATGCAATCGGAGAATCTCAAAAATACCAATTCTAGTTCGAAATTGGATGGACAATGTGTACCTCTACTTGATCCTTCATATACCGCTCCCAACTCTGAAGTTGGTCTCCAAACTCCTATGGTCCATTACCTCCGACTTACCAAATTAATCTTGAACTCCACGTGAATTTTACCTTAACAATAAGGACAACAATTAACATACTAATCATAACTTATCCATAAGAATATACTGAAAACCTCCCTTTCAATCGTGTGGCTAGAACTCCTGATTAAAAATAACTTGTATTCCATAAATCACTTACAAGAAACTCACATATCATCCCCATTATTTTAATATGACAACACTACTTATTAGCATCCCTTAATTATTGATAATGCCATATCCAATTACAAATAGGACTAAGCAATCAACTGATATCATGTTTCAAAATCAACCATTATCAAAATCAGATTACAAACTTAAAAATCTATCCATTTTGGTTTGAAAACTTAATTTATCAAACAAAAGATCAAAACTTTATTTTACAAACTATTTCACAATAAATTTCATTCATATTCCCATGATCCCGAAAAGAGAACGGAGGAGATGAGATCATATTATACCTCATACTAGTTAGAATGCAATTGAAGATTCAGGAGTGAGTGAAAGATAATTGCCTCCACAAAATTTGTAAGTAGCAGCTAGCACAACAACACACACATGCGTAAGAGCAAGAGGCGTAACAACAACAATCAAGAAAATGCACAAAGCGGCTCACGGTGGCCGCAGCCACCCGATGAGCCGCACGCCATGGCGCGCCGAACAACAACAGCGTTGGAGGCGCACCGAAATAGGAGGAGAGAGAAATCGAGTGTGCAGGCACTCAAGAATGTCGGGGCAGCAGCTCGCAGAGTCGTGGTTGTTGGAGCAGAGGAGGCAGAAGAGTGTTCGAGAGAGAGGGAGGAATTTTTGGGGGTTATATTTTCTCATTTTGCTTAAAAGAAATCTGCATTTGCTGATTTAATGGGGAATTTTTTTTTGACAACTCAAGAACTAGAAATTTTGTGGCGTTGTGGTTGCTTGCCACGAAGAAATAGAGTGAGATGGGGCTTGAACCTCTTCAAGATTGACAGCTCAAAGTTTGGAGAATAAAAAAAAACAAAAATGGCTTTGCTCATATGGATTTCTAGAATGATAATTTATACTCTACAAATGACAATATACTTTCTACATTATTTACTTTGAAATCAAAATTGATAATTGAGAATGATCTTTCCAAATATAATCATAACTAAAGCATAATTAATAACAAATCAAAAGCTGTTTGAAAACTGGGCTATTACATACTACCACCCTTAAAAAGAAATTTCGTCCTCGAAATTTGGAAACATTAAACTTTTGAACACCTCAATATGAATAAGTTCACATACAACGTTTTTAACGAAAATCAAATCACTTCACTTCTTAACTTAACTCCAATACCCCGAAAGATTTGCTTCTCAAACAAATAATTAATAATCTCGAATCCAAATTCTCCACAATCACAATTAATATAATTTGATATTTCTCTAATTGCCATTCAAAGCTAAAACCCCGATAAAACTTTTAACTTTTTCAAATTTTCAATCTCAATACTCAACCTTCAATATCTCAATCTCTATTCTTCAATTCTTAGTCAACTAAAAACCCAAATCAATTTCAAACAATCCCAAAATCTTTTACCCCTGCTAGGTGGCTAACTCAGCCCACGGGCGCAGGGTGGCTCTGATACCACCTGTAACAGCCCGCACTTCCGAGCTGCTAGCTAAACACGCTTAGCATTCACAAATCTCAATTAACACTTAATAAACCTCGAATTATATTATCTTGCAGCGGAACATAACCTTTTTCACGATCCTGGACCTGTGGGTTACGAGCCCACAATATAACATTCCAAAATGTGTATACAAAGAATTATTCTAAAACAAGTCTCCAAAACTATGTAATAATACACCATAAAAATTTTCTTAACTAAACTATATCATTTGCACCACTGCTCATCCGAAAGCCATTTCATATAACACTTACGTCCATTTCCACTATCCATCTCAGAGTTCTTATAATGCCTGCAAAATCACTAGCAATGAACACTGCCCCCACCATAGGACAGGTTCCAAGAACAAAATCAGTGAAACTGAGTACACTGTCCAACCAGATAATCTTTTTAGTGGCTTAAAACATATTTACAGATTTTAGGTCATCTTACGAGACAATTGAAATCAAGATACAGAGAAGTCATAAATAAAGAATCATATAACAAATACTTGAACGCAATATATAACGTTATTTCTCGTTTAAAATAATAATCTCATAACGTAGATAATGTATATACTTACTCTTATAGAGACCACATAAAGATTCCATAGGATCTAATACGATATTCCAATATCCATCCTATCTGACATACTCTATGACATAACAATGTTTCCCAATTATGTGTTTCAAAAAGAATAACCTCTAATCCAAATATGTGCAACATATCTAATTCCTTTCATAAATTCCTCATGAGTTTCTTCATAAATCATTCCCATATTCAGCACATGATTTCTATAGACTTGGGAGAGTAAAACATTACTTCGATAATAGAGTTCGAAATAACTTTTCACGAAACCATTTGCATATTCAAATACATATTTACTTTTCTTTCAGAAATTATATTATATATACTGGGGAAGAGAACACGAATAGAGTTGCCTTCCAGGCGAATTCTCTAAACTTTTTACAATGGACGTCTCCCTCTTCCATTGTGTACTGCTTGCAAGACTTTTAGGTCATAACCCCACATAACGGAGCAATACCCGCTCCAGAGCAATACCCGCTCTAACACATAATGAGCAATACCCGCTCTACGAATGTTGTTCGTCACTGCTTTAGCAGCTTCTTCCCCTCACAAAACAGAATCAAAATACAAAATTCCATAATTTCATATTTTCGAAAACTCAGATTCATAAGTCTCAAATTCTCATAACAGAATCACTTTCGAGTATTTAATATACCCAAATAAATTGCTTGCATAATATAATCGAGTTTCTAGTAACTTGGTATAAATCAGCCTTTTATAAAATTCTTTGGCTAAATCCCTTTCAAATACGGACTTTAAAGAAACTATGCTTCAATCCCATAAAGAATTCTCCAAAACAAAGCATTGCTTACCAAAAGATCATAACCCCAAATTAGAGTTTCTATTTTGTATAAACTTTATAGCTAAGACACTCTAAAATCTTTACACAAATCATCAGTTCGGAGATCGCTTAACATAGTATTCTTGGAATCTCATTAACTAATACTATACAATGACATTAAAACCCCAAAATCTCAAAGCCTTTGTAAATTAATATCCCATATCTCATTTCAGACTTTATCGGATCTCAGATCACTTAACATAGATATACGAAGTCGCTCAATCAGAAAATTAAAATTATACTTGCAGGGAAGATATATATATATATATATATATATATATATATATATATATATATATATATATATATATATATATATATATATATATATATATATATATATATATATATATATATATATATATATATATATATATATATATATATATATATATATATATATATATATATATATATATATATACAAAACTCATTCCTAAATATTTATAATCAGACACCCCAAACTTCTTTGTCACATCTTAAAACATAGGTTATTGAGTGACTTACAATATTAGATCTTAAAAACCAAAATATACTCATCATAGTTCATGATCAAAGATTTGCTTTATAAAACTTAGTATTTACGATGCTACCACTAAAACAAACTGTCAGGCAACTTTAACCAAACTAATAAAATATTCAGAAACATAATAAGTTCAAGGTAGAACTAGTTCTTTCATGCAATCGGAGAATCTCAAAAATACCAATTCTAGTTCGAAATTGGATGGACAATGTGTACCTCTACTTGATCCTTCATATACCGCTCCCAACTCTGAAGTTGGTCTCCAAACTCCTATGGTTCATTACCTCCGACTTACTAAATTAATCTTGAACTCCACGTCAATTTTACCTTAACAATAAGGACAACAATAAACATACTAATCATAACTTATCCATAAGAATATACTGAAAACCTCCCTTTCAATCGTGTGGCTAGAACTCCTGATTAAAAATAACTTGTATTCCATAAATCACTTACAAGAAACTCACATATCATCCCCATTATTTTAATATGACAACACTACTTATTAGCATCCCTTAATTATTGATAATGCCATATCCAATTACAAATAGGACTAAGCAATCAACTGATATCATGTTTCAAAATCAACCATTATGAAAATCAGATTACAAACTTAAAAATCTATCCATTTTGGTTTGAAAACTTAATTTATCAAACAAAAGATCAAAACTTTATTTTACAAACTATTTCACAATAAATTTCATTCATATTCCCATGATCTCGAAAAGAGAACGGAGGAGATGAGATCATATTATACCTCATACTAGTTAGAATGCAATTGAAGATTCAGGAGTGAGTGAAAGATAATTGCCTCCACAAAATTTGTAAGTAGTAGCTAGCACAACAAGACACACATGCAGAAGAGCAAGAGGCGAACAAAGAAGAATCAAGAAAATGCACAAAGACTCACGGTGGCTGCAGGCCACCCGCAGCTGCACAGCTCGCGGTGGCGTGCCGAACAGCAGCGTTGGAGGCAGACCGAAATAGGAGGAGAGAGAAACCGAGTATGCAGGCACTCAAGAATGTCGGGGCAGCAGCTCGCAGAGTCGTGGTTGTTGGAGCAGAGGAGGCAGAAGAGTGTTCGAGGGAGAGGGAGGAATTTTTGGGGGTTATATTATCTCATTTTGCTTACAAGAAATCTGCATTTGCTGATTTAATGGGGAATTTTTTTTTTGACAACTCAAGAACTAGAAATTTTGTGGCGTTGTGGTTGCTTGCCACGAAGAAAGAGACTGAGATGGGGCTTGAACCTCTTCAAGATTGACAGCTCAAAGTTTGGAGAATAAAATAAAAAACAAAAATGGCTTTGCTCATATGGATTTCTAGAATGATAATTTATACTCTACAAATGACAATATACTTTCTACATTATTTACTTTGAAATCAAAATTTATAATTGAGAATGATCTTTCCAAATATAATCATAACTAAAGTATAATTAATAACAAATCAAAAGCTGTTTTAAAACTGGGCTATTACAATACCACCAAAGGATTTTCATCCTCCAAATGAGATGGTTTAAAATGGTGACCTGCTCTAGTCAAATGAGATATATCCACGTACTCCTCATCACTAAGATCATCGAGGCAGATGAGGCCCCGGTATGTATTTGGAGTGGTGGAATGTCCTCCAGTGTTTTTCTCCACAATTGTCAAGACCGAAGAGGCATCTTCATCAGCATCAGAGTCCAAAATGAAGAAGGCACCATCATAATCCAAGGTTCCACACATGCCAGAGAATGGATCCTTGTTGAGAGTGAAACTGGGGTCTTTACAAGGCACCATTTTGACTTTTTCTTGAGTGGAGTAGTCATAGACCAGACACTTGTCACCTGTGGCTACTGGCATTTCATACATTTGAGGAATTATCTTGCGAATTAACTAGATTGGATTGCATCCACCTGAAGCAGCAGAGATAGTATTAATGGCAAATGAAGGCTTATGATTAGGAAGGGGTTTTCTGTGATGTTGGGCTGAGAATCGTTTGGTTTAGTGGAAGTATATCCTAAGGAGAGCTTTCCATCAACCACAAGATTTTGAATCTGATGCTTTAGAGCCGTGCAGTTTTCAGTATTATGCCCCGGACTTTGGTGATATTCATAGTTTCGGTTTGGGTCATAACCAGGGTAAGGATTTTTAGGAGGTGGACGTGGATTCAAGGGCTGAATGAGATTGGCCTTTTTTAGTTTGGAGAGAGCTTGGGAATAAGTCAGGTCACAACTGGAATGCAGAAGATGCGCCAATGGCATGGATCGCATTAGTGATCTTAGAAGCTGCTGAATCATTATTTGGAGTTCTTTTGTTATTTCCAAACTTTGTATTATAAGTAGTGCCGCCAGTAGGTTCATCTTTCTTGATGTCTCCCTTTTTCACAACATCCTCAACTAGAATTCCCCTAGCAATCAAAGCTTTGAAAGTCGGAAAATATTGGTACACCATATGCTTCTGATAAACAGGAAGAAAATTCTTCACAACCATTTGCAGTTGTTCTTCTTCATTAGGCCTACTCATCATTTTGGAGGCTTTGTTTCTCACCGAGTGATGAATGAGGAAAATGTCACATTAAGGTTTTGAGAAGTGGTCTACAGATCCCTTCTAGTAACATTAATTTCTTCATTATCTTGTACTGGTTCAAGAACTCTCTGACTATGCCAGCCCAAGTGGATTTCTTTGTGATTTCAAGGTTGTGGAACCAATGTGCTGCGGCACCATCTAAATATTGTTGAAAGAGTTGAGACATCAACGATTCTTCCACTCCCCAGGGACTCATTGCCCCCACATACATCTTCAGGAAATTGGTGGGGCTACCGATTCCATCAAACTTTGTCAGATTAGGCATATTGAAACCATGAGGTAACCTTGCCTTTGGGAAAAGTGTTAACCCATGAATGTCCATCCATGGTTTAGCCTTCGTCATGCCTTTTAAGACTTCCTTGAGCTTAACTACTTCTTCCTCGAGCTTAGTGGGAGTTTCTCCCTCATTGTTCATAGGCTCAAGGTGAAAAGATGAAGCTACTTCCGACTCCGGAGGAGGAGGAGGAGGCATCTGGGCGCTTTGGCGCATTATGCCCAACACAGTTTGTTCACTATTATCCTGTCGGTCAAGCATGGCCTGGACCAGTCCTCGGAGCTCAGTTATTAGATCAGGTGGAGGGGTAGAGTTTTGTGGGTGCTCATTGTTCGAAATTTCAGACATGTTGCTGAGACGTGTAGCATAGAATACAGCTGGTGTAGATAAGGATGACAGTATTACTGACAGAGAACGTTCACTATGGTCAGAACTTCGGCGAATTAGCCTAGATCCTGAGCGGGTCCAGGCAGAGTTCCTGTGAAATGAGATGAAAAAGTTAGCACAAAAAATTGTCCAGACTTTAATTTGTTTCTTCTTTTCTTTATCTTTTTATTTTATTTTATTTTTTTAGTGCAGGGAATGAAAGAAATGATATCTTTGAAAACTATTTTTTCTTTTAACCCCAATTTCAGTTATCATTTATTAAAAGGTGTGACACCTTGACTTTATCGTTTGTTTCGGATTTTTCATTAGATTTCTTTGACTTGTTATTTTTTTTTTTTTTTAGACTTGGACCCTTTTGTTTTATATTTCCATTTTTTAGACTCATATTTTTGGGATAATAGACAAACATTTTTTTTCTAAAATCAATTTGGTGATATCCTTCCATTTCATGCTGTTACAGAAATAAGAGAAAAGAGGAATAACAAGGCATGTGTCCTCATTTTGGCAGATTATAATGCCCCAGACATCGTTCTTCTTGGTGATCTGCATGTATTGATTGCTTTTAAGCGCTGAAACCATAAAAGAAAATATCAAAAGCAAAAGGGGCCGCACCCGAAGGTTGCCTACGTATCTCGATAAGTGGATTTGGATTTGGGGAAGAAATTTTTCTTGTGATGAATTTTTTTGAATGGAGAATCAGGCCCAACGTAGTTCTGATATATTAAGAAATGAAATTTTACATAATTTTTTTTCTTTTTTGCAGTCGCACTCAGAAAATGAGTTGCCTACGTACCCCTTTTAGGTATTACATAGTAGAGAAACTAAGATAGATGCATCTTTGGAATTTTTTTTTTAGGGGATCAAGCCGCACGTAGCTCTTCCTACAAAGTACAATATATAAAAGCAATTAAATGATTCAGGTACTTCTCAAACTTTTTCAGAATTCAGTCCACTGGGCGCCAAGCCATGTATTCTCCTGTTTGAATACGTCTGTTCCACCTCTTAAGATTAGACTAATGTGAAGTACTCGTGTTCTTCCCAACCTTTTTACGAGTTCAGTTTGCTAGGCGCCAGACCATGTATTCTCCTGCATGAATACGTCTGTTCCACCTCTTAGGATTAGACTAATTTGAAGTACCTGAAATGTACACACTAAAAATGTTAGTCAATGACTGATGAATTTTTATTTATGTGTTTTTAGCAGGAAATGGAAGATTTTTTTTAAAAAAATGTGATTATCCCTTTTGATTTTATCTTTTTGACACAGTTTTTTTTTTAGTCAAAATTTTTTTTAGACTAGGCTTTTCGTGTTTTAAACCATACAATTTTTATTATATTCTAATACCTAAACGTGACATATTTAGAACTCATGATTATGACTCTTTTCATTTTTCATTTTTTCTTTGTTTTGGGATCATATTTTCAAAACAGGATTTTTTCTTTCAAAAATCAATTTTGCTTTTGAAAAAAGAATTATGAAGTAAATGTGAGTTTTTTTTTTGAAAATAAGTGAGCACATATTTTTTTTATATGACACTTATGATAAATAAACAAGAATACTCTTAATATTTCAATAACCATTTCGGCAGCAATTCATCTACGGTTAATGATTACCGAAATATTGACCGACTGAAAATGGACTGATGAATTTTCAAAAAAAATTCACATTATTCAATAGCTGAAATAAATAAAGGACATTTGTGCATTGGTCCTTGTGTCCTAGAAGTCAACTAAAAGTTGATTCATTTAGGGAGAGATTATGTTAAAGTGGCCTCGAGTCACTTCCATTGTGTCCATCGAGGGTGGACGCTCCTGACAGAGCCGGTCGCAATAGCTCGCGGATGCAGGTTTTACACCCTTAATTTATTAATTTGTCATTCTAAAATTCTGACCCTTGCCAATAGACAGAGGTATCAGACCTAATAAGAAAATGGTTAAAAAGAGTGCACGTGTATGGATCGATAAACTACCAAGCACACATAATTTTCACATAAGCATGCTATATACAAAAATTAAATTGTGAATAGCAATGATTAACCTTTTTATTATATATACATATGGAAAATAACGCATTGTTCAGGTTTAAACCCCATATACTTCAAGTGGAAGTATATCCCCAGTGGAGTCGCCAACCTGTGGTATCCGATTTTTTACTGTCTTAATTAACGGTCTGAATCCCACGAAAGTCTCTCATTGGACTATGAGTTTTTGAAAACTTGGAAGTCGCCACCCTATTAATATCTGAATAGGGACATATTTATTTAATAAATCATTTTAAAATCAATTTCAAGAAATATCATTTAAAATGATGATAACTTCATATGGATAAGGCTTTTTTGAAAATTGGTCTTTCATACCATGAGATAGGGTTCGGGTTTAAGTTAAGAGGTGCGAACGTCTGGAACTCGTCTCCTCTTCTGTTCTACAGAACGGGCTCTTACTAAATGCGTTATTTTCCATTTTAAAGTAATCATGGCTATTAAAAAGAAAGAAAATCACATAGTTTGCACATATACACATCAACCATTTTTATTTAGGACCAATATATCATTTGTACATGGTAGGTTTGAGCACTGAAGTTGCACTACGTACCAATCATTGGGGGATTGGAATGCACTCATGGATCAAAACCATCGTAGTTCGATCTTATGTCTCACCCTAAATGGCCAATTCCATTGGGGAAGAAAAGGAAAATAGATTATGAATAATTCACATTTAGAATTAAACAAATCTATTAGGAATAAGGTAATCACTCCAATTAGTGATTGAAATGAGATTCAAATAATCACCTTAATTAGTGATTAATATGAAGGATTAAGATAGCAACCTTAATTAGTGATTAAAGGAAGGAACGATAATCAAGATAATCACCTTAATTAGTGATTAAGAATGGAGGTTAAGATAATCACCCTAATTAGTGACTAAACTTAAGAGGAAAGATAATCACCTTGATTAGTGATTAAGAATGAAGGTTAGGAAGTAAGCACCCTAATTGATGATTATTTATGGTTTAAAGATAATCACTCTAATTAGTGATTAAATGAGAAGAATAAGCGTCCTAATTAACGATCATTAAGGTTTAAGACAATCACTCAATTTAGTGATTAAATAGATTAATCACCTTAATTAGTGATTAAATGAGAAAAATAATCGTCCTAATTAACGATCATTAAGGTTTAAGACAATCACTCAATTTAGTGATTAAATTAAGAGGGTAAAGTTAATCACCTTAATTAGTGATTAACCAAGGTCTAAGATAATCACTCTAATTACTGATTAAATATGATGAAAGGTTAAGCTAATCACCCTAATTAGTGATTAACCAAGGTTTAAGATAATCACCCTAATTAGTGATTAAATGTAAAGTTTGAGTTAACCGCTCTAATTAACGATTAATCGAGGATTGAAATAACCACCTTAATTAGTTACCACGTTGATAATTTTCAAGAAGTCTTAGAGGTTTGCTTCCTAATTTGAAGGCTTTTGAGAAATAATCTTATTTGAAGATTATTAAGTCATTTCGAAAGAAATGATCAGTTTGAGATCAAATTTGGAGATTGTGTTTGGCTAATTGGAATTTGGCCATTTAAAGCGAGACACGTGAAACGGCCTAAAATCATTTCAGAAATCATAATTACCAATCTAATTACGTCAAATTATATGACTAATCCATTTGAAGATGGAGAACAAATTTAAAATGTAAGATAGATCATCATACAATTTAACTTAGTTAGATTTGCAATTTTTCCTTTTAATTGAGATTGGGTCATTTGATTCATTTACTATGATACATTGGGCCCAACATGCAACATTTGTAACATTGGTTGCTCATTTTATTCAAAAGAATTGTGGAATTATATATTTATGAAAATTATGCATAAACATCTCCATGTTTTTCATTAATTGAGTGATGCAATAACTATTTACAAAAAATTATTATTACAACAATATGTACAAATTCTATGATCTATACAAAGTCTGATCACCATGATGCTCCTTGATCTTCATCTCCTTGAATGGGCTTTGAAATTCATGTTTATTTGTAAACTTGTGAAAAATTAGAGATTAATTAACTTCTTTGATTTTGATTTTTTATCAAAATTTTTATTGATTTTTATTTACATAATAAAATGAGTCATTTTAAGAGAAACTTAAAAATTAATTATTTTTAAATTAACATTTTCGTGTCATGAAAATAATTTTTTTTTATGAAACTTGAGTTAATCACTTTATTTCATTTTCTAGATTGCACTTTTGTTCTTGTACTAACTTGTAAAAATCATAACGTTCTGTATAAAGCGTTAAATTGAGTTATTTATGTTGTGTCGAAATTTCACAAGCTTTTAGTGACAACTTGAATTATGGTGAATTTTATCCCAAAACACGTCAAAAAAGGACCTTTATCCAATTTGTTCATTGAAACCTAACTTATTGAACTTATCTTGAAGTAAATATTGGTATGAACATTGTAGATACTTTGAAGAACTAGAATGGAAATTTTTACTTGAATTGGACACTTTAAGACCCTTTTTTATTTATTTTCTTAATTGAAGAGAAAATCAGTTTTCTGGAATTTAGTGATTTACCTGAACGTTTTTGTAAAAATGATATAAAATTGTATAAAATTCATTGAATATTATTTTTATATTTTTGGAAAGCTACTGATGTTTTCTTTAAAGTTGATGTTTTTAGTTTTATCTAAATGATTTTATTTTAAACTTTATCAACAAGACAAGCTTATGTGGTACTGGACAAAATCAGTTTTGAACAACAAAGTTGTATGATTTTTAATTATTTATACAATTTTTTTTTAGAAATTCCAAATCTCACTTGCTGGAAACATCTTGCACTTCATAGGAAAAATATTACATCCTATTAACTATTTAGTTAATGCAGAAGAAAAATAAAATAAAATACAAAATTAAATCTGATTATAATTACAGCATCACATTTTCTTTTTATGGAGATGTTTATGCACAACTCTTCTTGAATTTTTTTATGAAAACATTTTTTGGTGATGAACAACAACTTGATTAAGGAAAATCACATAAACACATTGTTTCCTAAGAGTCTCCCCATTAGAGTTGACTATTCTAGGTGGGCTGATATAAGGTTGGGAACCTATTAGTACTTCCACATACCCAAATCACTCCAAAAATTAAAAAAAATGATAAAAAGAAACAAGGAGAAAGTTAGTAGGTGATTAAGAAGATAATCAAGAAAAAAATAACAAGATCTTCAACTTTACCTTGCTAGCTCAATGATGCACTTCCTTTTGCAAATTTTTCTACCTTTTTTGTGATTTTCTTAATTTCTAAGTGAGTTTCTAAATCCACTTAATTACTAACTTAAACCCTTTTTTGTGTTTTTCTTTTGATGAACTTCTTTACTTACTAATTACTTTCCTAACTTTACTTTCTTTTTCTTGAATGAGATTTTTAGAGGAAGGAAGTAGAGAAGATGAGAGTAGTATTGAGAGAAGTAGTGAAATTAAGTTGATTTTAGCTCAACTTGGTTTGAAGTAAAAAAAGGATGGTATTTATAGGGAAATGAGGTAGATGAACTAGGGTTTCAAAGAAGTAGAAAATCATATTTTTAACCCAAAAAAATCTGATTTTTCCCATCCCAAATCACCCTAATGACATCACTCTAATGACCTCACCCTAATGACATCATCAAATCTCTTTGGAAACACAAATATTCTTATTGTTTTTGGATTTTCTCATCAATGAGGCAAAATCAGATTTTCAGAAAATATTCTTCCCTAAATACATCCTAATACGTAAAAAATGCATTGAAAAACGTGAAAAACGAAACTGATTAGATCACTGCGCCAAACGCAGGAGCGCACAGCTCCGTGAGCTAGGCGCAGGGACCTGCGTCTGGCGCAAGATGCTGTTGTGCGCTAGGCGCACAATCATGCGTCTAGCGCATGATCGTGTGCCTGGCGCACAACTCGAATCCATCGGAAAAAATCCAGATTCTTGCCTCTTACACATGGGATTTGATTCTTATTCTCACTCATTTTCATGATTCTTATTCCCTCACTAATGGATAAAGGATGTGATTAGTGGATAAAGAATAAATTCTTATTCTTTATTCAATGAACAATGACTTTGACCATCAAGAAAACTGATTACTACCGGTTTTGGGATACGATTAAAATCCTGAAGCCTAATTGCGACTCGTTTTTTCGTTTTTCGAACGACTAACTTTAGACAATTAACGAAAACTCGTCAAATTAGTAAAGACGAGCATGATTATACTACGAATCATTTTATTAAAACGGTGGTTGTAGTTATTGACTACGACTCACGAAAAATTATATTTCTAAGTCGAAACTGCATGACTAATACGCAAAAATGGAAAACCATACGACGGAATGAAACTCGCGCTCCGGGGCGAATCATGCATTTGACGGGGCTCGCGCTCCACGATGCATGACGATTTTTTGTTATTTTTATTTCTTTTCAAAATCTTTATTTAAAAAATTTTATACGAAAAAAGGGGTTCAAAATTTATTGTCTACACCACCCTTTAATGAAATTTCGTCCATGAAATTTTAAAAGAACGTAAAACTTGGATCATATTAATTTAAAATTAATATACTACAAAAAAAACATTTTACATAAATCAAATATAGAGAACTCAAAATTTTATTTTTATATCTATCCAATCGATTACTCCAAGTCCAAATCCAAATAGAACTTTTTGCCCTTCCACTCCAATTTTTAATACTTAATCTTCAATTCCATAATTCCTAATTCTCTATTCTTAATGACTAATAACCCAAGTTTATTTCAGACAATTCAAAAAATCTCTCATCCCTGTAAGGTGGCTACTAAGCACACTTTCACGGGGTTGCTTTGATACCAATCTGTAACAGCCCTCACTTTCGAGCTGCTAAATAATCACACTTAACTTTCATAAATCCCAATTAACATTAAATAAACCTCTTATTACATTTACCTCTAGCAGATTTGTAACTCATAACTCGATCCTAGACCAGTGGGATTATAATCCCACAAACCGATGTCCGGATAGTTACATATCCATAGGGATTTTTGTAATAAAATCTAAAAAATAATACTTCCTCCGTTTCTTTTTAGTTGCAACACTTTTTTTTCACAAACTCCAATGCAAAATTTGGGTAGGAGAGAGATAGAGAGGAAAAAAAGAGTGTGCCCCATGTGATTGGAGAGAGATAGAGAGAAAGGAAAAGCAAAAGTAGAAAGTGTTGCAACTAATTAATTAATTCCCTTTTAGGAAAGTGTTGCAACTAAAAAGAAACGGAGGAAGTATAATAAATTATTGTAGACACAAAATTGTGTCTCCCATTGAGTACCCAATATTGAAACATATCGTCGTCCTAATTGGTCCGGTCCAAAGGAAGAGTAATGAAACTAGCTAGTCCAAAAACGTTCTAAAAACATAAAGTCTATTTATTAAATCCAAGCCCAAATTATTAGTCCCGATTAATTATTCCTGATAATTAATTGCATATTTTTAATATTTTAGTAATAATAATTCTCTGAAATTATTTTCTAAATGATAGTTTAAATATCAGATGTTTATTCCAAAGGATAGTTGATTTCAGATTTGAAAAGATTAAATTCCATCAAAGATAAAAAAGAATCCTAAAACGATCAAAATCCGCGCCAGATTTTCGTTGCGTTAAGCGCACGTTGTTGCGTTGACGTAACGAACAAAAATGCGAAGCGAATGCGCGAGATGCTCAAGCCATGCGCGTCGCGCATAACCTGTGCACCTAGCGCATGAGCTGTGCGTCTAGTGCACAACTTTGCCTTATCTTGTCGCGTCATTTTCGGTCTCCTTTGCCTATAAATCCCTTGATATCATCGAACGTTTTCTATACGCTTTGATACAACGACTTAGAATACGATTTCAAACATTCAAATACTCATTCTAACTATATTCAAACTTCATTGAAACTTCAATATTGCTCCTCCTGCAGATCGTTTCATAAGACCCAGGCGGCAAAGGTATTATTCATAAGGGTCAACTCCAATTAATCTCTTGTTTTTACTAACAATCTACTTAGTTTATCATAATGTAAATCTTAAAGGAATTAACGCTCTCTTGTATATTCTTCTCTAAATCTATCTTTTTATATCTATTTTATACTATACTATCTATATTCATATGCATGATTGTATGTTTTAATGTTGTCATCACAGCACATGTTTATTTTTGTTAATCAAAGACCTTATAAATGTTCCAATGCTAAATTCAAATAATTTGGACAATTGTATTAGGTTCCCAGTAATTTGTTTGCATAATAACATGTCACCAAAAATTAGTCTTTTGTGTGTTTAACGAACCAACGTAGATTAATTTCTGCATTAAATTAACATATTACTTGGTTATTTTATTGCATAAACACTTGACATGAATTGTAATTAAGTAGAGGCTATCAATGGGCGAATTTGATTCCTGATCATACTCGTACCCTCACCCCCGAACTCAATCTTTGGTTCGTTGACCATTCATGGACTCATGTCAGAGAAATCTATTTTGGATAAGTCCCTAAGTTGTCCCTATGGTTTCCTAATATCTAATTAGGTTTATGAGTCTTCCTTTAAAGACTTGTTGGCGACTTCAAAATGTTTTTCAATCAAAACCTTTACAATGAGTTAGTAAAATACGCTCTCATCCCGCATAGGTAATAAAAATACGGTTCTTTGTAACCCAGATCAATTTTTTATCTAAATAATGTCGGCGAAAATGTTTCCTTTTAATGGCCACGACATTATTGATCCTGAACCGAGGGAAAAACTCCCTAAAAATTTAGCATTTGTTACCTTCCAAAATTCAAGGGGGTCGAAGACCCAAATGATCATTTGAGAGGCTTCTTCATTTCTATGGCTTACAAAGGCATGAACTTGGACCTGTTTGTTTATGTGTTTCCCTTAACCTTGGATGCCCATCCATCCAAGTGGCCTAGATCACTAAGAAATGTTAAGCTAAACGATTTTAACTACATCCAAGATAGGGTTGTTCATAATGATCCGATCCGATCGATCTGATCCGCGATCCGGTCGATCCGATCCGGAAAATCGGATATTAAATCCGATTTTTCAAGTTTCGGATATTTCGGATCGGATATCCGAAAAATATTGGATCAGATACGGATCGGTTTTTTTTTTTATTTTCGGATATCCGAAATATCCGATTTTTTATTAAAGGATATAATTTCAGTTTAAAAAAAAAAGAAGAGAAAACCTAGGTCTAAACATTAAAGACATTACATTAGACTAGCAGTGCATATGCACTACCTACTGTAAATTGCCGCCGTATGAGAATTAAGAATAGATCTCATTCTCACTTTCTCATTTCTCTCTCTTTGACTCTCCTCTTCTATGTCACTGTAAATTGCCTGCTTGGCTGAGTCGGCGCCATTAAAGTTGAACTCCTCCACACCAACAACGGCTGCGAGGAGGCAAGAGCCCACCAGTGCCACTTCGTCAGCCGCCCAGCCCGCGCAACGTCCTATCTCACCTCCTCTTCTTTTCTCTGTGGGTTTATGAAGAAAATGAGTTGATATTTGAGAATAATCTCAAGCATCTGTCTTTATTATGTAATTTGCTACAATTTGCAAGCTTTAAAAGTTAAGCTGGTTGGAACGATGCAGTCTATGGGGACTAGGGCTATCTGCCATTAATGCACCGCATGGTGAAATACTTGGCAGTTGCTTTTTCCATGGATAGTAAAGAATAAAAATGGAAAATCAAATGGGAAAGCAAATCTCTACATTCAAGAGATGATTTTGAAACTTCTGATCAAATGGCTTGCTGATTCCCCTACTGCAGTGCAATGTTTTCTTGATGCTCGCCCCCACCTTACCTATCTTCTTGAGTTGCTCTCAAATCAATCTGCGACAGTGTGCACTCAGGGGCCAAAATTAGTGATGGGCCTGATGGCTATTATGGATTTGTTGTAACATTAGTGTTGGGCCCAAAATTGTAAGAAAAAACAGCCATAAAAAAGCTTAAAAACCGAGAAAAATCAAGTGATAAAAAAATTCGGATATCCGCTTATCCGATCCGAAAATTTCGGATATTCGAAAATCGATCGGATCGCTATTTTGCCGATCCGAAATTTTCGGATATCCGAAATTTCGGATCGGATCGGATCGGATATCCGAAATGAACAGCCTAATCCAAGAAGAGTTCCGCAAGAAGTATATGTACAATACTCAGCTTCCTATTGGTCTTCGTGAGTTGGAGTTAACTAAACAAAAAGACTTCGTCATCTTCCTAAATAGGTGGAGAGAAAAGGATGCACAAATGACTACCAGGGCATCCGAAGAGGATCAAGTCTGACTGTGATCTGTAACTTGCAATCCAAGTAGGGAGATAACATCAAATTCAATCTATTGAGTCTTTCAGGAAGCTCTACAAAGTTGGTCAACTGAATGAGAAAGAGGTGCAAGCCTCTAAAATAAGGATTCCAATAAGAACAACTCTTTCAGGAAGAGTAACAACAACCCTTCTTGCTCCAAGAGCAATGAAGTCAATGTCTGAACACTGAAAATAGGGGTTATCAAGTATGAATGCCCCAAAATACATACAGTCCCCTAGGCATGACTTTGGAGGAAGCCTTCAATAGGCTTCATGCAAGAGGGACACTCCAGCCTATTGGTCCCACTCAAGACCTTGCACCTGAGAATAAGTCTAAGAAGCATAATCCTAATTCCTACAGCAAATATCACCAAGGGAATGGGCATATAACATCTGAGTGTTGGGCCTTAAACAATGCTCTACAAGACATGGTGGACATTGGTAGACTTCCGATTCCGCCTGCAACAAAAGTCAACAACAACAATAACACCTTGGGCATTGCCTAAATGCAGGGGTGTTAGTCATCTAGCGCTTGTTTTCTAGGTTGAGTCAGAGAGTGCCTCCCCTACCTCCTTTTTCCTTCATGTCGAGTCTATGTCACCTTAGGACTTTTATATTTATCACCCTTATTTCTATCTATTTTTTCAAATTCATAAAATATCATTACATTTTCTTTTCATTTTCATTGGCCTTCCATTATTTTATTTATGCTTCTAATTCAATGATAAAAATTAAATCAATCTTTTTTTTTAAAGAGAAATTTCATTAATTGAAGGCCAAACGACATCTACAATGAAAAACAAGATATAATCAGACAAGATCAAATCAAATTCGTCTCCGAAGAAACTACAATAAACCAGATCGAACAATACAGCACAACCCCCTTGTATTTGCTGAATCATGCAGCTATTGATGGGGAAGTCTATCATTCTGACATTGTTTGGGGTAGAAAATTCTTGATTTAACCATGTTAAGCGCATTTGAATTTCCAATAATTCGATGTTGATGGTCTTGAACTTCAACCAATAGGAACAATTTCTCATACCAATTTTTAAACTTTCACGTGGGAAGAGAATAAAACCAAACTCTAAACTCCCATGAAAGGAGAGAAAGAACCCAAAAATTGGGTAGAAAACTCACAAAATGAGAGAGAATGGAAGATTATTTTTTTGGTCAAAAAGTAAGAATTTGTATTGCTTTAAACAAATACAGCCTAGAAATCAAAACGAACTCAAAAACATATCAACTATACAAGACAGCCCAACAACTCAAAACAAAACAACCACAACTATACACTCAATTACAACCTATAAAACCACTGTACATCCTCATCCTTTGTTTTCCAAGAAATTCTATCACGAATGCGCATTTTTACATGATATTTAATCTCATCTATCACCTTGTTAATAGGGCGAACTTGAAGGTTCCATAGAGCATTATTCCTTTCCTGCCACATATAGTAAATCAGTGATATTATGCCTGCTGTAATAACTTGTTTCATGAACAAACTCCCTGTGTATCTTCTCTGTATCCACTTGAGAATGTGTGGAATTCCTCTAGCAGCCATAGTAATGCCAACCCATCTTTTAACCATCTGTAAACATGTCTTGCTGTAGGGGCATTCAAAGAAGAGGTGTGAATGCTCCTCTTTAGCATTTTCACACAGCACACACTGATCAGTATCACACACACCAGTAGTAGATAGCCTACTCCTTGTCTGTAACCTCTGTTGCCATGCTAGCCAAGCTATAAAAACATGTTTTGGGATGTTGTGGACTTATCAGTCTTCTTCTCACCAGGAATGTGAATTTATTTGTATAACGTAGCAGTGCTGAATTTAGTTTGAGACAACCAGGCATTTCCACGGCTTGTGGAAATAATGCGCTTTACTTGGCAAATATATTTCGGTGCTTAACTAGCGACTTGAGGGGCATTAAAATCCTCGCCAAGTTTTGTTTTTAATGTATCTCACATGCACCCATTTTACCCAGAGGTTATCCTCTTTCATAGCAATGCTCCATGCTTGCTTCCCTATGATAGCAATGTTCCAAGAAGCTAAAGATCGAAAACCAAGCCCACCATGTATTTTTGGCTTGCAAACACTCTCCCAATTCACATATCATGGCTTTGAGCTGTGACAGTTGCCAGTTCACAAAAAAGCTCTGCAAATAGCATTAATTTGTTTGATAATGGCCATTGTGAGGAGGAAAATTTGGGTCCAAAAAACACATATACTGAGAAGAACAAAATTTACAAGCTGCCTTCTCCCCGCAAAAGAGATGTTCCTTGTGCTTCATGTTCTAATTCTTCCCATCATCTTTTCAACAAGTTTGTCACAATCAGCTGCTGAGAGTTTTTTTGTACTAATTGGGACCCCTAGGTACCTAAAGGGCAACCTACACTTTTAAAACCAGTACACCTGATAATATTTTGCATATCACTCTCATTCATACCACAACTTTAAACATCAGATTTTGTAGGATTAGCTTGTAACCCAGAAGCGGCAGAAAAGAGCTTTAATCCTTGTATCATCATTTGAACAGACCCTGGCTCACCTTTGCAAAACAACACCAAGTCATCTGCAAAACATAGATGGTTTAACCCCATACTCTTGCATCTTGGATGAAATTTAAAGGCAGGCTGTTTTCCAACAAAATTCAAAATTCTTGTAAAGTACTCCATGCAAAGCACAAATAGGAGAGGAGACATGGGGTCACCCTGTCTCAGCCCTCCCCTTGGTTTAAAAAAACCTGTGGGACTCCCATTTAATAAGAAAGCGAAAGTAGTGCTTGTAACACAAGTCATTATCAAACTTATAAATTTTGCAGGGAAACCCAGATGGTGCAGCATGTCTTCAATGAATTCCCAGCTCACAGTGTCATAGGCCTTGGCTAAATCAATCTTCATTAGGCAACAACTTTGCTTCTGACTACCTCTGTACATTTTTACAATATCTTGCCATAAAAGGATATTATGCAAGATACTCCTATTTGCCACAAAGGCACCCTGGGTGGGAGAGACAATACTTCGCAGCACCAATCTCAGTTTATCACATATCATCTTAGTGATACACTTATAGATGATAGAACAGCAAGAGATTGGACGAAAATCACTAACATTAGCAGGGCACTTTACCTTAGGGATTAAGGTAATAGAAGTGACATTCACTGCTTGCAAAAGCTTCCCTGTATGAAAGAAATCTAGAACTGCAGCAGATACATCTCCACCAATCTTCTCCCAGAAAGATTTAAAAAAGTGACTATTATATCCATCCAAGCCAGGGGCTTTGTCATTGAGAATGGACATTAAAGCCTTTTTCACATCTGCAGCATTGAAAGAGCAATTCAAAAGAGCTTGGTGTTGTTCATTTAACACATTGCCCTGCTGAATAAGTTGATCTTGAACAACACATCTATTATCCAGATGAGCCCCCAACAGACCTTGATAAAAATCCACAAAGCAGCTTCATTAACCCATATACCTTGTCCATTCTGGATGGCATGGATTTTATTAGTGTTCCTTCTTGCCCTTAGAGCCTGATGGAATAATCTTGTATTATCATCACCAAGATTAATCCATTGCTCCTTTGTCTTCTGTCTAAGATAACTCAGGAACAGATCATGAGTCTTCCTATAGTGCACAGTAGCTTCTTTCTCTGCTAACTTATGTACATCATCATGAGGATTTTGATGCATCTGATCCTGAATCCTGTGAAGGTTTTGCAAGGCTGCGGTAGCTTGGGCCTCAATATCTGAAAAACCCTGCTGATTGAGCTTTTTGAGCTCCAATTTAAGCAGCTTTAATTTTTACACCACTCGATACATGAGACAACCATGAATAGGAGTATCCCATACTCTACTAACCAATGACATGAATTCTTCAGAAGTTGTCCACATGTTGAAGAATCTGAAGGGTTTTTTTTCCACCAATCTCCCTGTACACAACCAACAGACCAGGACCATGGTCAAAATCGCCCTCTGAAAGATAAGTATCCTCAGCATTCTCAAATTGTTGTTGCCAAGCCTCATTAGCCATGACCCTGTCAATTCTTGAGAACACTCTACTAGGACCCTCCTGCTTGTTGGTCCAAGTAAAAAATCTTCCAGAGTGCTTAATATCATAAATGGCACAGGAATTCACACACTCCCTAAAGTCTCTTATCTCGCTTTCCCTAACTAGGGCACCAATTCGTTCATCAAAATGCAAGACCACATTGAAGTCCTCCATCACAGTTCAAGGACCAACAGGCTTAACATGCATAAGATCTTGCCATAAGCTTACCCTATCTCCTCTATCATTGAATCTATATACAAAGGAACACTCAAAACTAGGAGTAGGGCCAACAGGGTCAACAACACAATGTATCATCTGAGCAGACATGTATAGGATTGAAATAGAAAAAGCACTTGGCTGCCACCCTACAATGATCCTTCCTCTATTCAACATACTACTATTTGTAGTAAAGCACCAACCAGGGCACAAATGTTGATATAAATTGCCCATTTTATTCATCTTCACTTTAGTCTCTAGAAGGCTAAAGAGCTTAACCTTATGAGAAGATATAAATCTGTTAATCTCATTTTGTTTTGCTACTCTATTTAACCCTCTAGAGTTCCAAACCAAGATATTATCCATGACCACCATCAGAGGCCTCTAACCCCTGCACCTCATTTTGCTGCCTTTCACCCTTAGGTTCAACATCATAAAAGAGTTCAGCAGTTGTAGCATTGTTCAAGATATTAAACCTGTTCTGAGTGTTAGTAGAACCTGGAGGCTGTTGAGGGATAGGCCTATGTGCCTTCCTAGTGCTCACCATCTTCAGTTCAGTGTGAACCCTCTCTATGCCAGTTTTCTGTGTCTCCAGATTCACTTGGACTATGTCCCCATAAGAGCTTTTTAACTGTTTAACCACCCAAACTTTCTTTGTCTTGTGATTCTTAGTTACACACACATCAGCAATGTGCCCATACCCTTTACAGGTTGTACACTGTATGGGTTTCCAAGGATAATGGACATTTTGATTCCAAATATCACCTATCTCATTCTTAGACTGAACACAATCAGGGAACTCTTGATTAATCTGAACTTCCGCCAACACTCTAGCATAAAGGAGTTTATCCCTATTTAAAGTTGCTTGATCAACTTTCAAGAACTTTCCTAGTCTACTAACAATCTTACTAATACTTTTTCCCCCCAGTACTTCAATTCTAGTCCAGGTAATTCCACCCATAATGGAATTTTATCAACAGTCTTCTTGTTCCATTCAGTATCAGGAGCCCATGATTGAATGATTACAAGTTTTCCATCGAAAAAATGGCCCTCCCTAGTCAACACCTCCTCCATTTGTTCCACACTATTGAAACGCACAATGAACAAATCATTCCCAATGGAGGCAACCTTATTGACCCCTTTCTTCCCCCAAATTCTATGAACAAATCCATCTATGACTCCAAAAGGTGGATTAACTCCTAAGATGAAACATACAATCGAGGATTCCCAGTAATTAACTTCTTCTTGAATGTCATCCCATTCAATTTCAGGAATCAAATTGGAATTTGCATCGTTATCATCAATTTTATCATTACCAACATCATCAGATTGATTCAGCAATTCTTTTGGATTAACATCATTCAATTCAATTTCCTTAGCCCATGAAACCCCCTTATTCGGCCTAATTGCAGAATTATTAGACCCATTTTTACTCGAATCACCATTGATAACATTTAACCATTCAGAGAATAGCAATTTTCAGCAAATTGTTGTTCTAATGCAACTAAGGAAGATTTTGGTGATAAAATCTCACCTTCTTCTTCCTCGCTTGACGTTTCAGTTAGCAACCCTCGCATAGATTCTTTCTCCATGGCACCCATTGATCGCGTACAAACATTCTCTTTGTTTGCACCTTTCGAACTTTTCGACCCTCGAGGTCTGCCCATGGCGCCCAGCAGTCACTGGAACCCGCGAAGGAGAGAGTTCAAAAAATTGATTGCTATTGAATCGATTAATGGAAGATTATTAATAACAACAAAAAGGAAATTTAGAAGAAAAAACAAGAATTGGGGGCTTACCACCATCGAAAGGATGATGGCAACCCCAAACTAGAAGAAAAGGATTAGAGTTTTTTGGAGGAGGAAGAGGAGAAAGGGGAGAGGATGAGGTCTAACACTTGGTCCACAATTAAATCAATCTAATGACCTTGATTAATAAAAAAACATAGAAAATTAATAAAAAAAAATGGACATATTTTGGATTAATAGTTATTTCCCTCCATCATCCCAAAAGCCATCATCCATAAACAATTTTCGTGCAACCAACATAAAAATCGCTCAAGCCATCACATTCCTTATTCAAAAAATAATCCATTCAAATGAAAGGTCCACAAAATAGCCTTCAAACATTCCAATATCTTAAACCACATAAACTTGTGTGCAAACCACAGTACAATAAAAAAAATCAATGCCAGGTAAAAATTAAAGAAAGAAAAAAATCAAAGTGCGATAAAAAAGCAAAAGTAAAAGAAAATGCACAAGTAAAATGAAAAAAAGCCAATGGCAAAGAAAAAAGTCAAGCTAGGGGATTACCCACAAGCTCTACCCCTAATTCCAAAATCCTTCAATCCATCAAAACCTTAACCATACAAATCCATAATCCTTACCATAGCCCAACCAATTAAACCTTTATCATAAACCTCAAACCTTTTAACCTTTCATAATCCTAACTCCTTCAAGGTATGTAAAAGCTTACTAGGTTGAAAACCTAAAAGGGAGGCCTAGGCAAAAGTTAGGGAACAAAAAGAAAATCAGACCCAGAACTACGAATGGTCTGACTCCGCACGGATACGATGGAATCCTCATCTCGAGGTTCGACTGCTTCAATAAAAGAAATTAATAAGGTCTAATGATTTGACTTTCTAGAATTTAGAAGCATACCCTTTCTAGATCCCGACATAAACTCGAGTCTGCACTTAGCCACGTCAAAGCTTTTTCCCACCTACATTGATTTGAATCATAAATTCAACCTTTTATTTTTCAATCCAAACTCTCCTTGTGCCTGGAGGACACTCTTATAATTCCATGGTTTCTGGCAATATCTGACTTTGCCTTCATCAACTCCCCATGATGAATCTTCAAAAGAACTTCGAGTGCTCCTCTGAATGTTCAATACAAATCAAGCATCTTCTAATCTAGGCTCGGAGTGCCTACTGCAAAACAAGCTTTCCCAAAGTGGGACTTCCTACATATTTGGTGGTTCCTCCAAATTAAACTCCCGAAGAGTTGTAATCTGCGGATTTCACTTACAGACCCCGATTTGTCATCAAAACAGTTTTCGTAAATCATTCAACCTTTCTCTATTAATCCATAACTCCTAGCCTTTTCATAATCCTGGCCTTTCATGACGTTCAATCTATACATTAGTCTTGCATCAAGGCCGAATTTTGGCCTGTGCATAAAGGCCTACAGCACAAGGCCACATTTTTTAGGGGCCTAAATTTGAGGTTAGGCACAATTGGAAAAAAATGATATTTTTGTCAAACAATAAATACTCATTTCTTTGTCCTCTATTACTGATATCCCTTTCCCAAAATAAAAAACAAATAACGTTTCAAGTTTCCATCCCCAAATCATGCTTCAAATCCTTCATTACCAATGTTGCCATTGATTTCTATCCCTCTTAATTCGTGAATCAGTGATTATGGCAAAGACCTTCAAAAATTTTGAATTCATTTCAATTCAACAATTAATTCAATTTTTTTCCTTAACTAAATCTCCACTCTGTATGTGTCAAACGGATAAAATTTTCCCCAATTATAAACACAATCCAAGTTAACCCTTTCTTCATCATCCTTCCAATTTTTTTTTTCTGTTTCTCAAGAGAAAGAAAAATTTCAAATCCTCGGTTGTGCGTATATTTATCAGCAAGCTTTCGTTTCAATACTTCGTAAAATCAGGTATTTTTTTTATTTCTTGTTTTTTTAGTTTTATTTGTGGATATATTTTTAAATTCATCTTCAATATTTCAATTACAAAGTTAGGAAAAATTGCAATATTTTGAAATATAATTGTATCTTCAATATTTCGAAAACAGGTTGAGATTTTCTGTAATATAATTATGTTTTTCAATATTGAATTCGAAATCTCGAAGATTCTGTTTTTCGAAATATTTCGAAATAGGATTCCGATTTTCAATATTTGTGCGTCTTTTTTGAGATTTTCTAATTAATTATGTTTTTCGAAGGTTGAGACTTGAGATTGCAAATTGGAGTACTGGATTTAGTGATGCTATCACTATGAAGTGCCAAAAACTTGCTGCACAATTTTTTTCTACCGGTGATTATTATTCACCAGTTACTCAGTTAGTGCCTTGCTTTTGTTGTTGTTTGTATGGCAGAGGGTTTGTATGTTTGGAGGAGAGAGAATTGAGACTTTGTAATTTTAATTTTTTTTTTCTCTAGCTTGAATGAGATGTCTTATTCAGTTGGTTTGAGTACACATGGAAGAAGCTTATTTTGTTTCTCTGCTCTGGTGTTTCTTTATTTGAGATAAACATCATAATAATGTGGTATTGTCTTTCGGTCTTTCCCACACCACACAACCCACGTTTCTTTGTTTTTTTCTTTCCTGGTCTTGCTTTTCTTAAAATTTGTTTGTGATGATGATAATATGAAGCTTGTTGACCACCGTGGATCATACATCAGGGACAATATTAAACAAGATTATAAGAAATCACTTTGCCTTTTTTTTTTTATATTATCACTCGTGTCTTGTGTGATACATGTAAGCAGTAGGAATCCGCTTAGTATTGCATGCAGTAACTTATCTCTTGCAATTTCATTTTTTTTTCAAAGTATCATGAATGTGTAATACTTGAAGTATCACCCAATAAAAACTGTTAATCTTGTCATATACGCCCCTTTTCTTTTAGTCTCTTTTGTTTCACTGTCTCTTTTTGTTATGTGGTGTTTTTTTTAGCAGAATTAAATCTTGACATACTTCATATGATTTGCAGTACATAAGATTTCGTCAGATACTGAACTTCTAGGCAAACTTTGAAGTAACCTCAGAAGGTTTAGATTAGTAAGGTGATGATTCTTATCTATATACCCCCTTGAGTCTTTTTTTTTTTGCAATATTTTTTTTGTTGTGCAAGTATTGTTTGTGATGTCTTGCAGGTGACATTTTTTTTATGACACTTGCCATCGGAAGACAATCAAGTCCACTACTTAAGTGTTCATCGCGATGGGTCATTGATGATCCATCGGAGTTGTTAGGTCAGTTGCTAATTATGCTTACCCTAGCAACTAAAGATGACACTTTTGGAAGTGTGTTTGAAGATAATCAAGTCCACTACTTAAGTGTTCATCGCGATCGGTCAGTGATGATCCATCGGAACTGTTAGGTCAGTTGCTAATTGTGCATACCCTAGCAACTAAAGATGACACTTTTGGAAGTGCGTTTGAAGACAATCAAGTCCACTACTTAAGGGTTCATCGCGATGGGTCAGTGATGATCCATCGGAGTTGTTAGGTCAGTTGCTAATTGTGCTTAACCTAGCAACTAAAGATGACACTTTTGGAAGTGCGTTTGAAGACAATCATTGGCGACGATCATGTAATCGAGACATTTGACTTTTTGTTTTTTGTATTCTCTATTATTCATTCCTTTCTATTTTTTTTTCAGGATGGTATTCATTAAAGAATTCAATGATGATAAAAACTCCAATATTTCTCTTGTTAATCATGAAAGAGATGATCCCAAATCAAGCACTAATATGGTCATCCGTCGCTCGCTACGTCGCCCTGAGGGCATTCAAAATTTAGTGTGCAAGAATAATTTCCTAAGTGAGTTGTCTGTCAAACTTCCTCTTGGTGCACACAACGCGTCAACTGCTTATAAGCTTCATAGCATCTTAAAAGACAAGCCTGCTACTGATAATTGCCTTCCCTTGCTCGGTCGCTCTATTCTTTGTGGCTCTGTGAAATGGGGATCTCAAGTTGTTAGAATCACTAGAGATTCCTCTTTCATTCCTGGGTATTGGGAATGGACTGAAGATGTCTTATTTCTTTTTCGCGAAGCCCTTGACTACTGCGGTATTTATAACGCCGTCTACGCTTCACTCTACTCCTATGACAGGGATTCTAGCATCCAGCGTGCTTTTTGTGAGGGTTGGTGTGCCACTACCAACACGCTTCATACCATGGCAGGTGAGCTGTCAATTTCCTTGTGGGACCTCCACCGACTCGGTGGATTGCCCATTGTCAAAGAGATTTATGATGAAACCATCCCTCATCTGAACATCATAAGGGCGCGAGGCGAGGATGGCGACCGCTTCATCTCTAAAGCTTACGAACACCTACTTAATGCTTATCATCATCTGAACAAGCGACTTGAATCAAGGAAAGGAGTTTATGCTCAACAGTGGATATAAATTTGATACAAGCGAAAAATCACTTATGCAGCACCCGTGAAGAGACGCATATACTCTGATTCTCGCCCGAAGTCTACTCATAATCCCACTGGTGAGCTTAGAGCTCGGCCGACTGAATGGACAACAGAAGAATCTGCCATGCATGATTTTCTTGGTGTCTCTGGTGATGTCAAAAGACAGACTACCTATATTGCAGCTTTCTTGGCTTATTGGTTATGTGTTTTTGTGCTTCCTGAAAGTGAAGATAGACTCATTAGGCCCGGTACCTTTGAAGTTGCTACTCTGATGGCTCGGGGTACGACTTTTAGTCTTGGTGCACCTGTACTTGCCAGTATCTACAGAGGTTTGAATGCAATTTCCGCTTCTTCAAAGCCTGCCTATTCTGGATCTTTCTTCCCGGCACAATACTTATATAGTTGGCTAGCGTACTACTTCAGCACCAACCATGATGTAGACCCTTCCCCACCAGGTCCTTTGATGACCGTATTTTCGGGGGCTCAAGGAGCTAAGTGTTTCAAAGAAGTTGATGCTCGGGAACTCATCCATGATGGAAGGAAGGCGAAAGTGGGGTGCACCATCTTGAACAAAAACAAAAATAGCTTATATTTTGACAATGGTGAACTTGATGTCTCAAGCTTCAGCTACCTTGTCTCTCTTCGTTTTGCCTATCTAGCCATACGTCAGGGTGATTCTTTTCACATTGAGCCTTATGCCCCCTATCGATTTAGCAGACAGTTTGGCTTTGTTCAAGATATCCCTAGCACGCTTGGTAGCAGTGTTGAATCTCGAAGCCTAACTTATTATGAAGCTTTGAGATACTGGAGGTTATTATTGTTTCAGGGTAGTCAGTCCTGACTTTCCGTCCCTGCCTGCTCATTAGACTGGCGTCAGTTGAAGACCTTAGAATTTCGTGATTGGTGGCCCAGGGTGTCTATCAAAGACCTAAGGAATAAGGTTGACATGTTGTATTCGAGTGTTGCATCTAATTCTTCTAAGCCTAAAAGGAGCGAACATCAGCTTGTACAAAATCCAACTTCAAAGAATAACTCAAATCCTGAACGTACCTACGACTACCTTAATAATGGTACCTTACATAGGACAGGAGGATCTAAACAGGCAATGAGTTCAAATTCCAGCAATGGGAGGAGCACCAGCGATGCAGAGTCAGATGTGGATTTCAAACATCAACGTCGGGAGAAAAAAAATCTCCTGATTGTGTGCTTGAGGAACATGGGTTGAACTGTGAAAGTTTTTTTGATGGAGTGCCTGAATCATCTCACGCTGTTGCAGATTTCCCCTTGGTAGACCTCTCCTCCCTTACACCAATTTTTTTTTTCTTATTTCCTAATTTTTTTTTTTACCAATTTTTATTGCTTTTGCTATCTAGGGAGATGACTTCAACCTTGAGATGGATATTAGGGATATTCCTGACGACTCAGGACATCCCACAATGGTGCTTCCCTCGAAAGTGACTCCTACATGGGGGAAGGAATTGAGATCTGCAAGGGATTTGGTTTGCAAGAGTGTAGACGGATTTGCTAAGAGTTCCTCTCCTATTCACAATCATCAACCCGTTGAGGGAACTGCAGGAATGTCAGATATTCACACAAAAGCTGGAGAAGCTTCTGTCATCGAGACACCTGGAGTTCATATCTCTAGTGCCTCAACCTCTACGCTCCAATCTGGGTCCTTGATGAGAAATATCTTTGCTAAGGCGATTCAAGACATGGGTAAGCAATATTTGGAAACACTGAGAGCAGCGCCCTTTAACGAGGTTGCGAAGAAACATGAGGAAGCCTTAGTGCTATACAAGGGTATTGAAAATCTTAAAGGAAATTCCAACCCTTTGAAGTGCAAGATATAATCCTATGTTAGTGCAGTCAAAGATCTTCTGGCTTTAGAAGAGGCTGCCTCAAAGTGTCAAGGATCTGAACAAGTAAGAGAAGATCTTTCTTCAGACAGAGGCGCTTAAGAAGACTGAGCTTGATTATGATGAGATTGAAATAGAGCGTCTGATACTTCTAAGAGAGCAATCTTCCAACAAGCTTCAGATCATGGAACATGAAAATGAATTGGGGAAAGCGCGTGACAAAGCAAACCACTTGACAAATAGCTTGGAGGCCAAGGGGATCACTTTAACATCACTTACAGCGAAGGTAGAAATCACAAGAAAGCCTTGAGTAAGCTTGCAACTACCCCTGTTTTAAGTACTGATAAAATCCGCGATCATGATGAGGGCAAGAGACGGTTATTGGAGCTCCAGTCGTCACTCACTCACTTGGAATGCATAGACTTAGATTGATTCCCTTTTTTTCGTGTGTTTCTTTTTTTTCTAGTTTTATAGATAGTGTGCAAATACAATTTATGTTTTTTTTTGTTATTCATATTTGCAATAAGATTGGACACATTCTTTGTCTTATAATTATTTAACCATTCACATTTTATACTCTTGCGGGCCAGGAGTATTACAATGATTGCAATATTTTTTTTTTGGTGTGGCTGCACTCGAGTATTATTATTTTTTGTTACCCAAGTTCACATATATTTTCTTTCAACATATGCAGTTTATGCTCTTGCTTAGGAGTTTAGCAATGCTCTCACTTTTCATAAGTAGTAGCGCTTCAGAAACTTGCCGTTGATAGGCCCCACACGTAATCCTTCGGCCTCAACAATTTTATACGCCCCATTAGTGTATACCTCTTTGACAATGTAGGGACCATCCTTCTTGTATGGCAATTCGCAACGATGGAATTTAAAGTTCCAAGGGGAGAACAATCTCCACACCATACACCAACGAGTATGGGGTTGATTGTGTTGCTGATTTATATGTCGTCCTGTATGCCCATAGAGCTTCCCCTATTCTTTCATGCCAATCACGTTTGGACTTGGCAACCACTTTGCTCAACAAACTACAAAGTGTCTTATTGAACGCTTCAGCTAAACCGTTCGCAGGTGCATTGTACATTGATGATTTATGTTGTGTAAATTTGAACTTCTCACATAAACTTTTCATCAACTTATTGTAAAATGGTGTTCCATTGTCAGTCACAATTCGTCGGGGTACACCATATCTGTAGATGATGTGAGTACGAATGAAGTCAACAACATTTTCTTTTTTCACTTCATGTAGGGGGATGGCTTCTGCCCATTTAGAAAAATAATCAGTCGCTGCCAAAATATATACTTGTCCAGCAGATGACTTTGGTGTAGCTGGGCCAACTACGTCAAGTCCCTATGCTTCAAATGGCCAAGATGCGATTGTGGGGTGTAATGGCTCTGGAGGTTAATATGAATGAAGTTAGAATGAAATTGGCAAGCTTCACATTTCTTTGCTTAATCCATGCTATCTTGCACCATGGTTGGCCAATAATAACCCATTCTTTTAATACGGTCATGCAATTTTGGACCTGACTGATGAGCGCCACAGACTCCAGAGTGAGCTTCCTCCATGGTTTGCTTTGCTTCTTCATCTCCGAGACATCTTAACCAAAGACCATTAAAAGATTGTTGATAGAGAGTCCCCTTATAATAAATAAACCGTGAGGCTCGACGATGAATCTCTGTCTTATGTTTTGGATCACTTGGCAATTTTTTATGTTCTAAATAATCAATAATTGGTTGACGACAATCTTCTTTGTCGATTTGATAGACAGAGATTATGTCGACTTCTTCAGCATATTCGTCAACATCATCGTCATCAGGAGCGACAACCCATCATTTGCAAACGGGTACATACATTATTTTTTCTGCCCCCAGTGCCAAAGTGGTTGCAAGCCCAGCGAGCGCGTCAGCCATCTTATTGGCACTCCTTGGAACATGTTCTAACGTGACAGTATCAAGTATGTCAAGCAATTGTGACGCTTGCCTATGATAAGGGATTAGATCATTCTTTTTAACTTCGTATTCACCCGACAGTTGTTTTAGGACCAATTGAGAGGCCCCGTGAATGTCTAAGTCTCTAAGTCCCATTTCAATTGCCATTTGGAGGCCTATTATGAGTGCTTGGTACTCAGCCATATTATTGGAGCACAGTTGAGTTAGCACAAAAGAGTATGGCACTATATGCTTTTCTGGAGAAATGAAGACAACTCCAGCTCTTGCACCGTCATGACGAGCTGCGTCGTCAAAGTACATTTTCCAAGGTGGGATTATTTTAATGAAAAACACGTCTTCACCAGGTAAATCGTCTGATATCTCCCATTCTGTAGTGACTGGGTGGTCTGCGAAAAAGTCTGCTATCGCTTGCCCCTTGACGGCCTTTTGCGGGACATACACAATGTCATATTATTTTAAAAGCATAGCCGACTTTGCAAGTATGCCAGACAACACGGGCCTTGAGAGAATGTATTTTATCGGGTCAGACCTCGAGATGACATGAACCGTATGAGCCTGCATGTAATGCTTTAATTTTTGAATAGCAAAATTTAAAGCAACGCAAATTTTTTCAATAGGTGAGTAATTCAATTCAGCACCCACCAAAGTTCGGATCAAGTAGTAAAGAGTTGTCTCCTTACGATCTTCTTGCTCTTGAGCGCACATTGCCCCCAGAGATCACTCCTGTGCTGCGATATAAAGGACGAGTGGTTTCCCTTTTAGGGGTGCCCCCAAGACAGGGGGAGAAGACAAGTACTTCTTTATACTTTCGAAGGCTTTTTTACATGAGTCATCCCATTTGAACAGGGCATCCTTTTTCATGAGATGGCTAAAAGGATGACATATTCCTGCTAGATTAGAAATAAACCTTCGAATGTAAGCGAGACGCCCTTGGAGGCCATACAACTCCTTGAGGTTCTTAGGTTCAGGCATCTCTTGGATTGTCTTAATAATCTTTGCTTGGTCAATTTCAACACCCCTGTGTCTGACAATGAAGCCTAGAAACTTTCCTGAGGTGACGCCAAATGCGCACTTACGGGGGTTCATTTTTAATTGACATTTTCGTAGTCTTTCATAGACTTTGCGGAAGTCATGCAGATGATTCTCTTTCTTCTTAGAATTTACCACCAAGTCATCTACGTAGCACTCCAAAATTTGATGCATCATATCTTCAAAAAAATTCTGCATTGCACGCTGATACGTAGCTCCGGCATTTTTCAAGCCGAAAGGCATAACTTTGTAACAGAATATTCCTTTAGGGGTACGAAATGAAGTTGCCTCTTGATCTTCAGGAGCCATGTGAATTTGGTTATATCCAGCGGTACAATCCATGAATGACAAAGCCTGATGACCAGTGGTGGCATCAATCATGATTTTCGTTACTGGGAGTGGGAAGTCATCCTTCGGACACGCCTCATTCAAGTCGTGAAAGTCCACACAAACTTGTAATTGTCCATTTTTTTTTCGTACTGGCACAATGTTTGCTATCCAAGTAGGATACTTGACTTCGCAAATAAATCCTGCATCAATGAGCTTGTTTA
The DNA here is from genome assembly GCA_947648045.1 of Beta corolliflora. Classification (NCBI taxonomy): domain Eukaryota; kingdom Viridiplantae; phylum Streptophyta; class Magnoliopsida; order Caryophyllales; family Amaranthaceae; genus Beta; species Beta corolliflora. Next base: position 1,436,707 of record CANSZD010000248.1, on the reverse strand, counting down.
CTTCTGCCTCTATTAATTCTGGCCGGAAACGTCTTTGGGATTGCTTCTTTGGACTGACACCTTTTTTGATGGCTAAGCGATGGACATCGACTTTTGGGTCGAGTTCTGGCATCTCCTTATAACTCCATGCAAATACGTCTTTGTAGTCAGAGAGTAACTTGGAATATTTTTGTTATTCCTGTTGGGTAAGAAAAGCGCTGACGTAGACACGACGTGGCTCTTCTTGAGTTCCAAGGTTTAACTCTTTTAACTCATCAACGGTGGCTTGCCCCCCATCTTCAAGAGTTTTAGGAGCCTCATTTGTTTCCATCTCCTCGTCACTTTCAGGAGCCTCATGCCTTGTGATATGGTTTGAAGAAAAAAATTCAACCTCTTTTTCTTTTTCTTGACTAGACGAACTCCTTTGGTTTGTTAACACTATGACACGACCTTTGGCTTTCAAAGGTGTGTGTTCAATGATGTCTACCACCTGTGTACGCCTCATGCGAGATGGGATAACACTTTGAGGTGCATCCTCGCCTTTGACTTAAATTTTCCATCTTTTGATGCGACTTAGTACTGACCATCTTTGTTGTTTATCAATTGAGGTCGATGCACCAAGATATTTAAAGACAGATGCATTCTTCTTAGAAGATCGAAGATTTTGCAAGGGTGTTTGTGTTTTTTACTTCGCACCTTCATTTAACTCGTGTCCACCAAGTCTGTCAAAAACCGATGTATGGTCCTTTATGACAGGAGACTGCAGCCGATCAGAGACCGATATTTTTGGCTGAGGCACATTATTTTCATCTTCATTTTCTTCAACTTCCTCCGCAGTAATATACAGCAAAGAAGAGGTTGTCCCTCTACGTCGTGCAGAAATTTTGATGGGTGTTGGGGTTTCAAATCCCAAGCCTACTTTAGTCGGACGTACCTCAACGCCATACTCTTGCAATTTCTTTTGTGTGTCATTAATTACATGAGGATCAACCTCAATGACATTGCCCATGGGCGTTGGTTTCTTGAAGTCATAACCAGACTTCGCCAAGAGTTTATAAGCATTTGGGTCAAACCTACCCTTGTTAAGCCATTTTCTCCTAGATTGATTGACGGATTCTAAAGTTGGAGGCTTAGAAATGTGACCATGGTTGGCCTTAGGTAAAGGAACAACCACTTCCTTCTTTAAACATTGAAGAGTTGTCTCATCTACCCCTTTTTCTTTCTTTGGCTCGACTTTCATTACCTGACACCCTGCAAAAGGTGACTCCCCTTCTTTACGACGTGATTTAGGATTATATCGCAAGACCGGAGTCGTTACTGCCTTCTTCATTACTTTAATGGGTTGAGCAACAACTTCTTCTTTTACTTTTTCCTTGCATTTTTGTTGTTGCATCTCAGTGGTGGCTGACTCGCTAGAGCTTAAAGGCGAGGGAATATCACCATTTTTATTTGTACCATTTTTCCATGTTGAAGGAATTCTAGATGGCAACATTTCACTTGAGGGTTCCTCATCTTCAAAAAACTTAGCATCGGCAAAGTACGAATCTGCCGTGCTAAAGGGTTTGACATCCCCATTTATTTTCTTCTCGCCTCCACGATAAAATTTCAGACATTGATGGAGGGTTGATGCGACTGCCCCATTTTCATGCAACCAAGGTCGTCCAAGCAACATTTTATACGACGTCTTTGTATCTATGACATGGAAGAGAGTAGAAGATGTCAACTCTCCCATCACGAGGTCAAGACGTATTATGCCTATGACACACTGACTGTTCAAGTTGAATCCTTGGATCATTAGACGACTATCAGAAAGATCTTCCATAGTGATCCCTAAATCAGTCATGGTGGATTTTGGCATGATGTTGACGGCTGAACCTCCATCTTCTAAGATACGATTCACAATCTGGCCGAAAATATAACCAGAAACGAACAAGGGTCGGTTGTGAGGTTTTGAACCCAACAATAAGTCTTCATCAGTGAAGGCTAAGGCAAAAATACATGACGCGCATTTAGCCAAACTTTCTATTGGCTCTCCAGCATCCTTCACTTTGTCAAGGTATAGTTCTGGGTGCTGAAGTGCAAGAGCCACCTGTCGACACATTTCTCGAGGCAAATGAAAGATCTTCCTCCATCCCATGTGTGTAGGAAGAGCTTCCAAGATAGCCAATATATTTGGATCTATCTCTGTCCCTGAATGCTGAGCAGTCACTTTAACAGAGATTTCATTTTCTTTAACAGGCTCTTGATCCTCCCCCTCTTCTTTTTCTTCTTCATCCTCAACAAATGAGGTAGCATTAACAATAACCGTAGTGAAGTAATCTTCAGGGAAGAATTCTTCTAAGGTTATAGGGGTAAGGGGATCTTATTCGAGCAAGTCAATTGGCAGTACATGCTGTTTAGTATGCTTTTTTGACTTTTCTTTCCTTTCGAGCGTCTTGAGCCCTTCCTTTTTTGATGCTTCTTCTTACGACAAGCAGACTTTGGTTGAGGCTATGATTATCGTCTAGGCCTCCTTCTAGTGACCAACGTCCACCCTTCATCATCCTCTTCATGTTGGTTATCAGTTGAAACACAGTGCTCAACAGATGACACATCATCAGCTTGGAGAACCGGTCGCAGCACATGTACAAATACTGGCTCCAAACTCCCAAACTGCAGAGTTTGAGCCTCTCAATAAGAATCTAACATCACGGAGGCGTGATTAGCTTCAGCAACTTCATCAAAATCCAGTACAATCTTCCCATCCTTTGCAAGTTGCATGATTATTTCCTTAAGTGTTATGCACTTTTCTATAGGATGACTAATCAACCTATGATACCGACGATAGTTAGGGTCGGAAGTCTTACCTAACTCTGCAGGACGCTTAGCTTCCGTCAACTCAATGACCTTGTTTTCAAGCAAATCATCTAACATCCTGATAAATCAGAGTCAGGAAATGGATATTTCTTTGCTTGGAGTTCTTTCAAGGTTGGCCTATTTTTCTTAGGTTCTTTAGAATATGAACCCTTGTTCTTTTCAGTGCCAGCCTTGCTAGAGATCTTGACAGGAGAGGAGGTAGTCGTGATTGACATTGACTCCTTAGTCGAACTTTTGGCAGTCTTGTCAGTTTTCATAAAATCCTTCTTATCTTTCTTGTATTCTGAAGAAGTGTTGCTTTTGCCTCTGTTGTTGGCAATGGTAAGCTCCATGTCATGAGCTCGCGTAGCCAACTCCTGAAAAGTCATAGGCTTTATACCTTGCATGATATAAAGCAAGTCCCAATCCATTCCTTGAATGCACATCTCAACGACAGAGACTTCAGTGGCGATCTTTACGCTCTAGAATCAATGCGCGCCAACGATTGATGTAATCGATGACTGGCTCATCCTTCCACTGGTGAGTCTTAGTCAGTTCAGTCATACTGACAATTCGTCGAGTTCTATAGAACCTGTTCAAGAACTCCTCCTCCATTTGATCCCAACTTTCGATGGATTGTGAGGGTAAATCTGTGTACCAATCAAAGGCCATGCCTTTAAGAGAACGAACAAATTGTTTGACAAGGAAATCATCTGTGGTACCAGCATTGTTACATGTTTCCACAAAGTGAGCGATGTGTTGCTTAGGATTTCCTTTCCCATCGAATTGTTGAAACTTGGGGGGTTGATAGCCAAAAGGCATCTGCATCTTATCGATCCTTTTGGCATAAGGCTTCACATAACGATGACTGCCTTGAAAACTTTCTCCAAGTTGATTTTTAACAGCGTGAGCTATCAATAACTCAAGTTGTCGAGCTGTAGGTGGGCGGCGATCGTCTTCACCACTATCCCCTTCACTTTCATCACCCTGTTTTGATGATGCGTCGTCCCCCCTCAAGTTTCTTGTTGAGGGCAGCGATTTGCTCATTTTGGAGTCGGATTTGAGCATCTTTTTCTTCTTCATCCTTCATTGATTTGTGGAGCAGGCTATTCATTTCAGTAAGTTGTTCCTCAACTGTCTTAGCTAAGGTCACCATAACAGCAGCAGTGTTTGACTGTAAAGACAGCAAGGGTTCCTCTAAGTCGAAAATCTATAGGGGTGATGAGACAACAAGTTCATCACTTATTTCATTGTCAATCTCTACATTGAGTGGATCAAAGAGAGGGCTAGTGTGAACGGTCAGCCTGTCTGACTTACCAGATGAGAGTTGCTTCCATATTTGAGAAGCAATGAATGATGGCTCGCGTTCAGCCAAAGCAGATGAGCCAAACACAGGGGTTTCACGCTCCTTGTGTGAATCATACATGATAAATGATTCAGCAGCAGCAGGCTTAGAGAGCTTTCTTTGCTTAGTAGGAACGTTTGCAGTTCGAAGCTTAGCTGCGGCGGCAGCAACAACCGCCTTTTTCATTCCTCTGGTGCGTAAACCAAGAGTCATGTCATCCATGAAGTCACCCAACATTATAGATTTTCGTAGGGTGTCGGAAGTGTTTTCAGAAGATTGAGAGATGTTCTTGCTTGAGGCCATTTCTCATATTTGTTGTTGATGATGAAATTGAGATGAGAGGCAGAGATGGTCCCACCGAGCGTGCCAAAATTTGTATATACAAATTTCGAGTCAAAATATATAAGACAAGAAACAAAGTAACAAAGAAATTATATTTCAATAAATGTATTGAGTACAATCTCTGTAAACAGTTTATAATGAAAATAAACTAAGTCCTCTGCATCTGTTCCGTAGCTAGAGAGTGACACGTGTTGATGTCGACGTGGAGTTGAGTGCAGAGTGACGTTTTGTCAATGTCAACCTGAGTTTGAGTTTTGTTTGAGTGTATTCGAATGAGGGCTAACAAAAGCTTGAATCTCAGTCGAATGTGTTTGATTGTATCTGAACAATCAGTATGAATTTGATGTGCTTGTTGACTATTTGCAGAGAGAATTCCAAGAGAAATTTATGAGCTCTTTAGAATAATGATTTTCTGGTCCCCTCAACTAAAGGAGAAGAGGTCTATTTATAGGGAATGAAGCTCCCCTCATGGACTTGGTAGTTTATGGGCTTAGGCCCGTTTTATGACTTGGAAGTCGTTTTTACCTTTGCCATTTGACCATCTTATTTGGACTAGTGATATGGACTGGCCCAAATATTTAACAACCCAAATTATATTTGTTTTGTTTTAATTTGCATATTTTATTTAGGTGGGATAAATTAATTAAATTGAGCTAATTATATTTATTTTTAACTCAATAATAATCAATTTATTTTAATGTAAAATACTAATAAATTTTTAGTGTCTACAGTAGCGGTCAATTGACAAATAAAGGTTTTAGTGATTGGGCACATGTTGGTGAAATACCTCGAGAACATGAGATAGGTATGGAACATTTTAGAAATATGACTACTTGGTATGATTTGCGTCAAAGGTTTACAAAAAATCAAACCATTAATAAAGTTGCTTAAGGACTAATTGAAAAAGAAAAAGATTACTGGAAAAAAGTTTTATTAAGAATTATTGCTCTTGTTAAGTTTCTTTCCTAACATAAGGTAGCCTTTTGGAGTACTAATGAGAAATTGTATCAAAATGGCAATGGAAATTTTTTAGGCTTAGTTGAGATGTTGGCCGAGTTTGACCCTGTTGTCCAATAACATGTTAGGCGTTTTGAAAATGAAGAAATTTACTTTCAGTATCTTGGTCCTAGCATCCAAAATGAGTTAATATTTTTGCTTGCTTTCTCAATCAAATCTGAAATATTAAAAATAAAAGAAAAGTATTTTTTTGTGATACTTGATTGTACTCCTGATGTTTGGCACAGGGAGCAAATGTCATTAATAATAAGATATATGGATGTCTCTTAATATCGTGTTAGCATTGAGGAGTATTTTTTAGGATTTATGTATGTGAATGATTCAACTGGACAAGGGCTTTTTGATACTTTGCAAAATGAGTTGCGACTTCTTGATCTTGATATTCGTAATGTACGTGGACAAGGTTATGATAATGGGTCAAATATAACAGGCAAACATCAAGGTGTACAAAAAAGACTTTTAAATGAAAGTACAAAAGCTTTTTATACCCCTTGTGGTTGTCATAGTCTTAATTAGTTTTATGTGATATGGCGAATACTTGTAGTAAAGCCAAATATTTTTTTTGGAGTTATACAACGCATATATACAATTTTTTTGCAAAATATACTTAGGGATTGGATAATTTGAAAGCTAGTGTACAAGGCTTAACTCTTAAGTCATTGTTTTCCACTCATTTGGAGAGTAGTGTTGATAGTGTTCAAGCCATAGGATTTCAAATAAATACGAGAGGCTTTATTTCAAGTGGGAGAAACCGATGGTGATTCTTCAATAAGAAGTGAGGCTAAATCTTTAGCAACAAATGAACTTGGTGATTTTGAGTTTGTGGTGGCAATAGTAATTTGGTTTGAAATATTGTTTGATGTCAATTTTGTTAGCAAGTACTTACAATCAAAAGACATGTGAATTGATGCTGCAACGGGAAAAAAATAGGGAATTGGTTTCCATTTTTAAGGGATACAGAGAAGGTGGTTTTAATGATGCTTTGGCATCTGCTAAGGAAATTGCCATTTAATGGATATAGACCCAATATTTCCTAAGAGGCGTGAAATTCTTAGAAAAAAAGCAATTTGATGAAAATTCAAATGCATCATCAGAGGTTTTACTATCTTCAGAAGAATCATTTAGAGTTAAGTATCTTCTTTGCATTGTTGATCAAGCCATTATTTCTCCTAAGAGGAGGTTGAGCAATATCAACAATATGAAAAAGTCTTTAGTTTCTTGTTTAATTCTGACCTATTAGAATCTTTAGATGATATGAGCTTGAAGTCTTTTTTTAGTTTTCTTGAAAATGCTCTTAAACATAATGGATATTCAAATATTGATGGAAATGAGTTATATTTGGAGTTAAAACTAAAAAGAGAACTACCACCACTGGAAAAAAATAGGACCTATTGAAATTTTGAAAGATTTGAAATTATTTGATTGTTTTCCTAATGCGGTCATTGCATATAGAATTTTATTGACCATTCCCGTTACTGTTGCATCCGCAGAGAGAAGTTTTTTTTAAGTTGAAGTTGTTGAAGTCCTACTTGCGCTCTACAATGTCACAAGAATGGCTTAATGGATAGCGATGATATCTATCGAATATGATCTTTTGGAGAAAGTAGGATATGAAGAGTTGGTTGATGAGTTTGCGTCAAAAAATGCGCGACGAACATCTCTTTTTAAATAAAATATCTCTACTTTGTAATTGTTCACATATCCTTTGTCTTGAAATATCTCTAGTTTGTTGGAGCAGCTCTCCTCCCATATGGAGAGTCTTCATGATAATAGGATCATATTTATAATAAAAGCAAAGTTGTTTTAATTGTGCTGCTTCTTATGGTAAAAACAATGAAATATTTTATTGTATATATCATGTGTTCAAAGGTTGTGCTTATACTTACAATACAGGCTTCATTTTGATCCTTACATAGTATCTCATGCATCCTTAAAGAGTCTAAGTTTGCATCTTTTTATCATTATGTGCATCATTATCTGAGTTGTTTACGCTTGTAGTTATCCTCTTGCAGACTAACTTTATTTTGCATAAACTAGCGATATATAGAACAGTGCTAAACTGCAGAACGTTTAGAATTCTTCTCTGTCCCGACACATGCTACTTTGACTTTGACAATACGGGCTTCTGTGGATACAAAATCGTGTGGAAACATACGGTCATCCTAACTGGTCCAGTCCAAAGGAATAGCAATCAAACTAGCTATGCCAAAAAAACATTTTGAATATATAAAGTCTATTTATTCAAGCCAAGCCTAATTTTTGAGGGCCAATTAATTATTCCTTATTTTTTAATATTTTAATAGTAATTATTCTTGATAATCATTTTCTAAAAGATATTTCCAAAATTCATATTCTTATTCCTTAAGATAGCTGATTTCGGATTTCAAAAGATTAAATTTCATCAAAGATAAAAAAAGAACCCTAAAACGATCAAAACAAGTGCCAAATCTACATTGAGTCAAGCGCACGCTGGTGCGTTGATGCAACATCGATGTCGTACACAAAAAACATAAACGAGACGCCAGTGTGCGAGACACACAAGTCGTGCGCCTAGCGCATGAGCTGTAGCGCACAACTTTGTCGCGTCGTTTTTGGTTTCCTTTAATTTGCCTATAAGTACCTTGACATCTTCGAAGGTTTTCGATACGCTTTGATACAACGACTTAAAAATTGATTTATACTTCGAATACACCTCTGAATACACTTACAACCAAAGTTGTTAAAATCGAGATTCTAGTTTGAATCGGAAACGACCTTTAGAATCGAATCGTAAAATCGAATCGTAGAATCGTAGGATTCTACAAACACGTATAATCAAGATCTTGCGCTCAATCTTCATTGAATATGCTAAAATTACAAGTTAAAAGACCTAAAAGTTAGAAAAAATAGTTGTTTACCCACTATATTGGCAATAACTAACAATATATATCTATTATTTGCTTTGTTAGCATGATTTAAATTTGCGAGGTTTTCGCTAGTCAACAGAAATGTATAGAATCGTCTAGAATCGTGAATCGAATCGTTTACTATATTTTGAATCGTAAAATCGTAAGATTTTAAGATTTGAATTGCGATTTTAATAACTTTGCTTACAACACACATACTACACACAATCAAACACTCAAATACTCATTCCAACTATATTCAAACTCCATTGAAACTTCAAGATTGCTCCTCCTGCAGATCGTTTCATAAGACCAAGGCGGCAAAGGTATTATTCCTGAGGGTCCATTGCAATTAATCTCTTGTTTAACTAACAATCTACTTAGCTTGTCATAATGTAGATCTTAAAGGAATTAATGATCTCTTGTACATTCTTCTCTAAATCTCTCTTTTTTATATTTCTTTTACACTATACTATTTATATTCATATGCATGATTGTATATTTTAATACTTTCATCACCGCACATAGTTGTTTTTGTTAATCAAAGACCTAAGTAAATGCTTTAATGCTAAATTCAGATAATTTGGACAATTGGATTAGGTTTCCAGTAATTGAATTTCATGATAACATGTCACCAAAAATTAGTCTTTTGTGTGTTTAACGAACCAATATTGTAACACCTTGACTTCTAAGCATCATTATTAGGTTAATTAATTACAAGGATTAGCAGTGGAAGACCTTCCTAGCTTAGTCGGTGCGTCACTGCCATACTTTCCATTTAGGAAAGTACAAGGCAAACATTCTTTCATAAAACTAAACCTTTCATAATAGTTATAGTAATTCTAGAAACATATAGTTAACTTAAGCATAACTAAATTTAAGTAATTTAGTGATCATAAACTTAGATTACATAACTGTCATAGTCGTATAATTTAATGTACACTATTCCTCACTGCTATGTCATCTCATCTTCATATGCATACCAAAAACAGAAGAACAAAACGTCATGAGCCGGGCTCAATAACATACTACTCTAACAACGTAAATTCATTTCAATTCATTTTATTTGCAAATAGGGAGAAGAGAATATAGTAAACTTATTTCATAAACATACACTTCGAATCAGGAATTTAAAAGTCCTTTACATTGTCATTCATTAATATAATCTCCATTATCACATTTCATTATCTGAAAAAAACATTATTTGGTTATTTGACGAGTACAACAGAAGGCATAGCCGGGGCAATGAAGATTGAGACACGAGAGAGAGAGAAAGAGAAAGAGTTTGGGCGAGAAAGGGAGATGGGGAGCACGGCTGGGTTGGCAGTACGGTGGGTGGCGTACAGGAGGCGCGATGGTGGTCAGAGGATGGAGGCCGCGCGGCGGTGCTGCGGTGGCTGAACAGAAAACAAAGGAGAGATAGAGTGGGAGGTTGTGCGAAAAACAGGGGTGTTTGTGGGATGTTTTGGGTGAAGTGGTTAGTGATGGTGAGTGGTAGTTTGAGGGAACAAACATGGATATTTATAGCCATGGTTGAGCTCCAATTTTGCTGAATTGTGTTGATAAAAGTTGGCATAAATTAGGGATTTTGTAAGATATGATGGAGTATTGTTTTGAAACAGAATTTGGTGCACAAGAAAAATTGATTCTGATTTAGAAATACATATATTGTTGACTTTTGTGAGAGAGAAAAATGAAGGAGTTGGGGGAAAATGTTGACGTGGAGTTTTGGGTCGGGGCTGATTTTTGGTGCACAAAGAAATTGATCTGATTTAAAAATCTATTATTGAGTTTTTGTAAGGGAAAATGTAGATGCAGGAATAAAATTTAGTTCTTCCTTTCTTTCCCTCTTTTTATTATTAACCCAACATTTGTTATTATTTGCCAAGTTTGCAATTCATGTAGCAAATAATTATATAATGAAAACCTATATATATTGTATCATTACTTAATGTAAGCAAACAAAATTTTTTATCACACCTTATAATTAAAGGAAAATTTTAACCCCTAATCATCATTATTTTATATAAGCAAGTTTAAATTTTCAAGATATTACAAATACAGATTAATTTATACATTGCATGAACATATTATTACTTGGTTTTTTAATTGCATTAACACTTGAGATGAATCTTTATTAAGTAGAGGTCATCAATGAGCGAATTTGATTCCTGATCATATTCCTACGCTCACCCTTGAACTCAATCTTTGGTTCATTGACCATTCATGGAGTGATGACAGAGAAATCTACATTAGATAAGTTCCTAAATTATCCCTATTGTTTCTCGATATCCAATTCGGTTTATAATTCTCCCCTTTAAATATTTGTTGACGACTTCAAAATGTTTTTGAATGAATCTTTACAATGAGGTAGTCAAATACGCACTCATCCCATGTTGCTAATAAAAACATGCCTACAATTACCAACTGCCTTTTCTAATATCTATTACATAATTTTCTTGATACGCTCAATCGGATTCTTCTATTACGCCTGAAAACCTTGCTCCAATCCTAAGCTTCCATAAACCTTGCAAATTCACTCAGATTTAACTCTGCCCCCACCAGGTTAGGTTCAAAGAACAAAATCAGCTAAACTGACTACACAATGTCCAACCATAAATTATTTTTGGTGGCTTGAAACATATTTCTTTGTTAAACTTATTCTATAAGATAACCAAATTTATAATTCATATAACACAAAATGATGAATCAACTAGAAAATAATTTAAAGTTGTTCTCAAATTTACTATACTTGAAAATATATCAAAGTTGTCACCATACTATGAAAATCATACATCAAAGGAAAGCTACCAATACCTTTTTAATATTTCGTAAGTACATTGCGGATTTTGTCGTATCTTAAGATCAATCGATACAATGTACGAAAGCATATATATATATGCTTCAAATCCAAACCAATATAATTATGCTATCAAAGCATATTTAGATTTCTCGAGGTACCTTTAACTTTCAACTTCTTATTGCAGTATTCTGTTACTCAAAATAAATACGGAAAACATGTTTAACTAACAGTTTGCTAATAGTTCCATCTTCAAAATAACTTTTGAGTTCGATACATGCAATCTCATAAACTGACGTAGTCAAATCATTATTTTCGTACTCAAATCTCATAAGATCCCATTCTCAATTCCTAACATACATAACATTCTTCAAACTTATCACAAAACATAGCAGGACTCAAGGAGGGAACACGAATGGAGAGGGTTAGGCCATGTCTTCAGACTTTTGAGGGACGTCTCCCCAACTTTTCGTACTCTGCTTGCAAGGCTTTTAGGTCATGACCCTACACAAATGAGCAATACCCGCTCCATAATACATAATGAGCAGTACCCGCTCTGCGACTGTCATTTATCACTACTTTCATAGCTACTTCCCCTTACAAGATCGAAATTATAACACTTTATAATCAAATATATCATCTGACATTTTCAAAATCTTATACTATATGAACAAACTCAATTCATACTTATCACATCATCATTGTTCCATATATAATAGGAAAAATTGTCATAAATAAATTAACCTTTCCACGGTCTGCTAAAATTAAGTTAACATTTTGATTATCCTAGAATAAGCTAACTTTGATATCATTTAAACATTTAACAGGTTGTCTTGAAAGATTACCTACAATAGTACGTTTCAACAGGTAACATTTTCCACCACCACCAGATTGGATTGGCTATTTGCAGTTCGCAACATCACCATTAGGTTGTGGGCCATTTCCACCTCCTGGAAAATTAACACACCGCATATCCTCTTGTTTTCTTTCTCTCACCTCTGTAAATCCACCCACACCATCAATACGCCTTTTTTCTCCTCCCCCTCCCCCGGCGCTACCAACACCAAATCACCGTACACCCCTTTTTGAACCTCGCCACCAATACAAACCACCACGGCCTCCTTAACGTGCCTCTATTTCCTTCTTTCTCTTGCGTTCTTTCTCTCTCCTTGAAAGCACCACACCACCAATGTCACCCCTCTCTCCTGGACGAAGCCACCACCGTCAACCATCACTGTCAATCCTTTCCTCCTCGTCTCGATTTCCCGCAACTACTACTAATATGTCCTCGTCATCTCCGTTTGCTCTTAAGAACCGTGATTCTTGTTTCTTTCTTCTCCACCGGATCAAGTGGAAGGAACCGAATTCGTGGAAATTGGTGGTGTATGATGAGAATGTGCTAGCTTGTGATTTTCTCGATATTGGGTAGGACCGATTCCGGGGGTTACGTAATGGGTCTTAGGTGATGGTTGTCATAATTCGTAGGCGCGGTCATTGTGGTTTCGTCGTTGGATTATATGTTCTTTGAGGAACTTATGGTAGCGGCTCAAGGGGAATCGATGATTTGTATAAGAGGCATAGTGATTATCTTTTGGTGGTTGATACATTGGGTTGAAGTTTGATTTTGTTTGGGCACCTTATGTTGAAAATTTGACTCATTTGACAGTTGAATTGAGTAGGAATTATAGTTGCCACGATATTGTTGTTATGGGTTCTCGGTCCATGGCATATGCTTCATGGCAATAATTCGATATATTCAGATGATTTGTTGCATCTATTGAGTCGTTCTGTGATGCCGTTGGCAGTTGGTAAATCTCAGCCTCATTTGTTTTGGTTACGGCGGCGGCGGATTAGGGTGATGTCAGTAGATTAGTGTGGAGGAGAGAGAAGATAAATAAACTTAAAGGCGTGGCAGCCATGGAAGGGAAGGGAGAACAGTATAAAGAACTTTAAAAATACAATTTTTTTTTAAAAAACACTAGTGGAGAAAAACGGAAGGGTTGCGGTCAAAACAGCCCTAAGGGATGCGTTTTTGGCCAGCAACCCTTTCCGTAGCAGCCCTTCACTACGAAGGGCTGCGGTTTAGGCCCAAAACCGCAGCCCTTCCAATATGAAAGGGCTGTGGCTTTGGGGCTAAATCGCAACCCTTCCTTGTACAAAGGGCTGCGGTGTTTTATAAAGCCCGCAACCCTTGTCACCTAAAAAATAAAAAAAAATTAAAAAATTGTTTTTGCATTTTATAGTTCTAAAGGTATCCAAAAACAGTTACTGAGTATATATATTGTTTTTTTTTAGCATCAACACCAGCGCATATTCTAGAAAAAAAATAAACAAAATTATAAAGAACGGTACTACAGATCTGGATGAAAAAATACTACAGAAACGGAATTATAAATTCATGAGTCAACAAGAAACCCTAACAACAAATTAATTCCACAAATTAAAATGAAAAAATATAAAATATGAAATAAAAGCCCAACCCTAGATCTGGATAAATTATCACAAATAAATCCGAAAACAAAATCAAAATGAAAATTCTGGATAAATTATCACAAACAAATTCCGAAACAAAATATAAAATACGAAACTAAAGCCCAGCAACTAAACCTAAAATATCACACGTACAAAAAAATTACAAAAAAAAATTAAAATTGATAAAAACTGACGAACCCTAGATCTGGATGTGCGGTTGGTGTGCACGATAAACGAGAGAGGAGAGATGAGAGGAGTGTCGGTGTGCTCATTGGTGGTGTGCTCAGAGACGAGAGGAGTGCTGGTGTGCTCGTTGGTGGTACGCTCGTTGCTGGTGTGAAGACGACGAGAGGAGACGATGAGACTCACGAGAGGGGCTTTGGTGGGTTGCGCGACGAGAAGACGACAAGAGGAGTGACGAGAGAAGGAGACGACGAGGGGGGCTCGTTGGTGGTGTGAAGACGACGAGATGGTTGCTCGTTGATGGTGTGGAGAGTGGCTGTGGTGAGGAGAGAGGAAACCCCTCTTTGTGAGAGAATGAGATATAGGAGAAAGAATGATAATTTCTACTGAGAATGAGTATGAGAGAGAGGAGAGCAAACCCCTCTTGCTTTGTGCGCGCTTCATTTAATTTATTAATTAAAAGCCCAACCCCTTTTAGTGAAGGTCTGCGGTTAGCCCAAAAACGCAGCCCTTCATGATACGAAGGGCTGCATTTTCGGGCTAACCGCAACCCTTCACTAAAAGGGATGCGTTTTCCGAAAAATGCAGCCCTTGCAGCGGAGCCCTTCCTTTTTTCTCCCCTAGTGAAATTATTTACCAGTAGAACCTGTCACAAGTAATTTAACTTGTTTTAAATTAATGGGTAATAAAGTTAGACTTACTCAGGAATAATCAAAAGAATGACTTACTTTTAGCAGATGGCTTAAAGGTTGACTTATTTGTGACAATTTTTCCTATATAATAATATGAAAATAGTTGATGAATTCGATTAATTCATATCTCAATAGCTTCGTACAGCTCAAATCCCATTCCAAATGAACTTCCAATTGTAACTTCTAGTAGCCCAATTGACACAAAATCTACAATTCTTATCACATACATTCCTAAACATAATGGAACTCACACCTCATTACTTCAAGCCCAATATAATATTGCAAGAAAGGTATTTGTTTTCCCAACTTTATTGCCTCAATACTTCAGACTTTTATAACCATGTTATTCCATAATAAATCTTTTACGGTTATTATTGTAAGTCAAAAAACATCTTACTCCATATTTCCATGTCAATAAATAAATATACCATGATTCCATCCATCTGAAATTAATAGATCCATATACCTAAACTCATTGTCCATATCAATGTGAAATCTATGACCCCTAACATTGCTTCCCAAATATTTGAACTCGATATTCATATTAATCATAACTCCATATTCATTTCATTTAAAAAAATCATATCACCAATTCCCAAGTGCTTCATTACACAAGATTTATATTGCCCCAACTTCCATTATATAATCTTACACCTCCAATAAGAAAATGATAATCTCAAACTCTTTTACTTCTCCCAGTTCAAATATGACTTCTCATAAGTTCCATATTATAAATTACACTTTACTAGTTGATACTGCTTCGAACCCTCTCGTTTGTCTTAAGTTCTTATATCACTGATACGGAATTCATTCTTTACCCTTACCTCCCAAAATCTAATATATCGCATCTCTGACACTTATTTTAGTCATATCACTTTAGGACCCATTAAGTTCTCGTATTAAACTTATCAATCCATTAAAATGACTTTTGAACTCCATACCTTACAATAATCACCAAACTCAACTTTCTCATATAACAATTGGTATTATTAAATATAACTCCAAAAGCAATAAATTTATTCTGAACTATTCTGACATGGGTAAAAAACTGTATTGCTGAAATTTGTATATAAGTCTTTGATTTAGGGATCTCTTAATAAAGTAACATCCTTGAGATACTATTGACTTAGTATAATCAAAATAAATCTTCTGAACTGTAAACTAGAAAAACATTTAAAAATATTTAATAGAAGACATAATCGAATCAATTTGTACTCTCAAATACAATTTTCCATTGACTATTTTATCCAACAATTACTCCGACATAGATCTTGAAAATTATAGAACCCAAATCCTCCAAATATTCTTCGGAGATATCTATGAAGAATATTGTTAATTTGAACTTACAATACTATTCGTGACTTAGTAAGTTTATATTTTTGCAACTCAATTCATAGTTTTTAAAGCTCATCGTCATGTATGTACAATATCTCTTATTGAAAAATAGAATTTCCTTTCACTTATTCTTAAACACAGACTAATCATGTAATCAATTATAAACTTATAGAAGACTTTAGATATCCAATTTATTGGAACAAGAAAACTTGTAAAATAGCTTAGTCGTCAAACAAATTTTTTTCATGTTATAAAACCAACAATATAATTTCTGAACTTTTATATAAAACTTATAACATATAATTCATACCAAAAACTCTTATGATCTTAAAACACATAAACGTAAAATTTAGTTCAGAAGGTGGAAGGACAATGTGTACCTCTGCGTACCTCTGCTAGATACCATATAACGCTTTATCTTCGGGACCGATATTCAACAATCCATGATTCTCGCACATCAACTCATATAGAAGCTCTATAACAATTCATCTCAACAACAACATCACCAACACATAAATCATAACTTATTCACAAAACATACGAAGGGCCTTATTTTACCCTATAACCTTGATAATTCTTCCAAGTATCCAACTAATCTCTATATATAGAATCACAACCTATTCCATAAGTTACACACTGATAACCCATAAAGCATTATAAATTCTTTAACACGACAACCCTATTTACTAGGATTAATCCATTTCTCAAAAACTTGATCTCTTTTTTCCTTTTTCCTCTCTTTTTCTCTCCTCTGGGCTCTCTACACTGTCAATACTCATTCATAACGTTGTTTTTCTTTTTGGATCCCTCATACTTTTTCCTCTATCTTGCTTTCTTTATTCCTATTTCCCTTTCCTTTTCTTTTCTGATTACTACCGGTCGCCGGACACTGTCGGACTCATGTTGCCGGTTGCCAGTTGGCAGTCACGTTGCCGGAGCAGGAGGTTGTGTTTGACGTGTTGCCAATCGCGTTGCCGGAAGCCCACTAGCCTAGAACCGGAAGTTTATCAGTTCTACTGTTTATCAGGAGGTTAATTTATAGACTTCTCAATTTTTCGGGAATAGAATTTGGAGTATGATTAGAAGTTGTGAAATTAAAATTATATGTGAATTGATATATTGAATTGAAATAAGAAATTATGAAAATGAATTAAAATGTTGTGTGCAGTTGTGAAATATGGAAATTGAGATTACTTGGATTGAAATTAGAGATTAGAAATTGTGAAATTGAAATAGAGGTTATGAGGTTGTGAATTCAAATTAGTTGAATTTGGAATTAGATGTTGTGAAATGTAATTTGAAACAAGGGACTTTGGAATTAATATCTAATAATATGTTTACTTTATACTAGATTTGGAAAATGAAAAACAAAAGTTTAGAATCATTTTGGAAGAGAGGTGGAGGAAATTCACAAGTGTGTTCAACTCATCTTCTCCAACATCAAAGGAACCTCTAAATGAAGAATGTAATCGTGAGGTTCCAATAATTGAACAAAGTAATCATGAAGTTCCTCTAATTCAAGAAGAAAGTGAGGATGAATAGTATAATTCTTCACCGTTTGAAACTACGCCTCAAAGTAGTTTTACAACTAATGCTTCAAGTGTTATGTATGATGTTGATCTTCTACCACATGATACAGGAACTAGGAGGCCAATTACATCATATCATCCGAATGATCAAGAGGATGTGTGTAGACACATAATCGTGTCTCCCTATTTAAGGATCCAATGATGAAACATACCGCGATATTAGTTGGCGCGACACAACGGAAGAGCAATCTAAAGAACCAATCCAAAATTGTGTTTTGAAATGATATTCTAAAAGCTCAAATTATTGTTCATGATGATTAATTGTATTTTAAGCCCATAAAATGTTTTAAGTCCATTTTAAGAGCCCAATTAAATATTTATTATTTTAATGAATATTTTCATAATGCTTTTATCAAAAATCAGATTTTTAATCCGTGAAGTTCAATTCCCGGATTTTAGGGATAAAAAAGTATCTTCAAAAGATGCGCAGAATCAAAAGCGAATATGCTGGAATATACTGGAATATGCGCCGGACGCGGCGGGTGCGCTCAGTACGCCACGTGCGTCCAACGCATTGGCCAGAACGCGTCAGGCGAGCCAATGAGCGGCCGACACGTGGGCTTGTGACACACACAGAGTCCTGCGTCTGACGCAATTCCTATGTGACACGCAACTTTCTTTTCCAATCTTTTCAAAAACACATCTACACGTGTTAAAATCTTATTGGGCTGGCCGCGTCAGGCACACCATTGTACGCCTGCCACATAGGCCTGCGCCTGGCGTAGGGCTTGCGTGAGGCGCACGCCTCCTTTTGCCTATAAATACTCCGTGATTTCTCGAATTACAAATGGCTTTTTCATATTATTATTTCACGCATACAAAAACTTACGAATACCTCTACAATACACTTCGAATTCCCAAATACTCAAACACTCAAATACTTTCAATACTTCAATCAATTTCTATTCCTGATCATACTGTGTTCCTAGTTCCACGATTGCTCCACCTATTGATCGTTGCGCTCTTCAATCTAAGCCGCATAGGTATAATCTTGAGGATCCTTGAATAATCATCAATGATATTTATTGCTTTGAAGTTACTAAGCATTTATTTCATGATGTAGATCTTTAAGTAATAATCGTTATACTGTATATTCTAACCCCTTTTCTATGCTTTATTCCAAATTATTATTATTATTATTCATGCCTTTGTATATTATATGATTGCCTGATTATTCTATGCATATTATATGATTGTCTTGTTTTAATGCTTTTACCAACCCACATGTTATTTTTGCTAATCAAAGACCTAAAGAACTGTTCTAATATTAATCGGATTAATTTGGACAACTTGCAAGGTTCCCTGTAATATTGATTGCCAAATAACATATCACTAAAAATAGTCTTTTTATGTTTTTCCTTAACCAACCTAGACTAAATATTTTAAGGGTGTTTAAAACGTTATTTGATTATTCTTTGGCATAAAATCTGTTATGAATCGATATTTAGTAGAGGCCAACTTTGGGCGAAAGTGGTTCATTATGACTATATCTGTACCCTCACCCCCGAACTCAATCTTTGGTTCATTTTGACCATCTATGGAGTCAGGACGTGGAAATCTACATTGGATAATTTGTCCCTACGGTTATCCCATATCCAATTAGGTTTATGATTCTTCCCAAAAAGAATTGTTGGCGACTTCTTTCAAAACAATTTTCAATAAAACCTTTACTGGGTCGTCAAATCTAATACGCGCTCACACCGCGTAGGCGAAATAAAAACACGCCTACAATTTGGCGACTTCACTGGGGAGGATATTAAAAAAATTAATTTTTTTAAATGAGTGGGTGAAACTTGAAAAATACGATTCATTCTTATTTTTATGCCTTTGAATAATATACTATTTTGCATATACATGGCTACTGTTCAGCCACCATAAGGACAATCTACCTTGCCTCATTAGCACATGTTCTATGTGCGAGATCACCCTCGGGGGGTTTGCGCTTTGTCCTTCCAAAAAGCTTCCTGAGCGATAGTGTTGGATCTTATTCATAAGCAAACCTACCCAACCATGGCATTCTTCTCTTGTTCCTGACTTGAGAACTGGAGTGCGTCCTACACGTACGAAGCGTGGGATCAATCTCTTATTCATGGACCCTTTTCAGCCTTAACCTAAACCTGACCAATAGTTGAATGTAGAACTGGACTTTAGGTTGAGAACTTTTGCATCAATGTTACCTGACATTTATATGTGATTGCAATTTTTGCCTGCTAATATGCTTTGTGCCCGAAAATATTGCAACTCGCGTCTAAAACAAATCATCGTTTTCGCCCGAACCTTCGTCAATTTATCAATACGCGTGCCGCCGAGCATTGCGCCAAACGCATTAAGTGGCGCCTGGCGCAACTCTCCTACGCCAGACGCATAGACTGCGCTCCGTGCGCACCAGTTGCGTGGCACACAGTCTATTCGTCCCATGCTTATTGGTCTTTTGACCTTTATTCGAAGTCTAAGATAACAAGTTTGCATCAACGTCATTTTGTCAAAATCTTTGTTATTCGCTGCGTCGAAAATCACGTCTAAATAACATGCAAAAGTTCGTCAATTGACCAAAACGTCGCCTAAATCCCCGAAAAAACGCATCGGGGAGTAGTGCGCCAAGCACATTGAGTTGCTTGGCGCACCACCCTCGTGCCAGAAGCACGGCGGTGCGCCGCGCGCAGCAGTGCTGCATGGCACGCAGTCTGTGCATCACATGCTTTTCTTTGATTTAGTTGTCGTGGTGGTCGATCTTATTTTCAGTCCGTCTGCATTCGCATTGTCTAACTAGAGGTCTCACCTAATTCAGAAAAAAGGGAGTTAGTCTTTTCATGCAAGGTCCAGTTTGTCCTAAAAAGTGCATCTAACGTGGTCATTGTAGAGTTAGAGTTGTCATGCATGTCTACCTCTTCCCACTTTCTCCTGGTTGTTCAACTAATCTTCCCTGTCAATCCTACACCCTCTTCTATTCTACTCTTTTTCAAAAACATTTACAAATCATAATCGTACACGACATTTACAAAAATATTATCAAAATAAATCCATCATATTTTCCTCACAAAAGATAAAACAAGGGGTTCCTTTCAAAAATGAATTTCGAAAATTCTAAGCCCAGTCCAAACACCTTCAATTCAATCCAATCAACCAAATCCAATTTACTTGCATTAATTCTAGGCGCATAGGCATTAGAGTCCATTTTGCATTCATATTAGGTCCTTCTAAATTTAAGTCTATGCATTCATATTAGGCCCGCTAGCATTAGAATCCATCTTAGGCCCATATAAGTCTAGTTCAAGTCAAAGCTAGGCCCATTTGCATCTCTATGTGAACCCTAGTCTATGTCAAGCCCATTCCAAGTCTAATCCCAGTCTATTCCATTCTAAGTCCAATCCTAGTCCATCTCCAATGTCAAGCCCAGTCTAAGTCAAACCTATATGCCAATTCATATCCTAGGTCTAGTTTGCATCTCCATGTAAGCCCTAGTCAGTCTTCGGACTATAAAAATTCAGTCTTAGGACTATAAAAGTTCATCTCTTAAAGTCTAGCCTGCTTGCTCACCCGTAAGTCCAAGGTCTAGCATTCCTTAAGTCTATAGGCAATTTTTGTGTCTAGCCTGCTTGCTCACCCGTAAGTTCAAGGTCTAGCATTCCTTGAGTCCATAGGCAATTTTTGAGTCTAACCTGCTTAGTTTAATGAAAGTTTCGAAGTTTAGTTGTCTAGCTTGCTTGCTCACCCGTAAGTTCAAAAGTCTAGTTACCGAGCCTACTTGCCTTAAGTTAAGAGTCTAGCCTTCCTTAATGCCTAGCCTACTTACTCACCCGTAAGATCAAGGTCAAGCCTTCCTTAAGTCCATAGGCAATTTTTTAGTCTAGCCTGCTCAGTCTAATGTAAGTTTCGAAGTCTAGTCGTCTAGCCTGCTTGCTCACCCGTAAGTTCAAAGTCTAGTTGCCTAGCCTCCTTGCCTTAACTTAAGATTCTAGTCTCCTTTATTGTCCAGTCTTCCTTAAAGTCTAGCCTGCTTGCTCACCTGTAAGTTCAAAGTCTAGTCTCTCCTAAACCCAATCGTGGAATCCAGTCTACTTGCATAGTCCAGTCCAGTCCATGGCTGCATTTGCATATAGTTAGGCCCATGTCTCCATCACGGTCAAGTCCATACTAGTCCAAAAACCATTTCCATTCCCATTTGTAATCTTTTCCCACTCCTGTTTCCACTTTCATCTTCATCTCTCACCTCTCATTTCCATTTTCATTTCTCCATCCCTCATTTCCATTTCTCATTTCGAAAGCATCATCTCTTAAAATTTACGAGGTCCATTCGATTTCTGCTCAGGACGGATCTTGAGATTATAACTTGGGAACACCCGACAGAGAGGATACAAGGTCAACCTACTCCCAGACTCGTCAAACGAATTCTCACCTTTTCAGACGCGTCTTCTGAAACTTCTGAATCGTCCGAATCATCACTTGAAATGGGGGACGCTAATGAACAGCTCAGTGCCATCATGGCTCAACTTCAACTGATGAACTCTCGTCTTGAGGAACAAGACAAAGAAATTCCTGCACTCGAGAAGCTAACTGAAGAAGACGAGCAAGGCGACACTCCACCACCAATGAAGACCAACGCAGATTTGAGGTTTGAAAAACTCGAGCAATTGATCCATTCAATTCCTGCACTCGAGAATCAGGCTCATGGCCATGACATCATTGATCCTGAACTGAGGGATAAGCTCCCTAAAAAGGTAACATTGGGTGACATCCCGCCCCCCCCGCCCACCTCGCCCCACCCCCGCACTCCCCCCAAGTCCCGCCCACCCCAATCCACCCCCTTCACTCCCCGCACCCACACCCCACTCACCCTCTCGCCGGCCCCTCCACCCATTGTCGCCGGCCACCCCAAGACCCAACCCGGCCCCCATAGCCCAGCCCAACGACCCACCATGGCGGCCCCCCCCCCTAAACCTCCCTTCGACACAAAAAAAAAACCGAATCAATGTGCAATAATATATGACAAGTTTTTGAACATAATAATTAACTTTAAATATGTATATTTAATAATGTAAAAAGTGTATAATTGATACAAACTAGTAGATGTAGCTAATTATATCACGAATTCCACCAAAATGTATTATAAGCAATCATCACAAATGTAGGACGCCAACTTATCCCGACCTTCATGTAATTCATTTGTGGTGAAGGCCCACAAACGTGGTGTGTTATTCATATAAACCTTGCAAAACAACCAAGGAATAAACACAAAATATAAGAATTCAATCATTTACCGTAGTTAGTAGTTCTAAAAATGACATATACCTTCCCGAAATTCAATCAAAAATAAATGCAAGCCTAAAACTCTACACACTAGTTATATTATACCTTATATTATCATATTGAAAAAGAAAATGGAGTTAATGATTCGAGAAACAAGAATTGGACGCGAAAAGGCAAAAATCGGCCTAAAATCACATTTATGTTCCCGATATACAACCTACAACAAATGCAAGCCTAAGAATCTACATAATAGTTACATTATACCTCATATTATCATGTTCAAAATGAAATTGGGGTTAAATGACGCGATAAGTACGAATTGGATGCGAAAAGGCAAAAATAAGCCTAAAATGCCCTTTTCGTTCCCGAAATTCAACCTACAACAATTGCAAACCTAAAAAACTACACAATAGTTACATTATACCTCATATTATCATGTTCAAAATGAATTTGGGGTTAAATGACTCGATAAATACGATTTGGTAGCGTAAAAGGCAAATATAGGCCTAAAAATGACATTTTCGTTCCCAAATATATGCATGTTCCCAAAAGACAGACGGGGGGAGGGGTGTGCGGGGAGGGGGCAAGCAGGGGAGGGGAATGCGGTTGAGGGGAGGGGAGGGGTTCCGTGGTGCGAGGGGCGAGCGGTGGGGGAGGGGGGGCAGAGGGGAGGGGAGGCGGCAGAAGCGGGGGGGAGTGGTTCTCGTGTGCAAGGGGCAGCGGTGGGGGAGGGGGGGCAAGGGGGAAGGGGTGCGGGGAGGGGAGTGCGGTTGAGGGGAGGGAGGGAGGGCAGCGGTGGGGGAGGGGCAGCGGTGGAGGGGAGGGCGGCAGTGGGGGGGAGGGCGAGCAGACGGGGAGGGAGGGCGCGGCAGGTGGGGGGGGGGGGGGGGTGTGCGGGGAGGGGAAAGGAGGGGGTTTGTGGGGGGAGGGGAGGCGTGCGGTGGGGGGGGCATGTGCGGGGGCTTGGAGGGCTCCAGCAGTCTTGTCATCCCTCCCAAGCCCCCCGCACATGCCCCCCCCCACCGCACGCCCCCTCCCCTCCCCCCACCGCTGCCCTCTCCCCTCCCCGCACACCCTCCCCTCCCCTACACACCCCTCCCCCCCCTTTTCGCGCCCCCCCCCTCCACACACCCCTCCCCCCCACTGCTGCCCCTCCCCTCCCCTCCCCTCCCCGCACACCCGTCCCTCCCCCCCCTCCCCACTGTCGCCCGACCCTCCCCCGCACACAGACCCCCCCCCCACCGCCGCGCCCTCCCCTGCACACCCCTCCCCTCCCCTCCCTCCCCCCACCGCGCCCTCCCCTTGCACACCCCTCCCTTGCACACAGTTACATACTAATAAGTTAGGAGTTAGATCAACAAAAATAAAATAAAATGACTCGATAAGTACGAATTGGACGCGAAAAGGCAAAAATAGGCCTAAAATGCCTTTTCGTTCTCGAAATGCAACCAACAACAAATGCAAGCCTAAAACTCTACACAATAGTTACATTATACCTCATATAATCATGTTCCAAAAGAATTTGGGGTTAAATGACTCGATAAGTACGATTTGGAAGCGAAAAGGCAAAATTTGGCCTAAAATGACCTTTTCGTTCCCGAAATGCAATCAACAACAAATGCAAGCCTAAAACTCTACACAATAGTTACATTATACCTCATATAATCATGTTCAAAAAGAATTTGGGGTTAAATGACTCGATAAGTACGATTTGGAAGCGAAAAGGCAAAACTAGGCCTAAAATGACCTTTTCGTTCCCGAAATGCAACAACAAATGCAAGCCTAAAACTCTACACAATAGTTACATTATACCTCATATAATCATGTTAAAAAAGAATTTGGGTTTAAATGACTCGATTAGTACGATTTGGAAGCGAAAAGGCTAAAATAGGCCTAAAATGCCTTTTCGTTCCCGAAATGCAACCAACAACAAATGCAAGCCTAAAACTCTACACAATAGTTACATTATACCTCATATAATCATGTTCAACAAGAATTTGGGGTTAAATAATTCGATAAGTACGAATCGGATGCGAATCGACCAAAATAGGCCTAAAATGACCCGAGAATCAGGTCACATGGCAATGGAATGCCCATCAGCTGGTAGCGGTGGAGATAGTGGGAAGTGTTACAAATGTGGAGAGCATTCCATTGCCATGTGACCTCACTCTCCACATTTGTAACACAGTCTCACCACCACCACTACTGCCCCCCCATTGCACTCCATCGTTGCCATGTAGCCCTAAAATGACCTTTTCGTTCCCCAAATTCAACCTACAACAAAAAATAAGCCTAAAAATCTACATAATAGTTACAAATTGGAGAAATTACACAGACCTGAGTTTATGTCTCATGATTTATTGACCTTCCGCCGTTTCTTAGGATCCTCAAGTATATGTATCCCATCCGTGTGATCTACACGCATATAGTTCTCCGACATATTCACATCATCTTCCACACTATTTTCAGGATAGGTAAAAGGGGGGAGGTCCTCAAATGCATCATATTCTTCCTCATTATCAACATCACCAATAACGAGGATACTCCTTTTACCAGGTACAACAATTGACCACTTATTATCGCCAGGATCGATTACAAAAAATACTTGCTTAACTTCAGTGATGCAATTACAAATGGCTCCTCGGTTTCACGTAGACGACTAAGGTCAACAAGAGTGAATCCGCAAGGATCATCTTTTCTTACGCAACGTCGATTATCGTCAACCCACTTGCAACACAAGAGGCAAATATTAAAAGTACAGTAGTCCAGCTCCCATATTTCTTGTATTCGCCCATAATAATTGCTTTCAGCATGTACAGGCGACTTATCCTTCGAGCTTGCGTATTGTGTAGATGACGCCACAAGTGAAACACCACTATTTTATTGCGATGTTGACTTCAGATCTTGACGTTCAGTTCAAAACGTATACCCATTAATATCATAACCCTCATAAGAGCGTACAGCTTCACGAGGACCAAATGCTAACCACTTGACTATTTCAGGAACACTTTCATCCAAATCATTCACTACTCGTTTATGAAACCAATCAATGAAAGTCTTGTTATGCATTTGCGTCAATGCCCTAACTCCTTATCCAGGATTGCTAACACGTAAATCCTCCATATGTTCATTTAAATAAGGATGGACAAACGCTACGTGATGCAATACAAATAAGTGAGCTTGTTTACGCTTTTCTACGGAAGGTGTGATCAATTTTGAACCAATTGTACCCTTGCCCTCAAGTCTTCCCCTCGTGTCGGGATGTCGGAAGTCCAACAGGATCAACACTAGCAAAATACTCGGCCCACAAAATTACCGATCTCTTCACCCACAACCCCTTGAATTATACTACCTTCAGTTGTGCAGGATTCCGAACTTTATCCTTCAAAGTGCCCATATATTTCTCAAAAGGATAGCACCACCTCAAAAACACTGGACCACACAGCTTAATTTCTCGAACTAGATGGACAATGAGATGGACCATAATGTCAAAGAATGCGGGGGGGAAAAACATCTCAAATTTGCATAGAGTTTCAACTACTCTGGCCTGCAAGGAATCGAGGGTCGACGGTTCTAGGACTTTCGCTTGCATATTGTATGGAAAAATGAACAAAGTTCCGTAATGGTGTGCCTCACATGCTTTGGAAGTATCCCACGAATTGCAATCGGTAAGAATACTTGCATCATGACATGACAATCGTGAGATTTCATACTCGATAACTTCAACTCACCATTTAAGGTAACAAATCGCTTCATATTCGATGAGTAGCCAGTTGGGACCTTAATGCCATACAATGACTCGCAAAAAATTCGTTTCTCTGCACGCGACATCTTGTAGCAAGCTGGTGGTAAATAATTCTTCTCCGAATCCTCCGCCTTCTTTTTACTTTTCTGAGTTTCATCATCAACCCTTTCCTCCACTACTTTCTTCTTCCTTCCGTCCCTTTTCTGAGCCCACAACTCTGGTCGAAGCCCCTGTTTTTCCAAGTAAAGTCGTGACGCCTTAACATCTTTTGTCTTGCCCGGAATATTCATAACTGTCGCAAGAATAGCTTCACAAACATTCTTCTCTATGTGCATGACATCCAAACAATGTCTGACCTTTAGATCTTTCCAATATGGGAGTTTCCAAAAAATGGACTACTTTTTCCATAATCCTGTAGGTCGATCAACCTCACTAGCAGGTTTACCAAAGATTGTTTCAATGCCCTTCACCTGATTATAAACTTTAGTACCAGTTAATGGTCTATGAGCAACTTCTTCTTCAACCGTCCCATCGAATGCCTTCTTCTTAAACCGATAGGGATGGTCACGTCTGAGGAGCCTTCGTGTGCGCATATACACATGTTTGCAGCCCTTAAGGTGTGTAGATTTCATGTCATCTACACAAATCGGGTAGGGTTGTTTTCCTCTAGTCTTATACCTAGATAAGTTCCCATAAGCTGGATAATCGTTCATAGTACAAAAAAGCATGGCACGCAGAGTGAACATCTCATTAGCATACGCATCAAATACTAACACTCCTTCGTTCCACATCTTCTGTAAATCTTCAACAAGCGGCTGGAGGTATACATCAATGTCATATCCAGGTTGTTTGGGCCCCGATATAAGAAGCGACAGCATCATGTACTTGCGTTTCATGCACAACCAAGGAGGCAAGTTATAAACCACTAAAACTACTGGTCATGTACTATGCTGCAAACTGAGATTGCCAAAAGGGTTCATGCCATCCGTACATAAACCAAGCCTCAATTTCCTATCCTCATTACCAAATGCCTTATGCACCCTGTTGATACTTTTCCACTCAGGCGAATCAGCCGGATGCTTGAGCAGACTGTCTTTCTTCCTACGATCTGCATGCCACCTCAAATTCTTCGTATCTCCTTTAATTGCGAACATGCGCTTAAATCTAGGTATTATGGGTAGATACCACAACACCTTAGCTGGTGGTCCTTCACTACCTCCAGCTCCTTCACGCTTGTACCTCGACAATCCACAACGTGGACACTCATGTAAATGCTCATACTCATTACGATAAAGCACACAATCGTTAGGACAAGCATGTATCCGCTCGTACTCTAAACCGAAAGGACACATGAGTTTCTTCGCATAATTGTACGACTTTGGCAGTTCATTTCCATCAGGGAGCATATCAGCTAAAACTTCCAACAACGACGTGAAACTAGAGTCCGTCCAACCAGCTTTCGACTTAATGTTGAACAGTGTTATCACCGTGGAAAGTTTAGTGTACTTTGTACAACCTGGATACAACGGCTTTTCAGCAGCCTTAGACATAGACTCGAAAATACGAGGTCGTTTACACGACTGATCTTCAACCTCGTGTATCATCTCATCTACCCGATCCCTGTCATCATCTGCAAACTCATCATCCCAATTCTCATCCCCGAACTCATCATCCCAATTCTCTAAATCCTTCTTTTCTTCACATACATCGTTCATTACTCTAGAGCTTCCTATATACTTCCCCTGCTCACCAAGCCAAGCCCATACGTGGTATTGAGGCCTAAACCCACGGCGAAAGACATGCTCCCTAACCACATGTATACTACTAACCTTGCTCACATTTCTACAATCGAAACAAGGACTATAAAAGTCGATCGCTCCCAGAGGATGATTGATATTGTAATGCGGTTGTACGTAATTCCGAGACCCCTTTCACAAACTCAATCGATTCACGACTACCATACATCCAAGTACGATCCATCTCATTCAAGAAGACCTCTAATAATTAAACACAACCATTCATTATAATGCATCAATCATTATTTAAGTACATACACTCACATATTCAAATCACACACGTATAGAGCAATCTAAGATAGTGACATGTTCAATTGTATGCATGCAGCCGAAGGTCCTTATCACTCCAACCTAACCCGTCCTTGGACGTCTAATCTCACTAGTGAATATATGCCAACTTTTAAATTCTAAGGAAAATCCGGCAAAGATTTCCCTACGCTTCTTCAAGTACACAATATAGATAATTGCTTATCTACATATGTACCCGGAGAACAATGTAGAGAAACGATGAGCCAAGAATTTCCTCGGGGTGAAAAAGAAGACACACATTCACCACCTAAGTGAGATCAAACGTCCAAGAACAAGCCCCAAACCGGACTATTCAAGACTTACTCCTAATGAGTAAGTCTTGAACGGGTATCTAGGCATATGATGACGATTCAAACAACTTATAGATTTCATAGCTAAATTACATTGCGTTTTCATACAATCTCATATCAAGAAATATACATACACTACACAAACCCTCCGAAATTCCCATCAGCTGGTACGAATTGGACAGGAAAGGCGAAAATAGGCCTAAAATGACCCGAGAATCAGGTCACATGGCAATGGAATGCCCATCAGCGGGTAGCGGCGGAGTTGAAACCGTTATTAATGTGGAGAGCACCAGATGGGCTTTCGATTGCCATGTGACCCGACTCTCCACATTTACAACGACCTCACCACCACCGCCACTACCGCCCCCACTGCACTCCCTCATTGCCATGTAGGCGTAAAATAACCTTTTAATTTTCGTTTCCGAAATTCAACCAACAACAGATGGAAGCCTAAAAATCTACACAATAGTTACATTATACCTAAGCCCTCCCCCACCCATTGCCCCCCCCCCACCCATTGTCGCCCCTCCCCCCCCACCCCCGTCCAGCCTTCCACAACCCTCCCCACCCCCGCCCCCCCCCCCACGGCCGCATTCCCGACCATCCCCACCCCCGCCCAAAGATCCCTAGCCCTCCCCCCCCCCCCCCACCCCCCCCCCCCCCACCCATTGCCGGCCTCCCCCACCCCATGTCCGGCCTCCCCAACCCTCCCCACCCCCTCGGCCAAGATTCACAACCCCTCCCCACCCCCCGGCCAGCTCCCTCCCCACCCCCCGCCAAAGACTCCCCCACCCCTACCCACCCTCCCCAGCCCTCCCCACCCCCCTACAATCACATATTCAACTAATACAAGCACATTTTACAACAAAAAATAGAAGTTGATTTCAAAATCCAATGAAATTAAACAAAAATTAGAGAAATGTAAAAGAGGAGAGAGAGTGAGAGGGGATTTACCGAAAGAGAGTGAGAGAAGGGATGATCCACAAATAATGCAGTAGTGGAGGAGAGAAGAATAAGGTGGTGTGCAAGGTGGTACAGCTGTGCGTGGTGGTGGCGTCAATGCAGTGGAGGGCAGGGCACTTGTGGTGGCGTCAATGCAATTGGTGCGTCGTCGTGGCGGTGGTGCGTGAAATGAGTGGTGGTGGTGGAGACAGGGTTTCGCGCTGGTGGTGAGAGAGTGAGAGGGGAAGTTCGCGCTGGTGGTGAGAGAGTGAGAGTGAGAGGGAGGGAAATTGAAATGGGGGCACTGTGTATGCGCGCAAAATGCATATCAAATAAAAAATGGAAGTGATGAAGGGCTGCGTTTTTTTAAAAACCGCAGCCCTTCGTTTATGAAGGGCTGCGGTTTTTGGGATAATCGCAGCCCTACACTAATAGGGCTGCGGTTAGCCTCAAAACCGCAGCCCTTCATACAGTATGAAGGGCTGTGATTTCTTGTTAACCGCAACCCTTCAATAAAAGGGCTGTGGTTTCCTTTAAAACTGCAGCCCTTCATACAAGAAGGGCTGCATTTTAAAAAAAACGCAGCCCTTCCAGCGCAGCCCTTCCTTTTTTTTCCCCTAGCGTTGCTTATGTCTTTCCCTTGACCATGGATGCACATCCATCCAAGTGGTTCAGGTCACTGAATAAGGCCAGGCTGAATGACTAGGACTACATCAGAGAAGAGTTCCACAAACAATACGTATACAACACTCAACTTCCCATTGGCCTTCGTGAGTTGAAGTTAAGTAAACAAAACTCCAACGAAAACTTCGTCACCTTCCTTAATAGATGGAGGGATAAAGCTGCACAAATGATTAACAGGCCATCTCAAGAGGACCAAGTCCGCCTGCTGATCCGTAACCTGCAGCCTAAGTATGGGGATCATATTAAATTCCAACCCATAGAGTCTTTCACGAAGCTCTATCAAGTAGGCCTACTGATTGAAAAAGAGATACAGGCCAACAAGAACAAGGGTTCCAATAACAACAACTCTTTCAAGAAGAGTAACAATAACCCTTCTAGCTCCAAAAGCAATAAGGTCAATGCCCTAGCTACTGAAAAGAGAGGTTATCAAAAGCCTCAAAGAACATTCACACCTCTAGGCATGTCCCTAGAAGAAGCCTTCACTAGGCTTCAAGCAAAAGGAGTGCTTCAAGTACCACCACGGGAATGGACACCCAACATCTGCGTGTTGGACCTTAAAGAATCATCTGCAGGATATGGTTGAAGACGGTAGATTGTCAATTTCGCCTGCAGCAATAACGGCAACCCCTTGGGCAGCACCTAAATAACGCCAGGGCATGGTCATTTAATGCTAGTTTTTTTGGTTGAGTTAGAGAGTCCCTCCCCTAACTCCTTCATTTCCTTTCCCTTCGAGCCTATGTCCTGTAGAACTATAATGTTTATCAGCCTTGTTTCATTCATTCTTTTTAATTAATAAATTGCATTTTCATTTTTCATCTTCATCTTCATTGCCCTTCCATCATTTTATGTATGCTTCTAATTCAATGATGAAACTTGAATCACCTAATGAACTTGACTAATAATAATAAAAGGAGATCTGAAATAAAAAACAAAGAAAAATTAAAAATGGACATTCTTTGGATAAGGAGTTATTCCCTCTTCCTCCATCACCATTCATAAGCCATCATCGTTAAACCATCATTGATACGCCCAAGTTATACGTTGTGTATACGTTATTTTGGGTGCATTTTGCTAAGGGTTTGATTGTAATTGTTAACATTCGTGTTTTATTTAACCCTTAGCGGAAGTTCGGAGTTTTGCGAGATAAGTTGTGTTAATGTCATGCATTCCGAGCTTCCAAGGTGAAATGCATGTGAGCCGAGCAACCCAAGCATCACCGCAAGCTACGCTCCACCGCAAGCCTAAGCGAGCCCAGCGTCATCACCAACCAAGCATCGCAAGCCTCGTCCCTCAGCGGCTCGCAGCCTCAAGCAGCCTCGCCCGAGAGCACGGCCTATCGCACTACCGCAAGCATTGAGAGCCTGCCCAGCAGCCTCGCCCGCCAAGCAGGCATGAGAACCTGCCCAGCAGCATCCTCGCGACTCGCGAGCCCTGCCTTCGCACCTCGCGAGGATTGGCGCGACTCGCGACAGCCTTGGCCAGCAAATATGTGCGGTTTGGCAGTGCGATCTTCGCGACTCGCGATCAGTTGCGCGACTCGCGACGCTTAAGTCGGCTTGGGGCCACGATTTTGTGCGGGGTTTAAAAGCTCCTAAAACCTAAATTTTGAAGGAGACGAAGAGAAGTACGAAGAGGAGAGCTGAAATGTAGACCTTGGAGTGGCAAGCTTGAGGGGAGAGCTCCTCTCCTCATCCTTCCTTCTTCATGATTCTCTATTCATCTTTCCTTCTTCGTTCCTCTTTGTTCTTCATTTCTCTTTTCTTTGTTTTTCATTTCTTAGTTTTAGTTTTCAATTCTTAGTTTAGTTTTTAGGGATTTCAACTATGGATTTGGTTTTTGCTATCGGATTGTAGCTTGAACTGTTCTTGGATCAATTAACATGAAGCTTCAACCGTTATTGTGAGATCTTTCCTCTCTTTCTCTTTTCCTTGATTATGGTTCAATTTCTATGTTTGTGATTTATGATTGTTGCATAATTATGCTAGGAACGTTACTAGTTTGATTGTGTAGTTAATCTAATGCTAGATTTAAGAATAGAATCGGATTGTTTTATTCTTTTATCAATTGGTAGCAAACTAGGGAGTAATTTAGATGCTGATCATCTTGGTTATTTCTTAGGGAAATTGAATCAACTGTTGAATGTTTATCGCGTGTATGACATTAGCAGTCTATTGGTTCTCTCGTGTTTATTGCCGCTATTGGATTGAACTTAGACGCAGATCGGACTAGGTTATCCTTTAGTTAGGGTTTTATAGTCACGCTGATCGTGCTATTCAACTAAGAATAAGGAGAACACGAGATTAATTCTCGACAATAGATAATTATGGAAATAATTAGAGTGGAGGTTCAAGGATCGATAATGAATTGAAGTGGATGTTAATCGGATTCAAGATCTTCCCATATTGATTTCTCATTTTGTTTATATGCTAGTTAGTTGTAGTTTGTTAGTAAACCTACTCGAAACCCCCCCTTTGTAATTATTATTAGGTTTCTCGGCCCTTAGCTTAATCTAGGTATTGAATCACGCTAAGTACTAAGCTCGTCCCTGTTTCCCTGTGGATACGACCCCTACTTCCGCTATACTACCTTAGTGTAGAAGAGAGTAGGAGAAATTTTATCTTTGGCCGGGTGCGGTGCACACAACGACAACATCCGCGCCCGCCCCAATCATATCCATGATCATAAACCAAACAATCCCTTCAAAGCTCCACAAATAGTCTTCAAGCCTTCCAATACCCTAAACCAATAACTTGTGCGCAAGCCTTACTATATATAAAAAAGTCAATGCCAGGCAAAATAGAAAAAGTGAAAAAGATCAAAGTGCGAAAAAAATGAAAAAAGCAAAAGAAAACGCACAGGACAAAAAGAAAAGATTCAAAAAGAAAAAGCCAAAGGCAAAGAAATAAAAAGTCAAGCTAGGGGGCTTGCACACAAGTTCTACCCCTCATTCAATATCCTTCAATCCATCGAAACACATAACCCATATAAACCAATCCATGATCTTTACCTTTACCTAGCCAATTCAACCTTCATCTAAGCCTTAAACTTTTCAACCTTTCATCAACCCTAACTCCTTTTCCAAGGTATGTCCAAGCCCGCTAGGTTGAAAACCCGAAAGGGCGGCCTAGGCAAAAGTTAGGGCACAAAAAAAAATTAGATCCAGAACTACAAATGGTCTGATTCCGCAAGGATACATAGGAATCCTC
Source organism: Beta corolliflora (assembly GCA_947648045.1). Lineage (NCBI taxonomy): Eukaryota > Viridiplantae > Streptophyta > Magnoliopsida > Caryophyllales > Amaranthaceae > Beta > Beta corolliflora. The sequence continues at coordinate 1,403,014 of CANSZD010000248.1, read as the reverse complement.
ATCTCGAGGTCCGAGCGCTTCAATAAAATAAAATTAGTCAAGGTCTAATGAATTGACTTTCTAGAATTTAGGAGCATAATCTCTTTCTAGATCCCGACATAGACTTGAGTCTGCACCTAGCCTCGTCAAAGAATTTTCCTACCTACATTTATTTAAGTCACAAATTGTCACAAATTTAACTTTTTATTTTTCGATCGAAGCTCTCCTTGTCCCTGAAGGACTCTTCGACAATTCCATGGTCTCTGGCGATATTTGACTTTGCCTAAATCAAAGAAGAATCCCCAATGACAACTTTCAATGTTCAAGACAGATCAATTACATTTCAATCAAGGCTCAAGATGCCTAATTCCAGGCAAGCTCACCCAAAGTGGGGGCTTCTTACGTGTGGTGGTTCCTCCAATTCGAATCAAATTCACGAAGAGTTGTAATCTGCGGATCTTGTTTACGGACCCCAATCATTTACTAAAAATTATTTTCGAAAATTATTCTATGCATTTCTAATCATTAATCATTCTATCATTCTACATATCCATATCCTCTAGCCTTGCAAAATCCTGACCTTGCATTGCAGCTTTGCAAAACCCTGACCTTGCATTGCATTTCATACATTCTAGTCCTGCATAACCCTGACCTTGGATGACGGGTCATCCCTTAGCTTTGCATAACCTTAATCCTTGCATATCGTCTCATGCATTCTTAGAGAGTCTAAGTTTGCATTATTGCATCACTATGTGCCTTATCTAAGTTGTTTGCACCTGTCTGCTGACATCTTCTCCTGCAGGTAATCATATTGCTTGTAGTTATTGTCTTGCATACTAACTTTGTTTTGCAAAGACCGACGTATATAGATCAGTTTTAAACTGCAGAGCGTTTAGAATCGTTCTCCGACCCGACACCGTATACTTTGACTATCGGTTTCCTGAACCTCAGTCAAAGTGGAGGTTTCTGTAAAGTTCAATTCCCGGATTTTAGGGATAAAAAAAGTATCTTCGAAAGACGCGCAGAATCAAAAGCGAATATGCTGGAATATACTGGAATATGCGCCGGACGCGGCGGGTGCGCTCAGCGCGCCACGTGCGTCCAACGCATTGGCCAGAACGTGTCTGGCGAGCCAATGAGCGCCTGACACGTGGGCTTGTGACTCACACAGAGTCCTGCGTCTGACGCAAGTCCTGTGTGAGACGCAACTTTCTTTTCTATCTTTTCAAAAACGCGTCTACACGTGTTAAAATCTGATTGGGCTGGTCGCGTCAGGCTCACCAATGTGCGCCTGATGCATGGCAGTGCGCCAGACGGGTGGCAGTGTGCCTGCCACGTAGGCATGCGCCTGCCATGTAGGCCTGCGCCTGGCGTAGGGCTTGCGTGAGGCGCACGCCTCCTTTTGCCAATAAAGACTCTGTGATTTCTCGAATTACAAACGGATTTTTCATATTATTATTTCACGCATAAACTTACGAATACCTCTACAATACACTTCGAATTCCCAAATACTCAAACACTCAAATACTTTCAATACTTCAATCAATTTCTATTCCTGATCATACTGTGTTCTTGGTTCCACGATTGCTCCGCCTAAAGATCATTGCGCTCTTCAATCTAAGCCGCATAGGTATAATCCTGAGGATCCTTGAATAATCATCAATTATATTTATTGCTTTAAAGTTACTAACCATTAATTTCATGATGTAGATTTTTAAGTAATAATCGTTATACTGTATATTCTAACCCCTTTTCTATGCTTTATTTCATATTATTATTATTCATGGCTTTGTATATTATATGCTTGCCTTATTATTCTATGCATATTATATGATTGTCCTGTTTTAATGCTTTTACCACCCCACATGTTATTTTTGCTAATCAAAGACCTAAAGAACTGTTCTAATATTAATCATATTAATTTGGACAAGTTGCTAAGTTCCCTGTAATATTGATTGCCTAATAACATATCACTAAAAATAATATCTTTTTATGTGTTTACCTAGACTAAATATTTTTCGGGTGTTTAAAACGTTATTTGATTATTCTTTGGCATAAAATCTGTTATGAATCGATATTTAGTAGAGGCCAACTTTGGGCGAATGTGGTTCATTATGACTATATTCGTACCCTCCCCCCGAACTCAATCTTTGGTTCATTTTGACCATCTACGGAGTCAGGACGGGGAAATCTACATTGGATAATTTGTCCCTACGGTTTTCCCATATCCAATTAGGTTTATGATTCTTCCTAAAAAGAATAGTTGGCGACTTCTTTCAAAACAATTTTCAATAAAACCTTTACAGTGGGGTAGTTAAATCTAATACGCGCTCACACCGCGTAGGCGAAATAAAAACACGCCAACAATGTGAGAAGAGGATACATTGCTAAAAAGCCTTGTCAACCAAGGACACATGATTTTCCTCAAAGGGATATAGGAGGTATGCGCCGTTTTAGTATTTCTTGGTTTGACAAGTATAATTGGCTTGAATATAGTGTTGAAAAAGTGCAGCTTTTTGCTTTGTGTGTTACTTGGTCAAAGATAAAACTAGTTATCCGAGGGGGGTGATACTTTTTGTTAATGGAGGATTTAGGAGTTGGAATAAACCCGATAGGTTTGAGAAACATATTGGAGGTATTGGTAGAGCCCATAATCAAGTTCAAGAGAAATACCGTTTTTTCACTAACCCAAAAAAATATCAATTAATCAATCTTTAAATCACCAAAGCACCGATGCCACAATCCTTTATAAAGCCTGTTTAACTTACTCACTTAAGTATTTGAGTATTCTTTTGCAACAAGGTTTTTTGTGGTCATGATGAAAGTTAAGTATTAAGTAATAAAGGAAACTTTCTTGAGCTTTTAACATGGCTTGCTAAAAATAATTAAGATGATATGGTTGTTGTCCTAAAAGATGCTCCAGAAAATAATCAAATGATTGCGCTTTCCATTCAAAAGGAACTTATTAATTCTTGTGCCAAAGAAACTACTAAGCTCATTTTTGAAGATCTTGGTGAAGGCTACTTTGCGATATTAGCTGATGAGTTTAGTGATATTTGTCAAAAAGAACAATTAGGACTTTGTTTGCGTTATGTGAATAAGAAAGAAAGTGTGTGAACGGTTTATTGGTATTGTTCATGTTGAGGATACTAATGCTTTGTCACTTAAGAAAGCAATCGAGTCTTTACTTATGGATTATTCGTTGAGTTTGAAGTTCGTGGTCAATGTTATGATGGAGCGAGTAATATGAGAGATGAGATAGATGGACTTAAGACTTTGATTATGAATGAAACTCCTTCTGCTTACTACGTCCATTGTTTTGCCCATCAACTTCAATTGACTCTTGTTGTTGTTGCTAAGGATAATGGTGACTGTATTTGGCTTTTTGAACAACATGGATATTTGTTGAATGTTATTGGAGTTTCTTGTCAGCGAAGAGAAATGCTTCGAGTAATTCAAGCTCAAAAAGTTGTGGAAGCATTAAATTTGGGAGAAATTTAGAGTGGACAAAGTTCAAACCAAGATTGGGGTTTAGGGAGGCTGGGTGAAACTCGTTGGGGTCACATTATAAAACTATTTTGAACATCACCACTTTGTATTCTACAACCATTAAAGTACTTGTGATTATTGGAAACAATACCTTGTATAAGGAAGATCGTGGAAAAGCTCAAGCTATCATGGCCACATTTGAGTCATTCGAGTTCATTTTCATGGCACATATGATGTTAGAGATATTTGGGTATACAGATGTATTAAGTAATGCTTTGCAACGAAAAGAACAAAACATTGTTAATGCCATGGCTCTTGTTTCTTTAACTAAGAAAATATTGCAAAAGGTGAGAGATGAAAAATGGGAAGATTTCTTGGATCGTGTGTGCTCATTTTGTGCTAAACATGCCATTGAAGTTCCTAGTATGGATGATACTTATTTCCTCGTGGTAGACCAAAACGTTTCTTTGCAAAGGTAACAAATCTCCATCACTTTCGAGTAGAAATGTTTCTATGTGTCATTGATTTGCTCTTCGAGAGTTTAACAATAGGTTCAATGAGGTAAATATGGAGTTGCTCACTTGCATGGCTTATTTTAGTCCTCTCTACTCTTTTGCTTCTTTTGATCAGAATAAGTTGGTTAGACTTGTCGAATTCTATGAAAAGGAGTTCTCAACCAATGATTTGGTCACTCTTTGTTTTTAACTTGAACTTTTTATTGATGACATGTGAAAGGATGAAAAATTCCGCAAATTGAAAGATCTTGGTGAGCTTTCTATGATGCTTGTCGAAACCGAGAAGCACACTACATATAAGCTAGTCTACTTGCTTTTAAGACTAGTATTGATTCTTCTCGTGGCAACCGCAAGTGTGGAAATAGTATTTTCTTTGATGACTATCGTGAAAAGCAAATTGCGAAATAGTATGGGGTATCAACTTTTGAATGATTGTTTAGTCACTTATATTGAGAGGGATCTTTTTTTGCAAGTTAGTGATGATGATATAATTAACCGCTTCCAATCTATGAGAGGTCGTCGGATGCACTTGTAATTTTTATTTATTTAAAACTTATGTATTTTCGTCGTTTTAAATAAGTTATAATTTGAATCATTAATTGATATTGGCATTGTATTTTAAATTGAATTTTTAGTCGTAAATTAACTCTAGCATTGTACTTTGTTTTATTTGATTTTATCTTATCTGTACCCCCATCCTGTAAATTCTGGATACGCCACTGTTAGCACGGCCACCTGTCGCGCACAACACAGAAGGGAAAAGGAAAGGAGCAACAACCCATGCACCACCACATGGTCCGGAATAAGGAAGCCGAAGAGCTGATAAAGCCGAGTTCTGGGCGACGTACCGCCGACGAGCTGAGTCGGCAGAAGGGGAGGAGAGAGACGCGAGTGAAGAGGAAGCAGGGAGGAAAGAGACACGGGGAGACAGAGAAAAAATGATCTTGGGGTTTACTATTTGGGTTTTATGATGGAAAATGGGTTATTGTTTAGAATCGTCTAGATTTCACTAGCTAATGCTACTTAACATATGTATTTTATTTTATAAAACAACTATTGAAATTTTGTCTTTTCACTTTAACAAAATTATAAATCATATTTTCTCTATATTCAAATATACGTAAAACGGTGAATATATGTTTAATAAAATAACTATTAATGAGAGTTACTTAAAACATGACCATTAATAAAAAAATTTATAGAATAATTTTTAAACATTTGAATATTTATGATTTTTCTTTGTGATGGAGATTTGGACAAACTAAAAAATAAAAAATAAAAAAAATGTTGAGGATGGCCAACCACCCATAATGATGGGGTGGGGCTTTTGATTTTCTAAAACTTCCAAATTTATGATGGAGGTTACAAATCTAGGATTAATCTCCTAATAATTTATGATGAATGTTACAAAATATCTAATTTTGGAAATTAAGTACTCCCCATTCTACACCTATAAATAACCCAAACCTCAAGCTATATTTTCCACACAAAAACTTTGAAGAATCCAAACTCTCTTATTTCAAGGTTCTTTCTTCTCTCTTCTTAATCAATTTTAGTTTTGTATTTCTTATTCAAGTTTCAATTTTATTTGGTTTAACTAAAAGCTTTTCATATTTCTAAGTTTAATATTTTGTTCATGATAGATTATGTATATAGATTATGAATATTGTTAATTTCTAGGAATTCATCGTTAAGTTCATGTCTATGTTCATGTGATAAGTTACTTATTAGATTTGATATTATTGGTTGATTAGAAGAACACTCAAGCATAAGACTAAGTGGAGTTGCTAGTATACTCTTTATGCAAGATCAAGGTACGTTATGTAGCTAGATCTTTTGGAAATATGGCTTTATGTGTTAAAGTTGTTTATTGATTTAATAGTTGAATGGATATAGAAATTTGGTTTAAAATGGTTACAACATTCTATTATATTCACTCTAAGAAAAGAAAAGAAGGAATGAATTTACCAATCATATTATATGAATGTTTTGTTATCTTTTTTGGAAATTTATATTATTATTACAAGGAATGGTTTGATTGGTTTTTGTGGTACTTGAATGTTCAAAAAGTTGTTTATGAGAAAAGGAAATTTATTCATGACTTACAAGTCTTATTATTATTATTATTATTATTATTATTATTATTATTATTATTATTATTATTATTATTATTATTATTATTATTATTATTATTATTATTATTATTATTATTATTATTATTATTATTATTATTATTATTATTATTATTATTATTATTATTATTATTATTATTATTATTATTATTATTATTATTATTATTATTATAATTATAATTATTATTATTACCGCTTTATTAACGTTAAGAAGGGTTTATACTTTAAAGTCCATTTGTTGACAATTATTGTTACCCCTTCATATAGATCCGTGATATGATGACTAATTTGGGGGGGGTGCACACTTTGGTGAAGGAATGAGAGATAGGAAGATAATTGTTTTCAAGATTATTTTTATCCAAGTTATTTGGAAATAGTTTGTTCTTAAAAGTTATTATTGAATTATTAGTTAAGGTGATTTTGAAATGTAAAATGTTGTGAACTAAGAAATTAAAAGTGTTACCTATCTTGTACATATCATACTCAGTTTTGTACCGACACACATTTTCTTTTTCCTATTTGGCTAAGCAGTTTTGCAAGTGAAGTATGGATGTGCATGGGGGCATACTAGAAAGGGGATCTTCACCTAGTTTAGGATGTTTATTTATTCTAAGTTTGAGACAATATTTATTTCTAATAATAAAGAGTTATTATTATTTTGGTTAAAGTCTTCCGCTGCAAGTTATTTTGTTAGTTAGTAGTTAGTTGCCGAAAGCGTGAAAGTCACGTGGCGGTAATACTCCTAAATTACTCAAATATTATATTTATTTAATTATTTATTTCAAAGTGAATAATTTGGGGGGTGTTACAAATGTCGTGCATGTACCCAAGAAAGATGAGAGGGTTAAAATGTGTATTGACTATAAATAACTCAACAAAGCAAGCCCTAAGGATGGTTTCCTTTTATCTCCAATTGATGTCCTAGTAGATAATACAACTAACCATGCACTTCTTTCCTTCATGGATGGGCACGCGGGGTATAATCAAGTTAAAATGATCGAGGAATGCACGAAAAACACTACCCTTCTCCATCTCGGGGTACCTTTTGCTATATCGTTATGTTTTTCGGACTTAAGAACACTGGGTCAACCTATCAACAAACTGCCACTACCCTTCTTTATGATATGATGGACAAGCAAGAAGAGGTCTAGGTAGACGACATGATATTTAAGTCCAAAAATAGGGAGGGCCCCACACCACCCTTGAGAAGTTCATCCGAGGACTTTGAAAATACAACATGAGACATAACCACAAAAATGCACCTTTGGGGTCAGTTTGGGGAAACTCCTAGGTTATGTCATTTGTTCTAGATGAATTGAGATTAACCCCAATAATATCATAACCATCATGACTATGCCTCCACCAAGAACGAAAAATAAATAAGGGGGTTCCTGAGTAAGATCCAATACATCAGTAAGTTCATTTCTTAGCTAACCATGGTGTGTGAGCTTATCTTTCGAAAGCTAAAAAAGAGTGCGATTGTCAAGTGGGATGGGGATTGCCAATTTGCCTTAGAGAAAATCAAGGTATACTTGTCCAATCCACCTGTCCTAGCACCTGCTTTGCCTGACCTGCCTTTAAGACTATATCAAACTATGACCAAGACTACCGCATGAGCCATGTTAGCACAAGAAGTTGATGGGAAAGAGCGTACGATATACTACCTTAGAAAAAAAACTTTATATTATTATTATTATTATTATTATTATTATTATTATTATTATTATTATTATTATTATTATTATTATTCTTATTCTTATTATTATTGTTATTGTTATTGTTATTGTTATTATTATTATTATTATTATTATTATTATTATTACTATTATTATTGTTACTATTATTATTGTTACTATTATTATTATTATTATTATTATTATTATTATTATTATTATTATTATTATTAATTTTGTTATTATCATTATTATTACTATTATTACTAGTATCACTTTATACGATTACTATTACTATTAATACTACTATTTACTAGTATATTTGTTGAAAAGGATTATTATTATTGTCGTTGTTGTACTTATTAATTATTAATATTGGTAATTATTAGAAATGTCGTTATTATTATAATAAATGTCATTGTTACACTATTTCAAGCTATTTGTGTTCAAGAAGAAGGATGTTCTTCTGGCATTTGACATGTGCTTTTTTTAATACTTGTTCTAATTAACAAGTTTGATATGTGATGCTATTTTTTATGTTGTACATGCTGTAAAGAACATGACAATAGTATATGATGTTTATTTTTTTTGTAACAATTTTGGCAGTATAATATAAATTATATGTTACTAGTTTATATAAAACATGAGTAGCATGGGATAACCTAATGGTGTTTGCATCACCTTCAAATTCCCCCTACAAGGGATTTCAACTTATCTTTAAAAACAAAGTTTATATAGAACATGAAAACGATATAAGAAGAGCATTTAACAATTTTTTTCAAGATCATATTATTAAACATAATTTATAGATTTATTTATAATAAAAAAGCACAATTGATTGATATGGCAAAGAACATGTTGTTAGTTAAATCAGAACATGCCATCAATATAAAAATAACATCTATCTTTTATTTTTAGAATGTGTTCTTTAAATAGATTATGTATATGCTCTTTCAAATGTTTTTTTTATATATTATCATTATATGTTATTTTCATTACTACCTAAATTCTTATTATTAACGGACCTTAGACATGAATAATATGTTCTTTTTACCATGAACAATATGTTATTTTTACCTAAAATACATGTTCTTTTATTTTTAATTGTATGTTCATATACTATGTGTCCTTTTTCAAAAAAAAAAAAACTAATTATGCTATTATTATTATTTTTATTTATTATTATTATTATTATTATTGTTATTGTTATTGTTATTGTTATTGTTATTGTTATTGTTATTGTTATTGTTATTGTTATTGTTATTGTTATTGTTATTGTTATTATTATTATTATATTTATTATTATTATTATTATTATTATTATTATTATTATTATTATTATTATTTTTATTGTTATTGTTATTATTATTATTATTATTATTATTTTTATTATTATTATTATTATTATTATTATTATTATTAAAAGTTGTGATAGTAATAAAATGATAGTAATAGCAATACTAGTAATGAAATACAAAGTAATAATCATATTTGTAATAATATGTTTCAAAAAAGATAAGTTCAAATCAGATCAGATCAGATTAGTTCAGATCAGATCATAAAAAATAAGTTCAGATCAGATCAGTTCAGTAAAAATAAGGTGAACTAAACATAGCCTTAGAGTCTATGGTGATTCATCCTTGATCATCAATCAAATTTCCAAGAGATGAAAAGTGAGAAATGAAAGCATTTAGCTATACCAAACACATCTAGAAGCCATCGTCGAGCAAATCCCAGAAACCCAATACACCTACCTCTCTCGCGAAGAAAATCAATTTACTGATGCTCTAGCCCGCTTCGCCTCTGTGATTCGGATTCCTCGAAATATGCCATTAATGCCCCTTATGATTGAGAGACGACAAAAGCCTGCTCATGTTTATACCCTAGCCATCGACACAAATCAAACTCCCTATGATCCTTGGTTTCTTGATATCGTCAACTACCTAACCATAAAAGAATATCCACCTAACGCTTCAAATAGAGCGCAACGTGCATTGAGGCTCCTAGCCTCACAATATGTCGAATACAATGGGATATTGCATAAAAGAACGCAACATGGTATACATCTTCTGTAATAGCCCAGTTCTTAAATAGCTTTAATTATAAAATAATTAAAGTTAATTAGCCTAATTAAGTTATTAATAGTTCTTTCGGAATTAGTTTGAGAAATATTACGTTTTTTAAGTTGTACGAGAAACCTAATATTATAAGTTTTACGATAAACCTAATTTTGATTTATTGTATTAGGATTTAAATTAAAAAGTTTAACAAATCCAAGTTAGGTACCATATTCCCACCAAAATAATTTAAAATCAGTGAAATTACTAAAATACCCCATTTTGCTTAAAATATTAATTTTAGAAAATAAATATCTAATTAGTTAAATAAATACTAAAACCTATGGGGTATTACAACATTAGCTGTCCAGTCAGGATAATTAGCAACTTTTATAAAACCTTCGTTGAGTTGTTTCAAAACCTCTTCATTGATTTTCAAGGCTACATCAGGTTTCACTCTATGAAGTTTTTGTTAAACAAGTTTAGGGTATGGTCTGCTTAGTGATTTCGCGATCGATTCCTGGCACGTCTAAGTAAGACCAAGCGAATCCAACTCTTAACTCCTTTGGTTAAATATTTTCTGAAAGGTTACTTTTTTTCAATTTCTTCAATGATTGTTGTCTTATTTTCGTGCTCTTCCATTGCTTTGCGTCAACGCATGCAACATTTGCGTTCCTGGCTTTTGTAAACTGTCCTCATGTTGTGTCAACGCATCCTAGCTAGTGCGCTTGACGCAATACATATCTTAGCGGTTTTCGTTCGTTGAAAGATTCCTTTTTATCTTTGAGGAAATTTTATCTTTTGTAGTCTGAAATAAGCTATCTTTAGGAATAAAAATCTGATTTTCATAATATCCTTTAGAAAATAATTATCGAGAATAATTAATATTTACCAAAAATAAAATTAATTATTAGGAATAATTAATTTGGCTTTTCAAATTGTGCTTGGATTTAATAAATTGATTTTCTATTTTCAAAATGAAATTTGGGATTTGCTTGTTGGATCGCTCTTCCTTTGAATCAGACTAATTAGAACGACGGTATGTTTGATTATTGGATGCTACATGGGGAGAAACGATTTGTTGTCTACACTAAGAGAGGTGTTTCCTATAGTGTCACTCACAAAACAGTTATATATAAAAACTTTCTCTACAGTTTTAGAGAACGCTTATCCAAGTTAACTGTTCTATATCTCCTGTTTCTTACTCCACTCTTTGTAGTAGTGCTTATTATTGCTAAACTTGACTTAATGTTGCTGAACTTAACTTATTTTTGTTGAACCTTGTTGAACTGAACTTATTTATACTAGACTTACTTTTGTTGAACTCAACTTATTTTTGCTAAGAATTATTTTAATCAGTTGAGGAAAATAGGATTTTAATTGCTAATAAAGGTTATAAATATCAAAACACTTTTTTTAAAAAATTAACATATATTCATTGATCTAAAGTCATACGACATCTACAATACAAGCCAAAACTAACATCAACTAAAAAAAAGAAGTCAAAACTAACAAATACATAACAAAATGAAAAAAAATATAATTCTAGTATGACAAAACCACGATCGTTGAGTAGATCTAACACTTATGAAAACCCTTGCCTTTCACATTGTTGTCTGATGCAACCTTCTACAAGGGGTCTATCGATCTTTTGTAATTTTGAAGTAGAATTGGATTTAATTAAAGTAATTGTAAACGTAGTACTGACATATGTTACAACCTGACACAAATTTCGATCAACAAATAAACCTTTAGAATCACAAGGATTTTTTAACTGGAATAATACAAACTTTTGCCCGTTCTCGCGCAATAATACAAACTTTTGATTTTTTTTTAATAATATAAACTTTTGACCAAAATTCCTTCAGTAGGTCATGACCGGTTAGTCACTTTTGGTGCAGGTAAACTGGTGACGTGGCTCTTTTTTTTTTCGTTATTCCCCTTCTTCTTCTTTGTTTGCTCTGGTTCTTCTTCCTCCATTTTTTTCCTTTCATTCTTCTCTCCTGCTCCCCCTCCACTGTCTTTCTCCGTTGCCCACCCCTGACCCCACCCCTAGCCCCTGCCGGCTTACCCAGCCACCGTTTCTCTCTCTTCCTCCTCCCCATCGACAAATTTCCACCACAATCGCACCCTTCTTCTTCCCTCGTCTTCCTCCCGCGAGCCGCCAAGCGCTGCTTTCGTCCATGGGCAACTCGTTCTCCGTTGTATGCACTATGCACCAAGTAATCCGGCCACGGTAACGTCGAATTGCACTTGTTCGTTGGTGTCGTCTCTCGATTTCTTAGCTTCATCACAATCGAAAATTAGAGGATATTACTAAGATTACTCCATGCCAATCGAAAATTAGTTGTTGTTAATCAGATTTTTAGTTCGATTTAGATTACTCCAAAATATTGGTTCATACTAATACTAACAACAACTAATCAGATTTTTTGGAATGTTGTTTTGAGTTTGTGATGGATTTGAAATAATTTTTCAGTTTTTGATGTGTAATTATAGGATTGATGATAAATTTTAGTTCTGTTTTCTTGTGAAAATTGAATGTTAAGTTGAATTTCATTTGTAATTTCTACTCATGGATAGAGTTTGATAAATTTTAGTTCGATTCTTGTGAAAATTGAATTGGTTGAAGACGGTGGTATTGAAGTGGTGATTGAAGTGGTGTTGTGTTGATTAGAGTTAGTTTTGATTTTCAATTTTGTTCCAAATGGTGGGTGATTCGAGTTTTTGGGTTAAATGTGGAGTTGGGTGCAATGGTGGTGTGGTGATTCCGCCTGCCTATGGCAAAGTGTGGAAGGAGGAGGTTTTGTGGCCGGGAGGGTGTTTTCATGGTGGGGCGGGGTGGTTCCGTGGGGAAGGGGTAGAGTGGTTCCGTGGGGAGGGGTGGGGGGTGAGGGTGGGGCCGGGGGTAGGGGGAGGGGTTTCAGTTGGTTGGGGGAGGGAGGAGGAGAGAGAAAGGGAATTTTGTTTTGTTAAAAACTTTTTTTACCTGTTTTAAAAGTCAGAGGTCAACTTGACCTGCTATAGGAATTTTGGTGTGAAGTTTGTATTATTAAAAAATAATCAAAAGTTTGTATTATTGCGAGAGAACAGGCAAAAGTTTGTATTATTCTAGTAAAAAAATCCAAAAAAAAAACTAAATATACAATCCCCAAACTCTCACATAGAGAGAGATAAAACTAACTCAATATATGGGTAGAAAAACTCTCCATTAGAAAGAGAGAGAAGTTTATTAGAAACAATAACATAAAAACTAGTAACAAAATAAAAAAAAAAAAAAACATAAATATCAAGACAGTTAATAAGGTTAAATATATAATTAATTTTTAGCTATTAAACCAGACTCTAATTTGAAGACTCCAAGCAGCTCCAGGCTTTGTCATTCTCCAAACAAATTCACATGTTACGATGATATTACTAGATATTCGATCGTAGAAGTTGGAAAATGGATATCCAGTAAAGTAAAAGTCAATATACCTGTATTCATTCGGAAGACAGGGGAGAGACAAGGCCCAATTACATGGGAATGGTGCTGGTGCGGACTGCGGTGGTGCTGCACAAGAAGGAACATTTTTTTTTTTTGGGTGATGCTAATTGATAGGCAAGAAGGTCATGGTAAACGATGATAGAGAACTGCTGAGGTAACTAGACAATGGCTGGTGAAGCAATAGCATGCATCACTAAAACACAGGCAGGATTTCTTTTTCAGCAGGAAAACAAAAACAAGTTTTTACACATTCTTCAATTTCTATATTCTATTCCAATGTCCAGGGTGGCGCTACATAGGCTATCGTGCAAGGCACAGAGATCTTGAAAATATAGGACCCCAAATAGTTGTTATTGACTCATTGTATTGGTGTTCGGTTTTTTCTTTATATTTGAATTTTTTTATTGTAGAATTATGATGTTAATTTGCGATTATTTTTTATTACAAAAATATATGTACTATACATTTTTTATTTCAATATATTAAAAAAGGGTATGTTTTATATTCGTTGCACAAGGCCTCCTTAATAATTGAACTATTTTCCCTAATCCTAAGGGTCAACAGGTTATATTTCTGATTTTAGGAATTGATTTAGGATAGTACAATGATTGACCAAGATTAGCCCCAAAAATACCATGTTTGTACAAGTTTTATCACTTTATTAAGATTTGTTTCAAAAGCTATAAGTAAATGAAATATACATTTATTATTTTATTAAGATTTGTTTCAAAAGCTATAAGTAAATGAAATATACATTTATTATCAGTTGATGTTATGTAATACTCCCTCCATCTAGTGCTTGATTCTCTTTTTCACGTTAATGTAAATAGAAACTAACACAGATATAAAGTGATTTTTCTATTTAAATAAAAGAAATGATTAAATGGGTACAACCAATGAGAGCAAATGATGAGGATTAATGTTGGAGATAAAGATGGCGTAGCCTCACCATTGTTGCTGTCCAAGGATACTAAGTTAGTTCATATGGTTGGTGATTGCATCTTCCTCGTGAACCTTGATGAATTTGATGCTTCTTTCATGGAGGTGTTCAATTTGATTCATTAGGTTCTAATTATTAACTTAGGTTCTTGTTAGTTGTTTCATTTTATTCGAATAAGTTAGAGTCCATGTTAGCATAGGAGTTGTTCTTGTTTTCTTTCATTTTTTACGTGCATGGATTGTATTTCATGTTAGTTTGTTTTGAGTTGTAATTGTTTCATTAAAGTTTATTAGTTCTGGAGTAAATTTATTAGTCCTGGAGTCTTGAAAACTTTGAAAGCTCGTCTTTCTCAGTTTGAGTTGTAATGTCACAAGATAAATGAAACAAAGGAGAACGTCAAGGGAAGCTTGGAAGTGCAGCGAGATAATAGGGAGTTGTTTTGGTCCTTGTTTACACGTTCAGATGTCATCCACTCCCCTACAATTGAGGCGTGCATTCAAGAGTCCTATGAGCTAGCAACTACAACAAGTAAAGAATGCACAAGGAGGGAGTAAGGCGCCACCAAAATAAGAGAAGTAGTTAAGCATGTGCACGTTGCAATATAGCCGTTTGTGGCATAGTTAGTTGCTTAGTTAGTTGCCCACTTCTAGCATGTTTAGGCCATGTTCGAACATGTAATTAGTGGGAGGTTAATTTCTTATTTGCATTAATTATTTTAGTTGTCTAAAATCGAAAAACTTGAGTTGTAACGGTCTTATATAAACCGAATGAAGTAAATGAAACGGACATGACTTTTATGACTTAAAACAACCGAGTGTTTATCTCTTGCTTTCATCTTTGATTTCTTGGATTAGAATCAAGTGTAAGTGCCTATGCTTAATTAGCCTTGGCAAGCTAATTTGTATTGTTAGGATCTTTTAGTTTTGCTTGGTGGTGTGACTTATCCAAGTAGCCTAAAAGTGCCATTAAACCGTGAACTTGTGGATTCAAGCTCTTGGTTTTCTCACCTATCTCTTGTTGTACCTTGTGTAACTCGAGTGATACTATAGTTATACAACAATTAAGAAAAGAGAAAATTTAAAGAAAATGGTCAAAGATGTCATATTTTATTGAATAGCATTAAATATGCGCATAATTTTCCATCATCAAATGAAGATGTGATAGGAGTTGAATTTATTTATTTTTGCAATGAGAGCATATTAGGGAAAAAAATATTTTGAAACAGAAAGACAATATCAATCTGGATGCCGAACATGAAAATCAAGCACTATATATTAGGACGGACGAGTATGTAATAAAATCACTAATTCTCATGGTTCCTATTTCCGCCGTTAGTGGGGTTGCTATCACTTGAAGCCATTTCCTAGCATATTAACCATTTTCGAATCGTCATGTGTTTATCCATCATAAAGTAAAACATAATAAGATAAAATATTTCCCATCCCGTTCCTAACACTCACACTCGTGTTCATTTTAAATCAAAATATATTTGACAACTTATACACTCATTTTCATTTTAAACTTTTTATCCTTTTACTTTAATTTCCCTTCATATTTCTTTTCTTACCTTTCATCACTTCTTCTACTTATTCATTTTATTTAAGCATTTATAAGTTTTCTTTCTCAACATTAACACTTTTTTCATATTCAAACCATCAGCTAAATTATTAAAATCCCCCCTTATCCCCCATAACGATAATAAGGTCTCATTAACAAAACGGGTGGGTGCGAATTCCTTAGCCTTAAGGGCTTGGAATCTATTAAAATGCTCTAAACCATCAAATATAAGGAAGGGGAATTTGGTATCATGTAACTCACTGAGGGCATTAAGCCCCGAGATGTTTTCCCCTTGCGTTTGTTGGCTTGAGCTAGCTTGCCTCACTTGCCTACTCCGCTTTGATTGCCTCCTCTCCATGCCTTGAACTCCTTGTTGCTCAAAATTCAAAATCCCGTAACTATGTGGTGTGGGTGGAAAAAAAGTGAAATTTTTTTTATTTGTTTTTGAGTTTTTTTATGAGTGAAATGGAAGGGGAATGATGTTTTAGGAAGAATTTGTGAAGAAATTTGAGTGGAAGATGATGAATTTGAGAGTTATGTTAAAATTTTTGAGGAGAGAGAAAATGGTGAGAAATGGTGGAGATGGGGTTTTTGAAGGAGAAAAAGTTGAAATTTGTGGAGGAAAGTTGATGAGGATGAAGATTTGTGAGGGATTTTAAACTTTTGAGTGGTGAGATGAGTGATTTGAGTGAGTTTTTAGGAAGTTATGGTTTGAGTTGAAGAGGGTTAGAGAGAGATGAGAGGTTGAAGATTAAGAAAGAGTGAAGAGAGAATGAGAATAGAAGCCAAATTTAAAAAAAATTCCGCCCCCTACACTTGCAAACTGATATCCCGACCTGGGCGGGTCATCACTCCCGAGCCCTCGGGTCAGAATCAGCTGCGTTTTTTTTTTCTTATTTCACGACACGACCCGGGTAGGTCACCACACCCGAGCTCTCGGGTCGAGCAACCCAGGCGGGTTTCCTCAGACCCGGGCGGGTCACTAGGCTGCTGCTCCATGGTCATTTTCTTCAGGCCACGACCTGGGCGGGTCAACACACCCGGGAGCTCGGGTCAAGCAAACCCGGGCGGGTCGAGCTACCAGTCTTGGATTTTTCACCTTCTTTATAGCGACCCGGGCAGGTGAGAGGACCCGGGCGCTCGGGCTAGCTCCAACTTGCTCCTTTTCCGTTTCTTCTTGGATTCTCTTTGCTCTAAAATTCTCCAAATCAATCCTAAACATACACAAATCACAAAATAACCACAACAAGCATTTCAAAAATCATAATAATATGTGCAAAGCCATCATTCCAAGTGAATCAAAACAAAAAGGAAAAGAAAGAAAATAGAGATAAGTGAGAAAAACGGGTTGCCTCCCGCTAAGCGCTTGTTTTAAGTCATTAGCTTGACTACCATAAATCTTCAATCATTGAGAGGGGAGTAGTCCTTAAGAGCAATAAAATATGCTTCTTGAATAGGCGCACCACCAAAATATATCTTGAGCCTTTGTCCGTTCACCTTGAAACACCCTTTTTCATCATTGCAAATCTCAACCGCACCATGTGGGAATACTTGATGCATGGTGAATGGACCACTCCACCTTGATTTGAGCTTGCTTGGAAATAATCTCAACCTTGAATTGAACAAAAGGACTTTGTCACCAACTTTGAATTCCCTTTTCATGATTCGTTGATCATGCCAAGCCTTTGTTCTCTCTTTGTACACCCGGGCACTCTCATAGGCATCCCTCCTAAGCTCCTTAAGCTCATGGACGTCAAGCATCCTTCTTTCATCCGAAGCTTGAAGGTCGAAATTCAAAGCCTTAATGGCCCAATAAGCCTTGTGCTCCAATTCCACGGGAAAATGACACGATTTTCCATAAACAAGCTTGTAAGGTGTCACGCCAATACGGGTTTTATAAGCCGTGCGGTAGGCCCACAATGCATCGTCCAATTTGGAAGACCAATCCTTTCGAGATCGGTTCACTGTCTTCTCCAAAATGAGCTTGACCTCTCTATTAGATATCTCCGCTTGACCACTAGATTGAGGATGGTAAGAGAGACCCATTTTGTGAGCACCCCATATTTAGCAAGAAGGGCTTTAAATGATTTCTTAGCGAAGTGTGATCCCCTATCACTAATGATGGCACTTGGAACTCCGAAACGGGGGAAGATCACCTTCTTAAATAGCTTGACCACTACCTTGGCATCATTTGTAGGGGAGGTGATTACTTCAACCCATTTATAAACATAATCAACCGCTATCAAGATGTAGCGGTTACCAAGGGAGGAGGGAAAGGGACCCATGAAATCAATCCCCCAATCATCAAAAACTTCCAACTCCAAGATGCTTGTAAGGGGTAGTTCATGCCTCTTTGAGATATTGCCAACTCTTTGGCACCGATCACAAGCCTTGACAAAGCCCCAAACATCCTTGAACATGCTTGGCCAAAATAGTCCACATTGCAAGATCTTTGCCACGGTTTTGTCGGCTCCCATATGACCACCACATGGGGATGAATGGCACATCCCTATTACATTCTCAATCTCATCATCCAGAGACACCTCCAGGTAAATACCATCCACCCCCTCTTGAACAAGTATGGGTTCTTCCATACATAGTGCTTGGCCTCATGCATGAACCTCCGCTTTTGTTGGTAGTTAAGGTCATCCGATATGACTCCACTAGCATGAAAATTAGCAAAATCCGCGAACCAAGGAACATACATGACCTTAACGACATAGAGGAAATCATCTTGGAGAGAATCATTGATGGGAGGGTCCAAGTCTTGTGAATCATCCATGGGAAGGCGAGAAAGGTGGTTGGCAACCGAATTTTCGGTGCCCTTCTTGTCCTTGATCTCAATGTCAAACTCTTGAAGGAGAAGGATCCACCTAATTAGCTGAGTTTTGGCATCCTTCTTGGTCATAAGGTACTTGATAGCCGCATGATCCGTGTATACCACCACCTTGGAGCACACAAGATATGACCGAAACTTGTCAAAAGCAAACACGATTGCTAGGAGTTCCTTCTCCGTGGTGGCATAGTTCCTTTGAGTGGAATCAAGCGTCTTGCTTGCATAATAGATCACATGGAGCTTCCCTTCTTTTCTTTGTCCTAAAACAGCTCCCATTACGCTATCACTAGCATCACACATTAGTTCAAAAGGCAAGCTCCAATCCGGAGCTTGCACTATGGGAGCCGGAATTAGGGCTTTTTTTAGAGTTTCAAAAGCATGCATGCAATCTTTTTCAAATTTGAATTTGATGTGTTTTTGAAGCAAATTGGATAGGGGCTTTGAGATTTTTGAGAAATCTTTAATAAAACGGCGATAAAAACCCGCATGCCCAAGAAAAGATCTCACTCCCTTCACCGAAGTTGGGGGAGGCAATTTCTCAATCCCTTTTTGAAAGATCTTATGACCAAGGACTATCCCATCTACAACCATAAAATGACATTTTTCCCAATTAAGAACGGGGTTCATCTTTTGACATCTCTCTAAAAAATTTTGAAGGTTGGAGAGACAAATGTCAAAAGAAGAACCTACCACAGAGAAATCATCCATGAAGACTTCTATGGTTGATTCAAGCATGTCCGAAAAAATAGCGGTCATACACCTTTGGAAAGTAGAAGGAGCATTGCACAATCCAAATGGCATCCTTCGATAAGCGAAGGTGCCAAATGGACATGTGAATGTAGTCTTCTCTTGGTCATCGGGGTGAATGGGGATTTGAAAGAACCTCGAATAACCATCCAAAAAGCAAAAATGGGTATGACCCACCAATCATTCAAGCATTTGGTTAATGAAAGGGAGGGGCAAAATGGTCTTTTCGGGTGGCATTATTCAACTTACGATAATCAATGCACATGTGCCACCCGGTGACCGATCTTGTGAAGATAAGCTCACCTTTGTCATTATTAATGACGGTCATTCCTCCCTTTTTTGGGACAACTTGAATGGGGCTAACCCACCTACTATCTGAGATAGGGTAGATTATCCCCGCCTCAAGGAGTTTCAAAACTTCTTTTTTTACCACTTCCTTCATGTTAGGATTTAGCCTTCTATGAGGCTTAATAGAGGAGGCTTGACCATCATCCAAATGAATTCGATGCATACACAAGTTGGAACTTAGACCCTTGAGATCATCAATTGTGTACCCAATGGCACTTCGATGTTGTTTGAGAACACAAAGAAGTTTGTCAAGATAAGGACCATTGAGTGTAGAATTAACAATAACGGGGTAAGTCTCATTATCTCCAAGAAAAACATATTTCAAAGAAGGGGGGAGGGGGTTCAACTCACATGTAGGAGGAGGCGTACTCCTCTCCTCTTTTTCTAATAAAGCCTCCAAAACCTCGAAGTTGGCATGAGTAGGTTGGTAGATTGGTGCTTTGTCTATGGCTTGCTTGAGGTGTCAAGCTTCACCCTCCTTTTCTTGTTCTTCCCCTAGGAGCACATCTTCAAGAGGATCCCTTGCTTCAACCAAAGCCCTTTGGCTTAGCACTTCTTGCTCCAGGGTATCGATCTGATGCACTTCTTCCATAATAGGAGCTTTCATGCTCTTGTTGAAAGCAAATTCCATCTTCTCATCTCCACCTCTCAATGTCATTACATCTCTCTTCATGTCAACTAGCACTCCGACCATTTTCAAGAAAGGCCTTCCCAAAATAAGAGGTACTTGGGAGTCTTCTTCCATCTCCATCACTACAAAGTCACAAGGAATGAATACTCTCCCAACTTGCACCGAAACATCCTCCAATTCTCCAACGCGCACCTTAACCGAGCGATCCGCTAGTTGTATCACCCTTCTTGTTTGCTTAAGTTCAAAGTTGAGCTTCTTTGCAATGGAGAGTGGCATTAGGCTTACACTAGCCCCAAGATCGGCCAATGCTCTCTTTGGCTCCAAATCTCCAATTCTCAAGGGTATGGAGAAGGACCCCGGATCTTCAAGCTTTTTGGGGAGTTTGTTTTGGAGGACCGCACTAACTTCGGCGGTGAGAGCAATGGTGGAACTTTCTTCAAGTTTGGACTTGTTAGAAAGAAGTTCCTTTAGAAACTTGGCATAGGTGGGCATTTGAGCCATAGCTTGGAGAAATGAAATATGAACTTGTAAACCTTTCATTACCTCAAGAAACTTGACAAATTTATCATTGAAATGCTTCTTTGCTAACCTTTGAGGATATGGAACCGGAGGGGTGTAGCTCCTCATCGGAGGAGGCTCTTTACTTGACTTTTTGGGTTCAACAACTATAGGAGTGTCATCCTCATGAATGTCTTCCACAACGACATTTTCAATCTCTTTATCCATTCCACTATCAACATCCTCACTCTCCTTAGAGGGAATAACATCATCAAGTGTGGGCATCTTAGGACGCTCATAGTGAGCCCCGGATCTTAAAGTGATGACTTTAGCTTGCTCTCGAATAATGGGTTGGCTAGGAAGTTGGGTGGACGAGTTTAAGGAGTTGTTGCTCACTTGTTGAGCGACTTGGGCAAGTTGGTTTTCAATGATCTTATTGTGGGCATTCATTTGTTGGAGGGAAGTGTGTATCTCTCCAAACTTTCTATCGTTATCGGCATTGGTTTTTGTTTGTTGGGCTAAGAAGATTTGGAGAGTGGATTCAAGGGAAAATTATTTTGGTTGGTTTGGTTCAAAGGGAGCTCTAGGGGGTGGTTGTGTGAATGTTTGTTGGGGGTTATGGAATCCGGGTGGTCTAGCTTGGTAAGGTTGGGGTGGTTGAGGGTTCTTCCATCCACCACTCGCATTATTATTCCATCATCCATGATTGTTGAACTTAGGATTTCCCTCACCCCTAGTATTCACCTATGCAACATGGTCCATAGACCCACCACAATAAGAGCTAGCATGGTCCGACCCACCATAAATCTCACAAGAAAAAGTTTGGGAAGTGCCTTGGCTAGGAGATGCCAAGCTTATATTTTCCAATTTCTTTGCAAGGGTATCAAGTTTTGCATTGATGTGGTCAATGGCATCAAGATCATACTTGCCTTTGCTTGCATTCTTCTTGCTTGCGGTTCTAGTAGAATTCCCCCAAGAGTAGTGTCTTACTACCTCTTCAATTGTAGGCTCGATAGTGTCAACCATCAAGGCTTGCACGGGTCATAGGAAGGAGACCATCATAGAAGCTTTGCACAAGCATCCATTGACTATAACCATGGTGAGGATATACATAATCTATTTAAAGAACACATTCTAAAAATAAAAGATAGATGTTATTTTTATATTGATGGCATGTTCTGATTTAACTAACAACATGTTCTTTGCCATATCAATCAATTGTGCTTTTTTATTATAAATAAATCTATAAATTATATTTAATAATATGATCTTGAAAAAAATTGTTAAATGCTCTTCTTATATCGTTTTCATGTTCTATATAAACTTTGTTTTTAAAGATAAGTTGAAATCCCTTGTAGGGGGAATTTGAAGGTGATGCAAACACCATTAGGTTATCCCATGCTACTCATGTTTTATATAAACTAGTAACATATAATTTATATTATATTGCCAAAATTGTTACAAAAAAAATAAACATCATATACTATTGTCATGTTCTTTACAGCATGTACAACATAAAAAAGAACATCACATATCAAACTTGTTAATTAGAACAAGTATTAAAAAAAGCACATGTCAAATGCCAGAAGAACATCCTTCTTCTTGAACACAAATAGCTTGAAATAGTGATAACAATGACATTTATTATAATAATAACGACATTTCAAATAATTACCAATATTAATAATTAATAAGTACAACAACGACAATAATAATAATCCTTTTCAACAAATATACTAGTAAATAGTAGTATTAATAGTAATAGTAATCGTATAAAGTGATACTAGTAATAATAGTAATAATAATGATAATAACAAAATTAATAATAATAATAATAATAATAATAATAATAATAATAATAATAATAATAATAATAGTAACAATAATAATAGTAACATAACAATAATAATAATAAATAATAATAATAACAATAACAATAACAATAATAATAATAAGAATAATAATAATAATAATAATAATAATAATAATAATAATAATAATAATAATAATAATAATAGTAATAAAAATAATAAAAATAATAATAATAATAATAATAATAATAATAATAATAATAATAATAATAATAATAATAATAATAATAATAATAATAATAATAATAATAATAATAATAATAACGGTTTTTTCACCATATACCCCTGACAAATTGAAAAATTCATCATATACCCTCAATGTTCTAGATATGCACCATATACCCCTGAGTTTTCGAAAACGTTCACCATATACCCTTGACATTTTAAAACTGTTCACCAAATGCCCTTTTGGTAACTGCCGTTAACTCACCGTTAGCTTTATTTACTATTTCGCAATTATTAACTTTAAATCCTAATTCTAATCTAACCCTAACCCTAACCTTAATCCTAAACTAACCCCTAACCCTCCCTCTCCCCTCGACCCCCTTGCCCCCCCCCCCTCCCCTCCTCCTCTACTCCACCACCGCCGCCCCCACCCCACCCAGCCTCCTTCCTCATCGCCGCTTCTTCACCCCCACCCTCCCCTTCCCCTTCCCCATCGTCGCTCCTTCGCTCACCCACTCCCCCACGATTTCCCAAGACCCCCACGCCGCATCACACCGCCACCGACCCAGCCTGCGACGCGTCGCCGCGCCCGCTTATCTCTCCTTCTTCGCTCTCCTCTCGCTTCGATCTACTCCTTCGCTCTCCTCTCTGTTCGATCTTCTCTCCCGCTTCATTTCGTGCGTTTAGGGTCCGCAATTTCGTGCGTTTAGGGTCCGAGTTTGCCGGCGTTTCGATCTTCTCTCCCGCTTCATTTCGTGCGTTTAGGGTCGGCATTTTTCCCAGCATCGAAGGGGAGGGGTGGGGGGGGGCTTTCGAATTTCTAGGCTACGAGGGAAGAGGAGGGGTGGGGGCTTTCGAATTCCGGCATCGAAGGGGAGAGGGAGGGGAGGGGGAAGGGGGGGGGGAGATCGACGGGGAAGGGGAAGGGGGAGTCGACGGGGAAGGGGAAGGGGGAGGGCAGTGAGGATGGGCAGCGACGGTGGAGGGGGGAGGGTGGGAGAGGGGTTGCGGTGGTGGAGTGGAGGGAAGGGGGGGGGCCGGGTGGGGTGGAGGGGAGGAGGAGGGGTGGTGGGGCTGGGTGAGTTAGGGTTTAGGGGAGGGGAGGATGGGTTAGGGTTTGGGTAGAGTTAGAATTAGGGTTAGTATTATGATTAGAATTAGGGATTAGGGGTTAATGATGGCAATATTGTAAATAACATTAACGGTAACCTAACGTCCGTTAGAAAAAGGGTGTTTGGTGAATATTTTCGGAAACTTAGGGGTATATGGTGAATTATTGAAACATTGAGGGTATATGGTGAATTTCTTGATTTGTCAGGGGTATATGGTGAAATAACCGTAATAATAATAATAATAATAATAATAATAATAATAATAATAATAATAATAATAATAATAATAATAATAATAATAATAATAATAATAATAATAATAATAATAATAATAATAATAATAATAATAATAATAATAATAATAATAATAATAATAATAATAATAATAATAATAATATAAAGTTTTTTTTCTAAGGTAGTATATCGTACACTCTTTCCCATCAACTTCTTGTGCTAACATGGCTCATGCGGTAGTCTTGGTCATAGTTTGATATAGTCTTAAAGGTAGGTCATGCAAAGCAGGTGCTAGGACAGGTGGATTGGACAAGTATTCCTTGATTTTCTCTAAGGCAAATTGGCAATCCCCATCCCACTTGACAATCGCACTCTTTTTTAGCTTTCGAAAGATAAGCTCACACACCATGGTTAGCTAAGAAATGAACTTACTGATGTATTGGATCTTACTCAGGAACCCCCTTATTTATTTTTCGTTCTTGGTGGAGGCATAGTCATGATGGTTATGATATTATTGGGGTTAATCTCAATTCATCTAGAACAAATGACATAACCTAGGAGTTTCCCCAAACTGACCCCAAAGCTGCATTTTTGTGGTTATGTCTCATGTTGTATTTTCAAAGTCACTGGATGAACTTCTCAAGGGTGGTGTGGGGCCCTCCCTATTTTTGGACTTAAATATCATGTCGTCTACCTAGACCTCTTCTTGCTTGTCCATCATATCATAAAGAAGGGTAGTGGCAGTTTGTTGATAGGTTGACCCAGTGTTCTTAAGTCCGAAAAACATAACGATATAGCAAAAGGTACCCCGAGATGGAGAAGGGTAGTGTTTTTCGTGCATTCCTCGATCATTTTAACTTGATTATACCCCGCGTGCACATCCATGAAGGAAAGAAGTGCATGGTTAGTTGTATTATCTACTAGGACATCAATTGGAGGTAAAAGGAAACCATCCTTAGGGCTTGCTTTGTTGAGTTATTTATAGTCAATACACATTTTAACCCTCTCATCTTTCTTGGGTACATGCACGACATTTGTAACACCCCCAAATTATTCACTTTGAAATAAATAATTAAATAAATATAATATTTGAGTAATTTAGGAGTATTACCGCCACGTGACTTTCACGCTTTCGGCAACTAACTACTAACTAACAAAATAACTTGCAGCGGAAGACTTTAACCAAAATAATAATAACTCTTTATTATTAGAAATAAATATTGTCTCAAACTTAGAATAAATAAACATCCTAAACTAGGTGAAGATCCCCTTCCTAGTATGCCCCCATGCACATCCATACTTCACTTGCAAAACTGCTTAGCCAAATAGGAAAAAGAAAATGTGTGTCGGTACAAAACTGAGTATGATATGTACAAGATAGGTAACACTTTTAATTTCTTAGTTCACAACATTTTACATTTCAAAATCACCTTAACTAATAATTCAATAATAACTTTTAAGAACAAACTATTTCCAAATAACTTGGATAAAAATAATCTTGAAAACAATTATCTTCCTATCTCTCATTCCTTCACCAAAGTGTGCACCCCCCCCCAAATTAGTCATCATATCACGGATCTATATGAAGGGGTAACAATAATTGTCAACAAATGGACTTTAAAGTATAAACCCTTCTTAACGTTAATAAAGCGGTAATAATAATAATAATAATAATAATAATAATAATAATAATAATAATAATAATAATAATAATAATAATAATAATAATAATAATAATAATAATAATAATAATAATAATAATAATAATAATAATAATAATAATAATAATAATAATAACAATAATAAATAACAATAATAATAACAATAATAATAATAATAATAATAATAATAATAATAATAATAATAATAATAATAATAATCATAATAATAATAATAATAATAATAATAATAATAATAATAATAATAATAATAATAATAATAATAATAATAATAATAATAATAATAATATGACTTGTAAGTCTTGAATAAATTTCCTTTTCTCATAAACAACTTTTTGAACATTCAAGTACCACAAAAACCAATCAAACCATTCCTTGTAATAATAATTTAAATTTCCAAAAAAGATAACAAAACATTCATATAATATGATTGGTAAATTCATTCCTTCTTTTCTTTTCTTAGAGTGAATATAATAGAATGTTGTAACCATTTTAAACCAAATTTCTATATTCATTCAACTATTAAATCAATAAACAACTTTAACACATAAAGCCATATTTCCAAAAGATCTAGCTACATAACGTACCTTGATCTTGCATAAAGAGTATACTAGCAACTCCACTTAGTCTTATGCTTGAGTGTTCTTCTAATCAACCAATAATATCAAATCTAA
The DNA here is from genome assembly GCA_947648045.1 of Beta corolliflora. Classification (NCBI taxonomy): domain Eukaryota; kingdom Viridiplantae; phylum Streptophyta; class Magnoliopsida; order Caryophyllales; family Amaranthaceae; genus Beta; species Beta corolliflora. The sequence continues at coordinate 1,376,390 of CANSZD010000248.1, read as the reverse complement.
TAAGTAACTTATCACATGAACATAGACATGAACTTAACGATGAATTCCTAGAAATTAACAATATTCATAATCTATATACATAATCTATCATGAACAAAATATTAAACTTAGAAATATGAAAAGCTTTTAGTTAAACCAAATAAAATTGAAACTTGAATAAGAAATACAAAACTAAAATTGATTAAGAAGAGAGAAGAAAGAACCTTGAAATAAGAGAGTTTGGATTCTTCAAAGTTTTTGTGTGGAAAATATAGCTTGAGGTTTGGGTTATTTATAGGTGTAGAATGGGGAGTACTTAATTTCCAAAATTAGATATTTTGTAACATTCATCATAAATTATTAGGAGATTAATCCTAGATTTGTAACCTCCATCATAAATTTGGAAGTTTTAGAAAATCAAAAGCCCCACCCCATCATTATGGGTGGTTGGCCATCCTCAACATTTTTTTTATTTTTTATTTTTTAGTTTGTCCAAATCTCCATCACAAAGAAAAATCATAAATATTCAAATGTTTAAAAATTATTCTATAAAATTTTTTATTAATGGTCATGTTTTAAGTAACTCTCATTAATAGTTATTTTATTAAACATATATTCACCGTTTTACGTATATTTGAATATAGAGAAAATATGATTTATAATTTTGTTAAAGTGAAAAGACAAAATTTCAATAGTTGTTTTATAAAATAAAATACATATGTTAAGTAGCATTAGCTAGTGAAATCTAGACGATTCTAAACAATAACCCATTTTCCATCATAAAACCCAAATAGTAAACCCCAAGATCATTTTTTCTCTGTCTCCCCGTGTCTCTTTCCTCCCTGCTTCCTCTTCACTCGCGTCTCTCTCCTCCCCTTCTGCCGACTCAGCTCGTCGGCGGTACGTCGCCCAGAACTCGGCTTTATCAGCTCTTCGGCTTCCTTATTCCGGACCATGTGGTGGTGCATGGGTTGTTGCTCCTTTCCTTTTCCCTTCTGTGTTGTGCGCGACAGGTGGCCGTGCTAACAGTGGCGTATCCAGAATTTACAGGATGGGGGTACAGATAAGATAAAATCAAATAAAACAAAGTACAATGCTAGAGTTAATTTACGACTAAAAATTCAATTTAAAATACAATGCCAATATCAATTAATGATTCAAATTATAACTTATTTAAAACGACGAAAATACATAAGTTTTAAATAAATAAAAATTACAAGTGCATCCGACGACCTCTCATAGATTGGAAGCGGTTAATTATATCATCATCACTAACTTGCAAAAAAAGATCCCTCTCAATATAAGTTTTAGATATTTTGTAACATTCATCACAAATTATTAGGAGATTAATCCTAGATTTGTAACCTCCATCATAAATTTGGAAGTTTTAGAAAATCAAAAGCCCCACCCCATCATTATGGGTGGTTGGCCATCCTCAACATTTTTTTTATTTTTTATTTTTTAGTTTGTCCAAATCTCCATCACAAAGAAAAATCATAAATATTCAAATGTTTAAAAATTATTCTATATAAAATTTTATTAGGATTTAAATTAAAAAGTTTAACAAATCCAAGTTAGGTACCATATTCCCACCAAAATAATTTAAAATCAGTGAAATTACTAAAATACCCCATTTTGCTTAAAATATTAATTTTAGAAAATAAATATCTAATTAGTTAAATAAATACTAAAACCTATGGGGTATTACAACATTAGCTGTCCAGTCAGGATAATTAGCAACTTTTATAAAACCTTCGTTGAGTTGTTTCAAAACCTCTTCATTGATTTTCAAGGATACATCAGGTTTCACTCTATGAAGTTTTTGTTAAACAAGTTTAGGGTATGGTCTGCTTAGTGATTTCGCGATCGATTCCTGGCACGTCTAAGTAAGACCAAGCGAATCCAACTCTTAACTCCTTTGGTTAAATATTTTCTGAAAGGTTACTTTTTTTGAATTTCTTCAATGATTGTTGTCTTATTTTCGTGCTCTTCCGTTGCTTTGCGTCAACGCATGCTACATTTGCGTTCCTGGCTTTTGTAAACTGTCCTCATGTTGTGTCAACGCATCCTAGCTAGTGCGCTTGACGCAACACATATCTTAGCGGTTTTCGTTCGTTGAAAGATTCCTTTTTATCTTTGATGAAATTTTATCTTTTGTAGTCTGAAATAAGCTATCTTTAGGAATAAAAATCTGATTTTCATAATATCCTTTAGAAAATAATTATCGAGAATAATTAATATTTACCAAAAATAAAATTAATTATTAGGAATAATTAATTTGGCTTTTCAAATTGTGCTTGGATTTAATAAATTGATTTTCTATTTTCAAAATGAAATTTGGGATTTGCTTGTTGGATCGCTCTTCCTTTGAATCGGACTAATTAGAACGACGGTATGTTTGATTATTGGATGCTACATGGGGAGAAACGATTTGTTGTCTACACTAAGAGAGGTGTTTCCTATAGTGTCACTCACAAAACAGTTATATATAAAAACGTTCTCTACAGTTTTAGAGAACGCTTATCCAAGTTAACTGTTCTATATCTCCTGTTTCTTACTGTACTCTTTGTAGTAGTGCTTATTATTGCTAAACTTGACTTAATGTTGCTGAACTTAACTTATTTTTGTTGAACCTTGTTGAACTGAACTTATTTATACTAGACTTACTTTTGTTGAACTTAACTTATTTTTGCTAAGAATTATTTTAATCAGTTGAGGAAAATAGGATTTTAATTGCTAATAAAGGTTATAAATATCAAAACACTTTTTTTAAAAAATTAACATATATTCATTGATCTAAAGTCATACGACATCTACAATACAAGCCAAAACTAACATCAACTAAAAAAAAGAAGTCAAAACTAACAAATACATAACAAAATGAAAAAAAAATATAATTCTAGTATGACAAAACCACGATCGTTGAGTAGATCTAACACTTATGAAAACCCTTGCCTTTCACATTGTTGTCTGATGCAACCTTCTATAAGGGGTCTATCGATCTTTTGTAATTTTGAAGTAGAATTGGATTTAATTAAAGTAATTGTAAACGTAGTACTGACATATGTTACAACCTGGCACAAATTTCGATCAACAAATAAACCTTTAGAATCACAAGGATTTTTTAACTGGAATAATACAAACTTTTGCCCGTTCTCGCGCAATAATACAAACTTTTGATTATTTTTTAATAATATAAACTTTTGACCAAAATTCCTCCAGTAGGTCATGACCGGTTAGTCACTTTTGGTGCAGGTAAACTGGTGACGTGGCTCTCTTTTTTTCGTTATTCCCCTTCTTCTTCTTTGTTTGCTCTGGTTCTTCTTCCTCCATTTTTTTCCTTTCATTCTTCTCTCCTGCTCCCCCTCCACTGTCTTTCTCCGTTGCCCACCCCTGACCCCACCCCTAGCCCCTGCCGGCTTACCCAGCCACCGTTTCTCTCTCTTCCTCCTCCCCATCGACAAATTTCCACCACAATCGCACCCTTCTTCTTCCCTCGTCTTCCTCCCGCGAGCCGCCAAGCGCTGCTTTCGTCCATGGGCAACTCGTTCTCCGTTGTATGCACTATGCACCAAGTAATCCGGCCACGGTAACGTCGAATTGCACTTGTTCGTTGGTGTCGTCTCTCGATTTCTTAGCTTCATCACAATCGAAAATTAGAGGATATTACTAAGATTACTCCATGCCAATCGAAAATTAGTTGTTGTTAATCAGATTTTTAGTTCGATTTAGATTACTCCAAAATATTGGTTCATACTAATACTAACAACAACTAATCGAATTTTTGGAATGTTGTTTTGAGTTTGTGATGGATTTGAAATAATTTTTCGCTTTTGATGTGTAATTATAGGATTGATGATAAATTTTAGTTCTGTTTTCTTGTGAAAATTGAATGTTAAGTTGAATTTCATTTGTAATTTCTACTCATAAATAGAGTTTGATAAATTTTAGTTCGATTCTTGTGAAAATTGAATTGGTTGAAGACGGTGGTATTGAAGTGGTGATTGAAGTGGTGTTGTGTTGATTAGAGTTAGTTTTGATTTTCAATTTTGTTCCAAATGGTGGGTGATTCGAGTTTTTGGGTTAAATGTGGAGTTGGGTGCAATGGTGGTGTGGTGATTCCGCCTGACTATGGCAAGGGTGGAAGGAGGAGGTTTTGTGGCTGGGAGGGTGTTTTCATGGTGGGGCGGGGGTGGTTCTAGGGGGAAGGGGGAGAGTGGTTCCGTGGGGAGGGGTGGGGGGTGAGGGTGGGGTCGGGGGTAGGGGGAGGGGTTTCAGTTGGTTGGGGGAGGGAGGAGGAGAGATAAAGGGAATTTTGTTTTGTTAAAAAATTTTTTTACTTGTTTTAAAAGTCAGAGGTCAACTTGACCTGCTATAGGAATTTTGGTGTGAAGTTTGTATTATTAAAAAATAATCAAAAGTTTGTATTATTGCGAGAGAACGGGCAAAGTTTGTATTATTCTAAAAAAAAAATCCAAAAAAAAACTAAATATACAATCCCCAAACTCTCACATAGAGAGAGATAAAACTAACTCAATATATGGGTAGAAAAACTCTCCATTAGAAAGAGAGAGAAGTTTATTAGAAACAATAACATAAAAACTAGTAACAAAATAAAAAAAAAAAAAACATAAATATCAAGACAGTTAATAAGGTTAAATATATAATTAATTTTTAGCTATTAAACCAGACTCTAATTTGAAGACTCCAAGCAGCTCCAGGCTTTGTCATTCTCCAAACAAATTCACATGTTACGATGATATTACTAGATATTCGATCGTAGAAGTTGGAAAATGGATATCCAGTAAAGTAAAAGTCAATATACCTGTATTCATTCGGAAGACAGGGGAGAGACAAGGCCCAATTACATGGGAATGGTGCTGGTGCGGACTGCGGTGGTGCTGCACAAGAAGGAACATTTTTTTTTTTTGGGTGATGCTAATTGATAGGCAAGAAGGTCATGGTAAACGATGATAGAGAACTGCTGAGGTAACTAGACAATGGCTGGTGAAGCAATAGCATGCATCACTAAAACACAGGCAGGATTTCTTTTTCAGCAGGAAAACAAAAACAAGTTTTTACACATTCTTCAATTTCTATATTCTATTCCAATGTCCAGGGTGGCGCTACATAGGCTATCGTGCAAGGCACAGAGATCTTGAAAATATAGGACCCCAAATAGTTGTTATTGACTCATTGTATTGGTGTTCGGTTTTTTCTTTATATTTGAATTTTTTTATTGTAGAATTATAATGTTAATTTGCGATTATTTTTTATTACAAAAATATATGTACTATAAATTTTTTATTTCAATATATTAAAAAAGGGTATGTTTTATATTCGTTGCACAAGGCCTCCTTAATAATTGAACTATTTTCCCTAATCCGAAGGGTCAACAGGTTATATTTCTGATTTTAGGAATTGATTTAGGATAGTACAATGATTGACCAAGATTAGCCCCAAAAATACCATGTTTGTACAAGTTTTATCACTTTATTAAGATTTGTTTCAAAAGCTATAAGTAAATGAAATATACATTTATTATTTTATTAAGATTTGTTTCAAAAGCAATAAGTAAATGAAATATACATTTATTATCAGTTGATGTTATGTAATACTCCCTCCATCTAGTGCTTGATTCTCTTTTTCACGTTAATGTAAATAGAAACTAACACAAATATAAAGTGATTTTTCTATTTAAATAAAAAAATGATTAAATGGATACAACCAATGAGAGCAAATGATGAGGATTAATGTTGGAGATAAAGATGGCGTAGCCTCACCATTGTTGCTGTCCAAGGATACTAAGTTAGTTCATATGGTTGGTGATTGCATCTTCCTCGTGAACCTTGATGAATTTGATGCTTCATTCATGGAGGTGTTCAATTTGATTCATTAGGTTCTAATTATCAACTTAGGTTCTTGTTAGTTGTTTCATTTGATTCGAATAAGTTAGAGTCCATGTTAGCATAGGAGTTGTTCTTGTTTTCTTTCATTTTTTACGTCCATGGATTGTATTTCATGTTAGTTTGTTTTGAGTTGTAATTGTTTCATTAAAGTTTATTAGTTCTGGAGTAAATTTATTAGTCCTGGAGTCTTGAAAACTTTGAAAGCTCGTCTTTCTCAGTTTGAGTTGTAATGTCACAAGATAAATGAAACAAAGGAGAACATCAAGGGAAGCTTGGAAGTGCAGCGAGATAATAGGGAGTTGTTTTGCTCCTTGTTTACACGTTCAGATGTCATCCACTCCCCTACAATTGAGGCGTGCATTCAAGAGTCCTATGAGCTAGCAACTACAACAAGTAAAGAACGCACAAGGAGGGAGTAAGGCGCCACCAAAATAAGAGAAGTAGTTAAGCATGTGCACGTTGCAATATAGCCGTTTGTGGCATAGTTAGTTGCTTAGTTAGTTGCCCACTTCTAGCATGTTTAGGCCATGTTCGAACATGTAATTAGTGGGAGGTTAATTTCTTATTTGCATTAATTATTTTAGTTGTCTAAAATCAGAAAACTTGAGTTGTAACGGTCTTATATAAACCGAATGAAGTAAATGAAACGGACATGACTTTTATGACTTAAAACAACCGAGTGTTTATCTCTTGCTTTCATCTTTGATTTCTTGGATTAGAATCAAGTGTAAGTGCCTATGCTTAATTAGCCTTGGCAAGCTAATTTGTATTGTTAGGATCTTTTAGTTTTGCTTGGTGGTGTGACTTATCCAAGTAGCCTAAAAGTGCCATTAAACCGTGAACTTGTGGATTCAAGCTCTTGGTTTTCTCACCTATCTCTTGTTGTACCTTGTGTAACTCGAGTGATACTATAGTTATACAACAATTAAGAAAAGAGAAAATTTAAAGAAAATGGTCAAAGATGTCATATTTTATTGAATAGCATTAAATATGCGCATAATTTTCCATCATCAAATGAAGATGTGATAGGAGTTGAATTTATTTATTTTTGCAATGAGAGCATATTAGGGAAAAAAATATTTTGAAACAGAAAGACAATATCAATCTGGATGCCGAACATGAAAATCAAGCACTATATATTAGGACGGACGAGTATGTAATAAAATCACTAATTCTCATGGTTCCTATTTCCGCCGTTAGTGGGGTTGCTATCACTTGAAGCCATTTCCTAGCATATTAACCATTTTCGAATCGTCATGTGTTTATCCATCATAAAGTAAAACATCATAAGATAAAATATTTCCCATCCCGTTCCTAACACTCACACTCGTGTTCATTTTAAATCAAAATATATTTGACAACTTATACACTCATTTTCATTTTAAACTTTTTATCCTTTTACTTTAATTTCCCTTCATATTTCTTTTCTTACCTTTCATCACTTCTTCTACTTATTCATTTTATTTAAGCATTTATAAGTTTTCTTTCTCAACATTAACACTTTTTTCATATTCAAACCATCAGCTAAATTATTAAAATCCCCCCTTATCCCCCATAACGATAATAAGGTCTCATTAACAAAACGGGTGGGTGCGAATTCCTTAGCCTTAAGGGCTTGGAATCTATTAAAGTGCTCTAAACCATCAAATATAAGGAAGGGAAATTTGGTATCATGTAACTCACTGAGGGCATTAAGCCCCGAGATGTTTTCCCCTTGCGTTTGTTGGCTTGAGCTAGCTTGCCTCACTTGCCTACTCCGCTTTGATTGCCTCCTCTCCATGCCTTGAACTCCTTGTTGCTCAAAATTCAAAATCCCGTAACTATGTGGTGTGGGTGGAAAAAAAGTGAAATTTTTTTTATTTGTTTTTGAGTTTTTTTATGAGAGAAATGGAAGGGGAATGATGTTTTAGGAAGAATTTGTGAAGAAATTTGAGTGGAAGATGATGAATTTGAGAGTTATGTTAAAATTTTTGACGAGAGAGAAAATGGTGAGAAATGGTGGAGATGGGGTTTTTGAAGGAGAAAAAGTTGAAATTTGTGGAGGAAAGTTGATGAGGATGAAGATTTGTGAGGGATTTTAAACTTTTAAGTGGTGAGATGAGTGATTTGAGTGAGTTTTTAGGAAGTTATGGTTTGAGTTGAAGAGGGTTAGAGAGAGATGAGAGGTTGAAGATTAAGAAAGAGTGAAGAGAGAATGAGAATAGAAGCCAAATTTAAAAAAAATTCCGCCCCCTACACTTGCAAACTGATATCCCGACCTGGGCGGGTCATCACTCCCGAGCCCTCGGGTCAGAATCAGCTGTGTTTTTTTTTTCTTATTTCACGACACGACCCGGGTAGGTCACCACACCCGAGCTCTCGGGTCGAGCAACCCATGCGGGTTTCCTCAGACCCGGGCGGGTCACTAGGCTGCTGCTCCATGGTCATTTTCTTCAGGCCACGACCTGGGCGGGTCAACACACCCGGGAGCTCGGGTCAAGCAAACCCGGGCGGGTCACTGCCAACCCGGGCGGGTCGAGCTACCAGTCTTGGATTTTTCACCTTCTTTATAGCGACCCGGGCAGGTGAGAGGACCCGGGCGCTCGGGCTAGCTCCAACTTGCTCCTTTTCCGTTTCTTCTTGGATTCTCTTTGCTCTAAAATTCTCCAAATCAATCCTAAACATACACAAATCACAAAATAACCACAACAAGCATTTCAAAAATCATAATAATATGTGCAAAGCCATCATTCCAAGTGAATCAAAACAAAAAGGAAAAGAAAGAAAATAGAGATAAGTGAGAAAAACGGGTTGCCTCCCGCTAAGCGCTTGTTTTAAGTCATTAGCTTGACTACCATAAATCTTCAATCATTGAGAGGGGAGTAGTCCTTAAGAGCAATAAAATATGCTTCTTGAATAGGCGCACCACCAAAATATATCTTGAGCCTTTGTCCGTTCACCTTGAAACACCCTTTTTCATCATTGCAAATCTCAACCGCACCATGTGGGAATACTTGATGCATGGTGAATGGACCACTCCACCTTGATTTGAGCTTGCTTGGAAATAATCTCAACCTTGAATTGAACAAAAGGACTTTGTCACCAACTTTGAATTCCCTTTTCATGATTCGTTGATCATGCCAAGCCTTTGTTCTCTCTTTGTACACCCGGGCACTCTCATAGGCATCCCTCCTAAGCTCCTTAAGCTCATGGACGTCAAGCATCCTTCTTTCATCCGAAGCTTGAAGGTCGAAATTCAAAGCCTTAATGGCCCAATAAGCCTTGTGCTCCAATTCCACGGGAAAATGACACGATTTTCCATAAACAGGCTTGTAAGGTGTCACGCCAATAGGGGTTTTATAAGCCATGCGGTAGGCCCACAATGCATCGTCCAATTTGGAGACCAATCCTTTCGAGATCGGTTCACTGTCTTCTCCAAAATGAGCTTGACCTCTCTATTAGATATCTCCGCTTGACCACTAGATTGAGGATGGTAAGAGAGACCCATTTTGTGATGCACCCCATATTTAGCAAGAAGGGCTTTAAATGATTTCTTAGCGAAGTGTGATCCCCTATCACTAATGATGGCACTTGGAACTCCGAAACGGGGGAAGATCACCTTCTTAAATAGCTTGACCACTACCTTGGCATCATTTGTAGGGGAGGTGATTACTTCAACCCATTTATAAACATAATCAACCGCTATCAAGATGTAGCGGTTACCAAGGGAGGAGGGAAAGGGACCCATGAAATCAATCCCCCAATCATCAAAAACTTCCTACTCTAAGATGCTTGTAAGGGGTAGTTCATGCCTCTTTGAGATATTGCCAACTCTTTGGCACCGATCACAAGCCTTGACAAAGCCCCAAACATCCTTGAACATGCTTGGCCAAAATAGTCCACATTGCAAGATCTTTGCCACGGTTTTGTCGGCTCCCATATGACCACCACATGGGGATGAATGGCACTTCCCTATTACATTCTCAATCTCATCATCCAGGAGACACCTCCGGTAAATACCATCCACCCCCCTCTTGAACAAGTATGGGTTATTCCATACATAGTGCTTGGCCTCATGCATGAACCTCCGCTTTTGTTGGTAGTTAAGGTCATCCGATATGACTCCACTAGCATGAAAATTAGCAAAATCCGCGAACCAAGGAACATACATGACCTTAACGACATAGAGGAAATCATCTTGGAGAGAATCATTGATGGGAGGGTCCAAGTCTTGTGAATCATCCATGGGAAGGCGAGAAAGGTGGTTGGCAACCGAATTTTCGGTGCCCATCTTGTCCTTGATCTCAATGTCAAACTCTTGAAGGAGAAGGATCCACCTAATTAGCTGAGTTTTGGCATCCTTCTTGGTCATGAGGTACTTGATAGCTGCATGATCCGTGTATACCACCACCTTGGAGCACACAAGATATGACCGGAACTTGTCAAAAGCAAACATGATTGCTAGGAGTTCCTTCTCCGTGGTGGCATAGTTCCTTTGAGTGGAATCAAGCGTCTTGCTTGCATAATAGATCACATGGAGCTTCCCTTCTTTTCTTTGTCCTAAAACGGCTCCCACTACGCTATCACTAGCATCACACATTAGTTCAAAAGGCAAGCTCCAATCCGGAGCTTGCACTATGGGAGCCGAAATTAGGGCATTTTTTAGAGTTTCAAAAGCATGCATGCAATCTTTTTCAAATTTGAATTTGATGTGTTTTTGAAGCAAATTGGATAGGGGCTTTGAGATTTTTGAGAAATCTTTAATAAAACGGCGATAAAAACCCGCATGCCCAAGAAAAGATCTCACTCCCTTCACCGAAGTTGGGGGAGGCAATTTCTCAATAACCTCAATTTTAGCCCTATCCACCTCAATCCCTTTTTGAAAGATCTTATGACCAAGGACTATCCCATCTTCAACCATAAAATGACATTTTTCCCAATTAAGAACGGGGTTCATCTTTTGACATCTCTCTAATAAAATTTGAAGGTTGGAGAGACAAATGTTAAAAGAAGAACCTACCACAGAGAAATCATCCATGAAGACTTCTATGGTTGATTCAAGCATGTCCGAAAAAATAGCGGTCATACACCTTTGGAAAGTAGAAGGAGCATTGCACAATCCAAATGGCATCCTTCGATAAGCGAAGGTGCCAAATGGACATGTGAATGTAGTCTTCTCTTGGTCATCGGGGTGAATGGGGATTTGAAAGAACCTCGAATAACCATCCAAAAAGCAAAAATGGGTATGACCCACCAATCATTCAAGCATTTGGTTAATGAAAGGGAGGGGCAAAATGGTCTTTTCGGGTGGCATTATTCAACTTACGATAATTAATGCACATGTGCCACCCGGTGACCGATCTTGTGAAGATAAGCTCACCTTTGTCATTATTAATGACGGTCATTCCTCCCTTTTTTGGGACAACTTGAACGGGGCTAACCCACCTACTATCTGAGATAAGGTAGATTATCCCCGCCTCAAGGAGTTTCAAAACTTCTTTTTTTACCACTTCCTTCATGTTAGGATTTAGCCTTCTATGAGGCTTAATAGAGAAGGCTTGACCATCATCCAAATGAATTCGATGCATACACAAGTTGGGACTTAGACCCTTGAGATCATCAATCGTGTACCCAATGGCACTTCGATGTTGTTTGAGAACACAAAGAAGTTTGTCAAGATAAGGACCATTGAGTGTAGAATTAACAATAACGGGGTAAGTTTCATTATCTCCAAGAAAAACATATTTCAAAGAAGGGGGGAGGGGGTTCAACTCACATGTAGGAGGAGGCGTACTCCTCTCCTCTTTTTCTAATAAAGCCTCCAAAACCTCGAAGTTGGCATGAGTAGGTTGGTAGATTGGTGCTTTGTCTATGGCTTGCTTGAGGTGCCAAGCTTCACCCTCCTTTTCTTGTTCTTCCCATAGGAGCACATCTTCAAGAGGATCCCTTGCTTCAACCAAAGCCCTTTGGCTTAGCACTTCTTGCTCCAGGGTATCGATCCGATGCACTTCTTCCATAATAGGAGCTTTCATGCTCTTGTTGAAAGCGAATTCCATCTTCTCATCTCCACCTCTCAATGTCATTACATCTCTCTTCATGTCAACTAGCACTCCGACCATTTTCAAGAAAGGCCTTCCCAAAATAAGAGGTACTTGGGAGTCTTCTTCCATCTCCATCACTACAAAGTCACAAGGAATGAAGACTCTCCCAACTTGCACCGAAACATCCTCCAATTCTCCAACGCGCACCTTAACCGAGCGATCCGCTTGTTGTATCACCCTTCTTGTTTGCTTAAGTTCAAAGTTGAGCTTCTTTGCAATGGAGAGTGGCATTAGGCTTACACTAGCCCCAGGATCGGCCAATGCTCTGTTTGGCTCCAAATCTCCAATTCTCAAGGGTATGGAGAAGGACCCCGAATCTTCAAGCTTTTTGGGGAGTTTGTTTTGGAGGACCGCACTAACTTCGGCGGTGAGAGCAATGGTGGAACTTTCTTCAAGTTTGGACTTGTTAGAAAGAAGTTCCTTTAGAAACTTGGCATAGGTGGGCATTTGAGCCATAGCTTGGAGAAATGAAATATGAACTTGTAAACCTTTCATTACCTCAAGAAACTTGACAAATTTGTCATTGAAATGCTTCTTTGCTAACCTTTGAGGATATGGAACCGGAGGGGTGTAGCTCTTCATCGGAGGAGGCTCTTTACTTGACTTTTTGGGTTCAACAACTATAGGAGTGTCATCCTCATGAATGTCTTCCACAACGACATTTTCAATCTCTTTATCCATTCCACTATCAACATCCTCACTCTCCTTAGAGGGAATAACATCATCAAGTGTGGGCATCTTAGGACGCTCATAGTGAGCCCCGGATCTTAAAGTGATGGCTTTAGCTTGCTCTCGAATAATGGGTTGGCTAGGAAGTTGGGTGGACGAGTTTAAGGAGTTGTTGCTCACTTGTTGAGCGACTTGGGCAAGTTGGGTTTCAATGATCTTATTGTGGGCATTCATTTGTTGGAGGGAAGTGTGTATCTCTCCAAACTTTCTATCGTTATCGGCATTGGTTTTTGTTTGTTGGGCTAAGAAGATTTGGAGAGTGGATTCAAGGCAAAATTATTTTGGTTGGTTTGGTTCAAAGGGAGCTCTAGGGGGTGGTTGTGTGAATGTTTGTTGGGGGTTATGGAATCCGGGTGGTCTAGCTTGGTAAGGTTGGGGTGGTTGAGGGTTCTTCCATCCACCACTCGCATTATTATTCCATCATCCTTGATTGTTGAACTTAGGATTTCCCTCACCCCTAGTATTCACCCATGCAACATGGTCCATAGACCCACCACAATAAGAGCTAGCATGGTCCGACCCACTATAAATCTCACAAGAAAAAGTTTGGGAAGTGCCTTGGCTAGGAGATGCCAAGCTTATCTTTTCCAATTTCTTTGCAAGGGTATCAAGTTTTGCATTGATGTGGTCAATGGCATCAAGATCATACTTGCCTTTGCTTGCATTCTTCTTGCTTGCGGTTCTAGTAGAATTCCCCCAAGAGTAGTGTCTTACTACCTCTTCAATTGTAGGCTCGATAGTGTCAACCATCAAGGCTTGCACTGGTCATAGGAAGGAGACCATCATAGAAGCTTTGCATAAGCATCCATTGACTATAACCATGGTGAGGACAAGATCTTCGAAGGTCCTTGAACCTATCCCAAGCTCCATATAATGTCTCATCCTCCTTTTGAGAAAAATTAGTTATCTTCCTCCTAACTTCGGAGGTCTTCTCTTGAGAACATAATTCATCCACAAAAACCGTGGTAACTTGTGCCCAAGTTGTCAAAGAGTCTTCCGGAATGGATTGCAACCAATTTTTTAGCCTTGCCCACAAGAGAGAAATGAAATAGGTTGAGCCTCACAAACTCATTACTCACATTGTTTTGCTTCACCGTGGCACATAGCTCCAAGAAATTAGTCAAATGCTCAAGAGGGCACTCATGAGTCATACCCCCATAGGGCTCTTGTTTGATCATGCGAATCAAATGCGGAGAAAATTCGAAGTTGGCGGTAGTAGGGTGGCGAATACCACTTTTGAGTTCAAATGTTTTGGGATGCCCAAAATCTTGTAATGCTCTAGGAGCCTCATCCCCCATAGTGCTAGAAGTAGTGGAGATAGACGACTCTTGTTCAAAACCCGGTTGTTCAACGATCGATGGTGGAGGCGTGGGTTCCCTAAAGATTCTCCTTAATTGCCTCAATGTATTTTCAAGGTTATGATCGATGGGGATGGTTGGATCTCCCCTCAATCTTCGTGACATGCAACCAACAAAGCTAAGGAGAATATTAGTAAAAACAACCAAGAGATAAACACACCAAAATAAAGAAAAAGATAATTTAGGCTCAAAATTAACCAATTAGCTAATGTTAACCGCTACTTCCCCGGCAACGGCGCCAAAATTTGATGGGTCGTTGTATACTCGCCAAATATAACCTAAACTACCCAATATAGGGTAAATATAGGGTCGAATTCACAAGGAAGTGGGTTAATTCAAGAGTTAATTAGCTAACTACAATGAGCTGAATCAATTTTCGGTTTTTTTTTGAAAGTTTAGCAATGATTCTATAATCTAATTAAACTAGGAAATTTTCAAAGTAAATCAACAAGCAATCAAAGGAGATAAGACAAGGGTAAAGGAACTAGGGGATTAGGGGATTCACCAACACTCAATCCAAAAATCCAATCATCAAGGCCAAGGGGAAACAAATGGGGGGGATCACAAGGGGAAAAATCACGCACAAGGGAACTCTAATTACTCTCTCGAGCTAATTAGAGGAGCTTGATTAGTCACTCATGACCTATTCTCATGGCATGAGCAACCAATCTAGCCAAATCAAGCACAACATGATTAATCAAGCTTCCCTAAACTAGAAAATACCTATTTTCATGGAGATCCTAGTCTAGCAACCAAACTTAGTTTATTTCTAGCTTCATCTCTCAATCCTTCACTAGAAATTCCAAATATGCAAGTCAAGTGGTGATCAAGCACCCAACAAACCAAGTAAAGCAAGTTTGATCAACAAGTTCAACCCCAAAAGTTAACCCCTAACCTAGATTTAGGATCCAAAGAGTAAATGAAGGTTGCATCCCTTCTCCTAGTAATAAACAACTCACACATCATGAAAATAAAGTAAAATAAAGCTTGAAATAACTTCATCACCATAACCATGGAGGAAAGAGAAAAGGGGAAAATCAACAACTAATAAACAAGATCTAAGCAACAAAACAATCACAATAAACAAGATTAAGGAAAGAAAAGAAGATTTAAACAAGAAATTACCAACTTTTAAGCTTGCATAAATGGTGAAAATGGAGTTCAAAAGCATCCAACCTCAACTTTCTCTCCTAGGGTTCAAAAGTTTGAATGCTAAATAAGAATTAATCCCTCTAATCTCCAAATAAAATTGCTTAACCTAAAATAAGAGGAGTCCCTCTTATATAGTCCTAAAAATAAAACAGAGTTAATTACATAAAAGCCCCCGTACAAAAGCATCAAAGTCGCAAAACGTTTCTGGAAAATAACCCGACCTGGGCGGGTGACCCGACCTGAGCACTCGGATGGCTTGACCCGGGCCCTCGGGTCACTAAACCCGAGCGGGTCCTCTTGTCAGGAAACATGGAGGATGTTCAAAACACACGACCAGGGCAGGTCTATGAACCCGAGCCCTCGGGTAAGCAGACCCGGGCCCTCGGGTCAACATACCCGGGCGGGTCAACTGATGGGAGTGAGCTATAACCGCTGGTTGGGCTGACCCGGGAACTCGGGTCAGCACCCTCCTCTATTTCTTCTCCTCTTTCAAGCCCCTTGGTGCTCCATTTCTTCAATGCTTTGCCTCGGGTTTGTGCAAAGATCCTCCAAGCGCGCTCCCAAATCCTGAAATAAAAACAAACACCCAAAGAAAGAGCACAAATAAGGGAAAATGCACAAAAAGAAAGAAAAGGAAGAAAATTAGCCTATATTAAGCTATCACAAAAACTATTAAAAACTAATCATAAATCAAGCATATAAACCAATCATCAGAGAATCATGGTTAAAAAAAAAATGGATTAGTTATCCAAATTACCAAAATTGTGAGAATGTGAACCATTGAAAAAAAAAGAGAGAAAAAAAATCTTGTATTTCCAGAAAGAAAATCGAAAAAAAGAAAAGCATATAAAAAGCCTCAAAAGCAATGCAAACAACAAAGTATCGAGTACTCCTTTGAGATCATTGGGTGGCAAGTGCAATGTCATATGAAAGAGACGATCCATGTAAGGGTATTTAGTGCCTCTTGTACGGAAAAGTATGTGGGAATCAACTGAAACAATAATCAAGTCTGGCTAAAGTATCTCGTATTCGAATGTCAATACACTGGCACATAAGTACCTAGATTACTTACGAGATCAAACAAATTTACTACAAAGGTTGTTTGAGAATAAAAGTTCAATAGCGTTCATAGCTTGCTAACCTAACAAAAATATTTTTATGACTAACTTACGATTTCTCTAAAAAAGGTTTTAGCCTACTATTATGATCTCATTATTTTATTTTCTTCCTTTAGGAATGGTATTATGATGTTCGTTAGTTTTACGTGCATATTAGTCTATGTTGATTATTTCTTTGCTTGAGGACTAGCAAAGTTATAGTGTGGGCGAGTTGATAAGGGTGAATTATTATATATTATAACCTTCTTATTTACTCTTACTAGCTCCTTATTAGTATTGTAAATTATAAGTTGTGGGTTTTAATGCTTTCATAGGTTATCTGGTAAGTGTGTTTATATGATTATTTGCTAGTTTGACCTATGTTATATTTTATACTAGTAATAATTTATCGTATATTGGCAGGTACATTATAATTTTGGAGTCAAAGAAATGAAAATTAGCCTTAGCAATTTTATGGGTTAAACCCATTTGATTAAACCATGCAGCAAGAAGAAAAGGAAAGTTGGCTTTCCTTGAATGCAAACTCACTCCCAGCAGAAGAGGAATAAATGGGCAAAGCCCAATGTTGTCACAAGGCACGCATCAAATGACATTTGGTCTTTAAAGATCAAGTAAAGAAGAGAAAGAAAGGGAATAAAGAAAAAGACCAAAAAATCCTTTTTGGGCTAGGAGGCAACACGTTGGATTAGAAGAGAAGAAAATAAAAGAAAACATTTTGGGCTTTTAGGGTGATCACACCCTACAGCAGGAGAAGATTAAAAGGGAAGTTGGATGACAGCAATAGGGGAGGGAGTACGCAGGAGGAAATCAGTAGGACGGCAGTAGGACGAAGAGAGTTCGAAGTAACACGGCAGCAGTACAGAGCACAACGTAGAATTTTCGGCCATGATTTCTTATAATTGGGTGATGTTCTATTCAATTATGAGTGGCTAATTTTCTTTCTAGGACTTAGATGAAACCCTATTATTATGAATTGATAGTTTAATTGTGTTTGCGAATTGATTGTTGGTTTATGATTGCATAACTATTGAGATTATTATTGGGTTGATTATTGTTTGCAATATAGATTGATGATTGTTCTTGACTTCTTGTAGAATTAATTATTGGTTTTTATTGTTATCAAATTTACATACTTTGTTCTTGTAGTTCAAAGTGTCATGTTATGTAATGGTATTTGATGAGTTGTGGTTAAAAAGTTGAATAATTTATGCTTTGGTTAGATAAGTTATGTCACCTAATTAATCACAATACTAATTATGTGAGTATTCCGGCTTGTAGTTTAGGATACTTGATAAACCTATTAATTCTCAACCCGATTAATCTATTAGTCATATTATTAGTGGTGGATTCGAATGTCCAAGATTCCGTATTATTGTTGGTTCTCCGATTTACTTTTGATTGTCAGGTTTATTTAGTTACTTTATATTTCAGATTAATTTAATTAGTTCACAAACAAATCATTATATTTATATTTAGGATTAAATTAGTAGATATTAGATTTAATTTTAATCAATTGTTCCTTGTGGATACGATACCCTATTAGTTATCACTTACTACTGGATCTTGTACACTTGTGAGAATAGGGTTTTATAACTTGTTTAAAATCGCTATCAGTGGATAACCTGGAACATGGAGTCCTTAAGAAACTTTTCACTTTTGAGTTCTTTGAGGAAGGGGATTTTGACCCAATGTCTTTGATGATACCTTCTGCCCGAAGCATTGAACATAAGTGGAGTATTGAGTGTCAGGCAAAAGACGGGCCTGTAGAATTTAAAATGATTTAAGGAAACCATCATCCACAACCATCTCATGAAACTACCCTTTCACCCCTTTCCGATGGATATCATACCCATAGCTCATCTTCCAGCCAATCTACCTTGCATACCCAGTCAGGAGATTCTGACACTGAGGAAATTGAATGTGAACCTTTATCTAAGTACATTTGCATGCAAGATGTTATTTCTGACAGTGAATTTAATAATGATGAATCACGTGACGCAACTGAAACATATATAAAACCCATGGAGTCCATTGTAATTAATATTGGTACAGAAAATGTTGTAAAAGAAGTCAAAATAGGTTCATCCCTCTCCCCAACTGAACAGTATGTGTTTATTGCATTATTAAAAGAGTATGTAGATGTGTTTGCATGGTCTTATGCTGATATGCCTGGCGTTAAGAGAGAAATTGCAGAACATCGCATTCCGTTACATCTTGAAAGCAAGCCTGAGCAGCAAAAGCTCCGCCGAATGAAACCAGAGGTTAGTCTGAAAGTGAAAGAAGAAATCCAGAAACAACTTGTTGCCAAATTCATCCAACCTGTAAAACATCCGAGTTGGCTCGCCAATATAGTGGTTGTACCTAAAAAGGATGGAAGAGTTCGGGTGTGCATCGATTTTCGTGATTTGAATGTTGCATCACCAAAAGATTGCTTTCCTCTACCCCATATCAATATCCTCGTGGATAGTACGGCCGGTCATGCAATCTTTTCCTTCAGGGATGGATTCTCAGGGTATAATCAAATACTCATGGCTCAAGAGGACATGACAAAAACGTCTTTTATCACTCGGTGGGGCACTTTCTGTTACCGAGTTATGCTTTTTGGTCTCAAGAATGCCGGAGCCACATATCAAAGGGCTCAACCACTATCCTTCATGACCTCATCCACGACATTGTGGAGGTCTATGTAAATGACATGATCGTGAAGAGTGAAGATCGTGAGGGGCATATTCCTGCACTAAGGTCCTTCTTTGAAAGAATCAGGAAGTACAATCTAAGGCTAAATCCTCAAAAGTGTGTATATGGTGTCACTTCAGGGAAATTGCTTGGGTTCATTGTTAGTCAAGACGACATTAAAGTGGACTCGGAAAAGGTAAAAGCTATTCAAGAGTTACCTCCTCCAAAAACAGAAAAAGAAATAATGCGATTTCTCGGCATAATTCAATATATCAGCAGGTTCATCTCACAACCCACTATGAAATGTGAAGGTATATTTAAGCTGCTCAGAAAAGGGGCATCCCATGAGTGGAATGAGGAATGTCAGGAAGTTTTCGATTCCATGAAAGAGTACCTTTCAAATCCACCTATCCTAATGCCGCCTAGAGCAAGAGAACCCCTGATTTTGTACCTCACTATCACTGAAACGGCTATGAGAGCTCTTTTAGCCCAATATCAAGAGGGAACAAAGAAGGAAGTTGCCATAAACTATCTCAGCAAGAAATTCAGAGTATGAGACAAGATATACCCCATTGGAAAAAGCATGTATCTCCTTGGTCTATGCCACGAAGAAGTTGAGGCATCACCTTCAAGTTCATACCACTTACCTGATCTCGAGACTGGATCCTATCAAGTATCTGTTCGAAAAACCCATTCTTAGTGAAACATTGGAAAGATGGCATGCTATGCTTTATGAGTTCGATATTCAATGTATGAGCTAGAAATCCGTTAAAGGAAAGCCATATCTGAAGCCCTAGCAGAAGGACCAATGTCAGGAGATGAATATGATGATGCATTTCCTGATGAGTACTTATTATTCATTGAAAATCCACAATAGTGCATGTATTTTGATGGAGCTTCTAATAGGAGAGGTAATAGAGCAGGGGTTTTGTTAGTAGATCCTGATGGAGTCCATATCTCGTTTTTCGTCAAGCTGGATTTCCCAACAACAAATAATACAGCTAAGTATGAAGTCTGTATATATGGTGTAAAAGCCGCTTTGGTAGCAGGGCAAGACATCTCCCTCTATATGGAGATTCTAATCTCATCATATCTCAAACAATAGGAATTTGGAGAATTAGAGATGAGAGACTTCAGCTCTACACAGAGTACCTTCAAGAGTTGACCCCTTATTTTGATGATATCAGTTTCAAACATCTTCCTCGGGAACAAAATAGTTTCATTGATGCTTTAGCCAATCTCGCCGTTAATTTGACATGGGAAAACGGTACAAAAATCCTCTCTGTTTCAATTGAAGAAAGGAAGGGGTCAACAGTGATGGTAGCACAAATTGTCTCCACGCTGGCTCAACAAGATGATGATGATGTCTGGTACAAAGATATCAAGGCTTTTCTGGAAACTATGCAATATCTAGAGGGAAGTGGCAAAAAGGATCATATAGTTATCAGAAGACTAGCTGCTCATTTCCTTATACTAAAAGGCAGACTATATCATAAAGGGTTTGATGATACTCTACAACTCTGCATGAATGATAGTGAAAAGCAAGCTATCATGGAAGAAGTTCATGGGGGTGAATGTGGACCCCATATGAACAGAAGAATGTTGGCTCGAAAAATTTTGCGAGCAGGTTTTTAATGGAGTACTCTAAAAGGTGATTGCATCAGCTTTGTCCGTGCCTGCAAGCAATGTCAGATATATGCTAATCTCAATTATATGCCACCTGTGTCACTACATAATATGATTTCTCCTTGGCCATTTTCAAGTTGGGGCATAGACATAATCGGACAAATTAATCCAAAGGGTTCAAATGGGAATCAATATATTCTCGTAGCAATTGA
The DNA here is from genome assembly GCA_947648045.1 of Beta corolliflora. Classification (NCBI taxonomy): domain Eukaryota; kingdom Viridiplantae; phylum Streptophyta; class Magnoliopsida; order Caryophyllales; family Amaranthaceae; genus Beta; species Beta corolliflora. The sequence continues at coordinate 1,355,551 of CANSZD010000248.1, read as the reverse complement.
TTACTTTTCGAAGTGGGTTGAAGCTGCATCCTTTTTAAAGCTAGGGGCAAAGCAAGTCTCGAAATTTGTGATTAACAACATTATCTGTCAGTATGGCATACCTTTTGAAATCATCTCTGATAATGGATCATAATTTGAGGGTCATCTGAAGACAACTCTCGCAAAATACGCAATCAAGCATCATCAGCCCTCACCTTATCGTCCCCAAACTAATGGAGCAGTGGAAACAGCTAATAAGACAATCAAGACTATTGTTGCCAAGATGACTGAGAAGACTGGGGAATGGCATGACAAACTACCATATGCCCTTTGGGATATAGAATATCAATTAGGACTCCAACAGGCACAACCCCGTATTCTTTGGTTTATGGGATGGAGCCAATCCTACCAGTTGAGGTGGAGATACAATCTCTCAGGGTCATAGCAGAAAGTGAAATCTCAGAAAACCAATGGTATAAAACTCGTTATGATGAGCTTGCATTTGCAGATGAGCGCCGGCTATTAGCTTTGCATAACATTCAACTCTATCAGCGGAGAATTGCTCGTGCATTTAACAAAATGGTTCGAGATAGAGACATTCAAGAAGGTGATCTAGTTTTAAGGGAAAATAGAGCTCCATTGCATGATCCTCGGGGAAATTCAAGCCTAACTGGTCTGGGTCATTCCTAGTCAAGCATGTCACCACGGCTGGAGCAGTAAAACTAATGGATTTTGATGGGAATGAATTCACCCATTTCACTAATCTTGATCAGTTGAAGAAATATCACGCTTAGGCATCCAAGTAATTGTAATGGTCAAGTAACCAAGCAGTTTGTGGATTTTGTATCCTATATGTTTATTCTTAATAAACATGCCATGTGTTTGAAGATATTCATAGAATGTGCGCAAAAAAAAACGAAAAAGAAAAATGATGAAGCATGCAGGGATGTTTTTTTTTAATGTTTTATATATTATGCTTTCATGTGTCATATGATTGATTAATTATAGTTTGCATGTCACATTCAATATTAAAGTATGCACGTGTTTAGAATTGTGTTCACATTGAATTTCTCACAAGAAGATAATTTCCACAAACAGATAATTTTTATTCATCCCAACTGGGGTACTTCATTTCTGTCTCTATCTCCTACCGAACTTTAAAAAAACAACATAGAAAATAAACATGATATTTCTCTCAAACCCTTCTCCTCTTCATGGTAGCCCCGTCTGATCCATTGTCTTAACCAATATCAGCCAGAAGCCATTGAAGGTAATCATCATCAATCAGTGGAAAGGAAGGTTTAGGTAGTGTTGATATAGTTTTAGCTTCCTGCCATATAGTGGGGATTCTTTGGATACTACTAATATCAGCCTCATAAGTAGTACAAGATGGAAGAGTCAGGAGGACAGGAATGTGTTGTTGCCTCCAACCAATTTGCCTTAGACACCTCCATGGAAGGTAGAAAGTGACTCGGCAAAGCCCCGGTAATTGTACACCTCTACGACCAGAATTACAATATACAATTGCACTAATGCCAAGGTGGCTTGTGACCCACTTTATGTCTTGTTGTAGGAAGTAATCCTCCCACCCACCGTTTTTACTAAGTTGATAGAAGAAAGGATGAAAGCCTCTTTCTCAAATATAATTAGTCTTGTAAGCAAGATTCCCATGAGGTTTCATAAGAGAAAATTTTTCCAATAACCACAAGTGAAGGGCTAATGCACATCCCTTCATAAAGCTTTGAGGGTTTCTTTTGAGTTCATCTAAACCAAGAAACACTTCCCCCAAAATAAGCGGTCCAAGACGACCCCCACTAACAATTTGAGGAATGAGTGAAATACACTGGACATGGCATGTGTTTAAAGACCATTTAGTGAGGGTACTTCCCAAAATCATAAGAATGCAAGCATTTTCTCTAGCAATCCTATAGCTGGCGTTGGTAGAGAATTGCCAAGCACCAAATTGAAAGGTCGATAACAAATTAAGAAGAAGTACCTCACCATACTGTAGGTAGTTTCCATTAAGGTTTTCAGGAAGGTATAAAATTATTGATAAATCTCTCGAGATTCTTGTAGGAGACCTAGGTGTAATAACTGGACCATTGGAGGGTAAGCCTAATAATTCCTCGACCTCTTCAACAAGAGGCACAATCTCTCGAACTCCAAAGCAGAAGACATGACGAGTTTCGTCCCAAAATTGGGAAGCAACACGAATCATTTCATAACAAATAGAAAGAGAAATCAAAGGCATAAGAGCCTTAGTAAAACGGGAAGAAGAAGAAGACTGCCTGGGTTGCTCCAAATTCTTGGTGATCCCCGAGAGTTATTTTTTATTACCATTCCACATTTCATTAGTATCTTCATAACTAGAAGCCTTTTTTTTGTGAAAGAAGAAAAGCTAGAGAAGATTTTGGAGTAGTGAAGATGATGCATTTGGAAATGAAGAACCATGCCCTTTTATAGATGGAAGAAAGATGATCATCCATGATTCATGCCATGGATAATAGGATTGAGTATTGTCCATAGGGTAATAAGGAGCATCCCTACATATGGTTAATGACCAAGCATTTGTGGTATGTCATTTTTTGGTAAAGCCAAACATCGATAAACAATATCAATGATGAATCAAGAACATTGATACAATCTTTTTTTCTAATAATCATCCAAAATAATGACCTTGATCAATCTATTTTATATAGTGATCATCATTTTCCGATAAAGCGAATAACCATTATGCATGAAAAATTCCTGAAAGATTTTTGAAAAACAGATAAAAATTTTGCCATATGATGATTGGTCCACCGTAGTTTATCTAGAGAGTAATAACCTTTGGTCAACTCTTTAGGCGACATGACCTGACAATGCATCACTTTAAGGTGACATGACCTAACAATGTCCTAATTTAAGGTGACATGATAACACATGGAGTCAAAAAAAGTGAGTGATGGTGACTTGATAACTTATTTGTCATCAATACAATGAAAAACTGTGATAAAAACTGGAGTCAGATTGTTGATTGTCGGAGTCTCTCGCATTAATAAAAGACAAATTCATAAGACAAAAAATATCTAAGACGACAATAAAGTCGCGTTTTTAAATTTTAGAAAATTAATTGGGATTTTCTATCTAAGATGACAATAAAGTCGCGTTTTCAAATTTTAGAAAATTTATTGGGATTTTCTATCTAAGACGGTAATAAAGTCGCGTTTTCAAATTTTAGAAAAATAATTGGGATATTCTATCTGAGACGACGTTAAAGTCGCATTTTCAAATTTTAGAAAATTAATTGGGATTCTCTATCTAAGACGACGTTAAACTTGCATTTTCAAATTTTAGAAAATTAATTGGGATTTTCTATCTAAGACAACGATAAAGTTGCATTTTCAATTTTAGAAAATTAATTGGGATTTTCTATCTAAGACGACGATAAAGTTGCATTTTCAATTTTAGAAAATTATTTGGGATTTTCTAATAAAAGCGTCATCAGAAGTCGCAAATCATGTTTTCAAAAGAGTACTGATGATAACTATTTTCTATGGAGAATATGTTGTCTCAAAAGAAATTTTTCTGTCAAAATTTTGTGTCTTTTCAAACATTGGTCATCATTTCATCCAAAATTCGACCAATGTGGGGCATTCTGTAGACACCAAATTTTGAACCCCTTTTTCGTATTAAATTTTAAAATAATGATTTTGAAAGGAAATAAAAATAACGAAAACGTCAAGTATTGAGGAGCACGCTCCCCGTCAAAAGCATGTTCGTCCCGGAGCGCGAGTTTCAATGCATCGTATGGTTTTCCTTTTTTCGCGTTTTAGTCATACAATTCCGACTTAGAAATATAATTTTCCGTAAGTCGTAGTCAATAACTACAACCACCGGTGTTATAAAATGATGTGTAGTATAATCATACTCGTCTTTACTAATTTGACGAGTTTTCGTTAATTGTTTTAAGTAAGTTTTTCGAAAAACAAAAAAACAAGTCGCAATTAGGCGCCGGAATTTTAATCGTCTCCCAAAACCGGTAGTAATCAGTTTTCATGATGGTCAAGTCATTGTTCATTGGATAAAGAATAAGAATATATTCTTTAACCACCAATCACATCCTTTTATCCATTAGTTAAAGAATAAGAATCATGAAAAAGAATAAGAATAAGAATCAAATCCAAAGTGTAAGAGCCAAGAATCCGATTTTCTTTCGGAAGATTCGAACTGTGCGCCTGGCACATGATCATGCGCCCCGCGCACAACAGCTTCCTGCGCCAGACGCAGGCCAGTGCGCCTAGCGCATCGTGCTGTGTCTAGTGCAGGCTCTTGCGCTGCGTGCAAGTGCCCAGTAAGCTTTTTTCCTTCACGTTTTTCGATGCATTTCTACGTATTAGGATGTGTTTAGGACAAGCTGAAATTCGGATTTTGCCTCATTAGTGTAAAAATCAAAATCAAATCTAAAGAGAATAAGAATATTGGTATTTCCAATGATTTTGATGATGTAGGAAGATTTGAGAGAATTTAGGGATGTCATTAAGGTGATGTCATTGGTGTGATGTCATTAAGATAATTTGGGATGATAAAAATCAGATTTTTGGGTGAAAAATCTGATTTTCTACCCTCTTCAAACCCTAATTCATCCCCTCATTTCCCTATAAATACCCCTATTTTTTTACTTCAAACACAACAACTTAACTCCACAACTTCTCACAACTAATCTTGTAGGATTATAAGTACTATAAGCGGAATTGTATGAATCATATTCATAAGCACAAAAAACAGGATCTCATGCATATACAATCAAGTATCACATAAAAGTTTTAGAATTAACCTTTGATGCATGATTTCCACAAAGCTCTTCGAGATCCGGAGATAGAACCGCAACTGAGATTCCTCTACTTGGATCACCAATCCAGATCAACACTCCACCAATGCTAGTTGGAAGGAAGAAGGTCTCTTCTATTTCTTGGAGTAAAGTTGCGTGACTTTTGGAGAGAGAGAGAAAGAGGAGAAAAAAAATAATGAGAGAAAAATGACTGCATTATTTTCTAATTCCCCCACCTAATTATAGGAACAAATTAGGTTAGGAATCCTCTCCCTTTACTCCTCTTTGACCGGCCACCCCTAGAGTTCTTCATGGGCTCTAGGTCTTTCTTTTGTTGACCCAGATTGTTTAAGTGTGACCTTGTAGGATCCATTTAATTGGGCTTCGGGTTTATTATTTACTAACTCGAAGTTCTATAGCATTCTCTAGCAAGACGTATAGACGACCCAATTTAATGAATTTATTATCTCCACAATATGATCCATGTTATATTTAGTAATTGCATTAAAGTCGAGGACATAATTCCTTCAATCTCCCACTTGTCCGAGACGAGTGTGCAACATTCAAATTCCTTAAGTCTCTCAGTGTCTAATTTGATAGTATGACCATATTTCTATGTCATCCATACCAATCTTCAAATTAATCCTTGAAATCCGAGTTCAAATTGACAAACAAATTATCATCATATAATCCATTTGAGCACGGCCATGCATTTTTCAATTTTCACTCTCCAAGGGGCCAAGACACCCATCCTATCTCATAGGAGGATTTTTCAATCTTGTGGCAGCCAAAACTCCCACTCAACTTTTAGCACAACCCGAATGTTGCCTTTATAGTCCCCTTTTACGGCATGACGTTTGACAGCATCAAAATTATACCAATCGTTAAGCCAAGTAGTGTTCCACTCATGTCTTAGGAATCCACTAATATAATTATGAAGTTATAGAAACTTCTAAGTAGGTTTGTTCGATCATGTATCAACTATACATATCCATATGATTGACTAAACATCTCCATGTTCCCATATCCCATGAAACGGCGCTATCAATCAATCTTATATGCTAATCCTTTAATAAGTCATTTATGTCCATTTAATGACTTAGATTAGGAACTCTAATATTCTATGAATTCAGTTCACTTATGGTGTTTCATTCATCAAATCACATATTTGACAAAACCATTGAATCATCAAGATATATTTTGGACATTTTATTTAATACCAAACCAAAATTAAATAAGACAAAAAATTTATTTCTCATAAAACATAAAATAGCAAAACCATGTCTCTACCTTGTAACAAGTTTCTCTAAACCTAGTACAATCTAAAGCCACACTAACATTTGCTTCAAGCCTATATAGCCCTAGCGTGACACTCATGCTTGGGTTGAGGTAGTGGTTTAGTTAGCGGATCAGCCACATTCTCATCCGTGTGAACTTTGCAGATTCTAACATCCTTCTTGTCAACTATCTCCTGAATAAGGTGATATTTCCTCATTACATGCTTGGATTTGTTATGTGATCTTGGTTCTTTTGCTTGTCCAATAGCACCAGAGCACTAGGTATGATATCTAGCTCTGTCAAGAATTTCATTATCCAAATTGCCTCCTTAGCTGCTTCAACCACTGCTAAATATTCTGCTACTGTCGTAGAGTCTGCTACAGTGCTTTGCTTTGAGCTGTTCCAACTCACTGCTCCTCCATTTAGACAAAAGACGTACCCTGACTGAGAGCGGTAATCATCTCTATCGATTTGGAAGCTCGCATCAGTATAACCTTTAACAACCAACTTACTTTCACCTCCATAGACTAAGAACATGCCTTTAGTTCTTCTCAAGTACTTAAGGATGCTCTTAGCTGCAATCCAGTGTGCTTCTCCTGGATTTGCTTGGAACCTGCTACACATGCTTAAGTCATATGCAACATCTGGTCGAGTACTTATCATAGCATACATGATACATGCATAAGATCTTATCATAGCACTTGTTTTCCGCGGCCACCGTTGGCTTGGCGGTTGGCTTAGGTTTTTCAGCAACAACGGCAACTTGCTTACCTTTGTCCTTCTTTCCTGCCCATTTCTTCTTAAAACCATTTCCCTTCTGAACCATCAAAACCTCTTTCTTTGGTTCTTTAGGGATATTCCTCTCGGCATTGACCAACAACCCGTGCAGCTCTTGCAAAGCCTTTTCAAACTCATTCATGTTGAAGGTCATCCTGAACTGATTGAAGTTGTCAGGCAATGAATGGAGAATAATGTCAGTAGCCAACTCTACCCTGTAAGGGAATCCAAGTCGTTCCATGTTTTCGAAAAGACCCATCATAGCAAAAACATGGGGGACAACAGCTTGACCCGGCTTCATGTGACATTCTAGTATCTCCCTATTGGTCTCATACCACTCAACTCGGGCCTGTGTTTGGAACATGGCCCGCAGCTCTTGCATGATGGTATAAGCATCCTTGGTTTCGAACCTCTTTTGGAGGTCTGGCTCCATGGCTGCTATCATCAGGCATGTGATCGGTACAGACCTATCATTGGCCTGCTTAGCACGACATTTGTCTGCTTCAGTTGATTCATCAGTAATCACAAGAAGTGGGGTTTCTAAGACATCCTCTCGACCCTCAGACCTCAGTACGAGTCTTAGGGTTCTTTCCCAAATTAATGAAGTTTTCACCATTCGCCCTGTCCTTTTCAAGGAAAGGACGAATTTTGAAAATAGAGTTGTTGTTGTTGTTGTTAGACATAGTATCTACGCACGTAAAAACAAAAGCAACGTTCAATTTTATGTTTATAAAACAGCCTAAAACATGCAAAGTTTTCTAGGTTGATCACCTATTCAATTTTAATGTCCCATTTGAATAAGTGAATACAAGATCCTATCAACATGCAACACTAAGTAGACGGAGGCCTTATCTTAATGTTACATTCTTAAGGTAAGTAAACTCTTTTACTAATTATAACACTTTATAATTCTTGTTTAGATTGGTAAACATCACATGCTTAACTATCTCTTGCTTCAAAACCCAAAACGCTTTTGATGATTTTGTTAAGGATAACCAAACTAAGTAGTAAAATTCGCAATTTTACCTTATCTTCCAAAATTAATGATAATACCCTGCGGAGGAATGACCTATTACTATTAATTAAGGGTTAAAAAGTACTTTATGTTTGGAAAAGCTAACCCTAATATTTGCGGGACCTAAGTTTATTATGTTGTTATGAATTAGTGAACTCTAGCGCATTGATAAACAACATACAATAAACTTATAAGCATAATAATAATAAAATGCATAATTAAATATGATCTAGTATGGCCCCTAATCCTAAGAACTAAGCATCATGGGCTCCTACTTGGACTCTTCATGGATCTCCATCCATCTTAGCCATGGGCCTTCTCTTGATGGGCTCGTCTTTGGATTACACAAGTATCAAAATAATTTAAATAATATCTAAATTAAATAAATTACAAAAATACTTAATGATACGCAGATCGTATTTAAATTACAAGAATACATCACGATACGCAGATCGTATTTTCTAATTTAAATTTGAGCCATACTAGTCATTCATAGCAATTATATCAAATATGAAATGCCACATAATAATATCACATATTATTCTTGCCATCAATCAAAATATCAAATATTCTTAATTAAAGCAAGAGGATAATATATTTAAGTAATCCCTAACCACCTAAAGATTCTATCCTAGAAAATCTAGCCTACTAATTTTAATTTGATTAAAGAATCAAATTATGGAATTAATTTATGACCCAGTCAAAATTAACATAATTAACATAATTTGAATTTGCTTAATCTTTTCAAAATTCTGTTTTACAAAATTTCAAAAAAAAAATTGTTCAAGATATTGCTGCCATTTTTTATTTTTTTTTTATTTTAATAAAACGTGGAACCACAACCAGCAGCACAAAGGTTGCCTTCCCACGCCAGCACTGCCCAGAAGCACGAACGGCCAGAATTCCGACAACCCATTCAGGTCGACTCCACCGGAATCTCGCCGGCACTCTCTTCCGCGAGCCGACGCGCGCAACAGCCGCCAACGCCGGCCCAGCAAGACGATCTTTGCTGCGCGCACGTCGTGCGTCGCATGCGTGGCTGCTGCAGCCACCTTCCCTCGTCGATTACTTTCGGTAGACCACCGGAGCAGCCACACCCACCTACCGGTGGTTCTGCCACCAGTCGTGGCTGCTCCTCTTCCCCCCTCCTTAATTTTTTTTTTGTTTGAAGGAAATTAAAATTACAACATTTTGCAAAATTAATTTATTGATCTTAATTAAATTAAACATAAACTCTTTTATGCCTAATTTAGAAAATTAATTTAAAATCTCCATTTGAATTAATTTTAGGGTTATTCACATAAATTAATCTCTAATTCATATAAAACTCTTTTCACATGAATTAATTTTCATACATAAACAATTTTTGAATATGAAAATTAGATTAATAATATGAATATTATATTCGAAATTTAGAGATCTAAAATTCAGAATTTAAATTTCGAAAATTAGGGTTGAATTTTCGGCCACTTTATATTGAAAAATTAAGCAATTAAATCTCCAATTAATTAGTCAATCCATAATTCAATTCCTCCCCTTAATCAAATTACAAATAGTCATGAACGCATCAAAATAAATCTAATTATTATGACCAAAAAACTATATGCAAGAGGCTAAAAATGATACCACTGTAGGATTATAAGTACTACAAGCGGAATTTCATGAATCATATTCATAAGCACTTAAAACAAGATCTCATGCATATACAATCAAGGATCACATAATAGTTTTAGAATTAGCCTTTGATGCGTGATTTCCACAAAGCTCTTTGAGATCCGGAGATAGAACCGCAACTGAGATTCCTCTACTTGGTCCACCAATCCAGATCAACACTCCACCAATGCTAGTTGGAAGTAAGGAGGTATCTTCTATTTCGGAGTAAAGTTACGTGACTTTTGGAGAGAGAGAGAAGGAGGAGAAAGAAAATAATGAGAGAAAACTGACTGCATTATTTTCTAATTCCCCCACCTAATTATAGGAACAAATTAGGTTAGGAATCCTCTCCCTTTACTCCTCTTTGGTCGGCCACCCCTAGAGTCCTTCATGGGCTCTAGGTCTTTCTTTTGTTGACCCAGATTGTTTAAGTGTGACCTTATAGGATCCATTTAATTGGGCTTCGGGTTTATTATTTACTAACTCGAAGTTCTATAGCATTCTCTAGCAAGACGTATAGACGACCCAATTTAATGAATTTATTATCTCCATAATATGATCCATGATATATTTAGTAATTGCATTAAAGTCGAGGACATAATTCCTTCAAATCTCAATACTACTCTCAATACTACTCTCCTCCTCCTTAATTCCTCCCTCTAAGAAAAATATCATTCAAAAAAGAAAGCAAAAATTATAATTAGTAAGTAAAGAAGTTCATCAAAAGAAAAACACAAAAAAGGGTTTAAGTTAGTAATTAAGTGGATTTAGAAACTCACTTAGAAATTATGAAAATCACAAAAAAAGTAGAATACTTTGCAAAAAGGAAGTGCATCATTGAGTTAGCAAGGTAAAGTTAAAGTTCTTGTTATTTTTCTTAATTATCTTCTTAATCACATACTAACTAGTCCTAATAGGTTCCCAACCTTAAATCACCCCAACTAGAATAGTCACCTCTAATAGAGAGACTCTTAGGAAATATGTGCTTATGTGATTTTTGTTAATCAAGTTGTTATTCATAACCAAAAACATGTTTTTATAAAAAAAATCAAGTAGAGTTGTGCATAAACATCTCCATAAAAAGAAAATGTGATGATGTAATTATGTTTAGTTTTAATTTCGCACTTCATTTCATTTTAAACATCTCCACAACAATAGTTTTCCTATGAAGTTAGAGATGTTTCCAGCAACTGAGCTTTGGAATTTCTAAAAAATAAATTTTTTACAATTAATAAAAAATCATACAACATTGTTGTGCAAAACTGATTTTGTCTAGTACCACATAAGCTTGTTATTTCAATAAAATTTAAAATAAACTCATTTAGATAAAACTAAAAACATCATCTTTAAAGTAGACATCAGTAGCTTTCCAAAAACATAAAAATCATGTTCATATTAATTTTATACAATTTTATATCATTTTTACAAAAACGTTCATGCAAATCATTAAATTCTAGAATACTGATTTTATCTTCAGTAAAGAAAATGAATAACAAAGGGTTTTAAAAAATTTCAATTCAAGTGAAATTTCCAGTCTAGTCCTGTAAAGTGTCTAGAATGTTCATACCAAAATTCACTTCAAACTAAGTTCAGTAAGTTGGATTTCAAATAACACTTTGGATAAATGTCCTATTTTGACCGGTTTTAGCATAAAACTCACCATAATTCAAGTTGTCACTAAAAGCTTGTGAATTTTTGACACAACATAAAGAACTCACTGATCTATCCATTGGTGTATCACATGTGCAATTTAACGCTTTTTACAGAAAGTTACGAATTTTATAAGTCAGTACAAGAACAAAAGTGCAATCTGGAAAATGAAATAAAGTTATTAACTCAAGTTTCATAAAAAAAGAATATTTTCTTTATATACGAAAATGTTAATTAAAAGTCATGAAATTTTCAGTTTCTCTTAAAATGATTCATTTTTATTATAAAAAATCAAAATCAAAGAGGTTAATTAATCTCTAATTTTCACAAGTTTACAAATAAACATGAATTCCAAAGCCCATTCAAGAGGATGAAGATCAAGGAGCATCATGGTGAAGATTAAGATTGAAGACTTGTATAGATCATAGAATTTATATATATTGTTCTAATAATAGTTCTTTGTAAATAGTTATTACATCACTCAATTAATGAAAAAAATATGGAGATCTTTATGCATAATTTTTATAAATAATTCCACAGTTCTCTTCAATAAAATGAGCAACCAATGTTATAATTATTTTATGTTGGGCCTAATATATCATAGTATATGAATCAAATGACCCAATCTCAATTAAGAGGAAAAATCGCAAATCTGACTAAGTTAAATTATATGATCATCCATCTTACACTTTAAAATTGTTCTCCATCTTCAAATGGATTAATCATATAATTTGACATAATTAGATTGGTAATTATGATCTCCGAATTGATTTTAGGTTGTTTCACGTGTCTCACTTTAAATGGCCAAATTCCAATTAGCCAAACACCATCTCCAAATTTGATCTCAAATTGATCATTTTTCTCAAAATGACTTAATAATCTTCAATTAAGATTATTTCTCAAAAGCCTTCAATTAGGAAACAAACCTCTTTTCCCAAGGCCCTTTTGAAAATTATAAATGTGATCACTAACTAAGATGGTTATTTCAATCCTTGATTAATCGTTAATTAGGGCGATTAACTCAAACTCTTCATTTAATCACTAATTAGGGTGGTTATCTCCAATCATTGGTTAATCGCTAATTAGGGTGATTAACTCAAACTCTTCATTTAATAACTAATTAGGGTGGTTATCTTAAACCTTAGTTAATCACTAATTAGGGTGATTACTTTAACCTTTCCTATTGAATCACTAATTAGGGTGATTATCTTAAAACCATTTTTAATCACTAATCAAGGTGATTATCTTTCCTTTTAAGTTTAATCACTAATTGAGGTGATTATCCTAACCTTCATTTTAATCGCTAATTAAGGTGATTAATTTAACCTTTCATATTTAATCACTAATTAGAGTGATTATCTTAAACCTTAATAATTATTAATTAGGGCGATTATTTTTCTCATTTCAATCACTAATTAGGGTGATTATCTTAAACCTTGAATAATCACTAATTAAGGTGATTACTTCATTCATTTTTAATTACTAATCAAGGTGATTATATTTCCTTCCTTTTTAATCACTAATTGAGGTGATTATCTTTCCTTCATATTTAATCACTATTTAAGGTGATTATCTTAATCCCATTTCAATCAGTAATTGGAGTGATTACCTCATTTTCCACTAGATTTGTTTAATTCCGAAGGTGAGTTATTCATAATCTATTTCTTGTTCTTCCCCCAATGGAATTGGCCATTTAGGGTGAGACATAAGATCGAAATACGATGGTTTTGATCCATGAGTGTATTCCAATCCCGCAATGATTGGTACGTAGTGCAACTTCGGTGATCAAACCTACCATGTACAAATGATATATTGGCCCTCTTAAAAATGATTGATGTGTATATGTGTAAACTATGTAATTTTCTTTCTTTTTAATAGCCATTATTACTTTAAAATAGAAAATAACGCATTTAGTAAGAGCCCGTTATGTAGAACGGAAGAGGAAACGAGTTTCAGATGTTCGCACCTAATAACCTAAACCTCGAACCCTATCTCATGGTATGAAAGACCAATTTTGAAAAAGCCTTATCCATATAAAGTCATCACCGTTTTAAATGATATTTCTATAAATTGATTTTAAAACGATTTATTAAATAAATTTGTCCCTATTCAGATATTAATAGGGTGGCGACTTCAAAGTTTTCTAAAAATCATAGTCCAATGAGAGACTTTTGTGGGATTCAGACCGTTAATTAAGACAGTAAAAAATCGGGTACCACACAACCTATTCATATTGGAAGGGGAAAGTTTGCAAGATTTAATAGTTTTTTATGACTACTTTAAGTTATGCTAGTGTTGAACAAGGTTCAATTATTAAGGAAGACTTTTTAAGTCCCTAATTCAAGGTTTTAAGTAAAGGTGTCAAAAACTGGGCCGACCCACGGGTGAACCCGCATGCGACCCAGACCCAACCTGTTCCGAGCCGAGAGTGGTCGGTTGGAAAGCCGACCCATTCCGACCCAGTGTCCACCCGTGCCCAGTTGAACCCGTGGAATTGGTAACCCAACCTGAACTGGGCCGACCCAGGTAGACCCGTGGCCAGTTGCACCCGTGAACAACTACCCTGACCCAACCTGTTTCCGACCCAAAACTAACCCGCACCCAACTTCACCCGCCAATGACCCAGTTAAACCCACCCAGTTATCACCCAACCCAGTTGTGACCCAACTCAGTTATCACCCAACCCAGTTGTGACCCAACCCAGTTAGAAGCCGACCCAGTTGTGACCCAACCCAGTTATCACCGACCCAGTTGTACCCAACCCAGTTATCACCCAACTCAGTTGTGCTCCAACCCAGTTACCACCCGACCCAACTTAACCCGACCCAAAACCATTCCGACCCAACTTCACTAATGAGTAGTTAAACAGATATTGTTTTGTTGGTCAATTTTATTATTTGCACAGAAAATATTCGTCACTTTTTTTGGTCAAAGTAATTGACAAATATTATTTGTCAGGAAATACTTAAGATCTCTAAAAGAATTATTTGTTAGGAAAAATAGAGGGTAGATTCTCAGGTGCAACACCTTCTTCATGGAACTCATGTAACCATAATGGGAAGAGAAAATTGGATGTTGTGTGTAAACAAAGTGGTAGAAGTAGTAGTGTTCGTGGTCGTCGTCGTCCTAAGAAGGCGAAGTTCCCTGTTGGTTTTGTAGCTTAGAATGCTGATTATCACTATTCCAATTCTCATCCACCTAGGCACAATTTTTATTATTATCAAGAAGTAGTCTAAGTTTTGCTACTTCAAATTTTGTCCAAAAAAAAACCAAATTTTCATAGGCATTGGTAGAAAAATTGTTAGAGAGTAGATTCTCATACTTGTATTCATTTAATTACAATATAGAGATTCATTAATGTTCAAAGGAAAGTTTTATTCTTTGTGATATTGGAGCAAATTTTTTTACAGTACTTCATATCCAGTGTTGAGTTGTGACCACTTATTTTCATGTATTTGGTGCTTGGAAATTATAAGCGAAAGATTAGGTGAGGCAAATAACAAAGAATAGTTTTTGGATCAATTTAATTTCTCATTGTTTGGGTACAGGAAGGGATATTGAGAGAATAAGACAAGTAAATCAGGAAAAATATAAAACTCTTATATTCATATACTTCAATGTTTACAAAAAAGATAAAGTACACTTACAAATGAATAATGTAAATAACAAAATGAGTAAGTCTAAACTCTAAAATAACAAAATGTCTACAATTATTGAACTAATAGTCTAAATGTCAACAACAACAGCAACAACAGACCACCAGCAGCAGCAGCAACAACAACAGACCACCACCACCACCAAGAGACCAAAGCGAAGAAACAGACCAGCAGCAAGAACAAGATCGCAAGAACGAACACTGCAGACAACAACGGCCAACAAAGCAGCGAAAGAACAACATATGGTAGAAAACACCAACAAAAACTCCCAAAGAAAAAGAAAAGTAGCGAAGAACTGAAGATAAGTGTCAATTATAAACAAGTAAATATTGCAAAGATAACAAAATTAAATTTACTTTTGAAATCAGTAATGGCTCTCAGGTACACAAGTTGACCTCATCATCGAGCACTCGATTCTAATTAACAACACAACTTCACAACACAAGAAAGCCAGCAAAAGTGACACGAGCATCCACAATTCTGTGTCTTTTAAACAATACCAAACCAATTTTACCAATCAAGTGCATATCATGTCCAATAAGACAAAAGAAAAGTAGCTCCACATCGTGACACTTAGGGCAAAACATGTGTGTAAAGTAAAATGTAGCCAAAAAGAGTCGCAAACAAGTCAACAACCAATGATCTTTGCGCAAGGGATATTTATTAAGCAAAAGGATTTAGAACAACTAACCAAACCCAACAATTCTGTTTAGGGTTTATAATTTTAGGGTTAGGGTTTGGGTTTAGGTTTAGGGTTTGGGTCTAGGGTTAGGAACCCAGAAAACAACAAACCATACCCAGAACACAAACAAACCCCAAACACAAAGAAACCCCAAACACAAACAAACCCCCGAACACAACCAACCCACAAACACAAACCCAAAAACAAACACAAACCCAGAACACAACACAAACCCAGAACACAACCATCAAACATTTTCAATAGGCCATAACAACAACCATCAAACAACCACCATCAAACAACAACCATCAAACAACACAATCATCATGGAATTGAATCATAATCAAAATCAGTAGGCTCGGTATCTTTAACAACTTCAAGAGACTCCTCATCCTCAATCTTAGAATAACCAAAGATCCAATTTTGGCAAGTCACAAGAGCCTCAACATTTTTAGGCAGCAAACGCGTGCGATACTTTGTTAAAATTCTGCCACCATACTAAATGAAGACTCGGAGGTCACATATGTAATGGGGATAGCCAACACATCTCTAGCCATCTCTAGACTCCCACATGGGTTTTCCAATAAGCCAAAACATCAAAACGGTCATCTTGGTCAGCGGGAGCATGAGGGGCACTGAAATATGATTCCATATCATTTTCAATACCCCTACTAGAAGCAACATTGGCACTAAAACTCTAAAAAACAGCAAATTAAATAGTATCACAAAACTATTAACAATCACAAACTGTAAAGTAATCATGAATCAATCAAATGTTACACATAGTAGGCAACCTTTCCAACACTGGCCTTCTTAAAAGGACGGGCAAGCGACCTTGCAAAACTTGGAGTGGATGAATCAGATCGGTAGTCATAGAAGATGTAGTGGAAGAGGGTTGGAGTTGTAAGTGAGAATAAACACTAGCATAGTGCGTATACAACTCAGTAAAGGCATCAACAACCTCTTTAACCTTACCATCAAGATGTTGGGGCAAATAAACAGTAGCATACAACTCATGAACAAAGTTTTTTTTTGTAACGGGGATCAAGCATGAGAGCAATAGTAAGAATCAAAGAATAATTCTCCCAATACTTGTTAAATTTTTCATACATAGGAGCAGCCATAAGACGAATAGAATCGGTTGGGTTTTCTTTAGCATAAAACAGTAGACTTTCAATCAAAACAATGTTCTCAACATATAGGTTGGAGGTTGGCAGTGGGGTAATCAGAACCAGAAAAAAGACACGTGATATCATAAAACGGTTCAAGAAAATCACAAACATTTTGGACAGTTTCCCATTCAGAATCACTTAGAGAAACATCTAAACCATGCTCAAGTAAACAATACCTATCTACAGCCTCCCTAGCTTCCAAACACCTACGAAGCATAAGATAGGTAGAATTCCAACGAGTACGAACATCACCAATCAATGAACCAGAAAAACCAGTATTCACATACTTAACACAATCATCAAACCTCTCTTTCCTAATGTTTGAAAAAGAAACATATGTAACAACTTGTTGCAACATCAAAACAGTTTTATCCATAAACTTAAAACCAGCTTGGACAATCAGATTTAATATATGGGCAGAACATCTAACATGAAAAAACTTACCAGAACAAGGCAACAGATTAGTTTTATTCAAGTCCCTAACCATCTCTTGAATCATAACATCATTGGCAATAGCATTATCACAAGTCAAAGAAAACACTTTATCTCTAATATTCCACTCATCAAACAAATCAAGAGTAAACTTACCCAACTCCTTACCAGTGTGGAACCCAGGAAAATGTCTAAAAACAAGAATTTTAGAACGCAGCACCCAAGAGTTATCAACATAATGAGCAGTCAAAATAGTAAAACTAACATTATTAAGTGCAGACCACAAATCACAAGTACAACACACTTTTCCTTCTAAATTACCTATAGTTGTCTTTAATTGAGCTTTAAGAGCAGCAAATTGATTAGTGCAATGCTTAAGCATAGTATTTCTAGAAATATGCTTCACATTAGGATTCAAGTAAGAAAGCAATTCCCTATACTTAGTATGCTCAACAATCAACAGTGGATATGCATGACACATAATAGCTTCAGCAAACATACGACATAAAGCTTTTTGATCCTGATGTCCCCCAGGTTGAGCAGCTCTTACTTTTAAGTAAGCTTCACACTTCTCTAAATGTTTATTTTGGTTATTAGTACCTTGGGTTCCCTCAGCACGATAGGTCTTAGCATTACAATGCTTACATGTAGAAAATATCTTACCATCTTCCTTCTTAAACAAGGTAAAGTGTTGCCAAACTTGGCGCACGCCTCCCAAACAGAGGGGGATCATGGGTTTGGGGAGAAATGGTTTCCTCCTCAACGAAAGGGAATTGGACCCAATAATGGAGTCCAATGTCAATCGATCAACCGAAAAATAAATTAACACATTTAAAGTTTAAACAAGGCGTAGTCTAAACAAGGCAGAGTCAAGGTCAGAGTAAAGGTCAAGGTCAAGGTCGGTGTCAAGGTCAAGGTCAAGGTCAAGGTCAAGGTTAAGGTCAAGGTCAAGGTCAAGGTCAAGGTCAAGGTTAAGGTTAAGGTTAAGGTCAAGGTCAAGGTCAAGGTCAAGGTCGGGGTTTTGGGTTTAGGATTTAGGGTTTAGGTTTAGGGTTTAGGATTTAGGATTTAGGGTTTAGGGTTTAGTGTTAGGGTTAGGGTTTAGGGTTTAGGGTTTAGGGTTATACCCTCAACACTAACCCTAAACGGAAACCCTAAACACAAACCCCTAAACACAAAACCCAGAAACCCAAAACCCAGAAACACAAACCCAGAAACACAAACCCCTAAACACAAAACCCAGAAACACAAAGCCCAGAAACACAAGCCCGGAAACACAACCCCAAAAACACAAGCCCAAAAACACAAGCCCCGAAACACAAGCCTAGAAACACAAGCCCAGAACACAAGCCCGGAACACAAACCCAGAAACAAAACCCAGAAACACAAACAAGTGAAACAACAAATATAACCCGAATACAAACCCAGACACAAAACCCGAATACAAACCCAGACACAAAACCCTAACACAAACCCAGAAGCGTAAACACAAACATCAACAAACAGCATAATTTCATATCGCAAACATGATATACAAGAACAAACATGATACACATAATAATGATTCATGAACAAACATGACATACAAGAACAACGAAAAAATAATATACAAATATGATGAAATTAAAAACTAATATACGAACCTTAGTGAAACTGAAAACGAACACATAATCAAAAAACGAACACATAATAAAAAAACGAATACATAATTAAAAATGAACACATAATAAAAAAATGAACACATAATTAAAAACTAACACATAATCAAAAAACATTTTAATTAATTCATGGATATAATTTTTAGCACAAACCCTAAAATTCCAGATCTGAAATATGACAAAGAAAACAAAAAAAAACATGATATTCCAGCAGATCTGCAAATCTGGACCAGCACATATCCCACAATCACAATCAAGCAGATCTTCACCTAATTCTAAAAAAAATACGAAAATTAGAAGACTTACCTGGTTTTTTGCTTTTGTTTTCCCCCGATCTTCAATTTGTTACCTTTTTCTTCAAATCCACGCCTTTTTTCTTCAAATCCACGCCTTTTTTCTTCAAATCTTCACCACAAACCTCTATGTTCTTCGGAAAAATTGATAGAGAAAGTGAGAAACTCATAATTTTAGTTTTTTGATCGGAAATTTTGAGAGAAGGACCGAGAATTTTAGGGTTTTTTTTGGGTTTTTATCGGAAATTGAGAGAAGGACTAAGAATTTAAGGGTTTTTTTTGGCTTTTGATCGGAAAATGAGAGAAGGGTTGAGATTTTAGTCAATTTTTTGATCGGAAAATGAGAGAAGGGCGGTTGAATTTTAGGTTTTTTAGGGTTTTTCTTTATCGGAAAATGAGAGAATGAGAAGAGACTGGAGAGAAACTGAGTCTAGGTTTTGCCGTTTTGGTTTTGCAAGAAGTGAAATGAGGGGGCATTAAAAACGCGGTTTATATAGTAGGGAATTTTAGGGGGTTTTTTTTAATCTAAATCGTTGGTTTGTAGAATGAATGGCTCAGATTTTTGAGTGAAGATTTTAGATGTTAGAGAGTAAGTAAATAAATGAAGGGCACAGATTTTATATTGGCTAATCAATGGTCTCAAACCATGATCCATGCTTTATTTTTTTTACCAATGAACATCAAGAGTTACCAAGCACATGGATTTCAAAATATCAATGGTTGGATTTTATCTTTCTCAAATCAATGGTTAAGGTTAAGTTAAGTATTGTATTTTCTAATTTCTAAATTAATAATTCTAGACAACTAATCTAGACTTCTAGTATTAATTTGTTTAGTTATTAGTAATTTAGTAATCTACTTAAAATCTTAAATTCCTAAACAATTATTAATATTATAAATTAATAAAAATTATAAACTTTAGAAGTTTAATCAGTATTTTTAATTTTAAACAAGTTGATTCATGTAAAGATGATTATGAATAACGTGAAACTGTTATGAATTACCGTAATACTGATACGACGATGTCGATACGTATAGCAACTCAAAGATATGGATAATCAAATAAACTCGAGACTCCTAAGTCCTATCTTAGTATCTTAGTATATTTTAAGATCCACAACTGAAACATCAACGATGAAAGTCAATCAATCTAATGATGCTTCGATTATTATTAACCGTGTAAGAAAATCGATGATCGAGCGCTACCTTTTATAAAGAACCCCGTAACACGAAAGATGAAAGACGATCAATCTTTTGATGGTTTTGATTAATGTCAAAGACAATCAATCTTATGATCATTTGATCTATGTGAACCTTAACTTAACGAAAGTCGATTAACAACCGTTTAACATGGACCGTTTAATAAGATCTCCTCCTATGTTACTATCTTTTAAGATCAACAACCGAAACATCAACGATCTTGATCCTCCACTGATATGATTGGTATTAACTATGATCTACTTTCATAGTTTCAATGTTTCATCCTCTACTGATATGATTATGTATCATCTTGATCACAGTTATCATCTTTATATTCGATTAACGTTGATCATTGTTACTTGTTCAGTTGTTCCATGAACGATGAAAGTCGAACAATTTTATAATTATGATGCTTTCATTAATGTCAACCTAATTCTATAATTTTAACTCTTTTTGTTGCTATGTAGTGACTCGGTGAGAGTGAGTAAGTCACTAACTAACTAAATATTTAAGTTTAATAATTTATTGACTTTAATCAATAATCGGTATGGACTTATGCCTTAGCCCTTATGGTTGTTACTTGAATACTTATGCAATCATGAATAAGAATAACCTGATGGCCAATAGCCAATAATATAACTATCACTAGTAGAAAAAACCTCAAGTGCTCCGGTTTTTTAGGCCTCAAATGCTCCGTATTTCACGCGTAGCAGATACCATACGAGCATTTGAGACTCTTACAAATGCTCCGGTTGCAACCGGAGCATTTGGCAACACAAATGCTCCGGTTTTTCGGAAAAACCGAAGCATTTGTGCTACCAAATGCTCCGGTTTTTCCTAAAAACCGGAGCGTTTGAGGCCCAAGAAAAATAAAAAAAAAAAAATTTTTTTTGCTTTTTTTATGCTAAATTAATGCATAATCAATTATATATAGATAAAAAGTTACATTTCTAATATTTTTGTTCCTGAATACAATAAATACTACAAAGAGTTTGAAGCAACAATCTCCTACTCTGAGGACTCAAAACAGTTACATAAATAGAGCTCGCCTCCAATATAGCTTCGCCATCAAGAGACTTGATAATATATAGAACATCAGGCACTTGAGTAACCACTTTCATACACAAATTGATTATCAGGTTCAACAGTAGAGCAATAATCAGCTTTTATAAGTTTTCTGCAAAATTTACTGAGAAGCCAAGACAACTATGCTTTACATCACATATAAACGAATAAATTCTCTAACCAGAATCATAATTTCTTCAAAATGATGAAGTAGGCTCATACTAATTCATTGTGAACGCATTCGCGTACACCGACAATAGATGGATTGATTACATCGATAAATTGGGAAATTAAATATTGTATTCCATCTAAGCCTTTAGTCTGCATGATACAGGAAGTCAGCATCTTGCATTTGTACGAACTAAGCTACAAGAATTGTACTACATGCAAGAACTAAAACTATTTAAGCTCTTTATATATTCTACATTCAAGAAACATACCAATCTGGAAAGAGAACCTAGTGTGGTTGCACATGAATGAAGATCAAAGCACGTATGATGCCGAGCCAACGAGATCCAAATCCCTAAACATATCAAAGAGTACAAAACAGAGAAAGGGTTCAAGAGTAACCGATATATGCTACACAAGAACACAACAAAGCTAGTTGTGGTGCCTAAGTTGCTCCAATCTATATAAAGAAGTGCATAATAAGATTTTGTCAGATGCTCCCTAATTCAAATCAATTTCATTTTTATCTCCCTAATTCGATATATGTCATCCTGGATTAATTAATTTGATTTTATTTTATCTTATTTGAAGTGCATTTAAATTCTATAGTCTACACTTTGCAGGATGCTACATTGATCTCTTTGGTGAGAATCGAGTATTTTCCCTCCGATATCTTTGCTCGTTATTGAATTCATGCGACAAAATGATGTTTCACATTTACGCTCGAAAGGAACAGACCAAAAAATAAATTTCACATTTTATTTCCCGAGAAAGTGAGGTGAAATGAAAGCGTAAGCTATACTATATGTCACCAAGTTTATAGTAATTCTCTAGACCAAAAGATTTTGCGAGATAATTGAAATTTGGAGAAATCACATAATTATTCGGGTTAAATCTTAAGGGACATCACCATTTCGTGAAGCCTTTTTCACTAGCCGGAAGATAGGCGTGCCCGAAGAACCAACACGAGAGGGTTTTAGACTTAAGACCAAAAAGCTGCCAGCAATCGCCCCAAGAAAATTTCAACAATGTTTTCAAGATCCCGTTACCGAAAAAGAGTGTATGTTATGAGAAAATTAGAGAAAGAACTGCTTTGAGAATTAGGGACTTGAGAATGGAAACTCATTAAAAGAAGGGACCAGGAGATTGTTGTGGATTTCAACAAAGTGTCGACCTTGTAAGCCGTTTCACACATCCATAACATAATATTCGTCAAAATTACGTAAAAAAAAAAATCAACACGCAAAACACAACACCCACGCACATCTCCTTGAAAGAAGACGCAAAGTCAACAATGCATATTAACCTCACTTAACAATTTCTATAACAGGATGTGTTAAAAACTAAGTGAGCACACTATAGCAATAGTTATATATATATATATATATATATATATATATATATATATATATATATATATATATATATATATATATATATATATATATATATATATATATATATATATATATATATATATATATATATATATATATATATATTGATCTTAAGTACATGATCAAGGGGTGAGAGATGGAGAAAAAATTCAGCTGATAACAAAGGGCTACGGCTAAGATGTATTATCTCACCTCCCCCCTCTAGGTGTAGCAACTTTCACGAGTCATGCCATGTAAATATGGAAAATGGAAGTATATTTTCCGGGTGCCTACTAGTCTCAACTAATTAGGGGTAAATTAGACCTTAGCACTTGATAGGAAGAGATATGAGGTACGCTTACAACTTACATGTAATAGGTAGTTATGATAAGCAAGATAAAATGATATTCACCTGTTACCAAAGCAAGGGTGTCGCAGTGATATACTAATATTAGCTACCTGAATGTTATGGTGAGCCTTAGCTTCTTTAGGTTGCAACATATGACACACAAAAGATTAGCATCGAAGCAGGTACCACAACTTTACTCCACTGATTTTCTGCAGACAGAAAAACATGTGAAAGATTAGAGTGAGAATTGAGATAGAACTAACTTTTTCGATAGTGGCATGTTGGCAGGTAGCTCTTATCAGACATCATAGCATGATAAATTGTCGAGAAAGCACACAATCCAACGAATATCTCACTGCCTATTATAATACCAAACTAAACCAAAATGAAAGCTGCCATAGACTTTAATATGGTGTAAAACAGAATTATGTCTTGTTCATTACATTTCGCCACGAGAAGTCAACGAAACATTTTAATGAGTTAATTCCGACTAATATTTGAACAAGCTCTCAAAATTTTAGAATAACACTAAAATATTTTCCATTTAGAGTGTGTCTATCACCATCACCAATAATTACAATCATCATGAAATTTGTTTCCTAAAAGCCACATTATACGTTCTTGAATTTCTCTTTACGGATTAACTTCCATACATTAGGATAGCTCACTCACTGGTAGCTAATTAAGCTAAACCATGTAATGAAATTAAAAGATATGGGTACTCGGTAAACAAATTGTCCATTCAATAACAGAGTTTTCAAGGACAAATGAATGACTATAAAATTAGAGACTCACCTCAAGTACTACGAGTTGATGACCTCTGCATATCTCACAAAGAACATTTGATAAATCACTCCTAGCAGAGTGCGTAGCATAGCCTCTAATGTTCTTCCCGTCAATATAATAAAAACAAGTCAATGCTATTCGAGATCCCAATGCAATGCAATGAAGTAAATACAAAATGTCATTAGATGTAAAAACATATATGAGACGAGTAAGCATATAAAAACAGCAAGAGTAATGGTGCTTAATCATGGTGCTTGAAACATCAAAACATAAAAAAAAAATTAAAACATTTCCAAGTGTTATCTCACCTGAGTAAGACCCAACCATGGTGCTTAAACTTTACATCGACAAATGATATGCCTCTTAGTAACATAGAGATTGAATAAATCTCTACAAACCCATATGCGAGAATATAAAGAAAGCCAATGTTGTAGAATCATATGTGGTACCTTTGAGTAGCCGAAGTCGCATATCTTCAATCGAGGAGCAGGACTTCCATCCAGTAAAGTGTTCTCCAACTTTAGGTCTCGATGACACACTTGCTTCATCATGAAATAAGATTTATAAGAGGAGAGCCATCAAATCATATTGTTTGTGTCTATATAAAAAGTTAAAATACAAAGAGATTGCATCATAAACCATTGCGTGACAATAGCTAACTCCCGAAATAAGTTGTTGAAAAAAGAAGCGAGCCTCGCAAAACAAGCGTCGGTAGAAATAATATACAATAGTACTACTAACAAGAAGGAAAGAGCGGCTCGGAACAAGAACTTCATCTTCATTGAACCGGCCTGCATTACATATTCGCTCAAATAGCTCTCCTCTAGATGCATACTCCATTACAATTGCCAAATGGGTAGGTGTTAATATGACTCCGCTCAAAATTCGGATAGATGGAAAGCGCACTAAGCACCTCTAAATGCAAAGGTTATAAGAAAATGGTTCGAACAAACCTCTTTAAACCTAACAATATTTGGGTGCCTCAAAGACCTATGATTAATGATCTCTCGTTGAACCGTCTTGTTGAACATTTGCTAGCAAGCCACAGTAGAGAGTCATTTAAAAATAGCTTACTGAAATAGTTTCTTGGACTTTTGTAGACTTCTCGGTCATACTTAGACCGTTATCTTATTTACTCAATCAAGCACACTAGAGAATCTTAAAATAAATCTAATGAATCAATTTACACTCAAATATGTATATTTTTCAAAAAGCCAATTTCAAATTCCGAATATTGATCTCCACGCTTTAGCCCAATTTTTCAAGAAGCCTCTTTAATCACTTGATAAGGAATTAGCCCAAAATTAATTAAACATCTAACCGTTTATTTGAGCCATCATTAAACACCTCGGTGCTTCAAGTAGAGAAGCATGACAGATTTGTTGGCGAGGGAAACAAGGGGAAGGCACTTTTATCAAACAAAAAGACAAGGCGAAAATCGTGTATTATACAATAGGTATCATATCCAACTATAATCGTGTATAAACGTCTTACTACTTGATCATGAATAGACTGTCTCACCATTAAAAACAAATCAACAAAATAAGTTTCCACCAAATCATCAAAAAATCAAAGCAAATTTGAAGAATCCAAACATCGAAATTAAAATGCACTCAAATTCCTAATAACTCCAACAAACCATCAAAAATCAATGAATATCTCGGAATTCGAACATCAAAAACAAAATTCACTCAAAGTCCCACAAACTCCAAAGAAACCATCGAAACATCATCCATCTTCGAATCAAACATCAAAATCCCTAATACTTCATAAATTGGATTGACAACTTCACGACCAAAAATCATACAAGTTTATAAGAATCAATTCACAAAAACTAAAGTAGACGCACTAACGAAAGTCAAGTATGGCAAACCGATATTCGCGAATTAAACAAAATAAATGAAGAATCAATTCACAAAACCTAAAAAAAGGCACTAACGAAAAGTCGAGTGTTACCTTCGAGATCTCGAGAACAAGGAGAGAGAAAGCAAGAATTAGGGTTACCTTCGATCTAACGACATCGACGAACTCTTCTATCTCCCCGTTGTTCGTGAGAGAAGGCTTGAAAAATTGGTTCTTGAGCAGCGGCGGCGGGATGCGGCACCGCTGTTCGTGGAGGAGAGTAGTTCGTTAGAGAAAGCGTGAAAAAGAGGGAAAAAAAGGAGTTAGTGAGAGAGAGAATCACTTAATCAAAACTCAAACAAGATGGTAGGAGGTGGAGGTTGGTGTTTTTGTGGTGGGAGGAGGAGACGAGAAACGAGAGACGAGAGGGGAGACGAGAGACGAGAGGGGAGACGAGAGACAGAGAAAAATAGGTTTGGGGGGGAACAGGTAGGGAATAGCCGAATAGGGATTATGAGGGAGGGAGGGAGCGAGGCAAAAAAAAAACATAGAACCACAAATGCTCCGATGGACCGCAGCATTTATTAATTTTTTAATTAAAATTTTGAAGGAACTCACGTAATGCTCCGTTTGTGGAACAAACGGAGCATTTGGTAAGTAGCAAAAGAGCATTTTTCCACTAGTGTATATAAATTATAAGTCTTAGTTTAGTAACTTTTTAAATAAATTAGTAATATAAGTAATTAAGTATCAATGTATATTATCACAAAATTCACAATGACTCAATCACAATTCACAATATCAGTATATGATCACATGTTAATTGTTATAACTTTCGTCTTCGTAACTTAATATATACTATATAATTCCGACCCAAGTCATTCCAAGAGCCGATTTGTTCCGACCCAAGTCAATACACCGCCGGTTTGAGGCTTCAGCCGACCCAAGTCCTATCGAGAGCCGATTTATTCCAACCCAAGTCATTCCGAAAGCCGATTTCTTCCGACCCAAGTCATTCCGAAAGCCGATTTCTTCCGACCCAAGTCATTCCGAAAGCCGATTTATTCCGACCCAAGTCATTCCGATAACGATTTCTTCCGACCCAAGTAATTCCGAAAGCCGATTTATTCCGACCCAAGTCATCCCGATACCGATTTCTTCCGACCCAAATCATTCCAAAAGTCGATTTATTCCGACCCAAGTCATTCCGATATCGATTTCTTCCGACCCAAGTCATTCCGAAAGCCGATTTATTCCGACCCAAGTCATTCCAAAAGCCGATTTCTTCCGACCCAATTCATTCCGAAAGCCGATTTCTTCCGACCCAAGTTATTCCGAAAGCCGATTTATTCCGACCCAAGTTATTTCGAAAGCCGATTTATTCCGACCCAAGTTATTCCGAAAGCCGATTTGGGCCGACTTCACCTTATTCCATTCCGACCCAAATTCACCCAACCCAGATACCGACCGACCCAGTTCCAGCCGACCCAGTTCCGAGAGCTCTCTCACCCAGTTGAACCCGACCCAAGTCCACCCGACCCACCCAGTTCCGACCCATGGCACACTCTCACCCAGATTATTCTGACCCAAATCATTCCGACCCAGGTTGGGTCAACCCAAACCCAGCCAGTGACCCAGATTGACACCACTAGTTTAAAGGTTTAACAAAGGTGAGTTATTATTATGTGACCACTCCTTATTAATAATATAAAAACATATTATAAGTGTTCATGTTTGTTATTATTTTATCATATTGTTGTACCTAATAAAAATTGTTAAACACTTAAAGAGAAAGAGAATGGCATGAAAACTCATAGGATGGATCCCCTATTGAGTATTGAACAAGGGGGGAGAAGTAGTCTTTGAACTACCTTCTCCTACACATATTAACTTGTATGACGATACAGTTAATTATTTTATTATAATCGAGTTAGATAAGTTATCTAAACTTCATGAGTAAAGTTAGTTAAGGACACTTCTCGGGGGTATGATCATATAGATTTTCAAGGTTTATCTACTAAAGGCAGTCAAAGACGCTTTTGTTATTCAAAGTTTAGTAGCCCGTCTGATTCCAAAGTGAGGACGGTGTCAGTTCCATGCCAGATCAATATTAATAAAAGTTATGGAGTCGTTTGTTAATTAATTCCTAGAAAGTCAAGCATGATTTGTTGTTTACAGTTTTCTAATATCATGTTTAGGACCCACATTCTATTAATTTGGTTAAGTACGTACTCAAGATTAGCTAACTTGTTCTTTGTGGGTTTGGTTGCATGTTTTATAATGATCCATACTTATTGCTTATAAATTATGGGGAGCAGATTACTAACAGGTTTTCCAGATTCATGCATGGGAGTTAGCCGTTGAAGTTGGATTTCATCTTATTTCTATGAGACATTGTGTTTCATATCTTTCTTTTAATTTTGAATTTTGGATTTATTATATTTTTAATAAGGGGCCTTAAAGGGTTTCCAACTTGTAGTTTAGTTATTTTCAGTTAATAAAGTCTTTCGCTGTGTTATTTTCAAATGTTAGCAAGTTTGATTTCTTGAACTATTATTCAGCTGTATCACTATTATAGTAGGGAGGAATTTGGGGGTGTTATAAAGTGGTACCAGATTATTTATACAAATTATTTTAAAGCGCATTGAAAAAAATACTCTCTATTAAATGGGTAGTTAAAGGGGATTAGAAGCATGTAGATTGTAATTTTGTATGCATTTAGAGCTAAGTATTAAAGCTATTATGTCAAGCATTTTTTATTTGCTTAGCGAATAAATTATATTCCCTTGATGTTAAGTGTTTTGTGTTCTTTTTGTGGTATACGTAATCATGTAATGTGTTTATTTAGTATAACTATTATTTCTATTTTTTTAATCTTTTTTCGATGTCTAAATTCGATGCTAAAAGTGTGCTCTTATTTTATTTAAGAGTGGAATTAGGTGCTTTAGTGACAAGGTTGTCACGAATATAAGAAGGATTAAGGTACAAGATATCAAGTAGATATTAAAGGAATATTTTATATAGATATGTATTATTATTTGTATGTGAAAGTCAAGTGACTTTATTATATGCATTAAATTCTTATGCTAGAGATTAATTTTTGGAAAAGTTAGAAGGATTTTTATATGATAAATTATTAGTAATTGATGTAGTTGTTGTTATTTGAAACTTTGTGGGTTATGCCATGAGTTTATAAAAGTATAATATATGGTCAATTTTTAACTAAGTGTGGTTACTTATTGACTAGAAATTTTTGCATTATCATTACGTATAAGGAGTTAGTTTATAATATAGAGGTTAATTCTACTGAATTTGTTGGATTACACTAGTACAAAATTAGCGATTTGCGTCGGACCTGGGACCACCATTTACGTCGGACATTGGTCTGACGGCACAGGTCTCGACGCAGATAGGGGAGACATGATCTGCGTCGGATTAGGACACGACGCAGATTATAGTCTATTTGCGTCGGACACTAAGCAACGTCCGACGCACATGATCTTGCAAACAGCACCCAGCATGCACAATACGGTAAGCATCTGCGTCGGATGCTTGGCAAAGTGCGACGCAGATGAAGAGCCATTTGCGTCGCACATTGCCAACATGCGACGCAATTGATGATATGTGAAAAATAAAAATAAAACAGTACCAAAGCATGAATGCTTTAGTACTGCATTCGAGGAAAAACAAATCTGCCAATAATTTACACCAAACGGAATTTCCAGCCAAACAATTTGCAATATGACATTCGAAATGAATTATTCAGTTACAAACTAACAGAGGAATTATCCGAAATCTGAACAAGTATCAATGATCTAAAAAGGAATTAAAAAAGAGACAAGTGAAATAATGAAATTAACAAAGGAAAAAATCTGAACAACTATCAAAAATTAAATATTCAGATTTAACATACAAAAAACGAAATTAAAAAACTGAACCTAAAAAAAATCAGATCTAACATACAAGAATGAAATTGCACTAAATATATTTTAAAAAAAAACCTAAATCGCCAAAATCAGATCGAACTTCATTCTCGTTCTTCTTCAATTCTCGTTCTTGTCTTCTGATGATTTGTAGAAACGGTAAATAAATGATAGAAATAAGTTAAGCAAAATGTAGAGGATGAAGAGCAAAGACAAGGTAGGAAAAGAAAATTGCACTAAATATATTTTGATTTTGAGTTATGTTCAGCAACAGTCCAAAATTTCACGTTTTTTAAAAAAAAAAATTCTAAGGAAGAATTTTCAAACCTGGGAGCTTTACATAAATTAAATCAGAAATTATACATGCAAAGGTATGCGTTGATATTTCTTCTTCAATTCGAACATCTCCTTCAATTCGAACAGCGCTGAATCTATGATGTTGACTTGGAGCCGTTGATTGAGTGTGGATAGGAGAATTATTCATGATAAACACGTGTGATGGGGAAAATCAGTCAATGAATTAGGATCGATGATGGAGTAAAATAAAAATGGGAGTTTGACGAGAGAAGAATAGAGAGGGGGAGAGAGAGGAGGAAGGAGAGACAGGGAAGGTGACGGCTGGGTTAGTGGGTTTGAAGTAAATTGGTAGGGTTTGAGATTTAATTTGAAAGGGGAAGCAAATTTGCGTCGCACGGACATTAAGGTCCGACGCGAATAGTATCCTAAATAAGGCCCAAATGCAATTTCACGCACGATAATAAGAAACCCATGTGCGTCGGACGGGCTTAAAGATCCGACGCAAATCATGGGATCCAGTCGCCCTATAGCTGTGTTTGACGCAAATCGTGTTCGGCATCTGCGTCGCGTTCTCAACCTCGTTCGACGCAAATGACCCTACCACCCATCTGCTGTCATTTTGTGCGTCGCACGTTCTCTAATGTGCGACGCAAATAGGCTATTTGCGTCAGTGCTTCTATCGTGCGACGCACATAGACTGACGCAAATTTGCATTTTTCTACTCGTGTTATTTGAAGTACAAATAAATTATGTGACGATTAGACGTGCTTTTTTTATTTCACGTAATTAAGTTAGAACGAACCTAGCATTGAACCAACATCTCACCCATGACAGGATTAAAATTCCAAGAAGGAGTCCACGAGGTGGAAGTGGTGGTAGAGATGAGATGACACAAATGTAAGAGATTCAGGCCGATCTTGGTCAATTGATTCAAGTCATAATTAACTTGGTGCAGGAAAGGGATAATACTCCTAGAAATAATGTGGCTGGAGAGAATTTTAAGAAAATAGGGCAAACTAAGCCACCTTTCTTCATTGGGAAAGGAGACCCTGCTGCTTTGGAGGACTGGATTCGAGATTTTGATAGATTGTTTGAAATAATTAATTCTCCTGATAACTTGAAAGTGATAAATGTTGTGTTTTATATTCAGGAAAAAGTCGATATTTGGTGGCATCAACACAAAGCTGCACTTCTTGCTACTGAAGGCTTTGGATGGGAACAATTTAAGGTGGCACTGCATGCCAAATTTTATCCTCCTTATCTTAGGAAACAAAAGGCTTTAGAGTTTTTATCACAAATAATGGAAACATAAATGACAATACAAGAATACTATCAGAAATTTATTGAACTGATGCGCTTTTCACCTGAAATTGTTCCAACTGAAAATGAAAGTTGTAAGGTTTGAACTGACAACATAGAATTTCGCTAGCATTGACACGTTGTTCGAAAGGACTGCTCACCATGAGGGCATCCGGAAGCGTAAGCAGGCAATCTCAGGTGGATATAAGAGGTAGGAGAACCCCGCTCAAAATTCTTAAAAGTTTGATAAGCGCCAGAAGCATGCAAGGAGGCAATTCTCAAAACAACAACATTGACAATTATCGGAACAACAAAAACAAGAGAGTTGGAAGGGCTGAGAGGATCTATTATTGTAAGAAGTGTCCCAATAATCACCCGGGTAAGGATTGTGAAGGAAATCCAATAGAGTGCAACAATTGTGGTAAGATGGGCCATAGGAGTTATGAGTGCTACTCTAAGATTATGGGTACCAATGGGAACAACAACGAGAACCGTTCTAACAACAATGGAGGCAAGAATTGTAATGCTCATAACAGATTACAAGGAGGGGAACTCTCAACAAGCTCAGGGTGGAAAAGCAGGTGGAAATGGAAATAGGAACAACAAAATTGGAAATGGCAATGCTCTGGGAAAGCTCCATGTTATGAACAGTGGTGAAGCGCAAGCGTCTCATGATGTTGTCACTGGTACTTTCTTCATAAACTCGATACCTGTTAGCATTTTATTTGATTTAGGATCCTCTTATTCCTTCATATCTACCTCGATTGTTAAGAAACTTAGTCTTAAATCTCCTAAATCTATTTCTATACCCATAGTCGTTCCTTCTAGGGAAGTAGTAAATTGTATGAAATGTCATGAGGGTGTAGATATATGTATTGTGGGATCATATTTTCCTTTAGACCTCATATAGTTTGAGTTTGGTGGTTTAGATGTCATTCTTGGGATGGATTGGCTGGGAAAATATAAAGCTAAATTAGATTGTCGAGCTCAGAAAGTAAATCTTAAAAGCCCTTCATGAAGTTGTATAAAAACAACAGGTGAGAATTATTAGTGCTTAAAGGTTGAAAACCTATGTCCAAAAATGACTTCCCTTGTACTTTTGTTGTGCTAGGAGGGCGGAAAAGGAGGAGATTCGAGTGGAAGATGTCCCTTTTGTGAATAAGTTTCAAGATGTATTTCCAGATGAGATTCTAGGTATGCTGCCTAAGAGGGATGTTGAGTTCACCATAGACTTAGTACCTGGGACGGGACCGATTTCGAAAGCTCTTTATAGGATGGCTCTTACTGAAATGAAAGAGTTGAAGGTTCAGTTGAAAGATCTATTATAGAAGGGTTATATAAGGCCTAGTATTTCTCCATAGGGTGCACCTTTTTTGTTTGTAAAGAAAAAGGATGGTAGTTTAAGATTATGTATTGATTACCGTGAGCTTAATAATGTCACTATAAACAACAAGTATCCCTTACTTAGGATTGATGATTTGTTTGATCAACTCAAAGGAGCTGGAATCTTTTCTAAGATAGACTTGCGTTCGGGGTATCACCAATTGAAGATAGCGGATCAAGATATACCAAAAACTGCTTTCGGGACTCGTAATGGTCATTATAAGTTCACTGTAATGCCCTTTGGTTTGACTAATGCTCCCGCTGTGTTTATGGACCTTATGAACCGTGTTTTTAAACCTTATTTGGACAAGTTTGTGGTAGTGTTCATAGATGACATCTTTCGAAGACCCATGAAGAGCATGAAAATCACCTCAGAACGATCTTACTTACTCTTAGAGAAAACCAGTTGTATGCTAAGTTTTTCAAGTGTGAATTTTGCCTAGAGAAAGGGTCATTCTTAGGTCATTTATTTCCAAGGAAGGAGTGTATGTTGATCCTACAAAGATGAAATGTAATAGCCCAAATTTTAAGCTGGTTTAATTAAAAATTAATTATACTTTAATAGCTTAATTAAGTTATTAATATTTCTTTCAGAATCTAATTTTAGATATGCAGAGTTAAATTACAGTTTTACCCTTAAGTTGTTTTTTTTAGAAAAGAAAAAGGAAAAGAAAAAAAAAAGAACTTTGTAGAACTCTCTAGATTATTGAAGAGCTCAATGTTGGTTTTATATAATTAGGAAGTTGTCTGATTCATTTCTTTGAATCTCATCATCTAATTTTCTAATGAGGAAACCCCTCCAAACCCATATCTTCTTCCTCTCACATGTCGCCTCTTGCTCAGCCATTTTTGACCCAATTCCTCGACACTTCTTCGACCGGTGCTGCCGTCTTCTGTTCGCCGCCAACGCTCGACCCTGTTCTTTTTTTTTCCTCTCCTTTGCTCGTGGTGGTGGTGTTCCCCTGTCAGTTCTGCACCACCGTCGACTAGTGGTTCTCGATGCTCCGGTAAGTTATCGTTGCAGCCATTGTAGTTAGTCCTGTCGCTGCTATTCCGTGGTCCAAAAGTCACAATTCATTGCTCTTGTTCTTCCTCTTTTGCCACAGTGAAGAACCCTTTGTTAGGGTCTTTCAATTTACCAATTAAAGGTATACTTTTGAACTTAATTTCTTTCAATGCATGGATTTATTACTATGTTTTTAGATGAAGAACTTCAAAAATAATTTCTTAGTTGTGGTTTGTCTTTTCCAAGTTCAATTATTTTAGTTTACAAGTGTCTTAAGCATTTTCGAATGAGACTACTAAATTTGTAACAGAATTTGGTGATAGAATTGGAATGATTTAGTTGTAGTTGTTAAAGTATGATAAGCATGCGCTGGGCATCGAATGTTTGGTTAAGAAATATGAGAAACAAAGCTACAAGTATTTAACTAGTTGGATGGATAATAAGATGTTGATTAGTTAGTTAGAAATAATATATATATCAAGAGGAATACTTATAATAAGTTTTTTTATGTGGAATTGAAGGATTGTTAATCATTATTGCTATTGTGGAAGAGGTGAATAGTGATAGAGTTAAATATCATAAGTTGAGATTGGTAATTCTGACGAAAGGAATAATTGACTTAAAGATTATTTTGATCCTTCGTGTGGTAACTCATTTCTAATAATTATTAACGTTGCTACTGAGGTGAATTATGGGTATTAATCTGTTGAGCGCAAGAGTCGGGGAGTTATAAATTAGTCCGTGGGTTTTGTTTATGGGATTTCAGTTAACTAAAGGAAGGAATTATATTGGGAAAGTTTAATCGTTTTATATATTCTGTTTGGAAATGATTACTAATGATAGTTATTGCTTTATGGTGAATTATTGTGGAGTTCATATATCTGTTGGTATGGAAGGATTATATGCTAATGAAGCAATATTCAGAGTTGGGTAAAGGTACACATTGTTCCTCCACCTTTGAACTAAAAGTTTGGTGTTTCATATGATTTTGTGAATCATATACTTACTACAAGATTTTTATGTCAATTGAGTTTATTGTGTTATTGGTATAATGAAGGTGAAATTGTTGAAAGTGTTTTGAGTATTTCAAAGTTCGATTAAAAATACGAACTTGTGATGTAGTATTAATATTTCTCTTTGCTAAGTTTTAATCTCTAGATACGTTTGTGAAAATTTTATGAATAATGATTTTATGTTTTAGTATCATTGGTAAATAAATATTACGAGCAAATTATGATTACTTAAGGATATCGATCCATGACTTGCTAAGTCCATTTTGTCTCTGAAAGCCGATAGTATAAAGTGTTTACGGGCACATGATCTGATATATGAAAGTGTTTATAGCCATTAAGTTAAAAGTATTGAAATAAGAGTTCACAATATTATTTATCAATGTAATTGTAAGTTTGATATCCTGAATTGGGTGATTTGGTATGTTTTGCAAGAAGTGAAGAGGTCTAGTTCAAAAAATTGATGAGCTTATAGAAACTAATTATGTTTCCGCTGAAATTCGTATATATATAGTTCCAAGATGTATAAATGTACCAAAATTTTCACTTATGGAATGGTATTGAGAATACAAGTGTATTGAAATGGTCAAGTGTTTCGAGATTCAAGTTATATAAATTCCGAAATATGTATAGGATACAAAGATTTTAAAGATATTGACTATCAACTTTAAGGAATATGTACTTCACGTTTGGAAGGTATGAGTTTGAAAGTCTGACTATAATACAAGATTTCGGATATATCCTATTATAAGTTTTGCATGCTTGGGATTATTGGGTCATGAAAAGTTCGAGGTTAGAGATTTCAAAAGTAAACTATTATTTGGAGGGGTTAAGTATATTATAAATTATGACTTGGAAGATTTAGCTATATGTTGGATTTATGATAATAACTGGAATTAGCCAGAAATCCTTGGGGGTATTAAATGTAGTGTACATTGGTATAGTTATAAAGTAAGCTTTCTTTTTCTGTACTTGTGAAGAAAAGGATTTTATACTTATTTAGAAGTATTTTCGGAGAATCTTCGGGATTAGGTTATATAAGATTGAAAAAGCTATGGTGGCATGGTCATACGATAAGTTGATTGTGTGAAAAGTTCTACTTTGGAATGTAAGTTGTTACCTGATAAAGTTAAGTTGGACAATTAGGGTCGTAATTTGAAAGTAAGTTTCGGAGTTTAAATGTCGTTTAGTATATTAAAGAAATTTCTTACGAGAACTTGATGGGTCCTTAAAGCATGATGAGTAAGTAATTGTAAATTTTGGATAACAGAAATCAAGTATAAAGAAGTGAAATCGAATATGTGAGATTTATAGTAGTGATATAATCGCTCAAGAGATATGTGATGGATTGAGGGAGTAGAAAATAGTATAATAAGTCGTATAGTATATAAGTTGGGAGGAATTATATCCGAAACGGGAGTCTTCTACTATGAGTATTGGACGGGGATAAATAAAAGGGTTTAGAGATATCATCCTCTAACAGAAAGAGTAAGTTAAATAATGGAAAGTGGGAGAAGTATAAATATTTTGTAAAATGAGCATTGGTGCTAGGGTTTAATAATAAAATAAAGGAGTCAAATTAAAATTGATATGAACATTGAGTTCAATTATTTAAGAAATATTGTTATGAGTTATAAATGAGTTTAAGTATTTGGAGTGAGAATAAAAAAAATATAAACGGATAGCTGAATGATGGTATACCTATTTATGACACAGAAAGATGAAATAAGATGTTGTTGAGTTATAATAATAATTGTAGATTATAAAATATGGTATAATATATTATGGTTATGGAAGTATGAAGTATCGAGGCAATAAAGTCGGGAACCCAAATAACTATCTCATGATACTAAGGCTAAAGTAATGAGGTGTCTGTTCAACTATGAGGTGGAGTTTAATCATTTTAGATTCTTTGTCAATGGGCTACTAGAAGTTGGAAGTTCAAGTATGAGATGTCTAAATAATTGAAGGAAGGGGGGATGTTAAACGCCAAATTATTTTAATGGAAGAGTTACGTTACTTGTAGTTATAATACATAAGTCCGATCTTTATGAGTTTCACCTAAATTATAGAAATATGTCCTATGAAGTTTTATATTATGAGACTTAGATAGATGTGACATGATTTATAAATCTAGAGATACGAACAATGTGGAATTTGATATTACTATATTTTTTACTACTTAACGTTTATGTAAGATTTAAGTTCTATTCTGAGATTATAATCTTTCGAGAATCTGTGTTTTGCTGAGTTCAATTATGATAATTGATAAGCTCGTAGAGTTGGGACCACATTCCTTTTAGAGTCTGCATTTGAGTAGAATTCATCAAATAAATTTTATAAAAGGTTGTTTATACAAAGTTGTTGGAAACTAGAGTATTTATCAAGCAATTTAAGTTTTATATATAGAATGCCTAAGTGCAATTGTGTTATAAGATTCTGAAATATCTGACTCGAGAATCCTGAATCTGAGTTTCAAAAATTATTAAATCCCGAATTATGTTTTTGTAAGGGGAAGAAGCTGCTAGAGCAGTGATGAACAACATTCTGTATTCTGTATATTCTGTATTCTGGGGACATGTCCTGAAAAGTCTTGCAAGCAGTACATAACGGAAGAGGGAGACGTCCCTTGTAATAGTTTAGAGAATATGCCGAGATAGCAACTCTATTCGTGTTCTCTTCCCCAGTGTAATCTGATTTCTTATGATTACAGAAAGAAAATATAATATGTATTTGAATACGTAATTGGTTTCGTGGAAAGATAGTGCACACTTTACTCTGGAGGTAATGCTTTACTCGCCCAAGTTTATGGAATTCATGCGCTGAAAATGAGAATGATTTACTAAGAACCTCGTTAGGAAATGATGAAAGGAATTAGCTATGTTATACATATTTGGATCAAAAATTATTATATCTGAAATACTGAAGTGGTAACGTCAACATTTGAGATTAGAGTTGATTTTGGGATATCGTATTAGATTCTAGAGAATTCTTATGGTTCCTCGAATTGAAGTATATACTATTTATTTTGTGTTATTATTTCGAACATGTAACATTATAAATGGTGTTCAAGTATTTGTTATATAATTCTTGCATTATGACTTTTCTGTACCTTGATTTCAAATGTCTTGTAAGAAAAACTTAGATCTGTAAATACGTTTTAAACCACCAAAAAAAATTTCTGGTTGGACAGTGTGTACTCAGTTTTGCTGATTTTGTTCTTGGAACCTGTCCTGGTGGGGGCAGAGTTCATTATTAAGTGGGTTTGCAGGTATAAGGATTTGACAAGAGTAATTCAAGGACCAAGGGTATCATAGCGATAAAGTTGAAAGTGAGATGTCCGGGAGAATGTGATGGTTAATGAAGAATGATTCTTATGTTCTCTTATCGTATACTCCGGAGATTTAGCATGCGATAAATTGTTTTAAGCGCATTTAAAGATTTTTGTTTTGAGGATTGTATAATATATTCGCTGCAAGTGAATGTCTAATTGTGGTTTATTCAATGATAATTGAGATTTGTGAATGTTAAGTATGATTAGCTAGCAGCTCGGAAGTGCGGGCTGTTACATTAAAGTTGTTAGTGAGTGGCCTGTGCCAAGAAATGTTACTGAAGTGAGGAGTTTCTTAGGGTTAGCTGGGTATTATAGAAGATTCGTGCAAGATTTTTCTCGTATAGCTCGGCCTATGACTAACCTCATGAGAAAGGAGACGAAGTATGTGTGGGCCGAAGACCGTGAGAAGCATTTCGGACTTTGAAGAGTAGGTTGACTTCAAGACTGCTTTTGACTTTGCCGAGATGGGAAAGAGGGTTTTGAGGTCTATAGTGATGCATCAAAGAATGGGCTAGGGTGTGTACTTATGCTTGAACAAAAAGTGATAGCTTATGCTTCGAGACAGCTTAAACCTTATGAAGTTAATTACCCGACCCATGACCTTAAATTAGCTGCCATAGTCTTTGCACTTAATATTTTGAGACACTACCTTTATGAAGTAACATGTAAGATCTTCACATACCATAAAATTTTGAAGTATATCTTCACTCAAAAGGATCTTAACATGAAACAGAGGAGGTGGTTAGAGTTGATTAAAAATTATGACCTTGATATCCAAATATCATGAGGGGAAGGCTAATGTGGTGGGCGATGCATTGAGTCGAATGTCGATTCATGGAGTGAATGCCTTGGTTGTAGCTAATAAACTTATTGAGGAATTTCAGAGGTTAAACAAAGAGGTTGTTCCTGGAGAATTAGAAGCTAGCATGAATGCCTTGACCATATAACCATCGTTCTTCCAAGAAATCATTGATAGCCAACCTGGTGATGTGAAGTTAGAAAGGGTGAAGGAAAAATTGAAAGAAGCAAAAGGTGAAGGGTTCATAATTCAAGAAGATGGGAAAATACGCTACAAGGGGATATGGTGTGCGCCTCAGAAGTGTGGGGAGTTGAAGAAAAAAATCATGGAGGAAGCTCATAGTACACCATATTCTGTGCATCCTGGAGGAGATCAGCTTTATAAAGACTTGAAAAAAAATGTTTTGGTAGCCTAGGATGAAGAGAGAAGTAGCAGAGTTTGTTTCACGATGTTTGACATGTCAAAAAGTCAAGAGTGAGTACAAGAGACCCCAGGGAAAGATTCAACCCCTAGATGTCCCATTTTGGATGTGGCACTCGATAGCTATAGACTTTGTCACTGCATTGCCAAAGACAAGAGGAGGATTGGATACAATTTGGGTAGTAGTTGAGCGCTTGACCAAATCTGTTGTATTCATACTTATGAAGGAGAATTGGAAGATGGAGCAACTAGCAAAAGCCTACATTAAGCATGTAGTCAGACTTCATGGAGTATCTTCAAACATAGTTTCCAACAGGGATTCAAGATTCCTATCCAACTTATGGGAGGTGTTTCAGAAAGCTTTTGGTACTAAACTTCTCAAGAGCATTTCTTTTCACCCTACAACAGATGGTCAAACCGAGAGAACCATTCAAACATTAGAAGATATGTTGAGAACTTGTGCTATGGAGTTTCATGGTTCGTGGGATGATAATTTGAATCTCATTGAGTTCTCATACAACAATAGTCATCATGCAAGCATTAGTATGACACCTTTTGAAACACTTTATGGTAGGAAGTGTCGAAGTCCAGTGTGTTGGAGTGATATAAGTGAGAATGTGACGTTGGGGCGAGAATTGATATAAGACACAACGAATCTGAAGGTTTGCAATGTACTCAAGAGGGGGGTGAATTGAGTACTTAACGACCTGGTGACAAATTCCAATTCTTTCGATTTAAAGGGGAACCAGTTGGTAGGGGTGTAAGTGGATTGGACTTTGCCAAATCCAAATCCAGTCCAAAGTTTTTTGGATTCGAGAAATTGAGTCCAAGTCCGATCCAAATATTTTTTGAGTCCGGTCCAGTCCAGTCCGATAATTTTTTCTTGAGTCCGAATCCAATCCGTCAAACCGATTATTATATTATTTTTTCCACCGATTTAGATTCAATGATTCACAATGTTTTCTCATAATTGAATTTGAAAAATTAAGCTCATTATATTCATTCCATAAAATAAGTCACATACATCTTTTATATTATATATATAAATATTAAATATATATACATTATATATATAAATATTAAATATATATATTATATATAAAAATATTTTTGGACTAGACTGGACTTATTGGACTCCAAAGGGCTGAGTCCAAATCCAGTCCGAAAATATTTGGACTCGAAAATTTGAGTCCGAGTCCACCCAAGAAATTTCCGGTCTAGTCCAGTCCGACAAGTTTGGACTGGACTGGATTGGACTCTGGACTTTTCGCAGTCCGCTTACACCCCTACCAGAGCGAAAACACTAGAACTTGAAAGCAGTAATGAACACACCAAATTTAACGAGTTTCAGCCAAAGAAAGGCTTGCGTCTTCCTACGATAGTTTTCTTATTAATCAACTCTGAAAAATAAGAATACTCTCGCACTCTCCTGTTTCCCTTACCCCAGAAAAAAACAGCACACCCCACACTAACTCTAGTGTGCTACTTCGCACTTGAACTCACAAGCACTTGCGAATGAACTCACAAACGCTACCCAGTCTCTAACCCTCTCGTTAGAGATTCAATACAATCCGTTTCTTTTAACTCACGCTTTCTTACAAAAAAAAACAAATAGTAATGTGAAGCTCATGAGATGCGTACTCTATTTTAAAAAACTGCTTTTAGCCGTTCTCTATGTGAAGGCTCTCTAAAATACTCAATAAAATCCGGGAGAGCATCAAAGGTGAAGGAGAATGATGATTCGGTATTTATAGACCAAGGTCTAACCTTTGAGCGTGCCCTAACTCAAGATATCAAATATATGATAAGCCTAAGTTATAGAAAGTATATCTTGAACAATATCTTTCTCGGAGGAAAGATATTCTCCAAGATATACACACGCTTTAAAAGTAAGTAAATACTGAATAATGATTCTAAAGGCTAGCAAACTTTTCTTAAGGAAAGTATTTGAGAAAATATTTTTCCAAAAATCTTTTCTAAAACGACCGAACTCAATCACCCTAGTGAAGTAACTGGTACCCAGACATGTTACCCTACTAGTAGTGTTCTGTATATGTAACCAATTGGTTCCATATTCAAAACCCTACTCTTTCACACTTAAGAACAACACAAACAATTCCACTAAAAATATCATACGCAAATATTACATGAAGACCTAAGATGAATCAATTTAAGAATCCTAAACTATCTTCATGCACTTCAATCCTTGAAGCTTCCCTTGAATCAACAATGAAAAACTTTATCTTTTACTCGAACAACGTCGAGAGGGCTTCTTAGCTTCA
Organism: Beta corolliflora; assembly: GCA_947648045.1. Lineage (NCBI taxonomy): Eukaryota > Viridiplantae > Streptophyta > Magnoliopsida > Caryophyllales > Amaranthaceae > Beta > Beta corolliflora. Next base: position 1,313,957 of record CANSZD010000248.1, on the reverse strand, counting down.
AGTCTTGGAATAATATGTTTACTACACAAGAACACATCATAGCATAGCAAACATTCTTTTGACTGTTTCATTTAACAGCCAGGAACAGTTGAATACTCAGCTGTTTCCTAACAGCCTAGAACCACCTGTAATAACAATTGTTCCTTGTAGTTGTTTGTCATCATTAAGAACCTAGGGGACTCAACATAATCAAGTGAAGCTCATTCAAGAGAAGATTCGTGCGGCCCAGGATCGTCATAAATCATATGCAGATTTGAAAAAGAGGGAAGAAGAGTATGAAATTGGTGAGAAAGTTCTTTTGAGAGTGTCACCTATGAAAGGGGTGGTGAGATTTGGGAAGAAAGGGAGATTGAGCCCGAAGTTTATTGGCCCTTATGAAATTGTAAAAGAATTGGGAAAGTAGCCTACCAACTAGCTCTACCAAATGAGTTAGAGCGTGTGCATGATGTTTTTCATGTGTCACAACTCAAGAGATATGTTCTAGATGTATCACTTGTGCTTTAACCCGAAACGATTGAGTTAGATGAAACTCTTTCTTATGCAGAAAGACCAGTCAAGATTGTGGATGAAAAGGTGTGTAGTACAAGGAATAAAGATGTTAGAATTATTAAGTTGTTGTGGTCTAACCAAGTTTTTGAGGAAGCAACATGGGAGGCTGAAGATGAAATGAAAAAAGAAGTATCCAGAGTTGTTTGAGCAGGTACGTTGAGTGTCGGAGACGTCACTCTTTTAAAGGGGGTAAATAGGCGATATAATTTCGCATGATCATGCTTTTATGATTTTATCTACTTCATAGAATTTCATTGTCAAATAATTATTCCAAGCCAACCTATCAAACTATGTTATTTAAGTGGTTGTTTTCACGCGTTACCCTTAGTTTCGAGCATGAAACATCTTTTAAGGGGGGTTGCCTTTAATACTACATATTTTTTTCAACTAATTTATAACGTTTATAGGTGAGTTATGTATTTTAAAGGTTTGAAATAAAATAGTGTTTACATATCTTACAAAAAGAGAATTTATAGAGATGGGAAAAAATAATAAGATGGTAAAGTTTTTATTTAGTAGGACTTAGTTATCCATTTCTAATTAGAGTTTGAAGAAACCTAGGTTAAATCAATTTTTTAAAAAACCAAAATATTAATATCTCTCTCTTAGTCTCACGTAGGAAAAAGGGGTTAGAGAGAGTACGACGTTGTTTCCTTCTTTCTGTCTGTTCCTTTGAATTTATAAAGATGGGAAAAAATTAATAAGGTGGAAAAGTTTTTACTTAGTATGACTTAGTTATCCCTTTCTAATTAGGGTGTGACTAAACCTAAGTTAAATCAGATTTTTTTTTAAACCAAAATCTTAATATCTCTCTTTGAGTCTCACGTAGAAAACAAAAAAAGGGTTCGAGAGAGTTGGTGCTATATCTAGCGTTGCACTAGTGTTGGTAAGTTCCAGCAATCATACTCTTTAATTCCTTGTAAAGCAATTAATATTTCTTGGCTTATGTTAAGAGAATGTTGTAGTTAATTTCCTTTGCTAATGATAATGGTTAAAAATCTCAGCATGATCACGTTGACCAGTGGCGTATCCAGGAATTACGGGATGGGGGTACAGATAAGATAAAATCAAATCAAACAAAGTAAAATGCTAGAGTTAATTTACGACTAAAAATTCAATTCAAAATACAATGCCAATATCAATTAATGATTCAAATTACAACTAATTTAAAACGAAGAAAATACATAATTTTCAAATAAATAAAAATTACAAGTGCATCTGACAACCTTTCATAGATTGGAAGCAGTTAATTACATCATCATCACTAACTTGCAAACAAAGATCCCTCTCAATATAAGTGACTAAACAATCATTCAAAAGTTGATCCCCCATACTATTTCGCAATTTACTTTTCACGATAGTCATCGAAGAAAATACTCTTTCCACACATGCGGTTGCCACATGAAAAATCAATACTAGTCTTAAAACCAAGTAGACTAGCTTATGTGTAGTATGCTTCTCGATTTCAGCAAGCATCATAGAAAGCTCACCAAGATCTTTCAATTCGCGGAACTTTTCCTCCTTTCGCATGTCATCAACAAAAAGTTCAAGTTCAAAACGAAGAGTGACCAAATCATTGGTTGAAAACTCCTTTTCATAGAATTCGACAAGTCTAACCAACTTTTTCTGACCAAAAAAAGCAAAAGAGTTGAGAGGACTAAAACAAGCCATGTAAGTGAGCAACTCCATATTTACTTCATTGAACCTGTTGTTAGGCTCTTGAAGTTGCAAATCAATGACACATAGAAACATTTCAACTCAAAAGTGATGGAGATTTGTAACCTTTGCAAAGAAACGTTTTGATCTACCACGGGGAACATAAGTATTATCCATACTAGGAACTTCAATGGCATGTTTAACACAAAATGAGCACACACGATCCAAAAAATCTTCCCATTTTACATCTCTCATCTTTAGCAATATTTTCTAAGTCAAAGAAACAAGAGCCATAGCATTAACAATGTTTTGTTCGTTTCGTTTGCAAAGCATTACTCAATACATCTGTATACCCAAATATCTCCAACATCAAATGTGCCATGATAATGAACTCGAATGACTCAAATGTGGCCATGATAGCTTGAGCTTTTCCACAATCTTCCTTATACAAGGTATTGTTTCCAATAATCACAAGTACTTTAATGATTGTAGAATACAAAGTGGTGATGTTCAAAATAGTTTTATAATGTGACCCCAACGAGTTTCACCCAGCCTCCCTAAACCCCAATCTTGGTTTGAACTTTGTCCACTCTAAATTTCTCCCAAATTTAATGCTTCCACAACTTCTTGAGCTTGAATTACTCGAAGCATTTCTCTTCGCTTACAAGAAACTCCAAAAACATTCAACAAATATCCAAGTTGTTCGAAAAGCCAAATACAAGCACCATTATTCTTGGCAACAACAACAAGAGTCAATTGAAGTTGATAGGCAAAACAATGGACGTAGTAAGCAGAAGGAGTTTCATTCATAATCAAAGTTTTAAGTCCATTTATCTCACCTCTCATATTACTCGCCCCATCATAACACTACTACATTTTTGATCAAATGCAACGACTCATAACAGGCTTATGCAACAGTCGTCTTAGAGCCGTTGCATCAAGGTGGGCTAATGCAACGGTTGCTTCCTTTTCATTATGATGGTGAAGTCTAGTGCAACGCTCCCAACCATAATGTTACATTAGTTCAGTAAGGCGTTGCAATAGATAAAACTAGTGCAACGTCTCTTAGAACAAGTAAAAGACAAAACAAAAGCCCAAAACTGTTGGCGCGCCATTAAGTTCATTTTTAAGTATTTCCTTCCACCACTTTAGACTTCAGACTCTAGAGCCTTCTATTTCTTGTGTTCATATTAAAACGTAGGAAGAGAGAGATAAAGAAGAGAGAGAAACCCTCTTTTCATCCCAATCTCCCAATTAAACCTCTAAAACAAATTCCCGTCCTTGCTTCTGCCATTGAAGAATGAAGAGATGGCCTGCGAGTTGGTAGTTAGTGATTCGAGCCTTCTCGCCGGCATCATTAGATCTGGTACCTAGCAGGCTAGCATCCGCGGTCCGCCTCTTACCTTCAGATTGTCTTTTCATCTCTCAGTTGCGCGTTTGGATCTGGTATTTTGGAAATTTCTTCCCTTTCTATTTATATTCGAAATTTAGGGTTTTTTTATTTATTATCTAGTTCTCTGTTTACCATCATGTTTTTTATGAGATTAAAGTTGCATTTAGTTAGATTCCCCTTTCTTAGATCTTTAATGTCAATTATTCAATTTGTTCCTTGAATTATTGTGTTGTTGAACTTGAGCATCATCAGATTTTGTTCATTTTACTTAGAATATGATGTCATTTCACGAGCCACATGTTTTTGACATCAAACACTTGAGGATTTACTTGAATTTTTCTTCTGGCTTGGTATCACTATGTGTGCCTTTCTTCCTCGTTCCATTACCTCTCTAATATACTCCAGGTGCTTGACTAACTATCGTTCAGAAGAGTTCTTTTATGCTACAAGGTTCCTAAAATATGTACTATTTTGTTGTCTTATTAAGCTTCATGTGTAATGAATGTGTGTCTTTAGTTGTATCATAATGGTTTTGGAATTCATTTGATAGTGGCTTAAAGAGTCTTTTTACTTTTTTTTCTTTTTTGATGAAATGTGTGGTCATCCGAATTGACTACACCTTTTTAATCTATGATTGTTTATTTAAATTGATTAATCAAGAACATTCTTTATAGAGAATGCTATGATTTAGGTATACAACTTATTAAATACGTAAGTTTGGCCAAATTTACATGAATGGGCCATAATTATATATATTTTCCTTCTGCTTCACACCCCCTCCCCACGAGATAGATATGTGTTTACAAGGTTATCTTCTCATCTTCTCTCAAATTCATATCAGCATTGTATGACAATGGCAAGTTCCTTCTTGCTGCAAGGAAGTGTAGACGCCCGACTTGCGCATACTACATAGTTTTCTTGAATCCTGAATATGTCTCGTGAGGGAAGTAGCACTTATATTGGGAAGTTAAGGTATTTACTATTACTTTATTCTTTTCAACTGAACTTCACTTATCTGAAGCTATTGGCTCTTATCTAAACTCATTGTCCCTCATTTGTACTTAAAAGTAGTTGTAAAAAAAATTTGGTAGTCTTATAAACTTGTTGGCTCTATATAATCTGATATTAATTTTGTAAGTGGTGCGGTGTTTTCTGGAAAATGACTATTTATTGACAGGGGTCCGAGGAGGATGCAATGTTCCATGGATACTATACATGCTTTTGCTATTAAACCTGGAGGATTGACCCCTACCCAGGTAGAATTGTGATCAATAGCATGGATTCCTATCCTTCAATCTCGTTTTTTAGGTACAAATTAATTAGAGTGGACAATTGCTGTCTGAGGCTGTGAATGATATGCACTTGAGGTATGAGCAGCTTTGACACCAAAATAGCTTGTGCATGATATGCACTTTGAGGTATGAATTTTAGTTCATAGCAAGGGCATTTGCACTGCAGTTATATCTACATGTTGACCTTATTTTTGCCGTGAAACAATGCAACTAGATTCATATAGGCATAGCTGATATTAAATATCATAAATTGTTGTGGCTTCATTCTGTTCCTCACATTTACATTGACTAAATCACTAAATCTTGTTTATAAATAAGTAGCTGGAGTCCAAAGATTTGCCATAGCTTTTGTGGGTTGCTGAATATAATGATAGAATTTGCTAATATAATTTTCTTCTGCTTCATTGGCTTGGAAAAACAACTATCTTTTTCATTTTCCTGCTGTAAAGTTGCAGATTAAGGAGCTCTGGTCAGTCATTTTTCCTAGCTCCTCTGATCTTGTTGTGTTAATTAGTGGCTGGATGTGGTGGTGTTGCACTTTAATTAATTGCCTCAACATGTTGGTTGTAATTACAATAATGTTTAGCTGATTGTTAAAAAAATTTGAATTGTAGGAGCATGATGGACTAAAAGGAGGATATCAGACAAAGATATAAACGTGCGGATGGACTTGTAATGACCACTCTCACCGACTTCATAAACTTGGTTTTTGGTGTATATGTCAGATCCAATCTAATGTTGAAAATATTATGTTTGAAGAACAATAATTTAGTTTTGATATATTTTGTATTAGTTGATTAAAAGTTGATACTTGATTTTGTAATTTGCCTCAAGGGCAGTAATGTACATTTAACTTTTTTATATTAATGAATATTCCTATTTATGTCCTTATGAGAGTTATATGATAGTTTAACATTATTATTATTATTATTATTATTATTATTATTATTATTATTATTATTATTATTATTATTATTATTTTATATCTATATATATATATATATATATTTTACAACCGTTGCAATAGCTACTTCACATCATTACAATGGCCCGTTGCATTAGCTAATCACCTAATGCAATGGGTGTAGAATACCGTTGCATTAGGCCACTTTAGCGTTGCATTAGGCCTAATGCAATGCAAACGGATGCAATGGTCCAAAGCCGTTGCATTAGGTCTAATGCAACAGTTATCATGCCCTAATGCAACGAATTCGGGCGTTGCATTTTCCCTTTAATGTAGTAGGGCCTTGACCACGAACTTCAGACAAACTCAATGAATAATCCATAAGTAAAGAGTCGATTGCTTTCTTAAGTGACAAAGCACTAGTATCCTGATGGAGGTCCATCTACACAAGATCCGAAACTGATTAATATGGTGGCTTTGACAATGCGTGAGGTTTTATCTTCTTTGATTCCTACTATGTTCATTGTTGAGTCCTTGATTAGCCATGTTCATTAGTTTCCTTTAGTGATTGTCGATTTGTAAAGAGTCCTAGTAAGTTTGGAGTCTTCGTTTTTTTGCATTGAAAGAGTCCTAGTGTAGTTGGAGTCTTTGTTGTTTTTGATATTTTCGGGTGATTGTTTTAGGACAAGTTGTTAATAGTTGAGTCATGTAATAAAGTTGTTAGGCAAGAAGCCACGTCCAACCATGCAGCAAGCAAGGAGGAGTTGAGGCCACGAGAATAGGAACTACTTCCTACATTGTGGCGCCATTATTCAAACTAGTGGACTGCATTGAGGAGTGGTTAGTTTGTTCCACAATTTGAGGCGTGTGAAGTCCTCCTATTAGCCGTGCATCTCAGCAAAACTAAGAGCATATTCTCCACACTATAACATGCCTACATTTGGGGAGAAGTGCAGCAAGAAGTGGAGCTAGTGGAAGCATCCATAACGGCTAGTTTATGTACTTCTTTCCCACGTTCTTCTTACATGGATTAGTGGAGATCATGGCTATAGTTAATGTAGTTTATTTTCGTAATTTTAAATATGTCAAAAAAATCGAAAATGGCTTGTATGACTTGTATAAATACCATTGACATCAATGAGAAAGACATCAAGTTTTATGACCAAAAATACATGTGTGTATTAATCCTTGTTTTTCTTTGGCGTTTCTTGGATTGGAAACTTATAAGAAATTCGTCCTTTGCTTGATTAACTTTGGCAAGTTAATTTGTGATCTTAGGAAGTTCTAAATTCATTGAGTGGTGTTTCTGTATCTCTTTGAAGCTAGAATTCACGCCCAAGTTGAGGGAAACTTCGGTTCTTCCTTAGCTTGTTTATTTCATACTTGTGTGTTCCTACTTGTATGTACGAGCATACATCATCTTGGTATCAGAGCTGCGCTCATATCCTACCTATTTTTATCCCCATTAAACCCCAAACACAACCCCAACTTCGTCCCAAACCACCACCACAAACCGCAAATCCAAAAACCTCCCTAAATCAGCCCTAATTGATAATCCAATCAATGGAGGAAGGAGATCAACCCCCTAGTGATTGGCGTGAGACTATGAGATTACTAGAAGAAGAAAGGAGGGAAAGTAATGCTCGAATGGCATTACTCCAAGACCAAGTGAGGCAACTTTCAGTTCGGCTCACTAGGCAAAGGGGTGATGATGACTCGGAAGGTGAAGCTAGTGATATTACTTTGCTTCCAAGGCGAAATAACTCTCGACCCTCCAATGACATCAAGGTAGACATACCTGATTATGATGGCAAACTCGACACTGATGAGTTTGTAGAATGGTTAAGAACCGTGGAAAGGGTTTTTGACTATAAATAAGTACCGGAGGATAAGAGGGTCAAGTTGGTTGCACTAAAGCTTAGGAAGTATGCATCAACTTGGTGGGCTAGTGTTTGTAGTAAGAGAGAACGCCAAGGAAAGGAAAAGGTGCGTTCATGGGAGAAGATGAAAAAGCTCCTAAAACAAAAGTTCCTACCCACCTACTACGTGCAAGAGAACTTTACAAAGTTCCATCACTTGCAACAAGGTTCGAATTCTGTCGAAGTCCTAGGGACTTTGAAGCTTACCTCATGAAGTGTGAAGTGCATGAGGATGAACCTCAAACATTGGTGAGGTTCCTTGGAGGGTTAGACCCCAAGATCGCCAACATAGTGGAACTCCACCACTACTCTACCCTAGAAGAACTTGTTCTTCTTGCTCACAAGGTAGAAAAACAAAATAAACCCAAAAGTAAAGGTGAGACCTCACGTCCCTTTACCAAAACCGCCCCTTTCACTCCAAAGAATCCACAATCAAACACTTCTAAACCCCCCTACATTACTCCTTCTACTCCTAGTGCAACCAAAGTTGGGAGGAGATGCTTTAGGTGCCAAGGCTTGGGCCATATAGCATCCGAATGCCCTAATAATAAAGTGGTGACTTTGATGGAATACAATGCCTATCAAGGAGATGAAGAAGATGAGATTGAGGAGAAGAATGCGGATTGGCAAGGAGATATTAAGGAGGAAGAAACATTCGGTCCTGATGAAGGAGAATGTTTAGTGGTTCGAAGAGCCTTAAGTAGCAATGTTGATCATGAAGAGCTAAGGCAACGGGAGTCCATTTTTCATACAAGGTGCACCATTAGAGGCAAGATTTACACGTTGATTATAGATGGAGGGAGTTGTACAAATGTTGCTGCTCAAACAATGATTGATAAGCTCAAGCTCCCAACAACACCTCATCCACGCCCCTATGTGATTCAATGGCTCAATCAAGGTAAGGGCATACATTCAAATCGTGTACTTTTATCTTTTAGTATTGGAAGTTATAAAGAGGAACTTTGGTGTGATGTGATACCCATGGATGCATGTCATGTACTCCTAGGGCGTCCATGGCTGTTTGATAGAAGGGTCATTCATGATGGTTATAAGAACACCTATTCACTCACAAAAGACCACAAAAAGATAACCCTCACCCCAATTCCCTCCTATTCAGTTACAAAAATCCATTCCACCAAAGAAAAATACCATTCCCTCACTACCTTACTCCAATCCGAATACCATGAACTAACTCATATGCGTGATACGATGTTGAACACCACAAAAGAAGAAGCCAAAGATAACACCACCCTTTCCCACCCAATGCTTATGCCCTTACTTACCAAATACAAAGACGTTTTCCCTCAAGAAATTCCCCATGGGTTGCCACCAAAACGTGACATTCAACATAAGATTGACTTCATTCCTGGAGCAATGTTGCCAAATAAGCCAGCTTATAGGTCTAACCCTAAAGAAACCGACGAAATTAGAAAGCAAGTAGAGGACTTATTGTCTAAAGGCTTAATTAGGGAGTCCTTAAGTCCATGTGATGTCCCTACTTTGTTGGTGCCTAAGAAGAATGGAGAATGGAGAATGTGTGTGGATAGTAGGGCAATAAACAAAGTCACCATCAAATATAGATTTCCTATTCCTCGTTTGAATGATTTGTTGGATGATTTGAATGGTTCGAAATTGTTTTCCAAGATTGACTTGAGAAGTGGATATCACCAAATCCGAATTTGTGAGGGTGATGAATGGAAAACAACATTCAAAACCAAGGAGGGCTTGTATGAGTGGCTTGTTATGCCCTTTGGTTTGTCCAATGCACCAAGTACGTTCATGCGCCTAATGAACCAAACTATGAAACCTTTTATTGGCCGTTTTGTAGTTGTCTATTTTGATGATATATTGGTGTATAGTAAGAATGAACAAGAACATGTTAATCACTTACAAAATGTGTTCGAAGTGTTGAGAAAGGAACGGTTGTATGGCAATCTAGAGAAGTGTCATTTCTTCTCTAGTAGCGTGATCTTCTTGGGATTCATTGTCTCAAGTGAAGGCATTCAAGCTGATGAAAAGAAAGTGCAAGCAATCAAGGAGTGGCCTACTCCTACCTCTATGCAGCATGTTCGAAGCTTTCATGGTCTTACATCCTTCTATAGGAGGTTTGTGCGCAACTTTAGTGCACTTATGACCCCTATTACTAAACTCACAAAGCTCAAGAAGTTTGAATGGAATGAGCAAGCTCAAAAGGCCTTTGAAGAGGTAAAGAATCAACTTACTACTGCTCCTATATTAGCATTGCCTAATTTTAATGAAGTGTTTGAAGTGGAATGTGATGCTTCCAGAGTTGGCATTGGTGCTGTCCTTTCACAAAATGGACGACCTATAGCCTACTTTAGTGAGAAGTTGAATGAAGCCAAGAGGAAGTACTCCACTTATGACAATGAGTTTTATGCATTGGTTCGAGCTCTAGATCATTGGCGCCACTATCTCATTGCTAAGGAGTTTATACTCCATTCTGATCATGAGGCACTTAAGTTCATTCAAAGCCAACACAAGCTTCAACCACGCCATGCTAAGTGGGTGGAATTCCTTCAAACATTCCATTTCACCATCAAGCACAAGGCCGGCAAAATGAACAAAGGAGCTGATGCACTTTCAAGAAGGTACATGCTTTTAACTTCTTTAAATCCTAAAGTTGTTGGATTAGAGTTGTTGAAAGAATGTTACAAGAATGATCGAGATTTTGGTATTATATTCGAAAAGTGCCATAATCATGCTGTTGGAGAGTTCTATCTCTTGAAGGGGTTTCTTTTCAAAGGAAATCAACTATGCATTCCAAGATCAAGTGTTCGAGAATCTTTGATCAAAGAGTTTCATGAAGGTGGTCTTGCTGGTCACTTTGGCATTGAGAAGACAATCTCATTGGTTAGTGAATACTTTCATTGGCCGAAGCTAGCAAGGGATGTTGAGTTCTTAATCAAGAGGTGTTTGGCTTGTCAAAAGGCTAAAGGTCATTTGCTGCCTCAAGGATTATACACGCCCCTTCCAATTCCTCAAGCTCCATGGGAGGATGTGAGCCTTGATTTCATTGTTGGACTACCTAAAACTCGAAATCACAAAGATTCAATCATGGTGGTAGTTGATAGGTTTTCTAAAATGGCTCATTTTGTTGCTTGTCATACTACATATGATGCTGTGAATGTGGCTAACTTGTATTTCAGGGACATAGTTCGAATCCATGGCATCCCTAAGTCTATGGTGAGTGATAGGGATTCGAAGTTCCTTAGCCATTTTTGGCTAACTTTGTGGAGGAAAATGGGAACCAAGCTGAAGTTTAGCACTTCTAGCCATCCTCAAACCGACGGTCAAACGGAGGTCACCAATAGGACTCTTGGCACCTTGCTTCGAGCCCTAATCACAAAGAAACCAAGCCAATGGGAAGAGTTGCTACCCCCACACTGAATTTGCATTCAATAGGGTGCCTAGCAAGACTACTGGTCTTAGTCCCTTCTACATTGTCTATGGCTTGGATCCTTGTACTCCTTTAGACCTTGCTCCTTTTCCCACTACCACAAAATATAGCCATGATGCCAATACACGAGCCCTTGAAATCAAACACCTCCATGATCATGTGCGAGATCGGATTGAGAAGGCTAATGCAAGGGTGAAAGAGAGGATTGATAAGAAGAGGCGTGAAGTGTCCTTCCAACCAGGTGACATGGTGTGGATTCATCTTAGGAAGGAACGATTTCCATCCAAAAGAAAGTCTAAGTTGAGTCCAAGATCCGATGGTCCATTCAAAGTACTCGGCAAAGTGAATGACAATGCTTACAAGGTTGAACTTCCGGATGACTATGGAGTTTCAGACACCTTTAATGTTTCTGATTTGAGTCCTTTCTATGAGGAAGATGAGCTTTTAACAAGTTTGAGAGCAAACTCTTCCAAAGACGGGGAGGATGATGGAGGTCCATCTACACAAGATCCGAAACTGATTAATATGGTGGCTTTGACAATGCGTGAGGTTTTATCTTCTTTGATTCCTACTATGTTCATTGTTGAGTCCTTGATTAGCCATGTTCATTAGTTTCCTTTAGTGATTGTCGATTTGTAAAGAGTCCTAGTAAGTTTGGAGTCTTCGTTTTTTTGCATTGAAAGAGTCCTAGTGTAGTTGGAGTCTTTGTTGTTTTTGATATTTTCGGGTGATTGTTTTAGGACAAGTTGTTAATAGTTGAGTCATGTAATAAAGTTGTTAGGCAAGCTTGAAGCCACGTCCAACCATGCAGCAAGCAAGGAGGAGTTGAGGCCACGAGAATAGGAACTACTTCCTACATTGTGGCGCCATTATTCAAACTAGTGGACTGCATTGAGGAGTGGTTAGTTTGTTCCACAATTTGAGGCGTGTGAAGTCCTCCTATTAGCCGTGCATCTCAGCAAAACTAAGAGCATATTCTCCACACTATAACATGCCTAAATTTGGGGAGAAGTGCAGCAAGAAGTGGAGCTAGTGGAAGCATCCATAACGGCTAGTTTATGTACTTCTTTCCCACGTTCTTCTTACATGGATTAGTGGAGATCATGGCTATAGTTAATGTAGTTTATTTTCGTAATTTTAAATATGTCAAAAAATCAGAAAATGGCTTGTAAGACTTGTATAAATACCATTGACATCAATGAGAAAGACATCAAGTTTTATGACCAAAAATACATGTGTGTATTAATCCTTGTTTTTCTTTGGCGTTTCTTGGATTGGAAACTTATAAGAAATTCGTCCTTTGCTTGATTAACTTTGGCAAGTTAATTTGTAATCTTAGGAAGTTCTAAATTCATTGAGTGGTGTTTCTGTATCTCTTTGAAGCTAGAATTCACGCCCAAGTTGAGGGAAACTTCGGTTCTTCCTTAGCTTGTTTATTTCATACTTGTGTGTTCCTACTTGTATGTACGAGCATACATCATGAACAATATGAATAAACCGTTCACACACTTTCCTTTTCTTATTCACATAACGCAAACAAAGGCCTAATTATTCTTTTTGAGAAATATCACTAGACTCATCAGCTAATATCGCAAAGTAGCCTTCACCAAGATCTTTAAAAATGAGCTTAGTAGTTTGTTTGGCACAAGAATTAATAAGTTCCTTTTGAATGGAAAGTGCAATCATTTGATTATTTCCTGGAGCATTTTTTAGGACAACAACCATAGCATCTTTATTATTTTTAGCAAGCCATGTTAAAAGCTCAAGAAAGTTTCCTTTATTATTTGATACTTCACTTTCATCATGACCACGAAAAGCCAACCTTGTTGCAAAAGAAACCTCAAACACTTTAGTAAGTTAAACGGGCTTTATAAAGGATAGTGGCTTCGGTGCTTTGGTGATTCAAAGATTGATTAATTGATGTTTTGGGTTAGTGAAAAATGGTATTTCTCTTGAGCTTGGTTATGGGCGCTACCAATACCTCCAATATGTTTCTCAAACTTATCGGTTTTATTCCAACTCCTAAACCCTCCATTGACAAAAGTATCACCCCCCCGGATAACTAGTTTTATCTTTGAACAAGAAACAACACAAAGCAAAAAGTTGCATCTTTTTCAATACTATCACTAGGGGAAAAAAAAGGAAGGGCTGCGCTGGAAGGGCTGCGCTTTTTGGAAAACGCAACCCTTCATGTAGGAAGGGCTGCGGTTAGGCAAAAAATCGCAGCCCTTCGTAGGAGAAGGGCTGCGGTTTTTTTAGAAACGCCCTTTTTTAGTGAAGGGTGCATGTTAGTCGAAAACCGCAGCCACATAAGTAATAAAGGGTCTGCGGTTTTCAGGCTAACCGCAGCCCTTTATGGGCTTTTTTTTTTCAATTTTATTTGAATGGGAATTCGATCTCGCGCGTTGGGCTTAAAAGTTGAGCGGGCTAGGTTATTTCTCACAATCTCCCTCCCTCATTCTCTCTCCTCTCTCACAATCTCCCTCCCTCATTTTCTCCCCTCTCTCCTCTGCTCGAGAGTTCGCCGCTATGATGCACGCCGGTGGTCCGACGCACGCCGCTCATCCCCTTCGTCGGTGGCTAGGATCCCCTTCGTCGGTGGCGAAGTGAGGTGGTCTCCCTCTCACAAATCTTCACCACAAATCTTCTCTCACAAATCATCACCACAAACTCCTCTTCGCCAAATTCCGGCGACGCTCAACCGCCAAATTCCTGTCCTCATTCTCGGTTCTCGGATCTCCTGTCCTCCTTCGTCTCGCCGGCATTTGCGCACACCACCACACCACCACACTTCGTCTCTCTCGGATCTCCTGTCCTCCTTCGTCTCTCGCCGGCATTTGCGCCGAATTCCGGCGACGCTCAACCGCCGAATTCCTGTCCTCATTCTCGGATCTCCTGTCCTCCTTCGTCTCTCGCCGGCATTTGCGCACACCACCACACTTCGTCTCTCTCGGATCTCCTATCCTCCTTCGTCTCTCGCCAGCATTTGTGTCGAATTCCGGCGACGCTCAACCGTTGTTGCGGTGATTATAGTCGTTTTTTTTCTTTGTCAATTTTTTGGGTTTAGTCGTTTTTTTTTTTGTATTTGTTGGTTGTTGATTGTAGTCGTTTTTTTGTCATTTTTGGTACGAATTACTTCGTCCTCTTGTTAATTGTATGATGATGTTTGGAGTAATAATAATAATGTTCGAAATTTTCTGGTTGTTCTTTATAATTTCTGGTTGTTCTTTACAAAAAATTATATACATAAGTATAATATATTTTTGGTATATTTAGAACTCTAAAAATGCCAAAAAAAAAAAGAAATTTTTTTTTTTTCGGTTCATGAAGGGCTGCGGTTTTTACCATTAACCGCAGCCCTTTGTATAACGAAGGGCTGCGGTTTAGGCCCAAAAACGCAGCCCTTCTATATTTGAAGGGCTGCGTTTTTGGGCCTAAACCACAGCCGTTCACTTGTAGTGAAGGGCTGCTACGGAAAGGGTTGCTGGCCAAAAACGCAGCCCTTAGGGCTGTTTTGACCGCAACCCTTCCGTTTTTTTCCACTAGTGTAAATTCAAGCCAATCATACTTGTCAAACCAAGAAACACTAAAACGGCGCATACCTCCTATTTCCCTTTGAGGAAAATCATGTGTCCTTGGTTGACAAGGCTTTTTAGCAATGTATCCTCTTCTCACGGCCTCTTGATAATTAGGAGGATATGATGTAATTGGCCTCCTACTTCCCGGAACATGTGGTAGAAGATCAACATCATACATAACACTTGAAGCCTTCGTTCTAAAACTACTTTGAAGCGTAGTTTCGAACGGTGAAGAATTAGGCTATTCATCCTCACTTTCTTCTTGGATTGGAGGAACTTCATGATGACTTTGTTCAATTATTGGAACTTCACGATTAGATTCTTCAATTAGAGGTTCCTTTGATGTCGGAGAAGATGAAGTTGAAGACTTTTGTGATTTTCCTCCACCTTTCTTCCAAAAAGATTCTAAACTTTTGTTGTTTCATCTTCCAAATCTAGTATAAAGTAAACATATTATTAGATATTAATTCCAAAGTCCCTTGTTTCAAATTACATTTCACAACATCTAATTCCAATTCAACTAATTTCAATCCACAACCTCATAACCTGTATTTCAATTTCACAATTTCTAATCTCTAATTTCAATTCAAGTAATTTCAATTTCCATATTTCACAACTGCACAAATTTAATTTTATTTTCATA
Source organism: Beta corolliflora (assembly GCA_947648045.1). Lineage (NCBI taxonomy): Eukaryota > Viridiplantae > Streptophyta > Magnoliopsida > Caryophyllales > Amaranthaceae > Beta > Beta corolliflora. The sequence continues at coordinate 1,298,605 of CANSZD010000248.1, read as the reverse complement.
ATTTCCTATTTCAATTCAAAATATCAATTCACATCTAATTTTAGTTTCCCAACTTCTAATCATACTCCAAATTCCATTCCAAAAAAATTGAGAAGTCTATAAATTTATAGAAGTAAAAAAATTTCGGGAAAAAAATACCTAGAACAATAGAATTGATAAACTTCTGGTTCTGGGCTAGTGGGCTTCCAGTAACGTGACTGACAACACGTCAAACACAACCACCTGCTCCGGCAACGTGACTGTCGACTGGCAACCAGCAACGTGAGTCCGGCAGTGTCCGGCGACCAGCAGTAATCAGAAATGAAAAAGAAAGGGAAATAGGAATAAAGAAAGCAAAAGAGAGGAAAAAAATATGAGGGATCCAAAAAGAAAAAGAAAATTATGAATGAGTACTGACAGTGTAGAGAGCCTAGAGGAGAGAGAAAGAGAGGAAAAAGGAAAAAGAGACGGACGCGTGAGTTGGAGTGTTAGACGAGGGGTGATAAAACGCTCATTGTGAGCGGTTATCACTACCCACTCACAGGGGTAAAAGGGGAAAAGGGAAAAAGGGATACACAAACAGGGGTTGAGTTAACACAAACATGGGTTTCAAACACACAAACATGGGTTGGTTGTACAATAATCAGGGTTTTAAATACACAAACATGGGTTCGTATCAATAATCAAATGTACTTTTTGGGGGGGAAAAGCTGAATGGGACACGCAAATCAATGCAACTTTTTGCTTTATGTCAGATATCACATGTGTACTTTTTCACAAACATGGGTTGAGTTAACAAAAACATGGGTTTCAAACACATAAACAGGGGTTGGTTTAACAATAACCAGGGTTTCAAATACACAAACATGGGTTCATTTTTTTCTGACAAAGGTGTCACACCAACTTTTTTAATTAATGATTGGTTGTGAGTGGGAAGATAAACCGCTCACAATGAGCGTTTTATCACCCCTCGTGTTAGACAGTGTACCTATTTTATTTTCTTTTCGCTTTTATTTTCTTCAAATTTTTATTTGGGAATGGGGGTACAGTTGTACCCACTATACCCCCTCTAAATCTACCCCTGGCGTTGACGCACCACCATATCATCTTCATCAAAACTTTAGTTAAGTGATTCTTGTTATTGCGTTGTTTTACCCCTTTAAAAAAAAGAAGAATCATGATCTCTTGAGCACGCTGCGCGCATCTCATCCTTATGTATCTTTCGAACTGCGAAAAACAATAGTATCAATGTTATTTTGATCGTGTCGTGTATTAAGAAAAATAAATGGATGTTTTTTATTTATATTTTTAGATTATACTAGTATATAAAAAAAATAGTTTTGGGTAAAGGTACAATTTAGAGTGTGGAATAATGAATGGTTTTAGTGTTCAAAGAAGTAAAAATCTGATTATGTTATGACTTTCAAATCTGTTTTTTTAGAGTTCTAAGTAGTAAATTGATGTGAATTGAGTATTAATCATTACTCAATATATGTTTTAGGAACCCAATTCGTAGAAGGAAAATTTTAGTGCGTAGTTATGTGGAAGGCACGCTATAGAGGTATGTACTAGTACTAGGTATTACTAGTGGTGTTAGTAGTCATAGTTAGTATGCTTAGTTATCTATTCCGAAGCATGATATAACTTAGAATCATGATTAGGGAACTGAAATTGTGTGTTATGATGTGCTAGTACTTATAATACATGTGATTATATGATTTTTTTATTTCTATGAAAGAATAGTTATTATATAATTGTCCATAACTAGTAATTTTTACTAGTAGTGGACACATGTATTTTATATACTATGACTGAGTTAGTATCATGATTAGTGTTGTTTATGAGTTTATTTTATCAATCTGATCATATTGGAAGAGAAAAGTTTGCAAGATTTAAGAGTCTTTTATGACTATTTTAAGTTATGTCAGTATTGAACAAGGTTCGATTATTTAGGGAGACTTTTTATGTCCCTAATTCAAGGTTTAAAGGTTTAATAAAGGTGAGTTATTATTATGTGACCATTATTTATTAATATTATAAAAACAAATTATAAGTGTTCATATTTGTTATTATTCTATCATATTGTTGGACCTAATAAAAATTATTAAACACTTAGCGAGAAAGAGAATGGCATGAAAACTCATAAGATGGATCCCCTATCGAGTATTGAACAAGGGGGGAGAAGTAGTCTTTGAACTACCTTCTCCTACACATATTAACTTGTATGGCAATACAATGAATTATTTTATTATAATCGAGTTAGATAAGTTATCTAAAATTCCTGAGTCAAGTTAGTCAAGGACATTTCTCAGGGGTATGATCATACTGATTTTCAAGGTTTATCTAATAATGGTAGTCAAGGACGCTTTAGTTATTCAAGGTTTAGTAGCCCGTATGATTCCAAAGTGAGGACGGTGCCCGTTCCATGCCAGATCAGTATTAATAAAAGTTATGGAGTCATTTGTTATTAATTCCTAAAATGTCAAGCATGATTTGTTGTTTACAGTTTTCTAGTATCATGTGTTAGGACCTATATTCTATTAATTTGGTTAAGTACGTACTCAGCATTAGCTGACTTGTTCTTTGTGTGTTTGATTACTGTAGACACCAAATTTTGAACCCCTTTTCGTATAAAATTTTAAGATAAAAATTTTAAAAAGAAATAAAAATAACGAAAACCGTCAAGTATTGTGGAGCGCGCTCCCCATCAAAGGCATGTTTCGTCCCGGAACGCGAGTTTCATTCCATCGTACGATTTTCCTTTTTTCGCGTTTTAGTCATACAATTCCGGTTTAGAAATAAAACTTTTCGTAAGTCATAGTCAATAACTACAATCACCGGTTTAATAAAATGATTTGTAGTATAATCATACTCGTCTTTACTAATTTGACGAGTTTTCGTTAATTGTTTTAAGTTAGTTTTTCAAAAAAACAGAAAAAAAAAATGAGTCGCAATTAGGCGCCGGAATTTTAATCGTCTCCCAATACCGGTAGTAATCAGTTTTCTTGATGGTCAAGTCTTTATTCATTGGATAAAGAATAAAAATATATTCTTTAACCACCAATCACATCTTTTTATCCATTAGTTAAGGAATAAGAATCATGAAAAAGAATTAGAATAAGAATCAAATCCAAAGTGTGAGAACCAAGAATCCGGATTTTTTTCGGAAGATTCGAGTTGTGCGCCAAGCACATGATCATGCGCCCAGCGCACAACGGTTCCATGCGCCAGACGCAGGCTAGTGCGCCTAGCACACGGTGTTGTGCCTAGCGCAGGTTCATGCGTTTGGCGCAATGGTCCAGTCAGCACTTCTTTCACGTTTTTCGATGCATTTCTACGTATTAGAATGTGTTGAAATTCGGATTTTGCTTCATTAGTGTAAAGATCAAAATCAAATCTAAAAAGAATAAGAATATTGGCATTTTCCATAAATTTGATGATGTAGGAAAATTTGAGAGGATTTAGTGATGTCATTAAGGTGATGTACTGATGTCATTAGTGTGATGTCATTAAGATAATTTGGGATGATAAAAATCAGATTTATTGGGTGAAAAATCTGATTTTCTACCTTCTTCAAACCCTAATTCACCACCTCATTTCCCTATAAATACCCCCCATTTTTTTTACTTCAACACACAACAACTTCACACACAGGGGCGGTTCTTGGCCCATGCAAGAGTGGCTACCGCATAGGGTACCCCGAAAAGCAGGGGCCCCAAATATACTTATTGAGGAACAATTAACAAAAGGTAAACATTTGGAGCGATGGTAAGACTGTGCGTTTGATGAACATCAGGTTTGGAGGTCGAATCTTCTCAACACATTGATTTTTTGCTTTTTGGGAAATTGAGTAAGTTGTCCATGACATGCTATTGACAGCTAACGCATGCTTGTTTACTTCTTTTTTTTCTTTTACTTTTGTTAGTTAATCTTTAATGAAACCAATTAATGCCTCTTATTCCTATACCAAAAGCTTCAATCAATTAATGACTATTGGAGTTGCACCGAAAAAAATTAATGGCTATTCGAAATTAGTGCATTAATGGCCCCCTATTCTCCCATAGTTTCATGTACCTTTAGGTTAAATATCTGTTAATTCTAAACATTACCCAGACTTGACAATATTTTAAATATAAAATTATTTTCTTTTGTCAAAATTAAGAATCTTATATTTAATTTGAAATATGTATCAAGAGCCCAATTTTAAGAGAGAGCATAGGGCGCCCTTTATATTTGCCTCGCCCCTGTTCACACAACTTAACAACTTAACTTCACAACTTATCACAACTAGAAATCTCAATACTACTCTCCTTTTCCCTAATTCCTCCCTCTAAGAAAAATATCATTCAAAAAAGAAAGCAAAAGTTATAATTAGTAAGTAAGAAGTTCATTAAAAGAAAAACACAAAAAGGGTTTAAGTTAGTAATTAAGTGGATTTAGAAACTCACTTAAAATTAAGAAAATCACAAAAAGTAGAAAACTTTGCAAAAGGAAGTGCATCATTGAGTTAGCAAGGTAAAGTTAAAGTTCTTGTTATTTTTCTTAATTATCTTCTTAATCACACACTAACTTTCTCTTTATTTTTTTGTTATCATTTTTTTAATTTTTGGAGTGATTTGGGTATGTGGAAGTCCTAATAGGTTCCCAACCTTAAATCACCCCACCTAGAATAGTCAACTCTAATGGGGAGATTCTTAGGAAATATGTGCTTATGTTATTTTTGTTAATCAAGTTGTTATTCATAACCAAAAACATGTTTTCATAAAAAAATTCAAGTAGTTATGGTCATTTTTAATTTCGTACTTCATTTCATTTTTTGTCTGTATTATGTAAATAGTTTATAGGATGTAATATTTTTCCTATGAAGATCAAGATGTTTCCAGCAACTGGGATTTGCAATTTCTAAAAAACAAATTTTGTACAGTTAATTACAAATCATACAACATTATTGTGTAAAACTGATTTTGTCCAGTACCACATGAGCTTATTCTGTCATTAAAGTTTAAAATAAACTCATTTAGATAAAACTAAAAACATAAACTTTAAAGTAGACATCCGTATATTTCCAAAAACATAAAAATCATGTTAATATGAATTTTATACAATTTTATCTCATTTTTACAAAAACATTCATGTAAATCACCAAATTCCAGAATACTGATTTTCTCTTCAGTTAAGATAATATATAAAAAAGGATCTTAAAAATGTCCAATTCAAGTAAAAAATTTCTGTCTAGTAAAGTATCTAAAATGTTCATACCAAAAATCACATCAAACTAAGTTCATTAAGTTAGATTTTAAAGAACACATTGGATATAGGTCCTGTTTTGACCAGTTTTAGCATAAAATTCACCATAATTTTATTTGTCTCTAAACGCTTATAAAATTTTGACACAACATAAAGAACGCACTGACCTATCCACAGGTGTATCACATGCTCAATTTAACGTTTTTTACAGAAAGTTGTGAATTTTATAATTCAGTACAAGAATAAAAGTGCAGTCTGGAAAATGAAATAAAGTGATTAACTCAAGTTTCATAAAAAATGTTTTCTTTTTATACGAAAATGTTAATTAAAAGACATGAAATTTTAAGTTTCTCTTAAAATGATTCACTTTTATCATGCAAATAAAAATCAAAATCAAAGAGGTTAATTAATCTCTAATTTTCACAAGTTTACAAATAAACATGAATTCCAAAGCCCATTCAAGAGGATGAAGATCAAGGAGCATCATGGTGAAGATCAAGATTGAAGATTTGTATAGATCATACAATTTGTACATATTGTTGTAATAATAGTTTTTGTAAATAGTTATTACATCACTCATTAATGAAAAACATGGAGATGTTTATGCATAATTTTCATAATAATTCCACAATTCTTTTTAATAAAATGAGCAACCAATATTATAAATTTTGCATGTTGGGCCCAATATATCATAGTGTACGAACCAAATGACCCAATCTCAATTAAGAGGAAAAATTGCAAATCTAACTAAGTTAAATTGTATCATGATCCATCTTACTTTTTAAATTTGTTCTCCATCTTCAAATGGATCAATCATATAATTTGACATAATTAGATTGGTAATTATGATCTCCGAATTGATTTTAGGCCGTTTCACGTGTCTCGCTTTAAATGGCCAAATTCCAATTAGCCAAACACAATCTCCAAATTTGATCTCAAATTGATCATTTTTCTCAAAATGACTTTATAATCTTCAATCAAGATTATTTCTCACAAGCGTTCAATTAGGAAGCAAACCTCTTGTCCTAAGACCTCTTGAAAATTATAAACGTGATCACTAATTAAGGTGGTCATTTCAATCCTTGATTAATCGCTAATTAGGGCGATTAACTCAAACTATTCATTTAATCACTAATTAGGGTGATTATCTTAAACTTTGGTTAATAACTAATTAGGGTGATTACTTTAACCTTTCCTGGTTAATCACTAATTAGGGTGTGTATATTAAAACCATTTTTAATCGCTTATTAAGGTGATTAATTTAACCTTTTTTATTTAATCACTAACTAGGGTGATTATCTTAAACCTTGAATAATCACTAATTAGGGTGATTATTTCCTAACCTTCATTTTAATCGCTAATTAAGGTGATTAATTTAACCTTTCTTATTTAATCACTAACTAGGGTGATTATCTTAAACATTGAATAATCACTTATTAGGGTGATTATTTCCTTACCTTCATTTTAATCGCTAATTAAGGTGATTAATTTAACCTTTCATATTTAATCACTAATTAGAGTGATTATCTTAAACCTTAATAATCGTTAATTAGGGCGATTATTTTTCTCATTTAATCACTAATTAGAGTGATTATCTTAAGCCTTGAATAATCACTAATTAGGGTGATTATCTTAACCTCCATTTTTAATCACTAATTAAGGTGATTATCTTGATCCTCCTTCATATTTAATCACTAATTAAAGTGATTATCTTAATCCCATTTCGATCACTAATTGGAGTGATTATCTTTAGGCCTGTCAATCAGGTCGGGTTGGGTCAGGTTCGTGTTCGGATCACCTATAATCGGGTTGGATACCCCCTGACCTGAACCTGGTCTGTTTCTATATTCGGGTCAAGATCTTTAACCCTAACCCGATCCGAAACTTATCGGGTCAACTTGACTCGATCCGTTTGACCTGATTTTTTTAAACTACTTTTAGATGGGTCAACCTGAACCTGTCTGACCCGTTTTTTTTCAGGTTGACCCGAACCCACAAAAACCGATTTGTTTTTTTCAGTATGATATGCATAAAACGAAAATGTACCACCTTGAAATGAAAATAGAAATTAGAACCTGCTTCCCTAAATTAGAAACCAACAAGTTCATACTTGGTTGTTGGCACACTAAATATGTTACAAACCATTCAAAGCTTCAAGCTAACAAATAGTCATAGAAATATTACAACCTAATTTCAGCTAAGTTTCATAAAAATAAACAAGATTTATGTAGCCTTAATACAATCAGAAAATCTCCTCTTTTGCTTCTGAAGAAAGCTGAATTTGCTCCTTTAAGTTGTCATCAGCCATAGCCCATATTAACTAAAAAAAAAACGAGAATCCATATAAATTAATAAACTAGAAAAAAAAAGGCATAAGAGAAGAAATGAAGGCTTAAAAATGCAGAAAAATCAGGCACAAAATGAGATGAAAAAATGAAGCTCAATTTAGAAGATCAAAAATTCAGAAAACATGAACTACAATTTACAAAATACAAAAAAATAAAGGCATAACAAAAATACATAAATAAAATTTTAAAAATGAAGACAACCAAAAGAGCTTGAAAAAACTCACAAAAAAAATTCAAAGCGTAGGATATTGAAAATAATAGAAAATAAAAATTGAAATTTAGAAAAAAAAAGAACAAAATATTAAAGACTGAAAAAGCTTCTTGAATAATAGAAATATAGCGGAAAAAAATAACAAAGAAAAGCAACAAATAAGTACGAAAATACTAAATGCATAGACAAAGAGAAGGAAGAATTGAGAAGAAATATGAAAGGAGAGAGAAGAGCAACAAATAAATACAAAAATACGAAATACAAAATACAAACGAAACAAAGAAAAGAAAAAAAGAATACCCGATTGAGCTAGATACCCGATTGAGCTCAAGCAATTTGTTGTGGAAGAGCAGGGAAGAGGAGAGAGATTGAGAGTGAGAGGATGACTGTGTTAGAAATGAAGAATTAGGGTTAAGTTAGGCTTATATGTGAGTGAGAAAGAATAGGAAATGGGTTGGTTAGATTTTGGGCTGGACAACCCCCATTCCCTACCTTTTCGGATTTTCATTAAATTTGGCTCATTTAAAATTCAGGTCAGATGGGTCATTTTCAGGTTAGAATTTTCGACCTGAACCTGACCCATTTATTTTTCAGGTCGGGTTCAGGTCGACCCATTTAACTAATCGGGTTGGAAAACTCAGTCCAAACCCGCTATTTTCAGGTCGGGTTCGGGTTGGGTTATCGGGTTGGGTCAACTTTTACCAAGCCTAATTATCTTACTCCTAATAGATTTGTCTAATTCTAAAAGGTGAGTTATTCATAATCTACTTTCCTTTCCTTTTCTTCCCTAATGGAGTTGGCCATTTAGGGTGTGACATAAGATCGAACTACGATGGTTTTGATCCATGAGTGGATTCCAATCCTGCAATGATTGGTACGTAGTGCAACTTCGGTGCTCAAACCTACCATGTACAAATGATATATTGGCCCTCTTAAAAATGATTGATGTGTATATGTTCAAATTATGTGATTTTCTTTCTTTTGAATAGCCATGATTACTTTAAAATGGAAAACAACGCATTTAGTAAGAGCCCGTTCTGTAGAACGGAAGAGGAGACGAGTTCCAGACGTTCGCACCTCTTAACCTAAACCCCGAACCCTATCTCATGGTATGAAATACCAATTTTAAAAAAGCCTTATCCATATGAAGTCATCATCGTTTTAAATGATATTTCTTGAAATTTATTTTAAAACGATTTATTAAATAATCTGTCCCTATTCAGATATTAATAGGGTGGCGACTTCAAAGTTTTCTAAAACTCATAGTACAATGAGAGACTTTTGAGGGATTCAGACCGTTAATCAAAACAGTCAAAAATCGGGTACCACAATTGCATATTCTGTAATGATCCATAATTGCTTATAAATTATGGGGGGCAGGTTAGTAACAGGTTTTCCAAATTTATGCGTGGGAGTTAGCTGTTGAAGTTGGATTTCATCTTATATCTATGAGACATTGTGTTTTATTTCTTTCTTTTAAGTTTGAAATTTTGGATTTATTATATTTTTAGTAAGGGGCCTTAAAGGGTTTCCAACTTGTAGTTTAGTTATTTTCAGTTAAAGTCTTCCGCTGTGTTATTTTCAAAGGTTAGCAAGTTTGATTTCTAAAATTATTATTCAGCTTTATGCGAATCACCATGGCGGTAACACCTTTAGATTCCTCTAATTCAGTATATGGTATTTATTATGGCAGGGAGGAATTTGGAGGTGTTACAGCCACACCCCTTGAGAACAGCTATCTTTACAATTGTGTTCAACCAAGGCCATAACTGATACCCAAATGCGGGTTGGAGTGGATCGCTTTATCCCTAAATGACCCAACGGCTTTATTATAGGCCCACACCAAAATTGTTCCAAAACTAGATCAAACCCCATTATCCTACAAATAAGATAACAGGTCTGGGGGCAAATTGTTGGCGTCTAAATACCGACTCGAGTATACATCAGGCCCAAGGTAGTACAAGGCAAAGCAAGTAAGGAGAAAAGGTGTGTAATGGGCTAGCCCAAGACCCCCTAAACCTATTCTCCACTATAAATAGTCCATTTGGAACCAAATGAGTAAATGACAGATAACTTCAACTAACTAAACAAACACATACATTTGGCAATTCTCTCCACTCTCTTGCTTTCGATTGCTCAGCCGGGATTGAGTTCGCCAAAAACTACAGGGTTAGTCTTCTTGTTTTGTAGGTGACGACTCATTTGGAGATTTGATCCAATATTCATCGTACTCGCATCCATTTAGCAAAATACGACTTGCTATCCACATCTACACGACTGTTTTTAGCATAAACATAATCTAATACTGATTTAATTACTGAATTAAGAACATTAACCCCAAAACAACTGAATTTGACAGGGCCGTTTTTTAAATTCATGTGGCCCCGTTCTTATAACAAAATGAGGCCCTATTATAAGTATAAGCACAATTCAAACAACGTAACTTCGCTTTTATTATAAATATGATCCAAGTATCATGAAGACACTCCATATGGGAGGAGAGCTGCTGCAACAAACTATAGATATTTCAAAACAATGATATGTTAACAATTACCAACTAGAGATATTTTATTTAAAAAGAGATGTTCGTCGAGCATTTTTTGACGCAAACTCATCAATCAACTCTTCATATCCTACTTTTTCCAAAAGATCATTTTCGATAGAATTCATCGCTAATCCATTAAGCCGTTCTTGTGACATTGTAGAGCGCAAGTAGGACTTTAACAACTTCAACTTGGAAAAACTTCTCTCTGCGGATGCAACAGTAACGGGAATGGTCAATAAAATTATGTATGCAATAACCGCATTAGGAAAACAATCAAACAATTTCAAATCTTTCAAAATTTCAATAGGCTCTGTTTTTTCCAGCGGTGGTAGTTCTCTTCTTAGTTTCAACTCCACATATAACTCATTTCCATCAATATCTGAATGTCCATTATGTTTAAGAGCATTTTCAAGACGACTACAACAAGACTTCAAGCTCATATCATCTAAAGATTCTAAGAGGTCAGAATTAAACAAGAAACCAAAGATTTTTTCATATTCTTGATATTGCTCAAACCTCCTCTTAAGAGAAACAATGGCTTGATCAACAATGCAAAGAAAATACTTAACTCTAAATGATTCTTCTACGAGATAGTGAAACATCTGATGATGCATTTGAATTTTCATCAAATTGTTTTTTTCTACGAATTTCACGCCTCTTAGGAAATATTGGGTCTATATCCATTTTAATGGCAATTTCCTTAGCCGAACCCAAAGCATCATTAAAACCACTTTCTCTGTATCTCTCAAAAAAGGAAATCAATTCCCTATTTTTTTTCCATGGCAACATCAATTAGCATGTCTTTTGATTGTAAGTACTTGCTAACAAAATTAACATGAAACAATATTTCAAACCAAATTACTATTGCCACCAAAAACTCAAAATCACCAAGTTCATTTGTTGCTAAAGATTTAGCCTCACTTCTTATTAAAGAATCACCATCGATTTCTCCCACTTGAAGTAAAGCCTCTCGTATTTCTACCATTTGAAATCTTATGGCTTGAACACTATCAACACGACTCTCCCAACGAGTGGAAGACAATGACTTGAGAGTTAAGCCTTGTATATTAGCTTTCAAGATATCCCATCTCGTAGTAGATTTTGCAAAAATTGTATATATGCGTTGTATAACTCCAAAAAAATCTTTGGCTTTACTACAAGTATTCGCCATATCACATAAAACTAAATTAAGACTATGACAACCACAAGGGGTATAAAAAGCTCTAGGATTTTCATCCAAAAGTCTTTTTTGTACACCTTGATGTTTGTCTTTCATATTTGACCCATTATCATAACCTTGTCCATGCACATTAGAAATATCAAGATCAAGAAGTCGCAACTCATTTTGCAAAGTATTAAAGAGCCCTTGTCCAGTTGAATCATTCACATTCAAAAATCCTAAAAAAGACTCTTCAATGCTAACACGATATGAAGAGACATCCACATATCTTATTATTAATGATATTTGCTCTTTGTGGCTAACATCAGGAGTACAATCAAGTATCACAGAAAAATACTTTGCTTTTTTTATTTTTTTTAATATTTCAGATTTGATTGAGGAAGCAAGCAAAAATATTAACTCATTTTGGACGCTAGGACCAAGATAATGAAAGTAAATTTCTTCATTTTCAATACGCCTAACATGTTCTTGGACAATAGGGTCAAACTCGGCCAACATCTCAACTAAGCCTAAAAAATTTCCATTACCATTTTGATACAATTTCTCATTAGTACCCCGAAAAGCTAGATTATGTTTGGAAAGAAACTTGACAAGAGCAATAATTCTTAATAAAACTTTTTTCCAATGATCCTTTTCTTTTTCAATTAGTCCTTGAGCTACTTTGTCAATGGTTTGATTTTTTGTAAACCTTTGACGCAAATCGTACCAAGTAGCCATATTTCTAATATGCTCCATACCTGTCTCATGTTCTCTAAGTCTTTCACCAATATATGCCCAATCACTAAAACCTTCATTTGTCAATTGACCTCAACCAATCCCTTTCTTAAAGATTTTGCAACAAAAACAGAATACCCTATCAAGCTCTTTTGAGTAAACTAGCCATTCTCTATCACACTTTTCTCCATTAGATAAGACTCTAGTATATAAATTTGCAGTAAATCGCCTATTAGAAGACTTATCTTTAGGACCTTTTACAAAGGAATTATCTCTTTTAGGACCCTTGACTATTAACAAATCAATCATTTTTGAGTCAAGTCCATCCCAATTCCTTGGATCAAAAATATCAAGCATGGGAAAAGTTTCACATGTTTCTTCATTATCAAAATCATCTAAAGCATCATTCTCAATATCAAAGTGCACATCATCGCCATTTTCAACAACAAAATCTTGATTGTCCATATTTTTATCATTCTCAATATCAACACCAACATTTGGATTTTCAATAGGAACTTGTGGTGTTTTAATTACAAATTTATCTAATGCTCCTCTTTGTGACCTCTGTAACTCTTCAAATTTTTTTTGTTTCTTACGTTTCTCATAGCCAGACTCATGTTTTCTAATGCTAGGGGCCATAATATGCAATTAAAAAACAGGGAGCAGAACATGCAAAATTAAAATGAAAAAGGATTGAAACAACCTGATGTCTTGGTAATTTGGCACTTCATAGTAATAGCATCACTGCATCGCTAATTCCAGTAGTACTTCAATTTTGTAATAGATCTCAACCAGTCAACCTTCAAAAAAACACCAATACATCCTAAGTCACTGAAGCACATAACACCACAACAACAAACACACAATACCAACAGTACTACAACAAACAAATCAAGCTACATCTCAAAAGTCAAAAAATACAACCAGCAGCAGAAAAACAAGGACAAAAAACTCAACAGCAAACCACACCTACAACACAACCTAGCTCAAACAATTAAGAACAAGTCCATGGAACCAGCTTTTATATATCCTCATCACTATCAATCCAATTTAGCTCCACTAAGCTCTTGAATCTCCCACAAACATCAAGCTGAATACGTCTGCTGACAACAGTTGGTTGCAAAACAGCTGCATCAACAGTGAACAGTTGGTTCCTTTTTCATATCAATTTCTTCTATGATGCATACAGGCTACAACATACTAATTCACGAAAACAATCTACTGCTGCCTAACATTTAATAATCTATTATATAATCTAATAATGTTTTCTCATCTAGTCATCTCCCTAATTATTGCATTTTAATCCAAAACGAGAAAAAAAAATCTGCAGTTTTGTAATTGAAATATTGAAGGTGAATTGAAAAATATACCCACCAATAAAAAAAATAAAAATAAACAAGAACATAAAAGGTACCTGGTTTCACGACAATAGCTAGCTTGATGATGAATACTGCCACTGGAAGCTTGTAATTGGTATAATTTCTTCTTTCTCTTGATATATTTGCAATTGAGAATCTTCTTTCTCTTGATAAACAGAAAAAAAAAATGAATTACTTGTTCAATTGAAAACAATTCAAGAATTTTGAAGGTCTTTGCCAAAATTGCCATAATCACTGCTTCCCGAATTAAGAGAGAGAAATCAATGAAGGATTTCAAGCGTGATTCGGGGAAGGCAAATCTGTAGCGTGATTTGGGTTTTTTTTTTGGGAAGGAGATATCAGTAATGGAGGAGAGAGAAATGGGTAATCTTTTTAATTGACAAAAATATCAGATTTTTCCAGCTGGGCTACCTCAAATTTGGGCCCCTAAAAATATGTGGCCCTGTGCTGTGGACCATAATGCACGGGCAAAAATCCGGCCCTGGAATTTGATACCTACATTAATTCAATTGGGTTTTCTAAACCAAGATAGAGAAATTGAATTAGAAGAAGTAAAGCAACATTAAACTACATCTCTCCATCTCCTCTCCCTATTTTTCTCTCTTCTCTCTCCTCTCCAACAAAACCCTAATTTTCAACCTAGGGGCTACCTTCCACCCTTTTGGGCGGTGGTAAGCCCATTTTCTCCTTTTATTACTAGTTTTTTATATTAATGTTTCTAATAAACTTCAGTCTCTCTCTAATGGAGAGTTTTTCTACCCATTTATTGGGTTATATCTACCCATATATTGGGTTTTATCTCTCTCCATGTGAGAGTTTGGAGACTTTGTTTTTGGGTTTTTGTGTAATTCAAGAGGTTGATTTGTTGATTGAAATTTATGCGGGGTTGCAACAGATGTTAGTACTTCGTTTACAATCACTTGAATTGAATCCAGTTCTACTTCAAAACTACAAAAGATCGATAGACCCCCTTGCAGAAGGCTGCATCAGACAGCGATGTGAAAGACGAGGGTTTTCAGAAGTGTTAGATCTACTCAACGATCGTGGTTTTGTCATATTAGAATTGTATTTATTTCATTTTGATATGTATTTGTTTAGTTTTGACTTCTATTATAGATGTCGTATGACTTTGAATCAATGAATTAATTTTTAATTTCAAAAAAAAAAAAGGTAAAGCAACATTAACAATGAGAACAGCAGCTACCATAGCCTTTAGACGAGGTGCAACAGCATCGAAACAACGCAGAATCACAGTGGCAGCATGGCAACACCAGCGAGCTACAACAATTAGACAACCCAGAAAAGAGATAATGGAGTGGGCCCCCCCCCCAACAAGCGACTAAGGTGTCTACCAACGCCACCAGCAATGGCGGCGACGTCGGGGCACATCGGAACACTGGCAGCAGCAGCATCGTCGGAAAGTAGTAGTAGTGTCGATGCCAACTAATAGCAGACCCGAGTAAAAAGAACATTGAGCAAGAGAGAGAAGGCGCGAGAATTTGTACACGCAAATTTTGAGTCGAAATAAATATAGACAGGAAACAAAGTAACAAATGAATTTTATTGCAACGAGTGTAATGAGTACACTCTCCGTAGACAGTTTGTAATAAAAATAAACTAAATCTTTTGCAGCTGTTTCGTAGCTTGAGAATGAAACGTGTTGATGTCGACCTGGATTTGAGTATAGGGTGACGTTTTGCCAAAGTTGACCTGAGTTTGAGTTTGAGATGACGTTTTGTCAACCTCAATCTGAGTTTGATGGGGTTTTGTTCGAGTGTATTCGAATGCGGGCTAACAAAGCTTGAATCTCAATCGAATATGTTTGAGTGTGTATCTGAACAGTAGACATGGATTTGATGTGCTTGTTGGCTATTTGCAGAAAGAATTCCAAGAGAATTTTGTGAGATGTTCAGAATAATGATTTTCTGACTCCTCAACTGAAGTAGGTGAGGTGTATTTATATGAATGGATATCCTTTCATCGACTTGGTAGTTTATGGACTTGGGCCCGTTTATGACTTAGAAGTCTTTTTTTTTACCTTTATCACGGTCTTATTTGGACAAGTGATATGGATTAGTCAAAATATTTTACAGCCCAAATCATATTTGTTTGATTTAATTTAAATATTTTATTTTGATGGGCTAAAATTAATTAAATTGGGGTAGTTATATTTATTTATAGCTCAATAATAATTACTCTATTTTAATATAGAACACTAATAAATTTTTCTATTTTTTCACATGGTACCCCTGTGGAATTTTAAAATTCATGGGGTACCCCTATAGATTCAAAAATGCACCAGGTACCCTTATGATTTCAATAAAATGCATAAAATGCCCTTAATGACTAGCAGCGTCAAGTTTCCGTTAGTCATTAAAGCCAAATCAACCTAATTATCCTAGAGGTGTCAAAAACTGGGCCGATCCACGGGTGAACCCGCATCCGACCCAGACCTAACCCATTCCGAGCCGAGAGTGGTTGGGTGGAAAGCCGACCCATTCCGACCCAGCGTCC
The DNA here is from genome assembly GCA_947648045.1 of Beta corolliflora. Classification (NCBI taxonomy): domain Eukaryota; kingdom Viridiplantae; phylum Streptophyta; class Magnoliopsida; order Caryophyllales; family Amaranthaceae; genus Beta; species Beta corolliflora. The sequence goes on along the minus strand of CANSZD010000248.1, from coordinate 1,282,488 downwards.
ACCCGTGCCCAGTTCAACCCGTGGAATTGGCAACCCAACCTGAACTGGGCCGACCCGTGTGGACCCGTGGCCGCTTACACCCGTGAACAATGACCCGCACCCAACCTGTTTCCGACCCAAAACTAACCCGCACCCAACTTCACCCAAAGAATGACCCGCTTAAACCCACCCCGCTATCACCCAATCTAGTTGTGACCCAACCCAGTTAGCAACCGACCCGGGCCAGTGACCCAACCTAGTTATTACCGACCCAGTTACCACCCAACCCAGTTACCACCCGACCCAGTTACCACCCGACCCAACTGCACCCGACCCAAAAGCATTCCGACCCAATACAACCCAACCCAGTTATCACTCAACCCAGTTACCAACCCGACCCAATTACCACCCGACCCAAATGCGCCCGACCCAAAACCATTCCGACCCAGTTTTCTTCCTCTCATCACAACTATGTAATATGTATGAGTAGTAACTAGTAACTAGTAAGTTATAATCGCCTATTAAAAAAAAAAGAACAATGTTATGGGAAACAAAAAAGAGTAAAGCTATATATTATAAGCCTCATAGGCCATAGCCCAAACAAAAACTTTGGCTAATATTATAAGCCTCATAGCCCAAACAAATAGTTCCTTTGCCCCTTCATCCTCTTGTTTCTCCCAAAATAGCCTCGCAGGCTTGCAACCATTGCCTCACATTACGATCATTTTGTATTTGAAGGTGCATAGTTAAATTATTCTTAGATGAAGCCATGAAGGTGCATAGTTAAATAGTTGAACTGAAAAGTATATTGAATTTGAAGGGATATTGGAGAGAATAAGACAAGTAAATTAGGAAAAATAGAAAACTCTTATATTCATATAATAGTATAATGTTTACAAGATAAAGTACACTTACAAATGAATAATGTACATATGAAAATGATTAAGTTTAAACTCTAAAGTAAAAAAATTACAAAATGACCACCAACAAAGAAGAACATCCGAAATCAACCGAAGCCAGCAGAAAGAAGGACAACCACCAAGCGACGAAAGATTAGAGCCAACAAAGAAGAACATCGGAAATCAACCAAAGCGGCAAGAAGAACAGACAACCACCAAGGCAAAGATTAGAGCCAACAAAGAAGAAGAAGATTAGAGCACCAAGAAGAAGAAGAATGCACCAAAGCCAAGAAGAAAAAGCCAACGAAGGTAGCAAAACCCCCAAAAAACTCCCAAAGAAAACCATATAGCAATAGCAACAATTCTAAACAAATAAATATTACAAAGATAAGAAAATTTAATTTACTTTTAAAAAAACTCCCAAAGAAAACCATATAGCAATAGCAGCTTTATAAGTATCAAATTAACAAGTAAATATTGCAAAGATAAGAAAATTTAATTCTCTTTTAAAATCAATAATGGCTCTCGTGTACACAAGTTGACCTCATCATCGAGCACTCGACTCTAATTAACAACACAAACTTCACAACACAAGAAAGCCAAAGAAAAGTGACACGAGCATCCACAATTCTTTGTCTTTTAAATAATACCAAACCAATTTTACCAATCAAGTGCATATCATGTCCAATAAGACAAAAGAAAAGTAGCTCCACATCGTGACACTTAGGGCAAAACATGTTTGTAAAGTAAAATGTAGCCAAAAAGAGTCGCAAGCAAGTCAACAATCAATGATCTTTTGCAAGGGACAATTCTGTTTAGGGTTAGGGTTAGGGTTTGGGTCTAGGATTTGGGTCTAGGGTTTGGGTCTAGGGTTTGGGTTTGGGTCTAGGGTTAGGGTTTGGGCCTAGGGTTAGGGTTTGGGTTTGGGTTTAGGGAAACCCACAACACATTTTAAGATGCCACTACCAATCAATCAAAGATGAATAGAACAAAATTTTGCATAAAAAACACATGATGTTTCATTCGATCCTTTGTAATTAGTTAAGGCAAGCATAACTCTTGAAGTAGAAACTGCGTAAGATTATAGATCTACAAGCACAAACAATAATATAAAAATGTCACAACAGCTATCATATAAGTACACAAACACTAAATCCTCATACAAACTTAAAAAGTAAGAAATCCAAAAAAAAAAAAAAGACAAAATCAAGCAAAGATCGACTCAAGAGACTAAACAGAGCAAGAAATGTGGTTTCACGAAGTAGCGACCACCAGCATGTTGTGGCAATAGCAAGAGCACACAAACAACAACCAGAGACTTAACAGGCGGTCGATGAAGAAAAACATGCGCCGCAACAAGAGAGAGAAAATGATAACATATTTATGACACACAATAAGCACCTAAAAAACAAGACCATTAGACAAAGAATTCTAAGCGTAAATCATACGTCTATATCGATTCTGAGGTTCGAGTAATACTTTATGTTGGGAGAAAAGATATGGGTTAACACAAGTCAATACTAAAAGGGAACAAAAAAGGCATGAACCATAATACGTCCTCAGTAACCATAAGCCTAATAGGAGGTCATTCCAAGTACATATGTCGAGATGACAAGAAACAGTAACATGTCATCACAAACATCAAACATGAAACCATTATTAAAGTTTAAACATCAAACATGACAAAAAAAACAGTATTAAGATCGAAAAATAAATGAAATCACAAACATGTCATCACAAACATGTAACATAAATTATAAATGACAAAAAATCACAAAACACGAACCCAGAAAACACGAACCCTAAACAAATCAAACCCTAACAAAAAGGCAGACCTAGATACTTAAATTGTTAAACATCAACGAGAAATCACAAACATGTAATATAAATGAATTCACAAACATGAAATCACAAACATCAAACATGACAAAAAAAAACAGTATTAAGATCGAAAAATAAATGACAAAAAATCAGAAACAGAAATCACAAACATCAAACATGTAAAGTTGTAAACAAGTCAGAAACCCTAAATAATTCAAGTTAAGAATTTAATATACAATTATACATGACAAATAATAACAAACATAGTAGATCTCACATATGACAAAAAATAAGATACAAATAAAAAATCAGTATTAAGATCGAAAAATAAACTTGACATTCCTAAAAAATTCTAGATCTCACATATGACAAAAAAAAAAGTAAAAAAAAATCAAAAAATACATGATATTCCAGTAGATCTGCAAACTGGACCAGCACATAATCCCACATTCACATGCAAGCAGATCTTCCTAATTCTAAAAAAAAAAGGAATTCTAGAACTCTAGAAGTGTAGAACACTTACCTGGTGGTTGCGACATACTGTTTTTAAATATTAAATTTGCTTTTTTTTTTTTGCTTCTTTTTTCTTCTTTTTTGCTTCTTCTTTGCTTCTTCTTTTCCGACGATCTTCACTTCTTGACCAAAAGTCCAAAACCCAGAAAATTAACCAAGAGAACACAAACCCGTAAACCGTATTTAAGAGAAATGAGAAATTTGAAAGATAAATATGAAAGAAGCGAAGAAAATAAGATAGAGAGAGAGAGAGAGAGAGAGAGAGAAAATGAGAGAGTAATAGAGAATTAGAGATTGATAAATAAAAAAAACTAGAAGAAGCGAATAATTTTGAGGGTTTTTTTTTAGGGTTTGGAAGGGAGAGGAATAGAGGATGAGAGTGAGAGGGAATGCCGGATCGGATGAGAGAGAAAATGAGGTGAAGAAATGAGGCGTGTGAGGTTAAAAAATAGGTTTATATACTAGGGATTAGGGTGGAGGTTTAGGGTTAGATTTCTGATTCAATCTCAACCGTTGGATTTAATCATTGAGTGGCTAAGATTCATTTTAGTGAGTTAATTTTAGATTTTTAGATTTCTGATTTTAGAGATTAAAGAAATGAAGGGTCAAGGGCTCAGATTTAATATTAGCTAATCAATGGTCTCAAACCAAGATCCTTTACATATTTTTTTGACCAATGAACATCAGAGTGACCAAGCACATGGATTTCAAAATCTCAATGGTTGGATTTACTCTTTCTCAAATCAAATGGTTAAGGTTAAGTCTTAAGAGTTGTTAAGACAAGACACAAGTAATGCTTTTTTCTAGTTTTTATATTTATAATTCTACATTTTTCAATACCAATTGTAATTATAGTATTGATTTGTAAATTTGTTTAGTAATTAACTAATTACTCCCTCCGTCCCAGAATAGTCTGAACACTTTCCTTTTATGTTTGTCTCAAATTAGTTTGAACACTTCCATTTTTGGCATGGTCCCACTATTAATATATTATTTCTTTTATACTACTTTGGCCCACACTCTACCTTTTATTAATAAAAAGTTACACAACTTTCTCTCTCATCTAATAAAAAATACCCCACCAACTCCTATCACATCTACTTTTTAAATAAAATAACATTTGATAGCCACACTACAACTTATCATCTTAAACTACGTGTCCCAAGAAGTGTTCAGATCTTTTTGGGACGGAGGTAGTACTAATTAGTAATATTATAAATTAATAAATATTACAAACTTTAGAAGTTTCATACTTTAATTACTATTTTTAATTATAAACAAGATGATTCATGTAAAAATTATTATGAATGAATAATGATGTATTGATGACTTGATGTGAATTGTGAAACAGTGAAAGTAGAAACTGTTAACTGTTAAGTATGAAATATGAATATATGATTATTTAATTAATGAAATAGACGGATTCCTAATTTCCTAGTATGACTTTTGATTAAGATCCACAACGATACGTATGATTAAGTTGCTATACGACGATACGTATAGCAACTTAGTATCTTATTGTCTTTTAAGATCCAAAACTGAAACATCAACGATGAAAGTCGATCAATCTATTCTAAATTTCTAATGATGCTTTGATTATTGTTAAAACCGTGTAATAACATCGATGATCAATCTTATTATCATTTGATGGTTTTGACTTTTGATTAATGTCGAAGACAATCAATCTTATGATCATTTGATTAATTAATTTATGTCAAGATTGTGAACCTTAACTTAACGAAATTCGATTATGTTCATCCTCTACTAATATAGTGTATGATTATGTATCATCTTCATATGACATATTGACATATTCGATTAAGTGATTAACGTTGATCATTGTTACTTCACTACTTGTTGAGTTGTTCCATGAACGATGAAAGTCTAACTCTTTTTGTTGCTATATAGTGACTCATTCAGACTTGAGAGTGTGTAAGTCACTAACTAACAAAATGTTTAAGTTTAATAGTTTATTGACTCTAACACTATAAGTCTATAATCAATAATCAGTATGGACTATGCAGTATGGACTTATGCCTTAAGCCCTTAACAACTTAAATGCTTAACCCTTATGGTTGTTATTGTTACTTGTTAGATGTTAGATTGTTAGTTGTTATTTGTTACTTGAATACTTATGCAATCATGAATAAGAATAAGTGAATAACCGATACTTAGGCAATAGGCCAATAGCCAATGCCCAATGGTGAATGGCCCAATAATATAAGTATTAAGTGTATAATTTATAAGTCTTACTTTAGTAACTTTAAAAATTAGTAATATAAGTATCAAACTATTAACGATTCAATGTATTATTACAAAGTTCACAATGACTCAATCAAAATTCACAATATTAGTATAATTACTATAATATATCACTATAAACTGTATAAAGTATAATCTATATCACATGTTATAATTTTATAACGTATAAGTTATAACAATCTCGACCCAAACCAAATCAATACGCCGCTGGTTTGAGATTTCAACTGATCCAAGAACCAAGTCCTACCGAGATCCGATATATTCCGACCCAAGTCATTCCGAAAGCCGATTTATTCCGACCCAAGTCATTCCGAAAGCCGATTATTCCGAAAGCCGAACTCTTCCGACCCAAGTCATTCCGAAAGCCGATTTCTTCCGACCCAAGTCATTCCGAAAGCCGATTACTTCCGACCCAAGTCATTCCGAAAGCCGATTTCTTCCGACCCAAGTCATTCCGAAAGCCGATTTAGGCCGACTTCACCTTATTCCATTCCGACCCAAATTCACCCAACCCATATACCGGCCGACCCAGTCTAAGCCGACCCAGTTCCGACCCAGTTCTGAGATCCCCTCACCTAGTTGAACTCGACCCAAGTTCACCCGACCCACCTAGTTCCGACCCATGACACACTCTCACCCAGATTATTCCGACCCAAATCATTCCGATCCAGCTTGGGTCATCACCCAGATTATTCCGACCCAAATCATTCCGATCCAGCTTGGGTCAACCCAAACCCAGCCAGTGACCCAGATTGACACCACTAAATTATCCTAAATAATCCCTAATTAACTAAATTAAAGCTAATTAAATCATGAATAATTAATTAAACATATTGAAAAAATAAATATAAATAAATCCTCCCCCCCCCCCCCCCACCCCCCACGCCACCACTACTGCCACCCGCATTGCCTCCGGGGAACCACCCCTACCCTCGAAAACCGCCCCCTCCCTGGAAAAAGCGTCCCTTCCCGCTAAAAATCCCCTCACCCATCGAAAGTAAACCCCAAAAATGGAGAAAAACCCAGAAAATCCCACCCCACCTCCATCATCCACCATAACAAGCACCACCACCACACCAAAAGCGCAAGAACAATTGATCTCGTTCGTAGTTACTGCGTACTACAATTGCTCACGCACGATGCGACAACTAGGGTTTTAGCATTGGTGTGTTTGAATACTTCGTACAGTAGATTTTCATCGAGTTTTGCGAATTTGGAGTCGAGATCGAAGTCAATTGATGGAGAAGGTTTCATCCTCTGTTCATCGATTTTGGCGTCGATTTGATTCTGGAATTTGTTTGAATTTGAGTTTTTTTGATGTTTTTGGGACTGTGAGGAAGATCGGGTTCGGAAGACATTGCTCGTTTCATAGTGGAAATTGGTTGATTTTAGGGGAAGTCCTCTCCGCAGATTTCGAGGGGGGGAGATTTTGAGGGGTGGTGGTGGTTTCTAAGGGGTTGGTGGTGGTTTCTAAGGAGTGAGGGGAAATCTCAAGGGTGAGGGAAAAAGGTGGTAAGTGCAGAGGATAGAGAAGGTGGTGGGTGTTGCAGTGGTGGGTGGTGGTGTGGGGCAGGTTGCCCAAAACAGAGGAGAGAGGGGGGATAAATTGGGGTAAAAGAAAGAAAGGGAAAGAGATGAGAGAAAGAAATTTATTGTCTAAACCTAATAGAAACTTGACGCCATAAGTCATTAACGGCATTTCATGCATTTTATCAATTCATAAGAGTCGCAATGCATTTTAAACTATAAAGTACTCTATGTAATTTTAAAATTCACAAGTGCATCTCACGTCAAAAACTCGTAAATTTTAATGCTTTTAGGGTTTTCAATATCTCAAAAGCTTTTTGGTTAAGTAATTGGAGGGTGAAACAAGGATTGCTAGACAAAGTAAACTAACACATGAGCAAGAAGACATGAAGACCACACTAAACAAGTTCTTGAACAAGACACATGGAGGAGAGAGAGAAAACAAATGTGTTTGAGTCTTTCTTTTTCATTACATCTAAGTAATGTTTAATTAGAATTAATTAGTGTTTTATGAGAATTAACTAGGTTAATTACGAGTTATATGGCTTAATTAGGTTAATTTAGAAGCTTAATGACTATAACGAGTTAACTACCGTTGGCCTTTTTAGGGTATTTGATGTACTTTTAAAACCTCCGAGGTGCCTTGTGCATTTTTGGAACTACGAAGGCACTCTCTCGCATTTTTTAAACCTCAATGGTATTTGGTGAAAAGCTCAAACAAGTTTAGAAAAATTTAGTTTATATATATTCAACAAAATAAGGTAAAGAGAACGCACCAATGATATGCTTGGATAAAAAAAAAGTTAGTTTAAGATCACCTTTAGGAAGGTTCCATAGACCGTCTAACCATAACAAAGCTCTGCAAATTTTATAGTTGTGCATCTTTTTCTTGTTGTTATACTTGACTTTTACACTATTTACATACCCCTTTGACCAATACATTTTAACTATTATACAAAAACAAATATTATTATGTAAAACATCATTATATTGGTCTCGACATGTATTTTAAAAATGAAGAGGTTGAGGTAGTGGACTAGTGGCATCACTTCCCACCTCGTATCCCTAAGATATAAGGATCAAATTTCATGTACCATTTCGAAGAATTTCCCTTATCCCCAACACATGATCTCCCTTCATCTTACCTTAAGAAAAAAATGTATTTTAAAAATAAAAGCTTCTCATAATTTTTACAAACAAATACTAAAGTGAAAAAACGTATGCATTAGCAAACATAAAACTCCAAAATAAAACACTTATCAAAAGACTGAAGAAGTATTTGGGAGTTGTTTCTCAAATGGCATTTTTGTAAAAACAAAATTGTCAATCATATCTAGTTGTGAATTGTTTTAAATTGAATTTTAAAAATATCACCATTAGTTATCTGATCTCTACAACAAGATATTTGAAAAATGAAAACCTCAAGGGAGCATTCACATTCTTTTACGAAAATATCACATGATTGATAGGGGTGTTCAGAAAAACCCACCCCGAAAACCCGATGACCCGGACAAAAAAAGCCGGGTCAAAATCTGATTTTTTTTGTTTTTATCAGGCCGGGTCCCCAACACGGTAAAAACGAGAAAATCCGGGTTGGGTAATGGGCCACAATAGAAGAGCTTGCGGGTACCCGATACCCCAATTTGGCTTCTTGTTACTGATATATTACAGTGTTAGTCTAAATAAGCTTTTGATATATGGATTTGGAGTATTTGACAGAATGGTGCTAAGAGTCAAGAGAGCCATGAATGTGATTTTTTTGTAATTTGTATTTTTGTTAAATGACAGTAGGTATCACTAGGTAGTTTAATTGTGTGTTACAATTTGGTTGTTAGCATGACAGTAGGACTAGCAGTAGCTTCACCGCCTTCACGAAACATTGTACACTTGTGGTTTTTGTGAACAACTTTTTAAAAAGTATATGGAGCCGGGTATCCTATGACCCGACCCGAAAAAATCAGATACCCAGTTTGCGGGTACCCGGTTTTTCTGAGTCGGGTCACGGGCCTCATTTTCAAGTACCCGAAAATGCAGGTACCCGCATATCTGGGTACCCGGTTATGTACATCTCTATGATTGACAAATTTTCCAATCTCGGTGGTTTATTGAATGGCCCTCGAAGTATTTGGTTTCCAAATTCCCATTTCTTTTACGAATATATGACATGATTGACATATTTGCCAATCTCGGTGATGTATCAAAATTCGTTATTGTCTACAATGCTTTTCAAACCAGAGCACGATCATAAAATTTAATCGACGTCTTTGAAGTTATGTTGTTGGATCAAGAAAACCTTGGATAGATCTGACAAAATATCATCAGATAAGAAATTAGACAAGAAAAAAAGTTGGTTAGTATTGAGGATTTCCAACCCATTTAGTCAAATAGATCAACACAACACGACACGTCTTACTAAATGGGTTGGGTTAGTATCGAGATTTCAACATAAAGATGACACGCTTATACCCATTTAACACAATCACTACACAGGTACAACATGACATGACACATTTCTTAAATGGGTGGGCTTATTGTCGAAGATTTCCAACTATTTTATATATAAGACGAACATGGCCTTGTTAGCTCTACTTTGGATGTTTAGGGTGGAATTAGACCTCGATACTTCAAAGGCACAGGGGAAAAAAGGTTCACAAGGCCCTAGTAAGCATCAAGGAAGGTGTATGAGCACGACTCTGACAGACTTTGGGAAGCAATAAAAAACGAAACAGAATTTCACATATCGTGAATAATATTTAGAGAATGATTGGTTTGGAATTTGGATCACTAAACTTTGGAATGTAATAAAGCAAATGTGACCACTCCTAATCTTTCTTTTATGTAGTTTCCTTCTGATTCCATGAGCTGAACCAAAAGTTCAATTAAGACTTGTTATGGTTAGAACTAACAAACTAAATTCGCTAAAATTTAAATAATAGATTCACTACATTATATTACACTTATTAACTCCATACATCAAACAAACACAATAGATAAAATTGAGCTTTTACAGTATGATCTCATTTCACTTCTATATACTTGGAATTGAAATGGAGAGATATAAGATACAGGACGCCCCAAATGCTTATTCCCTATATGAAATACACACGTCACACCAATGCTGAAGAATAACTAAAACAGAAAATAAATATAGTAAATCTTTTAATGTATACCAAATTGCCAAAGGGTTGCTTCAAAATTGACTCTGTGATAGCAAACTAACCTACAGAGGCTGAGAGCTCCGGATCTGTTGCTTGACATTTTCATTTTGAAGCTGAGAAGAACCATCCGGCAACACCATGGCAGGACCTGACGTCACTCCTTGATATTGAGCAGCAAGAGCAGGTGGCAGGGGTTGAGTGTAATATATTTGAGCATGAGCAGGATCAGTAAACTCATATGCATAACCACCAGCACTACTAGCTGAACTGGGAGCAACGGATTGTGATGGGTGATGAATCTGGGAGTAACCCATGAATTGTTGTTGCTGGTGAGGCTGAGGCTGCGCCTGGGACTGCAGTTGAGAGTGAGGGGGTTGATGCTGACTTGGAGGAACTTGAACAAGTTGTGGACCTGCTGGAGTTGCTGTTCTGTAGACACTTGGAGCCAATTCAGGCTTTGGAGGGGGGACATTTCTAGGTGGGTTATAGGCTGGAGGTGCAGTGATTATGGTAGGGTTCGGGGTTTGGGGACGAGTAGAAGGATTGGAAGTTGGGGCTTCACCCAGATTTGGTGGCGGCTGCTGCTGGACAGGTAAGCTGTAACCTTGAGCTTGCCCAGCCGACACATAATACACAGGGTATTGATGAGGGTGATGGTGTGACTGCTGAGAAGGATATACAGAATAGTATGCTTGCATAGGCATTGCGCCAGCAGATGGATGATGCATGAAATGCGCACCAGCAGGAATATATTGCTGGGACTGTGGCTGCGTTTGTGCTTGCTGCTGCTGCTGCTGGTGCTGTTGCTGGTGTTGCTGCTGCTGTTGGTGCTGCTGCTGCTGTTGGTGCTGCTGGTGCTGCTGGTGCTGCTGCTGCTGTTGGTGCTGCTGGTGCTGCTGCTGCTGTTGTTGTTGGTGCTGCTGCTGTTGCTGGTGCTGCTGGTGCTGCTGCTGCTGGAACAACTGTTGTTGATGCTGTGACTGTTGCTGCTGGAGCATTTGCTGTTGCTGTTGTTCATATTGAGGAGGCAGTACATACCCAGTTTCTGAAACTTGTTGCATCTGGATGCGGCTGTTTGAATCAGCCATGTGTGTTTGAAGTCTATTGCTTCCGGACGATAACTGACCACTTGAATCTTGATACATGAGTGGCTTTTGGCGAGACATTACATTCGAGAAACTATTATCACTGCGAAAATCCCACAAAATGCAAATTCTCAGAAATCAGACAATACACTCATCAATTAAAATTATCCACGTCAATCTTGAAATAAAATCATCCTGCAAATCTTCACATAACCTTGAAGGAAGTTGACCACAACTCAGAACCTAATTTACAAATCATTAATCAGCTACCACCTTAAAAAATTAGCCCATTAAAACTTGGACCCAAACCACAAAAACTGAAAACTCAAATCCACATCTCATACCTGATAATACAGCAGCATAAAACACAAATGAAATCATAAACCTAAGCATATACTTAATCAACGGAGATCATAACTTTCACCAATAAAAAACACAGAATAATCAGAAAGCAATTGAATAGAGTACCTAGAAACAGAATCAGGAGAAAGCAATTCACCACCACTTAAATGCTTCTGGGAGGTTTGTGAAGTCATCATCATAGGATGTCCCATTTGCTGCTGCTGCTGCTGCTGCTGCTGCTTCCTACCCCCATGGTCTGATCTCTCATCATCCGAAAACACTCGATTTGCAAACTCCCCACCACCGCCACCGCCCACCATCGTTCCTCCCGCTGCAGAAACTCCAGACATCATACCAGCAGGTAGTACAAAACCCTGATCATCCAGTCCTTGTTTCTGAACACTTACCCCCATCTGAGCAAACTGCTCCTCAATCCCACCCATCATCCTCTGCTCCAAAACCCTACCCCCTTCCTCCACATGAACCCTAATCGGTGGCAAATTCGCCAAAGAAGGCGACGACGACGTCGAACCAAACGACGAGGTAGTCTCAATAATCGGTGAATCCGGCACCGAATGAATATCCGGATTACTTTGACTCTGAACCCCCAATTTCCCCATCTTATTACTCTCAATCTCCTTCGAATTACAACTATTACTATTATTATTTTGATTGGATTCCGAATTCGCAAAACTATTCCCCAAATTCCCATTCTCCTCCAAACCCAACAAACAATTAACCCCACTAGGATCCGAAAAGCCTCTCTGAAGCGCAGCAGCTCCATTCAAAGCATTCAAAAACCAATCTTCGGACCTATTCGACCCATCCAAAATGGACCCGATCGAAGTCGCACCCTCAGGTTTAGACGGGAACAGAAACAACCGAATCCGCGATGGTTTTCCGACACTAGAGTTAGCGACCAAGCGATCATACTCATCGATCATATTATCAAGATCTTCCTCAGTAGAAACAGTAATAAGTGAGTCGAGATCTTCGTTGGGGAGCTGATACTTCAAGGTGAACGCGCGACCGTTGAGGACAGTCTTGGAAAGGCGAGAGTGGAGGTCGGAAAGAGTGGACGTACGCTCCACGACGACCATGCGCGTGTCGCCGCCGACGTAGCAGAGGGACTTGTCGTGAGGACGGGGGACTATGTGCCCGCCGTAGCTGCACATCAGACGGAGTTTCGATGTGGTACTGCTGGGTGGGAAAGGGTCGTCGAAGTCGGTGGCGCGTGAGCGAGGGGAGGAGTCCAGGGAATCGGGGTATGTTGTGGGAGGTGCTGGTGCGGTCGTTGTGGCTGGTGGTAGAGTGGTGGGTGGAGGTGGTGGGTCCATTGACATTGAGGGTAGGATTTTAGAGAGAGAAGGGGAAAAAAAAAAAGCGAGGGGAAATGGGTTGATTGATGGAGTCTTATAATGTTTCCAATAGTTTAATCTACTGTGGCTGTGGGAATAATTATGGGAAAAATTAATGTGTGAGTGTGTATGTTTTTTTTTTAATAGTTTCAAGTATTTTATGATTGGGTAGGTGGGGCAGCGGGGAATTGAAGTATCTGGTATTCAGCCCAGAAACAGGGGGAAGGGAAATGAGGATTGCGGTTACGATAACGTAGAGGGTGGGTGAGTGGGGAAGAAGAGAAGTAGGGGGAGGGAGCTTTTGAGGTTTTGACAGCTATGAAGAAACTGGCTTGGTTGGCTGGCTGCTGCAGTGCTGCGTCAAGGGCTCGTGACACTTGAAACTTTTGCTTTTTTTTTTGGGTGGTACGCTGTTTGATGTGTTTGTTGAAAATATAAAATATATCCAGTGATTAATTTTTTTTTGAAAAATTTTCTATATTTTTTTATGATAGCTAAAATACCACCTTATTTTTTTTTTAAGTTAAGGAGAAAAGAAGATTAGGAGACCCTTCGCACGAGGGGAGCTCCAACCGTATCGTTTACAAGAATAGAATGAAGAGCAGAATGAGTACAATCATCTATATTAAGCTGAGAATCAACTAAATGACCGACGTTGGCGATCCAATCTTCTGCTCTGTTTACTTCCCGATAGACATGACGAATAGCCCACGAAGAGAACCAACGAAGAAGAGCTTGGATATCTTGGATAATATGAGCAATCTGCCAAGGAGGAGACCAGATACCTTTTACCGAGTTGATAACCATAAGATTATCACCTTCAATTTGGAGTTGACGAATATTATTCTGGATAGCTAGGCGAAGCCCATGTTGAAGAGCTATTGCCTCGGCAATGAACACGGAAGAAGATCCAAGGTTGAAAGCTGCAGCTTTGTGGAGGAGGCCATCAGCATCTCTAATGATAATACCTGTTGCTGCAGAAGTACCGCGAACCGAGCCGTCGAAATTGAGTTTGAAGAAGGAGGTGGGAGGTGGCTCCCAAGAAACGAGGATGGAGGAAGAGAGGAAGGGGAAAACGGGGAACCAGAGGAGTTACAGATGTCCACTGCATTCCTCAGACTCCATTATGAAAATAAAAATTTTGCTTTATGCAGAATCCTGTGAACATTAAGAGAAGCATTATGAAAGATAATAGAATTTATTTCCTTCCAGATACTCCACATAAGGAAAACAAATTTGATAGTAAAGGACCTATCATGTCTAATTTTGGACAATGTATTTAGAAGAGTGGCCCGATGTAAAGTGTGAGGTACCCACTCCTTTAGATCCTGAAGCTGCCAAAGGGGGATGAGATGATGACATCCCCCAAAAAGATGGTCTAAAGATTTCTCGTGAGTATTACAAATAGCACAGTGGTTGAAAGGGATTATGTTGCGCTTAGCAAGGATGGCTCTAACCCCAAGACTGTTGTGATAAATTTGCCACATTAAAATTTCCAATTTGGGTGGGATATCAAGCTTCCAAATCCAACGATGCGGACATTTTTCTAGACTTAGCGAGAGATTATGAGCTAGCCAGGTAGCGGATTTAACCGTAAATAAGCCTGAAGAGCTAGGACCACATATAGGCTCATCTGGAAGGGGTTTCACTAGAGGAAAAAAGCCCAAGGGCTGCGGTACAGTTGGACAAGTACACCAACCTTGTCTTCCTTACCTTCACATGTTCTCCACTGCAAGTTTTTATCAGATACAGCATCAAACATCATCAGTCTTGCTATAACTCAGTTATGAGAACTTCAAATTTTCTAATGTAGTGGCAAAGGCACCTAATAATAACCCTTAAAAGAAAATAAAATTTACAAATTACACCACATAACATACCAATTGAAAGCATTTGACCCCTATTGCCTCACAATTGGAAAATTTCCAGTAATAAGAAATGTACAGAAACATGTGGGTGGCAGTTACTAACTTACTATACAGTGAAGACTATTTTAATGCTAATTAATAGTATGTGTATGTTTTGTCTGGATTCAATTGGTACAAAATCTTGGCTATATGATGACTTATTAAAGGTCGATGTTATATTTAATGTTGCACTGTTACATAAAATTAGCAACTGCAGTAAGAATGGTCTGTGATGTGCGTTTGTAGATACGTGCCTGTAGCTTTCAAAAGTCCAGACTCTTCAAACTGAAGCAACCACTCTTTCTGCACAGCTCACTTTGTATCAGGTATATTTGCTGGACTCATACCATACATCTCATAGGTAACTTCACATATTTGCTTCTTAATTCATCCCTTTTATAGACGTACAATTACAAATTTGTAGTATCCTTGAGGTTTAAGGCATTTAAGTATCCTCACTGGTAATTATGTATGTGCTTACTTTTCTATAATTTTGTTGTTTAGAGACACAACTGGTCTATCAAGTGAAAACACAGAACTCAAGCTTCGATTACAGGCCATGGAACAACAAGCTCAGTTGCAAGATGGTGAGTCTCATGCCCTGTTTGATCTGTATAGTATATCTTTAAACAGGGATAAGAGCAAACCAAGGTTTGAACAGTTGATTCAGTATCGAGGCAATATTAAACTCTCGAGTATATAAATATCTCAAGTATCTTGATTCCATTTAAAAACAAGAAATTTTCACAAGAATACCCACGTTAATTGCGACTCTGGGGAGTGTCTTTCCCCTTTTTAGATAGTTAGAGGTTGATACATCAACATTTGACCTTCTAAATAGTTTCTAAGGTCACTGAATCATTTGCGGATTTATATTCAGCCCTGAATGAAGCGTTAAAGCATGAAGTGGAGAGACTTAGAATGGCGACAGGCGAGATGATGGAGCCTTCAGAATCATTCAACTTAGGGATTTCTCATTTTCTGTACAAAATTTTAGGCTAGTTAGAGTGCTAGTGAGACATTCTTAGCTTTTCTTTAGTGTGATTGTTCGGTTGAAAATTTTCTAATGCTTTTGGGGGTCCTCAATGTGTTGCGCAAATGCAACATTTGCAGGAAAAGTTGAAAGAAAGAGAGAGAGAGCTTCAAAAGAGAAAGGAAAAGGATGAGCAAGAGATGGAAAGAGTAAGATTGAAGGTTCGTAGAAAGGAAGCAGTTGCATCATATCAAGCATTACTAGTTGAGAAAATAAAAAGTTCTGAGGTAAAATTTGGGTTACCAGATTGTTGTTTAGTGTTGTCATTTATGTTCCTTGTCCGCCCATTTTAGAAGTGCAAGACTAACCACCAAATAGAAAATATTGGAGTTACATAGCTCCATATATTAATCATGGTTCAGTGGTTCATTGCACAATCTGTGCACCTTTTTTTTTATAAAGATTGTCACCTTGAAGTAATTGTGTGCTAAATTATGTGGATGCTCTTATCTTACGAATTAACATCTCGACTTCTCATATGTTTTATCTATATCCCTTTGATTGTGTATTTGCAATTTGCATTCTAGTTGTTTAAATTGAGTTTTTCTAGCACTCTCATTAGATCAGTGGCGTGTTCATGTTAACTATTGACTGCAATTCCTATTACTAGGCATCTTGGACCGAGTCAAAACCTAAACTTGAGAAAGATCCGCAAGGGCGTGCATCCAATCATGATTTGGAAGAATCTGACTTGGAGAAACTCTTTCGAGAACATGTGAAGATGCTTTATGAGGTATGCAAATATCCTTCGAGTAGTGAGAGAGCATGACAAGACAACTTATAAAATAGGGCCAAGATGATAGTTAAATGACATGCCAAATCAAACACTAACTAAATTCAAGAACTTTAAGCATAAAAGCAAGCAATAAGGGCAAAAAAACAATTGAACAAAACCAGCACCATGATCCCAAAGGGGGCTACAATGCCCATACTAATTCCTCGAATAATCATCTTCAACTAAGAGGGAAAGGGGATACATAAGGTTCATCCTCGAACAATCAACTTCGGATTAAAGGTTCTAATTTCTAAAACAAAACTCGATAAAAAGAATGAGAATAAGACATACCTTTTCTCATACTTAAGAGATACATAAAAAGTGAATATGCAACAATTCTCTCCTCTTCGCTTCATATGTAGAGTCCCTCATTATCAATCTTCAAAAGTTCGTCCGAGTTCCACTTAAAGCATAATCAATCATACTCTATACACAAATAAAGACTATATCATACACATAAAAATATCAACAATCACCTCCCAAAACCATCCACTCTCATATTTTTGACCAATCCACTTCCACATACCTAATTGACCAATTGAGCATTCTAATTCAAATTACCACATACCTAACTGACTAGTTTCATCCTAATGACTACTTTACAATGAATAATCCAATAATCTATAAACATTATCATTTATATACATAAAAACAACCCGTAAGACAACACAACAATGGTTATATATAGCAAACTAACAAAGAAACCTAAAACGAAATCTAGAATGCGAAGTATGCGCTCTAAATTGCACCATCTGTTGAATTTGGCAGTTAACTCTTTTAGTAGATAAATTCTGTTTAATTGTCAAACTAACCTACCAAATTCTAAAATGCAGAAGACATTCAAGAATTAAAAGACATGGAATCAAATTCCCTAAATTATCAAGAACAAATAAAAACACATCAACTACTAACACACCTCATTTCAACAATTTTACAGTAATTCTAGGATTTCACTCAAATAACAAAACGAAAATCATCAAATCACAGCAAAAAATAAGTAGAAAGATTACATCAAAAACCAAATCAATTAATCGAAGAAATACGAAAAGAAAACCTAACCATTAGAAAAATTAGAAAAGAAAATTTAGTCGAATTACCAATTAATCTAAGAGATACGAAAAGAAATCCTAACCAAACGAGAATGCACCACCAGAATAGAGCCGGAGAAGGAAGTTGACAGCGGCGCCGGCTTGCGACGGCGTTGCGCGAGCAACGGCGGGGGAAGAACAAAGAAAGACAACGAACGTAGGAAAGAGAGAGAAGAGCAAAGGCCGATCTCACGAGCCGACATCGCGATGATGAACAACCACTGCAAAGTGATGGAAGCGTCGCCGGTTGAGCGTCACTAGCGCCGAAGAGGAGAGAGGAAGTGAGAGATAGGAAGAGGTTAGAGAGAGGTGAGACTAAGATTTAGAAATTTAGGTTAAAGTCGCTTTGTGAGTAGAAACATATTGAAGGAGTCTATTTCATATTTGGGCCCTCAAGGGCTGCGGTTAGCCCAAAAACCGCAACCCTTCACTATTAAGGGTTGCGTTTTTTAAAAAACGCAACCCTTGCACCGCAACCCTTGCGTTTTTTTCCACTAGTGTTTACCGGCAGAGGAATGCCTTTGATGCAGTTAATAATGCAATCGGGCAGCAAGAGCTTTAGTTTGTCAATATCCCAAGTTCTATTAGGAAGAATGAACTCTTTTAGACGAATATTAAGATCAACCTGGTTTTCTCATAATTTAAGTTTTTCCAGTAAATTTTCATCAGCACACCAGTTGTGAAGCCAAAAAAGAATTTGGGAGCCATCACCTATTTTCCACCTAATACCTTTTTCCAGAAGAGATCTTTGGAGTAAGATCTGTTTCCATATTGGTGAATCGTACGGTTTTGTTTTACAATTAAAGAAGAACTGACCCTTTAGATATTTTTGTGTTATTAGTTTCACCCATAAGTTAGTCGGTTCCGTAAGTATTTTCCAACCCAGCTTTGCTATAAAAGCTTTATTCATAGGAAGCGTTTTTCTTAGGCCAAGGCCACCCTGCGCTTTGGGAGTGCAGATTTTATCCCATGCAATAAGAGGTGTTGCATTTTTATCTTTATTTTGTCGCCATAAAAATTTCCTGTGAAGAGTATCAATGGATTTCGCTAAATCCGGAGGAAACATGGTGGAGGCACATGTATAAGACGGTAGAACTTCAAGATTACTCTGTATGAGGGTGACTCTCCAAGCTTTGGACAAAAATCCCGATTCCCATAGGTTAATCCTTTGATCAGTTTTTTGAACAATATGAGCAAGGTCACTTTAAAGGGATGATGGGAACTAAAGAAGATTCCCAAATACCTTCCCCAGAGAAGAATTAGGTAACATATTAAAATGACTGGCTAGAGTCGTTTTCCGGCTGGAGGAGACCTTTTTAGAAAAAATAATAGTAGATTTATGAAAATTCACTAATTGACCGGAAAGACCACAAAAGTCACCAAGGACGGTTTTTAGATTTCTACAAGCTGAAGTAGTTGCTTTGCAAAATAAGAGGCTATCATCAACAAACATTAGGCTGGGTATGTTGGCAGTTCTAGGGTGCAGCTTAAAACCAATACCTGAATCTCGAGATTGACTTTGGAGAGTTAGTTTTCGGATGAAAACTTCCATACATAGAATAAAAAGGTAAGGTGACAGGGGGTCACCTTGTCACAGACCCCTAGAGGGTCGGAACCACGGAGAGGGTTGGCCATTTACTTTGGTTGAATAGGAAACATTACTAACACATTCCTTAATTCATAGGATCCAAGTGGGCGGAAACCAAAAGCCTTGAGAGTTTGCCAAAGAAAATCTCATTCAATCCGGTCATAAGCTTTTTCCATGTCTAGTTTTAGGGCACACCACCCTGTTTTGTTTTGAGACTTTTGAAATGTATTGAGAGCCTCTTGTGCAATCAAAAGATTGTCATGAATAGAACGTTCTTGAGTAAAAGCATTTTGAAGGGGACTAATTTCCTGTTGCAAAATAGGACGAAGGCGATTAACTAGGAGTTGTGAATTGCTTTGTAAATAGTGTTAATTAAACTAATTGGTCTGAAATGATTTGGAGATTCAGGAGCCACTTTTTTTGGAATGAGGGTTATCAAAGTGTGATTCAAATACGGAGGTAATTTACCATGATGAAAGAAACTTTGGACGGCAATGACCAATTCTTTTTCAATGATGGGCCAATAAGCCTGATAAAATTTTCCCCCAAACCATCGGATCCAGGTGCTTTAAGCGGGTTAATATCAAAGAAGACATCTTTTATTTCTTCTAACGAGACAGAAGCAAGTAAAGAGTTCACATCAGCTGGAGAGATAAACGGGTGGAGAAAGCTCAAATCAATTTCCCTGATAGTGGAGTGGGCAGAGCGAAAACGACTTTTGAATGAATCAGACAATAGATGAGTTAGGTCGTCATGTGAATCAACCCATTGCCCTACTTCATTTTTTAGTCTAAAAATAGTCATGTTAGCCATAGATTTTTTCATTCTATTATGGAAGAAGCGAGAGTTACGATCCCCTTGAGTTAACCATGTCTTTCTAGCATAGCGTCCCCAAGCTTTATGATTAAAGAGAATAAGTTTCTCCCTTTGGATAATCAACCGATTGATATGCTTAATTAAAATGTCATTAAAAGGTTGGTGCCACAGTTTTTGTTGTAATTCTTTTATTTTTTTCCTCATTTGTAACCAGTTTATTGGACATATGTCTATAGTTGGTCTTAGCCCAAACTTTAAGATCAGTTTTTATACGGATAAGTTTTTGTTGAATGCGAAATAATCGAGAGCCTGTAATTGGAATGTTCCAGTTCTTTTTAACAATAGAGTGTGAATGCTTATCTAAAGTCCAAAAAATTTAAAACCGAAATGGAGGTGGGCGATAACAGTCTCCTTCATTGGAGGAGAAGATGACTGGAGCATGATCTGAGACTGTAAATGGACCATAGAAAATGGTGCTTCTGTTAAACGCATCATAAAAGGAGTTGTGGCTAATAGCACTATCAATTCGTTCGAAAATGAGATTATTATTACGTAAACCTCTCCAAGAGTAAGCTTGTTGGAGGCACAAGATGTCAATGGCGTTCAAATCAGAAAGGAGAAAAGGTAGACGATTAAGCTGGTTTGATTTCAGCGGGGATCCCCCCAATTTGTCTTGAGGAGAAAACATTTCATTAAAATCCCCAAGCAAAAGCCAAGGAAATTGAAGAGAAGCAATATAATTATTCAAAAAGGTCCAGAATGCATCCTTTTCGACATTTTTAGCCAGGCAATATGTGCCCACAACAAAATACATTTTATTGTGTCGCTTGTATAGAACGTCGAGTTGAACCAAACGATCATGGGAATAGTGATTTTGAACTGTAATATTTGCGTTATTCCAACACACCCACATTCTACCCACATGGTTAATTGGGTCGATAACTAATTTATTGTGAAAGTGAAGTGCTTTAAGAATTCGGTGGCTATTATTATTATTAGTCAAGGTTTCAATGGTGAATATAATATCCGGATTATATTTGTTCTTAAGGTAGAGTAGCTCACTCAAAGCTTGGGTTTTTTTACCCCCTTGGATGTTCCAGCATAAAATCTTCATATAATAAACAGATTGAAGAGATAGATTCTATGGGCAGGTTTAAAATAAACGTGTCCATACATAGACCAAAAATATGGCCTCATTACCTTTCTTCCTATCTTTGTTTCAGTTCGGATAAGAGAAAATAGGTCTGTCATAGAAAGAAAACGAGTCAAGGGGTGTATAAACACCCTTGTGCAAAAGCGAGTGTCAAGCACTCGGTTCAATAAGGCTACAGGAGCCTGGTCATTTAGATATATATACATTTGGACTAGCAGTCCATTAGCGATCCAGTCCAATACCGAATATGGCGATAAAGAGCTAGTGAGCAGAAAGATGGGCCTTTCTTCTCGTCCTCCGATCATTAAAATGATGGAAAAACCACCCTGCCACAGAATGAACATGAGAGACAGACAATAAGAGTCTTCCTTCAGATGTTCTTTTATTAAGTACCTGCAATAAGAGCGAAAGCAAGAGCAATAGCAAGAGTCATTAAGGGGTCTGGAGACACCCAAGTTCATTTGCGTGTGATGAAACACACGAGTCCAAATGGATCGTACGACCCAGATCAGAGAGATAAAAAATAAGACTATACGGAATGGAGAATAGCGCATAGGATTGGTTGGAGATGGTTGGTTAGACCTCCAACAACGATACTTTATGCGAGACTGCCAAAAAAACCAAAAAACATCATTAAGGGATGTAAAAACACCCCAGTTCCTTTGCGAGTGATGAAGCACTCGAGTCGAAGAACAAGCAAACATTAAGTGTAACATAGCAAGATTCAACATATAATCCCATAATTCCAAATAATCATTACGAAACAATATCAGAATGATTACGCCACACCACATAAACAACTTGACAATCTTATTGCTCAATAGATACTTGAAGAAATTGGCAAGTACATACTTCAGCAGCATAACCAGAGTGTTAAAAAATGTAGTGATTAGATACTTAAAAGGGAAAACGTTCCAATAAGAGATTATAGTGAAGCAAGGGTTAATCCAAAAGAGTTTTAGGTGGTGCAGACATTTCAAACTAATCATCCTATTTAAAAAATTGTGATAGAAGATTAGACTAAGAAGGGTAGTCTTATCAAGTAAGCATAAATTCCAAGAAAGGTGCTCAACAGGAGAAGGCAAATGAAAACGACCATAGAACAAGGTTGAAATCCAATCTGAATGAACAAGAGTCATGTTTAACGGATAATTGCCAGCATAAGTTACACCATTAGAAAGGGTTGATTGATAATTATAATTCGTCATGAAGCAACCCACAATTCTCCTATTGAGAAGCCATAAATCAAAATAAGAGAGAATTACTTGCCAACCACGCAGATAAGAAATGCAAGAGATATTTACTCCAAACAATTGAAAAGCCCAATCTACAGCAAAGTGATACAATTTAACAGATAAGAGTTGAGAAACATGAGTAGGAGGGGTAGATAACTCATACCAAAGCCAATTAGAAGCCATAGAAGTGAGAAAAAAGATTGAAATCCAACTATGCAAAAGCAGCTTGAAGGAACTCGAAAAAGTGGTCAGACAATAGACAAGAAAAACCACAGCAGGAAGATACCAATTAGTTGATACACTCTTGGATCTTACGAGTAAGAAGAAAATCCCTGAGAAACAGGAACAAATAAGACTAGAGACAAGGAGGAGAACACTTACCTGGACGAAGCGGTTGAAGGTGCACGCATCGTAGTGCACAAGACGACGGCGAAGAACTCCATTCTCGGAACTGAGGGTGGTGAGCTCGATGGAGGTGTTCGGGGCACCTCTAGGGATGTTCGAAATAGCAACCTTCAGGTTCACCGGAGTAGGGGCACAGTAGAGATGCAGTTGGACGGTACCGTGGTTGGATTCGGAGAAGAACTGGATACCGTGGCCTCAGCGGTGGTGGACGATGACGATGGACGTAGTTGTCGCGCCGTGCACAGAGTCAGCGGAGGGTTGATGGTCGATGATGATGGGCATTGCGGTGATGGTGATTACCTTTGATGGTGATTTAGAGGAGGTGTACAAAGTGGGGGTTTCATGGAGGGAGGAAAGCGTGAGAAGTAAGTTGTGTTGGGTTTCATGTTTCTAGGGCCTTTTCTCTTCATTTCCTTTTTTTCTTTCTTTTTCTCTCTCTAAAATTTCAGAGCATCTTATGAAACATACTTCTCTCTAAATACCACCTTACTTTACTAAATACAATTTCTTTAAATATCTAAAGTACCCTTATACCTTTATATTCCCATTTCTCCCTCTTGCTCTTCCTCTTCTTCTTCTTCTTCTTCCTCTCACTTTTCTCCCTCCTCATCTTCCAATTTTTGTGCATCTTTATAAAGTCATCCATCTTTTTACCCGATTTACTCCCATATTCTCTTTAATCTTTATGAAATTGTTGTGAAATTGATAAATTGCTAGATGTTTTTTTATTCATTTTGAATGAGGAAATTCTTAATATTCGTGCCTTTTAGTCCGCGAATAGTGTTGTAGATTTTTGAAGGAGATCTTGGAAAGTTTGGTTATATTCAAGCGAATTGCATTAAATTTTTTTTGAAGAAAATACCTAAGTTCGTCTAGATATCGTGCCAACAAAGGCTGCGGGTTCATCTACATTGGATAGCCTATGTTTAGTATTATCGTTTGTATGATGCAATATTTGAATACCAAAAACCTATGCGTTTGAGTGGGATAGAGGAAGCTGTCAATGTTTTATTTTGATAGTGGATGGTTGTTAGTTCTCAATCAAGAAAATTAAGCATGAATCAATTATGTTTGAAGTAAAGTTTGCGAATGATGTGGAGGCTTGTCAATTAGATTGTTTTTGATGGAAAATTGTGCTAGAACTTAAATCAATTTTAAGTAAGTTCTTTCATTTGTGTTTGTTATTTGTTTGCTGAAAGTTGGGGTGTGAGGTTATGTTTTTCACTTACGTGAAAAAATACTATCGAAGTTTTTTGTTATCGTGTTTCAAAATTGACAAAGATTAGTATAACTATGAATAATTTTAACTTCATTAAATCACTTATATTAAAGGGTGTTTTAATTTATAAAATCAAAAACCAAAAAAACTGACAGTAATGTTTAATGGACCATTAGTGAAACTATAGAGATTTTTTGAAAAGGTAGGGAGATAGTGCAGAGTTTCAACCAGTGATGGGCTAGGACCCAAGATCGAACCCGAATCCGATTGTACCCAACCCATTTTTTTCAGATTCGGGTCTAAATTTAGTGACCTATTAGGTCTAACTCGGATCTAAGTCTAGGTGCTTAAAAATCAATTATATTTTCACAATAAATATGGAGAGAATTGGGATACAGTGCAAGAATTACTTATGTGAAAACAATGTAATATATGAGAATAATTCAGGACCATCGGTTTATGAATATCGAATGACTATCATCAAGCCTAAAACTACTAAAACTGCTCAAACATCCTATAGCATGTGTTCTCTCACTCTCTAATTGTTTATGTCAATTTTAGCCTACTGACGTCTATTGACTTGGGAGTTTGGACTATCCTAACTAGATTGATTGTTAATGTCAAAAGTTGCAAATTAAAGAAAAACAACAAAAGAGCGAAACAACAGATAATTGTAAAAGATGGTGATGAGGAAAACCCCAATGAATATGGATAAAAATTATGGGTGCAATAAGTCCACAAATCCACTAATAACATAAAGAGTGTCGCCAATGGAGGTAACTTAACAAAATACAACGAATTGAACTAAAAGATCAAAGAAAATCGTATGTAAGTGTTCGATTACTAAAAAAAGGAAGTTTGATCTTGAGTCAATGCTTGGCGTAGAATGACCAGTGTTGTTCTGGCTTGTTCAGCTTTTTATATATACAGTTGATTAATTCCAATTCGATTTATTAAGTGATAGGAATGAATCCCTTAAACCTCATAACCACTTGGCCTAACCTTCGATCACCATCTTTACAACATCTTTCTCCAATCAATGCGCATGTAATATTTCCCCCTTATTCTAGGAAGCCTTTCTTATCAGCTAAATTGTTCAATCAGAAGACCTAGTCAAACTTCTAACAAAACTCTCCATGTTTTAAGTGATGGTCTAACCAATGATGCTTCCTTGTATGTTGAAGACTCATAGTAACGACTTAAACTATCAACACATTTAATCCAATTATCTTGTTCAATGACATACACATTGCTAAATAATAATTTTCATGGTTGCTAAATGCAACCTCACTTTACTAAACATAACCCATTTCCTCATAACCCATTTCTCTCTCTAAACTACTACTCTCTCCATTTTCCCTCTTCCTATGTCGTCCAAATTTAACCAAAAAAAAAAGTCGTCCAAATTGCGGCAATTCTGCATAATTATTCTTCCAATCCTCCATAATTTTCCTTCCAATTCTCCATAATTCTCCTTTCTCCCTCTTCCTCCATAGGTTTTTCCTTCTTTCTCCATTTACATGCGGTAGAACGCAATTGCGATTAACAAACCCCATGTATGAGTTATGCGGTAGATCCCAGTTTCAATTGCGATGAAATCTTAATTGCGATGAAACCAAAGTATCATTTGGGGCAATTTCCAGTTATTGTGTTCTTGCTAAGCGAATTGGGTCTTGATTTTTAAGGAAAGTGCACTAAGTAACCCCAAACCGGTTCGTTCTTCTGTTTTCCTTTTTGAAATTTTCTGCAATTTTTTTTCCAATTTTGTTGTAACTTGTATTTGTGCTTTCTGTACTTTTTCCAATTCTCAATTGCTGCGTTTTTCTGCATTTGATTGCAAACTTTCTGCATTTTTTCAATTTATCATTTTGTAAGAATAAATGAAAATTGATTTATTTAGTTGTAAAAGAATAAATCAAAATTAATATTATTTGTCATTGCTTTCTTAATGAAAATTACTGCTCCATTATAGAACTATTTACTGAGTACAATGGAACAATTGGAGTACAAAAAAGAATAATAAAAAAAAGGAAATTTTGTCAGAAACCACCTTTTATAATCACTTTTTTGTGAGAAACCACCTTTTAAAAATAAAGGTTAATTCACCACCTTTTTGGTTCTTTTTTTTGTTGGAAGCCACCACTTGCCGGAATCCGGCGTTGACCTCGATTTTCCGGCATTGACCATCAGATTTTCGCCATTTTTTTCCAGATTTTCGCCATTTCTTCCACCTGGGATGCCGGGATGCGAGGGGAAAGAGGGGCTTAGGGCCGGGAGGGTGGGGATAGTCGTGGGGGGTTTGGCTTGCAGGGTTGCGGGGGGGAGGGAGGTTGCCGGGGGATGCGAGGGGGAGGGGGGTCGCCGGGGAATGCGAGGGGGAGGGTGGGTTGCCGGGGATGCGAGGGGGAGGGTGGATTGCCGGATAAAGGGGGAAGAATGGCGAAAATCTGATGGTCAACGTCGGAAAATCGAGGTCAACGCTAGATTCCGGCAAGTGGTGGCTTCCAACAAAAAAAAGAACCAAAAGGATGGCTAATTAACCAATTTTTTTAAAAGGAGGTTTCTTACAAAAAAGTGATTATAAAAGGTGGTTTCTGACAAATTTTCCCAAAAAAGACTATGCAGTGCACCCACGATGTAGATAGTGTGGAGCAGGAAGAAGTTACTCCTACACTACTCACTTAACAATAGACAACTTAGACTAATAGTGATAAAGCAACATCTTTTTATTTTGTCAGATTAAAATTCTGCTCTGAAATAATCGATATATAGTAATAGTTTTAGGGGAAAAAGCAGCCAAAGAAGGAGTTTACAACTCCTAACTTCAGCACTGATATGGTCATGACATGTTCATGGGGTTGCATTTTGGCTTGGCTCAGCTTTACTTGACTAGTATCATATAAATTGGTTTGTTAGAATTTCACATAAATTGAATGGAATAGGTTTTACTGCTTCATGTGAATTGAACAAAATCAATAATACTATTTCATGTAACTGGGATGAAATGGTTGATGCTATTTCATATAACTTGGATGAAGTGGTTGTTACTGTTTCATGTAATTGGGATGAAGTTGTAGCTACTGTTTCATATGAATGGGATGAAACAAACCATGATCAGATACTTTGCGTCTTTAGTACTTCTTTCATAATAAGTACCCTTCACCACCAATCTTATATCACTCCACATTAATTCAGCAGTTTCTCTATGATTTTAAGGGGATATGAATACCATTTAAGATATACTTGAAGATCTGCCACATGATAAGAATTATACATGCTGTGCGTTTATAGTTCAGGCTAGTGATAATTAGTCTGTGTTCTGGGGTTTGATACAAATTGAACAAACAATAAGATTTCCTTGAAAATATTTTATGTTCTATTCTTATTAGGATCAATGGTTCAGTGGACATGTAATCATATTGAAATTTTAATGTGGCGAAATAAAAATTATATAACGCTATGTTTACACATAACAATTGACTATGATGGCTAAGGACATGATATAAGGAGTTTGCTTGGGTTAGCTGGTTACTATCGAAGATTTGTGAAGGATTTCTCGAAGATCTCGAGACCAATGACTAGCCTGATGAAAAAAGAATGTAAGTTTGTCTGGACCCCATAATGTGAGGAAGCGTTTTTGGCGTTGAATGAAAGATTTACTACAACACCTGTTTTGGCTCTACCTGATGAGAGTTAGTAGTATGATGTTTATAGTGATGCTTCGAAATTTGGGTTAGGGTGTGTATTGATGTAGAACAGGAAAGTCATCGCTTATGCTTCTAGCTAGTTAAACCCATATGAGGTGAATTATCCAACCCATGATCTTAAATTAGCTGCAATAGTGTTTGTTTTGAAGAAATGGCGACACTACTTGTATGGGGCAACGTGTAAGTTGTACACGGATCATAAGAGCTTAAAGTATATTTTCACCAGAAGGAGTTGAACATGAGGCAGAGGAGGTGGTTGGAGTTGACCAAGGATTATGATTTGGAGATCCAGTATCATGAAGGGAAAGCTAATGTTGTTGCTGATGCATTGAGCCAAAAGTCGAGTCATTCAGTTAATGCAATGGTGCTGCCGAGTCAGTTATGTGTAGAGTTTCAGAAACTGTCATTGGAGGTACTGGAAGAGGGAGGTGTTGAAGAATTGTTGGGTTCTTTGTCTGTTCAACCCTCGATCTATGATGAGATTAGGGAGGGTCAATCAAAGGATGAAAAGTTAGAAAAGATTCGAGAAAAGATGCAGGAGGGTCAGGTGTTGCATTTCCAGATAGCTGATGATGGAAGTATTCGGTTCAAGGGGAGGTGGTGTATACCAAGTAATAGAGAAGAGTTGAAGCGGAAATTAATGGAAGAAGCTCATAGCTCACCTTATTCTGCACACCCAGGTGGTGATAAGTTGTATAAGGACATGAAGCAAACGTTCTGGTGGCCAAACATGAAGCGAGAGGTAGCAGAGTTCGTGGCTAAGTGTCTCACATGCCAAAAGGTCAAGTTTGAGCACAAGAGGCCGTAAAAGAAGGTTCCACCTTTGGATATTCTGAGTTGGAAATGGGATTATATATCAATGGATTTCGTGTCTGCCTTACCCAGGACTAAGATTGAAAATGATACGATTTGGGTGGTGGTAGATCGTTTAACTAAATCCGCAACTTTCATACCTATGAAGAGTACTTGGTCGATGGATAAGTTGGCTAAAGCATATGTGAAGTGGGTGGTGAAATATCATGGTGTGCCTAAGGACATTGTTCCGGATCGTGATTCGCAATTCTTGTCGAACTTTTGGTAAAGTTTGCAGAAGGCTTTGGGCACTAATTTGTTAATGAGTACAACTTTTCATCCGGCTACAGACGGTCAAACAGAACGAATGATTCAGACTTTAGAGGATATGTTGCGATCTTGTGTCATGGAGTATCAGGGTTCGTGGGAAGATTTCTTGGATTTGATAGAATTTTCCTACAATAACAGTCATCATGCAAGTATTGGTATGGCTCCGTTTGAAGCTTTGTATGGTCGAAAGTGTAAAAGTCCAGTCTGCTGGAATGATATTAGTGAAACAGTGGTGATTGGACCTGAATTCCTAGAAGAGTCGGTGAAGCAAGTGAAAGTGATTTAGGAAAAGATCAGGGCAACTCAAGATCGGCAGAAGAGTTATGTTGGTTTGAAGCGAAGGGATGAATAGTTTCAGATTGGCGACAGGGCATTATTGAAAATATCTCCAATGAAAGGGGTGATGCATTTTGGAAAGAAGGGAAAGTTGAGCCCAAAGTATATCGGGCCATATGAGGTTTTGAAGAAGATCGGAAAAGTGGCGTATAAGTTGGATTTGCCAAATGACTTAAGTCGAGTTCACGATGTTTTCCATATATCTCAGTTAAGGAAGTATATTCCGGATGTGTCCCATGTGCTGCAACCTGAGACCATTTAGTTAGATGATAGTTTAACTTACGAGGAAAGACCTGTAAGAATACTTGATAGTAAAGTTAGAAGTACTCGGACTAAGGATGTTAGATTAGTCAAAGTATTGTGGTCAAACCATCAGACTGAGGAAGCAACACGGGAAGCCGAAGCGGATATGCGCAAGACATATCCTGAGTTGTTTTCCGAGGTTAGTTTTCGAGTTACGGGGTCGTAACTCCTTCTAAGGGGGGTAGAATGCGATAAAGTTTCGCGCTTTTACCATAGTTATTGCATTTTAGCATATTTTTGAGTCATTATATGCATTTTAGCATATTTTTGAGGTATTATTTTAGGCATGAGCATTTGAGTCAGAAACTGCAATTTTGGATTTTAATCCGTTTTTGGAAAGTGATTATGACTTTTTTTCCTAAGTTCCGAGGTCGAAACTTCTTTTAAGGGGTAGACTGTAATACCCCATATTTTTGAGTATTTATTCAAGTAATTAAAATATTTAATTTCAAAAATAAATATTTTAAGCAAAGGGTATTTTAGTAATTTCACTTGTTTTTAAAATTATTTTGGCGGGAGATGGCGCCAAAATTGGATTTGTTAAGCTTTTGGTTTTAAGTCCTAGTCAAAATTTTATTAAATTAGTTTTCAAAAAAAAAAACAAAAAAAAATTTGAAAATGAATTTTGGAGAAAAAAATAATAATTTTTTTTTAGCCATTTTTTTTCGGCGGGCACCTATACTAAATGGTGGGTTTTGTTTTCCTAAAACTTTCAAATTTATGATGGAGGTTACAAATCTTGGTTTAATTTCCTAATTTATGGTGAAGGTTACAAACTATTTAATTTTGGAAATTAAATACTACCTATTCTACTCCTATAAATACCTCATACCTTAAGCCATCTTTTCCACACAAAAACTTTGAATAATTCATACTCTCTTACTTCAAGGTTCTTCCTTCTCTTCATAATATATTCTAGTTTTATATTTCTTATTCAAGTTCCAATTTTCTTTGGTTTAAGAAAAAGATTTTCATATTTCTTACTCAGAAATATTATGCTCATGATAGGTTATTCATGTTTAAATCCATGATTAAGTTCATGTGATAAGTTACTTATTGGGTGGTTAGGAGAAACCTCAAGCATAAGAATAAGTGAAGTTATTAGTATACTCTTTGTGCAAGATCAATGTACGTTATGTAGCTAGATCTTTTGAAATGTGGTTTTATGTGGTGAAGTTGTTTATTGATTTAATGGTTGGATTGGTTTAGAAATTTGGTTTAAAATGGCTACAACATTTTATTATTCACTTTTGGAAGAGAAAAGAAGGAATGATTTTATTAATCATTTATATATGAAAGTTTTATTTATTTTTACAAGGAAAGGTTTGATTGGTTTTTATGAACTTTGAATGTTCAAAAAGTTGTTTATGAGAAAAGGAGATTTATTCATGACTTACAAGTCATATTATTATTATTACCGCTTGATTAACATCAAAAAGGGTTTATTCATGACTTACAAGTCATATTATTGTTATTACCGCTTGATTAACATTAAGAAGTGTTTATGCTTCAAAGTCCATTTGTTGGAAATCATTGTTACCCCTTGATACAGATCCGTTATCGGATGACTAGCTTGGGGGGTGTGTGCACACTTAGGAAAAGGAAGAGGATATAAGAAGAGGAATTGTTTTCAATATTATTGTTAATCCAAGTTATTTGGAAAGAGTTTGTTCTTAAAGGTTATTTTTGAATTATTACTAAAGTGTTGGAAATAGTTTATTCTTAAAAGGTTATTCTTGAATTATTAGTAATGGATTTTTCGAAATATCAATTGTTACGAACTTGCAAATGTGTTACTTATCTAGTACATTTCATACTCAGTTTTATACTGACGCTTATTTCCTTTTTCCTATTTGGCTTTGCCCTGTTTACCTTTTTGGTAAGCAGTTTTGCAGGTGAATTTTGGATGTGCATTGGAGCATACTAGGAAGGGGATCTTCACATAGATTAGGGTGTTTTATTTGTTTTAAGTATGAGACAATATTTACTTTTAATAATAAAAAGTTAATATTATTCTGGTTAAAGTTTTCCGCTGCAAGTTATTTAGTTAGTTAGTAGTTTGTTGCCCAAAGCGTGTTAGTCACGTGGCAATAATACTCCTAAATTACTCAAATATTATTTACTAAATTATTTATTTGAAAGTGAGTAATTTGGAGGTGTTACAAAGTGGTATCAGTTTTTCAGGTTTAGAAAAGATAAAAGTTGAACATTAAAATTGGTGAGTAGACATAAGATGCGCATATAGAGTTTCGCATTTGCATTATAAATGGTTGTTGTCAAGTTTATTGCTTTCTTTCGTTACGATTTGTATAGATGCATCTTACTAGTGCCACAAAAAGGTAATTTTTTTTTTTGGAAAGATGAAGGGTGTAAATGTGTTGGGTTGACAAGCTCTGTCTAGGATTAGGAAGGCTCTCCCCGACACTTTGGGTAACTT
Organism: Beta corolliflora; assembly: GCA_947648045.1. Lineage (NCBI taxonomy): Eukaryota > Viridiplantae > Streptophyta > Magnoliopsida > Caryophyllales > Amaranthaceae > Beta > Beta corolliflora. The sequence goes on along the minus strand of CANSZD010000248.1, from coordinate 1,250,420 downwards.
CCTTACCTGAGAGCTCTAATCACCTTGGCTATTTTATATCCTGAAATCAAGTACACTTAAAATTTTTGAAATTAATATTTTAAGCCATAGTGGTGCATCTAGTACAAATCTTAGACCATATTTATTTATCATATATTAGTATTACTCTTATGATGTTGTTCTTGTAATATCTCAATTTTTCTCATTAGCTTCGTGTTCGTGTCTTGTCGGTGTTAGTCATGTTGTTGAGTCATGCTAGCTCTTCTTGACATATACAATAAGAAAGCAGTTATCCATGCAAGCAAGGCCATGATTTCGTGATAATCAGTTAACACTCCAGGATTCTTTACTGGGCGATTTTTTATGTGTTATGTAGGTCGGTGGTTGTTATACCTTGCAGGTTTCAGGTGGGTATGGTGCTCTAAAACTCGAGTTAGGAACATATATACTCAGCAAAGTGATGTATTCAGTTTTGGGGTAGTCATGCTAGAACTTCTTACTGAGAGGAAAGCCTATGATAGGTTAATATTGGATCCAAGTTTTACATAGTTTTCAGAAGTTTGACTCCATTGTTCCAAAATATATCGATTATCTACTTGACTCGATTGATTTGGTACTTTGAAATATTGTAGTACGCAACCCCGAGGAGAGCAATTCCTTGTATGGTGGGCAATCACTCAGCTTCATGACATAAATGCGTTGTCAAAGATGGTAGATCCTACATAACTACACTTCATGGATCGTGTCCATCTAAATCGTTATCCCGTTTTGCAGATATAATTTTCCTATGTGTTCAGGTCAGTCTTTAGAATTCAGCTCATGCTCATAAAGTTATAATGCCCTTTATCTTTTTTGTGAAGTTATATCTGTGTGCATAAAGTCGCCAATGGGTCTGAGGCAATGTGTGGTAGGTCTGTGATGCAACAACTAATGAAGCTGATTGTTGATAATAACTATCTACAATGGCATCGTGAAGAAGAGGGAACAAAATTGGTTAGTGACATAGTTTTTGCTCATTCTGATGTTGTTGATCTATTGTTCTTGTTTCCTTATGTGTTAGTCATTGATTGTACATATAAGACAAACAGATACAAAATGCCTTTTTTGGAGATAGTTGGTATAGTTCCAACTGGAAAAAAATTTGCCGTCGCCTTTGCTTGGTTGAGAAATGAGAAGGAAACAAATTACCAATGGGTCATGGAATGTGTGAAACAGTTATTTGATCCGAGAAACCGCCCTGTGATCGTAACCGACAGGGAATTGGCTCTTATCAACGCGGTTAGACAAATATTTCCTAACTCGACTCATCTTTTATGTACAAGACATATTGGGAAAAATGTGGACAATTATCCTCGGGCAAGTTGACTAAAAATGAAGATATTGTCAAAGCATTCCGTGCTAGATGGTATAAGTTAGTGGATGCACCAAGTGTTGCTTTGTATGAACAACGATTAAAAGAAATGAATGAAGCCTTTAAGTCTATGCCAGCTGTGTTAGATTATGTGAAATCTACTTGGTTGGATCCATATAGTGATAGATTTGTTAATGCTTTTACAATGAGCATCCTGCATTTGGGCACAAGAACGACCAACAGGTAAATAAAAATTTCAATTAATTAAAGTATAACTCAAATAAGTAAATTTTATATTTTATAGTGATAATGATTTTTATATGTCTTCTCGTTATTATTCTTGATTATATTACAGGGTGGAAAGTGCTCATGCAGCACTGAAATCTTGGTTAAAGACTTCGACAGGAAGTTTGGATACAATATGGCCAATTATTCATTCATTTTTAGAGGCACAAAAACATGAAATAAAAGCCGCTTTCCAAAGGTCCCAGAACAGAGATCCTCATGTGACAGTGCTACGTCTATTTATGTTGTTGAAAGGTCGAGTATCACATAAGGCTATACGCTTGCTTGATAATGAATATAAACGTGCAAAAGAAGTTGGTGCTGATGGTTTCGTTTGTGGATGTTATTTAAGACATACGCATGGACTTCCATGTGCTCATGAGATGATGGAGATGATCGTGTAAGTTGCTTAGTCTCTGCTCTTGTAGCTTTGCCAAGTTCCCGATAAAGATACGCAAGAGCTGCCGAAGCCCACGAGTATGACTTAACACTAACAAGGTCACGGACTAGAGGAAATAATAGAGTGGATGCTCGATCTACTGTTTTGTCAATAAATATAGTGGACCCAAGTAATGTAACTAAGAAGCCTCTAGCTAGATCATCCGCACCATGCTCCTCATTCGAACCGCCAACACCCGAATTAGGATCCTGGGATGATCTCCTAGCCGCACGAGTAGCCCTGGCAGAAACTGTCACTATCCTACCGTCTAAGCGAGTCTTCTTTTCAGTTTTATCTGTCATCTGCACACATAACTTGATAATAAATAACTTGAAAGTAAACTATGGAATGGCATTATTTAAGAGATATGAACTCTTTTATTTTCTAGCACAAATATGCATATATCAAAGAGAAAATATTTAATCTTGAATTTAACTTTTTTATTTGAATGAATGTGTCTCTCTACACTATTCCTTCTTTTATAGTCATCATAGCATAAAAAAATTATCCATCAGTACTACTAACTTTACTTGCTATGTGTACATTAAGATTACTACTTAGGTCCCAGCCGGTTTGACTGAGCATCTCGGGAGGGACGAATGATCTCATCGTGACGAGAGTGACAACCATGTCCTTCCGACTTTGCTGGAGAGTTTGTTGAACCTGAGCTGCAATCAAGGTGATGTCTGTTGAAGTTACGGGTGGAGGGTCATCTACTTGTATCTGACACAAGGCCGCGGGCTGACCGACTTCCTGATGCTGATGGGTTTCCCCATCAGGGTGAAATCATCATCATTAGGATACAGGGATAGCATCGTAGGTGTATGTTGACTTGGGAGCGTGTCTTCTTAGATGAGGCCATATTGCTGAGTGATGGCGAAGTACCTTGTTTGTAACTTCCCCACAGACGACGCCGAATTGTTTCTGTTAAGAAATAATAGTCATGAAATTAAGAGATTGTAGTAGGTTGAGAGACTTGATGTGGGCCCCAAGAAGGTACGCTTGAGCTCTGTTATCCGTACGCCGGAATCCTGTAAAACAAGGTTAGACTACCCCGAGGGTGGTTCCGGGATCGCACCTCTGACACTCAAGTCAGTAAATGATTGAGGTAGAGAGAGAAAGTGATCAATATAGAGAGAGATGCTTTGGTTTTTGTAGGTGAGAATTGAATACCTTTGACTGATGAGACAACCCCTATTTATAGAGGTTGATACTTCCAATAAATGAGGGTAATGGAGTCAGCTCCAGCTGGTGGAGGATTGTCTTTCCTAGAGGCAGGGGTATTTTAGTAATTTACCATATATGGGACGGTCCATGAAATGGGCCCAAACAATTTCTATTATGTCTTGCATGTTGTGGGTGTGTTACTCGTGTTATTGCTTGGTGTCTCAACGGATTATTTCTCGTTTGTCACCTGCTCATCAGTGCTTGTTTGTTCCCTATTAATTTGTGTGAGCTTAGAGTATGATGTTGTGTTATTGGTTTCTTTAAGATTCAAAACATTATGTTAATATGTTCTCGTCCAGTTTGCGTATGAGCAGGTGGTGCTCATTTTGGAAGTTTAATTGAACCAAGTGCATTACAACGAGTTATGATATCATGTTTTATCTAAGTTATAGTTTTGCTTTGTATATATGATTTTGTTGTGTGTTGTTTGCTGTTTGTTATATGAGTTTATGTTAGTTGAATTAATAGCGAAGGGTCTGATATTATAAGGAGAGCTTATCAAGATTGGTTCCTCATGAGTATGGCATTGTATGGTTTATTTTATTTTATTAAGTTATAGTTTATTTTGAAAACATGTTTATGGTATGGCAACTTATATTGTAATTAACCTTGTATCCGAACTCACATAACGAGTTTGAGGTTGTTTGGATGAAACTATTTTTTTTTGTTCTTGAAAGTGTTTTCAAGCTAAAATAATTATTTCAATTATTTTCTAGTTTTTTGATGAGTTAAACTGTATTTTTCGAAAATGATGTTATTAATATTATTATTTTTTTAGAAGATTATGAAGTTGTTATGAAATGGGGTTTATGGGTCGAGGCCTTAAAATCTTGCAGTTTGATGCAAATGAAATTGATGGGTTTAGTCTCTAAAATTCTTGTAGTTTGGAATTGATGGGTTAAGACCATATATTCTTTCAGTTGATGTAAGACCTTTAATGGCATTCTGCAGACGATGAAACTATATTATTTATTATTTCTTGTTGTTTTGAGGATGACGGCTACGACCAAGAAGTGAGTTATTTATACCAAGCATTCTTCTTACGGCTAGATCCAATCTCCAGGTCCCTGCGGAAAGGAAAAAGAATATCACATTCTTCATTTCAGGGAGACGACATGGTCTCCTAGGGATGAACAATCATATTTACTGAGCAGGGTACATAGTTTATACTTACATACTGAGAAGGGTATGTAGGTCCATCTTGGTTATTAGTTGTCGTCTAAAACGTCGTGATGTATTGAGCAGGGTACTATTTCGCATCAGGGTGTGGCCATACTAGAGATAGGCGAGCAGAGTCCTAATACATAACCAAATAAGGTCAGTGGGTTGCGATCCACTTACGTTCAAATTCCTCCTCAAATGTGTTAAGAAGATTATTTTAGAAGCGTTATCATTGTCATTTATATCATCATATTATTATTTTATTTAGATTTTGAAGGTTTATTTCATTGATCATTGAGTTTATATGTATATTTATCTATCTATTTATTCTGTTATCCTTACCCTACTTTTAATTAGCATGTTGTATTGTCTTTGTTGTATATATATATATATATGTATATGTACATATATATATGTATATGTACATATATATATGTATATGTACATATATATATGTATATGTACATATATATATATATACATATATATATATATATATATGTATGTATATGTATATATATGTATATGTATATGTGTATATATGTATATGTATATGTATATGTGTATATATGTATATGTATATATATATGTATATATATATATACATGTATATGTATATATGTACATGTATATGTATATATGTACATGTATATGTATATATGTACATGTATATGTATATATGTATATGTATATATACATGTGTATATATATATATATATATACATGTATATATATATATATATATATATATATATATATATATATATATATATATATACATGTATATATATATATATATATATATATACATGTATATCTATATATTTATATATTAATTTATATATTAATTTGATTATTTGAAGCGTATTTTTGAGATGTTGTGTATGACTTGGTTAATAAAACATTTATAACTCTTATATGGATCCTAATTGCGGGAGGCTGGTAGTTACTCCCATTGATTGTGGATGTTTGTTGATATGTTTTGCGAGTTATTATGAAGAGTAGATTTTTATTATGGGTCGTGAGTGAAACTTTAATTAGGCTTGTGGTGTTTTATTTTTACTTATCTTTTATTTGTATTTGTTGGGATCTTGAAGTTATTTTGCCTCCTTATGGATATTTCGGAATTCAAGTTTATTGACTTATTTAGCTTAATTAAACCCGTAGAGTGACATTTTCGTCGCGACGATATTTCCGTTATTGTCATTTCTATAATAAAATGTTCTATTTTGTTTATGATATGTTTATAAAAGGACAGAGTGTAACAGAATGGGTAGGACGTCACTCGGTCAAGGGCTAATGAGCCCCATGCTTAACGAGTGGGTGCATTTGAGGTACTTAGCCAAATTTTGGCTAAGTATGAGAAGTGACTCGGCAAGGGGTAAAGAGCCTCATGTTGGTCGAATGGGTAGGACGCCACTCGACCAGGGGCTAATGAACCCCATGCTGACCGAGTAGGTACCTTGAGGTACTTAGCCACATTTTGGCTAAGTACGAGAAGTGAATCGGCAAGGGGTGAAGAGCCCTATGTTGGCAAAATGGGTGGGACGTCACTCGGCCAGAGGCTAATGAGCCCCATATTGACCATGTGGGTGCCTTTGAAGTACTTAGCTGAAATGCAACTTGGTAGCTAGGGTTCACTTCTCCTGACTGACTGGGTACCTTTAGGACACTTGGCTGAAACGCCACTTGGCAGTTTGGGGTCCAGTTTTTGACGTTTCATCTTCCTTAGACTGAGGTTGATGGGCTATTAAGGTCCAATTGGGCCTTTAAGAGGGCCCATTAAGAGGACGCGGAGAGGTTGTTGTGGCGCGTCTTTCGAGGGGATCTATATGTATGGGAGAGGAGAAAGATTTTTGGATCATGAGTTATGTGGACTTACTTCGACGCCTAAGCTCTCTAACATTAGTGCTTCCAAAACAGAGACATCCTCAATTGATGCCTCTTTTAGGAGCAGCTTATCAAGAGAGGTAGATCACTCGGGTGAACTTTCGGCCAGCATAGCTAGTGACGTTGAGACTGAATGGATTGAGCAGGATGAACCTGGGGTCTACATCACTATCTAAGCATTGCCTAATGGCTCTCGGGAGCTTCGACGTGTGAGCATTAGTAATAATAACAAATTTGTCAATAGCCATTTATGTACCCATTAATCATGAACTCTAAAAAAGTGCCATTAATCTCAATGAAGATTATGAACTTCCATAAATACTCATGATAAGCTAATTTGATTAGTCACTTCCAAAGGGCAATAAAAGAAAAAAAATCTTGTGAACATTCACTACTCTTTAGAGGGAAGAAAGTGGAAGAGGAGGGGTCAGGGGAGGAAGGATAGAGGAGAGAGAAGGAGAAGGAATAAGATAGGAAAAAAATATTAAAAAAATTTAAACAAGTTTAACCTATTGGGACCGCATTTGTAAAACATCCCCTAATGTTGGCACTGTCTAATATTAAATTGAATTTGGGACTGTTTTTGTCAGAGGGGTATAGTTGGGACAGTTCTTTTCAATTTTTCCTAAATACAATTAATTATCATGAATAATTAATTAGGCTTTTCAAATAATTGGGCACAATTTGATTAAATAATGGGTCTCGAAATACAAAAATTATCATGAATAGTTGATTGGGCTTTAAAATTGAATGTTAAAACTCTAAAATAAATAAATAGGCTTTATCATTTTAAAAAATGGTTTCAGGCCTAACTTTTTGGATTTCTTTCCCTTGGGTAGGATTAATTAAGACCTGGTATGTATCATCATCAGGTACTCAAATGGGGAGACACGATTATGTGTCTACAGAAGCCCCCACTTAGACATGAGCTTTCTAAAACCGAAAGCGAAAGTACTTGAGTCGGGACGGAGAACGTTATTAGATGCTCTGCAACATAAGATTGCTCTTTTAACACATGTACCTGCAAAACAAACATAAGTTTGCATAATCAAATATATGCAAGATGAAAGGATATGTGAAAAGGACATTATGAGCAATGTCCGGCTCATGATGGTATAGAGCTTTGTCCCGCTCCAGGGCTGATGATGATGTCAGTTATGCTTGGCTTAAGACTAGCGCTGGATTTTGACGTTGTTATTGTCTTCAAGAATATGAACCATAGTAACGTTGGATGTGTTGTTGTGATGGTCTTCAGGAATAACGTTGGATTTATCGATGTTGATGTCCTCGGAAATAGCGCTGGATTTGTCGTTGTCGATATCCTTGGAAATAGCGCTATGATGACTATAAAAGAAGGAGATCGAGTTGATCATATACACTATTCCTTCTTTTATAGTCATCATAGCAAGTGTATCTGCATCCTCGGTAATGGTGCGAGGGGTTAATTGGTTTCTTCAAGGCTTAGGATGTCTAATGAAAGGCTAATACGACAAGAGTAAGAAAGGTGATCATGGGTACACGGGCGAGGTAAGGGAGGGGAGGGGGGTCTAATACATTGGTTGGATGTTTCGAGCAATCTTGTGTTAGGTTATGTCCTAAGCCTGACATGCTTAGGACATGGCCTAGAAAAGTGTCCTGGGCAATGGGCGTCCGTTCATGGGAGGGAACACCGATGGCGACTCTGTATTAGTGGTTAATTGTTGTGGCTACCTCTCCCCCAAGTTGTCCCATCCCGAGAAAGCCACCGAGGTTCATGTACACATAGAAGCTAGAACGGTATCCCCACTATATATATCAATCAATGCTACTATACATATATGTAGTAGTACATACGATGTTGGTTCGAGAGACAGCTATGTTATGATGCAAGTGTATCTGCAATCTGCATCCTCGGTAATGGTGCGAGGGGTTAATTGGTTTCTTCAAGGCTTAGGATGTCTAATGAAAGGCTAATACGACAAGAGTAAGAAAGATGATCATGGGTACACGGGCGAGGTAAGGGAGGGGAGGGGGGTCTAATACATTGGTTGGGTGCTTCGAGCAATCTTGTGTTAGGTCATGTCCTAAGCCTGACATGCATAGGACATGGCCTAGAAAAGTGTCCTGAGCAATGGACGTTCGTTCATGGGAGGGAACACCGATGGCGACTCAGTATTAGTGGTTAATTGTTGTGGCTACCTCTTCCCCAAGTTGTCCCATCCCGAGCAAGCCACCGAGGTTCATGTACACATAGAAGCTAGAACGGTATCCCCACTATATATATCAATCAATGCTACTACATATATACATAAAACTTTTCCATGTTATCAACTATTGACGCCGCATTAAGAATATATATACATATATATATATATATATATATATATATATATATATATATATATATATATATATATATATACATATATATATATATATATATACATATATATATATATATATATACATATATATATATATATATATACATATATATATATATATATATATATATATATATATATGTAGTAGTACATACGATGTTGGTTCGAGAGACTGCTATGTTATGATGCAAGTGTATTTGCATCCTCGGTAATGGTGCGAGGGGTTAATTGGTTTCTTCAAGGCTTTGGATGTCTAATGAATGGCTAATACGACAAGAGTAAGAAAGGTGATCATGGGTACACCAAGAGGTAAGGGAGGGAGGGGGTCTAATACATTGGTTGGGTGTTTCGAGCAATCTTGTGTTAGGTCATGTCCTAAGCTCGACATGCTTAGGACATGGCCTAGATAAGTGTCCTAAGTATTAGTGGTTAATTGTTGTGGCTACCTCTCCCCCAAGTTGTCCCATCCCGAGCCAGCCACCGAGGTTCATGTACACATAGAAGCTAGAACGGTATCCCCACTATATATATCTATCAATGCTACTACATATATACATAAAAATTTTCCATGTTATCAACTATTGACACCGCATTAAGAGAATATACGATGTTGGTACGAGAGACTCGCTATGTTATGATAGTGTATCTGCATCCTCGGTAATGGTGCGAGGGGTTAATTGGTTTCTTCAAGGCTTAGGATGTCTAATGAAAGGCTAATACGACAAGAGTAAGAAAGGTGATCATGGGTACACGGGCAAGGTAAGGGAGGGGAGGGGGTCTAATACATTGGTTCGGTGTTTCGAGCAATCTTGTGTTAGGTAATGGGCGTTCGTTCATGGGAGGGAACACCGATGGCGACTCAGTATTAGTGGTTAATTGTTGTGGCTACCTCTCCCCCAAGTTGTCCCATCTCGAGCAAGCCACCGAGGTTCATGTACACATAGAAGCTAGAACGGTATCCCCACTATATATATTATCAATGCTACTACATATATACATAAAACTTTTCCATGTTATCAACTATTGACGCCGCATTAAGAATATATATATATATATATATATATATATATATATATATATATATATATATATATATATATATATATATATATATATATATATATATATATATATATATATATATATATATATATATATATATAGTACATACGATGTTGGTTCGAGAGACTGTTATGTTATGATGCAAGTGTAATAATAATTCAATGGTATAAACGTCTTTAGGTAGACGTTTGCACCGCAGAACGAACGTTTAAGAAGACATATGGGCCTTTGCCCAAACGTGCCCTAAAAGCGTCTGGCATGGATCAAACACCTTTTATTGACTTTTGTGTACAAACACGTTTGTCATGGATCAAAATGTTTAAAGAGAAATCTGTCATATTTATATTAAAGATATCATTTTATGTGGTTAATAATAATTCTAAATAACGTAGATATGGGCAAAAATTGATAATAAAAAAAATAATATAATGATCTAATAAAATCTTACGCTGCCCAGAAAAAAATTACAAAAAAGGCCAAACACTGCTCGCCTTTGAAAGGATTCGATCCCGCGCCGCACAGATGCAAGTGATTTTCATATCAGGGCTAGTGACCACGGAGATGGGGGTATCAGCACGACAAATGTTTGTCCCCAGTTGTTTATGTATTATGGTGCGCAAAAGAAAGACAAAATAAGATACGCATATGTTTACATTTGCTGATAGGAAAACAGTTTTGACATAGAATAAATGTTTAACTTAGAATGTAGGGTAGCTAAAACACGCTTTCTAATTTCTACTACGAAATAAAGATTAGTGTTTATTAAATACTAACTCCGTATTTTTTAAGTAAGTTGCACCATTTGCTTTTTGGCACTATTCATCAACCAATTTTATTAAGTTATCTCGCACCATTATATAAGAAAAAACATAGTCAAGTGGGGTCTTGATAGATTCGTCTCAATGCGAACATTCCAAATATCAATTTTTTTTAATTTTTACTTGCATATTAACGTTTAAAGAAGTGTCTCGACAAATGTGAAAAAGCAAATGGTGCAACTAAATAAAGACAAAGGTAGGATAAAACGCTAGTAAATGACCCCATTTTACACATGATAGCCTTATTAAATTTGCTTGTAATTCAAAGTAGTGGTTAGAGGGTTTCACTAAATATGCCCATACAGAGCGTCGGAGGGCTATTGATCATTTATCTCAATTGTTATTTCCGAATAATATATAGACATTGACACCGCTTTAAGAATATATATATATATATATATATATATATATATATATATATATATATATATATATATATATATATATATATATATATATATATATATATATATATATATATATATATATATATATATATATATATATATTGTGTTGGTCGCTATTATTTAAAGACATGACCCTAAGGAAATCTACCTATTCTAAGCATAAAGTGTTGGGTCGTGTGCTTAAATCGACCAATACAATAATGTCGTGTATTCATTCCTAATTAAGAGACACCAATGGCGATTATTGGACGTTATCTCATTCAAAGTAGTGGTTATAGGGTTTCGTCCCTTGTACCAAATATGCCAAAGATACAGAGCGTCCGAGGGTTTATTGATCGATGCGTTTGTCTCAATTTTTCTCTCAGAATAAATCGTTCCAAGAAATACAATAACGTCATCCCCCGTACCCTATCGGCTTATTATCCCACGGTGAGCTACTATGTTCCGGGGGTTTCATCCATACCGAGACGCAAGGCCCATAGTGTTGTGTAGAATGTCTAATTAAAGGCTACGACAAGAGTAAGAAAGGTGATTATAGGTACACGGGCGAGGTAGGGGAGGGAGGGGGAGTACGATATTGGTTCGAGAGACCGCTATGTTCCGAGGCAAGTGTATCTCGCATCCTCGGTATTGGTGCGAGGGGGTAATTGGTTTTTTCACGGCTTAGGAAGTCTAATGAAAGGCTACGACAAGAGTAAGAAAGGTGATCATAGGTACACCAGGCGAGGTAGGGGGGGAGGGGGGTCTAATACATTGATTGGGTGTTTCGAGCAATCTTGTGTTTGGTCATGTCCTAAGCCCGACATGCTTAGGACGTGGCCTAGATCGATGTCCTAAATGGCTAAAGCCGGGTCGTGTCCTAAATGGCTAAAGCCGGGTCGTTTCCTAAATGGCTATCCTAGAAAATCGAGTAAATCGACCAACGCAAAATATTTGGGTCGTGACCTAAAATATATGGCATGGCATGAAGGTTGGGGCATGCCCTAATTAATAAAATTCTGGGTATGTCCTAGAAATCGACCAAGTGCTAAAGGTTGGGTTTTCACCTAAAATATTTGGCAGGACATAAAGTTTGGGGTCATGTCCTGATTTTTTTCTTTCTTATTCTGTAGGAGAAATCTCATATCAGTTGTCGCATATCTCGAGCTACAATCTAAAATTTCGGGTGGAAAAATCCTAGTCCAGGTGGAGGTCAGCGTTGCCGGCGCAAGGGTTTGATTCCTGGCATACGTGAAGGAAATGGCAGACTACAAAACGACGCAGAGAAATCTACTTCCACGAATATCAGTCATTCGTCGCCGGCCAAGTATCATTCATCGTCGCCGGCGTAGCATCATTCATCGACGCCGGCACAAAGCTAAGAGATTCTTTCCATGGGGGATAGGAGAATTCACAATTGTCAAAGAGGAACCGCAGGAAGTCGAAGGAAGAAGAGAGAGAAAATTCCCCAAAAGTTTAAAAAAAAATTTCCAGCAAAATAATTTTTCGGAATAATTTTTTATTTCGGAATTTTTTTTGGCATTTATTTTTATTATTTTTGGTATATTTTGGGATTTTCAGAAATGAATTTAAGGTATTTTCATAAATATTTAAAATGTTTTTGAGGAAAAGAAAATACAAGTGGGCCATGTTGAATGTGTGGCTCATATTCATTCTGACCCCACATTTTCAGTGATCATATTGAAATTTTAATGTGGCAAAATAAAAAATTATATAACGCTATGTGTACATTAAGGAGTTAATTAGTTTCTTCAAGTAATGAAAGGCTAATACGACAAGAGTAAGAAAGGTGATCATGGGTACACGGGCGAGGTAAGGGAGGGGAGGGGGGGGTCTAATACATTGGTTGGATGTTTCGAGCAATCTTGTGTTAGGTCATGTCCTAACCCTGACATGCTTAGGACATGGCCTTGAAAAGTGTCGTCGGCAATGGGCGTTCGTTCATGGGAGGGAACACCGATGGCGACTCAGTATTAGTGGTTAATTGTTGTGGCTACCTCTCCCCCAAGTTGTCCCATCCCGAGCAAGCCACCGAGGTTCATGTACACATAGAAGCTAGAACGGTATCCCCACTATATATATCTATCAATGCTTCTACATATATACATAAAACTTTTCCATGTTATCAACTATTGACGCCGCATTAAGAATATATATATATATATATAGTAGTACATACGATGTTGGTTCGAGAGACTGCTATGTTATGATGCAAGTGTATCTGCAATCTGCATCCTCGGTAATGGTGCGAGGGGTTAATTGGTTTCTTCAAGGCTTAGGATGTCTAATGAAAGGCTAATACGACAAGAGTAAGAAAGGTGATCATGGGTACACGGGCGAGGTAAGGGAGGGGAGGGGGATCTAATACATTGGTTGGGTGCTTCGAGCAATCTTGTGTTAGGTCATGTCCTAAGCCTGACATGCTTAGGACATGGCCTAGAAAAGTGTCCTGAGCAATGGACGTTCGTTCATGGGAGGGAACACCGATGGCGACTCAGTATTAGTGGTTAATTGTTGTGGCTACCTCTCCCCCAAGTTGTCCCATCCCGAGCAAGCCACCGAGGCTCATGTACACGTAGAAGCTAGAACGGTATCCCCACTATATATATCTATCAATGCTACTACATATATACATAAAACTTTTCCATGTTATCAACTATTGACGCCGCATTAAGAATATATATATATATATATATATATATATATATATATATATATATATATATATATATATATATATATATATATATATATATATATATATATATATATATATATATATATATATATATAGTACATACGATGTTGGTTCGAGAGACTGATATGTTATCAAGCAAGTGTATCTGCATCCTCGGTAATGGTGCGAGGGGTTAATTAGTCTCTTCAAGGCTTAGGATGTCTAATAAAAGGCTAATACGACAAGAGTAAGAAAGCTGATCATGGGTACACGGGCGAGGTAAGGGAGGGGAGGGGGGTCTAATACATTGGTTGGGTGTTTCGAGCAATCTTGTGTTAGGTCATGTCCTTAGCCTGACATGCTTAGGACATGGCCTAGAAAAGTGTCCTGAGCAATGGGCGTTCGCTCATGGGAGGGAACACCGATGGCGACTCAGTATTAGTGGTTAATTGTTGTGGCTACCTCTCCCCCAAGTTGTCCCATCCCGAGCAAGCCACCGAGGTTCATGTACACATAGAAGCTAGAGCGGTATCCACACTATATATATTATCAATGCGACAACATATATACATAAAACTTTTCCATGTTATCAACAATTGACGCCACATTAAGATTATATATATATAGTGATACATTGCGCTATTTCGCTTTCAGTCATCATAGTGATACATAGCGCTATTTAAGATCATGGGTCGGGATTTGCCGTAAAGTTGGATTTGTCGTTGTCAATGTCTTCGAAATAACGCTAGATTTATCGCTGTTCATGTCTTCAAATAACGTTGGATTTGTCGTTGTTAAGGTCTTTAGGATGCGAAAATTATCCTTCTGACGTTCTTCTTATATAAAGTCCGCATGCGTTGGCGGAATATAACATTGCATTTGTCGCCGTCAATGTCCCTGGAATGCTTACTTGCTTGCCAAGTAATATATTATTACTTAATGTTGTACGAATATTTGTTGTTGAAGGTCTGGATAATGTATTGCATATAGTATGAATGACAAAGTTTTAGTTTTTGCAAAGTATTTAAATAGTTCATTGGTTAGTCGCGTGCAATGTTTGTGTAACGATCGATTAAAGTAGTACTGATGGAATAGGTGGGCTCCATCTGGAATGATAAGCCCTAAAGCGCGTAGTTTCCCCTTATGCGCTGGGCGCAGAAGCGGTGCGCGTGGCGCGACATTATGCGCTGAGTGCAGATCTGGCGGTGTGCCAGACGCGCGCAGGTAAATACGGGTTTTCGCCCGTTGCCCTCATTTCACTCCTTCTTCCTCCTTAGCGTTGTTTTCTCTCTTCTCTATCTTCTCAAGTTCTCAAACTCCATTATTGAGCTATCAAACTCGAAATTCTCGCTTGAAACTTACAAATTTATTCAGATCTGAGAGAAAGGAAGCTTTGCATTTGGTTTTTGTGCATTTATTGGATGGTTTCAGGTTCGAAATTTTCGAACTCCATTGAGTTCTTGTGCGCGTTTTCCGGCGAGGTTGCCGGCTGGTTTGTGCTCATTTCTGGGTCGGCAACTTCCGGCAAGTTGGTCTCACAATTCATGTGGTTTTGTGCACGGTTTCCGGCACGATTTGGCTCGGTGGTCGTAGTTCCGGAGGCGATTTTGGGTAAGTTTTTTTGTTAATGTTTATCTTTTTTTTTCTCGAACTTTCAAGCGATATTGAAAGCCTTTTTGGGCTTCGTTCAGATCTTGAGCCGGTGCTTTCCTACAGGATTTTTGTGCTTGACAGTATTCTCGCTGCCATTTTCTGGTGAGCTCTCCAGTGACCATTTTCTAACGATTTTTCTGGCAGCTTATCGGCGTCTTTTCCGACCTTTTTTTTTTGCGCCACGAGTTGAATACCAGTTCCATGTTAGTTTTGCATTTGTTTTGTGAATTTGGAATTCCTAGATTAGTGTTAGATTTGGGAAAACTCCTTAACTGGAGTGATTACCATTAATCAATATTTATAGTGATACATTCTAGGATAATCCTATTATGACTAGGAAACCTACCCAGATTTGGACATATTGGCGAAAATGAAGAAAATTTTGATAGACCTCAGATTTAAACTTGAGAGGGATAGTCCATACAAAATGAGTAAAGTCATCCAAGAGGAGTAAATAATATTTATGACCTTAAGCACTACGAATAGGAGAGGTCCATAAATCAGCATGAATAATATGAAAAGCAGAATGAGTAGTACTATTAGACTCATGAAACGGCAAACGAAGATGTTTTCCTACTTGACAAGAATTGCAAAAACCAAAGTGATGCTCCTTATTACAATTTATTAAATCTCTAGACCAAAGAAAGCTTAAAACTTGAGATCCTGGATGTCCAAGACGACTATGCCAGGTGGTTGGTGAGGTGGTCGTGAGGGCGGTGGCTAGACATGTAGATGGTTGAGTGGTCACTGGATATAGCTCCCCCGAACTATTGCATCTCGCTATCATATTTCCCGTGCGAAGGTCCTTCACAGAAAAACCATAAGGATCAAATTCAATTGAGGCATTATTATCAGTTGTGAATTTACGGACAAAGATGAGATTTTTGATAGTTTGTGGGGCAAATAATACATCAGGGAGGCTTAAAGGATGGTTAGGAGTCGGGATGGATGATTGACCGTAACCAAGAACAGGAATGCGGTGACCATTACCAACCAAAATATGATTAGGACTGCTTAAATTAAATAAGGGCATGAGAGTACCTAAAGAGTTAGTCATATGAGATGTGGCACCCAAATCCATGCACCATGAGGAGTCCTGTGGAAGAGTCATGGTAGAAAACACGTTCCCCAATTCGGTGGGAGTCATCAGTTGCCGGTAGTCAGGATAAGGAGCAGGAGAGGCGTAATGGGCTTGGGGCCCATACGGAGCAGGAGGGGTATACACGGGTTGGGGGGCCCGTTGGGCTGGGCTGGGTCCGTAGAGCGCTGGGGTAGGGGCCCGATAGTGTTGTAATTAAAACACGCTGGGCCCGGAGCCCAGACCCAAGTGGACTAAGGAGGAGTCTGTTGGACTGGACCGACCCAAGAAGGAGAGGCGGGTGACTGGTTCTGCTGGGCAGAACGCTGATGTGCATCGCGTGAGTCACCGCGGCCTCGGCGTCCTCTCCTGCCATGGCCGCGGCGTCCCCCACCACGCTGGTTTTACTGCGATGGCTGGGGCGGTGGAGCGCTGGTTGTGGCGGCTGCTGGCGGCCCTTGGGCAACAAAGGATGAAGACGAGGGGCTAAATCTTGTGCCCTTCTTGTTTCTTCAAGTAAAAGGCACGATCTTACATATTCAAAGGAAGGTAATGGCTCCGTTTATTGCATCATCGTAGCCACAACATCAAAATCAGTACCATGAAGACTAGAAACAAGTCGCAGAACCAATCTTTGCTCCGAAACTGGTTGATCAAGATTGGCAAGTGGTCTTTCAAATTCTTAATTTTGTGCAATACGATGATACGTCAGAAAAATTTGACAAGTGAAGGGAATTAAAGTGATTTTTAAGATAAACAACCCGAGTATGTTTATTATCCTGAAATATAGCATTCAATTTGACCCAAAGAACTTGTGCGGAATCCCCACGGCAAAGAACTGTTTGTAAGAGATCAGAGGAAATAGTGCCATAAATCCATTGTTTAACAATGGAATCAAGACGAGACCATAACGCATCAGAAATTTCAGCAGCGCGTTTGGTGTCAGTATTTATGTGATCTAAAACATTAAAGGCATGGGCATGGCACTCAAACAACTCAACCCAATTTGAATACTGAACTTTCTCACGATCAAGAATCAAAGGAATGCAATTTTTAATATTATTGACGGAGAGCGCGAGATGATATTCGGTTGGGGTTTGAGGTTGGGGTTGGTCGTTTGATGGTACACCATCATCTTTAGCCATGATGCACCACAATTAATTATTGTAGAAAGGTTTGATTTTTGTTTGTTTGTGGGAGGAAAACCACAACACGTGGGTTTTGATTATTATGGCAGCAAGAAGTCACAATCCACAAATCAATGTGGTGGAAGAAGTAATTTGGGTGGCGCAAAGTAGTAGAAAATTAATGGCGGAAGAGTAGTGGTAAAACGCACGTCCCAAAATGAAAGCGAAAAAAAATATTGTGGAACCTAGAGCTGTGATACCATGTTAGATTTGGGAAAACTCCTTAACTGGAGTGATTACCATTGATCAGTATTTATAGTGATACATTCTAGGATAGTCCTATTATGATTAGGAAACCTATCCAGAGTATAATTCTAGGAACAAAATATATCTTAACTATATTTATATTCTATCAATTAGGAACCTACAAATATGTTTAGGAACTTTTCATTCTCGCAATATTGAATGTGTGAATCATGTTTAGGAAGTTAATCTGAATTGTCTGCCTTGGTTAGATTGCATGTCTCTTTTTGAACTCTCTTTAGCTTAAGATTTTTACAATATTCATGCCTATATGATCAAACTTTCAATATGGATAAAAGACAAAATAGAGCATCGTTGTTGAAAAAAAGGTTCTCTTCTCTCTCAGCGTAGCCTAAGGCGATTTGCCTAAGCTACGTTGGCGCCATGGCAAGGGGGAGGGGAGCTAAGAAAAGCGCTCAGAAGGGAAAGGGAAAAGCTAAAGCATCTGGACCGTCGTCATCGCCGGTTAAGAAAACAAAAAGTGTCGATGAAGTCACAGGGGTTTCAACTTTAAATGTGCCCAGTCCTATATCGGAGAAGACGATTATTGAGGAGATCGAGTTGGAAGAGGCGACTGAAAGCGAAAAAAACATTGGCCCCTCAGAACATATATAACATGGAATATTAGATTTGTGCCGGCGTCGAAGAATGATGCTAATGTACACTATCTACACTATCTACATCAGGAAACTCAGATACAACTGGAACCTCCCTATTCTCATCTTCCTTTTCAATCCATTGAACTCCACATAAGAATAACGGACACCCCTTCTTCACATAAGATTGAATTCTCATTGCAGACACTATCTTCATTCCCTTCTCCTTCCCAAGCTTCCTATAAGTCACCCTTTCTTTCTTAGAGCCGACTAAGAACACCTTCTGGGCCTCACAATCAATGTGAGCCTTGAATTTTCCCAACCAATCCATCCCCAAAATACATCGAGGTCCGTGAAGTCAAACTCAACTAAGTCGGACGGAAAGTTCACCCCAGCTATCACTAAAGGTACTTGACTATGCAACTTAGTACAACTAAAAATCTCTCCTGACGGCAATGCAATTTCTAATGAAATAAACACTGGACCGCTAACTCAAGCTTTTCCACTAAAGTGCTAGAAACAAATAAATGAGATGCTCCAGAATCAAATAACACTTTGACACACAGAGAATTAATGAAAAAAGTTCCAACTACTACCTCAGAAACATTCTCAGCCTCACGGCGGTTCATGACAAAAACTCTGCCTTTAGACTGACTGCCTATCCCTAGGTTAACACCATCATTCGAAGAAGCTAACTTCTGTTGATCATTCTGAGGGGCCTTACTACTCGGGTCGGGTTTGACTACAGGTTCTCCACCATCTTTTCTAAAGCACTCATACTCTCGGTGCCCCAATTTCTGACAATAACGGCACGCCACCAAGTTGCCCTCACAATCCTTTCTAGGGTGGTTCTTATCACACCTTTTGCAGAAAAAGGTTCTCTCATCTTTCTTCAAATTCCCTTGGTATCTATTAGGCTTCCGACTAGGGTACCTATTGTCTTTCTCAGTTTGGTTAAATTCACCATTGGGCTTAGCCTTCTTATCTCCACTATGTTGATTCCCATTGCTGTCATACTTCCTCTTTTCCCCAGAGGAGGTCCCTTCAAGCTCTCTTCCTTTAATCCCATATAAGTGAGTAGCTCTACCATAAATTTCATCAAGAGTCTCAAAAGTTATACCTCCCAGCTTACTTTGTATGGTTAAGGTTAACCCTTACTCAAACCTTTGGGCCTTCAAAGCCTCATATGGTACTATCTCAGGTGCGAGCCTCATTAAGTACAAAAATTTGTTATAATACTCATTAACAGACATAGTCCCATCCTCAGATTGGTGAACTCCATAGCCTTTTGCTTCCTTAAGTACGGAGGGTAAAACTTAGTCCTCAAGGCATCTTTAAACTCGTTCCACCCAAAGTCTGGATCCTCTAAAAGATCATCTTTCCTTTGTTTCCACCATAGGTCTGCCTCATCTCTCAAATAATAAACGGCATTATTAACTTTAAGGTTTTCAGGGCACACTATGGCATCAAAAAGCTTATCGAATTCTCGGATCCAGTTTTCTAAGCTAGCTGGGTCCTCTTTCCCATGGTAAGTCGGAGGTTTAACTGCTGCTACCCTCTTAAAGACCTCACCAAAGCTATCGGTCTCACTCTGCTTGGTTTCTTGATAAGCTATCACGTGAGTAATGTTTTCAGTAATCTTTGCTAGCCTTCTAACCATAGAACTCATACTCCTTCTCATCTGCCATTCTGCTTGAAGTAAGAGTGTTTGAGTAAAATAGCAACTAACATTCATAGAATAGTTGTGTAACTAACAAACAATTCAATAAACATGTAAGTATAACTAGTTCAAAACATAGCAATCACGTATTTCACATACCATGGCCAAATATTAGGCCTTATACATAGCATCTACTAGAATATTTGAGTGTATCAAAATATCCTTAAGACAACTAGGTCGTTTCATGGCCAAAACAAAACTATATATGTCTACGGTTACTGGAGACTTTAAACTCTTGTTAGCCCCGCCTCAATAACATTCTTCAACTCGTCAATGGCCATATAATCATATTGGCATGAGTATTCTTGAGGACAAAAATAATAATACACATAATACCACTATTTGCTAGTCAATGCAATATGACTTCCTTGCTTATTCCATACATAGGGAATAACAAAACTTTTTCCTCTACTTCCAACAACAATCATATAAAAGCAAGAAGAATTAAGATATTACAAGAACATCATAAGAGTAATACTAATATATGATAAATAAATATGATCTAAGATTTCTACTAGATGCACCACTATGGCTTAAAATATTGATTTCAAAATTTTTAAGTGTACTCAATTTCATGATATAAATTAGCCAAGGTGATTAGAGCTCTCAGGTAAGGAAATTACCCAAAGCATCGGGGAGCGCCTTCCTAATCATAGACAGAGCTTGTCAACCCAACACATTTACACCCTTCATCTTTCCAAAAAAAAAATTTACCTTTTTGTGGCACTAGTAAGATGCATCTATACAAATCGTAACGAAAGAAAGCAATAAACTTGACAACAATCATTTATAATGCAAATGCAAAACTCTATATGCGCATGCATCTTATGTCTACCCACCAATTTTAATGTTCAACTTTTATCTTTTCTAAACCTGAAAAACTGATACCACTTTGTAACACCCCCAAATTACTCACTTGCAAATAAATAATTTAGTAAATAATATTTGAGTAATTTAAGAGTATTATTGCCACGTGACTAACACGCTTTGGGCAACCAACTACTAACTAACTAAATAACTTGCAGCGGAAGACTTTAACCAGAATAATATTAACTTTTTATTATTAGAAGTAAATATTGTCTCATACTTAAAACAAATAAAACACCCTAATCTATGTGAAGATCCCCTTCCTAGTATGCTCCAATGCACATCCAAAAAAAAACCTGCAAAACTATTTACCAAAAAGGTAAACAAGGCAAAGCCAAATAGGAAAAAGGAAATACGCGTCAGTATAAAACTGAGTATGAAATGTACTAGATAAGTATCACATTTGCTAGTTCGTAACAATTTATATTTCGAAAAATCCATTACTAATAATCCAAGAATAAACTATTTCCAACACTTTAGTAATAATTCAAAAATAACCTTTAAGAACAAACTCTTTCCAAATAACTTGGATTAACAATAATATTGAAAACAATTCCTCTTCTTATCTCCTCTTCCTTTTCCTAAGTGTGCACACACCCCCCAAGCTAGTCATCCGATCACGGATCTGTATCAAGGGGTATCAATGATTTCCAACAGATGGACTTTGAAGCATAAACACTTCTTAATGTTAATCAAGCGGTAATAACAATAATATGACTTGTAAGTCATGAATAAACCCTTCTTGATGTTAATCAAGCGGATATAATAATAATATGACTTGTAAGTCATGAATAAATCTCCTTTTCTCATAAACAACTTTTTGAACATTCAAAGTTCATAAAAACCAATCAAACCTTTCCTTGTAAAAATAAATAAAACTTTCATATAAAAATGATTAATAAAATCATTCCTTCTTTTCTCTTCCAAAAGTGAATAATAAAATGTTGTAACCATTTTAAACCAAATTTCTAAACCAATCCAACCATTAAATCAATAAACAACTTCACCACATAAAACCACATTTCAAAAGATCTAGCTACATAACGTACATTGATCTTGCACAAAGAGTATACTAATAACTTCACTTATTCTTATGCTTGAGCTTTCTCCTAACCACCCAATAAGTAACTTATCACATGAACTTAATCATGGATTTAAACATGAATAACCTATCATGAGCATAATATTTCTGAGTAAGAAATATGAAAATCTTTTTCTTAAATCAAAGAACATTGGAACTTGAATAAGAAATATAAAACTAGAATAGATTAAGAAGAGAAGGAAGAACCTTGAAGTAAGATAGTATGAATTCTTCAAAGTTTTTGTGTGGAAAAGATGGCTTAAGGTATGAGGTATTTATAGGAGTAGAATAGGTAGTATTTAATTTCCAAAATTAAATAGTTTGTAACCTTCACCATAAATTAGGAGATTAAACCAAGATTTGTAACCTCCATCATAAATTTGAAAGTTTTAGGAAAACACAACCCACCATTTAGTATAGGTGCCCGCCGAAAAAAATGGCTCAAAAAAAATTATTATTTTTTTCTCCAAAATTCATTTTCAAATTTTTTTTTGTTTTTTTTTTTGAAAACTAATTTAATAAAATTTTGACTAGGATTTAAAACCAAAAGCTTAACAAATCCAATTTTGGCGCCATCTCCCGCCAAAATAATTTAAAAACAAGTGAAATTACTAAAATACCCTTTGCTTAAAATATTAATTTTAGAAATTAAATATTTTAATTACTTGAATAAATACTCAAAAATATGGGGTATTACAGTCTACCCCTTAAAAGAAGTTTCGAGCTCGAAACTTAGGAAAAAAAAAAGTCATAATCACTTTTCAAAAACGGATTAAAATCCAAAATTGCAGTTTCTGACTCAAATGCTCATGCCTAAAATAATGCCTCAAAAATATGCCAAAATGCATATAATGACTCAAAAATATGCTAAAATGCAATAACTATGGTATAAGCACGAAACTTTATCGCATTCTACCCCCCTTAGAAGGAGTTACGACCCCGTAACTCGAAAACTAACCTCAGAAAACAACTCAGGATATGTCTTGCGCATATCCGCTTCGGCTTCCCGTGTTGCTTCCTCAGTCTGATGGTTTGACCACAATACTTTGACTAATCTAACATCCTTAGTCCGAGTACTTCTAACTTTACTATCAAAGATTCTTACAGGTCTTTCCTCCTAAGTCAAACTATCATCTAACTAAATGGTCTCAGGTTGCAGCACATGGGACACATCCGGAATATACTTCCTTAACTGAGATATATGGAAAACATCGTGAACTCGACTTAATTAAGTCATTTGGCAAATCCAACTTATATGCCACTTTTCCGATCTTCTTCAAAACCTCATATGGTCCGATATACTTTGGGCTCAACTTTCCCTTCTTTCCAAAATGCATCACCCCTTTCATTGGAGATATTTTCAATAATGCCCCGTCGCCAATCTGAAACTATTCATCCCTTCGCTTCAAATCAACATAACTCTTCTGCCGATCTTGAACTGCCATGATCTTTTCCTGAATCACTTTCACTTGCTTCACCGTCTCTTCTAGGAATTCAGGTCCAATCACCACTGTTTCACTAATATCATTCCAGCAGACTGGACTTCTACACTTTCGAAATTCTCCAAAATTGAAGTAAGAGAGAGTATGAATTCTTCAAAAATTTTGTGTGGAAAAGATGGCTTAAGGTATGGGGTATTTATAGGAGTAGAATAGGTAGTACTTAATTTACAAAATAAAATAGTTTGTAACCTTCACCATAAATTAGGAGATTAAACCAAGATATGTAATCTCCATCATAAATTTGGAAGTTTTAGGAAAACAAAACCCTAGTATAGGTGCCCGCCGAAAAAAATGGCTCAAAAAAGAAAAAAAAATTCTCAAATTAATTTTCAATTTTCTTTTTTTAAACCGCTGAATGATTCACTTTCCTGGTCTCCACCCCCGACCTGATTAGGAGAGAACACAGGAACTTATTTAATAACATTTTGACTAGGATTTAAAACCAAAAGCTTAACAAATCCAATTTTGGCGCTATCAAGTGAAATTACTAAAATACCCTTTACTTAAAATATTTATTTTTGAAAATAAATATTTTAATTACTTGAATAAATACTCAAAAATATAGGGTATTACAAGACCGACCATAAAGCTTACCTATTTACCCGAACTGCCAGCTCTAAGCCATCAACATTAATGGAAGTATGTTGTTATTCTTCAATACAAACATTAAGAGAGCTTAATTGTGAAGTACATATTTGCATGCCAAAGAAAACCTCAGAGTTATACTAAAAAACGCCATGATCTACTGAATTCTTTGTATGCTTGTTCAAAAGTGGCATCACAAACCATAGTGATACAAACTTATATTGGCTTCTAGCTCATAGTAACTCGTAAGATTAATACCTAATGAGAAAAAACGCATTCTTACACCATAAGCTCAGGATCACTAGAGTAGAAATTACCTGAACTGTGTAAGTATCTGAGAGCACAGATGCTAAACCGCAGTATGAGATTAGAGGCTCAAACCTATCATCAAGGAGAATATTTGCGATTCTACAATACCAATGCAATATTAAATGCCACTTTATCATATCAATAATTATAGGGTGAGGTGGATGCTGATTACCGATGCAGATTTAAATAAATTCTTAATATGTTTAAAAGTAGTTAACATGCTTCTTGTGTTGAAACAGACGGTGTAAGATGAGAAAAGTACAAATAGCTCACGTTTTTAAATTAACCGAAGCACTTTCTAAGTAGCAAAAACATTCTTTTGCACTAGTGTCAGGACTTCGAAGCCTCGGCTTCACCTCTATCCCACGTCCAACATATGTTCCCAAAAGAGTCTTCCTCTTTCCACTGCAAGTCCAGTAATGAATAACTATTAATTCAATGATATACAATTCCGAATAAATTCAGATATAGTCAAACAAAATATAATTAACATGAACTACAAATATAAAACTACATAGTCCAATCTAAAAATTACTCGGTACTCCATACATTATGAGGAAGCAATGATAAACACTCTTCTATTCGACCCAAATATCCCGTAATTTATCATTCACTCTTTGACAATACAACAAAGTTCACCAAAAATAAAGAAACTGCAATATAGCCATGTTCCATTCTTAGACATTCAATTGAAACCCAAATCTCTAGTAATTTATCATTCACTCTTGGACAATACGTATCACCCACAGAAACACAAAAATGGAATTAGTGCATTGCTGTGGAACTGAGGCAACAGTTAATCATGGCTCCATAGCGAAGAGCTTGCATATTATTTAACTATAGTAGCTCCCAAAATATTTTACTCTTTTGTCACTACTATCCTTTTCAATTATACCTATCTCCCCAAATTAGGAGGAGGAAAATTAGCATATCCTGACAAGAAAATAGGAACCCATTACATCTAATAATTTGAGCTAGAAGTTCACTAAATAAGTGTCCACGTGTGCAAGATAAAGGGATAGGGGAATAGGAGAAGGTTTTTTTTAGTTCAAGGAAGCACTTTGTTGCCTTTGGAAGACTAACCATCTTAGAGTGCATTCTCATAATGCTTCAAAATAGGGTCTTTAAGATAACAATCAGTATTTAAAGCATAAATGTAAAAAACAGGTGGGGAAGAGAGAAGAACATTTCACTGGGTCTAATTCCTTGCATTTACTAATGAAGGAAGATTATTATTCATAGCAAGCTAAACGACATTTATATAACAATCTACACTACTAGAAATAAGAACTAAATCTCAATACATAATTCAACTCCTATGTTACTCATAGTTTCACATGTGCTCGTCTTCTATACCATAGCACAAGCTTGACCATAATGTATCATCATAACAAAGCATCTTTCTCAAACATATTGCTCTAGTAATTCTAACTAAAAGTATTCAAATTCTAGAAGAAGTTTGCTTATCATGTTTTAAACACAAGGTTTATTTGTCATCTAGGCCTAGAATGAATCTAAAAGCTGCAAGTTGATCTAAGATATTATTATATCAAGGTTGCAATTCTGTTTGAGCTTAGAATGAATCTTTTTCATGATATTAGATTAAATTATGCAGACACCTATATCTTTTAAAAAAAAAACCCAATTGTAAATTGAAAATTTCTTACTCAATAATTTGAAGCTAAAATACAAACTATAAATCATATAACTTATAATATTAGTCAGAACTAACCTTTAATTTTTGGAAAAATTGACAAGAGCGGTCCCAACTATGGCCGGTCCGCCATAAAAGGTTCCAACTATGGACTATTCCATAGCAGGCCCAACTATTGCATGTATTTGACACACGTGGTCCTTGTTGACTAGCAACCGGTTTTACCGGTTAAATTTTCTTAAAACATTCTTTTTGCCTGTTTTTGCCTCTTCTTCCTCCTAATTCTCTCACCTCCCTTCTTCCTCCCCTGTCACCCCCCTCTCCCTCCCTCTCCCTCCCCTATTCTTCAAACCTCCTCCACGGTAAACAGACAACAGACCACGCCCATCACCATCTTCATCTCCACTTTTTTCTTTATCCATAATTCTCTCTCTTCCCTGCACCAAATTGTCAAAACCCAAAAAAACCCATTTCAATTGTTAGATTTTACAACCTGAAAAATCAAATCTTCAGGAAATTGGATGAACCCAATGCAGCAAAATTATGATTGCAGAGAAGTAATGCAATAGAATTCAAGAACAACGATGATTTAACTTCTGGGTATCTAATACTAGGGATTTTACGAGCCATTTTGATTATTTTTGGTGGGATTCTCGAAAATTGTTCCCTTGGTTTCTCGGTATCCTCGGGTTCAATACCAACAAACTCAACATCCTCTTCAAATAATGAAGGAGCAGCCGAAGGTTTTTGGATTACATCACCATTAACAAGCAATTTGGTACTTGATCCATCAACAAGCAAACCTGATGCTTCTAACAACTAGATAAACTCTATATCCAAAATAATAATACAACAAGTCAGAAACAAGAGTTAATTACTATACAATCAAACAATTGATAATTAAAGTTAACATATTACATCATATACTTCCAATCTAATTCATAAAAAATTGACACAGGTCAAACAAATTGAATCATAGATCAACACATGCACAAAACAAAATCATAAAAAAAGGCGAAAGAACCATCATACAAAGGAAAAAAAGTGCGGCCATAGCTGCAACAACCGCAAGAAACGCCTTCATCTTCGGTGGTTGTCGCCGCACCCATAGATTTACCGCTTGTATAGGGCTTCTTTTACCTCCCTTCATTCTCGGGTTTTATTGGAGATTTCAGAAGAGTAAATTGCAGAAAGAAGGAGAAAAAGAAAATGGAAATTGCAGAAAGAAGGAGAAGAAGAAAATGGAAATTGCAGAAGAGGAAATTGCAGAGGAAAATGGAGATTTCAGAAGAGGAAATTGCAGAAAGAAGGAGAAGAAGAAAATAGAAGAACAGGGGAATAGGGGATTTTTATTGACAAAACACATGCAGCAACAATAACAATCACGTGATGGGTTCTACTGGTTTCTACCGGTGAGTAACCTGGAAGGACCACGTGTATCAAATACATGCAATAGTTGGGCCTGCCATGGAATAGTCCATAGTTGGGACCTTTTATGGCGGACCGACCATAGCTGGGACCGCTCTTGTCAATTTTTCCTTAATTTTTTGGAATTATAAAAAAAATCCTACAATTTCTTTCCTCGAAAACTAACTGAATTGATGCTGGAAACCCTTCAATAGATTGAACGAATCTGCCTTGGATTTTTGTCTCAACTCATGTCGTATAATTCTTGCATGCTAAACATGAAATTAAAAAAACTGAAAACATGATATATATATAATTAAAACTAATCGATTGAATTACCATTTGCTGTGAAACTAAAATCAATTTGAATTAGATTTCAGTATCAAAGATAAAAAAGAGAGAACGAATTTTAGGGATTACCTAACTTCACCTTCATGACTTCATTGTTGTCGCCAGTGAGAATATTCTGGCAAAAAATAAGGAATTTTTTCCCTCAATGATGCTAAGATAGAAATTATTCCTACTTTACGCCACAATGAAAATTAATTCCTTTGGTACCGTCCAAGTCAGCATAGATGGGAGAATAATTTTTTATATATATTTTTCTCAAACAAAACCGCTACTTGAAGTAGCGGTTCATCTCAACGCATTAACCGCTAATGGGAATAGCGGTTTATGCCTGCAATTCTGGAAAAAAATATATTCCTTAATCGCAACGTAATTCAAAACAGAATTTCCAAATTCAAACAATTAATCATGTTAAACCAAAAGAGAAATTCAGGAATCACATCTTGAATTTCAAGGATTTCAATTTTTAGTTTTCCAAGAAAAGAGTAAGAAACCAGACACAATGAAGAAACAAAGCAAATTAAATCAATTACAAAAATAAACTTACAAAATTAAGGATTAAATATCAAAGGAATGGTTCCTAAACTTACAAAATCAACTACAAGCCACCATCTATCGTTGGTATTGCAAATTTGTTGTCGCCGAATAAAAAAATATCAATTACTTACAGTATACTTTTCATAAGAATAACAGAATCAACACTTTTTTTTTACCTTTTTTCCCCTCAAATCCAAATAATAACAATACTTACTTGTTGTAGATTAAACAATACTGAAACGTAGATCAATTTTTTTTTTTTACATTGGAGCAGATCATTTGAAGTTGACAACCATTACTTCTTCTTCTTGTTCTCCTGCAACTAGGTTGTCTCTATAAATTCTCAGATAACCATCAACTTCTTGTTACGTGGGAGCAGATCAAAAAATGATTGTGGTTGCATGCCCAAATTGAAGCAAAAAACAGTAAGGAGTGGAGGATGATGAGATCAGATTTTATTTGAGGAGGGAGATGAGATCAAAACAGAGAGAGAAGATAAATGGATGGAAAATTAACCGTAGAAGATGAGAGGGAATAGAGAGAGAAGATGAGAGAAAATAGAGAGAGAAGATGGTGATTTACTGATTCCTATTAACTTTACCAAATATGAACAGCTACTTAAAGTAGCGGTTTTTTTTTTTTGGTGAACAACGAAAAACAAAAGCTTAAATTGTCATGGCAAAAAGCCTTTTACAATCCATAGATAAACGATCCGTACAATAATTAGGGGGGTGGGGAAATTCCCTAATTACATTAAAGGAGTCAATCCCATTCCTACTACCGTGCGCTAGCGCATCTGCAACTTGGTTCGCCTTTCTTCTAATGAAGGTAATGGTCATCTCTTGGAAGTAATGCTGCAGCTCCCTGCAATCCATAATTATATCGCTATAAAAATCATCATACAAGTCCTCTTTATCATTGATTATAGAAACCGCCTGTTGACAATCGGAGTGCAGAGCAATATGCGTGTAGCTAGCCTCGCTAGCCATATGAAGGCCCTGTCTAATTGCTAATAATTCTGCATGTAATGGGTTAGAAGCATAGGACAAACAAGAAAAACCATGACACCAACATCCTTGATGATCTCTTATGACACCTGCAATAGTTGTTTTAGTTTCAATACCCACAAAGGATGCATCTACATTCACATGGACCCAAGGTTGGGAAACATTTACCCACTCTTGAGAGAACGAAAGAGGAGAGATGCTAGGGTGGTTTTGTTGGGCTATGAAAGCCTGGGCTTGGGTAGTAGCTTTTTTGAGAATTAAATTAGGGGGGGCCTGGGTTTTACCTTCAAACACGACCCCATTTCTTCCTTTCCATATTTCAAAACACACGAAGGGCACTAAAATCTCCCAACTTACGCCTTTAAAAACATTTGAGCTCCCCACACATGCACGCAGCCAATCGGACTGCGATGCCCTCCAAAAGGACGCCTGCGGGGAGAGAAGTTCCCAAACCTGAGAAATCTTGACACAGTCCCGCAAGACATGAAGGGAGCTTTCAACCCCAACACCACAACACGGGCAGGAGGTGTCCTGAATTATTTGTCTATGGAAGAGAAGCCTGCGGGTGGGGAGCCTATCCCACCAGGTTAGCCAAAGAAACAATTTTAGTTTGGGTGTAACACTAAGCTTCCATACCCATTCCCCCCCACTCCTAGCAGGCCTTTTTTTAACTAACTGAGTATACGCCCCTGCCAACAAGAAAATGCCCCTGTGAACAAGGGTAGAAAAACTACGGTCTGCTAAGTGTTTGGGTGGGATGGGGATAGCAAGAATTCGATCCCTAATGAAATCAGGGAGGGGGAGAGTGATGATGGATAGGTTCCATTGGTTATTGGTCATAAGATCAGCAACATTTAGGTCTTGTTCCAATTTCCCTAAAGGGCCTTGCACCCACCCTCGAATGGCCCCAATACCCACCCAATCATCGAACCAAACACTAATGAGGCTACCATCTCCTACTTTCCACCTCGTAGAATCATTGAGGATGGTAACCCCTTTCCCAATGCTCTTCCAAACTTGAGAACCTTTCCGAAAGTCCATAATGTAATTGGTTCGGACATAATGTGAACAAATACACTCTTTAGCCAAGTTATTTTCCCCTTGAGTCATCTTCCAACCTAGTTTTGCGAGAAGGGCTGAGTTAAGATCGGCGTGGCTCCTAATACCCAAACCCCCCATGGATTTTGGTAGGAACGTGTGAGCTTGACCTACTAAATGCAACTTATTTTTCCCCTCCGTGCTCCCCCACAAGAAATTATTACAAATTCTATCTAGTTCCAACAAGGTTTTCTTAGGGAGTTGAGTCACTTGCATATAGTATGAGGCCACAGAGTTCATGGATGCCTTGATAAGGGTGAGACGACCGGCCCTTGATAACAAATTAACCTTCCACATGGCAAGTTTTCTTCTTACCTTATCCACGACAAATTGCACCTCGCTCCTTCGAGGTCTCTTATGGGATAAAGGCAGACCTAAGTACAGACCCAAGCTCTCATTCTCCCTCACATTTAGAGTCTCTTTAAATAAAACTTTTTGATCCTCAGGGGTATTAGGGGAGAAAGTGAGCCTACTTTTTCCCTCATTAATTTTTTGCCCGGAGAGATCACAGAAGGTTCTAAGAGTATCTCTAAGAGTAAAGGAAGTAGACTCATCCACTCTTCCGAAAATCAGTAGGTCATCAGCAAACATAAGATGCGAAACCGGCACTTTATCCTTGCCAACCAAAAAAGGGGTCCAAGTCTTATTCATGCATGCCTGGTTTATCATACCAGTTAAGTGCTCCAGACAAATATTGAAAAGGAACGGGGACATTGGGTCGCCCTGTCTAAGACCTCTAGAATGGTGGAAAATCTCATTTTTTTTACCATTAATTAAAATAGAGGAGCTAGCCTTGTTTATGCAGTTCATGATAAAATTGACAGTCATGGGGTCCAGGTTTTGCGCGGTTAGGCATTGTCTTATAAAAGCCCATTCGAGTCTATCGTAGGCCTTTTCTAAGTCAACTTTTAGAGCAAACCAACCATGCTTTCCTTTCTTCTTCTTCATGGCATGAAGAACTTCAGAAGCAACAACAAGGTTAATATCCGTACCCCTACCCTGGATAAACCCATTTTGATTCCTAGAGACCCATGACGGTATAAGTGGCTTCATTCTGTTAACTAAGATTTTAGTCACAATCTTATAAATAGTGTTACAAAGACTGATAGGCCGAAATTGCTTCACATTTTCCGGGTTTAGCTGCTTGGGAATGAGGCAAATCAGAGCTTGCCCTAAGGTGGCGGGAATATCCCCTTTACTAAACCAAGTCCTAATACTTTCACAAATATCAGGGCCCACAATATGCCATTCCTTTTGAAAGAAAATAGGGTGGAAACCATCAGGGCCCGGCGCTTTCAGGGGTTTCATGGCATAAAGCGCGTTTCTAATTTCAAGCTCAGTTGGAGGATAGACTAGGCTAGTCTGGTCAGGCAACTGGTCGAGGTAGGATCTCCTAGAAACTACGGTTTCCGTACTATAAAGGTCCATGTAGAAATCTTGGATCAACTTATTCAATTCACTCGGATCCTTGACAATATTTCCGCAAGTATCCTTTAAACAACGAATGGCATTTTGGTGACGTCTAATCAGGACATGCCTATGAAAAAAAGCAGTATTTCTATCCCCTTGCTTTAACCACTCAATTCTACTCTTAGCTAACCATAGGCATTCCTCCTGAAAAAAGGATCTCCATTAGCTCCTTCTGAAGGGTTTCTTCAAGTTGAAGATGGAAACGAGAGTCCGGATTATACTGTAAATAAACCTGGACTCCCTTAAGCCTAGCTTCTACTCTTTTCTTTTTGGCATAAACATTGCCGAACACCTTCCTGTTCCATACAGATAACTCTTCTCCTACTCTTTCCAGCTTGACACTTAAAACTCCCGCCCCATCTACCCATGATTCCTGAACAATCCCTTCGAAGGTCGGATCTTGAATCCACATTGGTTCGAAACGGAAAGGTTTAGTGCCTTTGGAGGGGGGAGGGGATTCAAATGTGCATAAAATAGGAGCATGGTCCGAGGTTATGCGAGGGAGGTGCCAAATGCAAGAGTTAGGAAATTTTAAAAACCACTCTCCGTTCCCAAACGCTCTATCTAATCTCTCAAAAATAGGGTTAACTTTCCTTTTATTAGTCCATGTGAATTTCGGGCCATTGAAACCAAGATCAATTAAGTTGCAGTTATCCATTGTGAGATTAAACAAGTTTGTTCTTTGATGATTTATTTGTTTGCCCCCCCACTTTTCCGACTGAAACAAGACCTCATTGAAATCCCCTATAACTAACCAAGGCATGACAATAGAAAGAGACACAGTGCATAGACCATCCCATAACAACTTACGAAACTTAAATTTTGGATTAGCATAAATAGATGAAAGAAAAAAGGGGTTTAGAGTCTACCTCCACCAAGGCATGAACTCCTTGGGCATTTTGGTTGATAACATGGACATTCACTCTAGATGAATCCCATAATATCAAGATGCCCCCCGTATAGCCAACCGGGTCGACGAGGAACCATGAATCAAACGGGAGATGGCCGACAATTTCGGCAGTGTGGGATCGGGAAGTTTTAGTTTCGGCCAACACGACAATGTCTGGTTTATTATGAGAGATGAGATAAAGGAAGTTGGGTTTAAAAGTATTGCGCGCTAAACCCCGCGCATTCCAATACAATACCGACATATTATACGGTAAGTTGGTTTCCTTTTGAGAGCCTTGGTGACCCCGGTTTCTTTCCCCTTCCAAGGACTTACCATTTCCCCGTCATGGGGCACATCCATCGCCGCCTTAGAGGCTTGACCCTCATAATAGTGTTTCTTTGGGGTCTTTCGCCTCTTACCACGTCCCATTTGAGCATCAACAACATTTGTTTCAACATGGGTAAAATATCCATTTCCATCGTCGCGTTGGTATTGCTCATTGACGACCATTCCATGGCCTCGAATTTTAACCGGAGCCTCGGTCTTTCTTGAAGAATGAAGGGTTGGGGGTCCACCCATGGCCCGAATCTGTGGAGCACTTCCCGGTTGTCGTCCTCGACTCCGCCCTCTCTCCTTAGTAGCCAGTTGAGCACTAGCCATGGGATGGGAGGGAGGTGAGACGCATCCTGAATTTGGGGAAGGTGAGCGGGTCCTATGACCCCCTGGTGATACATGAGGAGTCCAGAATTTTCCTCCCCGACCGCTGCTGGGTTTAGGATCAGCTTCTTGACTTCCACAAAGGTCAACTCGTCTAGCATCTCCCCCTCCGGCCTCAGGTAAAACACTGTTTGAAGGTTCACATCCGGGAGCAAGGGTAACATGGGTCTGTTTAGTAGACATGGGTACCGCCACTCTCTGCGAATGACATGAGGGGGGAGCGAGTGGGAGATACGGGGGAGATGACTCGTTTGATGGGGGAGATAGAGGAGGTGGGGTGAGGTCGTCTCGCAAAGCACTTGGGTGTGAATCATCTGGTGCGGGAACCTCGGAAACATTTTCGGGTTTTTTAGATTTTGAAGTTGGCACAGGTGAGGGATTGAGAGCAGAGGTTAGAATGGGTGTTGGTGAGGGGAGAATGGGGGGTAAGTGAGAGTTTGTGTGAGAGAGAGTCGAAGAAGCACTTTTCGAGGAGCCAGCTTTCGAAATGTCATTGGAGCTAGCTAGGGGGTTGCCCAATATTTGGTTCGCCGAAATTTGCAGGATCTCAAAGGAGTTTTTGTGGACAAAATCCTCTTTTTGAGATTGATTGGACGTCGTAGGTTCGTAGGTTTTGAGTAAGGAAGTTTCTTCTGCTCCCTGGGAAGAAGCACTAACAAAACCGCCCTTTTTTGGAAGCCACTTTTGATGTGGGTCCCCTGCACTTTGACTTTTGGGAGGAAATTTACCATCTTCCCCTTTTTTTCCTTTTACCTGAAACCATGCCTCGTCGGTTTTTTTACGAGCTATTTCCGGCATCGGCGGTGGATGTATGGCTTGATTCCTTTCACTATGGCCAAACATATTACACTTGGAACAGAACCAGGGCCCATCCATGAAGGTTATGGGCTGAAAGAACCCTCCAAGCCATACTCCTGAGGGTGGTTTCTTTCCTTCCTCAGCAAGGAAACACATTCTCGCATAACGCCTTCCTTCCCCTTGGGTAGTTGCACTATCCACTCTGAGAAGATTTCCCATGGCCTTGCCAATAGTTTCTAACATTCCTTCTTCGAAAAACTCCACAGGTAGCTCATATAGACTAGCCCAAGCGGCTCCAAGCTTAGGTATGCTTTTAGATGGACGAAAGCCGGGTTCCCAATTTTGTATCCATAGATGGAAGTTTTGAATCATCCATGGTCCATTTGAGAGGAGTTTCGCTTTCCCATCGAGAGATTCACATTTTAGTGTGTAGAAACCCCTTCCTAACGCTATAAGATTTGGTAATCCTTGGAGTAACCAGATTTTCTTTAATTCGCCGGCGAGGAATTCCTTTGAAAAGGATTTCCCCACTACCTTAATAATCACAGCCAGAGCCCACGGCTCGCTCAGCTCCTGGTATTTTTCAGTGGAGATAGGGACAAAGATGACGTCCTCGCCACCATTCTGCGGAGGGGAGGTCGCGGAAGGGTAAACCAAAGGGGGGAGATAAGATTTCTGGGTGGAAGAAAGATGAGAGGGTGGAGATGATTGGGAAAGCACGTGGCTAAAGCTTTTCCGAGATTAGAGCATGGGATGGAAGGTTGATGCTGATAGGAACACCCAAAAGCAACGGAGGGGGGTCGTGGGGCCGGGTGGAGGGGGGGTGATTCATGGATCCTTACCGATTCCGGAGGCGGCGCTGGAGTCCACACTCAAGGGAGGGGGGGATTTGGGCCTTGAGGGCAGGTTCTCTCTCCTGGTCTTTCTCTCTCATACCCTTAATACTACATTGATTATGGACAAAGTAGCGGTTAAGACCAAGAAATCCTACTCCACCAAGCAGTACATTCACTTATAAACCGCTAGTTTAATTAGCGGTTTATTAATATAAACCGCTAATCGGAATAGCGGTTTTGCCTGGGCCAAATTTTAAAAATAAATTCTGGCGTCTATGCTAACGTGGACGGTACCAATGGAATTAATTTTCAGTATAGCGTAAAGTAGGAAATAATTTCTATCTTAGCATTATTGAGGGAAAAATTCAAAAAATAAGAGCCAAGAGGTAAACCAGATGTGAAGTGAAATGTTTTGGGGTTTTGGAGATTTTGGGAAAATGGTGTAACTATGAGGTGTGAAGTGCGAGAGAAAAAAAAGTTTTAGGGACTTGTAAATTTGGGGGAAAACAAGGAGGTAAACCAGATGGAGGAAATGGAGAGATGATACACATACACTCGGTGTATGTGGGCCACACATACACTGGATGTATGTGTTACTACTAAATGTATACATTTTGTATGTGTTACTACTAAAATGTATACTGTTACTAAAAAAATTATAAACTTACAATCATTTGAACCTGTTTTGTTATTCAACGATATTTGAATTTACATAATACATAAACGATTGAAATACTATATTTCGAATTGAATTTTATTACATGGTAGGGATGACAATATAACATTATTTTTCTACAAACAAATTAAATAATTGAAAATGACAAAATTTAGTAGAAAATCAATAGTAGAAAAATGGTGAAGATGAATAAGATGAAGCTAATATATGAATAATCTAAAAAAAATTACAATTCTTTTTTTAGTTTTAAACAAAGGATTCATACAAATCTAAACAAAGAAAATTTCATAAAATAGATTTTTTAAACAAAGATAAAGAACAAATCATTAAAAACAAAATTATCTGTCGAAATATTATAAGTTTGTAATATTTTTAGTAATATTATATATTTTAGTAGTAACACATACACAAGGTAAAAATTTTAGTAGTAACACATATACCTAGTGTATGTGTGGCCCACATACACCCAGTGTATGTGTAGCCTTTGCGGAGGAAATGGGGCTGGCGGAAGATAAGATTAAGGTGTGAGTGTTTTAGGGTTTCAAAACTTTTTGAGGAAAATAGAGGGGAAACAAAAGGCCGTAGCGCGCTTAATGAATTACACCACCCGTTGGCCGTTGCATTAGCGCTTAGATTACTGTAATGTCATACAGCCTATTGCAACGGTTATCTAAAAAGCGTTGCATTATATTTGAAGGTCGTTGCACTTGACGCTCTAATGCAACGGTTAAGTATAACTGTTGCAATAAACTAACTAGCCCTTTGCATTATGTTCAACCGTTGCATTATGGTCAACCTCTGTATTAAGCCGTTGCAATTGCTTCAAAATGTAGTAGTGCTTTTTCAAGTAAAACATCCTTGACCCTGCTTATCCTTAAAGTAAGACTTTCATGCTTCACCCATCAATTTAAATTATGCAGTTTTAATCTAGACGCTTAACAATAAACCATCCAACATATTCTAACTCTTAAAATAAAATTCACATGGCTGCAATTATTGCTTTCTAATCTCTTCAAGGAAGAATCTTAACCCCCTTTTATTTCTGAAGCTATGAAACCCAAAAATTAGCACACAAACCCTCGTGGAATAAAATTTCATTCCTAATATATCATATGATATTACTCCATGGATAAAACTTAAGCCTGTCGACATTTATAAGCATCAAATTTTATCCCTATGTCTAAGATAACTATTTCATCTAGCAAATTATTCACTAATACTTCTAAATTTCATTTGCTTACTTGCATGTCCCTAATTTCAGCCGATATCATTATTATAGCCCCAAAGTTAAGCACTTATTTTTCCAAAATGTCGTAATATATTTCTAATCAAATTTCTTACCTAGCTTACATCAAGCATTCAATCTCTTAGTTGTTCATGTAACTATCAATCCAAATAGTGGTTTACCTTTCATCACAACTTTAATTTCCTCGACATTTTCCATTCACCCCCTTTTGTGAAAATAATAATTATTCATTCTTAGATTATCTCAATAACTATATCAGGAAATCCACGATGCCTAACATTCAACACAAAAATTTAATTTCCTCGACATTTTCCATTCACCCCCTTTTGTGAAAATAATAATTATTCATTCTTAGATTATCTCAATAACTATATCAGGAAATCCACGATGCCTAACATTCAACACAAAAATGTCTTTACTCAAATCTTGGTGAATTATATAAAATATGCTTATCACAATAATGCTTAATCTCTAATTATACTTAAAATACCTGCAAGTAAAACATTCTTAAACTTGATTATCCTTGTAACAACCCTGAATTTCCACATTCTTTAGAAAACATATCAGAGTACAAAGCATGGAAAATTCAAGAGCTGTTATGCCGCGGTTATTAAACATTTAATAACAGCAAGGCAAAAGGTACTACTACTAGTACATAAATTAATTATTAACTATTACAACTAAAAGAAAATGTAATTAATTAATACACTCCTATAACAAACCATAATTCTAAACTATTGCAAATGGAAGTCTTAACTTTAATAAGTCTATATCTAGGTGAAGTCAACGCTCTCACCCAATATAAGCTAGTCACCATCAAGCCCTGCACATTGAAGACATGTAATATCAGCCAAAAGACTGAGCAAGATTTCATACCAATAACAACTTTGAACTATCCAATGTGCAGGTGGAATACATACATAGTATTCCACAAAATCATTTCACCTGTACAACATTCAACTTGAATATAATAGACAACCTTCAATAATTCAAATCTACTTTCCTATAATTCAAATCTATAATAGATTGTTGAGACACCGTTAACTCAACCTACTTTCCATAATCATGGAATACCGCTTACCGGCAACCCCACATTTTATACAATCTTAGTAAACTTAGTAACAATGAGGAACTTCCTCCTTTTAATAATCTCAAACTTATCTCACGAGGAACTTCCTCCTTTTAATAATCTCAAACTTGTCTCACGAGGAACTTCCTCCTTTTAATATAATTCTCTTAAATAATCTCATAAATTATTTTGATATAAATATCGTCAAAACAATTAAAGCTCCATAAATAACATCGTGAAAATGATTCCAAACTCAATATAAATCACAAATCAATATGAAATACTTTTGAAATAATCTGTACAAGCTTAGTATGAAATCTTACCTTATTAGCAAGCCACAATCAACAATTCTCAATCACAAGTCAAAAAGGTTCCTTTACGAACCCGGAATCTACAATATAATAATATAGTATAAGTCACTAGACTATACTTCATACAGTTCATCTAAAAATAGCACAAGCTAGTTAATAGGCTTTCACTAAACTGGAAACAACTCAACTTGTCACAATCTAAGAAGTCACAAATTAAAGTTCATAGATTAAAGGTCAATGGAAGCAACCTGAGCAATAAACCTGGATAGTCAAATAATAAGGATGGAGTTGACTCTAATACTAAAAGTCCATTAATAAAACATTCATAAGAAAACATTGAAACTTAAAACATTCGAAACTAACTATACTTTTTATCAATTTCAGCAGAAACTTAAAATGGACATAACTTCCTCCTACGATATCCAAATCAAGCGTTTCTTGAGCCTATCTTGAGTAAAATTTCGATACGAACAACTTTTGTGAAATAGTATGTTTGCTAAAAATGCCCAGAAACTGCTTAAAACCGCATTTTACGAACTGACGGGTAATTCATACGAGATACACTATAAATTACTTTGAACACAAGTTTACTTAACATTCCATTAATCTCAATTAACTGCTAAACACCTAAATAAACATCCTATTTATTCAATTACACACCCAAACAATTAAAATCAAAACCCCCAATTTAATTTATCTCAAGAACCCTAAACTAACAAAACCCCAAATTCGAAAATTAAACCAAAAACTGAAATTAAAACATGACAAAGAATCTTACTTGATTAATAAAGTGATTGGAATGTAAAAGAGTGTAAAAAGACCCGAAATCCGCAAGCCCGAAAAAAACCAATTCCCCTCTTCAAAACTAACAAAACAAAGATGAAGATGGAGATGATGATTGATGGCAACTTTGTAGTATAAATGATTTCTTTGGTTGAAGCAAGAAGTAGAGAGAGGAAGAAAAATGATGAGATGAGGTCTCGGGGGTTTAGAGAAGATGGAAGCAGTACAACTCCCCTGCTTTCTTTTTCTTTCGTTCTTCTTCTCTCTCTTTTTCGTTCCTCTTTCTTCTTTTTTTCTCTTTATAATACTGATATATTTGTAGTTAGGTACTTAACCTTGGGAATTTAGGAATTAACTTTTGACCCCTTTTAAGGTAAAGTCAATTAGTAAGTAAAATATATTTAATAAAAGAATATTTTAGTTTATTTTTGGAAACTATATTATTATAAATAATTACTAAACAATATAAAAATACGGGGTGTTACAATCTACCCCCCTTAAAATAAGTTTCGTCCCGAAACTTAAAGTATTACCCATATGATCAAACTTATACTCTTGTTTTTTTTTTAAACAGCTCATTAACTCTATAAGTTAGCCAACTACTATCACTCTGGATAACATCTCCAACAACCACATCATTTTGGAGAACATCTCCGACAACTAATTCACTTCCTTATAGATCAATTCAATTGATCACCTTTATAACCAAACAATCACTCCAACTAATATATTCATACCATAATAAGGAGAACCAACACCTCATAGCAACACCTCATAGATCAATTCATTTGATCACCCTTATGGACATACAACCATTTCATCTAAAAATGTTCACACTATAAGAAGTAAAACATGCAACATATTACAAGGTTTACCATAAAACTTCCAATCATACACGAATTATGTATACTTTAGACATTAAGGTATACATCACATATGAAATCATAACAACTTTTAGCACCAAACACACAATTGGCTCGAAATCTACCTCCCTAAAAAAGAAATTACGCCCTCGTAACTAACAATAACATGAACAAGAGATGGGGACAATTCCTCGGTGTTGTGGTTGGACCACAAAACCTTTACTATCCATTTCTCAACGCTACGGGTCTCACGGATATATTGATCTAGAGTCTCAACTAGAACTCCAACTATCACCATGTGAAGAGTTACTAATACGATGTTGTAACTAAGAAACATGGAATACATTACCAACACAATCAACTATCCTTTTAAGGATCACATATGGACCGATAAACTTGGGAATCAACTCCCTTACTAAGGCTTAGACACGGCGGGAAAGAATCTAAGTCGAGCTAAACCGAACCACTACCGTCACACTCGTTGGACTATATCGTAGAGTGTGGAATTCAATTCATAACTACACTATGGTTCAAAAGCGCTTTAAATAATAACATAGGTTTTTCTCAAAAATCCGGTAGAGTTTCCTTTGTAAAATGGACAACTCGAAATGAGAAAAGGTGTTCTAAACCTGTTACAATCACAATACATAAAAGCATTTCCAAATCCAGTACTCAACTCTTTCGCGGAGCAACAACTAACCCGAACTGAGAGTACTATCTCTCTTCTGAAAATAGAAGTAAAGACTCATACAATATGAATTCACCATTACATTGTTGGGCGTACTCGCCAAAAAAAAAAAACGTAAAACAATTCACAACTCGACGTATAGAACTTCAACTTGAAGTTATTACAATACTCACAATCACCTAGGCATACCACAAATGGCAAAACAAAACATTTCAACAGTCGCATCAACATTGGGCTGAGTCCTAATCCACACACATTCATAGCACATAATTTGGAGTTTATGACTCACACGTAATCAATGACACCATGACAATCACATCAAAGCACACTAAGCACTTTCATCCAAGAGTACTTAAATAACCTTACGCTTGAATATGGACACAACCAATTGTCTTTCTTCTAAAAACGATTCTGTATTGAAAATCCAATACTAAATGACCCTTATATAGAACTCTTGTTTTGCAAAACTTTGCTCAATCCTTCTTACTGTCACAACAGTTTTTTTAGACACAAGGTAACAACATGCTAAACTTTATCGCTCTGAAACAATTTCTTGACGAGATCCAATCAATCCAAATAATAAGGCATATATTTCCGCTACCAGAGGCTTGAAACCTCTGTCAATGGGGTCAATGGGGTCGAACATAACCCCGACAACAAAGGTGGAGTTTATACTCGGCATTAGTTTGACTCATAGTCCCGACAAGTGGGAGGCATGGGGACTTGAAACCTCCACGATGGGGCCGGCCATCCAACTATTCCCTTTACTTCAATCGAAATCCAGACAAGTTTTAAGCACATATCACGATTTCAAATATTCTTTACTAAACACCAAATCTCCTACTACTTGGTAACACTCAAAACACATTATAAAACGGTAGAAAGCTCCATTGAGAGACCTTCAAGACTCACAATCCGTGAATGACTTGCCCCCTTGCATAATTTTTCAAAAACGTGTTCTTAACTTTTCCAAAATTCACTCAAATCGTTGTAGAAAAACCATTTCTAGATCTATGCGAGAATGAATCCACAACCTTAATTGAAACGTTTCTAAATCACTTTCACATGCTACACAAACGAATTGAATAATCTCACATAGTCTTTGGTAGGGTAACTTACTCGTTGACCAAACAGGGCCAAGTCGAGCTACTAAGGTACCACAGAAAATGATATGCTCAACACACAATCATACACTAACAAGTCAATTCATAGCACTTAATCAACAAGACTAGCATATCCAAGACATAACCAAACCATTCCCCGTAAGGTTTTCAATTTACAATTCACACCAACTGCAATTCATATATGCCATCACGCAACTCAATCAGTTTGCAATTCAAGAATCAAGTAGTTAATCACTAAACATTCTCAAGGCCAAAAGATGGACAAAGTATGGGAGGTGGGTGGGTCTAACACAACAACACACACAAGAACAAAAAAAAAATAAAGTGCCACTTTAAATGAAATAAGGCTCACCCTTATCCACAATAATAATTCGTCCTAATGCGAACATAAAAAAAAAACCAACAAGCTAGATACTTAAATGAAATAGGTGACGATAAAATTAACATCAAGACGGAATGTCACCCCAGAGTTCCCGTAAACAAATGGAACTAAATTTCGCATTATGCGACTCAAACTTGAACTTATAGCACACTCTCGGCTATGCATCAAATTAAAATCACAACCAAACAAAGATATACTCGATATGATTTGCCTTTACTAGCCAATCATACCAAACATGGAAGCAAGCACAACTAAACTTGAATCAAACATAGAACTCAACTAGTTCCACACTTACCCAAGTCATTGACGTTATCAAGTCAAACATCCACATAAGAGGGATCTACAACAACTACCATACACAACAACCACATGTAATCCCTTACTTCCCATATCTCAATCTTACCTCGGCTTTTCAAATTTTAATACCTCATTTATTTAGTCTTACTTAAGGTTACAACCTCAAAGTTACAACTCTAGGCACACCCTACTAAGTCACAAAGATCTACCTCAAGGTAGGGATGGATCCAACTTCCAATCAAAACAATGATTAAAACTTTCGTACTTTATTCTTCATCATTAACACGCACCCCGACCGCTGGTGGTCTTAATGGTGATGAACAATCCACGTAGGGAGAAGTACTTTCTCCTAAAAGCATATTTTCAAAATTTTCAAAATAACAAAGGAATTTGGAGATCCCGACAGGTTCTAAACCGATGGTCACAACTCTAGGTCTCAATCCTAGGCCACAACTCAAGGACAACCTCCCGGGGCAAACCTAAGACCCTACACCTTGGCTCTAAACCGGTGGCTCATCCTCTAGACCATTCTAAGCTCATGTCTAGGCTCTAGCCATAAACTCGAACCGTTGGCTCGATACCAATCAGAACAACCCCGAATTTCCACATTCTTTAGAAAACATATCGAGTACAAAGCATGGAAAATTCAAGAGTCGTTATGCCGCGGTTATTAAACATTTAATAACAGCAAGGCAAAAGGTACTACTACTAGTACATAAATTAATTATTAACTATTACAACTAAAAGAAAATGTAATTAATTAATACACTCCGATAACAAACCATAATTCTAAACTATTGCAGCGGAAGTCTTAACTTTAATAAGTCTATATCTAGGTGAAGTCAACGCTCTTACCCAATATAAGCTAGTCACCATCAAGCCCTGCACATTGAAGACATGTAATATCGCCCAAAAGGCCGAGCAAGAT
Organism: Beta corolliflora; assembly: GCA_947648045.1. NCBI lineage: Eukaryota > Viridiplantae > Streptophyta > Magnoliopsida > Caryophyllales > Amaranthaceae > Beta > Beta corolliflora. The sequence continues at coordinate 1,206,812 of CANSZD010000248.1, read as the reverse complement.
TTCATACCAATAACAAATTTGAACTATCCAATGTGCGTGTGGAATACATACATAGTATTCCACAAAATCATTTCACCATACAACATTCAACTTGAATATAATAGACAACCTTCAATAATTCAAATCCACTTTACTTTATTTCTAAACCATTCGGTAAAACTTTCAAATATAACCTTTCGTAATCTGTGAGTAGGAAGTAGTAAAAATCCAATGAGCTAGCTAGGCTCACTGGATAAGGTAAACACCAAAGCCCCTAGTATGCATACCCCTAACTCGATAACGAACCGAGAAGGAAGACAATTGGCAAGAGTATTGATCAACATACTCCCAACTACTAAATAGATTGTTGAGACACCGTTAACTCAACCTACTTTCCATACTCAAGGAATACCGCTTACCGGCAACCCCACATTTTATACAATCTTAGTTAACTTAGTAACAATGAGGAACTTCCTCCTTTTAATAATCTCAAACTTGTCTCACGAGGAACTTCCTCCTTTTAATATAATTCTCTTAAATAATCTCATAAATTATTTTGATATAAATATCGTCAAAACAATTAAAGCTCCATAAATAACATCGTGAAAATGATTCCAAACTCAATATAAATCACAAATCAATATGAAATACTTTTGAAATAATCTGTACAAGCTTCGTATGAAATCTTACCTTATTAGCAAGCCACAATCAACAATTCTCAATCACAAGTCAAAAAGGTTCCTTTACGAACCTGGAATCTACAATATAATAATATAGTATAAGTCACTAGACTATACTTCATACAGTTCATTTAAAAATAGCACAAGCTAGTTAATAGGCTTTCACTAAACTGGAAACAACTCAACTTGTCACAATCTAAGAAGTCACAAATTAAAGTTCATAGATTAAAGGTCAATGGAAGCAACCTGAGCAATAAACTTGGATAGTCAAATAATAAGGATGGAGTTGACTCTAATACTAAAAGTCCATTAATAAAACATTCATAAGAAAACATTGAAACTTAAAACATTCGAAACTAACTATACTTTTTATCAATTTCAGCAGAAACTTAAAATGGACATAACTTCCTCCTACGATATCCAAATCAAGCGTTTCTTGAGCCTATCCTGAGTAAAATTTCGATACTTTTGTGAAATAGTATGTTTGCTAAAAATGCCCAGAAACTGCTTAAAACCGCATTTTACGAACTGACGGGTAATTCATACGAGATACACTATAAATTACATTGAACACAAGTTTACTTAACATTCCATTAATCTCAACTAACTACTAAACACCTAAATAAACATCCTATTTATTCAATTACACACCCAAACAATTAAAATCAAAACCCCCAATTTAATTTATCTCAAGAACCCTAAACTAACAAAACCCCAAATTCGAAAATTAAACCAAAAACTGAAATTAAAACATGACAAAGAATCTTACTTGATTAATAAAGTGATTGGAATGTAAAAGAGTGTAAAAAGACCCGAAATCCGCAAGCCCGAAAAAAACCAATTCCCCTCTTCAAAACTAACAAAACAAAGATGAAGATGGAGATGATGATTGATGGCATCTTTGTAGTATAAATGATTTCCTTGGTTGAAGCAAGAAGTAGAGAGAGGAAGAAAAATGATGAGATGAGGTCTCGGGGGTTTAGAGAAGATGGAAGCAGTACAACTCCCCTGCTTTCTTTTTCTTTCGTTCTTCTTCTCTCTCTTTTTCGTTCCTCTTTCTGTTTTTTTTTTTCTTTATAATACTAATATATTTGTAGTTAGGTACTTAACCTTGGGAATTTAGGAATTAACATTTGACCCCTTTTAAGGTAAAGTCAATTAGTGAGAAGTAAAATATATTTAATAAAAGAATATTTTAGTTTATTTTTGGAAACTATAATAATATAAATAATTACTAAATAATATAAAAATACGGGGTGTTACAATCCTTAAATAAGATTTTTATTGTAATAGCCTCACTTTTTAAGCCGACCGAGATTATTTTGATAAACAAAATTTATTAACGTGCGAATCAATACGTAATATGTTGTGCTTTTTGAGGAACACAAATTTGTGAGATCGATTATGTGAATTCTATATGTGAATGTGAATATCTTATGTTATTATGTGATTATTAATACAAATTACGAGTTAAGATAAGTTATTTATGAGTTATATTAAGAACGTTGAGTATCGTTCTAAAATTTTGGAGATTTCGAGCTATTATCCATATTGTGTTTGAGATACTCTGTAATTATGATTTAAGGGCTAATTGAGCCAAAATGTCTTCATTAGAGTATGATACATATTTTGTGGAGTTAGTTTATGAATACTAAAGGTTTAGAGCTGGATTAAAAAGGAATTAAGGGTTAAAGGAAACTAGAGAAATCTGGAAAGTACTTAAATTATGAAATGACCGAATTAGCCTTACTAATTAAGCCAAATTACAAAACTGCCCTACACCTATTTTTCTATAAATACCTATGAGGAAAACTGTAACACCCCGACTCTTCCAGAGTCGAGTTTATCGTCACCAATGCGCATCCACGGCCAACAATTGTCCTCAATAACCAATACAAGTTCTTCCGGCGCATTTTGTCCTCACTCATCCACACCCCGAGAAAAATTCTCAGGAGGTCACCCATCCTTGGACTACTCCTAGCCAAGCACGCTTAACTATGGAGTAACAAAGGAAATAAGCTCCCCAAAAGAAAGATACATCTTGTTGGAATGAGTAGCCTGCTAAATCCCTTTAAAGCAATCATGAGGGGTATTACATATTGTGTATAGTATGTATATTATGTATTAAAATAATTTTTTGGTTACTGATTCCGCGTTTAATAATTAAATTTCGTATTCTTGCATTTTTGTGGTTATTAGTAAATAATTTGTAATTTATATAAAAGAAGGACGAAAAAATTATTTCTTCGCATAATTAGTTGAACCGTGAGTTTATGTATATTGGGATAAAATTTGGTAATTTTTGTGCTATTTTTTTTATTTTAAGTATTTTATTTGCTTTATTGAATAATATGGAAATTCCTGTTAAAAATTACTTTTGAGGTCGAAAAATTAGAAATAAAATTATGGCTGTGACAGTAAGGCTATGAAGGTGCTGTGTTAATTTTTGTAAGAATTTAGGGTGTGGTTTAAATTGTTAAATAATTTTTATTGTGGTTTTTGCTAAAGGATTAAGTTTAATTATATAATTATTATGTGAATAATAATCTGATTTAAGTGAGACTTTTTACATTCATGTGATGGTTGAATGTTTTATGATTGTTATCATCATGATTACTGTCGTTATTTTTAAGTTTGGTTAACGTAACAAATGATTAATTATATACGTTTTATTGAGTTAATGAATAATCGGTTAATTTAGTGTTGTTCATTCAGTAGCGTCAAACGCATCTCGGCGTCTAGCGTAGACGTATGTGCGTTAGACACACAAGAGTGGCGCGGAGTGCAAGCTCCTGCGCTGAGCGCATGTTATTCTGGTTTGCTGCTTGTTGTGTGTATTATGTTGTGGTATTATTCGAATGTATGCGTAATGTACATGATTGCTGATGATTGTCATTGTTGGAAATTTATTTGTTTGATGCTACTTAGTGCTGTATAACTCTTCATATGTTACTACCTATGCTTAAAATTTGTACAAAAGTATTTGTTGTTTTAAGTGATCATTGTAAAGCTTGTGAGTTTATTTCTTTAAGAAAGTGTGGAGAAATTTGAAGAGAGAATGATTTCTATTTATGATTTGTGGGTATAAGGCCGTGTGGCATCCCTTTTGATGAACATTATTAAGATGAACGATATTTTTATGATGTTTGTGATTTTATTTGAGAAAAGAATATCAGGTGGGATAGAAGTAGTCCCCGGTGAAGAACATGCCGACCACCTAGGTTGCGATCTAGGGGTATTACCTGGGTTAATTGTTGTCGTCCGAGAGTACAAGGAGTGTTGCGTGCACTACCCTGCATCGGGAGTTTGGCCATTCTTAGACACTGGCAGCGGGGAACGTAAGCCCATAGGCTGATCTGGAGGTTGCGATCTGACAAACCTTAGGAAGTGGGTTGCGATCCACTAGCGTTCGATTTCTGACTCAAAACTTGTTTTATCTATATCTTTATTTTCATTGAACTATTTTCATATTATTTATTTATTCATTCGGTTTACTTGTTATTAACTATTCATTTGTGTTACTTGTAAGTTTATAAAGATTTTGTTGCATGATGAATATTATAGTTTACTTGATCTTAGTCATTCCTCTCTTATTAATCTATGTCTGAAATAGACTGTGATTTCTACACTCCCAAATTTCTCTCTTTTTGAAGAATATATTTTAATATAAAACACTTGAGAAACTTGGAAGTATTACCGCCACGTGATAACGTTAAAGGCTAAAACTACTAACTACTAATTTAACAATGCAGCGGAACTAATAATAATAACTTCTCTTTATTGATAAATAAAAACTTTATTGTTGCTACTATGACAAAGGAAATTATAAAAATAACAACTGCTAAACTAAGCTATGTATTATTCCTCACTAGCTCCCCCATGCGAAGTATGTATCAAATCAACCTGTAAATTCTGCTCACCAAACGGGTCATCACAGGGACAAAGCCATAAAACAAACAAATAAAACGCGTGTCAGTAAAAATACTAAGTACATGTATGTGCAGAAATTTAAATACTTTATTAAACATTCAAAATATTTCTATAAACCTTCCTTGGATACTTGTAATACTTGTATAATGTAAAGTATATAACTTTGATAAAACTCCTTTTCCTTGCCTAGGTACCTTTCCTAAAGTGTGTACACCCCCCAAATTTAGTATTCCTTACTGAGTCTATTACGAGGGGAACTACCTTGTCCACATGACTTATACAAAAAGTACATGGGTAAAATTTAATAGCTACCGTTCTTGTTTATAACAAGTCGTTGCCTCTTTATAATTTGCGATCATAAAAGATCATATATCTAATAAAAATTCTTTGGAAATAAGCCTCCTTTAAAAAGAATAATAATTCTTATAAATTTAGCTAAAGGGCATAATATAAAATAACTTGTTCATAACGATTCTTAGAAGTAGTATCAGCATTAAAACAATGATTATATGACCAAATTAATATCATGAAACAGTAATCATGCCGTTGTGCTATCTCGTAACAATCTCACTACTAATATAATACAGAACTACTATAGTATGGCAAAACATGAAACTAGCATATTAGAGTGAATCAGTATGACAATTTTAGATCATTGATTGATTAAGATGCCGCCAGCTAGATTTCAAAGGATCTATAAATTGAATGAACTTTAATATAATAACAAAGATCAAACAACAACTCATATTATCAGTTTGTCATCATACGAGAGCTTCTAAGATTGAAGACTACTATAAACTAACAGTCATGCTCATGAAAAGTTTATAGTGAACTCATAATATTTAAACTAAAACTCATATAAAACATGCATAATAATCCAAGATAACAACCCTAAAACATGATACTAAGTATGCAGAACAATATTTAAAGATCTACATATACACGCACCTTGAAAATTAATAACTATTAGGGAGAAGAGAGAAGGTAGGCTAAAAGGGAGAGAGAGTTTAAACTTGAGAAAAGAGATGTATTTCTCAAATTTGGTGTGAAAAATATGAGTGGAGGCTCCTATTTATACTAGTTGGACAAGTAGAGTCGTACTAGGACTCGGAAGTCGGAACTAAAATATGGGTTTTTGAGAAAAGATAATTGATTTTAGCTAAGATACACTATTTTTTTATGATCATATAGCTAGAATAGGGGAATATTCCACAAGATAAATAGTCTAGATGCTTAAACTAAACAAAAGATAGAAACAGGAAAAATAATAAGACTTGGAATCTTGGATAAACACTTACTGGCAGTGGCGTGAGTTATGCGCCGAATTCAACTTTGTTTTTTTTTTTTGTAAATATTTTGAAATCCTTTTTGAATTTTCTTTTAAAATATTTTTATTTTATTAAACCAACTACATGGATTAGAATTTGTGAACTTAGGCCCAATATTTAATTTAGGCTAGAATTTATTTGAAAAACCCATAATCTTTTCTAAAAGCCTATTTAAAAACCTTTATAATTAATAAAAAGCCTTTTTAATAAATAAAACCTTTTAAAAATTATAATTAATAACTTACTAAAAATACGGAGTATTACAGTTACTCCCACTGATTGCGGAAATATTTATTAATATCTGTGCATATGGCAATGACTTCTAAACTTATTACTGCTTGGGCTAGCAGAGTGTGGGCCGGAGATGAGAGGAAGCTCCTCGTAGTTTTCCTTGTTGATGAGTTTTATGATGAGAATAGGGAGTCATATGTGATGTTAGGACTCAAGGATGTTTAAACTTGTTTGGGGGTAATGTAGTCGTCTATGGATTTGGTATTTCCTTACCTTGATGGAACTTTTGACATTTTGAGATGTTTTGAGGTTATTAAATCTTAAGTTTAAGTTTTACCTTTATTTATTGATTTAGAGTAGCATATCCGACTTAACGTTATTTTCGCTAACGTCTTTTAGTTAATTTTAATTAGTTATTGTTAAGTATCTTAGTTGTAAAAGGACGGGGTGTTACAACAACCATTGCTTCCTTCAGCTAAAATCATCCAAAAGGATTGAGCCCAAAACACTTATTCTCCTTCCCTTCATCACGCCAGAATGGCGAGTAGGTCTTCCCCCCTTCTTCTGCCATTTTTCTTGCTTTCTTCTTATGGGAAATTGCATGTAATCATATTTTTGGATCATCCAAGTAGTGTATGATAATGGGCAAGTGATATCTCTAGCCATCTAGGAGAAATTTAGCTAAAAATTAAAGCAAAGGTAAGCCATAGTAAAACCGATTGTTTTGGGATAATTCTTGAGTTGTCTATACATGCATGTTATGTCTATGGTTGTGAAAGCTCATTTAAAAAAATATTAAGTTTTGGATGAGAAAAGCTTGAGTTTTGATCATCGAATTAAAGTACACAAGAACCGCCACCAAAACATTGTTTTAGCTTTGATCCTGGAACTTGTTTTTAGAGTTATGAATACTTGGATTGCATTTGTATATTTATAAAAATTGATTTGCATGTGGTATCTTATGGCTGATATTGTGTTGAAATACTCTTGCATGTCAAGTTCCATTAAGGTTGATTAACTTCTTAGATAACCGAGTACGGAAATGATTATCTGATTCTCTTGAATTATATTGTCGTACTTTTCCATGCCCAATATCTTCCTCTTCCAGTCGGATTTTCGCTTTGCTGTCTGCATCAAAGTCGTATATCTTGAAAAACGTTGAATTTAAACCCAAAAACCACTCAATTTGGAGTTGTTCAATAGAAGTTATGCTTCCCATAAGTTCGCTGCCAGCATGACAAGTTTCTCTAAAATAAATCTATTAAACCTTGTCATTACCTCGATTTCGTTTTGGATTAATTATGTGTCGACACCAAATTTTGAACCCCTGTTGTGGATAAAAATTTTAAAATAAAGATTTCTGAAAGAAATAAAAATAACGAAGCCGTCATGCATCGTGGAACGCGTGACCCGCAAAAGGCACGTTTCGTCTCGGAGCGCGAGTTCCATTCGTCATATGGTTTTCCGTTTTGCGCTTTAGTCATACAATTTCGGTATAGAAACATAATTTTTCCGTAAGTCGTAGTCAATGGCTATAGCCACCGGTTTTAATAAAATGATTTGTTGTAGAATCATGCTCGTCTTTAATAATTTGACGAGTTTTCGTTAATTGTTTAAAGTTAGTTTTTCGAAAAACGGAAAAATGAGTCGCGATTAGGCGCCGGAATTTTAGTCGTCTCTCAAAAACTGGTGGGAATCAGGTTTCTTGATGATCAAGTCATTGTCCATTGGATAAAGAATAAGAATATATTCTTTAACCACCAATCACATCCTTTTTATCCATTGGTTAAGAAATAAGAATCATGAAAATGAATAAGAATCAGAATCAAATCCAAGGTGTAAGAGCCAAAATACCGATTTTTTTTTCCGAAAAATCCAGGTTGTGCGCCAAGCACACGACCGCGAGCCAGGCACACGACCAAGCTCCAGATGCACAACCGTGCGCCCAGCGCACAGTGGCTGTGTCCAGCGCGGGATCCTGCGCTCTGCGCAGTTGCCCAGTCAGCTTTTCCTTCACATTTTTCGATGCACTTTTACGTTTTAGGATGTATTTAGGACGAAAATTTTGGCTGAAAATCAGATTTTGCCTCATTAGTGTAAAGACCAAAATCAAATCTAAAGAGAATAAGAATATTTGTATTTCCAATAAATTTGATGATGTAAGGAGATTTGAGGATATTTGAGGAGATTTGATGATGTCATTAGTGTGATGTCATTAAGGTGATGTAGGATGATAAAAGTTAGATTTTTGGGTTAAAAATCTGATTTTTCTACCTCCTTCAAACCCTAATTCATCACCTCAGTTTCCTATAAATACCCCTCTTCTTTTCATTTCAAAAAAAAACTTAACAACAAACACACAACAAAACATCAATACTACTCTCATTCTCCATACTTCCTCCCTCTGAGAAAAATCTCATTAAAAAAAAGAAGCAAAAGTTATAATTAGGAAATTAATTAGTAAGTAAAAAAGTTCATCAAAGAAAAACACGAAAAGGGGTTTTAGTTAGTAATTTAGTGAATATAGAAACTCACTTACAAATTAAGAAAAATCAAAAAAGTAGAAAACTTTGCAAAGGAAGTGCATCATTGAGTTATCAATGTAAAATTAAGTTCTTGTTATTTTCTTAATTATCCTTTTTAATCATATACTAACTTTCTCCTTGTTTTCTCTTATCATTTTTTTTTAATCTTTGGAGTGATTTGGGTATGTGGAAGTCCTAATAGGTTCCCAACCTTAAATCACCCCACCTAGAATACTCTAATGGGCAGACTCTTATGAAATATGTGTTTATGTGATTTTTTCTTAATCAAGTTGTTGTTCATCACCAAAAACATGTTTTCAAAAAAAATTCAAGTAGAGTTGTGCATAAACATCTCCATAAAAAGGAAATGTGATGCTGTAATTATGGTCAGTTTCAATTTTGTACTTAATCTCATATTTCGTCTCTATTATATAAATAATTTTAGGATGTAATATTTTTCCTATGAAGCTCAAGATGTTTCCAGCAACTGAGCTTTGGAATTTCTAAAAAAAAAATTGTGTACGGTTAATAAACATTCATACAAAATTGTTATGAAAAACTGATTTTGTCCAGTACCACATAAATTTGTTCTTTCAATAAAGTTCAAACTAAACTCATTTAGCTAAAACTAAAAACAGAAACATTAAATTAGACATCAATAGATTTCCAAAAACATAAAAATGGTGTTCATATGAATTTTGTACAATTTTATCTCATTTTTACAAAAACGTTCATGCAAATCACCAAATTCCAAAACACTGATTTTCTCTTCAGTTAAGGAAATAAATAAAAGTGGGTCTTAAAAATTTTCTATTTAAGTGAAAATTATTATTCTAGTCCTTCAAAGTGTCTAAAATGCTCATACCAAAATTCACTTCAAACTAAGTTAAGTAAGTTGTATTTCAAAGAGCACATTGGATAAAGGTCTTGTTTTGACCAGTTTTAGTATAAAATTCACCATAATTCGAGTTGTTACTAAAAGCTTGGAAATTTTTGACACAACATAAAGAACTGACTTCTCTATCCATAGGTGTATTACATGTACAATTTTACGCTTTGTACAGAAGGTTATGAATTTTCGAAGTCAGTATAAGAACAAAAGTGCAATCTAAAAAGTGAAATAAAATGTTCAACTCAATTTTCATAAAGAATGTTTTTCTTTTCATGCGAAAATGTTAATTGAAAATCATGAAATTTTAAGTTCCTCTTAAAATGGCTCATATCCATTATATAAATAAAAATCAATAAAAATCATCATAAAAAAAATAAAATGAAAAGAGGTTAATTAATCTCTAATTTTCACAAGTTTTTAAATAATCATGAATTCCAATTCCCATTGAAGGAGATGAAGATCAAGGAGCACTATGCTGAAGATCAAGATTGAAGACTTGTATAGATCATAGAATTTGTACATATGGTTGTAATAATAATTTATTTGTAAATTGTTATTACATCATTCATTAATGAAAATATATGGAGATGTTTATGCATGATTTTCATAAATAATTCAACAATTCTTTTTGATAAAATGAGCAACCAATGTTATAAATATTGCATGTTGGGCCCAATATATCATACTATATGAATTAAATGACCCAATCTCAATTAAGAGGAAAAATTGTAAATCTAACTAAGTTAAATTGTATGATGATCTATCTTACATTTTAAAATTGTTCTCCATCTTCAAATGGATCAAGTATATAATTTGACATAATTAGATAAGTAATTATGATCTCTTAATTGATTTTAGGTCATTTCACGTGTCTCAGTTTAAATGGCCAAATTCCGATCAGCGAAACACAATCTCCAAATTCCATCTCAAATTGAGCTCCTTGCTAAAAAGAATTTAATAATCTTCAAATAAGATTATTTCTCATCCATCCAAAAGCCTTCAATTAGGAAGCAAATTTCTTTTTCTAAAGACCTCTTGAAAAATCTTAAATTTAATCACTAATTAAAGTGATTATTTCAATCCTCAATTTGATCACTAATTAAGGTGATTACTTTCATCATATTTAATCACTAATTAGGGTGATTATCTTAAACCTTGGTTAATCAATAATTAGGGTGATTACCTTAACCTTTCATAATATTTAATCACTAATTAAAGTGATTATTTCAATCCTCAATTTGATCACTAATTAAGGTGATTACTTTCATCATATTTAATCACTAATTAGTGTGATTATCTTAAACCTTGGTTAATCACTAATTAGGGTGATTACCTTAACCTTTCATCATATTTAATCACTAATTTGGGTGATTATCTTAAACTTTGGTTAGTTAATTACTGATTAGGGTGATTACTTTAACCTTTCCTATTTAATCACTAATTAGGGTGATTATCTTAAACCATTTTAATCACTAATTAAGGTAATTATCCTAACCTTTATTTTTTAATCACTAATTAAGGTGATTATCCTAACCTTCATTTTTAATCACTAATTAGGGTGATTATTTTAATCCCATTTCAATCATTAATTGGAGTGATTACCTCATTTCTAAATAGATTTGTCTAATTCTAAAGGTGTTTTATTCATATTCTTTTCCCTTTCTTTTTCCTTTTCATCCCCAATGGATTTGGTCATTTAGGGTGAGACATAAGATCGAACTACGATGGTTTTGATCCATGAGTGGATTCAAATCCCGCAATGATTGGTACGTAGTGCAACTTCAGTACTCAAACCTACCATGTACAAATGATATCAACCCTCTTAAAAATGGTTGATGTGTATATGTGCAAATTATGTGATTTTTCTTTCTTTTAAATAGCCATGATTACTTTAAAGTGGAAAATAACGCATTTAGTAAGAGCCCGTTATGTAGAATGGAAGAGGAGACGAGTTCCAGAAGTTCACACCTCTTAACCTAAACCCCGAACCCTATCTCATGGTATGAAAGACCAATTTTCAAAAAGCCTTATGCATATGAAGTCATCATCGTTTTAAATGATATTTCTTGAAATTGATTTTAAAATGATTTATTACATAAATCTGTCCCTATTCAGATATTAATAGGATGGCGACTTCAAAAGTTTTTTAAAAACCATAGTCCAATGAGAGACTTTTGTGGGATTCAGACCGTTAATTAAGACAGTAAAAAATCGGGTACCACATTATGTTGTTGTGGCTTAACTTCCTTGATGTTCCCCTGGAACATTTATATCTTGATTGTAAAATAAAACTTTGCTTCATTTCTCTCATCAAACGCCACGCGCAACCTCAATTCAATGAGTAAAGAACAACTAAAACCCAATTTTTGCTTAGTTGTTTTCCAAGTTGACTAACCCATATTTCTTTAGTTCATTAAGTGCCTTTTAATGTTGAATAACTTCTGCATGCATCCACTTATTTGTGATCGACCCAAACCCTTAGCTAAGCACAGAAGTTACGATATAAACTCGCACCTAAACCACCATATTTTAATATAACACCGAAATCGTGAATTGATCCTTTAATTTGCTTACTTGCGTGGTGTGAATTGATCCTTTAATATTTAAGAACCTCTTTGTGAAACCTATTCATGATAGTTTTTTATTGAAGATTACTCGATATATTCATGATATTATTGTTACCTTTACAATAATCAAAAGATAAAAGTGTCTTTGTGATTACATAAAGTGAAAGCGTTTGAGGAATCAATTATGTTGTTTACCCTAAAGTAAATCCTATTTTCAGCCTTCGTATTATTTTGGAATTGGTGGGACTTATGTACCAGCGTAAGCTGACCGTTTTGTTCTTCGAACTGTCGTGGTGAGGGCAGATTCAACTATTTTGCAGGAGTAATCTGAAGGTCAAGATTAGCATTGTGTGGAAGTGTCCGTGCTATGTGTATTCCGCTGCGATGTGCTTATTTGTATAATATAAACTATGTATTGTAACTTATGTTTTAAACGTGGTTATCTAACTACGTAGACTATGTTGTAATATTTAAATAATTTGGTTTTGCATTCACAATTATGCTTAGATATTTTCAGATTTCGTAACTCCTCGAAGGAAGGGAAGTGCAGAAGTCTGCGCTAACAAAATCTCTAATTAGCGGCTTAACTCCTTAATTAATTATATTTAGTCTTAATTAAGCTGCTATTTAGGAAGGGATGTTAAATTTATGCTTCACTTATAAAATTAAAGTTCATAGTTCTAGTTCAACACGCTTAACAACCAATCACAACATCCAACATTATGACGTACTCCAACTATAATCTCCTTTTCAAAAATTCAAATCCTAAATCATCACAAAGATTAACCCAATTTATCAAATCATTACTCCACTTCAAGAAACGGAAAATCTACCTCATATACCATACCATGAGCCCTGAAATATTCCTTAGTCAAATACATTGAATTCCCTATAACTTTATTTTATCACCTCAAGAGTAATATATTCCTATTCACCATGAAATCTCTAAACATTTTATATTATTCAAATTTCTTTCACCAATTATAACATCTTCAAAAGATCAAATCACAAGTTAGTAGTCCCTAATACCCAAATAGCCATTTACTTATCCAAGCCACTCAGTGATTAATTTTCCACATAGTTCATACCTAGGCAGACAACTCATAATTTTCCATTCAACGTCTCATATGTTACACTCTACTAGCCCAAAGATTAAGGTTGTATCAATCTCAATTATTACCTCAAAAGATCATAATTCTAAGTTTAAATTCTCATCTCTTACATTCAAATAATCCAAATGATCATCAATTAAACCTCAATTTTCTCAGCGTCTTATTTCCCAAATAGGTCACAATCGGTTTCCAGTTCCTGATCATACTCTGTTCCTGGTTCCATGATTGCTCCGCCTGAAGGTCGTTACGCTCTTCGATCTAAACCGCAAAGGTATAATCCTGAGGATCCTTGAATAATCAATTATATTTATTGTATTGAAGTTACTAACAGTTTTTGTCATGATGTAGATCTCTAATTGATAATTATGATTATTTGTAAATTATAACCCTCTTATTATTATTCTTGTATATAATATTCCTGATTATCTTTATTTGTCCTATGCATGATTTTATCACCCACATGTTGTTATTGCTAAACAAGACCTAAGGAACTGTTCTAACTAATTTAGATAAATTGGACAACCTGCTAGGAACCTTGTAATTTGATTGCATAATAACTTGTCACTAAAAATATAGTCTTTTTATGTGTTTCCTGAACCAGCCTAGACTAAATATATTTAGGGTGTATTAAAACGTTATATGATTATTCTTTTGCATAAAATCCGTAATGAATCGATATTTAGTAGAGGCCAGCAATGGGCAATATGGTTCCTGAGTGTATTGTACCCTCACCCCCGAACTCAACTTTTGGTTCCTGACCATCTATGGAGTCTAGACGAGGATATCTACATTGGATAAGTCCCTAAGATGTCCATACCGTTTCAATATCCAATTAGGTTTATGATTCTTCCTTTAAAGAATTGTTGGCGACTTCAAAACATATTTCTAATAAAACCTTAACAATGAGATAATCAAATAAATGCGTTCACATCGCGTGTAGGCTTAAAGGAGAAAATCCACGCCTACAATAACTAAGTCATTCTTGGAGAGCGATTTCTTTGCCAACTTAATTGTAAGATATTCCTAAAACGATAATATTAAACTTGTTAAAAAGAGTATAGGTTAATTTCGATGGATGACTTCTCGGACATTAAGCAATTGAAGTATCAATGAAAATAATATGTCGATGCATATGTCTTGGAGCGAGTGTGATGACTTGATTAGACAATGTACCATGTATTATGTAATGTTGTATCTTTGAAAATCGTTCAACATGAGTGGAATGAGTTTTAGCAAGGTTGATGTTTGCAGGAGGATGTTTCTAAAGTAATAGCAGCATATTTACTTGAGGGCTAAATGCATATGTCGTATGTATCTAAAGTGGTTAAGCATAACTTATGATAGTATGAATGAAGTATAGGGAAAGTAAATGTAGTATAATTATTGCAAATGAGTTACCCACTAAAGTCTTTAATTGGTTCTAGTTCGAACTGAGCTCTAGTTTCGAGGATGAAACTTTTTCTAAGGGGGTAAGAATGTAATACCCCTAACTTTTAACTCAATTTTATTTAATACTACTTTTGTTTATTAACTAATGCGACTTTACTTTTTATAAAATAATAAAGATTAAAACTATTTTTTTTTTCAATGTGCATTTAACTGGGTTTCTAAGTTATTTCTAAAATAATAATTTTGATAAGTGATTTATTGATAATGAAGTTCATATTTAAACCACTAATATTATAACATGTAAGGTTTGATTTTTTGGATCAATAATATTTCTATTATATAAGGGAAGGGGGGAGCTATGGTGTCCCCATTTGAATAGACTGTTTTACCCCTCTTTCCTTTCTAAATTATAAAACCAAATTCAATCAAAGTGGGGCTTCAAAAAAAAACTGCCGGAAATACAATTATAACAATCAATCACAAGTTAACTGAAATCAATACAATTGGATAATTCACATTATACAAATAACTCAAATGAGGAAACTTTACAAAAACTAAATTCAATTACAAACTATAACCCATTAGCAATTACATACTACTACATAAGAACCATTTACAATTATATACTCAGAAAAATTACCAATACACTACAACACGTCAATTCAAATTACAAACTAAAAAAAACATACGCTTTCGACGGGGATATTACACTTTGTCCATTTGGGATTTGCAAACTTCTAAAAAAGGTACATAATTCTTTTTAACCTTGCAAGTTATTTCAAATTAGTTGAGGAAAAAACTAGCAACTCTTATGTTTGAATGCATGTTCAATTGTAGTATCGATAATCACATATTTTAGAAAAAAATACAATAAAAATGATACAAGAATAATTTAAGTCTGTATTATATGGTATTAATTTTAAAATAATTATTACAAAATCAGTACATGTTTGTAACAAAAAAAGGCATTATAAAATATAAATCAATTTCGAATGCAATAAAAATGACACAAAAATCAAACTAAAAAAGAAATTATATTAATTAACAGTTAGTGAAATTGAAAATCGATGAAAACGACTGATTTTCTTTTAGTAGTTCGTGGAATGAAATATAAAAAATTTGATCTGAATTTTGAAAAAAAAAAGTATTTTATAATTAAAAAAAAGTGTATAAAAATAACTTTTCAATAGTAATTTGTCGAAAAATAAATGCAATCTTATAAACCGTTAGTACAAAACTGACATTTCTTATGAATAATTAAAAACACATAAAAAAAAAGGTCTTTTACGCAATAAATTATGCTTAAATTTAATTACTTTGCATACAAAATTTGCCAAAGCAGTAGAAGAAGTCTTGAAAAAAACAAAGGGAAAGAAAAGAAAAAGTGGATGATTCAAGAACCGACTAGGATTGTAACTGGATTTTTGCAAATTCCAAATTCTGAACTTCAGCCACGAATTTTTTGAAAAAAACAATCTTCACAAATAAAAGTTCAAACATAATGTAACCGAATCTTTGAGAAATATAGTTGACAATTAAGTTTTTTGGGACGAAATCAAGAACATAAAACGTAAATAATTACCTTCAAATTTGAGGCTCCCCATTTACTTCGACAACCAAATAATTAAAACCCGATTTTAACCCCATTCCAACGAACGTTCTTCAACATTACCACCCAAATCGAAATGAAAACCCAAAAAGACCCAGAAGAACAGAGACCAAAATTACCCTAAAAATAAATGGAGCGTTGATGGGGTTAATTTTGACACCAAGATTAGCTTATTAATGTGGTGTTTGCTGTGAAATTAAAATAACCATTACGTTTGATTAAATCTTAATCTTTTTAAGTGAATATGAAAGATAGTGAGGATAAGGAGATGAGCCGTTCTTATTTTTTGAGGGAAGGGAAGATGTAAGGTTGTAGGTGGGAAGATGAAAATTAAATATGGAGGATAATTAGATGAAATATACGTGAGCTTCATCATTCATATGGATATGTTATATGTGGAGAGGATAGTTATATGGATAGGTGGGAAAAATTATGTGGGTTTGTTACTTGCATACAAGTGGCTTTGTGGCTTTGGGTTATAATTTTTTTTTACTATTAACAAACAACTAACATTTATTAGTTATTCAATTAGTTATAAGTGAAACAACAATATTACATAAAATCATGAAGTGTTTTTAAATACTATCTGTAAGTATTTCAATATTTCTTATTCACAAAATGAAAGTGAACTTAGATACGAACTTTCGTTTTTGGTTCGTTTACTACTGACTATTGAGCAACAGTTATGTCCAAAATATCATCGCACGCATCGCGTGCATAAAAAGCTAGTTTCTAATGGTCCAAGTTATAAACCCAAACAAGAGTAACTCATGTGCTGAAATTAGCCAACTAAAGTTAATCCTAAAATCAGAGATTTAGACCCAAGTTTGACTTCCCACCCAAAAGGAATTTCTTTCGAAAATTAAAGGGAAAAAGAAAGAAAAAAAAGAACAATATTCTCCCTCTCCCTCTGCCATTTGTGTGAGAAGCCCAAGGAACCCAAACCATGGTTTTAACTTTTGATACCAAAACAAACAACTTCTTCCCACTGATTCACTCACCATAGAAATACAAGCTCCACTGAATTTCTCAAGCATCTATAAACGCATTGAAAAATTCTCAAACTATGAACTCTTACCATGATTTCTCGCCGCCCGTTTTACCATCCCATGGATTCTCAAATGGTTTTGCCATTTTTAATTGAAGAAATTCCTGAGATGCCCATTCCTTTATAAATAGAGGAGAGTTTCTGAATTTTAACATCAAACCAACAACAACCAAATTCATAAATTAATCAAATAATCTAAAGTTTCAATTTTTCCTCTCTATCTTTTGGCCTTCGTAGCAATCACCACAATGGCCACCACTACTCCTGACCGTCGCCGACGAGCACCTCCAAGCCTCTGCACCGCCCAGCGCCAGCAGAGTGTCCCCCCTTTCCCACCTTTCGCTGCTCCTCTCGTCGCATTTTCCTCTGCACCATTTTCTTTCTCTCGCACCATTTTCTCTCTCCTCTCCGCAAATCCCTGCGCACCGCACCACCGCCATCTCTCCTGCCGACTACTGCCGCGAACATCCCCGCCCCTGCCGACCTTCCTCCGCTGAAAACCCAGCCAGTAGTAGCAGTCCTCTATTTCTTCCTCTGTCCTGCGTGTGAGTGTGTGTGTGTTTTGGTAAGTTTTGGATATTATTGTAAAGGAAAAATTGACACTATGGGTCCCAACTATGGTCCAATATTTTTAAAAGGTTCGAACTATCAATTATCCTGTATAGGTCCCAACTTTGAGAGGTTGTGACTTTGATTGGGCCTGAATGACTTATGACCGGCTGAATAGGTAAACTTTTTTTTTATATATAAAATATTTAGCATCTCTCATTCTCTCCCCTACCACTCTTGGACTCCTTGCACTCCCTCCACTCTTCCCTACTGGTGGTACTACACTACCGTCACACCTCCTCCACTGTCTCCTCCTGTGCCACCAGCCCATCCCACTCGGCCCAATTGCGACCCTCCATTCTACTTGTTGAAGTTACAGCGAGAATTAGCATTCCGTAACAACTTAATCAAATTACTATTGTTTCAATCTTCATTAATATATACTGAAGTAGAACAAATTCAAAATAAAAATTGTAACTTGTAATCACACATAGCAAATCAAATTCTCCATTATTACACATTATAAGAGAAGAGCAACACATTTATCATCAAAAAGTGGGACAAATTTTGATTTACAGTGATGTAAGAAGAAAATAGAAGCACAAATCAATTACATAAGACCAAGAAATGGGCTGAAAAGCTGCAGAAATACATACAGTATTCGAATTAGAGTCCCAAAATTATACATCCCCAAAAATTTGCACGCCAGCTTTGTTGGTTGTCCACCCACCATTAAACCACCAAAATCCACCTACTGCGGTTGCTAAACACCCCATTTCGCCGGTAATATGTGCCCTAGTCTCCTTCACTATATTCTGTCTCGACTCCACCTTTTCCGCCACTTTTTTCTCTCTCCTCTTCCGCCACAAACTCCCCACGCACCACCTCCTCAACCACTTCATCCTTATCTTTTCATCGGTTCTTTGGCTTGAATTCTCCCGCATCACTGTTGTGACTGCTCACTTCCAGTAGATCATCATCACCTAGTCCTCTCCATCATTTTTTCATCCTTGGAAAATCATCTAAGAAGGATTTTTCAAGCGAGGGATATACGAAACCTTTTGTTCTCAATCTACTGCACGACACCATCTTAGATTTAAAGTCCGCATATTATTTACATTAGTAATTGTTTTGGGAAGCAACTCCATATAATCCAATAAGAGAGATAAAATGCAGTAGCTTTCTCCTTCCTTTATTACAGTAGTCTGTAAGTGTGTTTCCTGCTATTTGGATTTTATGTGTAATGTTTTGTTTAGTTGTCAATAGAGATTGAAGTTGCAGTTATGGAGCAGAGGAGAAAAGATGAGTTGGGACAGTTATGGATGGGCAGTAAATAGCAAAATCATGAGGAAGATTTGATGTCACGTGCCTGTTTAATGAGTCACATGACTAGATACCTACTATAGCAAGTTAGGCAACCTACAAGACCCAACAAAAGCCACACACCCCCAAAGTTGGGACCTACACAGGTTAAATGATAGTTCGAATCTTTTAAAAATGTTGGGCCATAGTTGAGACCCCTAGCGTCAATTTTTCCTATTGTAAATTATGAATTTGTAACCTTTTATAACTTGTATTCGTAACTTAAAATGATTTGCTTAATAATGTTGCCTTCGTAAATCACTCAATACATAGATTTTCAAAGTTAATTTTATGTTAAAAGATTATTAGATGTTATAGTTAAGTAATTAAAATTATATAGGTTACCAAGTTTTAAGTTAAAACATTTTTAACATATATTCGTAAAATAGTTTAAAAATCACAACTATTCATATTTTAGTAACTAGATTATTTAGATAAGTTTCATTGATGACTCTAAGCTTATAATATGATAATATAACTAAATTATGGATAATACTTTTAAATTGATATCTACGGATTTTCAAGAGAAAAGTATAAAAATGGCGCTTATAAACTATTATAGTATTAAAATGTTAAATATAAACTATTTGCCATGTAAATGCTAATTAAGTCAAACTTTATTCCAACTTAATACTTTCTTAAAGGATTTTGTAACTAAAAACGTACTTTGAAAAGGGCTTAGGATATTTTTCTAATCATTCAGGTACTAATTTAGTACTATATGCTTGTGTTAAGATTATAAAATAAATCGTTTCTCGGAGCTCAGGGAGAAGGATTCTCAAGAGTAAGGAAATAAGATTATTATACTGCAATCGAGCTAACAATTATTGTTGGTACCCGCAATTCTCTTCAAAATGTTTATGAAAATACGAGTACTCAGTGAAATATTAAATGTTTACGCATATGATTATTTTATTTTGAGTTGCGGGATGATTATTATTACGACTTATTGATTTCATAAATGCTTTTTATGAATGTCTTGAGCTGAATGAACTGTCACGAGTTATTAGTCATGAAAACATGATATGATTTTGTAATAGTCAAATACTAAGCAGCTTTAATTACAAAATTAATCATACTTTATTAGCTTAATTGGGTTACTAATATAGTTCTCTTTTATGGAAATTTTAGTATTGACAAGTAATAAATCAATATCTTCAAGTTCCAGGACAGGTATAAATTGGATTTATTAAATCACTTACGTATTGTTTTGCTCTAATTAGATATTTCATTTTGTTAAAAAAAAAAAAAAAAAAAAAAAAATAATAATAAAAAAGAGAAAGAGGGATTTAAGGAATTCTCTAGAATTCTCTAAAGAAACCCATTTATTTATCATTTGAACCAAAACCCAAACTCACCTCCTCTTCCTTCCTCTCACACTCACATTACTCTTGTCTTCCCTCCTGTTTCTCGGTGAAGCAGAAACCCAAAGCCCCAAAATTTTCATTCTCTTTCTCTTCTCTCGCATCTCACTTTGCTTTCCCCCTGCCGACGTTTCTCCGTGTCGACCTTTGCTCCCCGTGCGGTTGTGCGGCTGTTGTTGGTGCCTCATCATCGTGGTCACATTTTCAGCTGCTGTTATTTCTACTCTCTTGTGTGTGCATGTGTTGTGGTACAATGGAAGTTACTTCCATTCTTCCAGTTTCACTCCTCTCTCTTTAGAAGGTATAGAGTTACTTTCTTTTATTTCTCCTATTGGATTAATCAAAATCTAAACTCAGATTTCATGGTGTTAGTTGTTAACTCGAATTTTGGGTTCTAATTGATAATTCCCAAAAGTTTATTAAAAGTAAAGATGAGAATTTTCATTTTCATTTGATGAACTGGAAGCTCTTTTATTTGATTTCTCTTAAATTTTATGTAATTTGAAAATTTAGTACACTTATTTGTGTAATTATATTTAAGGAATTTAGTTAAGATTATGGATTGAAATTGGTTGGTGTGGACTGTGGAGTGAGAATTGTAGAATATCATACAGACTATGGGATTCTAATATTATTAAATCAGGATTATCATTGCAAAATCAGTTTGTCAAAGAGATATATGCTCTGGTCATATTTATTATGATAAAGATGATATTAGGATTGAATTGGTTACTTATAAATCAGTCCATGAGTATTGTTTATGGAACTTGAGGCAATTGGGAGAAGGAAATCGTTTATAAGAAAATTTAGTCAGATTATATACTTTGCTCGGGAATGGCTATTAATGATAATTGTTGTTTTTGTGATAATTATTGTGAAAATTCAAATATCATGGAGTGTTCAAGGATAATCGACTAGTGGAGGAAAATCGTGGGATTGGAGATCTTTTGAAGGTACACATTGTCCCTCCACCTTTGAACTGAAATTTTGGTGTTTCACATGGTTTAGTGAATCATATACTTAACTATTAGAATTTAATGACGGTTGAGTTTATTATGTTATTGGAACAGTAAAGCTAAATATTTTTTTTAAAGTGCCTTTGGGTATTTAAAAGTTTGATTAAATATACGAACTTATGATATAGTATTTAAGTTTCACTTTTGCTAAGTTTTAGTCTCTGGATGCGTTGTAAAAATAATATGAATAATGATTATACGTTTTAGTATCATCGATAACGAAGTATTGTGAGCAAATTATATTTACATAAGGTTATCGATCTATGACGTACTAAGTCCATTATGTCCTTCGAACAAGATAATATAAGTTTGCCTATCGGCACATGTCTAATATACGGAACTGGTTATAGGCATTCAGTTAGAAGTATTGAAGTAAGGATTCTCAATATATTATCAATGTAATTTCGAGTATGATTTTCTGAATTGGATGATTTGATAGGTTGTGCAATAAAGTGAACTGGGTGATTCCAAGCTTATGGAACCTAACTATGTTTTCACTAAAAATTATTTACATATATGTATATCTAGTTTTAAGCGTATAAAGGTACCAAGAGTTTTCATAACGTTATTGAGAATACGAGTATATTGTGAAAGTCAAGTGTTCTATTGATTCAAGTTTCTTATATAAGTTCTAGAATATGAGTTATGATACCATATTTTGAATATAATTGGTTATGTACTTTTTGAACTATGGATTTGACTATTGGAGGATATGAGTTTAAAGGTTCAAACTATAATAAAAGAATTTAGGATATACCCTACTATGAGTTTTACGTGCTTATGATTATTGGGTCATAAAAGAATGAAGTTGGAAGTCAGAGATATAAAAAAGTGAACTATGGTTTCAGATCTCTAGGTATAGTCCAAATTATGATTTAAGGAAGATTTAGTTATCTACTTGGATTTTATGATATTATTGGAACTTGAATGGATCGTTTGGAGCGTAGATGAAATGTGAATTAGTAAAGTTATAAAGCAGGCTTTATGATCCTATTTTTTTTTCTTTAGAAAGAGAAGTCCATATGCAAGTGAAATTATACTATCTAGAAATCTCTTCGGAGAATCTTTGGAATCGAGTTTTATAGAATTGGAACTTGGTGCTTAATTGATTGAATAATTAATACATATAGGAATTTATTAGAAATATGAATTGTTGCTTGAGGAATCTGAGTTGGTGACTCTGGTATGTTTTGCGATTCAATTTCACTGAGTGAGTTAATGCTAATACAAGACATTCATGGGATCGAAAGGTGAGATGACTAAACAAGTAACCGAGGATGAGGTACACCATATAGAAGGAAGTAAAATTCGGTATGTGAGCTCTACGTTGGTTATATGTGGACAAGAGTTGAGAGATGGGGAAAGAATATCGAACACTAAACTGAAATATTATTACTTAAATTTGGGAAGTATGGAATTGGTAAACTTTATGTATGAGTATCGGACTATGAAAAGTAAAGAGTTTAGATTAGAGGTATGTTCTTTTAATTGGGAATTTAAGAGAGTTAAAGGAAGGGAATGTTGGGGGAGTATATATATAGATCTTGTGAAATGGAGTGTTGGGAACTACTGATATGATTTAATAATGGTGAAAGTATAGATATGAGGTTAAATTTGACATAAATTTATATAATTGGGATTACAAAGCCTAAACAAATATCTGAGACAAGAAAAGAAATGAAGCTGGGAACCCAAATAACATTGTGTAATATTGAGCTTGAGGTAATATGTTATTTCCAGATGTCATATTAGTTGAACTACTAGAAGACAAGAAGTTCAAATATGAAGTTTTGAATCATTAAGATGTGGGATTTGTTGTAGTCTAACATCTACGGCTCTTTCTGAGACACTTGGGCTTATCAGAGCCGTACACGTGTCACCTTAGTTAAAGAGAAGAAATGTCTTGCATCTTTAGGCTACCCTCGGCGAGTTAAAAGGTCTAAATTCGGCCCAAGGGTCGAGCCCAAGAATGTAAGGTGGCTGCATGAGAGTGGTTGATAAACCCTCCCAAATCATGGCCTGCCACGTGTCATGATCTGATTCTTCAGCCAATCAAAAGCCACTATTCTAGGTCAGATTTTAAGGTTAGTTGTCATCTTGCTATCACTATAAATACCCCTGAAATCAGGAGAAAGAGAATTCAATGCAAACAGTGCAAAGCTACTCTGTAAAACTACTCTCTCACTTTCTCTCTCTAGAATTACTTTCTCTTACAAACACCTGATATCTGACTTAAGCTTCGGAGGGGGAGCCACCACCCAAACCTCCGGGGTGGGTCCCTTTTTGCAGGTTAGGGAGCGAAGCTCAGGCTTGGACTTGGTTGATTCAGACATTGTTGCACAAGTCTCCAAAGAAGAACATCTAAGGGATACTAGTTTACTTGCTCGACAAGAAAGCACCATCTACAGCTTACTTGTCGGACAAGCGGACGAAACATTTGGCGCCGTGTCGTGGGGAGACGCAACGATGACCGGATTGTCGGTCGTCCAACCTTGCCGAAACCGAAGTCTTCGGGTTAATGTCGAAGACACGGTAGAACACGAGAGACCACCTCGAGGAAGGGATAGACCCCCGTCTATCGTCCGAGTTCTTGGACGAAGCCAAGAACTTGTCATTCAAGAGAATCTTGAACGTCCGTGGCTCGCCGCCCATCTAGAGAACGCCTTGAACGATTTCCGGGCAAAGATGGCCATGATCGTCCGGAGCGAATCAAGAGCAATATGTTGTTTTTCCGGCTAAACCCCGAGCGCAGTGCTAACAATCCACCTCCCCCTAGGGGCGTTCCCAAGACGATCGTCCGTGTCCTAGTCCACTGTTCGTCGGGAACCCTCTAGGAGAACGGCAAGAGGAAAGCGGCCGAGAGGATAATGATCAGCGAAGGAAGATGGACTGGAACCTGGTGGTAAGGACCCAAGACCATGTTCGTCCAAGCGGGCACCGAATGGAAACAGATGCCAGAGAATATCTAGAAGCAAAGAGAGCAGCAGCAATACAACGATCAGCGACAGGTTCTACATCATACCTGAGAGACCCTCCTTTGAGGTTGTCGTCCAGAGGGGAGGGACGAAGTTTAAGTCACTCTCTTGTTCATCCACGGCAGGGAGAAGACGGTGGCTCAACCCATGGTCTATAGGCGTCCCTTGCTGCAAACATGTCGTCGATCCGGTGTTAAAGGAATATCGTAAGGAGTACATACCCATTGAGGGACGAGATGGGAGCCCTCCAGATTAACTAGCCCACTCCATTCTCGGCCAGGATAATGGAGGCTCCCCCCTTCCCAAAGGTTAAACTCCCTACTATAGAACCTTTTGATGGAACAACAGATCCCGATGATCACTTATCTGCTTACAAACATCAGATGTACGTCCAAGGAGTAGATGATGCTACTGGTGTAAGAACTTCCCAAAGACTCCGAAGGGAGTAGCTCGGAAGTGGTATAACAATCTTCCACCCAATTCGATCAATAATTTCACGGAACTCGGTTTCTTATTCACTAGTCACTTTGTTGCCCACAAGCAAGAGCAAAAAACAAGCATGCACCTAGGCAAGGTCGTCCGGGGACCTAAGGAGGCTCTTAGAAGTTTCGTTAAGAGATTCAACCTTGAAGCCCTTCGAGATCCAAGATCTTAATCTTTGGAGTGGCCTTTGGCGCCTTCATTAGGGGTCTAAGGCCGGGAAGCTTTAAGTTTGATCTTGTTAAAAAGAAAATCTCCACTCTTGCCGAAGCCTTAAGGGAAGGCGAAGCGTTTATTCACGCTACCGAAGTGTGTGCTGAGGCAAAGCATCCCGAGTCTAAGAAGCTCGAAGAGGTTGCTCGGCCAAAAGAAGAGCAACCCCAAGAAGGCCGAGACTTGGGGTATAACCTCCACCACTTCATCTAGGAGGAGCAAGAGAAAAGAGGTGAGCCATCCTCATCTAATCCTATTGAATTTAACAAAGATCAATACTCCATTCTCATGGAGATTAAGGATCGATATGAGTTGAAGGCCCCGTGAGATGAAAACCCCTTATAGAAACGAGGGAAAAGAGCAAGTATTGCCACTTCCACAAAGATTGCGGTCACGAAACTAATGAATGCAAGCACCTTAAAAAGGCTTTGGAGGAATTAGCCCGAAAGGGAAAGATGAACTCCTATATGCCCCAAGGGGGAAGGAAGTTTCATAGGAAAGATGATTGGCATACTAAGAAGAAGGAGAGTGCAAGCACGGACGAGGATGTTGTTCTCGTAATTTACGGAGGGTTTCTTTGGCTTTGGAGGACCAACCAATAGAGGACACAAAAACTACCTTAGGGAGCTTGGCCAAGTTTTGTTAGCCGATCGGACAAAGGCCGAGCCCTTTCCAAGGGTGGTAGTTAGTGAGCAAGATCGGGGCGGAGTTGAGGACTCCCCATGATGATCCTTTGGTTGTAGAAATGAAAATAGCAAACTTGAGAGTAAGAAGAATTCGATCGACACTTGGAAGCTCGACCGGACATCATCGGTCTGGCCGCTTGTCAGATTAAAATTTGATGAAAAGAACTTGGTTCCCGTTCACCATCCCATCATAGGGTTTGGGGGAGGAGTCATCCACCCAATGGGAACTCTGTTACTTTACTGTTCGAGTGGGAGAAAAGGATGCCGCTAGAACTTTGTTTATCAAGTTCTTGGTAGTCCGAGATTTGACAGCCTACAATGTCATTCTTGGGCGACCAACTTTGAATCACGTCAAAGCCGTAATAGTTACCCACCTGATGTTGATGAAGTATGAGTGTGATGATGGCAAGATTGGCTCATTATATGGGGACCAGCAGGTGGCTAGGGAGTGTTATCTGACTACCCTCAAGCCGTCATCATGGAAGATATGCAATGAAGATCAGACGCATGTTGCTGGTGAAAGGAAAACGTCTGAAATAGAGAAGGATAAGACGAAGGTGGTTAGCGAGAGGAAAACGTCCGGAATAGTCAAGGACCACTTGGCCTCATTAAAGACGGCCATTGAGAGCCCTCAGACGCCCCTCGCTCCCTCAAGGAAGGCGTCTGAGCATCTTCCCAGCAAGAAGAGAAAATATGAAATCATCAAGGAAGAGCCTCCCCTTGCACGAAGAAGTGATGGCCATCATGGGGCCCGACAATAGAGCGTCCAGAACCAGTCGAGGCCCCAGAAGACGTCTGTCTGGATGAGGCTCGTCCAGAACGAACCTTGAAAATTGGTTCTTCACTCTCTTTGGGCTTAAAAAGCCTCTTAATCAGCTTGCTGAAAGAATTTCAAGACGTGTTTGCCTATTGTGTTGAAGAAATGCCTGGAATTGATCCAGAAGTAGCCGTCCATCGGCTAAATGTTGATCCAAAATTAAAGACAGTCCGTCAGAAGAAAAGGCATTTGGGGCCGGCTAGAAATAAAGCGGTTGACCAAGAAGTTCAGAAGTTGTTGGAATCCAAGTTCATCAAGGAAACCTATTACCCGCATCGGATAGCTAATGTGGTCATGGTGCCAAAGCCCAATGGCACCCGGAGGATGTGTGTGGACTACACTTGACCTCAACAAGGCTTGTCCTAAGGACAATTTCCCCTTGCCTAAGTTGGATCGCTGGTAGACTCTACAACCGGTCATGCTTTGGCTGAGCTTCATGGACGCTTATTCTGGCTTTCATCAAATCCCAATGTGGCCTGAGAATCAGGACAAGACGTCCTTCATCACTGAAAAAGGACTATATGGCTGGTTGAGAATGCCATTCGGCCTGCGCAATGCCTCGGCCACTTTTCAAAGATTGATCAATACGGTTTTTCAGCCACAATTGGGAAGAAATATGGAGGCATATATTGATGATATGATAGTCAAAAGTCGTCAAGAAGAAAATCATGTTGGTGATTTGAGAGAAACTTTTGAAACTCTCAGGAAATACAAGTTAAAGCTGAACCCCAGCAAATGTGTGTTTGGAGTTTTGTCGGGGAAGTTTTTAGGCTTCTTGGTGGATCAAAGGGAATTGAAGCAAATCCCGAAAAGATACAAGCTATTTTAGACATGAAGTCTCCGTCAAAAGTAAAGGAAGTTCGTGAGACTGACGGGTTGCTTGGCTGCCCTTGGACGTTTCTTGTCTAAGTCAGGCGACAAGTGCCATCACTTCTTCGCCACCATTAAGAAAAAAGCTAAGTTTGAGTGGACAAATGAGGGGGAGCAAGCACTACAGCAGGTCAAGGACCACCTTCGGCGCCTTCCTAGGTTGGTCGGCCTGGCCGAGGGGAGAAGCTGTTTGTATATTTGGCGAGTGTCCGCTCAAGCCGTGAGTCTTGCCGTCTGCCGGGCGAAAGAGAATCCGTCCAAGTCCCAATATACTTCGTGAGTCACGTACTCAAAGACGCGGAAAATAGGTACACTCCCGTTGAGAAGTTTGGATTGGCCCTCGTCATGGCCGGTAGAAAGTTAAGGCCCTATTTCTTGGCGCACGATATAATCGTCTACACCGATCGGCCTTTGAAGCAAGTTCTACCGAAGATGGAAGGCTGGCTGGACGAATGTTAAAATGGGCGGTGGAGCTTAACATGTTTGATATATCCTTTGAACCAAGGACGGCCATTAAAGGGCAAGCCTTGGCGGACTTTATAGTCGAACTTACTCGGCCGGCCATAGAGCCGATATCTCGATCCAAAGAAGAGGAAGAAGGCATTGGACGCTCATGGTTGATGGCTCGTCCACAATCAATGGATGTGGCGCGAGAATCATTTGCCAATCTCCCGAAGGGGACAAGTTTGAATATGCATTAAGATTCCGGTTCGGGCGTCCAATAACGAAGGCGAATATGAGGCACTCTTGGCGGGAATCAAAATGTGCAAAGCGGCCGCGCCGTTGAGATCGAGGCCAAATCGGACTCCCTCTTAGTGGTCGACCCGGGTTAATGGAGATTTTGAAT
The DNA here is from genome assembly GCA_947648045.1 of Beta corolliflora. Classification (NCBI taxonomy): domain Eukaryota; kingdom Viridiplantae; phylum Streptophyta; class Magnoliopsida; order Caryophyllales; family Amaranthaceae; genus Beta; species Beta corolliflora. The sequence continues at coordinate 1,178,343 of CANSZD010000248.1, read as the reverse complement.
GCAAAGAAGCCTCAATGAGCAAATACATGCAACTCATCAAAGATGAGATAGAGCCATTAAAACGATTTGTCCTCGACCAAGTACCAAGGTCGAAAATCATCAAGCGGATGCTCTCTCGAAGTTGGCCGGCTCGGTTGAAGGTGATGTGCCAAGAACAGTATTTTGGGAAGTCAAACCCAAAAAGAGCATCGATCAAGAGCAAATTATGTTTCTCGCCCGCGGACCTGGTCCTCGGGATGGAGCCGATCATAGAATACAAGAAGACGGGACGATGCCTTGAGATCCCGTAGAGGCCAAGTATGTGAAGGCTAGGGACAAGTGGTTTGAGCTATGGGACGAGACACTTTACAAGAAATCATTCAACCGGCCTCTGCTCAAGTGCGTCACCGAGAGAAGATGGTGCGGAGGTCCCGAAAGAACTCCATGAAGGAGCTTGTGCTTCTCACATTGGGGGAAGAGCCTTAGGGGAGAAGGCTTTAAGGACGGGGGTACTACCGGCCAACCTTAAAGGAAGACGCTCTAGTCTATGCAAAGAAGTGTGACGGTTGTCGAAGCATGGAAATGTGCATCGAAGCCGTCCAACTACTTAACCCCCATCTTGCTCCCTTTACCCTTTGCTCAATGGGGCATGGATATCCTAGGACCTTTCCCGGTGGCGGCTGGACAAAAGAAGTTTGTGATCGTGGCCGTTGATTACTTCACTAAATGGATAGAGGCGAGAGGCCATGCGAGGAATTACGACAAACGACGTCAAGGGCTTCATCTAGAAAAACATTATAACCCGTTTTGGCATACCACGAGTCCATCGTCTTTGATAATGACCCCCAATTTGAAACACCTAAACGAAGGAGTGGTGGCGAAAGAGAAATAAAAGCACACTTGCTGCGTTGCCCACCCACAAGCAAATGGGCGGGTAGAGTCCTTCAACAAGATTCTATCAAATGGAATCAAAAAGAAGCTAGAAAACGCCAAGGGACAATGGGTTGAAGAGTTGCAAGTTGGTGTTATGGTCCATCGAGACAACCGCAAGAACTCTACTTGGGAGACGCCCTTCATGTTAGTCTACGGCACGTAAGCTGTCTTGCCCATTGAGATTGAAGAACCCACCCGGCGAGTTATCTTGTACTCGAAGACGCCAACCCGGGCTGCATTACGCACGGCTTTGGACCAAGTGCCAGAAGTCAGGGGCAATGCCTTGCTAAGAATGCAATTGTACAAACTGCGTATGGCTCGGGAGTTTAACAAAAGAGTTGTTAGACGACCACTCAAAGTAGGGGATCTCGTCCTTAGAAAGATGGAAGCGGTTGGACGAGCAAAAGAGTTAGGGAAGCTAACACCTAATTGGGAAGGACCTTACATGATTATCCAAGAAGCTGCGCAAAGTGGTATTTTCATCTTCGGGATCTGGATGGACGACCAGTACGCCGTACTTGGAATTCTGATAATTTGAAAAAGTATCACGTCTAATTCAATCCACCGTCGAATGTCTATGAGGTAGTTTGTAGCTAATCCAAAGTGCCGCGGCACAAATTAGAAAAAAGAATTGTATACATGCATCTTGGCATTCCGTCAAGCAAAATCCATATTATACAATTCCTACTTTCTTATTTCCTTATTTATTTTTACCAAGTTAACTCACTTTGGGGCATTAAATCAGTTACTCGTCTAAAAGTGACAAGAACTTGGATAAAAAAGGAAAAGCGTCACAATTACTCATTTTTATGCCGAACATCACTCCATCAAAGAGACCGGCCAAAGTATAGCACATACAAGGCCGTCAATCCGACAAAACCTCTAGTAAGAGTAACGTCAAAGTCTACGAGAGAAAGCGGCGCTGAAATAAGTCCTTAGTAAAGGATACTTATCTTCACAAGCACGGCCAACTAAGTAGCCTAGACCCTAGTAAGGGATCACTACTTAATGACGAGTGTTGCTCCCTCAAGGAAGCCGGCTAAAACATGCGTTCAGCATATATAACAAGCCGTCCGATAGTTTCAGCGAGGCTCGGCCAAAGTAGGCCGCTTTCCTTCTTGGTCTTTGGCTCGCCCACCATGTACGGTTGAACTAAGCCCAAGAAGGGGGGGAATGATAGAAGCCTAAAAGACGAGCTCAGGAGAACAAGGTCGTCCAAAACAAGTGTTTCAATCATATTATGCAGATCGTCTACGATGTTCAAGACGAGTCAACTTTTGTACTTAGAAACAATTCAAAGTTAATGTGATAGTCAAATGGGAATTGATGAAAATAAGAGGCAAGCAAGTGGCAAAAGTCTTTCATATATATCATGAGTAAATTTACAAAATGTGATTCTTGAAAGCTACAACGGCGATAACTAAAGAAACTAGAAAAATAAACCTAAAACTAGGCTTCGTCTTCAGCATGAGTTTCTTGGTTGTCCTCGGGCTCCTCATCTTCGGCTGAAGCCTCGTCGCCTGACTCTATAAACTCCGGAGGATCCTCAGCGCAGACCATGGCCCTATGGGCACTCTGTTGGTATTCCAGGCGACGGACAAAGCTCGGGACCTCCTCGGCTTCAGCCAGCATTTCGAAGGCCTTGGCGGCCCAACCTTTGGACGTTTCTACAACATGTTCGAGGCCCTTTTTGGCATCGTCAAAGGTTTGGGAAACCGTCTTTTCCGAGCGAGGCGTTTCTCGCCCTTAGAAGAATATTCTCCCTTCTCGGTGAGCAGGCGGCAAGAAGGGCGGCGTCTCTCACCCTTAAGATCCGTAGAGAGAGTGTTGATGATCATCTTCAGATGGTCTCTCTCCTTGTACTGATCATTGATGGTAACAAGATATTTCTTGTTCTTGGATTCAAGTTCTGCCGACCTTTTCTCCAATGCATCGAGTGACTGACGATGGAGAGTATTCGCCATCTCAATGTCGTGAATGGCCTTGTCGCCGGCCGTTGTAGCAAGATGGACGATGTGCTTGTTCTCTTTTATGAGCTCCCTCGCCCATTCTTCGATTAGCATCGCTGCGAGCCGAGAACTGGAACAATGAAAACAAACCAAGTTATTAGACGAGTGAAAGAACCAAAATTTGTATCAAGTATAAAATAAAGCGAGGCTAAAAGCAATACCTCGGCGGCGAAGTCGAGACATGTAGCCCACATGCCCGCGAGACGCCCCCCCTTAATCCCTTAATGTAGGATTCGGGGTAGCACTTGAAGAGCTCTGCTTAAGTCGCTCCTTCTCCGGCTTCGACATTTTGGCGAAAGCGGGAGAAGACTCCTCGTCCGAATCGGCGAGGGGAGGAGTTGGGGGAATAACGGGGCCTTTGCCCTTATCCGAAAGAGGGGGAGAGTCGGTTATCTTGATAGGAATGACGATGGATTATCTATTGGACGGACTCATGATCGGTTCACCGACCCGCACCGTCCTAACTATATTGGGGTAATACGACTCACCTAGGACGAAATAGATGCCGTCCTAACGCCTAAGGGCATCCGTGGCACCGGCTTAGCCACCGAGCCGGCGAACCCTGGATAGTTCTCGGCAGGCTCCGGATTACAGTGCAACTAGAGCCAAAGCGGGACTCGGTTTGACCTCGGTAGAGTCGGCGGCCAACGACACGGCGAGCGGAACAGCCGCATGAGCACCCTCTCCCTCCTCGGCGGGGCAACAGCCGAAGGCTCCTTTTTAGGAACCTTGGTTGAGGGGGGAGGCATACTTCTTTCCCCAACCTCGCCAAGTGGAGTCGTCTTATCTGCGCTTCTTCCTTGTGAAGCCCTTAGGCTTCTTCGCGAAGGGCCGGTCGGCGCCATGTAGTTGGCCTCTTTTTGGACGAGGACGATTTCCGGGTGGAAGTTTGTTGGTAGGAGCATTTTTTACGAAAAGAGTAAACCGATCGTCAAATTAGTCGACCTAGGAACAAAAGTTATAACTGCTATTACAAAGACTTCGTCTGAAAGAAGAAATGAAAGATGATTTGCAAATATGCAGACGAGTATGTCCCCAAGAAGGTGACCGTTCAAATATAGAAGTTCTATGGAAGACTCTCGTCCAAAAAATTGTGTAACTCCAGACGAGAAGGGCGCCAAGAAGGTGCCCGTCCAAGTCTGGACGTTCGCATACTTTTGGTGGCCCTCGTCCAAAAAATTGTGCAACTCCAGACGAGTAGGGCACCAAGAAGGTGCACATCTAAGTCTGGACGTTCTCATACTTTTGGTGGCCCTCGTCCGAAAATTGGGTGCCAATTTCGGACGAGTATGGCGCCAAGAAGGTGACCGTCCAAGTCTGGACGACCTCCTTCTTTGGGTGACCCTCGTCCGAAAATTGGATGCCAATTTCGGACGAGTATGGTTCCAAGAGGGTGACCGGTCCAAGTCCGGGCCGCTCTCCTTCCTTGGGCGACCCTCGTCCGAAAAATTGGATGCCAACTTCGGACGAGTATAGCGCCAAGAAGGTGACCGTCCAAGTCTGGACGATCTCCTTCATTGGGCGACCTTCGTCCGAAAAATTGGATGCCAACTTCGGACGAGTATGACGCCAAGAAGGTGACCGTCCAAGTCTGGACGATCTCCTTCTTTGGGCGACCCTCGTCCGAAAAATTGGATGCCAACCTCGGACGAGTATGGCGCCATGAAGGTGACCGTCCAAGTCTGGACGCTCTCCTTCCTTGGGCGACCCTCGTCCGAAAATTGTATGCCAACTTCGGACGAGTTTGGCACCAAGAAGGTGACCATCCAAGTCTGGACGTTCTCCTTCTTTGGGTGACCCTCGTCCAAAAATTGGATGACAATTTCGGACGAGCACATATGATCCTCGGCAAAAAAAAAAAAAAAAAAAAAAAAAAATTATTATTACCAATGTTTACGCCCTCTTCTCAAGGGACTTGCTCTTTGCAAACTCCTTCCAAAGGTTGGCGGTAAATTGGGACATGCTAATCTCCCCGTCCAAGATGCTTCGAGGCGTTGTCTGGCCGAGTCTGCAAAGGACAAAAATGTGTTCATCAAATGGACTATAGACGAAGAGTTTTAGTTGGATGATTTTTAATATATACCTTTATCATCGGCCAACCTCGAAGCCGGCGGAACCAAGAAGTCGTCTTGGTAAAACATTTCCTTAAAAGGTATCCGGTTGGATGGCCCTTTAATGGAACGTCGGCCGGCCTGGAGTACTCTTTTTGTCTCGAAGTACTCCACAACTTCATCATCGAAATTGTCCTCCAATTCCGGCCCGGGGCCCGTCCGTCCGTATTCGTGACGGACCGGTTATGGAATCTATAGCTCTCGCAGCCGAATCATTGGCCGCTTTTAAAAAGATGAAGTCGGCTTTATATTCATGCATTTTCGAAGGTTTCCCCAAGCCGTAAGGAAGCCGGGCGGTTGCGAATCTTGAGCCATGTCCCGTCCACGGCCCCGGGTACCTTGGCCGCATAGTGGATGTGGGTAAAGGCCCGAAGAGAAAGGGCTAGGCCGCGTAGCTCGCGAGACGGCGATAAACGTCGGGACGTTGTGCCAAGCGTTAGGAGCCACGGTGATTATGGCCGATGTGGTAGTCTTTGTAGCACTTGTTCTATGAAGTCATGGAGGGGAAACCTCAATCCAGCGTCTAAGGCTAGTTTATAGACCGCGAAATGGTTCTTAGGAGCGCTCAAGATCGTCGCGTCCTTGTTAGGAATGACAAAGGAAAAGCCCGACATGGGCATGAAAGACGATAAGTAATTAGGGTCTGGGTCCTAGTTTCTCTAACCACTTACGGTTGACCAAAATTAAACCTGGATCGAAAGGGGACCTAAACGTCTTCTAATCTCCGACGAGGTAGTAGAGGCCCCGTCCGATTCTTCGCAGGCTTAATATGCTACCGTTATTGCCTTCGTTGATCTCTACCATTTCGGCGTCCCTACCGGAAGTCTTGGTTTCGGGATTTATTTCGGAGTTTTACGCCTCATGGTCAAAAGGATGCTCGTCCAAAGACCGAGCACTTTGGACCTCTCTTGCCTCATCGGGCACCCGTCCAGTGGATTCCTCCATATCCGAGCTATTTGACGGGATTATTGCTTTTCTTCTTAGACGGGCGTTTGCTTGACGCGCGCCGATTACCCGCAGGTAAAGACCGGGTCGATCGACTTTCTCGGCCAAAACTATGAAAATATATATACTCGGCCAGAAGAGGCCCAACTCTAGAATGTGCCGAAGAAGAAGTATCGGTTCTAGGGTCAAGACAAGCTCTTGGTTGGCTAAGATTATTTGACGAAGATGATTCCATTTTATTGATTTTCTAAGAAAAAATAAAGAATAAAGAATGAAGAGTTCAAAGAAACGATACACGCTAAGAACGTCCGGGCGATTCGGTGAAGAATCTTGCAAGTCGGACGATCTATCTCTCTCTCTCTCTAGAAAATTCTCAGAGTTTCTCTCTCTAGACAAATTTGTTCGAAGTGCTAAATGATTCAATGTCTTTGCTCCAAGGGTATTTATAGAGGAATAAGAAACTTGTGGAACCGGTCAAGAATGACCGAAAAAATAATACAACGGTCGAATATGACCGGTAGAACCCAGAAGAAGACGCACCACTTTACCTGGATTTCAACTACCTCGAGGGTAAAAGGGCCTTAACCGTCAGATGGGCCAACAGTAAAAGCCCTTTTAGGGGCAAATGTTGTAGTCTAACATCTACGGCTCTTTCTGAGACACTTGGGCTTATCAGAGCCGTACACGTGTCACCTTAGTTAAAGAGAAGAAATGTCTTGCATCTTTGGGCTACCCTCAGCGAGTTAAAAGGTCTAAATTCGGCCCCGGCGGTCGAGCCCGAGAATGTAAGGTGGCTGCATGAGAGTGGTTGATAAACCCTCCCAAATCATGGCCTGCCACGTGTCATGATCTGATTCTTCAGCCAATGAAAATCCACTATTCTAGGTCAGATTTTAAGGTTAGTTGTCATCTTGCTATCACTATAAATACCCCTGAAATCAGGAGAAAGAGAATTCAATGCAAACAGTGCAAAGCTACTCTGTAAAACTACTCTCTCACTTTCTCTCTCTAGAATTACTTTCTCTTACAAACACCTGATATCTGACTTAAGCTTCGGAGGGGGAGCCACCACCCAAACCTCAAGGGTGGGTCCCTTTTTGCAGGTTAGGGAGCGAAGCTCAGGCTTGGACTTGGTTGATTCAGACATTGTTGCACAAGTCTCCAAAGAAGAACATCTAAGGGATACTAGTTTACTTGCTCGACAAGAAAGCACCATCAACAGCTTACTTGTCGGACAAGCGGACGAAACAGGATTAACCATCAAGTAGGTTGGGGAAAGCAATTATAATAATAAATATAAGTCTGCATTTTAAAAGTCACAAGTTTTTATGTATCCAAATTACAGAGTTAGAATATGAGGTGTTTTGTGTTATGAGGTTTTAGTATATGTGATATAAACTTTGAAATCTATGGATGCGAGTAATGTGCAATTTACTAGTATTATAACATTTTGACATTCGAGAAAGTATTCAAAAAGAAAAAAAAAGTTCTACTTGGAATATGACAAGGGTATTATATTTTAATATGATTCACATAAGTATAAATATCGAGATTTGCTCAAGTTATAGGTTTTATAGGTTGTTAAGTAAGATTAAACAAAAAGATCATTGTCTGTAGAGAACTTCAACTAAGATATATAGTTATTTAAGATTAAATTCTGTTTTGACTTCGATTAGTAAACTATGTTTGAAGCTTTAATTATAATAAGCTTGGATTATATTTCCTTTAAAGTCCGTCTTTGAATAGGTTTTAGCAAATGAATTTTTGTAAAGGGTTGAATTAAACTAAGTTATTGCGAACACGAGTATACCGCGTTTATTAAACAATAAATTGAGTTTGTATCAGAAGCACTCTAATGCGATTATGTTATGAGATTTTGATATATTTGACTCGAGAAGTATGAATTGAGTTTCAGAAAATATTGATTTATGAATTATGTTTTTTTTTGAGGGGAAGAAACTGCTAAAGCAGTGACGAACAACATTCGTAGAGCGGGTATTGCTCATTATGTGTTAGAGCGGGTATTGCTCTGGAGCGGGTATTGCTCCGTTATGTGGGGTCATGACCTAAAAGTCTTGCAAGCTGTACACAATGGAAGAGGGAGACGTCCCTTGTAAAAAGTTTAGAGAATTCGCCTGGAAGGCAACTCTATTCGTGTTCTCTTCCCCAGTGTAATATGATTTCTAAAAGAAAATGGAATGTGTATTTGAATATTCGAGTGGTTTCGTGGAAAGTTATTTCAAACTTTAATTTCTGAAATGATGTTTTACTCACCCAAGTTATGGAATTCATGCGCCGATTATGGAGATGATTTACTAAGAAACTTGTTAGGAATTTATGAAAGGAGTTAACTACGATTTACATATTGGATTAAATGTTTTTGTATATGAACCATAGAAGTGGGAGATATTGATTGGCGTAAAGTATGTTAGAGTTGATTTCGGAAGATCGTATTAATTCTATAGAAGTAACATAAATTTAAGACTAATCATAGTTTTCGATTATTAGTGCCATTTTTTGCTCCTATTATTATTCTCAAATCTTTAGTAAGTAGCACTAATAATCGAAAACTGATTAGTCTCAAATCTTTAGTAAGTAGCACTAATAATCGAAACTCTTATTTTTCTTGCATTTGCTAATCTAATTTGGGTCTATTAGCACTAGAAAATAAAAGGCTCAAATTATTTAGAGAAGATACCACCCATACTTGAGATTTTTACGCAATAATCTGGAAGTTAGTAAAGTTTGATCATTAATGTAAAATTTTCCAATAAATAAGATGAACATAATGACATAATATGTTTTGTAAAACCTAAAAGAGAAGAAAATAAAATAAAATTAAAGTGTTGTATAGAAAGAAGCAAAACAAAAAAGGAAAGGAAACCGAATAGGACGTTATTGCAATTTGCCAAGAAAAGAAGGTTAGAAGCAAAACAAAAAAATTGGAAAGTAAAACCGTATAGAGAATCATTGCCAAGAAAAAAGGTTAGAATATAAAGTAAAAAGTAAAAGGAGAGAAAATTTAGATACAAGAACCCGCGTCAACTGTGAAGAGTCAAAGGCACTTGATGCGTCCCGTGACAGCACATGTAAAAAGGCTTAGCTTTTTACATTTGGGCCCCTTCATAGTCAGGGCCCTCGGCGTTTTGCCCCTCTTGCCAGGCCCTAGGGTCGGGCCTGCCTGGACCCATAAATTATCAGGACTGGACCTGGATCGAAGTTGTATCTGACACAACGTATTGCGCGTCCGCAACAGACATGTTGTATACAAAAACGAAAAATGTAAAGTTGTGCGTTTGGAGCATGCGTTGTGCGTCTAGCGCACAGATTTTTCTTATCTCTCTGCGTCGATTTCGGTTTCCTTTGCCTATATATAGCTTAATTTCTTCGAACGACTTTTCCTACGCTTCATCACTTTCTAATAAACGTACAACACATAATCAAACACATTCAAACATCCAGACACATTCATACATTCGAATCTCATATTTCAAGCTTCAAGATTGCTCCTCCTGCAGACCGTTATACAAGACCTAGGCGATAAAGCTATTATTCCTGAGGGTCAATTCCAATTTAGTTTTTTTTTACTACAAATTTACTTGTCACAAAGTGGATCGTGAAGGAATTTCATTATTATGTGTATTCTTCTCAAATCTTCTCTTTTTATTTCCTTTATATATTATTCATATTATGTCATATGCATGTTGCATGATTTAATGTTTTCATCATTGCACATGTTTATTATTGCTAATACAAGACCTAAATAAATGTTCCAGCGCTAAATTCAGATAATTTGGACAATTGGATTAGGTTCCCAGTAATTTGATTGCATAATAACATGTCACCAAAAATTAGTCTTTTATGTATTTAATGAACCAACATAGACTAATTATTACATTGCATTAACATATTATGTGGTTATTTATTTGCATAAATCTTGACATGAATTGTTATTAAGTAGAGGCCATCAATGGGAGAATTTGAATCCTGATCATATTCGTACCCTCACCCCCAAACTCAATCTTTGGTTCATTGACCATTCATGGAGTCATAACGGGGAAATCTATATTGGATAAGTCCCTAAGTTGTCCCAACGATATCCCAATATCCAATTAGGTTTTTGAGTCTTACTTTAAAGACTCGTTGTCCACTTCTTCAATTCAAAGCATATTTCAATTAAACTTTTACAATGAGGTAGTCAAATACGCCTCAACCCGCGTAGGCAATAGAAAAACACGCCTATAATTTGGAGCCTTCACTGGGGGGATTTTATTTTTAAAAAAAAATAGTGGATGAAACTAAAAAAATGCGATTCAGACTTGTTTTATACTTTTGAATAACATTACAATTTTGCATATGCATGGCTATTTTTCTTGGCCACTATAAAGGAAGTCGTTTATGCCTCATCAGCGCATGTTCTATGCGTGAGGCCACCCTCAGGGAGGTTTGCGCTTTGTCCCTCCAAAAAGCTTCCTGAGTGATAATGTTCGATCTTAGTCATAAGCAAACCTACCCAACCATGGCATTGTTCAATTGTTCCTGACTTGATACTGGAGTACGCCTTACACGTGGCCACCTATTTAAGCAAATTAAAGGTACGAAGCGTGGGATCAATCTGTTAGTCATTAACCCTTTTAAGCCTTAACCAAAGCCTGGCCATAGTATCAAACATAGATCTTGACATCAGGTTGCAACTGCATACTATTCTTGCCTACATTGAAGGAATATGTCCTTAAATATTCCCGACAATCACTAAATATAATAGGAATTATTATATAGATAATTAATTACGTTAGTTTAGTGATCACATTTACTTGCTAGAGAATCAATTATGGTTAGTGGGACAATATGATGGGACCCACAATTAAGCTAATGTAATCCTATGAGATTACACTTTGTAGTGACCAATTGAAGAAAGAAAATCGACCAAAGGGGGAAATTAGGGTTAGACTAGGTCTCTCACTAAATCTAATCTCCTACTATTATAAAAGGTTATAATAAGAGGGTGAAATAGAGCGTTCAGTTGGTCAGTAATATTCAAACTGAAAAGTAGAGAGAGAAACCCTATTCTTCTCCCTTGGAAAATCCGGTCACCCTCCCTAAAAAGTAAGAGAGTGAAATCTGTTCATCCTCTTCCATTCTAGCAGAAGTGGAAATTCAATTGGTGCTCGTGGACTAAGTACAGGGACAATAATTGGTGTTCTTTGATCTCTAACGCTTGCAATCCGGTGGAAAACAGCCTAAAAAGGTTGTATATTCTTTTTCGTATAATATGATTCATATTTATGTTATTTATGTGATCCTATGATAGATGTTAGAAAATTATTTCCTAAAAATCCGTTATGCATCAATATGTTCCTACAGTGGTATTAGAGCTAGCCTCTTGCATAATGTTTATATGATCATGTTCATAGACTTTTTTATTATTTTATTCAATTAAGAGAGGGACTCATTTATGGCTTAATTTGCATAATGAATATGGCGATATTAATTGATTGGAATTGTTTAAAATTTGTTTTAAAGTATAATACTGCTCAATTAGTTTGACAAAGATCCGTTGTTTTCACTAGTAAACCAATTATTCTTCTCACAACTTTCGGCTATCTAAAAAAAATCCCTTCATGCACCGAAGGTTAGAACTAATAATTTGGTTGTTTTTCTATCAAATTTTCGGATTTTTTCATGATAAATTTTGAATTCTTGTTAGATGTTATGTATAATAGAGATTATTAACATGATCTAAACAACCAAACTTTAAAATCTGATTTTAGATAGTTGTTGAATTCGAGATTTTGGCCCAAATAATCTCTGAAACCCGATTGTGAGCACATTTGCACAGTTAAAATTTTAGTTCTAATTCATGTTATTGTTGCACAAATTAAACAAGGGATTTTCGGCAACAATGGCTGGGTGGCGCATATCATCGGTGATGCCACGGTGGTCTGCGTCTGAGATGTGCACGGGTAGAAGGACCGGTTACTGGCGGTGGGCGGGCTTCGGCCTTCGCTGCGGTGGTGGGTCATGTGGCGGATTGACTCATGTGATGCGCCTGGTCACGGCCGGTTACAGGCGACCTTATCTTTGGGCTACCGACGGGCGGCCGTGGTTGGGCCGGGTCAAGCCACGCTAGGCGATTTAATCGGTATGGAAGGTTGCAGGTTTTCAAATTATTGAAGATATTGCAGTTGCTTAGCTGTACGTGATTTTGGGATTTGTTGGCTGATTTTCAGGGAAGGTCGTGGGTGTTACGGTTTTCTTGTGGCTGTGTGGCAGATTTTCATGAATTTTGAGAAAGTTGTTACTGCTGTTTTTACTGCATTTTAAATTTAAAAAAGAAATTATTTTCCAAATTTTGGTTTAAATTGAGCACAATTATAATTCCAATAATGTAAAAGTTTAACTAAGTTGACATGTTTAGGTAACCTCTCCCTTGAGAGATAGGGTTTCTTTTCTCCCTCGCGAAAAAGGTCAGCGCCCCCTTCTTGGGACTCGCTCCAACCAACTATGGTTGACGATCTACTCATTAAATGCTCCAATTTAAAAATTAGTGATGAAGAAAACGATGTGGTTGACTTAGGGGATTCCATTCCTCAAGAAATTGATGAACAAGTTTCCTTGATGCTTGTGGGGAAACTTATTACGGACCGACCTTTCAAGAGAACCATGACACATGCCTGGGCGGTTAGCCGGAAAGTTGTGATTCAGTCGGTGACGGCTAACTTATTTGTATTCCAGATTTTTCATTGGCGAGATAAAGAGAAAGTCTTGGAGGGTCGACCATGGTGCTTTGATCAAAGTTTGCTTGTTTTGAACGAATTGTCGGGGAATGAACAACCTGAAAAAGTCCCTCTTTCGTTCTTACCGTTCTGGGTACATATTTATCTTTTACCTTTTAACTGTCGATCTGATAAGGATTTGTGTGCTATTACTGCTACTTTGGGACATGTGATGACCATTGAACCGGATGCTCTTGGACTTAATAAATATAGACGAGTAAGACTGATGTTGGACATTAATAAACCTTTGCGTCGAACTCAAAAAATAAGAGGCAAAGATGGTAGAATTATAACAGTTGATTTTAAGTATGAATGATTACCTTTTTTTTGCTTCATGTGTGGGATGATGGGTCATGGGGAGAAGGACTGCCCTAGCTTGGAGGAGGATGAGACTAACTGTAATATGGGATGGGGCTTGTGGTTGAAAGCCTCACCTAGAAAAGGGAGGATAAAGTACTTGGAGGAAGAAGCACAAGTGATGGCGGGTCGCAAACTTACTTTTGTAGGAAAAACTATGCACAACTCTTCTTTGCGGGAACCAGTCGCAAGTGGAGGAAAGGGGGGAGGTAAGTTGCAGGGTGAGGAAAGATCGGATACGGAGTCACAAGGAAGTGTGGGGGAAAAGACAGCGGTGGTGTCTGAGAGGGATCGAATAGAGAAGCGGGTGGATGGGAATCAAGTGGTGCTGACTGGAGGGGAGAGCATGGGCGCTGCTGGGTGGGAGGATGCTTGTAGACATGCGAAGGAAGTCGAGGGTGAGAGAAGGGAGCACGGGGAGGAGGCAACTGATGTCGGTGTGAAAGGGGGGTTCAAGGAGGTCAAAAAGGTGGTGAGGCGGTTGGTACAACTAGTGTGGAGGAGTTGGCCCAGGGGCTATCCGTGGATAGCTCGCAAAAGGGGGAGGAGGGTTGGAGGCAGAGTGAGGAGAGGACTCCCATTTTTTCTATAGGAAGTGGGGTTATGGAGAAGCGCAATTCAAAGAAGATTGTGCGCAAAAGACAAGTTGGAGGGGGTACCACAGTGCATAAAAAGGGGAGTAAGTTGGAGGGAGGGAAAAGAAAAGAGCCAATGGGGGAGGACAGTAGTATGGATGGTTTTGATGTGTTCATGAGTGATGTTGACTTTGGAGGTAAGAAAATGAAGGTGGGTGATAATATTAACGGGAGGGTGATTTCTCTGACAGTAGCGGAGGTTGGCGAGAACCAACCCTGCGAAGGAAAATGAAAACCTTCAGTTGGAACTGCCAGGGTCTGGGCAACCCTAGGACAGTTAAAACTCTTCAATCCTGGTGTTGGAGAGAGCGCCCGAACATAGTGTTTCTTATGGAAACTATGATTGACTCGAAAAAATTACAGTTAGTAAAAGAAAAGTGTGGTTTTACTGATGGACTTTGCTTAAGTAGTGCGGGTTTGTCAGGAGGTATCCGTTTTTGGTGGCAAGATTTGGATGTGAGAGTTAAGTCTTTCTCTGCTCACCATGTGCTAGCGGAAGTGTGTGATGAGAATGGAGTGCCGGTGTGGGTGGTTGTGGGCATCTATGGGTGGGCGGATGCAGCTAGTAAGCATCTTACTTGGAGTTTAATGCGATCATTGAAGGATGCTACTTCTCTTCCTATTATGTTTTTCGGGGATTTTAATGAAATTCTCCACGCTTCGGAGAAAGAGGGGGGTGCTGTGAGGAGAGAGGGGTGTATTGATGCGTTCAGAGAGATGATGGATCTTTGTGAAGTTCATGATTTGGGCTTCAGGGGATGCTCTTTCACTTGGCGTCGAGGTAATGAGGAGGGGTCGATGGTGCGGGAAAGACTAGACAGATTCCTTGCTAGTGAGGAGTGGTGTTCTTTATTTCCTCATCATTGGGTTCGAAACTACCCTATCTACCGATCGGATCATGCTCCTATACTCCTTTATGCGGATGTAGTGTCTAGGAGATCGGTGCGCAATAAGCTCTTTCATTTTGAGGCCCTGTGGCTGTCAAATAACGAGTGTCAAGAGGTGGTTAAGGGGGCGTGGGGGTGTTCGGTTGGAGCGAGAATTGATGAGAGAATTAAGGAGTGTGTTGGGAAGCTGCGGGTGTGGGCTGCTGCGACTTTTGGGGACATTAAAAAGAAAATAAAACAAAATGAGGAGGAGCTTGAGATGTGGCAGAAGCGGGCGCCGGATAGTGTGATGGTCGAGAGTTGTAAAGGGCTTGTTGCGGAGTTAGATGAGTTGCATAGGTTGGATGAATCGTATTGGCACACGAGGGCTAGAGCGAATGAGATGAGAGATGGAGATAAGAACACTTCTTACTTCCATCATAAGGCTAGTCATAGAAAGAGGAGAAACTCGATTTTACAATTGCAAAATGAAGATGGAGTGGTGATGACTGATGAGGAGGATATTGGAGACATCATTACTGCTTATTTTTCTAACATTTTCTCTTCTTCTTCTCCTTCGGAGTTTGAGGATGCTCTTGCAGGTTTTCATCCAAAAGTTTCGAAAGAGATGAATCTCTCTCTTACTGTTGAGCCTACTATGGAAGAAATTCAAAGTGCCTTATTTCAGATGCATCCAAACAAGGCCCCTGGGATTGATGGTATGCATGCTCTCTTCTATTAGAAATTCTGGCACATTGTCGGTAATGATATTGTGGATTTTGTTCGAGATTGGTGGAATGGAAGGGTGGAGCTGGAGCCTCTAAACAAGACGTGTATTGTCCTTATTCCTAAATGTCAACACCCTACACAAATGGGGGATTTTAGGCCTATAAGCCTATGCACCGTTCTTTATAAAGTGATTTAGAAAATGATGGCAAATCGGCTGAAAACTTTCCTCTCTGATCTTATTACTGCTCATCAGAGTGCTTTTGTTCCAGGCAGGCTTATAATTGATAATGTTATGGTTGCTTTTGAAATTTTCCATTGCATGAAGCGCCAGAATACGGGGATAACATGTAGTATGGCTTTCAAGCTTGATATGAGTAAAGCGTATGATAGGGTAGAGTGGACTTTTCTGGAGAAGGTTATGGAGAGATTTGGTTTTTGTGCAGGATGGAATGAGCGTATAATGTCATGTCTGTCTACTGTATCTTACTCATATAAACTGAACGGAAAAGTAGCAGGAAGTATTATACCATCGCGGGGACTTCGGCAGGGAGATCCGTTGTCCCTGTATCTTTTTCTCCTGTGTGCAGAAGCTTTCTCGGCGCTTTTGGCTAAGGCAGCTTCGGAGGGTAAAATTCATGGAGCTCAGGTTTGTCGTTCTGCTCCGCGGATATCTCATTTGTTTTTTGCAGATGACAGTATCCTTTTCACTAGAGCTACACTTCAGGAATGCTCTGTAGTGGCTGATATTCTCAGTACGTATGAAAGAGCATCTGGGCAAAAAATTAATTTCAGTAAATCTGAAGTGTCTTTTAGTAAGAATGTGGAGATGAGTAAGAGAACGGAAATCCGCAACATGTTTGGAGTGCGTGAGGTTGAGAGACATGAGAATTATTTGGGGCTCCCGACAGTGATTGGCAGATCTAAAAAGATGGTGTTTGCGGTGCTTAAGGAGAGGGTTTGGAAGAAATTACACGGATGGAAAGAGAAGTTATTGTCTCGTGCAGGTAAAGAGGTGTTGATCAAATCTGTCATCCAGTCTATTCCAACTTATATGATGAGTTTGTTTCGCATCCCGGATGGTGTGTTGGAGGAAATACATTCTATGTGTGCCCGTTTTTGGTGGGGAGCAAAGGGAACTGAACGAAAAATGCATTGGGTGAGTTGGGAAAAACTGTGCCTGCCTAAGTCTTACGGGGGAATGGGGTTTAGAGATTTAAAAGTCTTTAACCAAGCTCTTCTTGCTAAGCAAGGGTGGCGATTAATTTGTGATACAGGCTCTTTAGCTTCTTTGGTTTTACAGGCTCGATACTATAAGAATGACACCTTTGTGGAGGCTCGGAGGGGCTATGATCCTAGTTATATATGGCGTAGTATATGGGGTGCAAAGTCTCTCCTTTTAGAAGGGTTGAAGTGGAGAGTTGGTGATGGAGAAAATATTCGAGTCTGGGATTATGCGTGGATGCCGGGGGATTCATCAACATTGGTTCCGACACCAAATTTAGAGAGTCCAGCGGATCTCCGAGTGGCCGAGTTATTAGATGAAAAAAAGTGCTGGAATGAGGCAGCTTTGGCCTCCCATTTCACGGAAGAGGATGCGGCTGTGATTTACGAAATTCTGGTGAGTGAAAGGCAACCAAATGATGTTCAATATTGGTGGCCGACAAAGGATGGATTATACACTACAAAGTCGGGGTATTGGCTTGGTAGATTGGGTCCCATTCGGGGGTGGGCGAATTGGTTTGGAGGGCAGCATGCTGAGACATGGAAGATTATATGGCGCCTCGGGGGACCTTCAAAACTTAGTCATTTCTTGTGGCGCGCTTGTATGGGTGCTCTGGCCAAAAGAGGGAGACTAACGGATGGCATATCGTGGATGATGGGGTGTGTAGCCATTGTGTGGGTCAAGATGACTCTATTATTCATGCTATCTTTGGGTGTTCTATTGTGGCTTCTATATGGGATTCTTCATCTTTCTCTCAACATCATGGGGATGCACCATCAACATCTTTCATTGAGCTGTTCATGTGGATGCACACGCATTTATCAAGCTCGGATTTTTTGGCTTTTGTTGGGCGTGCGGGGGCAGCATGGACTTATCGCAATTCTGTGCTACACGATGAGCCATGGAGTAACAAGGAGGTTGGTGTGCTGGGTTTTATGCGCTTAGTGCTGGATTTCAAGGAGTATGTTGGGGCTGTTGTGGTCCACTCAGGTGGTACGACGTCGGTGTTATCTAGGCCTCGATGGATGCCACCTAGCGCAGGTGCGATTAGAATTAATATTGATGCTGCGGTGATGGATGGCGTGGGTGTTGGGCTGGGCGTGGTGATGCGAGATTCAGGCGGGGTCGTGTTAGCAGTAGCTGTGCGACGTTGCCAAGCTCGTTGGCCTGCAGCTATGGCAGAAGCTCAAGCTGCCATTTTCGGGCTTAAAGTAGCCCAAAGGTTGGCCTACTCCTACATTGAGCTTGAAACAGATGCGTTGAATTTGGCAAGAGCTGTTGATTCGAAGAAGTTTGGAAGGTCCCCTCTTGAGCTTTTATATGAAGATGTTTTTATGTTAGGTGTTAATTTTTCCTCTTTTTCTATTTCTCATGTTAAAAGGGGTGGGAATACGGTGGCTCATCTAGTTGCTAGATGTAATCCGGTTAATGGTGTTGAAGAATTATTTGTTGGACCTTTTCCGCAAGGTATCTTAAATATGGCGGAGATGGATTTGTGTTAATAAAATGGTTCACCGTTTCCCTTCAAAAAAAAACTAAGTTGACATGTTTACTATTAATTGTTAATGACATGTTTTATTTGCTTATTGATTGTTAATGAGTAACTATTTAGTATTTATTTTATTTTAATATTATAAATGCATGGATGTTTAATATAATATGTAGAGTTTTTTGTCAGAAACAACCTTTTATAAGTGTCATTTTGTGAGAAACAACCTTATAAATTTTTTTCTGTGAGAAACAACCTTTGAATGAGTTTTTCTTGTGAGATCAGACCAGGTGACCATTTTCCGGTATTGACTTCAGTTTTTCGGCCTTGACTTTTGTTTTACCCCCTTTCCCTCGCTTTTTTTACCCACCCACCACCCCTCCCCCAACCCCTTTCCCCTCACCACACCCCGGCCCCATCACCCCCACCCTTCCCCCCACCCCAAAGCCCCTCTCCCCCTTCCCCCACCCCATGCCCCCTGCGGCCCCCTCCCCTAGTCGCGCAGAACCCCTCCCCTCCCCTTCTTCGCAGTCTTCATTATTCTACACGCAATTTCTCCTCTATTTCTTCTTCTTCCCTTTGCCTCGAGTTTTCCGACGACGAATATCGTCGGAGGAGAGAGTCGCGCGATAACATTACGGTTTTGTTGGTGGATTTTACAGGCCCAACACCCATCCCCCCACCCCCCTTCGAAAAGAGAAGAGCAAGGAAACGGAGAAGAGAAGGCGGCGACGAAGGGATGGTCTGTCTGGGCAAAGAAGAGCAAGGGAACTGTCACGCACGATTGCGGGGGAGGGGGTAGGGGGTGGGGGAAGGGGGGGGGGGCTTCCTGGGGGTCTGGAAGGGGGGGGGGCTTTGGGGGTGTGGGGGGGAAGGGGGAGGGGGCTTCGGGGGGCTTGGAAGGGGGAGGGGGCTTTAGGGGGTCTTTGGGGGAAGGGGGAGGGGAGGGGTTTGGGTTTGGCGGGGAAAGGGGTTGGGGGGAGGGGTGGTGGGTGGGTAAAAAAGAGAGGGAAAGGGGGGTAAAAAAATGTCAAGGTCGGAAAACTAAAGTCAATGCCGGAAAATGGTGACCTGGTCTGATCTCACAAAAAAACGCATTCAAAGGTTGTTTCTCACAAAAAAAAAATTATAAGGTTGTTTCTCACAAAATGACACTTATAAAAGGTTGTTTCTGACAAAAAACTCTAATATGTATGATATTATGTTTTGCATGTTGGGACTAGTATGGCCTTAAACTAGGATAGAAAATACGATATACGCATCGTTAAATTTTATGTAAATTTAATACGATCTGCTTATCGTTTGTATTTTAGTAATTTAAATTTCAGTTTTTAAATTATAAATTATTTATGTAATCAAGAATGAAGTTCCATGGAGAATCAAGGATGGAGATCCGTGAAGTTGAATTCATGAAGAATAGCTTTCCTAGATTTAGGAGCCATACTAGGATCACTTTTAATTATCCTTATATTTATTTATACGTTTATCATGTTTAAATGCTTGCTTAAGTTTATATGTGTGGTTATTTATGTTATGTGCTCACTTTTAATTAACCAACATAGTAAACTTAGCTCCCCAACATGTAATATTGAGTTTAATTGCTTTTCCAAACACCTATAACGCCTTAGATAGTGGGGTATGTTTTTGAAACTTACATGTTAATGTTTGGTTTAACTCAACAAGACTATCAAAAGATTCAGTTTTAGGTTTCGAAGCTAAGAGATAGGAAATAAACAAGGAGATGTCGTCCTGTCTACCAAGAATTATAAGAAGTTATAATTAGTAAATTGTTTACTTACCTCAATCAGTATAAATTAAAGGCAATGCCACAGTCTGTTTGATTATAGTGGGAGGGGATCTTGGTTATTACTTTATTCAATGGGGAAATTTATTTTGAATAAGGTTTAGTAGTTATTAAATTGTTTAATTTCTACCATTGATAAACAATTGATTGAATTCTTGCTTTATTATGCGTTATAGCAATCATGTCTAGTAACAATAACAACAACTCTGTCTTTAACTTGCACGAATTCCTTGATAAGGAAAAACTAAATGCTGAGAATTTCCTAGATTGGGAAAGAAATTTAAGAATCGTTCTCGGAGCTAAGGGAAAAGAAAGTGTTCTTGACACTCAATGCTCGCCAGTCCGAAAGGGCTACAAGGCCGACACTCATAGATAATTATGTGCCTGTCACATGTCTTATGCTTGTTTGTATGGATCCTGATTTTCAATAACATTTTGATGGGATGGATGCCTATACAATAATCCAACAATTGAAATCCATGTTTTAGAAACAAACGAAGGTTTTATGTTGCCGAATTTGATGCCTCTGAAAAGCTAAAGGTCAAGCCTAAGGCAAAGGTAGCGACACTGCATGAGTGCTTCTACTGCCATAAGGTAGGCCATTAGAGGAGGAACTCCTCGAAATATCTGGAGGACAAGAAGTCAGGCGCTTCATCGTCAGGTATTTATGTTATAGAGATTAACTTATCTACTTATACTTCATGGGTATTTGATACTGCGTGTGGATCTCACATTATTTATAATGTACAAGCATTAAGAAGAAGTAGGACGTTGAGCAGAGGAGGGGTGGGCAATGGAGCATGAGTTGCTGCCTTGGCTGTGGGAGATTATAGTCTACCTTTGCCTTCTGGTTTAGTTTTAGAACTTCATAATTTATTATGTTCCAACTATTACCAAGAATATTGTTTCGATTCCGGTTTTGAATTCGGAAGGTTTTTCATTTCAGATCAAGAATAATTGTTGTTCTACTTATTTGAATGATCTATTCTATGTCTCAGCAAAGTTAGCCAATGGTTTGTATGTTTTAGACTTAGAAACTCATATCTATAACATAGACAGCAAGAAACATAAATCAAATGATTCCAACCCTATATACTTATGGCATTGTCAATTAGGCCACATAAGTTCAAAACGAATTGAGAAACTTCAAAAAGATGGAATTCTCAAATCATTTGATTTTAAATCATTTGATAGTTGTGAGTTTTGCTTGATGGGGAAAATGACGGTCTCCTTTCACTTGGTTTCGGTGAGAGGGCCAATGACCTCTTAGCTCTCATACATACCGATGTGTGTGGACCTATGAGTACATTGGCCGGGGAGGGTATAGTTACTTCATAACTTAACCTGATGATGTAAGCAGATATGGATATGTTCACGTCATGCGGCATAAGTCGGAATCCTTTATAAAGTTCAAAGACTTCTAAAATGAAGTACAAAACCAGCTTGGGAAGAAAATTAAGGCATTACGATCTGATAGTGGTGGCGAATATTTATCTCAAGAATTTGGGGATCATTTGAAGGATTGTGGAATTGTTTCACAATGGACTTCACCAGGAACAACACAGTTAAATGGAAATTCTGAAAGGAGGAATCAGACCCTATTAGATATGGTTCGATCAATGATGAGTCTTGCTGATCTTCCCATTTCTTCAGGGGATATGTGCTTGAAACAACAACATTCACACTTAACAGGACTCCATCTAAAGAAGTAGAAAAGACACCATTTGAGATATGGAAAGAATTTTCTCCTAAATTGTCTTTTCTAAGGGTTTGGGGTTGTGAGGTTTATGTAAAACGTTTACAATCTGATAAACTATCACCCAAATCCGACAAGTGTCTTTTTGTGGGATATCCAAAAGAGACCAAGGGGTATTACTTCTATAACCAGAGCGATAACAAAGTGTTTGTTGCTCGCGATGGTGTCTTTTTGGAAAAAGAGTTTGTTTTCAAAAAGACAAGTGGGAGTAAAATATTTCTCGAAGAAGTTCGAGATGAACAACAACCCGATGAGGTTTGCACCTCATCAGAGGCTGCCCAGCATGAAAATTCTCAGGAGGTGGTGCATTCCATTCATGAACCTCCTACCGTCCCACTTGGAGTTGATTCATGCGAAACTTCTGAGCCAATTGGCGAAGAAACTTCTTCTGTTGTTCCCCAACATAGGTCTAGTAGGACCATCATTCTGTCAAAGATATATAATAATTTCCTTTTCACAGAAAGTTCTGAAATAACGATTTTAGAATCTGAAGAACCTACTAGCTACAAGGATGCTTTGGAGATTCAGGACTCCGAAAAATGGCTTGAGGCCATGAAATCTAAATTGGATTCCATGTTTGAGAATCAAGTATGGGACTTGGTTGATTTGTCTGATGGGGTAAAATTTATTTGTTGCAAATAGTTTTCAAATTGAAAACAGACAAGGATGAAACATTAGTGTTTACAAGGCAAGGTTCGTAGCGTAAGGGTTTAGACAAGTTTATGGTATTGAATATGATGAAACCTTCTCGCCAGTAGCCATGCGAAAATCCATTAGGAAAATCCTTGCGATTGCTGCCTTTCATGACTATGAAATATGGTAAATGGATGTTAAAACTGCTTTCTTAAATGGGTTCTTGAAGAGGACGTGTACATGACACAACCTCAAGGTTTTAAAGATCCAGAAAATCCAAGGAGGGTATGCAAGCTTAAGAAGTCCATTTATTGACTAAAGCAAGCATCCAAGAGTTGGAACCTCAGATTTGATAAGGCAATTAAGGAATTTGGCTTTCTCATAAATAAAGAGGAATCTTGTGTTTACAAGAAGTTAAGTGGGAGTAGTATTACCTTTCTGGTCTTGTATGTGGATGACATACTTCTCACAACAAATGATTAGGCTATGCTTGAATCAGTCAAAGAATGGCTTAAGAATTGTTTCTCTATGAAAGACTTGGGAGAAGCAGATTATATCTTGCGAATTAAGATCTATAGAGATAGGTCGAAAAGGCAAATTGGACTTAGCCAAGAGACGTATATTGATAAGGTTCTTACGAGGTTCAAGCTTGAAAACTCTAAAAGAGGTTGCATTTGTTGAGTCCCTCACAGGTGGTTCTAAGCCAAGAATTGTTTTGAACGATGACAAACGGCTGCAGGGAACAGTTGATATTACAGGTGGTTCTAAGCTGTTAGAAAATAACTGAGAAACCAATTGTTCCTGACTGTATACTGAAACAATCAAAAGACTATTTGCTATGATATATATTCTTGTGTAGCAAGCAGGTAATTCCAAAAGTTTAAGCTAGGAGGCCCTTTCGAAGATGTTTGAGGAAAAGATAAATTTCTACATTGTTGATTCAAGGGAAGTTTCAAGGATTGAAGTGCATGAAGATAGTTTAGGATTCTTTAATTGATTCATCTTAGGTCTTCATGTAATATTTGCGTATGTATGATATTTCTAGTGGAATTGTTTGTGTTGTTCTTAAGTGTGAAGCAGTAGGGTTCTGAATATGGGAACCAGTTGGTTACATATTCAGAACACTACTAAGTAGGTTAACAGGTCTGGATACCAGTTACCTTACTAGGTGATTGAGCTGGCTGTTTTAGAAAAGATTTTCGGGAAAATATCTTCTCAAAAACTTACCATAAGAAATGTTTACCAGCCTTTAGTATTATAATTCACTAGTAGAAAAATGCTCAAATGCTCCGGTTAAAAAGCCCACAAATGCTCCGTATTTGACCCGTAGCAGACGTCATACGAGCATTTGAGCATTTTACAAATGCTCCGGTTGAAAACCGGAGCATTTATTAGCTCAAATGCTCCGGTTGTAATAAAAACCGGAGCATTTGCGAATAATATTTAGTAAAAAAAGATCAAATGCTTCGGTTATCAAGGGAAAACCGGAGCATTTGTTCCAACAAGTGCTCCGGTTTTGTTCAACAACCGAAGCATTTGTGATTTTTGGGAGAAAAAAAATTATACCTGCTACCAGCAGGGGGTAGCAGATGGGGGTGACATTATACCTTTTTTCCCTTTTTCTTTTTCATTTTTTCTCTTCCAACAAAAACCCCTTCAAACAACTACTAAATGCCTATACAATTGTTCAACAGGACATAGTAAAAGTTGCACTAAGGAGAAACGGAATAATGTCTAAGTAACATCATGGCCATTAAACATCCTATTGTTTAGGTTTGGGTCTGTACTAGTTTTTCCTGACAATTACAAAAACTGCAGAAAGAAAATATAGTGACATTTTCAGCACATATCATTCAGTCGATAATCAGCACATATCATTTAGTCGATAATCAGCACATATCATTTAGTCGATAAAACACCCCCTGTTACGACATCATTGCAAAGAATGGCAAGAGGGTGCCCTCGTGATCCAAACGCCTTTCTAAATTTAGTGTTGGCCTCTCACTAGCCGTAATGAACGACAAAGAAAATCCCACTGTTATTACAACTCCATATAATACAGATTTATAGATGCACAAAAACGTCAGGGGAAAACGTAACAAAAAGCAAAATCACATCCATAAGGGAGCAGTGCAAAAAGGAAAGACGGGAAAAAGAACAAAAGATTACTGTCAATATGCTTCACTATCATACTTTTTCATATTCAAAGGTGCTGCATATAGAGAAATCAACGGGAACAAAGGAGCCAACTAGCAAATTGCTATCAAAATATGCTGTATTTTCAAGCAATTATGTGAATTTAACATATGCTGTATCAAACATCAGATATCAAGCATAGTTCCATTTCTCCATGAACTGAAATATAAGAACTAAAAATAGCTAAAACAATATGTATCATACTAGCACCTGGGAGAAGTGGAGGGAACCTATAGGAATGCAAGCCACTCCTATCAAAATGATGCAGGAACCCAACAGTAGGCCATCAGGTGGAGGTCTACCATACCACCATTGAAGAGATTCAAAAATGGCTTCACGACAAAACCAGACAGCCAAAGCAACCACAAAAGCATGCATATATCCTTGCCAACATTTCATCTTTGAGGCTGTTTTTGACTTGTCCCTGCAAGATGCAACAGGAGATAGTTCATTGACTCTCAGCAGAAGTAGCAAAGTTCAAGATAAAACTTATGGAAAGGGATTGAGAACAAGTTGATACTTTTAAAGCACTTTGGCACATTAAACCTACAATAGGCAAACCGTAACAACACAGAAGATAAATAACAGAAAAGATGAAGATAATCAGGACAGACATTAATTTTGATTACCCCTTGCATCAAAAACTAGTTAAATTCATAAACTTCTGAATTCACTAGTGACTTCACATAAAAGAGTTATTTCATCTGCACACTAACAAACACACACTCACAAACAGGGAGTGAGAGATTTAAAGTGAGATTACTCCATCAAATATTCAATAACCAAATAGCAGCAGTAAACACAATAAATTTCTCCTTTCCCGTCTCGGATAGCTCGATTGCATCGGATTATCGAAATTATCGAAGAAATGATGTAAATTAAACAAAAGTAAATAAATCACCAAACGCCCCTTGTCCAGATCTGCAAAATCATCCAGCACAAATTCTCTAGAAAAGGATTATGAGATATTCTACATTGTTGCTATAACTCCTACAAAGATTTTTGTCAAACTCATAAGAAAAAAAAAAGGAATATTAATAAGGGTGTGATCTTATGAAATGGAAACTAATCTCAACATACTCTACATTTTATATAAATTCTAACATGTAAAAGGTTGGATGCAGCAGGAACATAGACAGTGGAAGATATGAGATAACTGCAATTTAGAATATTTCATAAGGAATTTGTTATGTTCATGATATTTTTCCAAAGGATGAAATGAAGTATCTACATCACAATATATTTTCTAGCAAAGCCCTCAATTCAGTCTCGTATATGAAAATCATCACATTAAAGATCCTAAAATTTCATATTAAATGGTGGCTTGTCTTTGGTTGCACTAATCCACTAACTAGAGAAAGGATCCAATCTTTATTAAAATTATGATATGGTCAAAAGAACCTACCTGATCCAATGTTTGCACCATAATACATTGGCATTGTACAGCAACCTCACGCTTTCTGTAGCAATAGGAAACAAAGGATTGGTATCATTAGCTCCAAACATGCTCCTGAGAAAAACCATCCAACCAAGTGTTAACACTCTATATTAGGTCACTGCATATGTTGTAACAAGTCCTAAACATCAAATAAAAGAAGCAAAACTAATTAAAAATACATATGCCACATTTAGAAAAGCACATAATATCCTGAAACACAAGGAATAGATCTAAAACTGGACAAACATCTCTCTGTCCCCATCAATCCCTTCCTTCAAGACAAGGCCGATCAACACAAGACAAATTGATTTATACATATCAAGCACTGTATAAGGAAGAGCATAGCATATGTGATAAGAAACTATAACTATAAATATAGCACAAACAAAATCAAGTGGCACAATGCGAATAAGATCAACTTCATCAAGCATTCTGTTTCACAATAGGGGCAATCGCCTTGTGATGGCGAGCAGCTTATTCTATTTTCCAACTTTCTCCCCTTACAGCTCAAAGGTAGTTTAAATACTTATCTTATCCCAAAAAAATTTAATAAAAAAAATCCTAGAGAAAGGAAGTGAAGAAAAATGTATAAAGCTATAGTAGTGCCTCATAAGTCTTTTAAGTATCTTATAATGAGAGTTGAATCGAGCGAGGAAACGTGGCAAAGGAAGTATACTAGAATGTTTACAGGCAAGAAACAATATAAGAATATATACAAGTGTACTGTACTTTATAAATCGAGCAGCGTGCAGCGATGCAACAACGGGGAAGTAGAACAAAACTCAATTCGCAGCTCTGTAAGCCTACTTCCAACAGCAGCCAGAACTTCAAGTGAACCATGAAAACACTCCACCGAAGCTAAGCTTTATCAAGAAAGCACTAATAATACAAATTAATCTTAAATTGAATTGATGTGAAACTCGACCTTCTCATTACCCGCCCTTAGAGCGAGTCTATCGACGAGATAGGTAGCAACAACTATCTGTCGCCTGGTCATATCATTGCTTGTAAAAGCCTTTGTATATGCCTTGAATGTAGTCCTGCATTGAACATAAGCAAGCAATTGAGAAAACCATTCAAAGCTCAAAAAAACTGCAAACATGGAGGTGAAATCCCTACAAGGCAGCTACCTTCAACTTCCTTGCTTTCTCATATTTCTGCCTGTCACTTTGCCCCTTCAATGTACCGCTAGCCGCCAAGAATACGTACATGAACTCTTTCTAGTTTATGGGATCAATCCAATAAGCTAACCATGTAACTGTGTTGTGACACCTTACTTCTTTCTAGCTAGCAACAAAGATGAAACTTCTTAAATGCATATTCTAAAAATCAACGAAAATGGGAACAAACGGGAAGCATTCTATTTTATTTAGACACGTAATTAAAATATTAAACCAGCACCTCGACCGGGGATAGGTCATTTTGGAATCGGAGCATCCTTTCATATATTTATAACAATGTCACTTGGATAGATACGCTTCTTAAGTTTTCCCATCTGCAACACGACAATTAAAGTTACGACTTAAAACATTAAGTTAGTCCATTAAGTCAAGATACAAAATAGAAACGATGACAACCTTGGGATGCTTGCCGCGGCCACTAAACAGCCCAGGAGGCTCAACTCTAAAGTTGCCCACCTGTAAAAAAAGAGTAACAAGCATAGCATGAAGAGTCAAATTTTTAACACATGAAACACAAACAACAAGCAACTCTTGTACAACACTCGAGCACTTGCCTTTTGTAGATGATAATGGATTGCCCTTTTGAAAGGTGAAATCTTCAACATCGAGCGGGCATTTCGCATCAAGCGTAGTAAATCAAAACTTAAACTCTCCATCACACGGACTGAGAAAATCATCGGCACATTCGATTTCAAGGCACACATGTACTAAACACAAACTTTAATGAATTCAAATTCATGACCAAAAGCAATCTATATATCTCAAACAAAGAGCTTTGAAATCACCACTGCTATGTGTCCTCTTAATCAAATGTTCAAAACTTCAAACACATCCGTGAATAAAATGTCAACTAAGTTTAAGACTTAAAGTGAGGTATGAGACAAGAAATTCGAAAGATTAAACCCTAAAAAATCAAAGAAATTGGGAAGATAATAGTAGTCCGATTAACCATTATCCTATCCAATGTTTCCTGCACAACCCTCTCAGGTTCAGCATTTAGTCACTTGTAGCATTGAAGATGGCCCTTGCTATGGCTACTCTCTGCTTTAGTCCTCTATAAAGCTGAGTTCCATGCTCACCAACTAAGATCTCTTCATTCTCATCAACAAATCATACCAATCACTGAACGAATTATGGCAAAACAAAATTCGCATAATAAATTTTCAAATCTCAAAGTTTAGATTTGGAAGAATAAAAATTTAAAAACCCTAGAAACACAAAAACTGCAAAACTCTAACAATTAAATAATCAATCACAACATAGCTAGCCATCAAAAACAAACATAAAAATCAAGAAATTCGAGCAAAAAAGGGGCAAATCGAAAAGCCCTAATTTGGATTCTAGGGTTCGAATTTTCGAACAAAATCAATTAGAAATAGTAAAAAAAAAGAAAACAAATTCACGAACGTAAAAGTAGCATTTGACCTTGCCAAGTTGACCTAGGGCGTTGAACACCGACGAAGCTTAAGGCGTTGAGCCAAGATGTCACCTAATCTGAGACTAAAAGATGCAGAATTTTGACCATAGTCGGGGGTTGGACGCCGACCAAGCTTCTAGGGCAGAAAAATCACAAACCTGAATGAACGGTGCGAAGATATGGAGAGGGCATAAACTCTGGTGAGCTTTGGCAACGCAGCAATGACGGGCTTCAATCCTCACACAAAACGGATGAGAGAGAGAGAGAGCGATGCTGAAGAACCACCATCGCCGCCGCCTCCTACCGCGGTGCTGAAGAACGGCGCTGAAGAACCAGTAATCAGACCATCTAGAAAAGACATCAAGATCTGAAGAGAGAAAAAAAATTAGGGGCGTGATGAGACAGATAGAGAGGAACTCGTGAAAGGGAGAAATAAATCTTCTTCGATTTCTAGGGTTCAAGTTTTAGAACAAAATAAATCAGAAATCGAAAAAAAAATAAAAAATCGAGCCACTTACTTTGAAGAATGGGTGAACTGCGAGTGAAAATTGAACTGGAAACCCTAGAAATGGGGGATCCATCCGAATTCAGAGCTTCTACGAACGTTTTAGGGATTTTAGTATGAAAATCAAGGTGACAATAGGGAGATGGAGAGAAGGAGGGCAGAAATGGAGTAGTTGGCGTTTTAGTGGCTGAGTATGGAAAGAGATGAAGACGGGATGAGAGAGAAAGAGAAACCAGTTTAAGGGAGTTACTGGGGGGAGCAGTAATTTCATTAGCAGAGGGAGGGAGGTAGGGGGGAATTAATTAGTAATAAAAAAAAGAACAGCCAAATGCTCGGGTTGATTGACTAGAGGCGCGGAGCACTTATTCACAAATGCTTGTGTTGATTAGTCAACCGGAGCATTTGACATCAAATGCTCCGGTTGACTAATCAACACAAGCATTTGTGAATTTTTTTTATTAAAATTTTCACAAATGCTCGGGTTGATTAGACAACCAAAGCATTTGATAAGTAGCAAAAGCAGTTTTTTCCACTAGTGATTCAATATTTACTTGCCTTAAAGCGTGTGCATATCTTGGATAATATATGTCCTCTGAGAAAGATATTGTTCAAGATATACTTTCCATGACTTAGGATTATTATATCTTTGATATCTTGAGTTAGGGCACCTCCAAAGGATAGACTTAGGTATATAAATACTGAATCATGATTCTCCTTCACCCTTGATGCTCTCCTAGATTTTATTGAGTATTTTTGAGAGCCTTCACAAAGAGAACAGATAAATAGTTTCTTAAAATAGAGTACCATCTCATAGAGATTTACATTACTCTTTGCTTGTTTTGTAAGAAAGCGTGAGTTAAGAGAAACTGATTGTATTGAATCTCTAACAAAGGGGTTAGAGTTTGGCTAGTGTTTGTAAGTTCATTCACGAGTTCTTGTGAGTTCAAGTGCGAAGTCGCACACTAGAGTTAGTGTGGGGTGTGTTGTTTCCTTGGAATAAGGGAAACAGGAGAGTATCACTTGTTTGGCTGAACCTCGATAAATTTGGTGTGTTCTTTATTGTTTCGAGTTCAAGTGTTTCTGCTGTCAGGAACCAGCCCAACTAGTTCCCCTTTAAATCGAAAGAATTTGAATTTGGTACCAGATCGTTTAAGTACTCAATTCACCCCCCCTCTTGAGTATATTGCAAACCTTCACCATTCCCATGCAACATGGCATAACACTTGACAAGACTCAGTGTCCTTTGGGTCCTGATGAGATCAAGCGCATGAGAAGTGTACTCTATGCTTCAGCAGTAGGTGCCATTATGTATGCTATAGTATGCACTCGACCGGATCTTGCATATGCTTTGAGTATATGCAGCAGATACCAATCAAATTCAGGGGATGCGCACTGGATGGTGGCGAAGAATATCCTTAAGTACTTGCGAAGAACAAAGGATAACTTCTTGGTATATGGTTCAGATAATGTTATTGATAATATAACATATGTACATTGCGCCCAATTTTTAACACATTAGATCTAATTTTGGTGATTACTTAATTAAAACACAAGATAAATATGTACCTATATCAGTTGTCATCTTAATAGGCGTGAATTAACTAATTTGCAAGTCTGATTTAGCAAACAATAATATATTAGGTGATCATTCAATTGCAATAAAAAAGGCATCATAGTATTCAAAGCATATAAAAAATTATGAAAATAATTATGAGAAGAGAATAGAAAGATTGAACAAAATTTTTACAAGATTGCATCTTTAGTTTTAATTCGGTCGTACATCATGAAAATTAAATTGTTAGTATTAAAGGAGTTAGATTGGAGTTGGCCCTCAGGAATTATACCTTTCACTAGTGGAATAAATCCCAACTAATCCGGTCAATTTGAGATTAGAAGGGATAAAGTTCACAGAAACCCTAGTCGCAGAAAATAGAGACGATTAAAAAGAGAAATAGAAGAAGCTTGTAAACCGAAGAAGCTTGTAAAACCAAATAATCGAGCTTGAAAAAGCTCCAATGGAGGAAAGAAAGAGCAGAGGGAAAAAGAGGAGAGCGTGATATGTCGAGCGTTAAAGAGAGTGTGATATGACAGGAAATAATTATATTAGTTTGCACATATAACATGTTATTACACCCAAGACGCACTCAAAGGATATACATTGAACATTAAACAAACTCATCTCTTATGATCTCTCTCAATATTTTATGCCATTTGTTCAAGCTTAACAATCAATTCATACTTTCATTGTTCTTTAATTATTCCTTATTTAATTCAATCATCAAAGGCTAGTGAGTCATAGGTCACTATTCAACATATTTCGGCCTTACTAGAATTTGTCCAAAACAAATACCAGATTCACATATCCGAAAATTTTCAGGTCCGAGCGGATCCAATATCCGAAATTGCACACTGCCATAAACCATGTGTGGGACTCACTTTTTTTGTTTAAAGAGAAGTAGATTAATGGGTCAATTGGTTCAAGATATGGAATGAAAAGTGAACGGACACAAATAAAGTGGAATTGCAACAAAAATGGTTACCTTTTATTGATTGTTGGTTCAAGCCAAGAAATGAAAATAAATGATAAACATGACCACCAATTAGTGAATTTTGTTACTTGAGATGGAGGGAAAGGTAATAAATTAAGGAAATCCATTACCATCAAGGAATGATAATTGATTGATGAGTAGTTAAATCAAACAAGAAGAAAGAGAATTGCTAATCGATTCCGTTTCTTAGAGTCCAAAAATAGTGAACCAAAAGACCCCTAAAATAGAAACAAGCATAGAAAATAGAAAATAGAAAATAGAAATTAGAAGTTAGAAAGAGAGAGTCGGAGACTGAAGCGCCCGCAATAAGAGGCATGCTTGACCTAGGGGTGTCAAAACAGGTTCTCAAACAGGTTCTGGGTATACCCACGGTGAACCGGTCGGACCGGACAGTCGGGATTCGATTGTTAGTGCCCCAGTCATGATTGGTCGGGTTTTGTTCAATTGGGTCGAACACATTTGAATCATTGGATTCTGGGTGCTTGGACAGTCCGAGCGTTCCATTTACAAGTCGATCCATTCCCGGATATGATCGCCCGTTGACATTTTTTTTGCCGGGTTTGCGCAGGTCGTATTTAGGTTTCATGTACGATTGAGTTAAGTCAAATGTACTCGGGTTGAATTTGTAATGACCTTAGTTCGATCATTGTGAAACATCGGGTCCATTCGCTATTGAACGTCAAATCAACTTCAGGTAACTCCTGATCAGGCCATCTTGATTTTGTTATGGATTTTGTAAACGAATCATATTAATAAAAGTATTAAGATCCATATATATACATATGTGTGTGTGCGATAAATATATGGATGACAACGAAAAACCAATAAAAACACTATATTGATTACCGTGATGTTTAGAGTAATAATAATAGTAATAGTAACAAGGCTAACAATAGCAATAGTAATACAAATAAGAACAGGAATACTAACAATAACAATAACAATAACAATATAAATACTAATATGTTGAATCATTTTAATATAAGATTGATATCAAAATAATTGTAAAACCAATCTAATACTCTATTGATTATAAATTAGTATAACGACTCTTAATATGTTATAATATTATAACAAATGACAATCATACATTCATATGTTTACAATGACGGTTCATATGAGGCCTAAGTGATTATAACGAGGGTTCATATGTTCCAAGCTTTATATAAATGATTTATTATTATAAGCATTATGATTGATATATAAGTTTGTAAATAGCTATGAGGATAAGGAGAATAATAAACATTTCTATCAATATGTATGTTTAATCATTTTAGTATAAAATTGGTATCAAAATAATTGTAAAACGAACCTAATACTCTATTGATTATAAATTAGTATAATGACTCTTAATATGTTATATATAATACTATAACAAATGACAATCATACATTCATATGTTTACAATGATGGTTCATATGAGGTTTAAGTGATTATAACAAGTACTTGCTAGTTACTATATAGTTGGATTAAAACAAGTTGTTATTATTAGATAAGATCAATATAATGAATGTATGAATGTAAGTCGATAGTTCAAGATAACAATACTCCATTTAAGTTCATCATCTTTCTGATGATAATATAACAAACAATCACTATCAACTCAATGAAGTTCATATATATAAGTTATATCGTTACACTATAAGTTCACTAAATAGATATTATAAACAAATAATTACATAATTGAGTGATATTTGCATACGTAACACTATAAAAATACTAGCTTAAGAAGTAAATCACTATAGAGTTGTAGAGCTTTCCTTAATAGGAGACATTGAATAACATAGTTTATTATAACATATAGGGAGGTTTGTTAAATTACTTTATCTTTTTGCATTTTAACAAGATCTTAATCGATTAAATCTTATTGCTTGTTCACAAGATCTTGATATGAAGCATATTGCTAATTTGCTATACTATAGTTCACGTAAATGACTATAATCAAAACATTAATTGAGCAACTAATAGTTGTATAAGTAATTTTCCAAGAAGTTTAGTTTCATAAGTAATGACCTTAGAGCAATATAACTAGCATAACTATAAGTCTATAACCGATTAGTGCTTACGCTATTTGTTATTCCCTAATCAATTCACCGACAAATGAGATAATTGACACGAGTTAATTTCGGTTAAACAAATAATATAAATTATGAAAATTTTAATTATTACTTTAGATAATTATGATTATTATTTGAAAATGGGGTTATAGAGTATGAGATTTGGGGTTTAGTTGTTTTGAATAATAATTTGGTAGAATCTTGGTTTTCTTAAGGCAAAATCCAAAACCATTTAATGGGCAAAATCTAAACCGTTAGATGATCATAATCAAGGGCACACAAGAAAACAATACAAAGCACACGGATCATAAATATTAACCGTTTGATACAAACCATAAAAGAAGCTGAACCGTTAGATCGTCTCCTAACCTATCACCTTCACCCTCATCTCTCTCCTCCAAACCCATATTTCCCGCCCAGCCTCCCTTCCTAGTTTCTACTTCTCTCAATGGACCACAACACAAGATCGGAACAAAGACGCCAAAGCAAGGGCAGCGATCGAGTTCAAGATGGCGCATCATCGGCGAAGGCAGAAGCACCGACGTCTAGCTGCGATAGCAGCAGAGCAAAGAACAACGAACAAGAACAGGGGAAAGAGAAATACGGGGTTGGAGACTAAACGAACTGCGGCGGCTGAGCGACTGGTGGTCCGAGGAACCACCGCAGGTAAGGGGAATCTTCGTCATTGTCGTCATTCATCAATCTCTCCATTTTTCTTGAGGTGAGCTAATCTCTTAGCTCTCGTTAATTATGGAGAATTTACTTTGGTTTTGAGAATTTTGGTTTTCTTTATTTTTTTTTCTAATTTTCCAGATCTAAAGAATTCTGTAGAAGATTTGAGCTAGAAGTTGAAGAAACATCTTCCTTGCAACTTTTTAAGTGAAGAATGAAGACGTAACTCGTTTCAAGCACTGAATTGTTTTTTTTTTTTGGCTAAAATTTCTGTAAATTACTTAATTATAGATTCATTTCTTTAATTTTCTGGATGTAAAGTTAAACAATAAATTCGAATTTGCTGTAACTTTTACTTCATTATGCATATGCTTTAATGTGGAATTAGTCTATCTATTTTTGTAGCCGGTTCAATTGGGGTTTGTTCATCCTTGTAATACATCTATAGACTAGATGATGGAAGTTATAAAATATTCCTTCATCTCTTTCTTTGTTTTAGTTTGTTTGTAAAGTTTCCAGCCTCAATCTTTCTGGTTTTTGCATTTTGTATTCCAAGTTTGATATCAGTGGTACCATTATTGAAAAAAATTGAAATTGTAATTCTCACTGCTCATCTATTCTTCATTTAGTTCATACTATCCGGTTATTCACTTGTTTGGAATTTCTAATATTTGGACTTTTAAACTTTAAATTTGAAAGAAACGCATAAGAAAATAAAGTGGTGAAACAGAAAAAAATGCCAATGTTAACTGACCGTTCAAGCCGATACTTTAGAAAATTGTTAAAATACTACGTATATACATACATGTTGTGACTTTTGAGCTGTAGCCTGTATGATATATACATCGATAGATGTCAAATCAAAACAAGAGAGTAATGTATATAAATAATTCAAAAATAAATGAAAATAAAAAATAAAAACAAGTACATGATATTCAAAGTTTAACCCTTAAATTAAATGTAATTAAATTTTTTATTGAATTAATTATTAAATGTAAGCAATTTTATAAATTAACATATTTAAATGATTTTGTAGATATAAAAAAATAATTGAATTTTAGTAATATCTAGTTGAGTACGGTCGGGTTCGGGTTTGAATGCGGGTGCATGCTGGTCGGGTCGGGAATATAATCTCTTGCCAGTGCTTGGTCGGTGCAGGTAATCCCAGGTCGGGTTTCGGTCGGGTGCGGGCGACCCTCACCTGGCCGAACCGGGGTTGAGTTAAGTCAAAATCAGGTTGGCCCGTGGTCAGTGCATGTTCGACACCCCTAGCTTGACCGCAAATCCGCAACTCTGAATACAACTCTTCACCAACGACAAATCTTGCACCGAAGAGAGCAGGTTTATGCACAGAATAATAATAATACTTCACTTCTTTCACCACCCAAAAAAAAAAAGCCCTCGCTCCGTTGACTATATTACACGCCTGGATCGTCTGTGTTCACACTTGCCACATCATGTATAACTAGTTTGCCAATCACAACGTCTGGAAAAGTTCAAAGAAATACTCGTTCATATATTGCCGTTTTTCAAATCTGTTAACCAACTCGCTGCATTTTTTCTCTCCTCCTTCCCCGCAACAGGCCACAAGTAAGTAACCTTCTCCCTTAATATCAATCTAAATTCTTTATTTTCATTCAAAAGCTTTTATCTTCTCTTCTTCATTATTGTTTTCTCATATTTTCTATGGCCGCATTACAATTTGTTCTCTCACTTGTAAATGTTTGGTTGAGAGGAAATGTTTTCTAGGAGAACTCTTTTCCTCACTTTCTTCTGTTTG
Organism: Beta corolliflora; assembly: GCA_947648045.1. Lineage (NCBI taxonomy): Eukaryota > Viridiplantae > Streptophyta > Magnoliopsida > Caryophyllales > Amaranthaceae > Beta > Beta corolliflora. The sequence goes on along the minus strand of CANSZD010000248.1, from coordinate 1,142,304 downwards.
GTCTGGATGGATCATAGAGGAAAAACTATGGATTGGACTTCATTTTCCATAGGTGGAAAATTACATTCTCTAGTGAAACAAGGAAACCACACTTTTCCCAACTGTATTCAATGATATGGAACACAAACAAGGAAAATGAATATAAACCAAACAAAGGAAAAATCAAACTAAAATTGAGTTTCATTCTAGAATGAAAATAGTTTTCCATTAGAAATGTTTTTCATCCAACCAAGCACACGCTTGTCCCTTAATCATCATATCTTGATTACTTTGCTAGTGCTTCATCGAGGGTTATTTCTAATCTCTCTGAATATTATTGAATTAAAAAATATAATTTTTTCTTCTTCTTTTGTCTAGGAGAGTATTGCGTTGTATACATAGTCGTGAGGCAATGTGCTTCGTTCAGTTCAAGAAGAATATTATTCTATATTGGAGACTGAAATTCTTAGATCGATGATGAATCTTTGCTCATAAACAAAGAACTGTTGATTTTTGGTTGCCTGGATTTTGGGGTTTTTCGTTTAAAGGCGAAAAAATGAGGGCCCTTTCATATAAAGATAGACAAAAGGGAAGTTTTTTATTTATTTTTGAGGGGAGACAAACGGGAAGTTGACAAGTCTTCTATGAACACTTGAACTGTAGCCTAAGATTTAGTGAGTGTTTGGTATACAAGAAACTATGTAGCAATAAAAAATTCCTTGTTGTTTTGATTTGAGAAATTGTTTGGTTGACAAGAAGTGGGAAAAATGGGGGCAATGAAAAAATCTTAGGAATTTGAAATTCCCACAAAATGTAGGAATTGATTTACCTATACTCCCCTTGATTACTCACAATTCTTACATAAATTCCTATGAATTACAACTTTCCTTATGACTACCAAACAACTTAGACTATTTCCTAGGAATTTCATAAGGGAATTTTCCCACAAATTGTAAATTCCTATGTGAAGATAATTCCCATTGCAACCAAACAAGCACTAATTAATGTGATGCTACATGCCTCCGGTTTTAATATTTGCAAAGTTAAAGTTAGGCACACGTTTTAAGGAATAATTTCAATTATAAAAAGTAACTTAAACATCGGTTAGAAGAAAAGTTTGGGTTAACAAAATTAAAAATTATAAAAATTAAGGGCCCGTTCGGCATCACTGTAAGTTTTCAGTTTTTGGTTTTATGAATATAAAAGTCATATGATATAAAGGGTAATATAAACTTAAAATTAGTCATACTTATAATAAACATGTCAATTTTGAAAATTGACAATAGAAAATTGGAAACTACTTTTTTCTGGTTTTCATATTTTTGTTTTTAGTTTTCAAAAAAACTGAAAATTGGAAACAGAAAACGATAACGAACGAGCCTTAAATTGTTTATTTACCATCTCTAATCTCTTTCTTAAGCCGTTAAATTGTCCAACTTTCACAAGGAGTAACTTACTCCTAACTGTTATAATTTATAACACGAGATTTTAGGAAGAAACTTGGGGAAAAAGGGAATTTTTTAAATGAGTATAAGAAATGTAGTGGTTGTTTGGTACACAGGAAATTATGTTGGCAATAGAAAATTCTATGATTTTCTGATTTGGGTAGTTGTTTGGTATACATGCTTTTTTTTAAATGAATTACAACTTTCCTTATGACTACCAAACAACTTAGACTAATTCCTAGGAATTTCATAAGGGAATTAAATTCCCACAACTTGTAAATTCCTATGGGAAAATAATTTCCATTGCAACCAAACAAGCACATAGAGTATTTTAATGTGTTATAAGTTACAACATTTAAAAAGTTCGAATTTCACAACTTTAACATTGCATATGTTAAAATGAAGGAAGTATTAATCATATTTATGAGTAATATAATAAGTTTTTTAAATCAGGTTTTTGGGATATTTTTCATAGTCCAACAGATGTATGTCATTCAATTGGTTTGCTGTCATGTTACCTTTTCATTGAAGCTAGAGATCAATTGTCTGCCTTATGTTGTGAAAATGGAGTATGACATGTGTCATGTGGTTTTTATATAAGCTTATAACTGAAGGGGATGGTAATTAAGTAATGGTTTACTTGTATTGCACTACCGTCTGAATTAGTTAGTACTATAAATTTTAAAGTGGGTATGTAAAAAGGAGATAAAGAGCAAATTAGAAAAGGATCTCATATGAAAGAAAATATAGAGAGTATCCATTATTATAATAAAGAGGAAAGATATAGGAAAAGGGTAGTCTTAGTTAGGAAGATGTAGGAACGTTCTGCTGAAAACTACCTCGTACTGAACACTTTGTTCACATTACTTTCTGACGTTTATGTAAGCTTATACTCTTTAGTCATTGATTTCCTGCGTTGAACTTACAAGCAGATGGTAATTATGTAACGTTTTATCATATATTCTATCCCTTACAAATTAGTTACAACTTACAATACTTCCTTTATTTTCTGTAAGTTTTAAATTAGTTGCAATATATTACTTTAATTGGTGATGTTGTTTTTTAACTCTCAAGTCATTATATGGATCGGGTCCTTTGTCTTTATATTATTCTCAATCTCATTACTAATGTTCACATGCATTTGTTAAACTTGGGTCTCTCCCCCATATTGCAACTAACTTGGAAGGAAAGAAATACATTATTCTTTTGATGTATATATATTTCCTAATTCCACAAATAATAATTGTGTATATCATTGGGGTTAGTCTTGTATATTATTTACTCTCTCACTCTTTCCTTACAAGAGTTACAACCATGTGATATGACACTTTTTATTAACTCTTTCTCTTACATAATCATTTTTACGTTCTACCTACCCAAAATCCTACAATCTCATACTACTAAATCTTAAACCAATTGTGGGCGGGGGAGTATTCCTCTATCTTTTAATATTTGCATTCACAGAGTAGTGGGCTGATTCAACTAATCTTGAATTTTTTTTCCATAAATAATGTCAAAGGGAGTATGAATTCCTCCTATGCGCTGAACTTGAAAATAATTTCATGGATACCGTCCACGTAGGACAGCATGCCAGAATTTTGGTCTTTTAGTAAAACCGCTACTCCAAGTAGCGGTTAATACCAATAATGTTTCACCGAAGTTGACCGCTACTTCAAATAGCGGTTATATTGTGTCCTTAACACAAGCTATAAGACACGCATAAAAACCGCTACTCAGAGTAGCGGTTCATTACATAACTGAACCAACGCAAGAGATAAGAGAAAAAGCGCGCCACGTAAGGATCTGTGCGTCCAGCGCACAAGGCTTGCTGCGCTGGGCACAGGCTTGCTGCGCGCCGTGCAGGCCTAGTGCGCAGGACGCAGAGCCTTACGTGGCGAGCTTTTCCTTTGTTTCACTCTGTGGCCATTTACGGTATAAACCGCTACACCGAGTAGCGGTGTTGCCTCGTAAATCGCTACCTTCAGTAGTGACTTAACTTAAAGTTAACCGCTACTCTGAGTAGCAGTTTGCTTTGCCGGAAAAAAAAAGTTCTCGTGTGTTATCCTACGTGGACGGTATTCATGAAATTAATTTCAGGTTCAGCGCATAGGAGGAATTAATATTCCCTCTCACATTATTCATGGAAAAAATTCAACTAATCTTATTACTTCTATAATGGAAGAGCCACCGGTTTAAAGTTTTAATCAACTCTCCCTGTATCCACACCACGAAATTGAGAATAGTTCCCGTAGCACAAACAATATTGGGCACACAGTTTAAAGAACAAAGCATTGCATCTTATGAGTGTTTAAATTAATCTAATTATTTATTCAAATATTATTGTCTTTTTTTAAACTACGAGTTCAATCCACATAATGCAAGGATTAAAAAATTGAGTAACTACATATATACTCCCTCCGTCCCTAAATAGAGTTCCCATTTTTTATTTATATTTGTCCCAAATAGATTTCACATTTCCTTATTTGGTATGGGTCCACTAATTAAAATATTATTTTACTTTCAACTTTTATAATATCACTCACTTTACCATGTGGCCTACACTCTCTATCCTTAATAAACAATTCATAAAGTGTACCAACTTCTATATTTAATTATGATTTAATACAACTAAAGTCCTACACATGATTTCTTCTTTATACTTGTGTCCAAAAAAAATGGGCACTCTATTTAGGGACGGAGGGAGTACATATCATTTTTTTCTTCATTTTGTGGCGATGTCATATTTGCATCACGTCATGGATATAATATTCGAATTTTTTATATATGAACATAATGTTTATTAGTTATTACTGTCTTATAATTTCTTTTTGTTTGATGAAAAAGTTGCTGAATTATTATTTTTATTTATCATTACTGCATTAACCAAGGGTGAATTAGAAATTCCGCTAAAAAAAGAAAGGTGAAATGGTAATATGGACTACCATAATGGTCGATTTAGTGCTGAATGGGGGTCAAATGGTGATTCGTGAAGGGAAAAAATAAACTATCTTAGCGTCTATGTTTATTGTACTAGTAACAAGTCTACCATATTGTAATACTCGCTGTGGTTTTTTTTTATTTTTCTCACTTGAAATCTTGACACTATTCATATTTAGAGAGCAATGGCGGATCTTCCTTAGGGCCAAACAGGGCTTGGCCCCTGAAAGCCGAAAACAAATTAATGATGTTGGAGACTATAGATTACTAAGTAAGATATAGTAGTATAGGACCATAGGAGTAATAAAATTAAGAATAAGTCAAAAAGCTTCCAATACTCCTACGCATTATCCCAATGCTTATTTTCGATTGATTCGATTCGGTTGATTCGCTTGATTGATTCCAGTTCAATTCAATTGATTCGCTAAATAATAACCATTACTATTAATTAGTTATAATTGGTTAATTGATTCGATTCAATTCAATTCAATTCATTCGGTTGGTTCGATTCGGGCAGTGACTCGTTGATTCGACTTTTTTATGCCGAAGAAGGGCCCGACACACTTTCAAGAGGGCGTTTCTCTATCCTATTGCAATTTGCAGCTCATTGCAAATATCAAATATTCAAATATGACACATTTGCAGCAAAAAAAATCATATTTTTCATGTCTATTAATCTAATAATTGTCTTCTTAATTTTTGCCCTTTTTAAATAATAATAACAATATAGAGTATCTAGCAGTAATTGATGTTACCTAATCTTGAAATAATCATATTCAAACTTTGAAGTATAAGATTCATTCAAATATAGATTAATAGTAAATTTATTCATTTTTACTTCTTCTCTTTTACCTTCCTACTTTAATTATGTGTGTTTATCGATGCATTTCTTTGACCTGAATTATCTATCATTACATATTAGTAAAAATTATAACGATTGAATATTAATAAAGTAATAATTGAGACGAATCAAATAAGATTCCACATGACTAATTTTTCTTCTTATATATATTTAGAAAAAATTTAGAATATTGAGCTCTCTAATTGTGAATAGTAGCAAGATGCCAAGTAGGAAGGACAAAAAATACAGAGGAAGGACTTTTTATTACTTCCTCCGTTTTTTTTTACTCGCAATACTTTTTTTTTTTCATCAACTCCAATGCAATTTTGGGTGAGAGGAAGTAGAGAGAAAAAAAAAAGAGGGCCCATGTGATTGAAGTAGACATTGGAATATCACGAAATTTATATGGTCCGCTTTTCTGTGACTTAGTATACAGAATACTGTCAACAATTATAGGTAATTATGTGGCTATCCTTGATCTTAAACAGGACAGAATGACAATGGTTGAGGTACGATCTTATACAATTCAATCTCATGGAGCCAGAGTAGCAAGAACGCACCTTCATGATTGGCTTACACTGATACTTTTAGCGTTCATCATCGGTATTTTGAACATTATAGATCCATTTTATCGTTTTGTTGGCAAGGATATGATGACAGATCTTAAATATCCATTACAACCCAATACAGTTCCTGTATGGGCAATTCCTGTAAGTCTCTCTTTCTCCATTCACTTATTTGTACACGTTTTATTTATTCAAATTCCAGTTAACTAATACAGTACTACGTTCCATCTTTATGTTAGCCCCATTTGTTTCTGAAAAGACGAAGTTTATAAAGTTTAACCACGTTCCCTAGTGCTTATACATACATATATATTGCCTCCGTCTACATATAAACGTCCTCTTAGGCATTTGCACGCATAAGAATACATAAGGAATGTAATTTTGTTGGTAGATAGGGTAAACGTTAGGATTGAGTTGTTGAGAAAGAGACATTAGTGAAGACTTCACATGGATATGAAAGGGTGAGCGATAGTGGAGGGCTCACATCATATTAGATTCACAATGTGTACATTCAATCTATTAATATTTCGTAGATTTACTAATTCATAGTTAAAGATATAGATGGTCTTGTTGTAGACTCTGCATTGGAAAGGGAATAACAAAGGACGAGTAGATTATATCGTGTCATGATAGCTCATAAACTTGCAACAAAATATAAGGTTGTTAAGTTCCAATGGCTTGACCAAATATTTCATTTATTTGACAGATCTATGCAGTTTTGCTGCCTATCATTGTTTTCACTATCCGATACATTAGGAGAAGAGATGTCCACGATTTACACCATGCCATTTTAGGTAATTCAAGATTTTATATACTACTATCAATGATTTTTTTTGTTGAAGAAAAGTTTAACATCCAAATTATTTCACAATATACAGGTCTGTTATATGCAGTGCTCATTACTGGGGTCACTACAGATGCTATAAAAGATGCAGTTGGTCGGCCTAGGCCAAACTTCTTTTGGCGTTGCTTTCCTGATGGGCAGGATGTAAGATCAGTTACTGTTTCAGTTTCAATTTTCATGCTTGTTATTTTATTTATGAGTATGCTTTCATGCAGCATCTTAGAATACTTCCATTTGGAAATAAAAACAAGTATAAGCTGACTATGTGAAGTTAAATCTCTGTTATCGTGCTCTTATCCCACAGATTTATGATCACCTTGGTAATGTTATATGCAATGGTGATGCTAGTGTCATAAAGGAAGGGCACAAGAGTTTTCCAAGTGGTCACACATCATGTAATTATGCCCGCTACTCCTTAGTTACTTTATACTTCTATTTGGTTCTGTTGTTTGATTGACATCAAAATATGATACCGCTATTATCTCTAGATTATTTTCTCAAACTAACTGATTTGATGTTGCGGTTTGGAAGGTGTTTGATTAGTTTTACTACAATGGCTCTGTTGCTTTAGATATTTATTTTTGTTTGTAGTTCAGCAGCCGCAAATTTTCTTTTTGATCTGACAAAAAAAGGAAAAAACTCCTTTTCTTTGTGTCTTACATGAAAATTATTTGGATATACAGGGTCTTTTGCGGGACTTGGATTTCTAGCGTTTTATCTGTCAGGAAAAATCCAAGCATTTGATCAAAAGGGGCATGCAGGCAAATTATGTATTGTGTTCTTTCCGTTATTAATGGCAGCCCTTGTTGGTGTTTCTCGAGTTGATGATTATTGGCACCATTGGCAAGACGTTTTTACAGGAGCTTTAATCGGTTCGTTTTACTATATTCTGATTAGTCATTTAGTAGATGTGAACTAGTTTACTTTTGGTAGAGCGTGTGAGAGTGATACTTATGGCCTAGGACCGAATCTTGTTTACATCACCACCTACCCTTAAGGCTCGATAAACACTAAAAAGAAAAGATATGATGAGTCGTTCTCATGTTGGAGTGTACTAGATTAATTCATTTCTCATTTTTGACATAATAATCAAATAATGTCACTAAACTCCGAAATCTCTTACCTTTTTTAATTTGCAGGCCTTGTTATGTCTTTCTTTTGCTATCTCCAGTTCTTTCCAGCACCACACCGCACTCAGTGTAAGCCTTTTCATTTTTCTCTGGTTGACTTGTTAATACATCTTATTGAAAAAGTTCACCATATTATACTCTAATATAGTTGCATAATTGTTATAACTTCGACATCAAACAAGTTAGTTTCCTTATTTAAAGTGAAGTAATTACTAAGGCAATTTGAACTGGATCAAAGATGCTGTAAGCATATGATTAAAAATGTCAAAAAAAAACATATGTGTGGACCTAATAATAGCAATTAGCACATGTGATTTACGAAAAAAAACTATGTTTAAAAACAGTAGAAATAAAAAGAAAAGCAAATATAGGTCGTGGAAGATGACTATATGAGAAAAAAGGTTACAATGTTATATGGAGTTATTTTAATTATGGTAAATTAATGTAAGAAATTGTAACGGTATAAAAATAAGTGTCATTATGTTAGATTATAGTATATAAGATTATCTATAGGTTAGAAAAGGCGAATAGATGAAGGGGAAAAATAAAAAAGTCAACTACGACACATGTCTAGCTTTGGTCAAGACTTGAAAAAATGTTACCAATCTCTTTAATTATGTTCATAACCACACAATTATGCTTTCTGTTATCTCAATTTTATCTATGTTAATAATATGACCTTACCGTGTGTCTATGGAATTGTTGACCAATTAGGTTGGGGACCTCATTCATACTTCAGAGCAGTAGAAGAAGATAGCCGAACACAAACAGGCTGTGCTACAAATGAAATGAATTTGGCTTTAGTTTCACGTCAATTACAGGATCACGTAGTCACTATTGAATGACATTCTTTATGGGTAGCAGAAGATTTTGACAGTTATTTGTAAATTCTCTCTTTTAATCCTCCTTGTAGTTTTATTCTCTCTCGTACTGCATTGATGTTCTTGACTTTACAGATACTTTTTTTAGCTGCTTTTTTTTTAGCTTCTTTATGGAATGCTAAAATGTGTATAATTTAACCATAGATATTCAGATTCCACATGTTATGGTTTAGACTACTGATTGACTTACAACTTACAAGTGCCCATGTTATTCGAGGTGAAATCCGTCCTATACGCTACAAGTAGGTAATACTCACGTTTTTTTTGGATCAGGAATTATGCATGTATTCTATATATATATATATATATATATATATATATATATATATATATATATATATAGGGGTGGGATCCGCTGAAAACAACTCTTAATCTGAAAACTGAAAACAAGGTAACTTTTAAGACTTTTAGGGTAACTTTATATATGTTAAGGGTAACTTTTACCAGTTTTGAAAACTGAAAATAAGGGTAACTTTTAAAACTTTTAGGGTAACTTTATATATTTTAAGGGTAACTTTTACTAGTTTTAAGGTAACTTTTATATATTTCAAAGGTAACTTTTACCAGTTTTAAGATAACTTTTATATATTTTAGGGTAACTTTTACCACCTTCATCCTCAACCTTCATCTTCTTCCTTTTTCTTTCCCATACTTTCTCTGTTTAAACTACAGTATACAAAACTATGTCCATACAATTACATCTCAGAATAAAGAGGAAAAAGTAAAACATTTTGGAAAGATATAGTAAGAGAGAGAAAAAAATTCAAATTCAAACAAGAAATTTAGAGAGTTTGTCATCTTCATCTCTAGAAACACATTTTAATTTTCCTTTATGAACTAAGCATAATTCCAAAACCAAAATAACAAATCTTCTCATAATAAAATATCATTCAAGTATAACATCTTAGATTCACTCGCAGTAGTAGACAACAGTAGTGGTAAGATTGGAACCAAGAAGGTTCAAAATACAATCGCAAATATCAGAAATTTCAGATTCAACTTTTCCATGGTAATCTCTAACAACAATGACACGCTCGTCGTTCTTGCGACAATCTTAGTTCTGCTCAATCGAAGACAAGATACGCCAAGCACTGTGAAGTGAGCCGACGACATTCTTCTATGCGACAGAGAGAAGCTCTTCGATCGGAGAGTTCGACGCCGTAAGAGTGAGTTGTGACGACGAGTTTGTTCGGAGAGTTCGCATTTCTTCTTAGCATTCTGCTTGTTCGGCGAGTTTCGCCACGTAAACTGTTCTCTAGTTAGGTTTTCGAGGATCATACCATTGTTAGAAGAGAGAGAATTTGGTTGTTTTTTGGGGGGGAAAAAGAGGAGCGAGAGAGAAGAAGGGGAATCATTTTGGGTTTAATGTGGTGAGGGAGAAATAGTTCCAGCCGTCAGATCATCTAAGTAATGTTATTTGATGGCCCAGATCTTTTGTTTTCAGTTTTCAGCATAATGGGTGTTTTCACAAGATCTTATTCCTATATATATATATATATATATATATATATATATATATATATATATATATATATATATATTATAATAATTGTTGATCAGGAGAACAGGGAAAAATATTTTAGAAAAATCTTTATCGTTCATTAGCTTGCCTGGCATGACTTTAATTTGCCAGGCCAATGAAAAAAGCGTTGGGCTTTGGGACATGAATTGCATTGCCCTCCTTCTAGTGCCTACGCCCTTTTGAAGTTTCTAAGTGCTTTAAAGCGTCGAGGATGTCGATGCTCCTGGGCGTTGAGAATTCTTGACTCAGTTTTTCTCGACGCTTTTGAGGGGCATCGAGAAGCGAAATCTCGACGCTTAAAAGCGTCGGCAAAATAGCAAAAAAGCGTCATCAAAGTCTGCATTTTCTGGTAACCTTATGTAACAAATTTTATTGATTAGAAAAGCAGTCAAAAGGACAGTAAGTTATCATTTATAATAATAAGCGAGTATAATTTCTTACTATCACATAAATCTTCTAAGGCCTTTCTATAACCTTGTAGAACCGAGTTGCTGTATTGTGGTTGTATATTTTTTTGAACGCCTTCTTCTCCCGCTATAAGAAGAAGACGGTATATATTTTATTTATTAGAAGTCATACAAATGTGTCCAATTTTTCAAAATCATCCAAATCAATAAGCATGAGAAATAACTAATTTCAATATTGTGTGACACATTAATAAGATAGGGAAGTAGTTTCATCGCTGGTTCTGCTCTTCAATCGGAGTTTCTGGCTTGTTTGTTTAGTCTTCAATGGGTTATTAGGAAAGGTTGGAGATCAATGAAGCTTCTTACAGATTCGTCTCAGTTAATCTATTTGCTCGAGGACAAAGGAAATTCGAATGTTTCCTTAATATGGACAACCGAAAGCATTATCAAATTGGGAGAGACATTATCGCTTTTTGTCCTGTGCATGGTGCCTCGTCAACAAGTTAGCCATGCTCATACTCTGGCTAATTCCTTTAGATGTTCAGTTTAGTATCCTTTTATTTTTTAGCTTTAATTTAGATGTAGCTGGTGATAACTTGTTATATATCTACCTAATTTATTCGAACATTATCAAACCATTAAATATGTTTATACTTATATATATAATTTGAATTACATATTTGGAATAGGTAACTTATATGGCATCGAGTTTTCAGAATATGAATTGTGATATTCTATTGTAAATTTAAAGTATGTTCGATTCATCTTGCGTTCATATAATTCAATTGAATTTTACTTATTAATAGGGTATCTAAATATACCTTAACTTATCTTAAACTATCTGGTCATACTTTATTTAATTGAATTCTTGTATTATATTTGTGTTCATCTAATTAAATAGTACTCCCTCCGGTTCCTAAAGATCTTCCCTCTTTTACTTTTCACCTATGCCAATGCAAAACTTTAGACACTAATATCTTTAATTGTGTATTTGAAAAAATTATAAAAAGTAGATATTAATAAAATACATATTGAGATGAATCTAACAAAATCCCACATGACTATATTTTTTCTTACGTATAAGTCATAAACAACAATCAAAGTGAAATTTGTGAATAGTGAAAAATGTCAAATAGGGAACATCTTTCGGACCGGAGGGAGTAATATATTATGGCAATGTAAACTTTCTTATACAAACTTCTATTAATTAGTGTATATGAACGCATATTATATTTTGTGAGTTAAGCATACAACTAGGACCTCAACTTTCATGTTTTTCACCCTTTAGGACCTACAACTTTTTTTTTCACCTAAAAGGACCTAAGGTTAGGAATCCGGCTAAGTAACCTCACTTTAACTCACCTGAGGTATAGATTTTTTTTTTTGTATTTTTTTATCACCCAATTTTAATTATTCTCATTTTTTCACACAACCTTCTCCCATCTTTCTTTCTCTTCTAGCTCACTGTTGCAACTCCTTAAATTAATTTTCCTCTTCTTCTCAAATTTCAAGTCAACCCATCTCCGAAGCAACATAAATCAACCCACAAAGAAATTTCCTTGCTAATCAATCTCCCTGTTTTCTTGCATTTTAGAATAGATAAAGATGAGAGATACCCATAACACAATTTATATTAGGGTAAATCAACAATTAGTTACCAAAGTTCATCAACCTTGAAAAGAAATACCAACTTTGCAACAAATGCAGAAACTTGATCAATTGAAAATAAATAAATAAAAGTTGTGCACTGCAATTTAGAATCAAACACCAAATCTAAAAAATCATGCACTTAGAAAACAAAATTGTACAAAGAATCAACAATTAATCAGCAATATCCAAAACCACATACAAATTATAAACAAATTAAAACTAAAAAAAATTAGCTGCTAATAATTCTTCTTATAAACACACAAAAAAAAATTAAAAAAACTTACAATTACAGGTAACTGGGTTTGAAGGGGTGGAAGGGAAGGACCATTTAGAGGAGTTAAACTGAAAAGAATCGAAGAAATTCTTGATGGGTTAATTGGCGGATCCTAAATCATCCAACCCATGGAGCCACAATATGAAGCTTCTGCTCTGACCCGCCGCCATTTAACTCGGTTTGGAGTGCGGGTTTGGGTTCGGGTTGGGATTCGGGTCAGTATGAAGATGAAGAGGAGGGTGATAACCAATGAGATTGTCAACACTGCAATTAGCTTTGCTAGTAGTGATATTGCCAATGGGGAAAATCAATTCCATACAAACCAATAACAATTCCAGCCTTTGTGATGTCGATCAAGATGCTTCAAAGGAGACGGGTTTTTTTTGTCTGTGTGTGCAAATATATTGAGCTTCAATGGAGCCATTGAATTAACGTTTTTTGTTTTGGGAGAAGAACCACATAGAGGATTGTAGAGTAAAAAGAGTTAATATAATATATAAGGGACCCATTGCTTAACTAGGGTTAAAATTTACCATCTGAATTTGCTTAACTAGGAAATTTTTTTTTAAAAGGTTGTTTCTCGCAAAAACTTGTATTTAAAAGGTTGTTTTTGACAAATTTTCCTTAAAAGAAATGAAAGAAATGTGTACAAAAGTGGAAAAAAACAAACAAAACCAATTTCAATTTACATGAAATGAATGAAACTCTTTATCGTCCATATTTATTTCTCTCTCTACCTCACCATTGTCTCACACTCTTCTTTTCTCAAATGAAACAATCTAATTTCATAGATTCACAACCGAAATATTCACCAAAATTGAAAGAAAGCAATTGAAAAACATCATGCATTTATATGGTGCAGAAATTTTCGAGCAAAACGAAGGGTATAATGGTTCGAATTTGGGTTAAAATTTTTGGTGTTTTTTTGTAGATGCAAGTGACTTCCATTGAAGAAGAAGGAATGGGTTCGTGATTTATGGGATTATTTGGGTTCTCATGGAGGTTGCAAAAATTAGGAATCAAAAATGAAAAAGGTAAATTTGGCTTATGTCAATGCTTGCATGTAAATGATGTAAGTAAGTCGTTCGTCTTGCAAGAGACGGTCTAAAATTAGGACTAAAATTAGGTGCAGCCCAAAAAGGCCCAAAACACCTACAACCCACTCACAAACACAAACAATCCAACAGAAAATTAAAACCCAAAAATAACACCCACAACATTAAAACGCGAGGAATTTATTGTGTTTCACCTCACAGTTACTCTTCATCCTCGCTTCTCTCTCTCGAACAAAAAACGCTGAAGTTCACAAACTTTCAACCGAGGAAATTCAAAAACCGAGGGAAAACGAGCAAATTTCATACAGAAAATCATTACATCAACTTAGGTTCGTGATTTCGAATCTTATTTTCTTCAATTTATGGTTCGTTAAAATGTAAATTTCTACTAATTTGTTGAATTTTTCATCGCCGATTTTTTATCTTTGTTCATAGAATTAATCTCGTGTCCTCAAACTTTCAACAAATTTGGTGTTCAATAGCGAAATATCGCAAGACGCAAGCAAAAATCGCCAACGGATTAAGGTATTTAGAACGCTTCTACTCAATTTCAGTATAAAATTCAGTATTAGGTTTTGAATTTGGCTTATACTTTCATAATTTGGTTATACATGTGTTATTTAGAGCACTCAAAACAACAATTTAGAACACATCTCCTAAATTTCAGTATAAATTTCAATATTAGGTTTTGAATTTGGTGTATATGAAATTGATGTAGGTTTTGAATGTTTGAGATGATTTTGTATCAGCTGTTGTTTGTGTTGATTGGAAAGTTTTGCATCTAATGTTTAGGTCATACAACTGAACTAATTACATAAATACTAGTGTAATTTTGGTTTCAATATTTTAAGAATATTCATTTTCTACATCATTGAATTTAGTGACCAATACACTTATATAAGTAACCAGTTTTAGTCGTTTAGTGACTAGTGTCAAATATGACACATACCTCCAACGTTCACAAAATGTTCAGGATGAATGCCTATGTTTTCCTATATTTGATTTTGACATTAAATGTTTGGGATGAATAGACAAATTATCAGCTCGTTGGATGGATATATTGGGAAGATACGTGGCTGAGCTTAAAGTTTGGAAACAGACTGCTGGATACAAAACTTATATTGGTTTATTATGTATGCAGTATAGACTATGGTGGACTACTGTGGATTTTGCATTGGCTGCCTTTTCTCTCAAGATGGGTATTTTTAGGGACGAAATTTGGTTTTTAAGTTCTAATAAATTATTGCCTGGAGTCTTTGTCTAGCTACATACTTGCACTCTTTTACCTGGACAATACATCTTCAAATTTGGGGTGTTTGTATTGCTCTTGGGTGAGCTCTGAGGTTTAGCCATATAAATCTTTTTGAAGTTGGTTGAAAGTGCTTTCTGAAGTGGGTTGGAGAGTGGAGGTTGATTCTATACTTATGGACTCTATTCTACTTAATGGACTCTATTCTACATTGCAATACTTTATTTCATTTAGTAACCATTAAATTTGTATTGGTAACCAGTTTATGTCATCTAGTGACTAATTTAAAATATCACCAGTTTTTACAGATAAACAAAACCAAGACACAAAAAAGCGTAACCATACAAGACCGTGGTAGAAAAACTAGGCGACATGAAGAAAAAGGCAGCTATGGATAGGAAAGTCACAAAGAAAGGAAAAAAGGCAACAACCACCTAGGATACCAAAGAAAAGTGAGGCAAGAACATCTCCTCCCAGTAGCGAAGAAGAAACAGTGAAGGTGAGCCAAATAAGGGGCCAGATGAAAAAAAAATCCAACAGAATAACCTCAAGGAAAGGGAGGGAAAAGATGCAAACAACCTCCTATAAAGGAAGAACAAGATCACTCTCCAAAAGAGTTACCTCAAGGAAAAAGAATGAAAAGGGTAAAATAAAGTACTCCAAAGGTTTCACCACAGTCACCTCGAAGAAGAATAATAACAAGGGGAATGCACACTCCTCTAGAGACTGAGATGGACACTTCTCCAAAGGATTCACCACATTCACCTCAAGGGAAAACGCGAAAGCAAACTCCTCCAGAGACTGAGATAAACACTTCTGCAAAGGATTCAGCAGAGTCACATAAAGGAAAGGGAGGCAAAAGAAGGAAACAACCTACTAATAATGCTGAAAAAGTTGATACACCAAAATCACCTCGTGCAAAATAAAGCAAAGAAAAAAAGAAAAAAAAACCTGTGAAAGAGATTGACCAAGATGGTTCTGCGAAAAAAATTCGTAAACCCAGGTTTAAATTTATTGTCCCTTTGCACAAGAATTCCATTCATATTTTATAATACAATATTAGTTGACATTTTATGTCATTAGTAACTAGTTTAATTCTATTAGTCACCACTTATGCCACTAAATTACACCTATTTCTATGGTACTTGTGGCTCATTCACCTTTTATGTTTAAATTATGTTTTTGTGTCCATTATCTCAATTCGTTGCAAAACAGTTGCAAAACAGATATAGGGTTATCACTACATTAAGTCATTATGTTGTCAATATTGGTCATTTTGTATCCACTTTATCTCAATTCGTGACAAGTTTAATTTGTCTGATGATCACTATGCTTGTGATTTTTGTTATTGTTCCAAATTCTTTTATAGGGCTAAAGAAGTTATGATTTCAACATATTGTTTCCCTAGTGGACTGTTCAAGTTGAATGAGCAACTCACTACATAACTAATAGTGCATGTGAAATTTATGGGATTTGGAGGATTGCTTATGCTGAAAATGCATGGATATTATCAAGGGATGGTAGACTGGCTTGTACAGCAGTAGAATGCAACCACTGGTTTACAATTGATGCAACTAGGGGATGTAGTGTAACTGAAGAAGATGTTTATGACATTTTTCATCTGCCAAAAGAAGGAGATCATGTTATCCATAACTCTCTTGCCAAAAGAGACAATCCAAATGTGGCGCAAGATCATTGGCGTGAAGAATTAGGATCTACAGGCATCGCAAAAATAAAGGCATCCAAACTGGTTGTAAGAGATTCTGAAACTACTAAATGGAGGTCGCAGATTCCAAAGCTATTATGCAATGTATGCACTCTCGACATTTCTCACTCCTACACCACACAACAACATAGACATGGATATAACAAAAGTGCTTTTAGATCCCGCGCGAATCCCAAAATTGAATTGGTGCAGATATGTGTTGGAGAGGTTGGACAAAGCTGTAACAGGTTACAACAAAAAAGGATCAAAGAGTGTAGGTGGGTGCATCATCATACTACAACTTATTTACTTCCACCGTTTACTTTGGAAAGGAATGCAACCACCAACATCACTTCCACTAATCCAGCATTGGACATATGAAATAGTCCGTGAGCATGTGTTAGAAGAGGTTGCAGCAAAGAACTGCAAAGGAGGCAGATTTGGTATGGGTGAGTGGGATAATTCAATATTTCCAATCTGCCTCAATCAAAACATGGATAAACTGAGCATGAAGACATAAATCAAGATCCTCGAGTGCATCATGATCAAATCCCTACAATCACGGTGCCAAAGCCATAACCAATGGTGATCACAAATTCTGTAGAGAGGGTAATAATAATCAAGATTCTCAAAGGCACGATGACTGACGAAAAAATTGAACAAACTGCAAAAGATGTAAGTATTAACTCTACTTTTACACTAGTGGTTTATTGTAAGAATTGTAAGAAGTGATCACTGGTTTATTATATTACAACTAAAATTTAGGAAGCCAAGTTTAAATTACTTTTGTTACCATTTTAATTACTTTAGTTACCAGTTTAATTACTTTTGTCACCAGGTTAATTACAAAGTATTGTCATAATATTGCTATGAGTATACATTAGTTCTACTAGGTTGATTGCATTAATATATTATTTGAATTATTTGCAATGATGATACTTGAAAATTTCACAGCATATTGATCAAGCTCGCCAAAAATTGGGACGCGACCTAGAGGTTTGCTACAGCATGCACACGCGAAGGTTGGAGGAGCTTAAACAAAGGAAGGAAGATGTTCCACAAGATGGATCACCCACAATGACTCAACTGTTAGAGAACCCTGAAGTTCTTAAATAGATTGATGACATTGAGAAGCTCCTAATAACAACAAAGAAAGCACTTACAGACATGCCATCATTTGACTTGGGTATAGCCGAATTGAAGCAACCAAAGCAACCCAAAAAACCCAAACAACAAGAAGATCAAAGCAAACTTGTTCACCAAGTGTTTACCAGGTGATCAAAGAGACACCAAAGCAGCTGAAGCAGCAACCAAGTACCACAAAAAAGCTCTCCCACCAGAAGAATGTCTCCTAGAAAACCAAAGATGTGAGCACTCACATCTTTGGAAAGCTATATTATGCATTCTGATCATATGGTTTTTTGCCCAAATGTTGATGCAATATTTTCCAATCTATTAGGTTATATTTTGATATGTGAACAACTTATGTAAATATGAAACTATGGGCATAGTAGGCAAAGTTCTATTTTGTGACCACTATAAACCTATTAGTCACCAGTTTATATTAATTAGCTAGTGACCTAGTATGCAGAAATATTTGTAAATCTTTGGAAATTTTTTGTTTGATTGAATGCATTTCAAGACTTTGAAAACTTATCCTTTCAAGTCTAATTAAGCAGTATTGTGGGTATTTTTAAATAATTAAAAACAATCACAATATTGTATTTTGTGACTACTATAAGTCTATTAGTCACCAGTTTATGTTAATTAGTAACCATGTATGGAGAAGTGTTTGGAAATATTTTGTTTGTTTGGATGCATTTCAAGACTTTGAAAACTGAACATTTCAAGTTTTATTCACTATTCAGTATTGTGGGTATTTTTAAATAATTAAAAGAAACCCAATATTCTTATTTGTGACCACTATCAGCCTAATAGTCACCAGTTTATGTTAATCAGTTACCAACTGTGGAACTCTTTGAAAAGCATAAGTGACTGTGATGATCAAAAGTGAGTCAAAACAAAAATATTATTCAATTGTAATGAAGGAAAACTTGGAATTAGTGACCACTTAAAATGAGTCAAAATAAAAACATATTATTGACTAACCATTATAATCCTATTGGTCACTACTTTAAACCTGTTGGTGACCACTTAAAGCCTATTAGTCACCCCTTTAATTCATTGTAAGCAAGTCAAAATAATCTTGCAGTAGGTGTGTAAGAACTAAACTTCTTTGCATCATTGGAAACAGTACCAACATATTTCCCACGACCTTTGCCGCTCTTGCTCTTGCTCTTCTCAATTCCACTTTCGGCCTCACACTTCTTCCTTTCGTTTTAAACCAAGGAGGATCAAAAACAGTAATGGTAGAAGAATCTGATGCAGTTGATTCTCCAACACCTAAATCTGAATCAGCTAAATTAATGCTAGTAAAAACAGTCTGCACATCAGCAAGATCACGCATATAACCCTTCTCCATTATCTTCCTTGCCTCTTCATTGTCATGACTTCTTATGATGAGATTGTTATACACCCTATACATTTGGAATCACCAAGGAATGCAATCTTTTGTTTAATGATAACATGTTCACCTGCTGCTGCTTCAAACGGTCGCAAACTTCTGTTTTGGCAAACTTTAGCCACTACCTTAAAATATAAGATGAAGGTATCTCACTAATTGAGTGCATGTGAAGTACCCTAAGGCAATGATAACATAACATCCCCGCCTCCTTAAAATTCCTACAAGAACAACTAACAAACTTGTCGACAGAATCAAAAGTGACTTGGTGTGTCCGTTGTGGATGCTTCTCAGGCCACACTTTATAAACTAATATTATGTCATCCATAGTCAACAACTCACAAATAGTACCCAAAGAATACCCAAATTCTTGCTCAAAATCCCTAAACATTATAGTCGTGTAAATTTGACTAGCATGTCTCAAGATACTTGCCATAGGTAAATAAGACTTAGGGACAGATTTAGAATCCACAAATTCATCATTGGTTTCAGTTTGTCTCCATCGTAAAATAGTGCTCTGGAACATACCAACAAATTCATACAAGCTTGTTGTCTTGGAAGCTTGAAAGCCTATAGCATTATTAGTACTTTCACTACGCTAGGAAGATAAAGTTCCAACTCAGAAGAAGTCCTTGCTCAATGTTGTGGACCACTTATCCTTCAACTCATACCAACGAGCAAACCACTTGTCTCCTACTAGGCCATACTTCTCCATCATATAATCCCAACTTGTCTCAAACTCAACGCTATCATAACAACCACGAAGGCATTTCTTAAAAGCATCAGAAAATGTGTCATCACTCTTCAAAGTCCCAAAGTGACTAACTGTATTCTAATGAAGATGCCACTGGCATAGCCTCAGCCTTCTGTCAGGAAACACCAACATACCACAATTTTATTATAAACATATTTAAGAATTTCGTACCCAGATAAAGCCATTAAGTAACCATTTTATGTCATTTGGTGACCAACATAGTCCCTAAACATTACATAATAATTTAAAGTCGTTTAATGTCATTTTTTATTTATTTAGTACCCAGTATACCTTTATACTTACCAGTTTAAGTCATTCTGTTGTGACCACTTTTACATATAAGATAAAAAGACTCACAAATTTCAACAAAAATACTTAAGCCAAAGCATTATTGATGGCCCGATCCTGGTCTATAAATATTGACACAAGACAAACTCCACCCATACATTTCTTGAAAACCTCAAAAAGCCAGACAAATGAATCAGTTGTCTCGTTCGACAAAAAGCAACACCCAAACATTACATTTTTCCAATGATTGTTTATACCAACAAATGCACCACATATCAAATTATACCTATTTGTATGATATGTGGTATCAAAAACAGTAACATCTCCATACAATTTATAATCATCCTTCATCATAGAATCACGCCAGAACAGATTACACAACCTACCGATGCTATCCAACTTCACCCTATAAAAAAAGCCATCCTCTTCAGCAGCCCTTTGGCTAAGCTTATCGATGACAGCATGTGCATCACCTCACTCAATTGCCTTCATCTTAAGCCTATTCACAAAGTTGTAGTGGTCACGAGAAGTGTGACCAAGGGCCTCTGCACCACCATATTGGTAACATTCGTAACAATATTGCATTGCACAGCAGGTCGCATTGATGCTTCTGTCATAACAATAATTTCTTTCGCTTTTCCATCCCCAATGGCCCTCTCCGAATGGTGGTAATGTTGCCACTCAGTACGGGTAAGCTCATGATTATGACCTATCACTTCATACATTCCTGAATCATTTAACTTGACCCTCATCATTGCATTACACCCCGTCTTTGTAACAATAACCCTCCGTTGCTTCCGCTTCCTCTCATTGCCATCCTCATCAACGACAACGTCGGGAACAGAAACAAAATCATTTTGACCATTCGGTTTTCCATGACACGAGCAAACAAAATACTTTTTCTTCGTTAAATACACATTTCCTTCAACCCTCCCAACCCTAGATGTATACTTCCTAATGTTAAAACCCAATGCTTCGGAATGCAGATGATACAATTCATATATTTCCTCAATTGTTTTCTTTTCCACACTAATAAGACTACCACTAACATCAAGATCATCATCAACAACATTTTCTGCCACAAAAAACAAAAGACACTAGAAAACCTTAATAAGTGACCAATTTAGGCCATAAAGTCACTATCATAACAAAATACATAATGTCATATTCAAAAATAATGTAACAAACCACTGCAGTTAGGACAACCAAAAAAAATCTAAATATACGAAACAATACGTGAAGTAAACGAATCAACACATATCTAAGAAACAATACTAGAAAATAAACACAACTAAAAAAAATTGTCTTACCAGTGCATTCTTCAACAATTGAATCAACTACTTGTAGTTGATTATGCACAATTGAATCTACTGGTTCATTTTCATTACGTGTTGCATCCGCCAATAAAAATTCTTCAAAACCTTCATACATTTCATGATCCATACTACAAAAAAGAGAAAACATGAAGTCAAAGAATTGAATTCGAAAATACCTTAATTGAAACTGAATTAGAAATTGAACAAACATGATTGCTGAATTTCCAAATCTAACAAATACTTCAAAACAACATATAATTTAAATAATTCAAAAATACCTTAATTTAACAAATCTAACAATATAAATCGATTTTATTGCAATGAATAATTACAAATTGAACAACAACAAAGTGTATACCAAATTGAACATAATAAAATACCTTTAATCGAGCTGAAAATTATAGCAGCAGATGTGAAGAAATTAAATTCGAAATTACATGCAACAGATGTGAAAATCATTGTGTTGATTACTCATTGTGTTGATTGATAGTTGATTGCGAAAAAATTTAAGCATATCACTGCCGTTTTTTAATTTCATAACAGAGAGAATTTAGAGAATTAATTATGGTTTTTCGACAAAATAAATAAGCATTAATCACTAGTGGAAAAAAGCCCATCTGATGCGGTCAAAATCGGGCTTACTGCTGCGGTTTTGGTCCGCATCAGGTGGGCTCGCAGCAGATTAACAAAATAATCTGATGCGGTCCATGACCGCATCAGATTCTCACTACCTGATGCGGTTTTGCAAGACCACATCAGATTTTAGGCTCAAGGAAATTAAAAAAAAAAAACTGCTTTGCACTGCAGGTCTGCAGCAACAAAGCAAGAACACCCAAACAACAGCAGTCCAAACTCCAAAGTAGTAACGAAACTTCAAAAAAATTCAGATTTAATAACAAACATTATACAAACTAAAAATAATTTCAATTATACAAATATTATACAAACTAAAAATGTATTTAATTATACAAATATTATACAAACTAAAAAATTCAGATGAATATAACCAAGTAAAAACCGAAAATTAATACAAAGTATAACCAAAAAATCGAACAAAATACGGAAATTAAGAAATAAACATAAAAAATCGAACAAAAAAAATGGAACAAAATCGAACAAAAAAAAATCGAACAAAATCGAACAAAAAAAATCTAACAAAATACGAAAATTAAAAACTAAAAAATATAAACCCAGATCTAGAAAAAAACGATGATGATGAAACGATTCCTGGTTCGTCGTTTGCGGTTCGTGCTTGATGATGATGAAGAAAATGAACGATTCGTGGTTGACGATGAACGAAGTTGATGATGATGGAGAAAATGAACGGTTCGTCGTTCGTCGTTCGTGGCTCCGATTCGTAGAGGAGGGAGGAGGGACGATGAATTCGACGTGTTGCCATGATTCGACGACGGTGTTCGTGGGTTTGAGAGGGAAGAGCAGATCTAATGAGGAGAGAGAGAAGAGATGGCGCCGTGGGTTTGAGAGGGAGGAGAGATTAGGGTTGAGTGAGGAGAGGAGAGGAGAGGAGAGAGAAAGGCATTAGGGTTTGAGGGGCGCCTAAGGAAATGGACGCCTAAGGGTTATGAGGCCACGAGTGTACTGGGCCATGAGTGTACTGGGCCACGAACGGATTTTCGGATGCGGTCTTATGAACCGCATTAGGTTCATGAAAAACCGCATCAGATTTAAAATCTGATGCGGTTTTTTAAGGACCGCATCAAATTTTGTATGCCAAATTTCCCTCCCATTTTTTGGTTGATTTTCGGATGCGGTTTTACAAAAACCGCATCTGTTACTAAGTGACATATAAGGTTTTTTCCACTAGTGAATCAACACCGTTTTTTTGATTTCAGAAGAGGGAGAATTTGGAGAATTAAATCTGGTTTTTCGACACAATAAATGAGGAATGATTTTGGAGCCTAAATTTGAGAACTTAAATAGGCTAACGTGCAAGTTTTTTTTAGAGGAAATGGGTTCTGGTTTGGAGCGGAAGAATACTGGGCTGGAAAGAATTGTGGGCTTGGGCTACCTAATTATAGTGATATAATTAGGCACTCTAGCCTAATAATTTGTGTGTAAGTAAAGGTTAAATCCTAATCTAATTTGGCAAGTTTTAAGTGTAAATCTTTTGATTCCAAAGCTTGAATATATATCCCAATCTAATTTGGCAAGTTTAAAGTTCAATTTGTTTGATTATAAATATTACATGTATATATTTGTTATTTCACTAGGAACACTACAAGAGGGGGGTGAATTGTATGTGAGGTACTTTTTGCGGAATTATAAAACATAAACAAAGAAACAAGCTAAAAGAACACAAGGGATTTTTACGAGGAAAAACTTCTTGGGCCCAACAAGAAGAAACAATCTCAACCACTAGGGATTTTAAACTCAACACTTTCACTAATTAGGCCAATCGACTCTATGACAACCTAATTCTACTCATGGGCCACACCTTGAGTTCCTAAACTCAAGTTCCTGAACAATTATTCCTCTCAACTTCACTTGAAGCTTTCTCACTTTAACTCGCTTTACTCAAAGCTTCTCTCTTACAGACACTAGTGGAAAAAAACGCTATATGTCACAACACAACCGCTGCGGTTCCTAAGAGAACCAAATCGGTAAATCCTCGAAATTTTGGGTGGGAAATTGGGCAAGACAAACCGCTGCGGTTCTTAGTGAACCGGATTAGTTAACGTAAAACCGATCCAGTTTTAACCGATCCGGTTCGCATAACCGGATCGAGTAAATCCGTGTTTTCAGCCCAACTCACCACATAAATACTGGCCCAACTCACCAAAAGTGCTGGCCCAACGTCCCCTAAAAGCGATGGCCCAATAAATCTAACCCTAAGCGCCTCACTCAACCTCACCTCCCTCTCTCACGGGCTATCTCTCCTCACCTACCTCTCAAATCTCCATCTCCTCTTTCCAATTTTCCCCCTAACTTTCTCACTCCTCCAATTTTCCGCCATGGAAGACGATAAACTGACTTAATCTCTTTCACTCCCTCTTTACCTCGAACTCCCTAAATCTTTGGTAGATTCGACTCTTCTTCCTCATCCTTCACTCACCAAAACCCTAATTCCATCTCCTCAAACGGCGTCGTCAAATCCACCGGTAAAAAGCTCGATTACATGATCCTATTCCTCGATCACAAGCTCTCCAAGGTCAACAGCAACAACTCCAACAATGGCGGAATCAGGAGCAACAATTCGCTCTCCAAGGTCAACATCTCCTCTTTTCCTTCGGCAGATCTTTGAGTCGATGCGGAGAGGATTCGGTGGCAGATGCAGGAAAGTTGCGGTGGCTAATTACCGTTCTATCTTTCTCTCTCTCCTAAAATCGATGTTAGTGGGTTCTATCTCTCCTAACCTGAGGTATTGAAATTTTAGATTTATTGGAATTTTTGAAACGATTCGAACTCTTTATCTCTACTCCTTCATCATCGTCACTCTTATTTTCCCAATCATCATCATAAACGCTCCAATTTTCCCTCTATCCTAGGGTTTTCAGTTGAAGTTTTTAGGGATCGTCTCGCTATCTAGGTTCGTTTCTTTGCAATTTGAAGAACCATAGGTTTCTCCATCTGATTTCAAGTTCGAATCATTCAAGGTCTATTAGGTATATGATTGAAATTATGTATCTTTATCATATTTTACAAAATTGTTGTAATGAATTGTTTTAGATCCTAATAAAGGATATAATTGGATAGGTGATTTCCAAATTAAGTTTCAAGATTCTTGCAACAAGTTGTTATAATTAAAATGTTTCTTGCAACGAGTTGTCTGAACTTGCATTAATATGTTATTTCTCAATTGAGTAGGATATACTGTAAAAACATGAATCTTTTGTGGTTGTTTGTGAAAGAACCAGAATTGCAAGATGTGCTTAATTTTTGTAGATGTTTATTCCATGAAAGGCTGAACTTGGATGAGTTTCTGGTAGTTTTGATTGAAAGTGTGCTTTTAACTATGGGGTCCCTTTTCCATTTCCATGCTGAAATTTGAATTGTATGTTTTCTTCATGCTGATCACTGAATCAAATGTAGAGTCTGAGATCTGAATTGGTGTGAGATGGGGACTGGACCGGTGGTAGTGTTTTATGATCTTTTAATCAAATAATGTGTCCGGAATTGGTTCTAGACTGTGCTTGTCAGCATTTTTACTTTCACTTCTTCATGTTCTTGTTGGGTTGATTGATACTATTTTTCGATTCTAAATTAACATTCATTATTTCTATGTTATGGTACTATTAGGCAGTTGCCTGTGATAAAGCACTCGTGTGCCTTTCTTAAGTCAGTAGCTTTTCTTTTGATAACTTTGTAAATATCAGCCTGCTTATAATACCTTTATGTATTAATCCCTTTGAGTTAATTCTAGGTATCTTTACTGTATATTGTTACTTCTTAAAGATGGTATATATCGGTAGGTGGTAGTATTAAATATAAAGTAGCTTTTATTAGTCCTATTCTATTTGTCGATTGTATTTTTGTGGATAATTTAGTAAACTTCGACGATATCGTTTAAGGTTGACGCTAGTGGGAGTATTATTTAGTGTATCTAGGAAAAGCAACTTACCATGGGTTTTGTACATTGCTTTTCCAAAAATATTGAATTTTAAGTCTGATCAACAATTAAATATCATGGACCATTAGTTCAATAACTACTCAATTTTCCCGTGCTCTAGCAATTGCGCTCTCTAGACAACTACCATGTAGCTAGGGGATTGAATAAGGGGATCTCTATTTCTTAATACGGAATATTAGCACAGTTGCTTATACTTGATTACAGGGGAAGATTACACTCTTTTCTCAAATCAAAGTCTTTTTTGCCGGATTTTGCTTCCTTCTTTTGAGGACTACTTTATGCACCTGCTTTGTGTTAAATTGTATTTAGTGTGTTGCCAATTTTATTAGTGTCATTCTTCGCATTGTTGGTGACAAATTTTTAATAGAGTTCTGTTTCCATTCTTTTCATGTCTTGATAATT
This sequence comes from Beta corolliflora, assembly GCA_947648045.1. Taxonomy (NCBI): domain Eukaryota; kingdom Viridiplantae; phylum Streptophyta; class Magnoliopsida; order Caryophyllales; family Amaranthaceae; genus Beta; species Beta corolliflora. The sequence goes on along the minus strand of CANSZD010000248.1, from coordinate 1,115,950 downwards.
ATTCAGCTAGGGTAATTATTGTGTGGTTCCTTTTCCAGATTTTCAGAGTGTTGGATGTTTCTACTGTAATGCTTTTATGTACTTGTTCTTGACTATCCACTGAAAAATGGGGTCTAATAACATGCTGGGGGTTTTGGATGCACCACATTTTATATGATATAGATGGCGTTTCAAACGGTTTAAATTCCCTTTGCAGGTATCTGGTTCATGTTCTAGTAAATGGGATTCTTCTTGTCTTCTTAAATTATAATTTCGGCAGTTCCTGAATTAATTAATTGGTTTTTATATGTTTCAGGATAAGCTCCATGACTATCTAGGGATGATGCTCGTTGTTGACAATGCATTTACCGATCGTTCAAATCCTTTGTTGACCGTCCAAACTCTTGTATCCAAGCTATCTTCCTTGGAGTCACGAGTTGAGAAACTAGAAGTTGCTTCATCTAAAAATTTTGGTGGTGACAGGTCCAGAATGCGAAAAATTGAAGAACTAAAGGAAACAATGAAGCAACAGAAGATGCTAGATGTTGTGCAGTTAGGGAATACGAAAGAATCAAGGTAAGTTTGGTATCATAGAGTTATTGAGCTGTCAAATCAATTTTCGTGAAATTTAAGTTTTTGTCATGAGAATTGCTATAATTTTGATTGTTCGAAACACAAGTCTGTGGGGGCATTATTGATTTATTGTAGCTTCTTTTGGTGCAGTCCCACCACACTCTCTTATTTAACATTTAGATATCTAGCCTTTTTGTAGGTGTCTCCAATATTTTGTTTAAACAACTGTTTGGTGGTGGATGCGTACTAAGTGTCATCTTGATGCCTATATTTATGGTACATAACCACATATCTGTCAAGAGTTGTCACTGTCTCAAAGTATACAAGTTTAGGTAAACAGATTTCCTGTTTATTTTGTTTTACCGTTCTGCTATTAGAATTTGGACTATCATGCTTGCAAAATAAATGTTGCAATTATTGGCCATGAAGTCTGAACTAAATCCTCATAGAGTCCAGTTTGTCTTATTGTTGAGCTGTAGTATTTGGCTTTTGGCTTTGAAGATTACTCTCATTTTTAGTGTAGCTAAAATGTTGCTGATCAAAGTAATTTCTCATTACTTATTTCTTTCTTTATTTTTTCTTACAGCTAGGCATTGATTCGCTGAAAAGCAGCCTCATTGTATCGGATGCAGTTGTTGAGTTTATCTCTCGTCTCTCGTTTATAGTTTCAAGTGAGGTTGGTCTTCCCTTCCTACTTGCCCTTTGCTTTCTTCTTCTAGGCGGTTTGACCAATATGTTATTAGGCAGTAGCCCGTCCTCCTCTCTGCAAAAGAGTTTGTTGGGTTAATTGAAGTTCTTGTACATAATATCTTGTAGCAACAGGGGGAGTTTCCATTGAAATCCGGACATGCAAGGTGCTAATATGTATGGTACATAAGCAAGATTATGATGCCCAATATAACAAGTAATAGGTCACTTGCTTTTATTGAAAACCGTTTGTGTATCTAATCTCCTCGTGTCATTACTAATAACATTGAGCTAAAACATACCAGGTTGGTGTTCACTGCAATTATGCATATGACACAAAGAACTTTGATTATTGTCAAACCATTTAGATTGTGATCATTTTTGGCCTATGGGGGTTAACAACTTTGTTTTCAGTGAACTTGTGGTCAATCTAAGTCTGGAACATAACTAGTTCTTATCTTTTTGCTTTAATATGGAAATTGTTGGTGTTTGTGTTTGATTGGTGATAGGGTTTAGCTATTCGAGTATTCGGCATGCATGCATGGTGTAAATGTTCCTTCTATCATTTTTGATACTACACTATGCAATTGCCATGTATTTTCCCCATTCGACTACAATAGGTGTATTTGATTGGCTGAAGATCATAGGTTTATGCTGAATTTTTGCTACTTCACACTAACCCACTTCGTAATCTTCGTGTTTGTGACATTATCAACTTTCAGACTTCACAATGTTCTAATATTTGCTTCATTTGTTAAGATAAACTGAAGAAACCATGTTTTGTGCTACTTGTGCATAATGACACATGCCTTTAACTATTGTTGCTTGAATTTGGGTGATCCTCTAATCTATTCATGGTATTTGGATGCAGTTGGTGATCTTCACCATTTGATCTCTGCCACCATGAGTGGTCACTTGCTGCCTCCGGCTCCCTGGTTAACTCAACTCTGACCTACGCAAGCTCGCTGTCAACTTAATCCCCTTCCCCCGGCTCCACTTTTTCATGGTTGGGTTTGCTTCAGAGATGGAGAATCCAGCAAGTCTACAGCTTCAGAGAGAAATCAGAAGGGGTCCCGAGTTAATGTGTTAATAATGGGTCCAGCATCAGTTCTAGAGAACTGGGAGAATGAATTCTCTAATTGGGCTAATTATTGTTCATGTTTTGTTGGTGTATTTTTATTACAGTTGGTGTATGTTAACTACAGTTGTTAATGTATGCATGTGCTGAACTCAGAGTAAGAAACACCTGGAGTCTGCTGTGACAGCTAATTTTTTTTATTTTAGATTTCCACTAGCTGATTCGGTTCTTGCTAGAAACCGGATCAGTTAGTTTGATCCGGATTTTTTTTAATGATTAACTAATCCGGTTTTCCATAAAATCCGGATCGGTTAATGATTAACTTATCCGGTTTAGGACCGAATCAGTTAATCATTGTGAACTGCTGCGGGCCCATCTGATTCGGACCAAACCGGAGCAGTAAGCTCGATTTTAACCGCATTGGATGGGCTTTTTTCCACTAGTGAGAACTTCACTCAAAGTCCCCTTACCCCAAAACCAAATTTACAATGATCGATAAACTTAGTGGAATAGAGTAAGAAGGCAAGAACAAATGGCTTAATGAGAGAATAAGGCACTGACACTTTAGTTAGCTAAACTCACTATTCACTTGGTCAGATACAAATTCGAACTTAATTGGACATAAGTATTTATAGCACTTATTAAGTAAAACGTGGGATTAAAACATGTGTTAGTGGTTAAACCATTTTCCCATGATGTTCCTCAACCAAAGGAACACGTTCCATTAATTTTCCCATGAACTCTACGATCTCTGTTGAACGTGTATTATAGGATTAATACTGCTTCCTTAATTTTAGCAACTTTGTCAAGTAAATATAAATCTGATTTTAATTAAAAAGTATTTTAATTAATAAAACCAAAATTAAATCCTTTTAACAAAATAATATCTTTAAAATATTTTCTTTAAAAACCGTAAGGATTTTAATTTTCTAATAAAAATAAAATCTTTTCCTTAAACAGATTTTCCTTAAAATCTGATTTTTACCAAATTAGGCATTATTCACTCAAATGACATAATATAACCGTTGCACTTATTCAACATATGTCTAGTTTCTTTTAATACATTAGTACCTTTAATTTAACATGACAGTGCCAGTTCGTCTAATCCTTTGAAAGGAACATACACTCATTCTCTTTATATGGTGTCATTGTTCCTTACCATTACTTACTCTTTTCTTACATAGGAACTAAAAAATAAAAGCCTCGTTTTGATTCTTTTGCTCCAATGCTTCTCCAGTATCAGTTCCTTGAGCATCTTCACTTAGTATTCAAAATCTGAAACTTGATTTCTTCAAACTTAGTATTCTATTTGCTATTTTCATTGATACCTTGTAAAATCCATTCATTTAACAACTTGTTAGTTCATTACTTAGTTTGTTTCTTTATTCCTTTGTCATCATCAAAACTAGGGTTCAACAATTTCCCCCTTTTTGATAATGACAACAAAGTTACAAACTAAGGAAGATAAAACAATAACTAACATAAGAGAATGAAAGATAAAATAAATAATTTATATTTTTAATTAAGGCAGATTAAGGCTTTAAAATTTTTACTTTTTTCATTTTTCCAACTTAGTTTGTTCAGTATCTTTTCCCCCTTTGTCACCTTCAAAAAGATCAAACTCTTGGTGATCTTGGGAAGACTGATTTTTGCAAGACCTTTAGACCATTAACAAGCACCAAAAATGATTAAGTTAGTTAATCAAAGGGTAGACTTGCTCAAACGGCAATCACATACTAGCCATTCCAAGTAAGAAATTATGTAATCATATCAAAAACGAAGACAATTTAGCAAAAGTCATTATATTTATAGCACTTGTTCCACAAAAGTAAAAAAAAAAAAAAGGAAACAAAAACTAGGAGTTCATGTTCTTTTAAGAGAAACAGGAACTTAGACATTAGGAAGCGAAGGGGAGTTGTGTTCCTCTACGACTTCTTCTTCATCCACCACTTCCTCCAACTTCTTCATCACCTCCTCGTGATGACCATCCACTTGCTTCTTTAGTGAATTCATTGCTTGAACCATCATCTCCATATTATTATGTTTCTCGACCATCGTATCACTAAGGACCTTGATTGAAACCCCATCATTTTATCAGTTTTAACATCTAAGCTCCAGTGAAGATGGTTGTAGAATTTTATCTTGTGCTGAGCAGGAAAACATACTTCATTAACCCATCCATACTCATTTGAAGGAACTTGTTCCTTTCCCTTTGAACCAGAGTCAGAAGGGAGTTGGCGAGGAGGTACAGGTATGTTTGCTTGGGATGGTCCTGCTGTTCCTGTGAGAGGAACAGAAGGAGCAGAAGTGGTGTAATTAGGAGAGAGAAAAGGAGGTGTAGGTGGTAATGTGGCAAAAGTGGATGCAAATGGGTTGGGCTCATTTATGGCAACCTTCATCTGTTCAAAACTGGAAGGAACAGAGAAGGTGGATGGAGAGATGTGAGGTATGCATGTGATGGACATAGGCAGTTTTGGTGAAGGAGGGGTAGGGTCCTTAGGAGAGAGTTGATTTTGTTCCTCTTCATCAAATAGGACCAATGGTGTGTCCTCATTTGAAGGAACATGGACTGGTTTTGCAACTCTCAACCTTGAACTCTTCCTTAAGGAAAGAGTTTTCTTAGGAACAGGTTTGGTTGGCTTTTCGGCTGTGGTTTTTCGTTTCTTTGTGGGATGTTACTCTGGTTCATCAATTTTAGGAACTTATTCCTCCAAGATAACCTCCACAGTTTCTTCCTCTACTGCCATAGGCAGTTTCCTCTTTTGAGAGGAACTGTGAGGAATCCTTCCTTGAGTCAATACTCCTTCTTGGACAGATAGGTCCAAGCCATACAAAGTTTTCTCATTCAAAATGTTACCTTGCTTAAATCCCAACACTAGTAGAAAAATGATAATTTGCGTCTGCTTATTTGCGTCGAATGCATGAAGAACTGACACAAATGGTCAAGAGCAGATGATTTGCGTCGGATTATAATCTACATCCGATGCAAATACCTACAGCAGATGAATGGCAAGAGGATTTGCGCCGCGTAGCCCTAGCCATCCAACGCACATGAGTATAAGGATTTGCGTCGAACGCGCTTATTGTGCGATGCAAATCCTTGTATTAAGCGATTTGCATCGGACATATAGGCCCATCCGACGCAGATGAGTAGGCGGATAAGAATTAGACAAAATAATATTACAATATATAAATCCCACTTTTTCTTTAGCCTTCTCTCTCTTCTATCTCTAACCTAGATCTCACTCTCTCATCTCTCTCCAGTCGTTTCGCCTCTCATCTCTCTCACCACTCTCAACTCAACTCTCTCACCATTCTCTCAACTTGGATCTCAACTCTCATCTCTATCACCATTTTCTCACCGACGCTGTTCTCTCCAGAAGACGAACAATTTCGAATGGCGAAGAAGAAAATGGAGGAGTGGAAAGCAGAGGAAGACGAAAGAGATTCGCAAATCAATTTCGTTTCCCCAGAAACCCATTTAAAATTCGCAACTCAATCTCGAAGAAAGAGATTCGCAACATCTTCACAAAGAGGAGACAGAAAGAGAGAAAATTATGCTGCAGCGGCGGATTTTTAGAACGGCGGTGTGGCCGAAAACATCTCCCGTCGCCGGAAACAGAAGAAGTAGAGTGATGGTGATCTGTAGAGTGATGGTGATCTCACTAATTGCGATTCTACTCATTCTGAGGTTTATTTTATTTTAGTTGCTAAATTACTGATGATAGATTTTAGGGTTTTCTAGATTGTTTTTCACTTGGATTTGGTTAGTTGATTTACGAATTCTTTTATTGGATTAGTTATATGAGAGATTTGTTAGTTTTTTCCATGTTTTCTACAAATTCAGATTAATTCTAGTCCTTATAAATTTTCCCATTTGTTTCTTTGTTTTCTGTGATTTTTATTTGAGAGATTTGTTTATTTGGTTAATTTTATAATTGTTGTATTCTGATTTTCATAATTGTTTCATTGTTTGTATTCTGATTTAAACCGACATAGTGGGAAATTCTTGTAACAATATTCATATTTTAATAATTCTTGTAACAATGGCAAAATAATTTTTTTTATCAAAAAAGAGAGTTATTTACGTCGGATCTGGACGCCTATCCGACGCAAATAGCTGATTATCTAGCAGCCTTTTTCTCACCTCATGTGCGTCGGACTTTGCGCTACATCTGACGCAAATAGCACTAAATCTGCGTCGTGTCCTAATCTGACACAGATAATATCTCCTAAATTTGCGTCGAGACCTGTGGCGTCGGACCGATGTCCGACGCAAATGGTGGTCCCAGGTCCGACGCAAATTAATGATTATGTACTAGTGCAAGGTAGCCAACCAGTTGTTTTACTTTGAAATGGGAGAGAAGGGAAGTGATTAAAGCGCCCTATCCAACAACACAGTGGTTTTCTATGCAATGGGTGAGATGTTGGATAAAGAGAGAAGGAAAGTTTATTTGTATGTGGTGGTCAAGGCAGAACATATAACACATATCAAGAAGACCAACCTCATTCCTCTTTTCAGTTCGAGGAATAAGTGCCCTTCAAACAAGATTAGACAATATTTTGTGAAGAGGAGTAAGAAGATTGTGGTTCATTTTTGTCTGTCCAGCAGTTCCCCCAAAAGATTGAACTAAATCATCTTGGGAAATATTAGGAAAGGAGACAGTTCCTTTCCTCTTAAAATATAAATCAGTTCATTTGCAAGGAACTTTCCATATTTTTCCTAAGGTCTCTTGGGTGAATCTAATTTTCTTCCCCCTAACCCCATCAATATTTAGGAAATTTGCACAAAACTCATCCATAGCTAAAGGAACAAGCGAGTTATTAAACCCGGTTTCAAACAAGTACTCCATTCCTTGTTCCTTTAGTATTTCTAAGAGTTCAACAAAATTGACACTCTGAGCCCACTCTAGATCAACACAGAAACCTCAAACGTACCTAGATTCGCTTCTTTCAACTCGTTTCTTTGAAGAAATAGAAGTAGTTCCTTTGGGAGGAACATATGCTGCTTCTTCTTCCCCCACAACTGATTCGGGGACTTCTTCCACTTCATCATCTTCCCCAATCAGTTTCCTTCTTCTATTACTTCTCCTAAGCGTCTCCGATTTTTTGCTCTTTAACCTCCATTTGTGTTTCTTCAGGATTTTCAATTTCTAGGGTTTTGGATGGAGAAGAGGGGTTTTCCATTTGAGAGGTTTTGGAAGATTTTGCTTTTGGAAAAAGTGAATTAAGAGAGGTTTTTGCCATTTGGTGATGAAAGATCAAGGTTTTATGTGGTGCGAAATGTTGGGATGAAGATGAAAAATGGTGAAGATGAAGCGAATAAAGGAATACGGTTTTGGAAGGGAGGAAAGAAAAAGAAATAAGATGCATGTAACAGTATTCGAAGAGTCACACGCGGAAAAAAAAAATTAAAAGATAAAAATTAAAGAAAAGAAAAGATAAAAATGAATCAAGATCTAAGAGATATGATTCCTAAATTTTTGGATTTTTGGATTTTTTTTATTTTTACGGACTTTTTATTTATGGAAAGAAAAGAAAGTTAAGGAACTTGTGTTATAGGAACAACTTATACATATTATCAACATTTCATCAAATCATGCATGTTTCTATCACTTAGGAACAATAAGGGGAGTATTATGTGACATTTGTGAGTGGCTTTATTCCTTTGACTACAAGTTTAGCTTTGTTCCTAACAATTGTTCCATGCTCATCTAGTTTATTTCTAAATACCCATTTTAATCCAATCACTTTTTGTTGTTTAGAAGAGGGAACTAGATGACATACCTTGTTTCTTTGAAACTCATTTAATTCCTCTTGCATAGCAGTGATCCAATCAGAATCAGTTAAAACTTCTTCATGATTTATTGGTTCCATCATTGATAGGAACGCATGCAACGCACAAAAATTCCTTAACTGAGATCTAGTTTGAGTACCTTTGGATATGTCACTTACTATGAGTTCCACTGGATTTGATTTTTGATGTCTCCAAGGTTTTGGTTGAGATTCTCTTATAGGAATAGGTTGTTCCTCTTGAAATTCTTAAGAGGATGAGGAGCCTTGTCCGTTTGTTCCTCTTTCAGTCATTGTTGAATCAGTTCCTTCAACATTTTCATTTTTAGTAGGAACAGGAACAGCTCCATCTCCTTGAGGGACATGAACAACTACATCTCCTTAAGGGACAGGAACAACATCGTTATGAAAGTTTTCATCTTCTTCGTTCCTTTCCTCTTTCATTCCTTCTTCTTCCTCAATTGAATCTCGCATCTTTTTCATTTGGTCGAACCAAGCCTATTTCAAAGTCATCAACCTCGCTTGCTTGGATTAAAATTGTCGAGTTCATCAAAAATTATATGTACACTTTCTTCAACACACATAGTTCTTTTATTGTAAACTCTATAAGCCTTACTATGTGATGAATATCCTAGAAGTATTGCTTCATCACTCCTTGCATCAAATTTTCCAAGATTATCTTTCTCATTATTATGTACAATACATTTACAACCAAATGTTCTGAAATGTGTAATATTGGGTTTCTTACCAAAATAAAGCTCATAAAGAGTTTTGTTAATGATAGGTTTCATCATGACACGATTTATTATATGACAAGTAGTATTTACAACTTCAGCCCAAAAGTTCCTTGGAAGTTCACTGGCTATCAACATAGTCCTAGCCATTTCCTCCAAAGTCCTATTTTTCCTTTCTACAACACCGTTTTGTTGTGGTGTCCTAGGAGAAGAAAAATTATGATTTAAGCCATAATCTCTACTTAAGTCATCAAATTTATAATTTTTAAATTCTTTACCATGATCAGATCTAATATGCATCAATTTGTAACCACTCAAATTTTGAACTCTCTTTGCAAAGACAAGAAACTCATCATAAGTCTCATCCTTGCTGGAAAAAAAAATAACACAAGTGTATCTTGAGTAGTCATCAACAATAACTAGTACATACCTCTTACCACTTCTACTTTGAATCCTCATAGGGCCACACAAATCCATGTGAATTAATTCTAATGGCTTTGTGGTGCTCACAACAGTTTTAGATTTGAAAGAGGATCTAATATGCTTCACTTTGGCACACGCATCACAAACTTGATTAATATGAAATTTTATAGATAGTAATCCCAAAACAAGATCTTTTGATCGAAATTTGTCAAGTAATGAAAAGCTAACATGTACTAGGCGCTTATGCCATAAGAGAGGATCATCTTCAATAACACTAATGCATGTCAAATTGTTTTTAGGAACAAGATCAAGATCCATAACATATGTGTTCCCTTTCCTTGTTCCTTCCAAGATGACACTCTTAGAATTATTGTTTACGATCAAGCATTTTTCACTGTTAAATTTAACAACATTTCCCTTGTCACAGAATTGGGAAATACTTAAAAGATTGTGCTTTAAACCTTCAACTAGAAACACATTATCAATGGAATGTGATGGTGATTTACCAACCTTACCCATGGCAACTATGTTACCTTTCATGTTGTCACCAAATGTCACACTTCCACCATCATAGGTTGAGAGTGAGAGAAACTTAGATTTGTCTCCTGTCATATGCTTAGAACAACCACTATCAAGATACCAAGTGTTGTTCCCCCTCACTCTAACCTGCATAAATTAACTAGTTGTTAGTTGTAGGAACCCCCTCCTTCGTGGGTTCTTGTTCTTGACTAGCGTTAGTTTTTGCAACCCATTTCATGTTGCTTAATTTCACATTCTTGCCAATCATTCCAATTCTTAGTTGACATTGATTTATATAATGACCTATCTTTCCACAGTATATGCAAATTTTGTCACTAGGTAGGTCAACATATTTCTTAGGCTTGTTCCTTTTCTTGTGATTTTTGAAACCAAGACCTTCTTTTCTTTTTGTGTGTGGTCTCTCAATCCATTTAGGAACAACCATCACCTTGCCTCTGTTCCTTGCAACTACGAGTTCCTTTTTGAGATTACAGATCTGTTCCTTTAAAATAATTTTTTCTTTATTCAAGATTTCAATCTCAGATCTGTAACCTTTCAAAGGAGTTGATCTTATATCAAAGGAACTTAGAACATGGACAAATTCCTTTAGCTGAGCAATTTCTAAATTGATTAGATAATTTTCATTTTTAACATTCTCATATAGTTCTTTGATTTTTAAGTTCTTGTTAAACAAATCAAAGAACCTACTTTCCACATCCGTTCTCATTTTCTTAAGCCATTCTATATGTTCTTTACATACCTTAACAGCTTGTTCAGTTTGTTCACGTTTTTCACGTTCATCTCTACATTCAATAATTGCATCATAAAGAAGATAAAAAATTTCACTCCTTGTTTTTCCATCTAAGTCTGATTCAAGTATATGTTGGTTTACCTCAACATCTTCTTCATCTTCTTTTATGTCAGTGTTTGCCATGAGGCAAAGATTTGCAGTTTCTTCATTTTATTGTTCCTCTTCTTCCTTAGTCTCTGAATCTCCCCAAGCTGCTATCATAGCCTTTCGAACGTTCGCATTGGAGAAAGGAGCTTTAGTTTCCTTGTTCCTTTCAGCAAAACGTTCCTTGTTCCTTTCTTTGGGCTTGTCGTTTTCCCAAAGTGAACATTCCTTGATAAAGTGATTTGTACTTCCACATTTATGACAAGCAACTTTGTTAAAAAAAAAATTGTTTACCTTTGAAGTTTCCATTCTTCATGTTCCTATACATCTTTCGAAATTTTCGGACCATGAGAGTTGCTTCCTCTTCTTCAGAGTCAGAGTCATCTTCATCATCAGATTTTAGGGCAATGGACTTTAACTTAGAGCTTTCACCATATTCAGTGTCAAGGTGTAGCTCATGAGTCATAAGTGATCGAGCAAGCTGTTCCAAGTAGAACTTGGTGAAGTCTTTTGTTTCTTGTAAAGCAGTGACCTTAGCCATCCCTCTATCATTAATTAAGAAAACTCCTAAGAACTTTTTGAACATGTTCCTCTGATGAGATAAACTTTCCAAGAGAAGCTAACTCATTAATAATGTTAGTAAAACGAGTAAACATCTCTTATATGCTTTCCTTAGTGTTCCTGGAAAACAGTTCATATTGATTCATTAGTAAATCAATTTTAGATCTCGTGACTTCATTAGTTCCTTCATGGGTTACTTCAAGTAAATCCCATATTTGCTTTGCGGATTTGCATCCCATGATTTTATTGTGTTCATGGGGTCCAAGTCCACAATGCAAAAGTTTAACGACCATATCATTCACTTCCATTTTTTCAAAGTCGGCTTTGTCATATTCGAGAGAAGGGTTAAGGAATTACCCCATTTTTGTCATTAGTTGTTGTGACCTCAAAATCACCAACTTCAATGACTCTCCATACCTGGTAGTTTTCGGCCTTGATGAATATCTCCATTGTGTTCTTCCAATAGGAATAGAATTCCCATTGAACATTGGAGGCCGTTTAGTGGGAGTAACCTTCCTCAAGTTTCTCGGTAGAATTCATGTTCCTTTGATCTTTTTCTCAATAGGGTTTCCTACTTTTCGTGAGATCTTGCTCTGATACCAATTGTTATTTCACTAGGAACACTACAAGAGGGGGGTGAATTGTATGTGTAAAAATAAATGTACTTTTTGCGGAATTATAAAACTTAAACAAAGAAACAAGCTAAAGGAACACAAGGGATTTTTACAATGAAAAAACTTCTTGGGCCCAACAAGAAGAAACAACCTCGACCACTAGGGATTTTAAACTCAACAATTTCACTAATTAGGCCAAACAACTCTGTCACAACCTAATTCTACTCACGGGCCACATCTTGAGTTCCTAAACTCAAGTTCCCGAACAACCTGTTCCCTTAACAATTATTCCTCTCAACTTCACTTGAAGTTTTCTCACTTTAACTCGCTTTACTCAAAGCTTCTCTCTTACGGGAACTTCACTCAAAGTCCCCTTACTCCAAAACCAAAATTACAATGATCAATAAACTTAGTGAAATAGAGTAAGAAGGCAAAGAACAAATGGCTTAATGAGAGAATAAGGCACTGACACTTTAATTAGCTAAACTCACTAAATCACTTGGTCAGACACAAATTGGAACTTAATTAGACATAAGTATTTATACCAGTGATTAAGTAAAATGTGGGATTAAAACATGTCTTAGTGGTTAAACCATTTTCCCATGATGTTCCTCAACCAAAGGAGCACGTTCCATTAATTTCCTCATGAACTCCACAATCTCTGTTGAACGTGTGTTATTGGATTAATATTGCTTCCCTTATTTTAGCAACAACTTTGTCAAGTAAATATAAATCTGATTTTAATTAAAAAGTATTTTAATTAATAAAACCAAAATTAAATCCTTTTAACAAAATAATATCTTTAAAATATTTTCTTGAAATTCCGTAAAAGGATTTTTTTTTTAATAAAAATAAAATATTTTCCTTAAAAAGATTTTCCTTAAAATCAGATTTTTACCAAATTAAAAACGGATTCCTATAATTTAGGCATTAATCACTCAAACGACATAATATCATTGTTGCACTTATTCAACATATGTCTAGTTCCTTTTAATACATTAGTTTCTTTAACTTAACATGACAGTACCAGTTCGTCTGTTCCTTTCAAAGGAACAAACACTAATTCTCTTTATATGTTGTCATTGTTCCTTACCATTACTTACTCTTTTCTTACATAGGAATTAAAAAATAAAAGCCTCGCTTTGATTCCTTTGCTCCAATGCTTCTCCAGTAACAGTTCCTTGAGCATCTTCACTTAGTCTTCAAAATCCAAACTTGATTTCTTCAGACTTAGTATTCTATTTGCTCTTTTCATTGATACCTTGTAAAATCCATTCACTTAACAACTTGTTAGTTCATTACTTAGTTTGTATCTTTATTCCTTTGTCATCATCAAAACCATGGTTCAACAATATTATAATCATAAAGCATGTTTTTTTCGAATTATTAAAATTAAGAAATATAAAAAATGTGACAATTATAATGGGATCTGGAATTTTCAAGTTGTGAACATTGTAAAGTAACGATTCTTAGTTATCATTTTTAATCATTCACCATATTTTTTTTTTCCAGAATTGTAATTAATCAAGAAATATTAAAAAAAACTTGACAATTATATTCAGATCTAGAAATTTGAAGCTTTGAACACTTTAAAGTTATGATTTGTTATTTTAATTTTTGACATTATATGCAAAGTGACTTTTATAATCGGATAACTTTTAATTTTTTTTTAAACATCAGGTTACACTTAATGGATGTAAATTTCTTGAACTTTTTGTTATATGAACTATGAAGTAGCGAATTTTCCTGTTCTTTTTTTATGACGTTTATGTAATTATGTTTACAAAATTGTATTATTATGGCTTTACAACAAAACTTTGTTCAATTTCTAAAATTGATGAAGACTGTTATTCGAATGTAAAAATTCCCGTTTGAGAAACACTTTTTTTGTATGAATTGGATATCAGTCGAATTCAATTAATGTCGATTTAATTGTTAATAAACTGTGACACATGAAATGTTTTATATGGCATAAAGAAGTTTTGTACTTAAAGTGACGAAATATAAAAGTTGGTAATTATGAATTCAATTTTCAAAATTGTATACGCTTAGATATATTTTTCGTTTTCTATTCATAAGACTAAATAATCATCATTACTTATAATTTAATTGAAAACAAAAACTAATTCTAACTTTGGCAATCTTCATATTTTCTGGAACGGCTATCAAGAAAAATTTAACTTCTCTTTGCACGTGGGTTTTTGTAATCCCCACTATCCATTGTTTAATGGCTCCGAATGAAATGACTTGGAGTTAATTATGGTTGTGATGAGTAATGCACTTCAAATGTATTGTATGTCTAGGAGACTATTGTGTATAGTATTTATTTAATAAAATTTGGTTGATATTATGAGGAATGATATCATAGTAAAAGATATCATTAATATGAAATCAAATTTATATGGCATCTATATTGGTGTGGCATAAAGTGATATGATAAATCAATTAAGATCTCTATGATTTTTTCAAGTTTAAAGTGATATGATGAATCACTTAAGATATGTTTGGGTTTTATTCAATCTGAAAGAGATCATATAAATGTTAGAAAATGTCCTTAAATGTAGTAATAGAATATATGTTATTATATGTATGGCTCAAATATAGAATGGTCATCAAAGTTAAAGATGGAACTAATAATCAAACCTAGAACGACCACTAAATACTATAATTTATACGCCTTTTTAAAAAAAATGTATTTAGTAGCTGGTTTTCAATGAATGTAGTATTCCAGTTTTATAAATATATTACTTGTTTGATAGTAAACATATACGTTCACCTTATTAAAACTCATAGTGAATTCTTTTGGCATGTAAACACTTTATTGAAAATTTTCTAATCTGATGTTTTCATTGAAAAAAGGTAACATGTTATACTATAAACTAACCTCTACTATCCAAAAATATGTTTCATGCATTTGTTTATAACCAAAAAATGTAAAAACCAAAGTGGGATTATCATAATATCTAAGGTATTTTCACATTATTGAATATCCAAAAAGTAGTAAGCTAATAGTTCAATGTAAACTAAGAATTGTCTAATACATTGTTGTAATCAGAAAACCTTAGACCTTGAAAACAAAAATTGTTCATGGGTAAAAAGACACCAATAAATTATCAAATGAAATTCTTAATTGAGGAGTCTATGCATCGTCCTTCACAATCATAGTTTTTTTGCTTATAGAGAGTTGTGCATCTGAAGGGGAACGTTTCATATTGCTTCCACTTTTATCATCTTCCTCACGTTCACGCTTCTGAGGTGTGATTGAAGTGGTAGATGCTTCATTGTCACATATAATTTTTCCCTACAAAAAATTTACAAAATATGACTTCAAATTATATACTTCCTCCGTTCTTTATTAATTGCAACATTTTGACTTTTCTAATATTCACAATTTACACTTTGACTGTATATGATAATCTATACACAAAGATAAATATAGTCATATTAGATCTTATTTGATCCGTCTCAAAGTGTAGTTTTTTTAATATATCATTTGCATAATTTTTTTTTTTTGAGGGAAATCATTTGCATAATTTTTACAAATACATAACTAAAGTTATTTATGGTCAAAATTGTGCCTCGCCAAGTGTGACAATGCAAATGTTGCAATTAAAAAAGAACGGAGGAAGTATTTGGAAAATTGTTATTAAGTTCTTGAAATCAATTATATGTTTCAATTTATAAAAACAAAACTAAATTTGTTGTTTTGGCAAAATAGTTGAACCTTTTCTTCTTCTTCTTTTTTTACACTCTCAAGTTCACTTTGCTCCTTGTATCTGTCATACTTTTTTTCCATAGAACATTGTCAGAATTAAGGTATAAAAAATGCAAAAAAAAACATAGTAAAGACTATTGCATATATTTAATTTAAGTATTTATACCTTTAGTCTCATGTAGGTTTCCATCCATTTATCAATAAGATGTTGTTCATCTGTGGTATTAATGACTGTGAAAGTTGTATATTGACCTTGCTTATGATAGTGAGGAATATCTACTTTGAAGAGATTGTTTTTGCCTAGGAACACCTTAAATTCTTCTGAAACCCGTCCTTTTCACCAAGCTAGATAATAAGAAGCATAAATAGAATAAGCTTACTTATTAAGTGTATCAAATGTTTAAAAAACTCTATTATTAAATTGTGTAAAAGTGTTAATCTCTATTAAAAAAGGAAGCCCCTCATCGGCGGTTTTGTCTTCCCTTTTTACCAAACAATACTACTAAACTTCTTTTTTTCTCTCTCCTTTTAAAAAAAAAAAAAAAAAAAATCCCTCTTATTTAGGAAGTGAGCCACTTATCTCAGCTAAAAAAAAAAAAAAAAATATTATTAGAATAGGAATTTTATTTTTAAAACTTCCACAAAATCACTTACACACGATGTCACGCATGCATCGCGTGCAACAGATACTAGTATTATTTATTGTATATACCTTTTCTTGTTTTGCAATATTTCAGAAGCAGGTTTGTCAACCAACTTACAGACCTCCCTCTCAAATAGCATCAAATTAACATTCCTAATTTTATCAGCTACTATTACCTTCACCCGAAACTTGTAATCAAATGGGTGTTTGCTTTAAACGATGAGTAAGTCCCTTACATTTTTTAAGATAATCTAATTGGAACTTGAGAACATTTTGTGGTACGGTAGACCTCAAAGTGATATTGTAACACCCGATCCAACAACTGTTCTCAATAACCAACACAAGTTCTTCCAGCGCATTTTGTCCTCACTCATGCGCACTCCGAGAAAACTTCCCAGGAGGTCACCCATCCCTGGACTACTCCCAGCCAAGCACGCTTAACTCTGGAGTAACTAAGGAAATAAGCTCCCTAAAAGAAAGATGCATCTTGTTAGAATGAGTAGCCTGATAAATCCCTTTACAGCAATCATGAGGGGTATTACATCCACCCCCACTTGAGAATAGCAACGCCCTCGTTGCGCCTGAGGACTCCACATATTCGGCATACGGCCTGTGGGTTGCCCCAACCTGAAGACTGATCGCCGGAGACTCCAGATATTCGGTCTGACGACCTCTGGGTCGCTCCTTATGACAATGCATCCCCAGAATCCTCCTCCACTAAGCGCTTGAGGACTCCTAATATTCGGCCTTAGGGTCGCCCCAACACGCGGTCGTAGGGTTGCTCTGATACCATTTGTAACGCCCGACCCATTCGGGGTCGAGTATATTGTCACCAATGCGCATCCAGGGCCAACAACTTTCCTCAATAACCAACACAAGTTCTTCCGGCGCATTTTGTCCTCACTCATGCGCACCCCGAGAAAACTTCCCAGGAGGTCACCCCTGGACTACTCCCAGCCAAGCACGCTTAACTGTGGAGTAACTAAGGAAATAAGCTCCCTAAAAGAATGATGCATCTTGTTAGAATGAGTAGCCTGTTAAATCCCTTTAAAACAATCATGAGGGGTATTACAGATATTCTCCTTTTTGCATTTAATGACATAGCCTTCTTTTTTTGTTCCACTACGACATCTCTTACATGAATCATAATAAAAACTGAATTCAATGTTGATGTCAATAATGGTTCCAAGAAATGCACACAAACCTGGTTGTATAAATAAAGTGAATTGTTAAATCAATTACATCTTTGGTGCAATCTTCTTTTAAGAATTCATTAGTGTCATTCGAGACTGCATTTAGTTTACGCGAGCTTGTTGGTTCTCCTATTGCAAATCTCCTATAAAAATAAAATCATTCCTCAAATATAATCATGGATTTTAAATAATAATGCATGGAGATCTTATATTGAAATGCAAGGTGGGCATCATTCCATGTTTAAAAAGTTTCAGAATTTTTTTATATCTTGTATTGTCTATTATTTGGTTATATACTAATCTCCACCATATTTTTGGTCATATTTAGATTGCTCACATGATGCATGTTCAACATCAAAACCAACCTGTCTAATAGTCAAAGTTCTATTTTTTTTTAGATTTGAGCTAAACATGAAAAACGGATTATAAGCAATTATCTTCACTATTTTAGTGGTTTTAATAGTATTCGATGATATCAAAAAATAAAAATTAATTTGAATTTTTATGAATCTATTTGTTTTACTTAATTTATATTTTTTCGTTTTTTAAATTTAATTTTATACAATTTTAATTAAATTTAAGTATATTGCTTTTCGATTAGCTTAGAGGGGCTTAATATACATTACTTGTTTTATATTAATTTTATTGGCAATTTACTACTAATTGCATGTACAAATTGTTAATTGGCGACTTATATCTAATTCTTTCTTCTCCCTTCTCCCTTCTCTCTCCTGCCACAATGACCTTCATTCTATTATGAAGTTCTGATTTTCAGAAATTATTATGAATTATTGGTTTTTGTTTGTAATTGGACTTATTTATTATGCATTTTTTTTAATTAGATTTTCCGAAAATAAAATGTTTAACTATATCTTGGAATCCAACTACTGATTACAACTAGATTAATGATTGTTTCATTTAGAAGACATATAGTACATACCTTGGAATCTAGCATTTTTTCCAAGTTGGACAAAAATTACAATAGATGTAGCATCCGCATGACTATCAACACATGATGTAAGTTCCTCTGCATATTCTCCCCATAAAACACATGTAATTGCTGTGTTCCTTCTTTTTCAAATAGTCATAATTTTAAAAAAAATGTTTTAATGGATAATATGGTAATAAAATTATAGTACAACACAATAAGCAAAAGTTTGCAAAATAGATAGTGTGAGAATATCTTACTCTAGGTTAATTAATTTCAATTTCATCATCCTTGGTTTTTTATTATCCTTAATTGGAGTGTATCCAACAACATCTCCAATGAAGTCTTCATTTAAAAAAAAGAAGGATAAAAATTAATGATATAATATATGGAAAGAAATAAGTAACTACTTTTTTTTTGATATAATAGAATGATGTGAACCAAAGTACGAATTTAATAAATGTTATTGGTTTTCTTTTGTTTTTATGGAAGCAAATTTACCAATGTATTAGAAGACAACATATATTCTTTTTATAACTGTAGACACATAATCGTGTCTCCCCATTTAGTACCCTATGATGATCAATACCCCGCTCCAATTGGTCCGGATCAAGGAAAGAATAAAGAACGAGTCTAAAATAAAATGTTTTAAGCCCAAACCATTTTCTAACTCTTTTTATTAATCCATTTCCGAAAACCTTTTTTATAAATAGTTTTACTAAGCCCATTTCCTAAAACGTTTTAAAATAACTTTTTAAAAGCCCATGTTTGAGAAAACCTTTTAAAAAATAGTTTTATGAAAGCCCATTTTATAAAACCCCTTTTCTAGCCCAATTTAATTAATAGAATTAATTAATTTTATTGATTAGCTTTGTTAATAAAAATATCTTTGACAAAAATAATCTTTCTCCAAAGTGTTTTCAAATATTTTATATGTTGTATTCCATGTTTTGATGATGCCAAATAATTAGGTTATACTATATAGTTTTTATTTTGCGAAAAACAAAAAATACCAAAAATAATGTAATGTTTAATTTTGCATTTATATCTTGTGGAGAAAGATTAATTATTTAATCTAAGTCAAGATATTATTTTATGCACTTTGAATTTTTATCATATGGTATGTTTAATATTCTAGTAACTTAGAATCTTTGAATAAAAGATTCTTCAAGTTAGTAGATATTTTTGCTGTTGTTGTTTGTGCTTGAAAATCAGTTGGAATAGGCGTGGCATACAATGTGGAGCTAATTCCTTGAAGCTCTCCAACAAACCCAACAACCTCGCTGGAGAAGCTCCCATTAATGGATAGTGGAAGTAGTTGGTTACCGTTGCAATAAACATGGAGAACGTGCAGCGAAAATCAGGCCATAATCTCCATTACTCCACTCACGCTATTTGAGGAGAACATGGAGCACAACTTGTTCAGATTAAGGAAAAATTACAGCTGCTATATAAAGAGAAATTACTTGTTGAAAAGATATAACTTTCTTGAGCGAAAATTATTTATACACTTAGAAAGTTTTCATGTAATTTCCTCTTATATTCTACATACTTATTGTAATATTCATAGTGTGTTGGTGAGAAAAAATTCAGAGAATATCCTTGTATTCAAGAGAGAGAAAGAAAGAGAGAAGAGAGAAGACTTCGAGTGAAGTCAAAGTGAGTGTCATCGGTTCAGGGGGAACTGGGTGACTGGGAACAAGTTCCTAGAGGAACAGAGTAGGTCCGTTAATAGGTTGTAAAAGATAGAGTCTTTTGGCCTGTTCTAGTAAAGAGAGTTTGAGTCAAAATCCCTCGTGGTCAAGGTTTTTCTTCCTATAGGGCCTAGGAAGTTTTCCTTGTAAAAATCTCGTGTGTTTATTTCTTTCTACTTTTAGCGTGTTTTTAATTCCGCAATTCATTTTAAAAATTTCCCCTCAACTACAATTCACCCCCCTCTTATAGTTGGTCTAGTGTTCATACTAGAATAACATTTTATCTAACTCTTTTCTAAAATCTTTTTGCTAAAATCTTTGATAAATAATCTTTTAGAGAGTTTCGAAAACCTATTGCTTCTAAACCTACCTAAACCTACCTAAACCTACCTACACTATATAACTCATCTCCCTCACCATATAATCTCCCACGGCCTTCACTCTCATAACACACGACAACCGACTCACATCTAATTTCTCTCGGCTAACCCACTAATCTAACTCTCCTCACAAAAATCATTCGACAACCCTCTGATCATCCCACAACCGCCTAACAACAAACACACAACTCATCTCTCATCACTCGACACCTACACCCACATCATTAATATTTCACCACCATAATTCTTTCGCACCATAATCACATCACACAGCCATACATAATCCCAATCATCATCAGCGATCATCAATCTACACGCCTCACATTAACATATCTTCAAACTCGACAAATTGAAGTCCATATTCCAAGATTGATAAGGCTTCACATTAATTGTTATGGGAACTATAGTTCAAGCTTAATTTGTAGACATGTTGTGTAGCGCGTTCTTTTCCATTATTCTCATGAACAACAAAGTTTGAAACCTCTAAAAATGCACCATTCTTTAATCGTTCTTTGAAATGCACTGATCAATGACTTCCAACATGAGACTTGAATTTTATCTCCCTTCAAATTGTAGAAAAAACGAAAGTCAATAGACCCTTCCTTTTATAGAACAAAATTTGGGTAGCTGTGATATCACAAAATTAATTTTTTTAAATGAGTGGGTGAAACTTGAAAATTACGATTCATTCTTATTTTATGCCTTAGAATAATATACAGTTTTGCATGTGCATGGCTATTGTTCAGCCACCATAAGGACAATCTACCTTGCCTCGTTAGCACATGTTCTATGTGTGAGGTCACCCCAGGGGGGTTTACGATTTGTCCTTTCAAAAAGCTTCCTGAGCGATAGTGTTGGATCTTAGTCATAAGCAAATCTACCCAACCATGGCATTGTTCTCTTGATCCTGACTTGAGAACTGGAGTGCGTCTTGGCCACCTTTTTAAGCAAAGGTACGAAGCGTGGGATCAATCTCTTAGTCATGGACCCTTTTTAGCCTTAACCTAAACCTGGTCATAGTTTAAACATAGAACTTGACGGTAGGTTGGAACTTTGCATATTATACTATTTGTGCATATTTACGTGTGCGTGCCTTTAATTATTTCGTATTGTGCGATGTTTCGAGTCAAAACTACTGAACGCATTTACGCGTCGAGCTAAAAGTCAAAAATCGTGTCTTTGCTTAATCTACACTTGGCGCGTGGACCCTGTGTGTAACGCACAACCCTTGCGTGTAGCGCCTTTTGCTGTGTTCGGCGCACTATATGTCCTGCGTGTAATGCCTTAGCTCTGCGTGTAGCGCGAATCACTGCGTGAAGCGTCGTTTGTCTGCGTCAGGCGCAGGCTTGTCCTGTTTGCCGAGTCACTAACTTTGCATAGTTTCCTTGGTCCTCACGCACATCTTTCCTTTTTCTCACTAAAACATAGGATAATTAGATTTTTTTCATCAAAAAACAAAAAATCTCCATCATTTTTCTTTTATTAAAAAAAATATCCATTTCAAAAAAAAATATATTTTCAATCTCTAATATCCTATCTATTTCGAAAATTCTATCCCCATCCTTTACCAAATTCTATCTCCACCTTTTTTTTTCAAAAAAAAAATATATATCCATTTTTTTTTCTCTATCACATATCTTTCGTCGAAAATTCATCTTTTTTCTTTTTCCTATCTTTCTATGTATATTATCCATCATTTGTGTACATCGTCTAGGATTCCTTTTAGTGCCCATCTTGTTATAAAAGTCTCATCCACCTAGGAATTCTAACTCCATTAGAAGTTTATTTGACCCATATGTCTAGGTTCATCCAGTTTCCCTCTATTTAGAGATCTTCACCTCATCTAACTCTATCCATGATAGGAGTCTTACCCCTTTCTAGGTTCATCCATCTAAGAAGTCTAGGGTCGTTAGAATTCTTGCCATCTTAGAAGTCTATAATCCATAGAAAGTCCATGCATAATCGGAGTCTAAAATCGTTAGAGTTATATCCATCTTAGGAGTGTAAATCCGTTAGAATTTTGTTCATCTTAGGAGTCTCGAATTCATTAGAGTTCTGCCCATATTAGGAGTCCAAATCCATCAGAATTCCGTCCATTGTAGGAGTCTAGGTCCACTAGAGTTTCATGCATATGAGGAGTCTAGCATCCCTGAAAGTTCGTCGAATCTAGAATTCTTACATTATTAGAAGTCTATCAAGCCAAGGATTCTCAAGTCATTAGAATTACATATCAATTAGGACAACATTCATACTAGAGTCCCTCTGCATTGCATAGTCCATTGTTCATACACATCATGCATAATTAGTGTTCATAGGCATTTAGAAGTCTCATTGCATTCATACTCTCCATTTCATCTCATGCATTCCGCATTTAGTAGTCCTAAACTACAAGCGATCTGATTCCCTCTTTTGGGATATGTAGGTAGCCTTTACAGGTTCGAACGCATAGATTGAGTCATGCATACATATATTAGGTCTAGGTGCATCCAAAAGAGTCATGCATACATGCATTGGGTCTAGGTGCATCCAAAAAAAATAAAAAATTATCATGCATTTAGGATAATCAGATTTGTTCCTAGAAGCTCAACTTTTAAACAAACATACATTCTTTCATTCCATTTCTCTCTCTCCATCATCATTATATCTCTAAATCTCCTTTGATGATCTATGTAGAAATTAAGCGACATTGAAATGGGCAGTCCATCGAATAACGAGCAACAACTTGCTGAAATGGCTAGAGCTTTAGCTAAGCTGTCTAGCATGATGGGAGATATATCTATAAGGCTTGAGAAGATCGAGTCTGGTGAGTCTCCTGGATTCAACAAGACAATGGAGAGTGTTGTTCATAGGGTAACCAATGCAAATTCCTATTTTGAGCCCATTGATAACACCAAACTGAAAGGGAAACTTCCTGAAGAGTTCTCTACAACTGACATCCCTAAATTTAAACCAACTGATAATCCAAAGTATCATTTAAGGAACTTCCGTGCAACCATGGTCATCAAATCGGTTGACCCTGAATTTTACCCAATGGTATTCCCGATGTCGCTGAACCCAATCTGTCAAAATTGGTTCTATTCCCTAGACCCCAAGCAAACTGAAACTTGGGAAGGCATCACTATTGCTTTCATGAAACAATATGGACCGAACGCACAAATGCAAACCTCCCTTAGAGAACTCGAGGTTCTTAAACAAGGTGAAAATGAGGGTTTTACCACTTATCTGAATAGGTGGAGAGAGAAATCTGCCCATATGGTATCAAGGCCTGCAGAAAAGACTTGGTACGAATATTCGTTTCTAACCTCCTCCCTAAATATAAAAACCACCTCAAATACTTGGGTCTTGATAGCTTCGCATGAGTATATGACGTGGGTATCCAGATTGAGAATGATTTGCTGAAAAATACGAAAGATAATGACCTCAATGTCATAGAAGTAGACATATTTCCGAGCTCCATCGCTCATTAAGACATTTGGACTCGCTTAGGTCTAATCAGTACAAAAAACAATACACTTCTTCTCTTTTCATTTAGAAGGAGAACTCATCAAGATCGAAACAACGAAGCTGTCTCGTCACGTGACGTAGGAGTCTAGACTTAGGATTTCATTTTCTGTTTCATCTCTCTCATTTCGCCCAGTCTAATATAGGATTTTCCATCTTATTGCATGTACTCATAATTTTCAAGTAATAAATGAGTATTTCTTTTCTAACCTTGCACTAATGAGCATCAACGAAAATCACGATTGTCGCCTTAAAAGAAATGAATTCCTAATTCTCATGACTATTCTAATAAAGGCAATGAACAACAGGCATATATAAAAGAGGCATTCCTCCCCTTCCTCGCAACGATTTCTCCAATCCTTATCATGCACCTACCTCATAGGAAGTACACTTGACAACAATTCAATGTAAAGGGCAAGTAAGAAAGAGCACCAAAACAAAAACAAAAAAAAAGAAGCAAAAGCGAAATATGACAAAAAATAAAAAGAAAAGAAATGCAAAAATATCGAATCAAAAAAAAGAAGATAAGCCCATCAATAGCTTCGTCAACTGTACTTTCTTTTACCTTCAACCTTCAATCCTAAACCTTGAACTTCATCAAAAGGTCTTGACCTCCACAACCAATAACCATTACAAGTCAAATCATACCTCTATAATAACCTTCGCTCAAGCAACCATGCACATTGCATTCCCATAAGCCATAAAAGACAAACCCAAGCCCGCTAGGTTGAAAACCCATAAGGGCAACTTAGGCAAAAGTCAGGGCATCTTATCATTCATTAGCATGAACTACGAATGGTCTGATTCTGCTAAAGATACGTAGGAAACCTCACCCTGAGGTCCGGCCGCTTTAAACCAAACCAAACCTACATCATTATCCACCCTTGCCAAAGACCTCTTCCAAATTAATGCTTAATTCAATGCCTAATTCATTGCAAATGGCTCCAAAGCAAAATGCTAGGCCACCGATTAAAACATTAAGAGCTACGAATGACCTGATTCTATCAAGGATACGTAGGCAACCTCTTTTGAGGCCCGGTCATTTTAATTCAAAATATATTTTTTAACGCTCGCCTAGGCCCATGAGAAAAGCACGATCTCCCAAATCATGAATTTTAAATGCTCATCCCTACCCTTAGAACTAGGTTGGGATTCAAACCTGCATTATTGGCCTACCTCATTGCGTGAGTCGATTCATTATGACTCCGCCTTTTCTTATTCTAATCACTTCCTTTTTCTAAGCCACATTATTGCTTCTAAGCCAACCTTAGCATAACCTTTCAACACTCAGCGCTATGGCCGCGCCTCATCCCTTGAGTGTTCTTCTCTCTGACCTTTTTTGTTTTTTTTTCACCTTAGGAACCCTATATGGAATCTTCAGTCGAAACTTCCACTAAGCGTGACGAGATATCATCAAAATTAAGCAATCAAGCTGGATACTTCATCAACTCCATCTTGCTGAGGGCTTTATCACTGGTCCACACAGAAAACCATAGGCTCCAAGTCTAGGCCTATTGTAATAAGGACTTCATTACGAGTCCATACATGAAACCTTGGGTTTTAAAACCTACACTGACACAAGATTGAACTTACTTTATGGGCTCACTTAGGCCCTTGGCTTACAAAACTCAAAGCATATACAACTTCAGCGCTACAAAAGCTCGTTCTACAACGTATTACAAATCCAACATCATCCATTAGTTGAATGAATCATCCTTGGGGGCTTCTCATTTCTCCTCTTTCATAGGCTCCTTGTGTACCTTGATCAGGACTGCATTACGAGTCCATACAAATATTGTGGGCTCTAGACCCATACGAGATCATAACTGTTTTATGGGCTCACTTAGGCCCGTAACAACCACAACGCATTTCGAATAAAACATGACGTACGTGGATCACCCTTGGGGCTTCCCATTTCTCCTCTTTCAAACAGTTTTCTAAACGAAAAATTGAGCTTCTAATGGAACTATCAAGTCATCAAATCATATCATCTACATTAGTGTCATATCATCTACATTAGTGTCATATCTCTACATTAGTGTCACATCTCTGCATTTGCATTGCATATCTGCATCATCCAATATTGTGTCAAGCATTGCCATCGATCGTCCATAACCATAAGATTCTAGCGTCAATCATCGAGTCGCACACATAAGCACACATGTATGCACACACGATAATCATGTCCTACCCATGCACTAGCACCCACATCACGGGACACATGCATGTCCCCTAATTGTTTGTTTGTATATCTGTGTATTCTTTGTATTTACAGGTACCCAACATTGAATAATCAGTACAGAGGCGACATACCACCGCCTGGTCTGCGGACTACCTTCAATCAAGAGGCGACATATCACCGCCTGGTCTGCGGACCACCTTCAATCAAGAGGCGACATACCACCGCCTGGTCAACGGACCACCTTCAATCAATGAGGCGACATACCACCGCCAGGTCTGCGGACCATCATCAATCAAAGAGGCGACATACCACCGCCAGGTCTGCGGACCATCATTAATCAAAGAGGCGACATACCACAGCCAGGTCTACGGACCATTACCCATCGAGACAGCATAACTCCGACATGAGCCGGGCCGGAAATAGCTCATGACAACTTCTTTCACACCATCTCATTTTTCGTATTTACAAATATGTTCCACACATGTCTGTTCCTGAAGCTTTTGCTTATTTTGCAGGTACTGGCGTAAACAAGTGATTTTGAATTGCAGAGCATCTAGAATCATTCTCCGTCCCGACACGCATACTTTGACTTCCGGTTTTGCAAACCTCAGTCAAAGTGGGGGCTTCCGTAGACACATAATCTTGTCTCCCCAATCCCCATTTAGTACCCTATGATGACCAATACCCCGCTCCAATTGGTCCGGATCAAGGAAAGAATAAAGAATGAGTCTAAAATAAAATGTTTTAAGCCCTAACCATTTTCTAACTCTTTTTATTAATCTATTTTCGAAAACCTTTTTTATAAATAGTTTTACTAAGCCCATTTCCTAAAACGTTTTAAAATAACCTATTTATAAGCCCATGTTTGAGAAAACCTTTTAAAAAATAGTTTTATGAAATTCCATTTTATTAAACCCCTTTTCTAGCCCAATTTAATTGATAGAATTAATTAATTTTATTGATTAGTTTTATTAATAAAAATATCTTTAACAAAAATAATCTTTCTCCAAAGTGTTTTCAAATATTTTTTACTTAACTATTTTTTAAAATCTTTGATAAATAATCTTTTAGAGAGTTTCGAAAACCTATTGCTTCTTAACTACCTAAACCTACCTACATATAACTCCTCTCCCTCACCATATAATCTTCCACGGCCTTCACTCTCATAACACACGACAACCGACTCACATCTAATTTCTCTCGCGGCTAACCCACTAATCTAACTCTCCTCACAAAAATCATTCGACAGCCCTCTGATCATCCCACAACCACCTAACAACAAACACACAACTCATCTCTCATCACTCGACACCTACATCCACAGCACTAATATTTCACCACCATAATTCTTTCGCACCATAATCACATCACACAGCCATACATAATCCCAATCATCATCAGCGATCATCAATCTACACGCCTCACACATTCAACACCCCAAAAAAACAAGAAGCTACGATTGATTTTCATCATCTAACACCTTCATCCTTTATGCGCCACATTATCCTTACAAAATCACTCCTACACCATCCTAATACTAATCTGCAGCAACTTACTTCGCCACATCATCATCATCACCGTACGCATACTCTTACAAATCGCACACTAATATAACAAGATACAATTTTTTTTTAAGATTCGTTCAACTTTCGATCCAAGATCCGTACAAATCAACGACCCCATACGGTGGTATAATTTCTGAGGGTGAACTAAATTAACCACCTTTATTTTATTCCTTTATTTATTTTTATTATTTTCTTGAAGTTACTAACATTCTATTCGTGATGTAGGTTATTAATATATTCCCGCGCTGTAAGTATTGTATATATTATACGAACTTCCTGCAGTATTTTATTTTCATATTTTTATTTATTTTTATGAACATATTATTTTTCATGCCTGATTGCAATATTTATCACCTTGTATTTATTGTTAATCAAGACCTAAATAACTGTTCTAATTAATTCAGATAAATTGGACAACATGCTAGGAACCCAGTAATCTGATTGTTTAATAACTTGTCACTAAAAATATAGTCTTTTTACGTGTTTCCTGAACCAACCTAGACTAAATATTTTTAGGGTGTATTAAAACGTTATGTGATTATTCTTTGGTATAAAATATGTAATGAATCGATATTTAGTAGAGGCCAGCAATAGGCAATATGGTTCCTGACTGTATTGTACCCTCACCCCCGAACTCAATCTTTGGTTCACTTTGACCATCTATGGAGTCAGCACGGGGAAATCTACATTGGATAATTTGTCCCTACGGTTTCCCATATCCAATTAGGTTTATGATTCTTCTTTTAAAGAATTATTGGCGACATCAAAAACATATTTTTAATAAAGCCTTAACAATGCGGTAGTTAAATAAACGCGCTCATACCGCGTGTAGGCATTAAAGGAATGAAAAATCCACGCCTACAATAACATATCTTCAAACTCGACAAATTGAAGTCCATATTCCAAGATTGATAAGGCTTCACATTAATTGTTATGGGCACAATAGTTCAAGCTTAATTTGTAGACATGTTGTGTAGCGCGTTCTTTTCCATTATTCTCATGAACAACAAAGTTTGAAACCTCAAAAAAATGCACCATTCTTTAATCGTTTTTTGAAATGCACTGATCAATGACTTCTAACATGAGACTTGAATTTTATCTCCCTTCAAATTGTAGAAAAGACGAAAGTCAATAGACCCTTCCTTTTATAGAACAAAATTTGGATGTAGCTGTGATATCACGAATTTTCACGTCCACGGGTTTGCAATTGGCGAAAGAGCTCATCATTTCAAAGTTTTTGATCAGCAATATTGAATGGCAAATTTAGTGTAAAAAAGGTTGTAGTTGGAGAAGATAACAACTAAGTGATTAAATAATAAAATTTTACATGTCAACATCTAATGTTTATATATATGTACCCTAAAAGTGTTTAGGAATGTCCAAAAACAAAATTTTCTTTTTTAAAAATATTATGCAATTTTGTTTTTATGGGATAATATATTTGTTATAGTAAGCATATTGTGTTAAATTAACTTAGCTGCTAGGTCGAGTAAATGAGTACAATAATTAGGATACATAATTGTGCACATAATTATCATTCTAAATTAAAGCCTTAATTAGTGGAATTTCCATAAATATGATATATTTGGTAAGTTCCATATAGAAACGTGATTATAGGATATCATAATCATTGGTAAATCAAAAAGATTTTTCATATAATTATTTGCCTGATTGAAATGCAAAATTTTAAATATTTTCGTCAGGGATTTGGTAGATATTTACCATAAAACTGATTAAGGATGTTCAAAAAAAGATACTTTAAAAAATATCTATATAAAATATAAATGATTTTATGTGTACAATGTATATAGCAAATAAAACAGTGATGGTTAAAATAATTATTTATGTCGATTACATTGGCAAGAATTTTAAATATTGTGCACATAATCACTTATAAATGAAGGCTAATTTTGTGGAAATCCCAAAAGTGATAGATATAGAGTGTTATAATTATTAGCCGTGATTATTTGAGCCCATAATCATGGATTTTTTTGCCAAATGCAACCCTTTAAAGGAGTCACTTTAATTTGTTAATTGCAGCCCTTTCATTTCAATCTCTTCAATTGCAGCCTCAAATAAACCAAACTCCTTTAAGTTACAGCCTAAGTTCAACCTATCTTCACGCCTTTTGGGCTACAACTTAAAAGTGTTTGGTTTATTTGAGGCTGCAATTGTAGTAATTGAAATGAAAGGGCTGCAATTAACAAAGTGACAACTTAAAAGGTTGCATTTGGTAAAAAAATTCCATAATCATAGCTAAATTTGTAGTTAACTTTTATGGTAAATATTTATATATTACCCTTATTCATATGAATTGATTTTTTTTTTGCAATTATGTTAATTTTGTTAACTATGTCCATTAAATAAGTAAACATATTAGGAGACATAATTGTGCACATAATAATCATTCTAAATTATCGCCGTAATTAGTGGAATTTCCATAAATGATATATGTCTAGTGAGTCCCATATAGCTAAATGGTTAAGTTTTATGATATATATCTAAATATTACCCTTATTCATAAGACAGATATTTTTTTAAATTTTGTTATGCACTATGTTAAACTAATGCTGATTATCATTTCATTGCTTTTCTATTGTGTGATCTTGTCATATTTTGATATTCCTATGGTATTTATAATATAACTTTCAACTAATAATAGTTTATATTTTTCATATGTGGATATAGTACATACAAATTTATGCATGATTATATGAATCTAATTAATTTATATGAAATTTGAAAATATGTACTGGCTAATTATAACAATATTGTATTATAATGGGCAACTAATAATAGTTTATATTTTTCGTATGAGGATATAGTACATGCAAATTTATGCATGATTATATGAATCTAATTATTTTATATGAAATTGGAAATATCTACTGGCTAATTGTAACGATATTGTATTACAATGGTGTTCGATATTAGCCTTTTTTAATATTATTTGCGATTTTTAGTGTAACATCATAGTATATTATAAAAGCGTTGATATTGGGCATACTTATACTTATTAGCTGCGTTTTTGGATCAAATTTCTCAATGGGGGGCACTAAACAAAATATTTTTTATTTTAGGGTTATTGATTTAGCTATAACGATGATGGATCATAGAAATTATTAAGAAGTAAAATAAATGATCATAAAAATATTGGACATACTTAGACTTATTTGGGATATTGATTTAGCTATAATCTGTAAAAAGTCATTCATTTATTTTAAGGAGTAAACTAAAATCAATCAATCAAAATTAACATGTTAATGAAAGTCATAAGTAGATAGATTTAATGATGCAAAACCTTTAATTAGAAAAAGTCATTCAATCACAAGCAACATAATATTCTTTGTAATATTGAAGAATTATTATTCATATAACTTAAAGACAATAAATGAAGTAAAAAGTAAACACATATTGTTCACTACATATCTAATACATGAATGATAAGAAGAAGCTGACTTCTCGATCATAATTGCAATCTTCACAAACCACTTTATCAGTATCCTTTGATATAGAATAGTAATCACCAATATCCCACGTGTTGAGATTCATAGTATGTTTTTGGTGCAATGCACAAAAAATTGGTGGCTTTGCTACTATTATAAATCTACTTTTTACCCATATGATGTTCATCATCTTTCTAAACTTCTTCTTGCATTGAATTATACCTTCCATACCAACTATCCTAAGTAACCCTGTTAACATTTTCTTATCTTTATCTTTGAATTCTTAATCCTTATTACATAAGAAAATGAGGCCTAATAGATAAGTTACCAATGTACGTATGTCTCAAAGCTGAGGGTTTTTCCACCTTTTTCAATCCATTCTTCCAGTTATTATGGGTAAATATTTGAACCTGGAAAGAGAAAATATTTAAAAAAAGAATAAGAAAATAGCAATACAAAAAAACATAATTATATTTTGGCAAACTTAAAAACATAATTAATTTAATCAACGGTTTAATAAATATAAACAATTATTATACAACTCACGTATAGAAAAAAAAATTAGTTGACAGTTTCATAAAAAATAAATTCTGCTATGTATAAGTAAAGTCATTCATATAAATCTACAATGATAAAACTTACCTACTATTCCAAAACTTAGAAGGTACTCCAGATTGTTGCCCTCTAGGCACCTTCTTAAACATGTTTTCGCATGACTTTCAATTCACCATATTAGATCCATCATTCCCTCTATAGAAACTCATTGCATAACTTATTCTTCATTTGAAATACTATTGAACGTCTTGCAACTGAGCAACGATGTAATAACAAAACTTTTAATTATATGTATTTGACAACGAATTAGTATATAGTAGTAGCTATATAAAATCATACCTTAGTTTACTACTAAACAAATTGAAAGGAGATTGAGTAGTTGCACGTCCAAGGATATCCATTATGATCTTAGGGAGACGGTTGAATAATTGCGGTCTAGCTCAAGATCTTCTCTTCATGATTGTTTGTACTTTAGTTCTTTCGATTAATTGAATTGATAATGTTTAGAGGTGCGTGAAAATTATGTTGTTTATAGCTATATATATATGAGAGTTCTAAATAGTACATATGAAGTTTAAATAACAGTGTCCCGTTATGGCATTTTGTTGGGAAAAAATTCAGGAAATCTAATACAAATAAACGGTTATAATAAATATGGCCTCGAATTCCATAAAAAATGAATTGCCGTTTTTTATGTGTATTAGTAATTTTTTTTTTTTAAATGCAACCTTAGTAATTAGGTTCTTAAATAGACAGTTTTGTTTCCTTTACTTCCTATATTATGATTTTATATGATTTAGGATATCTAGGATTGATTAGATTTCTATGAATGATTAGATACATGGAGATTTAGTAATAAAAATTACCATATAATATCCGATATTGACGCCAATTGGCATAAATTGTGGCTGATTGATTTGCTTTTACCAATTGTTATATCTTTAATATGATTTTCTCTCATTTATGTATGTTTATTTAAATATTCCGTAATATATATGTACTGATTTTCATCGATTTGTGTCTACATTATTATAGTAGAATTAGATTGAAACAATCTTAAAAACTAAAATTAACACAATTAGTAAATGAATAAATACTTTAATCTTAAAAACAAATGGTTTAAATGAATTTTAACTATGGTATAAACATTAATAGTAACCAAAACAAAGACTTTCATCATTATTTGAAGTAACACTTCATAGCGTTGTTAGCATTGACAATGTTCCTTGTGAACCCTACATAAAAGAAGTAGATTATAGTGAATAACCTATGTATAATAGTGATATGATAACAAAAATAACTATTTAACCAATATCATTAGAAAAAAATAGCAAAATTACTTGAACAAATTTGCACATTCCTCGGCCCAATGTACGTATGATATATTATCAATAACATGTGCGTTCAAATTTGTGTTGGCCACTTTGGGTCTTAGAATGAATACATATGCGTTGTTTGTCCGTGACAATAACTTGGAAATAAATAATGTCCTATCCTTACCCTGAATACAATAATAAATAAATTTATAGTAAATAAATACATAATAACAATGTACAACATTCTATAATATAGACCTAAAATATGGCACAATAGATTACTAATTGTAAACATACCTCAACCAAATCCTTGATTAGGCGAAATAAAGTTGTGTGGAAAATGAGCTCAATTTGTTTGTTGGATAATAATATAGTTATTGTTCTGGTATTGTCTTCAATTATCACCACAATAGATAAACAATATTTATGAAACAACTTAAAACTGTCTACATCTATATCTACTACACTCCCAATAACCCTACTTATTCCTCTCTACATACAATAATAAAATAAAATAAAGTCAACAATAGCAAATTTTTTAAGTTAAACTATCATATTAATTTAACAATTCAGTATACCAATTCCTTTTTAATAAAATGAAATACTTAAAATTTTGTAATAACTTACATATTTAGTGTTTAAATATTGAGATATTTTTTAAGTGCTTTGTGTTTGTTATCTTCAAAAAATTTGGAAGTGGTAATGAACATTGAGTTATGAACTTCACTTTTTCCTTCCGAAAATGATCATTCTTAAACCTGTTTGTTCAATATGACAAGCAATAATATGGATATAATATACTTGATACGTAAAAAGGAAAAAGTAAAAGTAAATTAAATGCTACAATAATTATATCATACCAATCTTAGAAGCCTTCTTCGTCTGAGGCCGTATGTAGATTTTAGAGTTAATTGTACTTTCTAAATAAATCCCTAATGAATTTAATTAAACGAAAAAGGAGGAATTATTAAACACTCAAAAGGCAAAAGACTACAAAATATTATAAAAAATTCAACAACTCAAAAGATAGAAGTTCTTTTAGTATAAATTATATCAAAGTACCTCCAACGTTTCGTATAAATAATCCACATGCTAGAATACAAAATGGTTCACTAATAAAATCTTTTTCTTCGGTATACTGACTCATAAGGATCAATCTAACCGTAGTACAACTGTATAGCATAGTAAAAATAAATATATTCACGAAAATGTACTATTGTCCTATGAATATAATGTAAGAAAAAATTCTAATTAAAATTCAAAATACTATACCTCTTATCCAAAATTACCAATTCCTATGAGATACATGATTCCAAGGACATCTATAACAAAGTAAGAGAAGTTTCATATTATGATTGAACTAAATCGCAAAAAAAAAATGTGTAATGAGCAATTATAAGGTTTTTGAGGATAAAGTATGTATATATTACCAACTAATTGATGCACGTCATGTAGTGATTTATCATCAAATGAATCTAACCGTAAAATTTTGATTTTGGATGAAGTACCGATTAGACCTCGAATAGAGTGCCTCATCATTTAGTGATGCCAAATGAACACAAATTAGATTGAATGCCAAACGAAGATCATAAATAACGGTTGCTATATGATTAATTTCCTTTCATTTATAATAATCATTTTTAAAAAACCCCAAAATCCAGTTTTTTTATTCCAATCAACAAAATGATATCTTATTTAATCAACCCATCATTCCAATTTTTAGATTTGTATAAATATTCTGTTTTAATTAAATTCCTTAATTCACTTATATGCTTGTATTCAATCAAGAAAATCATTTCTAAATAAAAGTTGATTCATTCCATTCATAATAAGGAATAACCGAGTTTTAAAAATAAATATTAATATACAATTTTATGATTTCCAAAAATATATGAATATATAATTTCATGAATAATCGAGTTTTTAAACAACATTGATTAGAAATCTTTCTATTAAACACTAATATTACATAATGCCTCAAATTATTAAATAACTTTAGGTATGCATATTAAGATTAAGCAAAATTGAAGCTTCCTTCCTTATTTAATAAGTTTTTACCTATTTTTATCAAAATTATATAAATGAAAGAATTCTGTAATTTTTTACAAAAATGGTCAAATTTAAATTAGTTTCTAGGAAGGGATGAATAGAAATAAATGCAGTTAATTTCTCTTACGCACCATAATGGGATGAGTAGTCATTTACTTTTGTTGGGAAGAGTTATATCATGCATTGCCTCTTTAACACCATGGTCAATTGTTGCATTTAACCATGATGTTTTTTTTCAATTTTTTTAAAAATTCAGAATAATAAGGAACATACAATATAATCTTTGAAATTATTATGGAGCTGCATTTTCATAACAAAATATATAGATTCGATACTATGTGATTCATTTTAATTGTAATTATGTGTATCAAGCTTATTTAAATTAGGACTTATGATCGGAAAGTATATATTTCTACCTTTTATTAATGCTTATAGTATATTTTTCCCGAATTTTTATTATGTTCAAGAAGCTAAAAATAATATTACTGAAATCATGAGCAAATAAACATAAATGCTATTAACATGAATTAAGGAGGATATTAAAATTTTAAAAAAATATAAACAAAACAATTGTTATAATAAACGTGAAAAAGATAAATGTTTTTTTATTAATGATAACGAATGATAAAAGATACATAACAATAACATAGAACAATAAATCTACTCCTTCAAAAGTGCATCCCAATTGTCAACCACTTCCTTTGCTAACTTAGTGAAAACTTCAATTTGATTACGAACATGGATTATCTGAATGATGAAAGACATAGTTTCTTTCCCTTCTTCCTCTATGATATCTAATTTTCCAACAATCTCCTTAAGCTTCGTATCATAAGACTACCCTTCTAAAAATTCAATAGTGACCTCCAAAATTTTCTTCACATGCTCTACTACTTGTGGATCCATTAAGGATGCTGAAAAGTTTTTGAAACTGGAGTTTGAGGAGTGAAATTTTAAGAAGATGAAGAAAAGAGTTGTTGGTGATGCTTCCAAAAATAATAGAGGGGTTGCCCTCTTATAGTAAAAATTTACGGGCGGTGTACAATTTAATGGCGCAATAGTTGGTTGTTGACATAAATGTTGGTTGTTGACATAAACATTGAGTTTGGTAAAAAAAAAAAAGAGAATATTTTATTGGCTTTTTTTGTCATAAACAGGAGATTTATTGAAGAATACATCTTGTGGAAAATTATAATACTATTCTTTATTTTTAAAACTTATCGTTTTCCTGAATTTTTATATACGGTATGATTTTTATTAGTAACATTAAAAAAATTGTGTTCTTTTATATTAGGAATTAGCACACTAAATATAAATAAATCATGTTTGAAATAAGGAATTGTCGAGTGTTCGAAAAACATTTTTATTTTATCGCCGTGATTATTCTGAGAATTAAACATAGATTTTATAAGGCAATCACATTATAATTAGTGCCAACCTAATTCAACAATCAACATGTATTATTATTTTATTTACCAAAAAAAATCAATTTTTGCTTTTGTTGTTGTAGCCGTGAATTTATTTCGCCTACGCGGTGTGAGCGCGTATTTGTCTACCCCATTATTAAGGTTTTATTAAATACGTTTTTGAAGTCGTCAACAAGTCTTTAAAGGAAGACTCATAAACCTAATTGGATATTTATGAAACTTAGGGACATCTTTAGGAATTATCCAATGTAAATTTCCCCGTCATGACTCCATGAATAGTCAATGAACCAAAAATTGAGTTCAGGAGGGAGGGTACGAATAGGGTCATGAACCACGTTCGCCCATTGCTGGCCTCTACTAAATATCGATTTATAGCAATTTTTATGCAAGAGAATAACCACATAATATTATTAAGCACCCTAAACAAATATTAGTCTAGGTTAGTTTATTAAACACATAAAAATACTATTTTTTAGTGACACGTTATTAAGCAATCAAAATTACAGGGCTCCTAATAGGTTGTCCAAATTATCTAATTAATATTAGAACAATTTCTTAGGTCTTGATTAGCAAAAATAACATGTTGGTGATGAAATCCTAAGCAGGTGAATCATAGCAATATATAATAAAATAAGAATGAAAGGGAATGGAGGTTAGAATGTACAAAAGAACGTTTTTATTTATTTATTTAAGATCTACATCATGAAGGAAATCGTTAGTAACTTCAATAAAATAAATAAGAAAGATTTAAGGACCCTCAGGAATATACCGGTATGGTTTGGGTCTGAGGGAATAACAACCTCCGGGAGGAGCAATCGTGAAGCTTATCAACGAACACTTGTGAAGATCGATCAAAGTAAGAGTATGTGGTTGTGTGTTTGTAAATATGTGTGTATGTGTTTGTAAATATGAAAGTATGGAAGTATGAGAATTTGAGAGTATTTCGCTTTGACAGATCGCAAATATTCGGGTGTAAAGAGTGTAAAACTGTCTCTTTAGATCCAGAAATCATTAGCTTATTTAATTTATATGAAAATATTGAAAAAAAGATAAGAAAGTGCAGTGCGCTCAACGCAAACGATTGCGCTGGACGCACTGCCACGTGTCAAGCGCACAGTGGTGTGCTGAGCGCACCAGCCTGTGCGCCAAGTGCACAGCCTGCGCCAGACGCACCACTTATCTGGCCAGCCTTATTTTTAACGCAGTTTTCTACAATTATTTTCTATCTTTATCAAATAGGATTAATTGATGGGAATAATCCCACCTTTCGGTGATCTGCTCAAAATAGTCCCATCTTTAGAAATTGTGGGAATAATCCCACCTTTAAAGTACATCTGCTCAGGTCATTACATGTTGGTAACCTACAAACGCAGGTCTAGTGCCTTAATTGTATAATTAAACACTAATTATATATATATATGTTTATAAACTATTCTTAATCAAACACTAAATTTATTTATTTAATTATAAACTCAATTGCCATAAAAAAAACTCACTTTAAAAAACAAAAAAAAAAACTAAACCACTAGCCTCCACCCTCAAGACCAATCCCTCCCTTCTACCAGCCTTCCACCCCCCTCCCTTCTACCCGCCCCCCACCCCAAAACCACCATCCCTTCTAACGAAACAAAGCGCCCCCCCCAACTCCCCTTCCCCCGGCGCAAAACAACTCTTCCAAATCGGGCGCCACCCCCACCAAAAATCGGCCTCACGCCCACACAAAACCACCGCCATAAATCATCGCGACCTCTCAAACACCTTTACCTACGGCATGCAAAACCAAACCTAGAAATCATAGTAACCCCCGGAAAACAACTCCCCAGGCAAAACCCTCCTATTTCGGTTCATCGGCCCAAATTACTCGAGCTTGTCATTTTGTTTCAACGGAGGAAAAGTGGGTGGAGGCAAAGGGCGGTGAGAGGAAGAGAGAGAATATGGGGTTGAAGGAGGAGGAGAGAGAAGATGGGGTGGGAGACGACTTGCGAGTGGGGAGTGGGAACTAGTGACGGGATCTACTCGGCCTACGGGGGTAGGGGTGGGGGGTGGGGGTGGGGGTGGGAGAGGAGGGAAGAAGGTGGTTTTGGAGGTGGAGGGTTGATGGGTTAGTGTTGTTAGGGTTAGGTGGTGTTAGTTATGGCATTAAAGAAGTGGTTTGGAAGGGAATTTTATTTTGCTTCTTATTTAACCGGTTCAAACGGTAACCTTAGGTAAAGGCCTGTTTTAAGAAGATAAGGTAAAAAGGTAGGATTATTATCAGATTATTAAAAGGTTGGACCATTTTCAGAAGATCGGGCAAAGGTGGGATTATTCCTATCAATCAATCCTATCAAATATCATCTTAAAAAACTGGAAACCAACTAATTTTTACGAGATAAAAGAAACCAATTTCAGCTCTAAAATCCATTATAATATCTTTGAAAATATTTATATATTTCTGAAATTATTTATTAAAATCATAAATAAATACAATTAATTATTATGAATAACTAATTGGGCTTTTCAAAGGATTGGGCTAAAAATATTTAATCTGTGGGCTCAAAATACATTTAACTATCAGGAATAATTAACTGGGCATTAAGAAAGGACTTTGGATCTTTAATGCAAATAAATAAGCTTTATGCCTTAAAAACAGTTTTGAGCCTGGTTCTTCGGACTACGCTCCCCTTGGGTCGGATTAATTAAGACCGCGTTATGTTTCATCATTTAGTCCTTACATGGGGAGACACGATTATGTGTCTACAGAAGCCCCCACTTTGACTGAGGTTTGTAAAACTGAAAGTCAAAGTATACGTGTCGGAACGGAGAATGATTCCAAATGCTATGCAATCTAAAACCACTCTTTTAACAGTGGTACTTGCAAAACAACCATAAGTTTGCAGAAGCAAATATATATGAAAGACATTTACAAAACAAGCATAAGTTTGCAAAATGAAAGGATATAGGAAAAGGATATCATGATATCAGGCTCACGTCGGCATGAAGACCAGCACTCGTTGTTGTTGTCTTCGGCATATGAATCATATTAACGCCCGTTGTCTCGATCCGTAGAAATTATGAGCTACATGTGGCTCATGACGGTATGAAGACTAGCGCTCGCTGTTATTGTCTTCGGCATACGAATCATATTAACGCCCGTTGTCTCGACCTGTAGATATTATGAGCTGCATTCGGCTCATGACGGTATGAAGACTAATGCGCGTTGTTGTTGTCTTCGAAAGTATATCAATACCTGTAAAATGTAAAGACCACAAATATGCAATAAAATACTATGGAACATGCATATGCCCCATGATGTGGGTGCTAGTGTATGGATAGGACATGACTTGACCTATAAAGAGTGACTTCTAATACTCTAGACACAAAGATGCTATCATGTGTGTGTATGTGTGTGTGTGCATATGGGTGTGTGTGACTCCACGACTGATGCTGGGATCCTATGACTAATGACGAAGGATGTATGCAATGCTTTACACGGTGTTTTTATGATGCAAAATGCAGATATGTAATGCAAATGCAGAGATATGACAATAATGCAGAGATAAGATATGATGCTAATGCAGCGATACGATGCTTTGTCGTTCCTCTAGAAGCTCAAATTTCTTTAAGAAAATAATTTTTTTGAAAGAGGATATATGGGAAACCTCCAAGGATGATCCATTCAGTTAATAGAATATGTTGGATTCAAAATACATTGTAGAACGAGTCTTCGTAATGCTTGAGTTGTATATGCTTCAAGTTTTGTATGCCAAGGGCCTAAGTGAACCCATAAATAGGTGCAAACTTGTATCCGTGTGGGTTTAAAACCCAAGATTTCATGTATGGACTCGTAATGAAGTCTTTAGCAAGGTACGCTTGGAGCCTATGACTTTCTATGCAAACTTGTGGTGAAGCCCCCAGCAAGATGGAGTTGATGTAGTATCGGACTTGATGGCTTGATTTTGAAGATATTTCGTCACACTTAGTGGAAGTTTCGACCAAATATTCCATATAGGGTTCCTAAGGTAAAAGAGAAGAGAATAGCGTCAAACAAAGGAACACTCAAGGGACGAAGCACGGTCATAGCGCTGAGTGTTGAAAGGTTATGCTAAGGTTGGCTTAGAAGGTGATAATGTAGTTCAAAAAACGGCAAGGGATAAGAATTAGAAAAGGCGGAGCCATAATGAATTGACCCACGCAATGAGGTAAACTAATGATGCAGGTTAAAATCCCAGTCTAATTCTAAGGGTAGGGATGAGCATTGAAAATTAATGATTTAGGCGATCGCGCTTTTCTTATGGGGCCTAGGCGAGCCTTAAAAAATATGTGTTGGATTAAATTGGTCGGGCCTCAAAAGAGGTTGCTACGTATCCATGATGGAATCAGGCCAGTCGTAGCTCTTAACACTTCAATTGGTGGTCGGGAATTTTGCTTGGAGCCATTTGTAATGAATTTGGCATTGATTTAGAAGTGCTCTTTGGCAAGGGATACATAATGATGTATGCTTAGTTTGGTTTGAAGCCGTCGGACCTCAGGGTGAGGTTTCCTACGTATCTTTAGCAGAATCAGACCATTCGTAGTTCAGGCTAAGGAATGAGAAGATGCATTGACTTTTGCCTAAGTCGCCTTTTTGGGTTTTCGACCTAGCGGGCTTTGGTTTGTCTTTTTAGGGTTTATTAGGATGCGATAAAGTTGTGGATTATTTGAGAAGGTTTATTACAGAGGTATGATTTGGCTTGTAACGGTTTTTTTGGTTATGGAGGTCAAAGCCTTTGGGTTACAATTGGAGTTTTGGGTTGATGGTTAAAGATTTTGAAAGAAGTACATTTGACAAAGCTATTGATGGGCTTATTTGCAACACTTTTTTTTTTTTTTTGATATTTGCACTTTTTTATTTTTTATCCTTTTTTGGCTCTTGCTTTTTTTTGCTTTTTATTTTTTGCTTTGATTTTTCGTTGTTGCTCTCTTTTTCTTTTTTTTTTGCTTACCCTTTACATTGAATGGTTGTCAAATTTACTTCCCATAAGATAGGTTAAAGGGAGAGGTATGTTATGTATTTAGGTTGAAATGGATGATAAGGATTGGAGAAAGAGAGGAATGCCTCTTTTATGCGAATTATTCATTACCCTTATTAGAACAGTCATGAGAATTATAAATTTATTTCCTTTTAAGGCGACAATTGTGATTTCCATTGATGCTCATTAATGCAAGGTTAAAGAATAAATAAATATATACTCATTTATTAGTTGAAAATTATGAGTACATGCAATAAGGTGGGAAATCCTATATTAGATTGGACACATAAGACAAAGAGACAGAAAATGAAATCTTAAGTCTAGACTCCTACGTCGCGTGGCGAGACGACTACGTTGCTTCGGTCTTCATGAGATCTCTTTCTAAGTGAAAAGAGAGGAGATGCATATCTTTTTCCATGGCTGATAGGACCTAAGCGAGTCCAAATGTTTTAATGAGCAATTGGGCTCGGAGGTGTCTATTTCTATGGCATTGAGGTCATTGTCTTCGGCATTTTTCAGCAAATCATTCTCAATCTGGATACCCACATCATATACTCTTGTAAAGCTATCAAGATCCAAGTATTTGATGTGATTTTTGTATTTAGGGCAGAGGTTAGAAACGAATATTCGTGCCAAGTCTTTTTCCGCAGGCCTTGATACTATATGGGTTGGTTTCTCTCTCCACCTATTTAAATAATTGGTAAGGCCTTCAATTTCACCTTGTTTAAGAACCTCAAGTTATCTAAGGGAGGATTGCAGTTGTGTGTTCGACTCATATTGTTTCATGAAAGCAATAGCGATGCCTTCCTAAGTTTCAGTTTGCTTGAGGTCAAGGGAATAGAACCAATTTTGGCAAGTTAGGTCCAACGACATTGGGATTATCATTGGGTACACTTCAGGGTCAACTGATTTGATAATCATGCTTGCATGAAAGTTTCTTAAATGGTATTTTGGATTATCAGTCAGTTTAAATTTAGGGATGTCAGTTGTAGAGAATTTTTCAGGAAGTTTTCCCTTCAGCTTGGTGTTATCAATAGGCTCAAAATAGGAATTTGTATTGGTTATCCTATGAACAACACTCTCCAATTTCTTGTTGAAAAAAGGAGATTCACCAGACTCGACCTTCACAAGTCTTATAGTTATTTCTTCCATCATACTAGACAGCTTGGCTAAAGCTCTAGCCATTTCAGCGAATTGTTGCTCAATATTCAATGGACTGCCCATTTCAATGTCTCTTGAATTCTGCATGGATCATCAAAGGAGACTTTAGAGAAAGAAGAGGTGGGAAGGAGAGATGAATGGAATGTATGTTTTAAAAAGTTTGTGCTTCTAGGAGCACAAAAACCTATGCATGAATTTTTTTTGTTTTTTAAATTTTTTGGATGCACCTAGACCTAATGCATGTATGCATGACTTTTTTTCATGCACCTAGACCTAATGCATGTATGCATGACTCAATCTATGCGTTCGAACCTAAAAAGGCTGCCTACATATCCCAAAATAGGGAATCAGATCGCTTGTAGTTCAGTACTACTAAATGCGGAATGCATGAAATGAAATGGAGAGTTGTATGCAATGAGACTCCTATGGACTCTAGTTATGCATAAAGTGTATGAATGATGGACAATGCAAAGGGATTCTATGTGAATGCAGTTCTAATGGACACGGAATCCTATTGACTTCAGGTGCCTAGACTTGATAGACTTCTAATGAACTTTTAAGGATGCTAGACTCCTATATTATGCATGGGACTCTAGGGCGAAGACTCCTAAAATGGACGTAATTCTAGTGGATTTAGACTCCTATTATGCATGTACTTAAATGAATCTTATACTCCTGAAATGGCAAGAACTCTAACGACCTTAGATTTCTTAGATGGGTAGACCTATACGAGGTTAAGGCTCCTAACATGCATAGAGTTGGACGGAATTAAGAACTTTAAATGGAGTGAAACTGGATGAAGCTGGACATTTAGGTTAGAATGATTTTAGGCCCCGTTCTTTTGGAGTTATTTTCACTTAACCCGATTGAACCGGAACCGAACCGAACCGAACCGAACTAACGGGCGAAACTAAGCGAACCGAACCGGAACCGAACTTCTAGGATGGACGAGATTAAGATGGACACTAAAAGGAATCCTAAATGATGAGAATAAGATGATATACTTGGAAAGATAGGATAGAGGATGAAAGATGAATTTTCAAAAAAGATAGTGATAGAATTTGTGAAAGAGATAGGAGGTATATTGTAAAAAAAGAAGAAGATGAAGGCGGATTTCTTAAAAACGTATATGATATTTTCTTAGATGAATTTTTGAAATAGATGAGAACTAGGGAAAAGATTAAGGAAATAAGTCTTTTGTTTTACAAAAAGATGAGAATAAAGAGAAGGAAAAAAAAAAAAAGGGGAAAAAAAGAAAAAGAAAAATGATGGAAACAACAAAGTTGCAGGATAATATAATTGAGGTGTAGTATCCTAAGAATTGCTCATACGGACAAAGTTTGACAATGAGTCTAACAACAAGTGTGAACTCACGTCTAGCATCACGTGTTAATGCACAAGGACAAAGATGCCTAGAGCGTGACATGGAACATCTAAAAAAGAGACGCAGGGAAAGATGCGTGCAACGCGTGATGGAAGGCTGGACGACTAGAGCATGCGTGGGACGCACACTGGCGCGCGACGCAAAGAAGTTTATTTTTTTCATTTTTTTGATCGTGTAAATTCGTTTGAGATTTTTGACTCAAAAAATAGATAATACGAAATAATTAATGGCAGGCACGCACAAATGCACAAGTAGGATAATAATATACAAAGTTTCAACCTAAAGTCCTATAAGTTAAGTGAAAAAAGATTGATCTCACGTCTTTCTATTTATAAAAGGTCATTGTTTAAACTCGATCAGCTTCCTATTAAAGAAAGCATGAAACCCTCTCAAGCATGGGACCGTGAAAACGGTGGGTCCCACCCAAAAGCTGTTGGCCAATCACTAAAAAGGATGAAATGGAATGCCCATCTGCTACCAAAAAGGGCCCATCCAAGCATTTTTTGCCTTCCGGGAAATCCCCAACACTATAAAAAACCAACCTGTCCCATTAATGAACAAGTATTCAATTCTCACCTAACAAACTAAAATCTCTCCCAGACTTTA
This sequence comes from Beta corolliflora, assembly GCA_947648045.1. Lineage (NCBI taxonomy): Eukaryota > Viridiplantae > Streptophyta > Magnoliopsida > Caryophyllales > Amaranthaceae > Beta > Beta corolliflora. The sequence continues at coordinate 1,071,361 of CANSZD010000248.1, read as the reverse complement.
TCCTCTACCTCAATCTCAAGTCACTTGACCAAACACCCGGTAGTCTAACATCATTTTTGGCAGATTCAGTGTGTTTCTTCGGGCGGCGGGCGCTCTTGGGGCCCACATCAAATCTCACAACACATTACAATCGTTAATTTCTTGACAGAAACAGTCGCCACGTGTAAAATGCATTCCAGTTATCAAGTCACGAACAAGAGAACAATGCCATGGTTGGGTTGGTTTGCTTATGACTAAGATCCAACACTAAATCGCTTAGGAAGCTTTCGGAAGGACAAAGCACTAAACCCTCTGAGGGAGGCCTCACGCATAGAACATGCGCTAATGAGGCAAGGAAGATTGTCCTTATGGTGGCTTACACAGTAGTCATGCATATGCAAAACAATATGTTATTCTAAAGCATATAAAGATAATAAATCGTATTTTTCAAGTTTCACCCACACATTTTAAAAAAACAATTTTTTTAAAAATCCTCCCTAGTGGAGTCGCCAAATTGTAGGCGTGATTCTATCTCGCCTACGCGGTGTGAGAGCGTATATGACTACCCCATTGTTAAGGTTTCATTGAATACGTTTTTGAAGTCGCCAACAAGTCTTTAAAGGAAGACTCATAAACCTAATTGGATATTTATGAAACTTAGGGACATCTTTGGGACTTATCCAATGTACATTTCCCCGTCATGACTCCATGAATGGTCAAGGAACCAAAAATTGAGTTTGGGGGTGAGGGTACGAACACGGTCATGAACCACGTTGGCCCATTGCTGGCCTCTACTAAATATCGATTCATAGCAATTTTTATGCAAAAGAATAACCACATAATATTTTTAAGCACCCTAAAAAAAGATTAGTCTAGGTTGGTTTATTAAACACATAAAAGACTAATTTTTAGTGACACGTTATTAAGCAATCAAAATTACAGGGCTTCTAATAGGTTGTCCAAATTATCTGATTAATTTTAGAACAATTTCTAAGGTCTTGATTAGCAATAATAACATCTTGGTAATGAAATCATAAGCAGGACAATCATAGCAATATATAATAAAATAAAAAAGAAGGAGAATGGAGGTTAGAATGTACAAAAGAACGGATATTTATTAAAGATTTACATCATGAAGGAAATTGTTAGTAACTTCAATAAAATAAATAAGAAAGATTTAAGGACCCTCAGGAATATACCGGTGTGGCTTGGGTCTGAGGGAATAACAACCTTCGAGAGGCGTGAAGCCTTTCAACGAACACTTGTGAAGATCGATCAAAGTAAAAGTATGTGTTTGTGTGTTTGTAAATATGTGTGTATGTGTTTGTAAATATGGAAGTATGAGAATTTGAGAGCATTTCGCTTTGAGAGATCGCAAATATTCGGGCGTAAAGAGTGTGTAAAAGTGTCTCTTTAGATCCGGAAATCATTAGCTTATTTATATGAAAATATTGAAAAAAAGAAAAGAAAGTGCAGTGCGCTCAGTGCAAAAGATTGCGCTGGACGCACTGCCACGTGTCAAGCGCACAGTGGTGCGGTGAGCGCAATCCAGCCTGTGCGCCAAGCGCACAGGCTGCGTCAAACGGACCACTAAGCTGGACAACCATTTTTCTACGCGGTTTTCTACAATTTTTTTCTATCTTTATCAAATATCATCTTTAAAAACCAAAAACCAGCTAATTTTTACGAGATAAAAGAAACCAATTTCAACTTAAAAATCCTTTATAATATCTTTGAAAATATTTATTTATTTCTGAAAATATTTAATAAAATAATAAATAAATACAATTAATTATCATGAATAACTAATTGGGCTTTTCAAAGGATTGGGCTGAAAATATTTAATCTATGGGCTCAAAATACAATTAACTATCAGGAATAATTAATTGGGCTTTAAAATAGGACTTTGGATCATTAATGCAAATAAATAAGCTTTATGCCTTAAAAACGGTTTTGGGCCTGGCTCTTCGGCCTACTCTCCCCTTGGGTCGGGCCAATTAAGACCGCGATATGTTTCATCACTGGGTCCTTAAATGGGAAGACACGATTATGTGTCTGCAGTTGTAAATAAATCCAATCAACTTATTTTAGCGTGTGCAATAGATGATACATGTTATTATAGTCAACAAAATTAAAGATATTATAAAAAATATAGCCATCCTTCTAATAATTAAACAAATTTGTAATGGGCATAACTTGAACATTTATTTAAAATAAAAATGAATAACATAGAGTAGTTGTTACAACCTATTGTGCAACAAATTAGAATTATTTCCTTAACAAAGGAAAACACAAAATTTTAAAAACCGACACTCATAGATTGAAAAAAAAAATCCTAATCATCACTTGCTAGATAACGAAGCAAAACTATATTAGTAAGCTGAAGAACATCCCCATCGTTAAAGTCCATATCTTCAAAATAATCGCCGCACACTTTATAAGCCCTTGGAGGAGTGCATGAAGGTTGTATAACATCATATTATAACAATCCAAATATGGCCAAAAACCATCTATCATGGTGCAAACGTCTTCATCAACATCCCGGTATCTGAATTTAGATTTATATTTAGTGTGAACTTCTTGGATACATTACGGAACATAAGACGACCTTCACGAAACAAGGTTAATACCATATCATCAACATCAAGAAAGTTTGAATGATCCAACTTAGGATGCCACATTTTCTCATTCATAGATGTATTTGTAGTTTCTTTGTCAGGGATATGATGTTTCTTTTGAGGGAGATGATGTTTCCATGACGATATTGTATTGAGAAGGGAAAAAATGCTTCGAAAATTATAGATTGAATGTATTTGGACGGTTCTTCAATGAGTAATGCTAGCTATGGTATCATGTCTATTTATAATTGCAATATTGTACATTGGAATCCCATTTTTAAGCATCCAAAAATGAGGTTGATTGAGTATTAAAAATATATATTCCATATATAACATATAGAATAGCAATCAAATTAATCTAAATTAGCAATAATTTAGGATTGATTAGATACATAGAGATTTGGTGATTATAAATTTCCCATCACTTCCTATAATCACGACATTACCATAAATGTTGGCCGATTTTGTCCCATATCAATAGCCATGGTGCCACTTGTTTAAGACTTAGGACATGCATATGTGGCAAAAAATTAATTTCAATTGACATGTGGACGAAAGGATCTTGCCTACATGACACCTAAGCAAATATTTCTAACTTAATATAATAGAATGATTATGCTCAAAGGAAGGCAATGATCAATTAGCCCATATACGTTTAATGACAGCACATCTAATTACGTGGGATATTGAAGGAATTTGCACGATGCTACGTGGCAGCTCCCAATTTCATTCTACCTTTAAACGTGACATGGCGCTATGGATTGTGAAATCAATTTCCTAAGCGACATGGCCTCTAAGATTTTGTTATATATAAGTTCAATGTAAGACTATTTGACTAATTTTAGATAGTTTAATATTTTATCTCATGAGTCTTGGAGGGTATTCATTTCTCAATATATAATGTGAAGGTAAATATCTTTTCTATCTTAAAGGGGTTTGACAATTTGGTGTCGGCTGTTTAACTTGGTTGGTTTAGCCAGCTATTTATATTAATTGTGCAATACTCCGTCCTTTACACAATAATAATAAAGAAAGTACAACAAAATATAAACAAAGTGGACGATAGCGGAAATATCGCCAAGACGGATAATGTCACTCTAAGGTTCAACTAATCATTATTATAAAAAAAATACCATGACAACTTACTTAATAACCTCAAACAAGTTTATCCTTCCATAACTAAAAACAACTAAAAATCCTGAAATACATCCATAGCATCCATAAAACTCATGTGGCTAAACAACCACCCAAATCCATCTACGTCACACCTATAAGAGTGAAAGTCTTTTTAAAGTCCTCATAGATATCATCTACAATCATAAAAACTATAAGGTTAGTAAAATCTCCAAAACACACTTCCCGTGTCCACACTGTAGCAAGTCTAGCCTTCGAAACCATCTGCATTTATAAGAAAAACAGCATATATCCACAATCAGTAGGGAGTAACTAGCAGTTCTCCCAAAACAACTAGCATCAAGATAACATTAGAAAATAAGCTTCAATCATATAGAATTATCACAACATACTTCACTTAACATTTAATCATCACAAAAGACTCCAACTACTAACTCACATGAACATATAAATTCTAGCATGAATTTTATAAATAAAGTATGAACATAATCACACCATCAAAATCATAAATCACCATAAGAAATAATGAAGTAAAACATAGGGAAAAGTTTATGAGAAAAAGAGCAGAACGCTAGTGGATCGCAACCCACTTCCTAAAGTTTGTCAGATCTCAACCTCCACACAGCCTATGGGCTTAAGTTCCATACTGCCTGTGTCTAAGAATGGCTAAGCTCCTGATGCAGGGTCGTACATGCAGCACTCCCTGACCTCTCGGACGACAACAATTAACCCAGGTTTATCCCGATCGCAACCCAGGTGGTTGACATGTTCTTCACCGGATTTCTTATATCTCAAAAGTAAAACAAAATACCACAACAAATTTCATCTCAAATCTTTCCATCATCAAATCAACATCAATAGGGATGCCCAATGGTCTTACACCAGGAACCAAAAACTCTCTCTCTACAAACTTGAGAGCTTCTCTCACTAACACTGTGAGTTCCTTCTCCTTCCTTTCTTATTGCATGGGTAATGTTTACATGCATTTCTTCAGAAAAATTTCTTGCACGCGTCAGTAAGAGATACAAGAAAGATCAAGGAACTTTTTAGCTACACCAATATTTCTTCTTTCCGTATTGTGGGAATTGCACCTTTGGGTAGGTTTGTCAGATTTATTTTTCTAGATATTGCAGTTGTTTTCCATGCAGATCTGAACCAATTAACTCGTTCTACACTTGGCAACTCCCCAAAAACCCTTTCGTCTTCCAATACCTTTTCTGCCCTATTTATGCATTGACTCCAACTTAAGAAACACTTGCATTTATTTCTTCTTCAGTTAATTTTCTTCTTTCATTCCTTCTCTCCTCTACCTACATTCCCTCTTTAAATCTCCTACTCTCTTAGTTATCATTTATTGTGCTTTTGTTAATGGTGCAACATAATGGATATCGAAATTTCCGGATAGGGGCATTAATTACCCCTCCTTTGGACCCTCTTCCCTCAAATACCATAAATTAAAATATGTCCGTTTTGGGCAAATTTTTTAGCCCAAATCCTCCAGCTCCCACTCTAGTTCAGGGCTTAATTACAACCTAATGGATAAAATGTGGTTCAATTGAGGTTCAACAAACTGGTGAGTATTACATCTTCACATGCTCACAAAGAGCAGATATGGAGGCTTTAATTCAGCAAAATACAGCGGTGATTGATGGTCGTATCATCACCTTCCGAAGGTGTCACTGGTCTGCTGTACCTCAAAGCATAAATTTCAACTGTCCTCGGGTTTGGGTTCGCGTCTCAGGATTACCACTGGGTTATTTATCAATTGCATGGGCCATGCAAGCACTTCATCATGTAGGCTTTGTGGAAGAAATGGAGGATCATATGTCTGACCTCCCCACTAATCCGGAGTTAAGGGCAAAAATGATCATAGATCTTTCCAAGCCATTAATCCAAGGTTGGTTCCTTCCTTTACATGATTCACAAGTTATTTGGGTGTATTTTAGGTATGAAGGTGTTTTTAGATTTTGTAAGAAATGCGGTTGTGTTGGTCATTACACTAGATCCTGTCATCTATCTGATTATGAGGCCCATAGGCACATTAGGGTTAGAGTGGCTGCCCTTAAGTCATCTGGTAGAGGTGTGCTTTATGGTCCTATGAATTTTACCTATTATACTAACTTTATAGAATGCCTTCCTGATCGTTTTCGTTATCGTAATACACAAGTTAATTTATACCAAAACATTAAAATGGAAGATTTTTCGTTGAGGCGAAGATCTCCATCTACTATTGATGATAATTCTGGGTTTCAAGAATTTCCTTCGGGGAGTCCTCCATCATCTCCGGGAACCGAGGTTCTCTACTCCGGAGAAGAGGAATTCAATGAACCTAATGCGGATGATTCAAATATTGGACGCATGCATGATAATAGTCAATTTCAAGAAATTCTTTCAAGGATTAATGAAGTTCATCAGTCTCCGAGAATAAGATTTGGGCTTTCTTCAGACCCTTATGCTCAATTTTACCCTTTTATCAATGTCTCTATGCAGGAACCAGTCATATCTCAGGCTTTATCTAATAGTGTTGATTATCAAGATGCTACGTCTCATGTGAATTCTCAACCTCGACGCACTCTTTTTGAGGTTCTTGGCATTTGTGAATGGGCAAATCAGTCTCCTAATATTCCCTCTCAGATTCAAGAACATGGGTCTAATGTCGATTTTATGCAGCACGTGAATTCAGGCCTACTCGAAGATGTCGTCCAACAAGGATCATCTCTACCAACAGTGGTACAAGCTAGGTTACCTTTCCACTCTGAAGCCTCGCTTGGGTCTCCTATGGCGAGACCTATATGTATTACTCCTCCATCAGGAAGTTTATCTCAGGCTCGATAACGATTGAGAAACATGTTTCACTATTTTGGAGCTAGATCAAGGGTTCGTCCAGCTCCTTTCACTCACTCGCCCCGTTCACACTTCTCTCCAGTTGTAAATTCTGTCCAGTCTCCAAATGGTTTGCCTAGGGAAAGTGACCCACCAAACTCACCTCAATCTCCCGATCAATAACTAAATCTCAGCCTCTCAAGCTTTTCTGTGACATCTTCTCTTTGGCCATCAAAAAAAACGTATAAGCCCCTTTCATGGTAGAAGTAAATCAGTTGGGGATTCTGTCCCACATGTTCATCCTGCTTATGTGGAAACATATTGGCTATTGAAAAGAAGAAATATAAAATGGGAAGGATGGGAAAGTAAAGGTGGCTTTAACCTATGGTTGTTCGATAAAGAAGAGGTCAGATTTCATCCAAAGGTAATAACTTATCAAGAGATGGCAAATGATCTAGGTGTGGAAGTAGGGGAAGAAATTACCTCTAAGCTATCTCTAAAACGTCCTGCTCATGATCAAGCTGCAAGTAGTTCTAAAAAATTCAAATGTGGTGAAGCTTCTACAAGTTTTATTGGTTTGAATCAAGGTGAAAATGATATGGAAATGCACTTTTTGGTGGTGTTATCTCTCTCTCCCCCAGCAGGTGTGGAGGCTGGCCTTGCACAGCCTCCCATAGTGCCATGAAGATCATTTCATGGAATGCAAGGGGTATAGGTGATGATGCCTCCCTTGCTCGGGCGTATGTTTTGTGGTTGGTTCATACGCATAAACCTTTATTTCTCTTCCTATCTTAAACTAAGACTAATGTTAGTAATGTTAGTGAAAAGTTTAGGTCCTTAAATCCTTCTTTTGTGGCTGGCATGGATGCTTTGGGCTCTAGGGGGGTTTAGTTGTTCTAGGTTGGACCTACCATCAATTTACTACTTTGTTTATGTGTTAAAACTTCATCCTTTGTATGGTAACTGGATCTAGTGAAAAAATTTGGTACGTGTGTTTTGTGTATGGTGCTCCTTACTTGGAAGATAGGGGGTGTTTGGGATTTACTTTCTTCCCATATTTCTTCCCTTCCAAATTGTCTTGTAATTGGAGACTTTAACCAAATTGAGTTTCATGCCGACAAATTAGGAGGTTCTAACAATATAAGAGGGTGGGAGATCTTTTTACAATGGCGTTTCCGATCAAACTTGATTGAAATTGCCTTTACTGGGTCAAGATTTACCTGGACCAATAAATAGCTTAATAATAATTTGATCCTAGAACGTCTTGATAGAGCCTATATGACTTCCTCTTGGGAGACTATGTTTCCTAACTCTATAATTTATCATGAACCTATTATCACTTTGGACCATGCTGCCATAATATATACAAACCTCGCTCCTTTTCTCCTCTAAAAATAAAAGACCTTACCAAATGGGAAATTGGTGTCTAAATTACCCGGCTGTGGTTAATATTATTAGATGTTTGGAATACTTTCTACCAAGGCTCCTATATGTACCTTCTTCAATTAAAATGCAAGAACCTTATAAAGCTTCTTAGAGTATAGTGCCTAGAAAATAAGAAATTCCGTGGAATTGATTGGAGAAAAATATGCCAAGATTTGTCAAACTTGGGGGAGACTGTTACGGACATTTCAAGTGGTTTTGAGTATATCCAAGCTCTAAATAATTCTACTACGTCTTTGAAAGATGGAATAGCTTACTGGCAACAACGTATGAAAGACTACTGGACTATATTAGGGGATTGTCCTGCTAAACTTTTGTACTCAATAATAAAGAAGCAAAGCTTGAGAAATCATATTTCAGCTCTTAAAAATGAAGAAGGACAATGGATCAATGATGCAGATGGTATTATTAATATAGTGAAAGAGTACTTTGTAAACATTTTTGGAAATGATAGCACCCACGAAAGTAAAGATGAGACTGATATCTTATTGCAAGAACTACATCTACCTCAGCTTTCTCAACATCAAATCATGGACTTATCTACTCCCTTCTCTTCTGATGAAATTCAAGAAGCTATTTTTCCATTGCGGGGTCTAAATCCCCAGGCCCTGATGGGATAAATGCTGAGTTCTTTAGAGCTCACTGGAATATAGTGGGTTTAGACATAATACTGGGCATCCAACAATTTTTCTCTAAGGGGTTCATTCTAAAAGAATGGAACAATACTATGGTGGTTTTAATTCACAAGGTTGAAAATCCTACAGAAGCTTCTCAGCTCAGACCTATTAGCTTAAGTAATACCATCTATAAGTGTATTGCAAAATGCTTGGCTTTTCGTATGAAGAAGATCTTGCCACTCTTGGTGTCGGATTATCAATTTTCTTTTGTTTCGGGTAGGTTAATGTCCGATAATGGTCTTCTTACTCATGACTTGCTTCATGTTATAAACAAAAAGAAAACTGGTCCTTTTACTTTGGCAGCCATTAAGATGGACTTGAACAAGGCTTATGATCGAATACATTGGGATTTCCTTCTTAAGGTGTTAAGAGCTTATAATTTTCCTCCATGCTGGCCTCAGTGGATACATCAGTGCATTTCCACAGTTTCTTACAAGTTTATGCTTAATGGTAATATTTCAGAGATTCTTCACCCTAAATGCGGTATTCGTCAAGGTGACCCCCTTTCGCCATATCTTTTCATTTTATGTATGGATATTTATTCTAGGATGCTGTCTCAAGCTAGTGATCTCAATCAGTTCAAAGGAGTTAGTGTCTCCAGAAGAAGTCCTAGAATTTCTCACCTTTTTTTTTTTGCTGATGGCGCTCTCCTCTTTTTCCATTCCAATGAAGAAGCTTGTAATAATATTTGTCAAATTACAAGTAGATTCTGTTTAACGTCTGGGTCTCAAATCAATTTTCAAATTTTTTTTGTTAAATTTAGTCTTAATACTTCTCCTCAACAACAAAGAAGTTTTAGAGATATTTTAAATATGTCTCAAAGAGATGAATTTGGTACCCACCTAGGCATTCTTGTCGATATTAAAGGCTCTAAAGTGACCCATTTTAATTTCCTTATAGATATGATTTCCACAAAACTGCTTAGTTGGAATATTCTTTTCCTCTCTCAGCCTATAAAAATTATTCTAATTAATACTGTAGCTATGATTTCTCATATTATCTCCTCCTTTAAAATCCCCACAAAAATCACTAATAAGATTGATTCTCTCATTCACTCCTTTCTTTGGGCCTCAAAAGAAAGACGGTATTCACTAGATTAAGAAGAGCATTACCGACCTCCCTAAAGGAATGGGCGGCTTAGGAATCAGATCAATAGCTATTGTCAATAAGGTTTTTCTTATGAAGAAAGCTTGGCACATTTACTCTAATCCCAAAGCTCTTATAAGTAGAGTTTTCTCTTCAATTAAACCTAATGCTCTAAGCTCGGGGAAGTACGTTCATAAATCTGGTCCTTTAAGATCTTGGGGTTTTCATGGTATCCAACTAGCGGAGAAATCTCTTTTACAACATTCAACATGGAAAATTGGTAATGGTTGCAGGGTTCCTTCTTTCTCTCAAGATTGGGTTAATGGTAAAATTCCAACTGCCAAAGATTATATTCCTCTTCGCCAAATCCAAATTTCCAAGGTTAGTGACTTTATAGATATCCATACTCATACTTGAAAAGCTAATCTTGTTAGGAACACCTTCGTGTATGATGATGCTCAAAATATCTTGGCTATGGAGTTGCCTGGTAATGATGAGAGAGATGTTATGGTTTAGAAGCACAATTCTGCGGGTAGCTTCACGTCTAAATCAGCTTATGCTGCTCTTTGTCATGAGCAGATTAACCCTAACCATTTCGCGTTTAATCCGACTATCTTCAAGATTCTTTGGCATCTCCCTATTCTCCCCAAGTGGAATTTTTTTGTTTGGAAGCTTCTTTATGATAAACTTCCTACAAAATATCAGCTACACCGAAGGGGTATCCCTATTCCCCCTTATTCTGATATTTGTACTCAAGATATTGAATCATCTGAACATTTATTTTGCTCTTGTGCTCTGGCTCGTGCTACTTGGCAACATATAGCTTTACTTCCTAATTTACTACAAGATGATAGCATCTCCTGCACAGAGTGGATCATCAATCATATCCTACTTTTTAAAAGTGAGGATGGACTCCACAGTCCTCGTATTCAGAAATTTATTTGGACTCTCTAGAGCATCTGGGTCCATAGAAATGACCGTGTGTTTCGTGGGATCCCTGGTCAAGTCACTACTATTGTGAACTATGTGGATTCTATTCAACAAAAACAACAAGATTTAAGCTCTTTCTCCTTCCTTCATGCTCTTCGCTTTCTTCACCCTCCGGAAAATAACTTAAGTCACCCTCCAGGTTTCATGGGAGTTCACATGGGTATTTCTAATGTTGGGTTCACTGATTACACTATTCAAATTGATGCTGCATGGGATAAAGTAACAATTGCCTGGATCCTTGATGATCCTAGTGATAACTCCATTCAAGGAGGTGGTTAGTATGGGCTCGCTACTTCAGCTCTTCATGCTGAAGCCCGAGTCCTCCCGAATTCCCTAATAATCTAGATTCGTCAACAACAGTTTCAGCGGGTTACTGTTCATACAGACTGCTCCTATCTTATTACTTTGCTGCGCTCTCCCTCAATGGTGCCTTGGTCTATCAACTGCACCATATGTCAAATTCGGGGTCTTGTAGGAAATCTTCAATGGTGTTCTCTTCTAAAAGTAAATCGTCAACAAGTTGGTAAAGCACACAATGTGGCTAAGCAATGTGATCAAACTTGTTCACGATTTACTTCTTGATTGGTTTGTTTCCTTGTTTGTTTCTTGTTGTCTCTTCCACCTTTGTAAAAAAAATAAAAAGGTCTTACACCCAAAATTCAGCAGAAAAACTAGGATCGCAACCCTAAGTAATTCAAATTCCCAAAATCATCACATTCCATCTTCTCATCAAAAGCAACATTATAAAACTCAATAGCTCTCAAAATCAACAACCATACTCACAACATACCAAATCATGGATCAACAAATTCACAACCATTCTATCAATTCAGTCATAAAAGAATAATCTTCTATCATTCCAAATCATAACAAGGAATAAACAACATCACAAACTTAACAATTTCCAAGCAAAGTTATCCACCAATAACCTACCCAAAAAACGACATGAAATGCAATCGAAAACGTAATGGAATTTACACAAAAATCATGCAGCAAGCAAATAGACCAGCAGGTCTGCCTTGACCATGCGTGCGCTCAGCGCAGGAGCATACGCTCGGCGCGAGAGCATACGCTCGGCGCGAGAGCGTGCGCTCGGCGCAGGTCTTGTGCGTCTAACGCACAGGCGCCGCGTCTGACGCATCTCAGTGCGTCCGACGCATCTGGACGAAAAATCCTAGACTAACCGAAAGTTCACAAAACCCAATTATTTCACAAAACGAACGCTAAGCATGATTTTAGCTAAACTTCAGCAACAACAATTCGTAAATTTCAATACTCTAATAATTTCAACAACACAATTAATCATAAAGTTATAAAACTTAATTCACATGAGAATCAATCATAGGAAAAATCCTATAATCACAAGAACTACCATCTTAACATAAACTAATCATAAGAAACTAGTAACAACGATTTTAATAACATGATTAACCATTCCTACCAAACAAACAAGTAACAACAACAAAATCTATTCTTCATAACACAAAAAGTATGCGACACACCCACTTACACAATGTATTCATCAAATTTCCAAGTTAAAAACATAAATCATACAAACCTAAACATAATCCTAACAATTAAATCTTTTCCCTAAAACTACCGCGATTTCTAGCGTTCTAAGATAATTACTAGTTACCTAGAACGTCGTGAACATTTTAGCAACAAAGACACTAGGCGTGATTCACTCGAGTAGAGTGTTCATCCTCCAAATCGTCTCCTAAAGCATCAAAGCTTCAATTAGTAGAAGGTTTAGGATGAGAGAAACAACAAAGATTAAACATAACAAATTTAGGATTGATGAAAGAGAGAAATCTTTCTCATACTTGGTCGAAAATGGTGTGCAACAATACGGAAGAAATGCTGGAATTTTTCTGATATAAAAATCAAATTTTTGCAAGGAAAAATGAAAGGTTAAAGAGTGTTTTAATGAGGGATTAATGGGGGTTACAACGGATTCAAAGGTTAGCTTAATGAGTACCAAAAACTCTTCATTGTCCTCTCCAAACTTGCTGATTTTCGGTCCAACGATGTTATAAAAACGCTACGCGACGAAACCGCATCCTAAACACCTAAATAAATAACGAAACTAATATAAACTTTTTAAATAAATAACTAACCACTTTAAGTAAAATATATATAACCATAACACACACACACACACACACACACACACACACACACACACACACACACACACACACACACACACAATATATATATATATATATATATATATATATATATATATATATATATATATATATATAAAATATATTCACACGCCTAAAAATATTTTAGTAATAAATTATTTAATTTTTAACGAGAAAATACTAACTTAGTATAATTAGCCGCGAAAAATTAGGAGCAAAAACACGGGGTGTTACAAATTGTTTGACCATTAACTCTTTATAAAAGTGTTTGTTAAAATCTGTGTTGCCCTATTAGTGTTGATTATTTAGTGCAAGAGAAATACAAAAGCCAGAAGCTAACAAAAAAGACTTTTCCTTATGGCTGGCTTTTCAACTACGGTGTTTAAATTGACTATTGGTTGTTTTACTTGGTTAGTTTAACTAGGTGTTTAAATTGGCTTTTATGTTGGTTGTTTGATTCCTTAACTGCTTATAAAAGTGTTTGGTAAAATCAATTATTTATATTGGCTGTTTAATGCAAAATGAATACAAAAGCCAATAGTCAACTTAAAAAGCTTGTTAAAATTAGGCTTTTCACCACTCAAAAAGAACTTTCCAAACACTTTTTAGCTGTTTAACCACATGATAAAACCAAAACAAAAAAAGCGATTGAAAAACTAGTTATCAAATACCCCAAAGCCAAATTTTAATAAAAAGTTACCCATAAGCCAACTTTTAATAGAAAAAAGCTATCCAAAAATTATTTCATCTGTTTCTCAATAAGTGGCACACTTTCCTTATATGGAAATACCATAATAAGTGACACATAACTTAAAAAGTTGAAGTGACAATAAAAAGTTAATTTTTCCCTCCGAGTATTTACCAAACATATTCTAGCTAATTTGAATCAAAGTAGAAAACAAAGTACAGCAAAGAATAGTTGGGGGCTTTTTAGAATACCTTGGAAGATAGTGGTAGGTAGGAGACCGTTGAAGGTGATCATTGACAAATTTGAAATCCAAACCGATCTCACTTTTCCTCACTCCGCGTCAAATTCATTGCTTCATCTCATACCAATAGTGGTGTAAATTCACTCTTGTAGCCTCATTAATCATGCACATTCGTCAACTTTTTTCTTTTCTTCTTTGTGACATGATATTACTAAATTAGTTCATATTCCAATCACTCAATAATCGAGAAAGTATTAGAAAAAAACAATACCCCTCAATTTTTATATGGATGTTACAACTTCCATATTGACTTTTTCATTAATTAAAAATTGTATTTTGACTTCATTTTTCAACATATTTCCTCCGTTCTAAATTAGTTGTGACACTTTTCAAATCACGGATTCATAGACAATTTTTGGAGAGGAGAGAGATAGAGAAAGAAAACAAAAGGGTCCCATGTGATAGGAGAGAGATAGAGAGAAGCTATTACCCAGAATGAAAGTGTAATATCTAATTTGAAACTTCCTACAATAGAAAGTGTCACAACTAATTTGGAACGAAGGAAGTATGTATAAAACCCAATGTTTTTTTTGAGGGAATAAAAACCCAATGTTAACATATAAGATATACTAGTCTTATATGCACGCTATGCGTGCGAAAACATATAAAATTCTTCCTATATAATAGAGATAGAGATGCAGTTATCTTAGGTTTTTGGGAAATTCTACATGGTGGCCTTCTAGTTTGAATTTTTCTATTTGGCGACAGGGCAAAAAAAGATTTATATCAAGTGACCTCCAACTTTATGTAAATACACATAGTGATCTTATTAAGCTTATATTAAGCTAACCCATCACAACTACAACCCTGCCACCACCACCACCACAAACACGCAAACACCATCCCAACCACCCAAAAAATGGCCCCTTTTGCTCTCTTTTCTCCACCACCGTACCCATCTTTCTCTCTCATCCCTCATGCCCTTTCTCTCTCCTCTTCATCATCAACATCTCATCCCTCTTATAAATCCCCTCCATAGTCCCATTCTCCGCCATCAAATTCCCCATCTCATCCCTCTTCTCCTCCAAATCAAACCCCAATCTCCATGTCTCGAAATCACTCGCATCCTCAAACTCCTCCGCATAAGTATTCACATCACATTGAATCCCTCTCAATTGATACAAAACAAGAAAATTATACTGTGCAGTAAAGGAAGAAATACTAGTCAATAGATTAAACATTAAGAAGAGGATAAGTCCATTAAGCCATTCTCTTTGAGGTCCTATGATGGAGGTAGATAATTAATGAACTACATTTTAAAATTAGATTGAAATTTGCACAGCAAGACCTAGAATTAAGGATATAATTTGGTTTGAAATATACATAAATCTATTTATAATTTATCACTAATTTGTAAATTTGGTATGAAATAAAAATTTCGTTTAATTGGTTAGCCACCAATTAATGAAATAAGGTCACTAGGTAGAATTTGTTATAGTTGGGAGTCACTTTGTATAATAATTTTTTTTGCCATGCCACCATATAGAAAAATTAAAAGTTGGAGGTCACCATGTAAAATTTTCCTAATTTTTTTGTTTGATTAGAACATGTAGTTAACCTTCCTTTTTTTCTTTTTTTTTTTTCCTTTTTCTATTTTTTGGTATCGCCCATGTGTTGCCTTATATAATAGAGATTTACAAAATATTAACTTTTTAGTAATAAATAATTATTTTTGCTTAAAGGTGTTAATGAGGCTAGCTTACTCGCAAACTATTCGAGTTCGGCTCGAAATTTTTTAGAGGCGAGCATAGCAAAGTTCAATTTGAAAAGTCTGTGAACAAGCTCAAAATATGTTTTAGCTATATTATTTTTCATATTATAGAAATAAGGATTTTTTGTCAGAAGGGACCTTATAAAAGATTTTGGTTGTGAAGACAGACCCAAAAAAAAAATTGTCAATAGGCACCTTTTAAAAAATTTTGGTTGTTATTTGGGACTCGAAAATCACTTTCCGTTAAAAAAGTCAACTTTCTGGCGTTGACCCTACCTTTTTCACTTAAAAAAACCACTCTCTCTCCTAATTGTGACGCGTGAAACCCAAATTCTTCTCCCATTCCACTCTCCTCTTTTCTTTCCTCATTTTGCCTCCATTTAATTTCACCAACCAGCCAAAAAATCCTTACTCACCTTCAGAGGTTCTCGCTGACTTCATCACAACAACCTTTCTCTTTCCTCTCTATGACTAGCAACTGCTGACATGGAAAAGCAATGGGAATATGGCAGAGGTAAGCAATGTTGTTGACGTGGAAATTGAAAGATAAAGAGTTGTCTGCTAGTTGGATTATTCTACTCAAAGGGTAAGTTACTTGCTTTGTATAAATTAATGTTAAAATTGTAGTTTATGGGTTTGATTATGATAGTTGATTAATTAATTAATTAATTGAAATAGTGGTATCCTACTTTCTGGGTCCAATATATTTCTATAAAATGAATACTATAATTTAACCTAGAAAATGCAAAAGATTAATTGCAGACCTTCACTGAAGAAAAGGAGGAAGGAGAAAGGTGAGGGACAAGAGAAAGTGCCTATTGAAGAAGCCCTTGTTGTTTGGAAGAGAAAGCCAAATCAATGTAGTAATTGTGGAGGGTATGGACACAACAAAGCAGGGTGTTCACAACCTGAAAAGGTAACCACCAGTAACCCGGCACCAAAAGCTCCAGTCACAGATGGTCAACCAAAGAAGAAAAGAGGAAGGCCTCCGAAGGATCAATTGGCAAAGGGAAAATATTGGTATCCTTGACTTCACAAAAATCTGGTAAGTCTTCAAAAAATCCCGCTGAATCCTCCAAAAGTCCACAAAAGAAGAGAAAGGCACCACCACCAAAGGGAAAGCAGCCCCCTAGCAAGTCAAAGCAACCCAAAGAAGCCCCTCCAATGAAGAAGCAGAGGTCAAATATCCAAGTCAGTCAGATAGTTCCCAACTTTGAGCCCCCTCCTTCATCACAAATGTAGTAACTTATTTGGCTTTGAGAAATAAGCTTTTAATGGTTTTATTTTTTCAATTTATATGGTTGTATTTTGAAGCTGCTGACATTAGCATATTATCACTTGTTATCAGTGATGTTCACAAAGGATATGATGTTTCATTATCTCAAATTTGGTGTTTTTCTCATGATTGGATTTCTTTGATGTATTAGTTGGTCTTAGTACAAGAGTTATGCATATTTATGTATAACATAACCTGGTAAAAGTGAAACACTCCACAGTTCTGCATATTGGTGTTTGTGGTGGCTACTCTTTCAAGGCGTTGGATTAAACTCTCTTGCATCCAATAATATTACTTGCAAATACTAAGCACTTTAAAAAAAGTTTACGGGTAATTTGACATTGGCATATTATCACTAACAATAATCATAAATTCATAATAGCATTCCATCTAGGAAAAATTGATTCTAATAATCCAACCTTTGGGCCGTTCGCTCAAAATAATCCAACCTTTTGATTATTATTTAATAATCCAACCTTTTATCCCAATCCGCTCATAATACACCGTGACCTGTTGAAACAGGTTAATGACCAGGAGAATGGGTTAATTGCACACGTGTCTCGCTCTAATTCGTTGTGATTTAATTAAAATTTTTTTTTACTACCCCCTCCCTCCCCCTTGCCTACCCACTGCCACCCCTCCCTCCCCTTGCCCACCCCCTTCCCCCACCACCCCATTCCCACCCCCCCCTTCCCTCCCTCTCCTTCCCCACCCACTGCCACCCCTCCCTCCCCTTGCCCACCCACCGCCACCACCCCCATCCCCACCCCCTTCCCTCCCTCCCCTTCCCCGTCCACTTTGCCACCCCCTCCCTCCCCTTCCCCACCCGCCACCTAGTACAACAAGCAGACTACCGGCGCATGACCACCACTACGTCTCCGAGCCTCCACTCTCCTCACCGCATCCATGCCCACCGGCCCCCATCTGCGCGCCCCACCACCCCTCCCATCCCCCGCATTCCAGGCGGCATCTCATGCCTCCCGGTCAACCCAGGGCGTCCCCCTCCTCTGTCCTCTCACCGCGTCTCGCAATCACTCGCCAGGCGCATATACCGGCCCGGCTTCACCGCCATCACAACCCGCCCAACACAACGCCATCTTGCCGTCTTCTCGGCGCGCGGGGGTTGTTCGCCGGTCGCAAAGGGGTGGGGGTGGGGGGTGGGGGTGGGGGTGGAGTGGGGAGTGGGGGGTGGGGATCGTGAGCGAGGGAGTGGGGGTGGGTGGGGATCGTGGCGAGGGGTGGGGGTAGGGTGGGGATCGTGGCCGAGGGGGGGGGGGTGGGGATTCATGGCCTGGTGAGGCGGGGGAGGGGAGGGAGGGAGATTAAAGGAGAAAATGAAAAAAAAAAAAAATTTACCATTCTAACAGGTTACCGGTCTCATGGTGCATTATGAGCGGATTGGGATAAAAGGTTGGATTATTAAATAATAATCAAAAGGTTGGATTATTTTTGAGCGAACGGCCCAAAGGTTGGATTATTAGAATCAATTTTTCCTTCCATCTATGGATTCATTTTCAATTAGAATCACTAATGATCACAAGTTTGTTACAAACTAGAATCTAAACTAAGAGCTAAGACATCCTTACTATCACCTACAACACAAGTTTACTCACAACAACATTCAAAACTACAGTAATCACAATCCATAAACACAAAGTCAAACACATAGGTCCTCTTGTGAGTATTTCTCTTCCTTCCCTTTTCTTGTTTGAGAGCAGCAACAACCAATGTCCTTTTATCAGCTTCTACTTTTGCAAGCTCTAACTTCACGTGCCTAAGCTCATTTTGTAGAACTTTCTTCTCCATAACAAGCTGGTTTGTCACCACCCTTTGCCATTCAACCAAGTCATCATCAAGCCACCTAAAAAACTTGCAACCTCTTGAGTTAGACTCTGGGTCATGAATTGGACATGCCACAAATTTTCTTCCTGGATTAGATGAAGTCCATGTTGTTTTGTAAGCAATAGGTTCTCCACAGTAACATACTTTGGGAATCATACTTCCATTTGAAATTAAGCCAAATGACCTCCTGTTGGATGTAGAATTGGAAGCCATTTTATCTAAATTAAACAAAAAATTCCATTAACAAAAAGAGGGGAATATCAGTTGCACAACAACAACCAAAAATATAGAAAGTAGAATTAAAACCACGTAGATTTGTTGAAGAAATAGAGAAAAATTAGAGATTGTGACACTTACTTCCTGATTTTCAATTTTGATTGTGAGGAGCTACTGTGGTTCCAACTTTTTTGTGTTACAGTGAATTAGATTCAGAGAGTAGACCACCATAAATTCAGGGACTTTGAGTGTGGCAGATGGGGTTTTAATGGAGGTAATTAAATGAGAGAAGAATGGCAGTAGAAATAAGAAAAAGGTGGGGGGTTTAAAATGAGGAAAGAAAAGAGGAGAGTGGAATGGGAGAAGAATTTGGGTTTCACGCGTCACAATTAGGAGAGAGAGTGGTTTTTTTAAGTGAAAAAGGTAGGGTCAACGCCTGAAAGTTGACTTTTTTACCGGAAAGTGATTTTTGGGTCCCAAATAACAACCAAAATTTTTTAAAAGGTGCCTATTGACAATTTTTTTTTGGGTCTGTCTTCACAACCAAAATCTTTTATAAGGTCCCTTATGACAAAATAATGCTAAAATGGGTATTAATTCCTGAAATGTGTCGATGTTCAAATTAATTCCATGGAGTGCCGTCCACGTAGGATTCTTTGCCAAAATTTTGGTTTTTTGATAAAACCGCTACTCCAAGTAGCGGTTAATAGCAATAATGTTTCATTGAAGTTGACCGCTACTTCAAATAGCGGTTATATTGTGTCCCTAAGACAAGCTATAAGGCACGCATATAAACCGCTACTCGAGTAGCGGTTTTATTGCGAATAAATTCCAACGTAAGACAACGAGATGCATTGCACGCCACGCGGGAGGCCGTGCGCAACACGCACCGGGCTTGCGTGGCACGCAGCAAGCTGCGCGCCGGGCGCGCACGCTTGCTGCGCGCCACGCAAGCTGCGTGGAGCGCACGGCTCCGCGTGGCGCGCAATGCATCTGTTGTCTTGTTGGAACTTATCTGCTAAAAACCGCTACTCTGAGTAGCGGTTTTACCTTATAAACCGCTACTTCAAGTAGCGACTTAATTTAAAGTTAACCGCTACTCTGAGTAGCGGTTTGCTTTGCCGAAAAAAAAAAAAAAAATTTTCTCGCGTGCCGTCCTACGTGGACGGTACGCATGGAATTAATTTCAACTTTGGCACATTTCAGGAATAAAAACTAGGGCTGATTAACAGATCACGTCGGGTCGTGTTCGGGTTCGGGTTAATAATAAACGGGTTGAACATGTCCCAACCCAAACCTAACCCGTTTATTAAACGGGTTGCAAAACTCAATCTTGACCCGACTTGTTTATTAAACAGGTTACCCATATAACCCGTTTAACCCATTTACATATTTATTACTATTAAATTTTTATTAAAATTTAGGATTTTTTGACTTTAACCACCTTATAAAATCATGTTTTTCAAAATAACCACCTTATATGTTCATTTTTTTAAATAACCACCTTATATGACCTAAATCCTTTTAAATACCTACCAATCCACAGATTTTGTCAAGGAAATCATCCTCAAAAAGGGTTTAAGAACGATTTCATCACCTCCACCTTTATTCACTAGAATGTATTTAAGGTTTAAACCCTTATTTAAGACCAATTTCTTGGACGAAATCTGCCAATTGGTATGTATTTAAAGAGATTTAGGTCATATAAGGTGGTTATTTAAAAAAATTAACTTATAAGGTGGTTATCTTAAAAATGGTGATTTTAAAAGGTGGTAAAAATCAAAAAATCCTAAAATTTATTAGTTTTCAACAATAAATTCACATAAAAGTATGCATGATTAGATTTTCTTTTCAATTTTTGTGTTCTACAATTAGTATTTTTAAAATTTTCACCATCTTTAACACAACTTTTTAGGAAATTTATATTTTAATTAGTTAAACAGGTCAAAGCAGGTTAATTTCGGGTTGAAAATGTTAACCTTAACCTAACCCATTTAACTAAATGGGTAAGTCGTGTCAACCCATTTACTTAAATGGGTCAAAAATCTCAACCCAAACCCGCTTATTTCAGGTCGGGTTCGGGTTCGGTAAACGGATTGGGTCATTTTTCACACAGCCTAATTAAAACCCATATTAGCATTATTGAAGGAAAAAATTCAAAAATCCTAGAAATAAAATAAAAATTTAGCTCAATAAAAGTTGAATTTTTTCCTTGAATAATGCAAAATAGGGTTTTAATTCCAGAAATATGCCGGAAGGAAAATTAATTCCCTGGGTACCGTCCACGTAGGACGGCACGCGAGAAATTTTTTTTTTTGTACTTAAGTAAAACCGCTACTTCAAGTAGCAGTTAATCTTTGTAAGCCGCTACTTCAAGTAGCGGTTAAGTAAAAGTAAACCGCTACCTCAAGTAGCGGTTAATATTAATTGACCGCGACTTGAAGTCGCGGTTTACTGGTACCTGGACCCCCAAGTTGATGGTTGGTGCTGACTAAAGTAAACCGCTACTTCAAGTAGCGGTTCATTAATGGAAACCGCTACTTCAGGTAGCGGTTTACTATAATCCCCAAATCCCACCCTAGCTTTCCCAATTTCTCAGATTCGAACGATTCACTCTCAAATTTGTCTCCCTCTCTCTCTTACTAACCGTCGCCCACAACCCACACAACACCACCGTCGATCACCGGAGCTACACCACCGTCGATCACCGGAGCTCAGCCACGAAGAACGTCGCCCACCGCACAACTGACGCCAGGCGATTCGCTGCGTCGCACAGCCGCACCACCAACAGCTCGCCGCACAACCGTCCATTAGCCCAGGTGAGTTAATTTTTTTGTTTTTTTTTTTAATTTAATTTGCTTAGCATGCCATATTTGTTATGTATTTTAGCTTTGTAACTGTTGTTAGATGGAAATTGTTTGGTTTGATTAGTATAATTTAGCATTTTGTGATGGTTGATTTTGCATGAATTGGAAGGTGATTTATTGGTTATATTGGTTGGTTAAAAATGGTGTTGAGCATTTTTTGATGGTTGATTTTGCATGAATTGTTGTGTTTAGGTTGCAAATGCTACTAGTATAGGTGAAGAATGGTGTTTATATTGTTTGAATGTGTAGAATAAGAATAACTTTAACATTATGTTTTTTGTATGTAGAATATGGAACAACCTAAATATCCTTTATACCTTTATTGGAATGGTGAACTATCTCAAAATGACGTTGATATTGTGTATAGAGGTGGAAGGAAAAAAATTTTGTTCATCAATTCTGGTATGATGTTACAAGAGATTCTGAATAGGGTATATGACGTTGTTGGATGTGATCGTATGTATGTGGAACTGAAATTGTTTATGAGATATCCGATGTCGGGGAAATATGTGCCAATTGCACTAGAGGATGACGAGTCACTAAGTGCTATGTGGCTTTCAGTGACACAAACGTCAGTCATGGCAATGGAGGTGTACATTGAACAAGTTCCCAAGGAGATAAATCTCCAAAGTAATGTGGGTTATGTACCTACAATGGACTTTAGGGATAGCATGGAGGTACCGGCATCAGCTCCTAGCATGCAATTTGAATCATTTACTAGCATGTTGTCAGACCCACATTATGTCAATGAGCACATGAATGAGTTCAGTTCTCCTGCTTCGTCTCCCCACATACCATCCACATTCCATCTTGATACTCTACATCGAAATGATGTTGATGTTTTGGGAAATGAGGAGGAGCATGTGGATTCTGATAGGGAGGAGGACGATGATGCAAGGGAAACAGCTGACAAGGCAATAAAGTCTGGTGTTCCTTCACAAGATTGGCTCAGAATTGACGAAGTTGATCAAAGGTTAATAGATGCATGGATGACTTGGAAATGCACTTTGGTTCATTGACTTGTGGCTTCGAATTTGAGATAGGACAAGAGTTTGCCTCATTGCGGCAATTAAAGAATTTTGTGAAAGCATGGTCGATCTCTAGAAACCCGGATGTTTCGGGTGTTAGAGTCAGAGCCCACAAAGTATGTCATTGAATGTGCCCGAAAGGAAGTGTGTCACTGTCCATGGAGGTTGCGTGCAATAATGACTAAGTCGTACTCATTCAAAATTGTACGATATGGTGGTCCACATGCAAGCAATTGTTTGGGAGACATAACATGTGGAGACCATCCTCTCATTTCATCGGATTTCGTTCTTTGATCTTATCGAGGATTTCATTAGGGTGATCCTTCATTCAAAGTTCGAGTCCATCTTGACTTTTGTGAAGAACCAATATCAATTTTCAATAACATACAAGAGAGCTTGGTTAGCCAAACAAAAGGCAATAACTAATATTTTTGGTGATTGGGAGAAGTCTTATCAAGAGTTACCTAGGTAATTGCAAGCCTTGAAAGAGTCCAATCGAGGCACTGTCGTTTATTGGTGTACGATCCCAACACAAGATCCTAGTACGAACATCTTTAAGAGGGTCTTCTGGGCCTTTAAACCCTCCATTACCGGATTCCGTCATTGTCGACCTCTTATCACTATAGATGGTACTCACTTATGCGGGAAATACAAAGGCAAATTATTGATTGCTATGGGAACGAGATGCTAATTTCCGGCTATTCCCACTTGCCTTTCTTGTTGTGGAGGAAGAAAGCACGGAGGGCTGGTCTTGGTTTTTAGCTTGCATTAGACGTTACATCCACGAGATAGAAAGGATTTGTGTGTCATCTCTTATCGTCATAGGGGTATCCTTGCAGCTATGAACGAGCCTCAAAGTGGATGGGAAGAGCCATATGCCCATCACCGATTTTGTGTGCGACATCTTGCTTCAAACTTGAATATAAGTATAAGAATGCTGCCATCAAGAATCTTTACGGAAAAGCTGCATATGCTAGGCAGAAGAGGAAGTTTTTGTACTATATGGATCGAATTGGCTCCATTAATGTCGAGGCAGCTAGATATCTGTTGGACATTCCCCTTCATCTATGGTCTCTTCATCATGATGGTGGATGTAGATATGGTGTGCAAACCACGAACATGTCCGAAGTGTTTAATGGCGTCCTAAAAGGGGCAAGATGTCTTACGATCACTTTGCTTTGGTAAGAATGACTTTTTATCGTGTCAATTCATATTTTGCTACAAGGAGAAAATTGGGTAGAAAAAGACTTGAGGAAGACCATGATTATAGCCCGAAGGCGACTACCATCATTGAAAAAAACATGGAGAAGGCAAGTGCTCATGAGGTGATTGTGTTTGACTATGAACGAGGGCTATTTGAGGTCATTACTGGACGTGGAAACCGTATTGCAGGGAAAGGTGGAAAGAAACACACGGTGAACTTAATGCAGAAGACATGTACATGTGAGAAAGTCCTAATATATAAGTTGCCGTGTTCTCATGTCCTTGCGGTGCAGTCGATCTTAGGAGTTTGTCATATAGTGGTTTTGTGGACGCTTCTTTTATGACTGCCGAGTATCGATCTACTTATATGTCCTTTTTCAAGCCTGTGCCTGATATGCATAATTGTTCTCCATATTATGGTCCGAGAATTATAGCTGACATTATTTAGTTTCATTTTTCAGAAGGATATTAATGTGTATTTCTTTTCAGTTGGCTTCGGGTACACCTCAGTAGGTCCCACTTAGCAAGTGGGCTATCTTACTACAGGGATGCACTTGACCATCAGACGGACGAGCAGGTACATAGAGTCTCACATGCCTAACTTATATACATTGGTAGACATCTCTCACATGCCTAATATTTGCAACATTCTTTATTTGTAGATGACTTGGCGACCATATGCGATGCGAGACTAGAGTTGTTGCTGCTATATGTCGAGCGATCGACATGTATGGCGCACATTGGCTCCACTTATTTGTTTCGACATTGTGGAGTTTCATTGTCCTGATCGAGTTATGCGCCAGTTTGGCTTCGAGCAGAGGATTCCAGCACCTTGTGATACAAGCACAACCCTTCATGGCATAGATCGGAGGTCGAAGAACAAGAATTATCCGCTCAGACATCGCCCTTACATAGCGCAGTGGGATGAGCGCGAGAGACGTGTTGTTCAGGGCACTCCGTTTACTGGTCGTACTCATGCCATTGAGGAGTATATGGTGTGGTATCGTCGCATCACGAGGTTACGCATGACGGATCCATTGAGGCGACCTCCTTCTACACACATTATCGGCTGCGTCTGCGGATGTAGTACTGGTAAGTGCCATGATTTGTAGTTATACTTTTATTTATTTATCCGACTATATAATATGTATTTTTCTTTCTATGCAGGCACATACTTTATCTGATGTTGCTCATAGGTGCAACACTGTACTAGACGCTGCTGAGTCATTGCCTCCAGATATGGGGCGCCAGTTGTTTGCACAGACATTGCAGACCATGAGGGGACTGTGTATTGATGCTGTTAGCCGAGCTGGACATGGCCACATCTTACAGGGCGTGTCTACCTCTGCTGCACATACTTCGACTTCTACATCTTCTATGTCTGCTGCCCATACATCTACCACGGCACCTTTGCTTTCGCCTCCAGTCTGTCAGAGGACCTACCGACGCCGTTCTGCCACCACTCCATCTTGTCTTGACGCCATTGCAGAGTCTAGTGAGACCACACCTAGTTCATCTAGACATTCACAAAAGAAGAAGAGGGGGTCTTAGCACTTTCATTTGTTGTTTGTATAGTTCGTTAACACTATGTGAAATATTAAACTTTGTGTTGTGATTGACATATTTTCATAATCTTACTTCGTAATTAAGAAATTATTGGATAAATGTGAATGTGGATGAACTTGGTGTTTGGTGATTGATGTATGCATAGACTTGGTGTTGTTGGATGGAATTTGGTGTTGGAATTGCAGGTTGGATAGCTTTTTTTTTTATGTTTCTGGCATTTTGGCCAGTT
The DNA here is from genome assembly GCA_947648045.1 of Beta corolliflora. Taxonomy (NCBI): domain Eukaryota; kingdom Viridiplantae; phylum Streptophyta; class Magnoliopsida; order Caryophyllales; family Amaranthaceae; genus Beta; species Beta corolliflora. The sequence goes on along the minus strand of CANSZD010000248.1, from coordinate 1,045,534 downwards.
ATGGGGAAGCTGCAATGACAGGCCTTTTTTTTTTTCATAAACCGCTATTCGCAATAGCGGTTTACATAAGAGTATGATTTGTGTTTGCAAGATATTGACCAAGTAAACCGCTACTCTGAGTAGCGGTTTATATACATAAACCGCTACTTGAGATAGCGGTTTATGTGTAATAGCCGCTACTTCAAGTAGCGGTTTAATTTAAAATAAACCGCTACTTCAGTAGCGGTTTATCTGAGATAAAAAAAAAACATTTTCTCGCGTGCCGTCCTACGTGGACGATGCACGCGAATAATTTCACTTCCCAAGATATTTTGGAATTAAAACCCTATTTTGCATTATTCAAGGAAAAAATTCAATAAAAGTTCCTATATGCGCTGTATCCTGCATGTCATTTTCTCTGTTGTTCCTTTCGTATTAACCCCCGCTCTCTCCCCCTCTCTCTCTCCTCCATCTTACCAGTACTGTACTGATGAAGTCACTTTCTCAGTAGATAAAACTTCATTCCACAAACTATAACTCTTTATATCTTTCCTCTTATAATCCTCAAATTTTCTCTCTTTTTCTTCCACTAATTAATTCTGGAGCATCACTCATCACTTTATCATCATCTGGTAAGTTAACTTTGCTTAAATTTTCAATAATACTGCTATTTCATTATTTTCCACTTTTTGAAAATTAATATTTTACCCTGTAATTTTCTTTTTTAATTGTGCTTTTGATTTCTCAAGATTAGAACATTCGTTTGTGTTTCTACCTTTTCTTTTTCACTTTTTCTTCTTTTTAGGTTTTTTAAATTGCGGATTATTTGGTTCTGAATGCTAGCTTTTGGGTGGTATAATTAAATAAGTAATCATGTTTAGTTCTTTTTTGCCGTTATTTTACCCTTTATTTTGTTGTTAAGAAGGTTTGAGCTATAATTATTTGTAATATTTGATATGAGTATTTTCTCCATGAACATATTTTTCTATGCTGTTCAGGTGGGAATTTTTATTGGGTTATTTGGTCTGTTCAATACAACAATTTTGCTTTCTGTTTTTTTCCCTTGATCTCGAGTTCCGATATTTGCACTGTTTTATTTGTATGTGTTTACTGCATAATAGATGTTTTGTAAATATTATTGTGAATGTGTGAATTTTCTTGAGAATGTGTAGGAAGTGTTAAAATGTTTGCACATTTATTGATCAGTTTAATTTCTCTTTAGTTGGTGAAAATGCCGGAAATTCAACTTGGTGCTCACACTTTGAGATCCCATGGTGTGCAAGTGGCTAGAATACATATGCATGATTGGTTAATTCTTTTCCTTCTAGTGGTGATTGATATTGCACTGAATGTTATCGAGCCGTTTCACCGATTTGTGGGGAAAGGCATGATGGAAGATCTTAGGTATCCTTTGAAAGGCAATACCGTTCCTTTTTGGGCTGTCCCGGTATGTTGAGTACTTGGATCTTTTATGGTGTATTATGTTATGTCTATTGTCATTGGGCAAAACTTCTGCAAAGCAACAAATTATTTCTCCTCTCTTGTTTCTGTTCACAGTTTGTTGCAGTATTGTTGCCCTTTTGTGTCATTCTTATCTACTATTTCATTCGGAAGGATGTCTACGATTTTCATCAAGCAACTCTCGGTATGTATAATGTTTATGTTCTTTAAGGAGGAATCTGATGAAAGATTTACTTGGTTCGTTAGCATTTACTAAACTTCTTGTTCAATTTTTTCTAGGTCTCCTCTTTTCTGTACTTATAACTTCTGTCATAACTGACGCAATTAAAGATGGAGTTGGTAGACCTCGTCCTGATTTCTTTTGGCGTTGTTTCCCTGATGGAAAAGATGTAGGTTTTCTAACTTCTTCAGTAGTTGTAAGCTTCCATTTCTGTAGCTTATGGGCCACTGGGGAATTTGGGCTTCCTTTTCAAGTTTCATTGTTATCATTGTTTTCCAGGTCTATCATAATGTCACAGGAGATGTTCTGTGTACTGGTTTTAAGGCTGTCATCAAAGAAGGCCATAAAAGCTTTCCAAGTGGGCATACTTCATGTAAGTGACACACATGCTCTTTGTCATGTTATGCAACTAAAAAAACATAACGACTCATTAAATGTCCTGCCTAGGAAAATTCTGGATTGGGTGTTTGTGCAGCCATCCCTCTTATTTCTTAAAGTTCTTCAGAGAGGTTATTTGTCATGATATGCATTATAATTTTTTTTTTGTGATTTTAGGAAACTGTAAGTAAGTTACATCTTGACTGCATACCATAATTTGCTGAAGCAGGAACCCTGTGGACCAGCAGAATATCTATATGTCACCCCCATAGCACTTCCCAATTCCCATTGAATTTGAACTCTATACTTTTTACTGTTCAGTATAATATTTATCTAGTCCTGAGATTTACCACCTCAAGTTCTTATTGCATATAGCACTCAATCTTCATCCTCAGTTTCATTCGGTTTAAATTGAATTTATTATTCAATTATTGAATGTTTTACTTGCTGAAAAGATTGAAAGATTGCCTGACAATTTGTAGGGTCCTTTGCCGGTCTTAGTTTCCTAGCATGGTACTTGGCAGGGAAAATAAGGTGTTTCGATCGAAGGGGCCATGTTGCAAAGCTTTGCATTATTTTTTCTCCGATACTTTTGGCTGCGATGGTGGGAGTTTCTCGTGTGGATGATTACTGGCATCACTGGCAAGACGTCTTTGCAGGAGGTCTGATAGGTATGGAGTGCTTTTTAATAATTTCGGAAATCTTTGCCGATAAATCATACTTCCTCCGTTCCATAATAAGTGAAACATAGTGTTTGGGCACAAGATTTAATAAACATCACTTTTAAAAGCCAAAAAGTCATAAAATACCCTTAAAAGGAGGAGAGAGAAAAACAAACCACACAAGTTTGTGATGGGTACTCTTGTCATTTTGTCACTTTCTTTTTTCCATTTAAGGTATGTTTCACTTATTTTGAAACGTTCTAAAATAGTAAGTGTTTCACTTATTATGGAACGGAGGAAGTATTTCATTTTGAGTAGATCTCTAACTTTTATTTTTTTATGTACCCCACAGGTTTGGTGATTGCTTCATTCTGTTACTTACAGTTCTTTCCACCACCATATGATACAGATGGTAATGCCCTTTTGGTTTCTGTTTTTTTTTGTTTTTCCTTCTAAGTGCTAACTATGAATTATGGTTCACCGACTTGAAATAGGGTTTGCCTATCTCACATATCTGTCAAAGAGCGGATGATGATGGGTAGTGAGTAGAGACAACAAAGTAATCTTTACTTAGAGCATTCTTTTGTGAAATTAAATTTCCATCTAAAATAGTATTCCCTCTTTCGTATTATTTTCCTCACTTGCCTTTGGCACGAAGATTACAATTAGTGGATAGAGAAAGAAAAGGTAAGAGAAAGTGTGAGGCTGGAGGTTAGTATCAAATCTTGGCTGCATTAACGCATTGTAAAGTTTTTTGAGCTTATGATGACCGAGATATAAGGCCGCAGCTGCAAAGTGTCCGCATTTTCCACAAAAATGGTTCCGCAACCATTATTTCGATCATGACAGCATCCTAGATTTGAAGTCATGGATTGGAGAGAGAGAAAGTAAGATGAAGTTTACTTGAAAGAGAAAGGGTGTAAATTGATATGGGACAACCAATAAAGGTTAGTCTGCAAAATTTGTATGGGTCGGAGGAGTATATATCTGACTGTGTGTTACCTAATAGGGTCAATTTTGAGGTTTCCGGTTCAAGAAGCTGGCTAGTAAATTTGAAATATTTGGAGGAACTTGTTGGTTAGTCAATATATTAACTATTTCAAATATGGTGGAGAGTCATTAAGGTGGTGGAGCAAAGTTAGTTCTTATATAGTGTATATTTTATAGTCTCTTTTAGCTTGGTTGTAGCAGGTGAAAATTGAAATCATCGTTAGCAAAATGAGTAAGCAATTGATAGGGTTTTTATTTTGGGGGTGGGAGAATGGGGTGGCATGGTTTGTGGTGTAGAGTTCTATATTTAAAGGTTCGGTTTTCGAGCTATCCAGGATTTGCATCCTTTATGGGAGTTTGGGGACATGTTAACTAGATGAGATGATGATCAAAAGCGTGGCGGATCCAGGGAATTTATGAATGACGGGTCACTACCGACTAGGTTGCACAGAGACGGATACAGGTACGGGTTCGGATACAGGAAACATATCAATCAAATTCACTTAAACTATTCAATTTAATCTCATATCAATGCATTATGCATATATACAAAATAATTTCACATTAAAGGGAAATCCTATCCATCTCCAACTAATTCAACCAGCACATAAAACACATAAAACCAAAGGCTCATTCATGGCCTCTCCAAAAACTTCACATGATAGGTCTAATTCTGAAAAATCATAAAACAAGGGTTTTAGTGCATTACCTGAACAAAAATCAATCAAACCTTCAAAGCTAATCCAATGCTCATAGAGTCATAGTCATCATTTACCAATTAGCCACTGTAACAAATTATATTAAATTAACAACAATAAATATAACAATAATAAATTAACAACAATAAGTCAATAATATAACAACAATAAATTAACAATAAATGAAGTTTGGAACTCTAAGTGTTTTAGATACATTGCTCATATTGAATTCTAGGTGCTAATTGATATTTAATTTTCACAATCTTTGTACAAATTAATCAACAAGTAATCAAATCATCTGTTGAATGTTGTCAAGATTATAATACCAATTACCATTACCAGCATTGCAAGGCAGCAACTAAGCAGCAATTAATAATAATTAACACACAAATTAAGCAATTATCTAAGCAAGCAGCAAGCAGGCGTTTAGCGAGAAACCTCCAAGCTCAAATCAAGCCTAAAAAACAGCAATTAACACACAAATTCAAACAACCAAAAGAAACAAAAAAAACTCACCTGACGTTTAGCACCGAGGCGACAGTCGACAGTCGAGATGACAATACATCTTCCTCGGACCTGGTAAAACCCAGACAAGGCGCGAAGGAAGAAGCGCAGGCGAAGGAGGGGCATGCTTTGCAGAAGTGGAAGCGCAGCCATGGGAGTGGATAATGGAAGTTCTCAGAGCAAAGAATTGATCGTAAAAACCCTAAGTCTGCCTACGAAGAACCAAGACGAGAAAAATACCTTCAAACAACCTTCCAACTTAGAAATTCGTTCTTCAAACTCCAATAACTGCAAAATCCCCACCCAAATTGAACGCACCAAATTAGTTCCAACAATCTCACCTGAGGTTTAGCGAGAGAATCTCGAATTCTTGAGTTCAATCAGGCGCGTCAAACGCTTCAGCCCTAAATCTTCAACAGCAAAAAACTCGATTAAGCCCTAAATCTTCAATCACAGCATCAAACGATTCAACATGAGACTTGAGAGTTGAGAGAAGTTAGAGGATGAGACTTGAGAGAAGTTAGAGGATGAGATGGAGAAGAAGACTGAAGAGAAGAGGATGAGACTTGAGAGAAGTTAGAGGATGAAAGGAAGAAGACGGCTGTAGAGAAGAGTAGAAATGGGCGCTTTCTAAACCTAAAAGTTTTTTTTTTTCTGGGGGAATGGTGGGTCACGTGACCCACCAGGACTAAATGTGGCTCCGCCACTGATCAAAAGCATTGGAGCTTGCTACTCTCCATATTCTGCAGTGATTGAGCTTTCACTGGTTAGTATAATGTGTAAGAGCTACCTTGAACATGCTTTCTGACTCGACAATAGACTCAATCAGCTAGAAAGAAAGGAGGTCAAGGTATATGGAGACATATGGATAATAGAGCACTCTTTGCCTTCATACTCCTCCGACCCTCGATTGAGGTTCTTGGGTGGCTGCTAAGTTCAAATCTATTATGGAGGATTTGTTTTGAAGAAGAGCCTTTTTTTGGTAAGACCCACACCTTGTTTTAATATAGGTTATTGTTCTGCCAAGGTATATGAAGGTATAACGCTAAGTATAAAGCTTGCGAATTACCCAGATTGGTAGGGAACAATGCAAGCTTTTGCCATATTAGTATAAGTAAAAATGTTTGTGACATTAGTGTAAAATAATGCCATGTGCTTCATATACACCTTTGTTTTGGTGTTAGATATTAAACACGACATCACATACTATCTATGTCTATTTTACCCAACTTTATCCAAATTTTCAGAAAATATACCTCATTATGTTCGTCTCTTTCCAACACTTCAGAAGTACAGCTACTCATATACTCTGCTTCACCAACACTTGAGAATTGAGATTATCTCTACTAAGCTCAAATGACTCTCTTGTAATGGTATAGGGTGGCTAGATGCCTGGAGGTGACGGTGGTGAGGATGGAAGAAGTGGAATGGGTAGGGAATGAGCTTGGAGGGGACATGGTGTCCAACCTAAGGAATTATGAACCTTGGCCTTTTGCTATGTTAAGTTTTGTTTTGGTTTTGGAGTTGGGAAGTCGTGAATTTTCTCGTTGTGGGTTTTGCTTCATGTGCAATTTTGGCATTAATGTGTAGATTTCAAATTTTTTGTGGATTTTAGATGGTAGAAACTAGCTTCAAACTTTTAGTAAAAAATGCGTAATGCAGGTAATGGATTGCCAAAACCATAGAGTGTGTTGAATGAAGTGTAGAAGAGGCTTCAGAAGAGAGGGGCAGAGACAATTAAAATCTGGGGGCTTGTGAGTTAGTAGGAAGAGAATGAAGGAGAGACCAAAAAATAATAAAAACCACACAAAAAAAAGTAGTTAGAAATAAGAAATAAAAAGGTTCTACAGTCTAATTGCAAAAAGAATTGGAACAAAGAGGACAATGAACATGTATGTGTAAATGCACCATTTTAGAAACTCCAACCAAAAATTTAGATTTATGCGACTCCTGTTTCAATATTTATGTCAATTTGTTGCCAATGGTTTACTTGATTATACCAATTTGGTTAGTTGGCCCATAAAGCTTATTTATAACACCTTTCACCCCCTTGTTGAAGATGCTTGAGCTAATTTTTAGAGGGAAATGTCTTATAATTGCTTTGCTTAAAATAGAGTTAGATTTAGCAAGTGAGTATGTGGAGGATATTATTGTTATTTTGGAGTTGTTGGGTGCTGCTAGCATGAATGAAGCTTGTGACTTGTCAAGAATCAAAAGCTCCTCAAGAGTGTTATGTAGTTGCAGGCTTGAAGCTGAAGTATTTCATTTAGTGTTACGATTTGCTTCCTTTTTGGCGGGATAAAAATTATGTGAGAGGGCAGATTTTATTGTTCTTAGCTTTGTTTTGAATCTACTACTGCTCACACTACCAATACTATTATATGCCGATATTCAACATTTTGCTCGAGTAGCTTGTGTCATGAATCTTTAATCGAATCATATCCTCAATCTAAAGTGTCTTCTCTATACTCCTACTCAAAAATGATCTTCACACTTGTGATCGAAATGGAAATTTAGAATATTGTAAGATGTGGAATGATAATTCAGGTGCGGGGTAGAAAGAAAAAAAGTGGAGAAAGTGGTTGGAAAAGAGAAAAGATTGATGTGGTGGATAGAGAAATGGGAAACCAAGTGTAAATTGGTAATGTGAATTTTTGGGACACCCCGTAATGGAAAGTGCGAATTTCATTTTGAGATGGAGTAACCCAAAAGTAGCTTTGAACAGATAATGTAATTATTTCCTGCCCACTAACTCCCCCTTAAACATCTTCTGGTCTCTCTTTTTTTTAACCTTTTGGTAATCAATAGTATTCCAACTTGAATATAACCTTTTTAGAAGTGTCGCTACTAGTAGATCATCATAGGAAATCTTCCCTATTAATTGCGTCAATGAAGAAACAATGCACCTTATTGGAAGAATTTTCATGCTTCTTATCATATGCAAAGGAAGATACGTGGAGCCCACTTAACAACAAAATCAAAAATATAGTTGACTCCTACAGCCATAAAGATTATGGCTTAGATGCAAATTAATTCTTACTTACCACTGAGGACAAATTAGCTGCAAATAATTATCTGCTTCTACGAGGCTGAAATGCTGCAGCATACATCCCATACTTTTTTCATTACCCTGCTATCCATATTTGCTAGCGAACTTTGGAATGATCTTGCTGTTGCTGTGAATTCTACTGAGATTGCTTAAATGGCATGACTAAAGCAGACTTTAGCAATAGCTGACAGTGGAAATTAATTCTTACTTACCACTGAGGACAGGGTAAGCCGATTATGGCTTAGATGCTGCAATATACCCACCTAGACCCCCAATACGTTTTACTTATAGCAGGAGGACAGCTCACTGATTCTAGAAGAATGTTTCTGTTATTTAGAATCATTGGATTTGCTGAGTCATATTTAGTTTGTTATAGAGAGAGAAAGAATTAGCTGAGGTGTAATTCAGAGCATCATACTGCTGGGATGTTTCTATAAATAGAGGAGAGTGCTAGTAATTAAGGCATTGAGAAATTAGCCAAGTTATTTGTAATTGGAGAGAGTCTGCCTCTCGAAAGCAGTACATTATCCCCACCCATTTCTGGGTTTATCAATATTAAGCTTTTTCCTGTTCTTCCCTTACATTTCTATCTGTGTTGCGAAATTACAAGTGGGTTCACCACAGATGCAAATTGATTCTTACTTACCACTGAGGACAAATTAGCTGCAAAAAATTATCTGCTTCTATGAGGCTGAAATGCTGCAGCATACAGCCCATACTTTTTTCATTACCCTGCTATCCACATTTGCTAGCGAACTTTGGAATGATCTTGCTGTTGCTGTGAATTCTGCTGAGATTGCTTAAATGGCATGACTTAAGCAGACTTTAGCAATAGCTGACAGTGGAATTTCTTTTGACAGCTCTGGAAATTGACATGAACTCCTCATGCCATCCTATAAAAATTCTTCGCACTGCAACTATCTTTGCAACATTTGTTTACTCCATGATCTGGCAAAGAACATGTGATCGACTGTTTCTCACTCAATCAGGATCTATATAAAGGATATATTGATCCCATTTCTATTTAGGCGTCCATATGTACTTCTATCTAATCCCTCCTCACAACCTAGATAAATTAAGCAAATCAACCATCACCATACTTTAGCCATTGCAGCCTTGACTTTGAAGAGACCTTTATTGTCATATTTCCTCTTTTTGGACGTTCCAAATTGATTGTTTACATGCTTATTATTAGTGCAATTAGTGTGCAACTCGAAAAATGATATTGGTGTATTTATCAGCGCTCCTTATAGGTATGTTTTGTCAGATAAGACACTAAGGGTGCGTTCTCTTCTCTTTAAAGAATTTTATAGGAAAAGTGAGTTCGGATAAAAACCAATAAGTTTAGATAAGTTCGGTTCAGCAAAATCCAGGTGAAGAGAACTCCCGCGATGGTGGACTGAAGGGAGTATGTTTCCATGTGTGCTCTTCAGTGAAGTAAATGTGTTGCTGTGCTATTATAAATAGTTCCTCCATCCTGACCTTACTTGCTCATCGTCACTTTGGGATCGTCCAGGATTTGGATAGCTGGATAGCTTCTTGTGCACCGCGGATCCTCTTTATTATGGCATCATGGTGAACCTTGTTCACATGTAGTTGTGCTTGATAGAATTATAGTATATAGTATATTCTCAGTCCTTTATATACTCTGGTCTAAAGTGCTGTTGATGGATGATTGGGTATCCCATTCATTTGTGTAGAAGAGTTTTGTTCTGTTGTTGGTCTTTTGAGTTTGGTATTACCTTTGACTCCAAGGGAACCGTCTATTGATGGAGTTTGCCCCAAAATATTGGTGCTGCAGCAGAGTAGTGCACTAGAGCTAGAGTATGACCTGGAGCTCACAGGCTCAAGTTGAGAAAATGTCTGTCAATGTGAAAGTAACAGAGACAGTACCTTTGTTGCACCATTTTACCTTTCTATATTCGAACATGACAAGAGCTTTGTGTACTTGGATGCGCTTTGGAATAGTGTTTCTTCCTTGTAATAGCGTGTACCACAGGGAAAAGTTGCTTACACAATTACGCGAAGGTATATGAAAGGAAGGCCTGTCTAGCGAGGGGATCAAATAGGCCAGACAACCTAAAATATTAAAGAAAAATTACCGCTGTAGTGTTCTTTCCCGAGCAGAATGATTGGAAGTAATGTGCCTGATGAGCCTTCATTCCCACGTAGGTTCTTGACATAAAGTGTCTGGTCATTAGATTACCCTAAATAAGATTTTGCCCTTGTGTTGAACGGCGGAGAGGGGGGGGGAAGAGACCTTTGGTTTTTGTGTTAGTTAATGAGCTTGATGGGTAATTACTGGAAACACATTAATTGCATCACTGGCTTTGTCTAGTGAGATGTATATTACTATTTTTTGTACTGCTTATAACTTCAATCTTATGTTGGCTGGTCTGCCAGTACTATTGGAGTGAAAGGAAGAACTCAGAAACAAAATTGATAAAGCTTCATGAGTATTAGGACATTTTTACAATATGGGAAACGAATTAGAAGGATAACATTAAGGTACAAGGGTTATGAGAGGAATCCAAACTTTCATTACTTTTTAGCGTTTAGATTTTATTGGTTCAATAAATATTTGAGCCATTGTTCTGATTATGTAGCAAAGGGTTTTGTTACGAAATAGAGAGTCCGTCGCTTGAACCCTCTCTATTGTACCAGGGGCAAGGCTAGGATTGTCCAATCGCCCCGTCACTTTGTCATGGCTCTCCTCTTAAGAGACATTGGGCTTGATGTTGATGTTGGTATGTGCAATTAGGGTGGCGATTACTTTAAGAGGAGATAAGAAAACTTCTCCGATTTGGAGTTATCTACCATCCTTGATGTTTCACATAATAATTTACCTGCTCTAGAACTTGCACCATATATATTACATTCTAGTGGATTTTGGGGGACATTGGGCTTGATGTTGATGTTGGTATGTGCAATTAGGGTGGTGATTACTTTAAGAGGAGATAAGAAAACTTCTCCGATTTGGAGTTATCTACCATCCTTGATGTTTCACATAATAATTTACCTGCTCTAGAACTTGCACCATATATATATTACATTATAGTGGATTCCCCTTGTCCGAAGTACGGCCTGAAGATTATAATCATCACTCCAATATTACTATAATTGTTTTTGCAATAGCCTAGCCACCTCTTTACGGAAAAGGCAGAACTACCAGTAAAATAAGCATGACATTGATGAAGATTTCCTCTTCTACATTTGATGTTGCCCTCAGTGCTTTTTTGTTCGCTTTCGAGTTCTGAAGCTTCAACAATAGCCAATCTCATTTCTTCCTGGATCATAAGTTCTAGTTCTTATGGTCTTTATTTTTGGCTGTCGCTGTAATTATAAATTTTGGTTGAATAATACTTGTTTTACCTCTCATGCTGACAGGTTGGGGACCGCATTCGTATTTCCACATGCTGGAAGAATCAAGAAATGGTGTACAGCGTCCAAGTACCCAAATTGATGCTCTTGGTGTTCGTCCTACAGAATTGGAAAGCGTACACGTAGAACCCCAGCGTGGTTCAAATACACCAGAATTTGGTTATTTACGGCGAGATGACAGGGAAGGTGGGATGAGTCAGTGACCCCCATTTTTGTATATAGTGTGTAAATCAGTAGAGTTGGTTTCCTTGTTGAAGTAATGAGACTATTCTTGGCTGTAATTAGGTTAATATTAGTAAGTTCATTTAGTGTCTAACGTAGATACTCCATTTCTGCCTTGGACGTCAAAGAAGATCTTAATTGAAAGATGATTTAATATGTTTTGGTGTTATTTTGTTTCAATTTGTTATTCATGTGGACTACTGGCTAAAAATTTTCTTAAAGGTGATTCAGATGAGCATGGTTCAAGTTAGTATTATCTATACCTTGACTTTCCCCTCAAAAAGTAAAAAGTATCTATACCTTGTAGTTAAAACCAACAATCCCCTAGACTCTGTTCTACACTTTACTTTGTTTTCTTTACCAGTCTCCTCTTACATCTATATAAATATATTAAAAGGCGTTAAACAAGCGAATCGTGTCACGTGGCGCTCTCCCAGGGAGTTTTTGTTAAATGTAATCCATGTACAATAAAAAAAATTAGAAATTGCGTAGTATAAGTTTTGATCCCACGACTTCAAGTTCATATACTTAAAGTTTTAATCACCTGCAAAGTTGTATTTAGTGTTATTATTTTAAAGACAGATATTAATAAATGAAATTTTTTTTACCCAGGGAGTAAATGGCGGCCTAATAACTAGTTTACATTCAAAAGGAAAACATGCTCTATATTCATTCTCTTCCATTGATTAGGGGAATTTGAGCAGCACTCATAGTTATATAGTTGTGCTAATCGCTCAAATCTCTACTCTTTCATTTTTTTTTCCCACAAAACTATTATACTAACACCAGACACAAAAAAAATGACACACAAATAAAAATAAAGGCAATTGATTTCATTTGTTCATCATTGTTATTTTTTTTTCTTTTTCCCCTTGCATGTCTCCTTGCGGTTCTGTAAGTCATATTATGAATGTCTTTATGATATAGAACCCGTGAAAATGGCTAAATAATAAACCTGTGAAAATGGCTAAATAATAAACCTGTGAAAATGGCTAAATAAACCCGTGAAATGCATGGCTAAACAATGAACCCGTGAAATGCAAGGCTATATGAAAAATAGAAGGTACATATATGTTGGTATTCCCTACATATTGATGTTTCAAAAAAAAAAAATCTTTCTATTACACCAGATTTAATGCGGGTGTACTATGTGCATGGTATACTCAAGACGACTATTTGATGACATTAATTTTAGTTCGATGAGCAATAAGCAAGAAAATAGATTTGAATTTATCGTGGGCCTAGTACCCCCTAGTGCATAATATGATTTGAAATTGTCTCATACTACTATTAAACTATAAATCCTAATTGGCTTTTATTGTCAAGAACTACCTTATTGAGAAAGGTTTGAGAAACCATATTCAATAACATTTTTGGGACACAAAGGTATGGTGGTAACTTAATTAAATAAGAAAAAAAAGTTCATGTAGTCTCTTTATATAATATTACTTTCATGTCCTTTTTTATCAATTATATTCTACCTACCAATGCTTATATAATATATATGGAAAGATGAGAGAGAGAAAAGTAGAGAGAGAGTCTAGTGCGAAAAGGCAGAGTAGCCCAAAATTCCCAAATTGCAAACCCTAGCCCCAAGCGAAATCCAGAAAAGCTAGAATTAGAGAAAATTACTCCTTCCCAATACAGCCTCCCTGTCAAATTTGTGCTTTTAGTTGTTACTTTGCATCTCCTTAGTGTTAATTGGTGGGTAGGTAGTCATTATGAATACCTATCTTCTGATATTTGCGAAACCTATTCAGCGATGGAATTCATTAATGTGGAAGTTCAAAGAGTGTTGGTTAACTCAAGTTGTACTGTTAGTATGAGCTGTTCAGCAATTTCAATTCGAGGAATTGATCTTCAGTCTTTTTGTTGGAAGGAGATTATTTTTTTAGATTATTTTAAGTACAAAATCAAATTAGGGGCTAGGGTTTGTGCCTGCAGAGCATTTATGGTGAGTGTGAGGTTTCGTTACCATTTTTTGTGGCACAGGTAACCATTTTGGCGTGCTTAAGCGTTTAATGCGTTTGAAGGAAGGTTATTCCCAGCTAAGTTCTACAAGTCAGAGACTTCAATGTCTCTTTGAGTCCTTTCTCTCTCCTTCTGGAGCATTAAATGCGATGGGATGGATGATTGGCAAAAGGAGGGTTTTCCCTCTTCGCTGTTGCTCTGGTGAGTTTCTGGCTCCCCTCTATATAAGGCAAACTCAGGTAAATTCTTTCTTCACTCAGTCTTTCCCTCTCTATTCAATTAATGTGTCTTGCCTAAAGTATTCTCATTTATTTGCTAAGTTGTTAAAATTTATGATGGAAAAGCCAAATTCTTTTAAGAATGTTCTTATAGGAAACCCTAATTCCCAAAAAGAGGTTCAGGATTGTGATTCTTCTTCCAATTCTGTGCTACCAAAGGAGGATACTCCTATAGCTAATGAATCTGCTCGAAGGTGATGGTCGTTCTATGGACCCTCCTCCCCCTCCCACCTTCCCTGAGGCTCTTATCCTTGATGATCTTCCCCAAGTTCAACTTGATATAGTTGAGATTTCCAAGTCTTGCCTGATAGGTAAAATGCTCTCTGCTCCCCTTGATTTGCGTACTATTATTGCACGTTCTAAAGCTGACTGGAGGTTTATAAAAGGGGAGGTTGAATATCTCGAAATTGGTAACAACTGGATTCTCCTCCGTTTTGCAAACCCCCAGGATTTATCTCTGGTTTGGAGTGAACGTCCCTGGCATATCCAAGGGGACTTGTTTGTTATTTACCCATGGAAACCCTCATTTGATCCCTACCTGGAGGAGATCAAATGGGTTGATCTTTGGGTTAGAATCCCTCGTTTGCCAACTAAGTTGTTGAACTTTGATTCCATTGCCAATTTGTTGGCTTCTAATGATATTGGAGCCTTGATCAAGCTTGATCAGAGGTCTCTCTTGAGAAACAAAATCAGGTTTGCGAGGGCTTGTATTCGTGTTGATATTCAAGGTCCTCTGTTGGAATTTGCTGAAGTTAGTAGGCATGGTAATTTAGTGCAAGGTTATATTATTTGGTATGAGGATTTCTCCTCTGGTTGCTCATTTCGTGGTGACTCTGTGCATTTGATTGATGTATGTCCCTTGCTGAATTCTCCAAAGAAAGCTGTTACAGTGTAGTTAATTAAAAACCCTAAGCAAAAATCTTTATACCATACCTTAGCCAAGGCTGTTGGACAAGAATCACATGTTCCCACTGCCGAGGAAGCACAAGTGGTACATGTCCAGTATAAACACCTTGGCAAAAAGGTTAAAAGCTCTGCTGATGTCCCATTTAAGAAGAGATTTGGAAGCTTAGGCAAGGGTGCTTTGTCTAAGGCTGCCCAGAAGGGTGTTGTAAATTCTGAGCCTGTGGAAGCTCCTCTTTCTGTTGTCAAAACCAATGATCCAGTCCCTGCTGTTGCTAATGTGAAAGATAAAGGTAAAGGTAAGCTTGTGATTGCTTCCCCTCTATTAACCGATGACTCCTCTAATGATGAAGAAATCAATGTTGCTACCCCTCTAGCTCCCCCTCATGGTATGTTGCCTTTGGGAGAGAATGCTCCTGGTGGATTACTCTTGGATCCCCCTCTTGCCCCTCTTCCCTTGAGGGTGTATTCAGCTGAAGATCTTGTTGATCATGATTAGTACCTCCCTCTGAAATGCTCTGTGGATCAGTTCTTTATGATGGATGATGAGGAAGACTATGATGATGCTACTCTTATTATTGTTGCTGCTGATCCTAGTGATCATATGGATGAAGGTAATTCTCTGGCAGAAAATTCATTTCACTCTCTCCATTCAGACAACTCTATAATCAACCACATTGAGAAGATGGGCATGGACCCTAATCTACCAGTTGAGGTGTCCTCCGAAACTGGTTCAGCCAAGAGGAGGGTGGATGGCATGGAGGAGGATGATGCATCCTCAACCCTGAAGAGGAAGAGGTTCTAGGTTTGTCCATTTCCACCAGATTATTGCTTAGTTAAAGGTTTTCTTTTTGCTATATAATTGAATAATGATTGCCTTTTGGAATATTCGAGGATGTGGAAGAAAAAATGCACTTATTGAAGTGAGGGATTTTTGTGTTAGTAACTTCATTAAAATATGTATGCTTTGTGAAGTTCAGTTACAGGCTCCTCCCTCCCAAGCTTGTATTAAAAAGTGCGATTTTTTTAATTTTGATTATATTCCAACAGTTGGGTTCTCTGGTGGAATGTGGTTAATGTGGAAGGATTGTAATATAAACCCTTTTAGTCTCTCTGTTATCTATAAATCTATTAGATTCATGGCTTGTTACATTAGCTTGTTAAATTTAAGTTTTTCATTTGTGGCTGTTTTTATCTATGCTCCGCCTAACTCTTCCTTTTAGAATGAATTATGGGCAGAATTAATTCAATATGTTAGCTCACTAACTGTCCCATTTAATATTATTGGGGATTTTAATGAGCTTAGCAATGAAAATGATAAGAAGGGGGGTGTTGCCTTCTCTATTAAGAGGTTAAAATATATGAACTTATTAAACAACAATGTAGAGTGTGCTGAAATTCCCTTTATTGGACCTATGTATACTTGGCGAAAGAAAATAGCTGGGTTAGATAATGTGTTTGAAAGGTTGGACAAGGGTGTGGCTAACCTTTCCTGGTTAGATCAGTTTCCCAAAGCTCATCTCAAACATCATAACTTCTCGTCTTCAGATCATTGCTGTGTTTCGCTTTCTTTTTTAGTCCCTCAAAATTGCAAATCCCCTCCATTTAGATTTGAAAAAATGTGGTGTCTTAGAAAAGATTTTCAAAACTTAATTATGAAAACGTGGTGCACAAAATTTAATGGATCAAATATGTTTTGTTTGGTTAAAAAGTGTAAGCTTTTAAAAGAGAATGCCAAGATTTGGAATAAGACTTAATTTGGAAATATTTTTCGACAACTAAGAGAAGTAGACACCCAACTTCAAGAAATTCAAACTAATATTATAGCTCACCCCTCTTTAGTTCATTTCCAAGAAAAAGAGAGAAACTTACTTAAAAAAAGATCAAAACTTTTGAGCTACCAAGAAGAGTATTGGAAGCAGAAAAGTAGAACGGATCATTTAGTAAAAGGGGATGCTAATACTAAGTATTATCATGCTCATGCTTCAATTAGTCGAAACCAAAACCAAATTAAAGAATTTACCTCTAACTCTAATGTAACCATAACTGTTCCACAAGAAATTTCAAACCAAATTTCGAAAGAAATTTAAACAACGCTTTGTAGCTAATCCACATTGTTCATTCTGTGAGAATTTGGATTTCAACCTTCTTTCCCCGATTATCTCAGAAGCAGATAATGTGAGCTTAATTCAAGAAGATTAAATCTGCGGTGTTTGAACTTGCTCCTGACAAATCTCCGGGCCCAGATGAGTTTCCTCCTTTCTTTTTTCAAAAGTATTGGGGGTTAGTTGGTAACTCGGTAATAAGGGCTGTGCGGGCTTTTTTCCACTCAGGAAACATCCTAAAAAAAATTAATCATACTTTTTTAGCCCTTATCCCTAAAGTTGAAAACCCTACTAGCTCAAATCAATTTAGGCCTATTAGTCTATGTTCAACTATATATAAAATAATTTCCATAATTATTACCAATCACCTTAAAAATGTTCTAGGGAAAATTATTCACCCTATGCAGGGTGCGTTTATTCCAGAACGGCTCATTCAAGATAATATTCTGTTGGCTCATGAAGTGTTTCACTCTTTCCGTAAAAAATCAGGCAAGGAAGGGTGGATTGCTATCAAGTTGGATATGGAGAAAGCCTATGATAGACTAGAATGGAAATACATCTATGTTACTCTCCAGAAACTTGGTTTTTGCCAAAAATGGTGTGATTGGATCTTCTCCTGCATCTCTTCAGTGTCATTTTCTGTTTTAGTAAATGGTATCCCAGGTGAAAGATTTTTTCCTTCCCGAGGGATTAGATAAGGTGACCCTTTATCGCCATATTTGTTTATTCTCTGTGCTGAGCTACTAGTTAGGGAACTAAATAATGCTGCTAGTTTAGAAAAGGAAAAGCTGATAGGGGTCTCGGTGGGTAAGTCTGGTGTTAAAATCCCTTTTCTTACATTTGCTGACAATACAATGATTTTTGCTAAATCTTCTGATCTTAGTTGTCAGCGTATAAAGCAAATTCTAGACAAATATTGTGCTATGTCAGGGCAACTTATTAATTTTCACAAATCTGCTTTTCAGGTATCGGACAATGTTCCGGACAATATAAAGTGCAATTTTTGTCGTATTTTGGGTATGTTGGAATCTTCCTCTTTAGGACAATATTTGGGATGCCCAATTATTGACTCTCGTGTTACAAAGGAAACTTTTGGTAAAGTTCTTTCTAGTACAATAAATCAGCTGCCAAAGTGGAAAGCTAATTCCCTTTCCCAAGCTGGTCGCTCTATTCTCATTCAAGCTAACCTTGCTACTAAGGCTAATTTTCAAATGCAAAGATTTAAATTACCTGGTAGTATTTTATCAAGTTTGGATAAAACATATAAGAATTTCTTTTGGAATAGAAATAGGGATAGTAAGGGTGGTAATCTTATTGGCTGGGATCGAGTTTGCAAGCCTAAGGCCAGAGGTGGTCTGGGTTTTCGGAAAGCTGAGCCTCATAACGTGGCTCTTCAAATGAAGCTGCTTTGGAAGCTAGTTAAGAATCACCGTAGTTTATGGGTTGATCTTGTTAGGAAAAAGTATTGTAAAAATTAACATATTTTGACTCATACAGTTTCTAATGTTGCCTCGTGGCAATGGAAGAATCTTATGAAACTGCGCCCTATCTTTATTAAAGGCCATAGATGGCAGATAGGAAATGGTAGGAATATTAATTTTTGGCTAGATAATTGGAGTTTTCAATTCCCTCTGCAAAGTTTAGCCCTCCCATCTAGAATAAATCTTAATTGTAAAGTGGTGGATTTTATTTCAGACTGTCGCAGTTAGAATAGAGATAAACTTGCTGAAATTCTTCCCACTTATGTGGTGGATAAGATTTGTGATCTCTATATTCCTTCGGATTCTTGCCCTGATAAGCTTGTTTGGGGCCTTTCTGCGGAGGGTGAGTATTCGGTTAAGTCTGGTGCCAGGTTTGCCCAGGGTGATTTTAATTTCCATGAGGAGGTAGTGGAGTTTATTTGGATCTGGATAATGAATGTTCCTCCGAAGATAAAAAACTTTTTGTGGAAAGCTTGCAATGATGGTCTCCTGTCAAAAGTGAGGCTTGAAAAATGTCATAATTTTCTTCCTAAAGAATGTGTTTTCTGCAACTTTCATTCGGAATCGGCTGTGCATCTTTTTTTCTCATGTCCGTTTTTTATGGATGTGATGTATACTCTTAATAGTTCCTTTGGTTGGCCCCTTTTACCTACGGGCGATTTTGGGGTCGCTACTTCCTTTAGACAAGCTATTGATATTTGTTATAATTCTTCTACTATGGACCATCTAAATTCTTTTTCTCTTATTTGGTGGTTTATTTGGTTTGCTAGAAACAAACTTATTTTCAATAATGAGGTGATTTCCTTTAGGAAACTTAGTACTCTGATTTTCAGATTTGCTAAAAATTGGTCTAAGGCCCGGGAGGTTGCTGATCTTCCGGGTCATTGTGCCTCTCATAGGCTGCTTCCTGGTGATTGCGCTAGGCCCAGATCGGGCCTAAATGTCATTTGGGCCACTCCTCCGGATGGTTTTTGTAAGCTAAACTTTGATGGTTCAAAGTTAGAAAATGGTGACTCCTCTTTTGGGTTTATGATCCGAGATGCCCTTGGTAATGTGCTTCTTGCGAGGGCAAAAAGTTTGGGTGCTTCCCCTTCTATTCTTCAAGCGGAGGCTTGGGGCCTCATAGAGGGGTTGAGGGGGGCGGCCTATTTAGATATTGGCAAGCTTGTTATTGAAGGCGACAATCTTTCTGTCATTAATGCAGTAAAGGATATTTGGAAGGTTCCATGGGAGATTAACAATATTGTTTTTGATGTAGGTGTTCAATTGGAAAGGCTGGAAGAGTGGAGTATCTCTCACTGTTTCAGGGAAGCTAACAAGGCTGCGGATTATATGGCTCATAAGGGTTATAATTATTCTTCTTTGTTGTATTGGTTTCCTCCTTATTGTGTTGATTTTTCCCTTATCATCCGAAAAAATGTTTTAGGTTGGCCTCCTGATTAGTTTTTTGGGTGGCCAATTCTAAGTTTGTTTTCCTAATCAAAAAAAAAATCTACCTACCAATTTCCTTCCTTTTTTTTCTCTTAGTTTTCCCTACAAGCTCCAATAGTAAAGTTCTGCTCGTCAATAAAAACTTAGGAATCAATAATTTTGTTATCTTCAAGACTTGAAGAATACCACGCCTAACCAACTCAAAATTAGGAGTATAAATTAAGTAAACTAAATTAGATTTTCAATAAAACATAGTCCCTCAAAGAAATAAGAGACAAAATAATATAATATTTTATTGCCTATGTTATTTTTTAGGGTCGTGTTATATAATTTGGAGGCCCTATGCTATTAATAAATTTAGGATATGAAGATAAAAGTTCATACAATGTTAAAAGTTAAAAGTAGACTTCACAATATGAATAGAAGTACTATTTTATAAATAAAAATATATAATGAAGCATCCAAAAATTTATACTATAAAGTTTATATTTTCTTTATCTCCACATTGGTCGATGATCCCGAAATTTAGGGATGGGAATACAAATACAAGATAAAGTAATTTATTAAATGGTAAAATTTTAACGTTACCTTTAATAGTAATCAAAGCATCCTGCTTGAGAGGTTGTACGGGTGTTTTTCTTGCCTACGCGGGATGAGCGCGTATTCGACTACCTTATTGTAAAAGTTTTTAGATTTGAAAATTGTGTTGAAATAAAGAAGTCGCCAACAAGTCTTTAAAGGAAGATTCATAAACCTAGTTGGATTTTGGAAAACCATATGGACAAAATAGGGACTTATCCAATGTAGATTTCCCCGTCATGACTTTATAATTGGCCAATGAACCAAAGATAAAGTTCGGGGGTGAGGGTACGAATATGATTAAGAATCACATTCGCCCATTGTTGGCCTCTACTTAATACGATTCATGTTCAAGTTTTATGCAATTAAACAACTAAGCAATATGTTTCTGCAATCTAAAAATTAATTTACGTTGGTTCATTAAACACAAAAGACTAATTTTTAGTGATATGTTGTTTATGCGGTCAAATTACTAGGATCCTGAACCAATTGTCCATATTATCTGATTTGGCATTAGAATATTTATTTAGGTCTTGTAATTAACAATAATAAACATGTGCGGTGACGAAAGTAATAAAGATACAAGCATGCAGATGAATATAGTATAGAAAGTATAGAGAAATATATAAAGAAAAAGTTAGAGGTTGAGAGAAGAATGTATAAGAGCATGAATCCTTTAAGTAACTACATCATGAAAAGTAGATTGTTAGTAAAATAATTAAGAATTAAATTGGAACCGACCCTCAAGAATTTTAAATTTATCGCCTGGGTCTTGTGTAATGATCTGCAGGAGAGCAATCTTAAAGCTTGAAATATGAAATTAATGGAGTTTGAGTGTTTGAATATGTGTTTGAAGTGTTTGAGAGAGTATTTGGAGTGATTTTCGTAGTTGAAAGCGTAGGAAAAGTTCGTATGAAAGTGTGTTAAAATTGAGTGAAAACAAAGTATATTTACAGGGAAAACGAAAGAAATCGGATATGTTTTGACGATGCAGGGCTCGCAGGGTTTGCCGCATCAGCGATGCGCGACGCATCTACTTCTGCACTTCTGAATTTTGCTAATTGTCTCGATGTCGCGCGTGCGCAATGTTGGCGCACCAGACGCATCCGGGCGCGCGAAGCGCATCTGCAGATCTGACCGAATTTTGTTATAAGTCCAATATTTAAAAGATTCTTTTTATCCTCATTAAATGTTATCTTTGGGATTCGAAAATCAGTTATTTTATGGAATAAAAATCTGATTTTCATAATATCTTTGAATTGAGAGAATATTTATTAAATTTATTATCAGGAATAATTAATATATATTTAAAAAATTTAATTATCAAAATAATTAATTGTGCTTTTCAAAAATAGGCTTTAAAAATACAATTAATTATCGTGAATAATTATTTGAAATTCTAAAACTGGACTTGGAATAAATAAATAGACTTTACATTCTTAAAACGATTTCAGCTTAGCTTGTTGGATTGCTCTTCCTTTGGACAAGACCAATTAGGACGACGGTATGTTTAATCATTGGGTGCTAAATGGGGATGCAAACTAGACCTAGGATTTGAATTGGGCCTTTATGGGCTTATCTTTGGAATGGACTAGGAGAAGCACCTAGGCTTAACTCTGGAATGGACTGGGATTAGACTCGGCCTACATGGGCTTGACATAGACTAACACTACAAAAATTAGAGCATTATAGAAACAAATTTTGGCAACGAATTTTTGAATTGTTGATAGATAGCAACATAGATTATTTTTCGGTTGCCTATTATAAAGTGACATTTTTTACTCTGATTTTCCAACAAATAAAAGCAACATATTTTTTATTTGTTGCTATTAGAAACTAGTTCTTTTACTATTTATTTCTAGATGACAACATATTTTCAATTTGTTGCCATTTAACAACAAACTACGACAACAAATATTTGATTTGTTGTCATTAGAACAAGTAATTTTACTATTTGTTGCAAGTTTGGCATCATATTTGCGATTTGTTGCCATTTAGCAATAAATTACGACAACCAATATTTGATTTTGTTGACATTAGGAACAATTAAGTTTACTATTTTTTACTAGATGGCATCATATCCGATTTGTTGCCATTCAGCAACAAATACGACAACCAATATTTCATTTGTTGACATTAGAAACAATTAATTTTTATTATTTGTTAATAGATGACATCATATTTTCAATTTGTTGTCATTTAGAAACAATTATGAACATAGATATTTGAGCTGTAGCCGTTGGGAACAATATATTTTATCGTTTGTTGCTAAAATAACATCAGAATTTTTCGTAGGTTGTGTCCCATATCGAAGAAAGATGAGCCAAAGTACCACCTTATAAGCTAAAGAAGTTTCACATACTAATATCAGTGCTATTAGTATGGAACATTATTAAGACTTGTAAATGGACTGACTCGATCACCTTAGTTTGCCCAAACGTATTTCTCATATTATCAAACAATTAACAAAAAAAAAGGTTAACCTGTATTATATAAATAGTGCATTAGTCAAAATGTAAGTCTGTAACAATAAAAAACGGTTAATATTTTGTTTCTATTTTTAGCGAACAATGTTAACAATTTATTGCTAATTTCTGGCAACAAAAATATTAATTTGTTGCGATATGTAGCAACAATCATTCATAACTCGTTGCTAGAGTTGGCAACATGCGCCAAACATAGCAACTAACATGGCAACAATATTTTAATGGATGCGATATGGCAAAGAAATTATTTTGGACTTTGTAGCCAAAATCATATGGCAACAAGCCTTTTAGCAACAATTATTTGTTGCCAACTCGAGTTGGCAACAAATTTCTTATGAATAGCAACAATTTTCAAGAGTTGCTAAATTGATTTATTTTTATAGTGTAAGGTTCACATAAAGATGCAAATTAGCCTAAGATAGACTATAATGCAAACGGCCTAATATGAATGCATGAACTCAAATTTAAATGGGCCTAAGACTAATTAATGGATTCTAATGCACATGGGCCTAAGATGAATGCAAATGGACTTGGACTGGGTTGATTAGATTGGAGTTGTTTAGACTAGGTTGATTGGATTGAGTTTAGATCAATTTTCGAAATTCATTTTTTATTTTGAAAAGGACCCCTTGTTTTTATATTTTATTGGAAAATATGATGATGATTTTAAAAGAGATTTTTTTTAATGTGTAATAGAAGAGCGTAGGATTGATTTTGAAGATGATTATTTTTTCTTTGAAAAAGGATATGATAAGATAGATAGATTTGTTGGAAAAGACAGGTTAGATAGAAGGGATAGGATGGGATATGACACTAGTGGAAAAAACCTCAAATGACCCAAAAGAACGGATCTGGTTCTACCAAAACCGGATCCGTTAAATCATTTTTCTTTGCGCGAAAATAAGGGGTCAAATAACTGGTACAGTTGGCTCAAAAACCGTATCAGTTAACATTAACTGATCCGCTGTTTTGGCCAACCAGACCAGTTAATTACTTAGGCCCATTATAAAGAAGCTCCCCGTGACCGTAGCCCATGATAAACCCCTACCCTTTCTCTCAACACTCGACCTCACTCTCCCTCTCTCACCTGCCAAACCCTACTATAACAGGCTTGTTTTGAAAAGAATTTATTAAAATGCTAATTATATTTATTAAGTTAATTATGTGTCGGATTTTCTTATTTTATTTTGGATTGGAATATGAAGTTTATTTGTCGTGTTTGTATTGTATTTTTTTTAATTTAATTTTATGAAGTTATAGTTAAAAATATTTTGAGTTTTAGTTATTTAAAAATTTAGTTAAGTGGTATTTGGCCAAATAGAAAACCCAAAGTCGGGTCCATTTCTTTTGGCTTGTTGTTTCTCATCTGGAACCATAAAAACCCCCTAGTCGGTTTATTTCGAAATCAATCCCCCCTGTTCTTTTTGTCGGCCAATTTAAGAAATAAAAAACCCCAAACCCTTCCTTTGCTCTCTATCCTCCCCGTGAACCCCTTGGTTTCTCTCTCACACCTGCGCTGCCTTCACCGGCGTTCCTCAGCTCGCGGGAGCTTCCCCTTCCATCTACTCGCGACCCTGTTGCCGTGGCGTTGTTGTTGTTGTTGTTGTTGTTGTTGTTTGTTGTTTTGTCGCTATTGTTGCCGTGGTGTGGTTGTTGCTTGCGCCGCTGCTGGGTGGTGTTACAACTACCACCGTTCGCCGCCGCTCTGCTTCTCCCTCTCTTAGTTCATTGGCGCTGCTGCTGGGTGGTGTTGCAATCACCGGATCTGTTTTTAGGTGTCATTTAAGGTTTTTTCGACTAGTGACCACCGCTGCCTCCTTCTCTTCCCCTGTTTCTCTCATCGCCTGTGTTGCTACTGTGCGGTGGTCGCCACCGCGTGATGGTTGATGATACTCATATTTCCTCTTCCTTCCGTATTCCTGCCCAGATAGTACTAACCCTTTGTTCCTTCCTTTGATCTTGATTTCGTCCCTTTGAATCGTGAATAATGGTTAATAATTTGATGATGAATTGTGGTTATTGTTGATTATATATATTTTAGGGTCGTTAGTGCTCTTGATTCTCTATTGGCGTTCCTCCGCAAAAGCGTTGAGGCTGTTGAGTTTAGTTGGGATTATTTTAGTAATTGATATTGTAAAAAGGTTTAAATTATTTCCCGCTTTAGGGTTGTCCTATTTTCAAAGGAAACTTTGCCGGATTTTCTACTAGACTTTATTGGAATAGAGTATGAGAATCACGACGTTATTATAATAATTAATTGAATTGAATAGAGTTGGGATTTGAGTTCCACACTCTCCGATGTAGTTCGGTGAGTGTGATGGTAATAGTCCGGGTTATGTCGACTACAATCTCTTCATGTGCTTAACCCTTTGTAAGCTGGTCGGGAGAATCCGGGCTGTTACACCTACCCCCATCCTCCCTCACACAAACTGCCAACATCCCCAGCCCCATTCATCCTTTCTTTTCCCCCCTCTCTCGTACCCTTCTCCGCATCTCTAAAGAACGCGGTCACACCCACCATCATCAGTGCTCAATCACCCAGCTCGTAACCCCGCTCGCTCGTCGTCACCATCATCTTCGCGTCAATCTCCCCCTCTTCTTTGAGACCGTGCCAACGAATCTCGCCGTTTTCTTCCTCGCTCATCCACATCCTTGCTCGATTCGTCGCTCTCCTCTTCAGCGCCTCGTTCGTCCTCATCAATCTCGCCATTAACGGACATCCATCGCCGTTTATATAGGGTTTCAAGTTTTTTTATTTTTGTTTTGATTAATTTTTGGATCTAGATTGTAATTTCTGAATTTTATTTTCATTGTAATTTTTGAGTTTTTCCTGGATATGGGGTTTGTGTTTATTTTTGTTTCTTAATTTTCGTTTTCGTTTATTTTTTTTGTTATATTCTTGTATAAGTTTTCGTTTGGTTTTACTTTCGTTTGATTTAAATTTCCTTTTTTTAATTTTCTATATTTTTTCGTTTTTTGAATTTCCTGTATTTTTCGTTTTTTTTTTTAATTTTATATATAATAATGTTTGTATAATTGCAATTATCTTAGTTTACTTTAAGGTATTCTGTTTTTTAATTTTTTATTTCTATTTCATCAGTTTCTTTTTATTAATTTTCGTCGCTCAGTATTCACTAAGGTCAAAAGGTATATAAATATTAAGTTCTGGAAATTGCTCTATTATAAAATAAAGCAAAGTGACAACTAGTTGTAAATTGTACAAGTTCCCCAAATGTTGCTTTGGATGCAGACCTGCAGTTTCAAGTGGCAGTGCTGCTAACCTGCAGGTTTTTTTTAATTATTTGGTATGGAAACCAACTGATCCGATTTTTGGGTGAAAACCGGATCAGTTACTTAAGTAAAAGATCCAGTTTTCACCCAAAACCGGATCAGTTACTTAAGTAAATGATCCAGTTTTCACCCAAAACCGGATCAGTTAACTATTGTCAACAGCTCCGCCCCCACTTGTTCCGACCCAAAAATCGAATTAGTAACCCCTATTTTGACTGGATCCGATGATTTCTTTTCTACTAGTGTGATGAGTTGCATGACGACTCAAAGTCTATCATGGCCACTTATTTAGATGCATTTTTAAGGATATACTTGACCATAGATCATAGAAAGATTGATTTTTATCTTTGAATTAGGTGAGTTTTGTTTGAAAAAGATTGACCTAAAAGTGATCATGAATGATAATGCAAAGATAGATCGAAAATAAGAGAATAAACCGTCGAAACTGAACCACAAATGCAACGTGCAGCTTGCGCCACACGTAACAAGCTTGTGTGCACAAATGCAACGTGCAGCTTGCGCCACACGTAACAAGCTTGTGTGCAACACAAGCAGCATCCGCCTAGCGCACGTAGCTTGCGCGCCATGCAAGTTGATGCGCTAGGCGCACGGTGCTACGTGTGATGCAAGTTTCGTGCATTTGACGCATCTCTTTCGCAAATCGGTTTTTTTATTCGGCTGTTTATTGGTTGTTTTTCAATGTTTTTGGCCTAATTCGAGGGGAAATCATGTTGAACATAGCAAACAAGCAATCAATAAGGTCAAATAGGCAAGAAACAATATGCAGTTCCAACCTAAGGTCAAGATTTATGCTTGATACTATGGTCAGGCTTAATTTTAGGCTTGAAAGGGTCCATGCACTAGTGGAAAAAACCTTATATGTCACTTAGTAACAGGGATCCGAAAATCCGCAAAAAATCGGGAGGGAAAGTTTGGCAAAGAAACGAATCCGGTCCTTTGGTGAACCGGATCAGTTAACAGAAGACTGATCCGGTTTTCTGTTAATTGATCCGGTTCACATGACCGAATCAGTTAATCCCTTTGGTGCATATAAAGAACGCGACCCAGATCACTATCCTTGTTCTCTCATGCGGCCCAACTCACTCCCCCTTTTATTTCCCAAACCCTAAATTTCTCACCTTATTCCCTTGAAACCCTAAGTTTCTACTCTCTCGTCTCTCCTATCTCCTCTCTTTTTTCTCACCCCACGAACATCTCCTCCCTCCTCTGTCCTTTCTTCACCGATTCCCAAATCCACCACCACACCATGAGTTGCTCCTCCAATCGACGAAAAAGCAAGGTGAAACACGCGTCAAGGTGATTTCCCTCCCCTTTCTCTCTCTCTCTAACTCATCCTCTCTAGCGCGTCGCAAGGTGAAACGCGTCGTCGTCGTCGCCGTCAATAATCTCCTTCGTTCGTCGTTTCATTTTGGAGGCGATTCACAAATAATTTTCGTCGTCCTTCTTTCGGCGCTCGCCTCAATTCTCCTCTCTCAATTTTCGTTCGTCGTTCAACGAGTTAGAGCCTTTGATTTAGTAGGTTTGTAATTCCAGACCTAGTTCGTTTGTTTTGTAGTTAGGTTTCGTTCGTCGTTCCTTTGTAATACCATATCTAGTTTTGTAGTTAGGTTTCGTTCGTCGTTCGTTTGTCATTCCAGATCTAGTTTTTTTTTTGTAGTTAGGTTTTGTTTTTGTATATTTAGGTTGTAATTTTCGTTTTTTTATAATTTTGCAAATCTTCATTGTACGTTAATGACTGATATAATTTAGTTTGTCTTGTTTCTATTTTTTTTAATTTTTTTTCATTCTGAAATTCGACTAAAATCAGATCAGTTGACCGGTCAACTGATCCTGTTTTGATGAAAACCGGATCGGCTACTTTTTGCCAGCCGCTCTGGGCCCACTCGATCCGAACCAAAATCGGATCTGTAAGCCCGATTTTGATCGGATCGGATGGGCTTTTTTCCACTAG
The DNA here is from genome assembly GCA_947648045.1 of Beta corolliflora. Taxonomy (NCBI): domain Eukaryota; kingdom Viridiplantae; phylum Streptophyta; class Magnoliopsida; order Caryophyllales; family Amaranthaceae; genus Beta; species Beta corolliflora. Next base: position 1,017,493 of record CANSZD010000248.1, on the reverse strand, counting down.
TGATGACTAAGAGATTGATCCCATGCTTCGTATTTTTGCTTAAAAATATGACCACGTGTAAGACGCACTCCAGTCTCAAGTTAGGAACAACATAGCAATGCCATGGTTGGGTAGGTTCGCTTATGACTAAGATCCAACACAATCACTCATGAATCGTTTTGAATGGACAAAGCGCAAACCCCTTGGGGGGTCTCATGCATAGAACATGCGCTAATGAGGAAATGACAATAACTTATAATGGCTCTGAAGAATATTCATGCATACATAAAACTGTAATGTCATTTAAAGGCATAAAAAACTATGAATCGTATTTTTCGAGTTCCACCCACTCATCAAAAATTAAGTTAGAATCCTCCCAGTGGAGTCGCCGACTTGTATGCATGTTTATATTGCCTACACGGGATAAGCTCGTATTTGACTACCTCATTGTAAAGGTTTTTAGATTTAAATTTATATTTGAAATAAAGAAGTTGCCAATAAGTCTTTAGAGGAAGACTCAAAAACCTTATTGGATTTTGGAAAACCATAGGGACACATAGGAACTTATCCAACGTAGATTTCTCCGACATGACTTCATAATTGGTCAATGAACCAAGGATAGAATTCGAAGGTGAGGGTACAAATATGATCAGGGATCACATTCTCCCATTGTTGGCCTCTACTTAATATGATTCATGTCCGAGTTTGGTGCAATTAAAAAACCAAGCAATATGTTTGTGCAATCTGAAAGTTAATCTACGTTGGTTCATCAAACACAAAAGACTAACTTTTAGTGATATGTTATTTATGCAATCAAATAAGTAGGATCCTATAAACCAATTTTCCAAAATATCTGAAGTTAGCATTAGAACATTTATTAGGTCTTGTAATTAGCAATAATAAACATGTGCGATGATGAAATCGATAAACATATAATCATGCATATGAATATAGTATAGAAAATATAGAGAAATATAAAAAGTGTTGTTTTAATGGGAACAATACAAGAGGGGGGTGAATTGTATTGTTGGAAACAATGAGTAATTTTTGCGGAATTTAAAGAACAACGAGAAAACTAAAGTAAAGAGACAAGAGATCTAACGAGGAAAACCTTACTAGACCTTATAGGAAGTGAAAACCTCGAGCCCAAGGGATATTAACTAGAACTCATCCACTAATAATAGGTTAACAACTCAGTACAACATATTCCTCTTGAGTTCCTTCTCTCGTTCCACTAGGAACACTAATCCCACAACAGTCCCTCAACTATTGTTACTCTTACCTATAATATATTTCACTCAAAGTCCTCTCTTTAATACAAGATTTCACTCAAAATCCCAACCCTAAACTCAATTGCAATAGATGAATAAACACTATGTGAAACTCACAACAAGACTAGGAACACTAACAAGTATGAGAATAGTTATTGGCACTGGTACTAGAAAAACGTTTGCTCTCTTAACATATGTGATCAATGATACTTAGGAAAATATGTTAATGAGTTATTTATAGATGAGTGAGCTTACACGAGTAAACCATACTTATCACTAAGTAACTCATTTCTTATCTTTTCCAAGTATAGATTAAAGCAATTTCGTTTTTCAAATATCAAAATAAGATTTTATTTAAAATAACTTTTGTGATAAAATCGGTTTTTAACCAACTCAAGTAATAAAAAACAAAATCCGGTCAAATACATTAAGAATTAATTTGATAACAAATTACTTGAGATAAATCACAAAATAGATAAAGATAAGATTTTATTTAAACAAAGATAAAATTGGTTTTAACTATAATCTTTAACTCTAAATAAAACCAAAAGAAAAATATAATTAACTGATTTTATTCTAAGCATATTTATTTTCAGTGCCAAATATCTACTCCAATACTAACGTTGATTCCTTAGATTAGAAACTGCTGTGTTCCTAATCTTAGGAACAACTTTTTATTCCAGCTTGTTGCTTGTTCCTTACAGATGTTCCTAAGTTCTACTACAGACTTTGGGAACTCTGCTTCCAACAGCTTCATCAAGTCTTTTGAGGTCCAATACTCCTTGAATCCTTCATTGACCTTGACAAACCTGTTTCATCATCATAAACACTTTGTAGAATATTAGTCCAATTACGTTTGTCTTTGTTATATGTCATCTTCAAAACTTAGGGTCAACAATTTCCCCCTTTTTGAGGATGACAACAAAGGCAAACTCTACAAAGAAATAAATTAAAAGAGTTTATGATTAATTAAGGCATCGTTGATTTTTTACTAAAACACAAAAAAAAAACACATAATCAGTAATTTGCGTTATATATTTTCCCCCTTTGTCATCTTTAGAAAGATACAGTAAGTCAGAAATAATGAGAAAGCATAAGTAGGAACGCAAACACAATACCAAAGTATGCGAACTTTTGGTTAGCAAGAGTGGGGAATGAAACTTGCTCAAATTGCAATCTTATAATATGAGCCATCTAAGTGCAATTTAGGAAAAATTAGAGACACAAGTGTAAGCAAAATTAGTCCATTTTATTCACTACTGCAGATGCGTACAAAGAAAGAAAAAACATAAAAGGAAAATACAAAAAACAGAAAAAGAGAGTTTCTAAGGAGATGATCAAGAGGGAACAAAAGAAATTAAGGAGCAGGTGGAGGTGATGAAGTAGGAACATCATCAGTAACCGTTTCCTCTATAACCACTTCCTCCAATTTTCCCATAACCTCTGCATGATTTGCAGCCACTTGTTGAATGAGTCCCTTGAGCCCATTTTCTATAATATCCACCTTGGTATACAACTGAATCATTGCATAATTTAACTTGTTGAAGATGTCAATTACAGAGTTGGTTCCCTTGAAAATAGTAGCCAAATGCGTGTGAAGGAAACTGGCTTGGGTATGAACTCCTTCCATACCTTGGTGAAGATCAATTTGGTTCCATGCCATATCATAGGCAAGCTCGTAGAGACATTCCATCCTCTAGGCATGTTTGGCTGTATAGGTGTGGTCAATGGGAGGGACAAGGATGTCTTGTTCCTTAAATGGAGGAATAGTGAGTGGGGGTAAGGATGATGTTGAGGCCGTTGTGAGGGAGAGGTTTGAGTGACAAGTCGAGGAGGCTGGGTATTTGTGGGGATAGTAGGAACAGATTCTGGAATGGTTGTGGTAGAAACATGTTCTGGTATAGTGGTTGAGGGTGCAGTTCTATTGTGGTGGTAGTGGTGGAAACAGTTGTGGGAGTAGGAGAAACATGAGGGCTAGGAGGTGGTGATGGTGCTTTGGGAGGAGAGGGAGGAAATTCAATCACTAGGGAGGAGGGAGCATCAGTCATCTCTACATCAGTAGAGGAAGGAATAGTCACATGAGCAGGAGGAACAACATTCTGATCAGCAAGGGAGGAAGGAACATCAAGAATCTGCAGCTCATTCGGATTGACTTCTTCTTCTTCCTTATCTAAGAAGAACTTCTTGGCAAGCCTTGAGATTTGCCTTTGTGGTTCCACATGAACCTTTTCCTTTTTCTCCCTAGGGAGACTTTTCTTATGCGATTCCTTAACAGGAACTTCCTTCTTTGTTCTCTTCCTCCAAGTAACTTTGGAACTTTGTTCCTTTTCTTCTTCTTCTTCTTGATCTTCTTCTTCTTCCACTTCTTCAACTTTCTCTTCTATTGCCCATCTTTCTTGTCCAACCTTCCATTAACTAGTGACAAGCCAAGGTACTTTATGGCTCTAGCATTCAAAATGTTCCCATGACTTTGTCCTTGGGAAACAAGGCCGACTAACAGCACCCCGACATCTTTTATAATCTCAGTCAATAGTGCACCATACCTAACTAGGGAGTGAGGATGGACTTTGCCAAACCAACACAAAGTTTTTGATCGAGAAATAGTCCAAGTCCGATCCAAATATTTTTGAGTCTAGTCCACCTCCGATAATTTTTTCTTGAGTCAACCACCACGATTATTATACTTCCTCCGTTTATTTTACATGTTACACTTTCACTTTTCACGCATGCCAATGCAAAATTTTGAGGACATAACCAATTTTGTATTTGTAAAAAATATAAAAGTACACATTAAAAAAATACATATTAAGACGAATCTAACAAGATCCCACATGACTATATTTTTATTCACGTATAAATCACAAACGATGGTCATAGGAAATTTGAATAGGAAAATGTCAAAATGTAACATAAAAAAAGAAGGAAGTATTATTTTTTCCCCGATTTAGATTCAATGATTTTCAACATTTTCTCATAATTGAATTTGAAAAATTAAGCTAATTATATCCATTCCAGAAGATAAGTCACATACATCTTTTATATTATATATATAAATATTAAATATATATACATTATATATAAAAATATATATTATATATAAAAATATTTTTGTGACTTATTGACTCCAAAGCGAGAGTCCAAATCCAGTCAAAATATTTGGACTCGAAAATTTGAGTCAAATTCCACCAACCGACAAGTTTGGTGAGATGACCCTGACTTTTCGCACGCTTACACCCCTATACCCAACTACATTATTGTTTGAGATGCAATGGTGAAGGTGCTGAATCATGAGAGAGGGGGAAGTTTATTTGAGTGTAGGTTTATAGGCAATGTATATAAACCATGTCAAGTAAACATACTTCTTTTCTTTTGGCTTGTCTGGGGAGGATTGATTTTTTCACCAAATTATACAGAATTGTGTGAAAGGGGCTAAGAAGATTGTGATCCAAAGTAGTACAACCTCTGGAACCACCAAAACTGCAAACAAGATTATCTTGAGTAATGTGGGTGAAAGGAAAGGTAGGTTTGTATTTAAAGTAAACATCAACTCCGGTGTTGGAACATTAAACAGTGATCCTAGCTTAGTTGCATCAAAATTAATCTCAGTTTCTTTGACTTTAGAGTAACAAACCCCATCAATAAACTGAAAATTCTCACAAAATTCATCTAGGGCTTTCGAAATTGGCACATTTACGAAACTCGAACCAAACAATATTTCCCAACTTTGTTTATCTATGGTCTCAAGATAATAAATTTTTCTTTTCTACACCAAGCAAGATCGATGCACATACCAAGAATGTATTTTTGTTCGGTAGGAGCAGCTCTCTTGAGTCGAGTTCCTCAAACTTTTCTTGTTGTTCCTTTCTTGGAAACCGGTTGAATTTATTTGCATGTCTTCTTTTTCAACCAATGTTGGTGCCCCCTCAACTTGTGGTTCCTTTTCTTGCTGAGTTTTAGGAATTAGATAGTTTAAGCAATGACTTTCTTTTCCCACCCAAACTTCTTCCTTATTCTACCTTCCTTCCTCCTTCTTCCACCTTCTTCTACCTTCCTCCTCTTAGATGGCAACCAAAGGTGAATTTCTTTTCTCTCCCAACTAGGCCCGTAGATGGGCAGGTGAAAAAAGCCCTCTAGCACAGGGCCCTATGTTTAGGAAGGACCCAATTATTTAAAAAAAAAGAAAAACTAACAATATGCTTTGATTCCTGATACTCCGTAGTCCGTACCATATCTTCTTGTTTCTCACGCTCAATTGATCTCATCTTCTAAGCTTTTATTTTCCATTTATTCATCAACTTTCCTTTCTTCCATCATTAATTTAGCATTGGCTTCTTTCATAATTTCCAAAAAGAAAACCAATTAATTGATCCTCATTGATTCTTCTACAGTTTTCAATGGAAAATTGTAGCCTTTCCATCCTACTGATGGTTTTATCAACACAAAAAAAAAATTAAATTTCCTCATATTTAGATTATTGTTCATCAACAACATCAAAGAACAATCTATTTTGATTTCTCCTAATTATTTTTTTTCAAACGGCTAAATTTTTGGGCCTTTCTATAAAGGATTAAATTTTAAGTTCTCTTAAACCATCTGATTCCCAAATCATAATTGATAAATTATAATACATTAAGTATTATTAAGGATTGGGATTTGGGAATAATGAATACACTATCGAAATTATGTCGATTTTTTTTTATTATTTAAGATATAAAGGGCCCCAATTTTCATTTTAGAACAGGGCCCCAAATATATCCAAGACGGCCCTGCTCCCAACCAATCAACTGTTGCCATTATCATCTCAATAGGAGAATTCTCACTCAAATTCTCTTCCACTCCATGATTATCTTTATGTTTTTTAGAAACTTAACAATGGCTATAAATAGCTAGGGGTGTTCATGGGTGGTTAACCGTCCCGAAACGACATTTTGGTTCGGTAACCGGAAATTTCGGTTCGCCATTTTTGCGAACTGTAACCGTTCAAACCGGTAACCGCCTAAGCGGTTAACCGGTTTTGCGGTACGGTTTTACGGTTAACCATTAACCGTTACCCAAGTTTTAATAATTTATTTTACTACATTTATATATAGCTTTCACTTTTTCTCGACAAAAATTTTTAATGAAGTAATACAATTTGTTGGTTAGTACAACATTATTACAAAAGCCTCCAACAAGATAACAATGCTTTTTACTAAACTACTTTCTAGATACTACTTTTACACTAGGTGACTTAGGTTTTTTGTTTGTTCCGTTTGGAATGCAGTAACAACTGGGTGAGTAGTATTTTTGTCGTACTACTTCAATGCAGTAACAACATTACAACAAGGTGATTAGTATTTTGTTCTTTTTGGAATGCAGCAACAACATTATTACTAGGTGATTACTAGTAGTAGTTAGTATTAGTAGATGTAGTATGACAGTAAGAGTAATATAGTAACAACTAAAATAAAGTTTGACGTAATAACTAATAGCTAATCAATCTAATTATTATAAAAAATAGAAGAATAATTAAATAAATTAATATATTTTGTTTTTCGGTAAACTGTTTCATAAAAAATCGTAATCGTAACTGTGCCGTTTAACCGTTATTTTTAACGGTTCTTACCAAACCGTTTAACCCCTATTTTTTCGGTACGGTTTCCACCAATTTTGGTCGGTTTTTCGATTTTTCGATACGGTTTTTCGGTTTCGGTTTTTTCTGAACACCTCGATAAATAGCCATGTCCATCGAGCATCACACTACATCTCTTTCTCTCTCCTGTTTTGGGCACGCACCCCACAACACTGCGCCACCACCGCACAACTGCCACACTCGTCCCACCGCAGGACCGTTCTGGCCACTGCTAGAACGGCGTCAGTGCGCCACCCCACACGCAGCCCCCTCTCGCACACTCTCTTTCCTTTCGTGTTACGTCTATCTCCTCCCCTCTGCCTCGCGCCGCTGACTGACGCGTCGGAGTCTCCTCGTCAGGCGCTGCTGATTGCCTCCACCACCTGTCCTCCCTGACTCGCCGGAGCTGCACCATCTTCCTCTTCGTGGCTCCTGACTTTGTTGCTCGATTAAGAGCAGAGGTATGAAGTCCATACCTCTTGTTTTATGTCTCATATTAGTTAAATAACTCAAGCCCAAGTTATCTTTGGAACTAGTTTATGCTTTTGGGCCAAAGAAAAAGAAAAAGAGACTGATTCACTTGGTTAAGCCATTAGTTAATTAGTTTGGGCTATGAATTAATGAGTAGTATTTGAGTCATCTAGTTAAGGCTAATTAGTTTAAAACTTGGCCTTAATAAACCGGTTTGTTAATATTGGGCTAATGACATATCTTGTGTTGCTAATAACTAATTTATCGCCTATTAATGTAAGCTAAATTATGTCATTTGTTAATGTTATGTTAGTATAAAATGTTAAGGTTTAATAATATATGCCCTTTATTAGAAACTCAACTCGATTCATGGATTAATTAATTAAAGAATTATAATAACCTTGTTTAATTATATAAATTAAATATAAGTCCTGAGCTATACTTACTTACTTAATAATATTGTCTATAATGTTCATGTTTATTAAAATGCTTTATCAATATAGTATGACTAATAATATCGAAATAATATTACGGTAATATTAATGGCTCTATTTTAGCAATAGACTTATTAGTCAATAATTAATTCTAGACTCACATAATATTATAATAATGTAGTTTTATAGTTAGATAAAATAGTTATACATTGTTATGAGTTATAATTATTATTGATTACTAAATTCTAAAATGAAAGTAGAGGCGTTACTACAGTTATTAGTTAACTAGAAGTCCCTTTATTAAGTTAAATAATAAAGAATACGATGTTATAAGCAGGACAATGATAATATTACAAACCTTATGACTATAATAATCTCTAATTAATACTAAGATTTAAAGATTAAATAATGAAACGTATATTAATATCACTATTCTTGACTAGATTATAAAAAGAATAAAGGATATTACAAGCCTCCCCCGGCTATCAAGCAGGAATTCAGGTAACATCTTTTGTATTCTTTTGTATATATATGGATTGCGGGATATGAAATGTTTTTTGATGAATATGATGATTTGGAATATTGTTATAAAATGATGAAACGTTATGGATGCAATGAAAAGAATACGTTATATCATGATGATTATGAATATACTTAAAAGTTATGAAACATGATAAATTCAAGGGAAAGACGGTTCTTGGCAGTATTCAGTTATCCTGGGTCGTGCACGTACATTATGGCCGGTTCCCCACCTTCCGTTTATAAGGGCTAAAGTCCTCGGGTGGCACCGCCGCACTACCATATTTTGGGCACTAATGCCACCTTTCGTTTGTGAGGGCTATTGTCCTCGGGTGGCTGCCTTCCATTTACGGTGATATTATGTTCTGGGGAGACGTCCCTTCCGTTGTACTCGCCAAGTTACCAAATAAATGATCTATGCTTATGAACATGATAAAAGATATATGATAATGATTATGAATAAATGTTATGTTTATGAAATAGCTTTACTTTTTCTCTCCTCCCTATTTGCTAATAAAACGATTTGAAATGAATTTACGTTGTTAGAGTAGTATGTTACTGAGCCTCGGCTCATGACGTTTTATTTTCTGTTTTAGGTACTGATGGTGCTAATAGGATGGCGTAGCAGTGAGGAGTAGTTATGTAGTTTAGTAGTTAAAGCTTTCTTAAACACTTATGATCATAATAAATGTTAGACTATGTACAGTGACTAAGTTTTAACTTAAGTTTTTATTAATGGATAATTACGTTTTCTGGTTATAACATGTTTAGGCTTTTATGAATTTATGTTTGCCTTGTGCTTGCCAATTGGAAAGTACGGCAGTAACGCACCGACTATATAGGTTACGCTGCTAATAACCGATTAACTAACTTAATGATGTTCGGGCCGTTACAATGTCACTCCTTGGATAGAACAAGCTTAGGTCATCAGTTCCCTTCAAGTATTTCAAGATCCTCTTTACAGTCGTTAAGTGAGATTCCTTTGGAGCTGATTGAAACCTAGCACACAAACCAACACTAAAATCTATGTCTGGTCGACTAGCAGTTAGATACACCAAGGAACCAATCATTCCTCTATATTTCTTCTGATCCACTATTGTTCCTATGGAATCCTCATTTAGCCTGGCTGCGGTCCCCATAGGTGTATGATTGATCTTTGAATTTTCTAGACCAAACTTCTTAATTAATTCTTTAATATATTTTTGTTGATGAACAAAAATACATTTTTTGAGTTTGTTTGATTTGTAACCCAAGGAAGAAATTTAACTCACCCATCATGATCATTTCGAATTCATTACTCATTAGATATGCAAAGTAATTGCATAATGATTCGTTAGTAGCACCAAATATAATGTCATCAACATAGATCTGGACAATCAGTAAATCAGAATTTTTGGATTTTAGGAACAAAGTTTTGTCAACCCTTCCTCTTTTATAATCATTTTCAAGTAGGAACTTAGACTATCTTTCATACCAAGCTCTAGGAGCTTGCTTAAGTCCATACAAAGCATTGTCTAGTTTAAAAACATGATTTGGAAAATCAGGGTTTCCAAATCCAGGTGGTTGTTCCACGTAGACGTCTTCATTTAAGTAACCATTTAAGAAGGCACACTTGACGTCCATTTGGTATAACCTAAAACCCATGAAAGCAGCAAAGGCAATTAAAATTAGAATAGCTTCTAACCTTGCAACAGGTGTGAAAGTCTGCTCATAGTCAATACCTTCCTGTTGATTGTAGCCTTTTACCACTAAACGAGCTTTGTTCTTTACTATAGTTCCGTACTCATCTAGTTTGTTTCTAAATACCCATTTAAGTCATATCACTTTATGACCTTTGGAGTGTGGTTCTAAGTGCCATACCTTGTTCCTTTCAAACTGATTTAGCTCATCTTGCATGGCCACTATCCAATCCGAGTCAGTTAGGGCTTCTTCATGATTCTTCGGTTCCATCATTGATTGGAAGGCTTGGAACGCACAAAAGTTCCTTAACAGAGCCATTGTTTGAGTTCCTCTGGATATGTCGCCAATGATCAACTCCACATGGTGAGATTTTTTATGTTTCCATGGCTTTGGTTGAAATTCCTGAATTGGAACAGTCGTTTCTTATGTTGTTTTTCAGATTTTGTCCTTCTCCTGTTTGGGCACCTGTGATATAAACATCATTCTGATTTGCTGTGTTTGGTTCTTCTTCATTTGGAACTTGTGTTTGATCAGTTGGCTTCTCCTTGATATTGTGTTCCTCATCTTCTAGGTCGGTTTAGTCACTTGAGTATCCTAGTATCTCAAAATTTTCTTCCTGTTCATTTGGAGTAACTTGGTTAGTTTCATCAAACACAATGTGAACACTTTCTTCTACACACATAGTTCTCTTATTATATACACGATAAGCTTTTCTATTTGTTTCATAGCCTAAGAGTATTGCTTCATCACTTCTAGCGTCGAATTTTCCTAGATTATCTTTTTCATTGTTATGAACAAAGCATTTACATCCGAAAGTTCTTAAATAAGTAATATTAGGACGTTTTCCGAAAAACAATTCATAAGGAGTCTTGTTGATTATAGGTTTGATCATGGCTCTATTGATGATGTAGCACGCCGTATTCACTATTTCAGCCCAACAGTTCTTTAGGAGTCTACTAGCTATTAGCATGGTTCTTGCCATGTCTTCTAGTGTTCGAATTTTTCTTTCTACCACACCGTTTTGTTGTGGTGTTCTTGGGCTGAAAAGTTGTGATCCAAACCTTGTCCCCTGCATTGCTCATCAAACTTGTCATTTTTAAATTCTCTACCATGGTCAGATCTTAGATGCAGTAATTTATGTCCACTTAGGTTTTGAGTTCTCTTAGCAAAGATTAGGAACTCATTGAAAGTTTCATCTTTGCTAGAGAGGAACAATACCCAAGTGAATCTTAAAAAGTCATCTACAATAACAAGAACATACCTTTTTCCACTTCTACTTTGAATTCTCATTGGCCCACATAAATCCATGTGTATGAGTTCCAATGGTTTGGTAGTGCTTACTATGGTTTTGGATTCAAAAGAGGATCGGACTTGCTTGCCTTTCACACATGCTTCACAAACTTGATCTAGTTGGAACTTTAACGAAGGTACAAGCTCCTTGGATCTAAGTATGTCAAGTAGTGAAAAGCTAGCATGTCCTAGACGTTTGTGCCATAGTAGAGAATCGTCCTCAATCACACTAAGACATGTTAGATTGTCTTTAGGAACAAGATCAAGATCTTCTACATAGGTATTGCCTTTTCTTGTTCCTTCCAAAATAACATTCTTTATGTCATTGTTGATGATTAAGCACTTATTGCTACTAAACTTGACTAAATTACCTTTGTCACAGAATTGAGAGATGCTCAACAGATTGTGTTTCAGTCCTTCTACCAGACATACATTATCAATGGATTGTGTTGGTGATTTTCCTACTTTTTCAATAGCCACAATGTTACCTTTCTTGTTATCACCAAATGTCACACATCCACCTTCGAAGGCTGTGAGTGAGAGAAATCTTGTTTTGTCTCCAGTCATGTGCTTGGAACAACCGCTGTCTAGATACCATGTGTTGTTCCCTCTCACTCTACCCTGCAAAATCAATCACTGATTAGACTTAGGAACCCAATGCTGTTTGGGTTCCTGTTTTTCAGAAACAGAACATTTTTTTTCCATTCAAGTTTACTATTCTCAATATTCTTTTCGGCAAACTTAAGTCTTAAGGAACAATTTTTCCATTGATGTCCAATTTTACAACAAAACATTCAAAACCTATCACTAGGAAGATTTACTCTCTTGGTTTTTCCTTTTTCTTTTTGCTCAAATCCAAGTCCATCAGTTCTTTTTGTTTGAGGGTTTGTTATCCATTTTGGAACATCTAATGGATTCCTTTTGTTCCTAAAACCGTCAAGTTCCTTTATCAGATTTTTGTTCTTTTCAGTTAAGGCATCTACTTCCTTCTTTATTTCTTCAATCTCAGTTCTAAAACTTTTAGACGGACCAGACCTTATGTCAAAGGAACTAACTTTAGGAACAATGTCTTTTATTTGGCTTTTGGCTTAGCTTCAAATTTAGTAGGTAGTTTTCATTTTTGACTTTATCATAATTTCATATTTCTTTCAAATAAGTCAAAGAAGCGATTTTCCGTTTTGATTCGAATATTCTTCAGCCAATCTGTATGTTCCTTATTCACTTTTAGAGCATATTCAGTTTGTTTCTCTTAGTGCATTCATCTTTACAATCTTTAACAGCATCAACTAATAAATCATAGAGTTTTTCTTTTGTCATAGATGTTAAGCGAGTTTTAATAAAATTAAGACTTGCCTCAAGTGTTTCAATCTCATCATCAGTTACATCTCCATTAATAGCCATCAAACATATGTTGGCTAGTTCTTCAGAATTTTGGTCATGCTCTTCTTCTTCAGAATCAGAATCTCCCCATGCAGTTATCATGGCTCTCTTCAAGTCGGTTTTTTAGAACAGATTCTTGAATTCTTTATTCCTTTCTTTGCTGCGTTCCTTTCCTTTGTCCTTGTCTTTCTCCAGTTCCCATTAAGGACATTCCTTGATGAAGTGATCTAAACTGCCACATTTATGACAACCAATTTTGTTAGTAAATTTTCGATTCTTAGTTTTATAGTCTCCATTTTTCATGTTCCTGAACATCTTTTTGAAACGTCGAACCAAAAGTGCAGATTCGTTATCTTTTGTATATGTTTCATCATCTTCATCAACTTATAGGGCTATGTACTTTTGCCTAGATGGTTCTCCATTTTCTGAATCTAGGTGCAATTCATGTGTCATCAAGGAACTAGCAAGTTGTTCCAAATTGAACTTGGTGAAGTCCTTGGTTTCCTAGCAAAACAGTAACTTTGGCTATCCATCTATCTTTGAGTATACTAATAAGAACTTTACGTACCTGTTCTTCAGATGTGATAACTTTTCCGAGAGAAGCTAGCTCATTAACTATATTAGTGAATCTAGTAAACATTTCTTGAATAGTTTCCTGTGGTTTCATTTGGAACAATTCATATTGATTCATTAGAAGATGAATTTTGGATATTTTTACGTCACTTGTTCCTTCATGTGTGACTTCTAAAAGATCCCATATTGCTTTGTCGTTTGCACCCCATGACATGATTGTGCTCATAAGGTCCAAGACCACAATGTAACAATTTTACAACATGAGCATTCATTTAAACTGTAATACCCCTCATGATTGCTTTAAAGGGATTTAGCAGGCTACTCATTCCAACAAGATGCATCTTTCTTTTAAGGAGCTCATTTCCTTAGTTACTCTACAGTTAAACGTGCTTGGCTGGGAGTAGTCCAGGGATGGGTGACCTCCTGGGAAGTTTCTCGGGGTGCGCATGAGTGAGGACAAAATGCGCCGAAAGAACTTGTGTTGGTTATTGAGGACAGTTGTTGGTCTGGATGCGCATTGGTGACAATAGACTCGACTCCGAAAGAGTCGGGGTGTTACAAATGGTATCAGAGCAACCTTACGACCGCGTGCTGATCGTGTGGATAATTAATCCAAGGTTATTCGCCTAACGGGGGAGGATTGTGGGGGCTCTATCACCAGCCGCGTGTCGAATATGTTATTACTTTCCAGGCTGGGCGACCCACAGGTCGTTGTGGCCGAATATGTGGAGTCCTCAGGCGCAACGAGGGCGTTGTTGTCCTCAAGTGGGGGTGTATGTAATACTCCTCATGATTGCTTTGAAGGGATTTAGCAGGCTACTCATTCCAACAAGATGCATCTTTCTTTTAGGGAGCTGATTTCCTTAGTTACTCCACAGTTAAGCGTGCTAGGCTGGGAGTAGTCCATGGATGGGTGACCTCCTGGGAAGTTACTCGTAGTGCGCATGGCAATTGCAACGGTTTAATGCAAAGGCTGACCCTAAAGCAATGGTTTATTGCAACGGTTCACCTTAATGCAACGGTTTAATGCAACGACATATGCTTGTGTAACGGTGTATTGCGACGGTTGACCTTAATGCAATGGTTTATTACAACGGTTCACCTTAATGCAACGGTTTAATGCAACGACATATGCTAGTGTAACGGTGTATTGCAACGGTTATACTAAGTCGTTGCATTAGACTGTCTTTCTTTAAATCTATTGCAACACTTTATGAATAACAGTTGCAATAGTGGTGTAATTCAAATATGTAAGCGTGCTGCCCTTTTATTTCCCCAAATATTTTAAAATCTTAAAACATTCACTCTCACAAGCACACCTCAAAATCCTCTTCCGTCAGCCCAATTTCCTATATCTTCTTCATCTGATAATTGGGTTTCTAGGTTACTTCTTCCCCTTTTCTTTTGACTGGAAAATAAGAACCCAACAAAATTCGAAGATGTGACGAAATTTGGAAGATTTGGCAATGACGCTATGTGAATAAACTATATAGCTATTCTATGAAGATTTGGGGTGTGAATTGGTCGGAAATTAGTTGCAACTATTGCCATTTCAGCGTCGGACTTCTTTTCGTCGACGGGATTTCGTCGAGATTTCTTGTCCTCTAATTCCATTAAGTTTCCAGAACCCGAGTTTTTAGCTTCAATTTCTTATTATTTTTTGTTTGTTTTGGTTTGTTCCAATGTAAAAGCTTAGAAATTTATAATTTCTTGTCATTGAATCATATAATTGGCTTAATTTAGCTAATTGATTTAGTGAAATTATTGCGTTTTTAATAGCAAGGTAGTATGACCAAGCCCCCCTTATCTCCCCCCCTTCAAGGATAGGAAATAAGAAAAGAAAAGAAAAGCATGATTGATGAAGGCATGAAGCATTTGTTGAACTTTGAAGCTAGTTATGGTTCTTTAGTTACTTTAAAAATTTATCGTTCGTGTCGAGCGATTATGGTTTTCACTAATATAATTAAGGGTTTTTTGTTAGAAAAGGACCTAATAAAATACAAGTTTTGCAGGGAAGGACCTAATAATTTTTTTTTTCTAAAAGGACCTATTAAAATACTTCCGATTGTTAATAGGAACTAGTTTATGAATTTCAGGCCAAAAAACTCTAAATTTTTTTCAGAAATTGAAGGAAAATGTCTGCGAAATCATCTTCAAGCAATAAAATTCCAATCAAATGTAGTTGTGGTGTCCCAATTGCAAAAAGTCAACGTCGGAATATGGTAATTTTGGCCTGAAATTCATAAACTGGTTCCTGTTAACAATTGAAAGTATTTTAATAGGTCCTTTTAGACAAAAAAAATTTTATTAGGTCCTTCCCTACAAAACTTGTATTTTATTAAGTCCTTTCTGACAAAAAACCCTATAATTAATTTTGTGAAATTTACTTCTTTTGGTTGAATCTCCAAATTTCAAGCATCTAAATTTATGTTTATATTCTAGAATCAGTTAGCAATAGGTGGAATACTCCACAACAATAAGAACTTAATATTGATCCAGACATTCAGGCATTGGCGGGGGTTAGGTCAGTAGGGATATTAAACTGGGAAATTGAAGTAGTTTATTATTGTATATGTATTCTCATGGGCTTATATGTTTTGCATGTTAGATGATCCACCGTTGCTCCCATCTGGTCAATGATTTTGGGCAAAGTGGTTGAATATTTATTTCAAAATTTTCCAGCAGTACTCTAATTACGAGCTTCCCCTTCAGTATCTACATAACACTTAGTCTATTAGAGCAACTCTAATGGTGCTTGAAGAGGGACTTGCTAGCAAATTTCAGAAATATTAAGCCACTTGCCCAACCGTTGGAGTGAGTCGCTGAAAACAATTTGGCTAATGAACTTTGCTCTACAAAGCCAAATTCGCCAAGCCAATTATGTGGACCCAATGTTGTTGGAGGATGAAAAAATATATAGGGCGTGGCTTTCACTGTCAAATGTTGTAGCAAATGGGTCTCACGCACAAGCTATTGAAAGGAAACATAAAAGTGTGGTTGGGCCCACATGCTACATCTTTAATTTTTCCCACCAATGGTTATATTTCAAGTAATTGAATGAATTTGGCTTAACCATTGTGGGGGTTTTAGCTTAAAGTGAAGTTAGCTAGAGAAATCTAGGTGGCAACTTAAGCAAATTTCCATTTTGCTCAACCATTGGAGTTGCTCTTACAATGCTTGTAGTCGTAAATGAGCATATCAATTTCCAAGGTGCTGATCTCTTCTGGCTTTCCTCTTTTTTAACATTTGAGAGCATATATGAGGCATGTATATTTCATCTTTAGTTGGACAACAAGTTCCTCCATCACATTCTTTCACTCCTCGAACACATCAAGCAGCTTGGCATTAATTCAACTACTCAATGTCACCCACTTTGAAATTCAGCCAACTATATAATGAAGGGGAAATAGAAAATGAATCTGATATGCTCTTATAATGTCACTAAAAATAGTTCCATCTAATTTAGTATAAACTACTCTCTAAAAATGTTATTATATTCCAAGCTATGTCTTTCTTTTAAATAAGTAATGTGATAGTCTTTAGGTCTAGGCGTAATATATGAATCTGACTTCTCGTAATTTTTATGGGGTGAATCCTCAATTTTTCATAGATCATAAATCTCATACATGGGTGAATTCTCAATTTCTCACATTAGTTCATAAATATTTTGTTTACAATGAATATGATACTCTCTAGGTGCAAGTATAGTAGATGTCTATGAACATAAAAGTACTACTACTATCATAGAGCAAGAAACGAGCTACACAAGTACGACAATTAATAGGTATGAAGAAGAAAACAGAGATCAAACATCATAAATCATACTTGTATAAGAGATGAAGTATATATTACATATCAGTTTTAGAGTTCCATGGACATGGTCCTTCCCCACTGTACAAGGCTTGTAAATGGCGTGGCTAACACAATTCTCCAAAGTTATATACTTTAAGTGTAAGCTAGACAGTCACAGATAGCATATATTCACAGAGAACTTACCTACAATAAACAAACTTTTCCTTTCTCGTCTGCAGCCTCTGTAGGTGTAATGAGTTGTTCTTTGGGAACTCACTTATATACATGTGCTTTGGGTTTGCTTCACCTTATAATGTCATAAATGGTTGAAGGCAAAGGTGAATGATTTATGTGTAGAGGCTATAAAAGCCCTTTAACTGGATTAACTGATGTGTTCATAGAAAGTTGGAAAACCCACTACAATATCTGCTCAATGGAATTTGTAACAACTTGCTAGCGGTGACAAATATTGGCATGTGACATTTAGATTTTACGGATCTATTTAGGATCCTTAATTAGTTAACTATTAATCAAGAGAGAAATATGCAAGGACTTTGATTATTCCAAGGTTTGCTATCAAATATGATAATGAATATGTTTGATGAGAAGATTATAGATCATAGAATGGATTGAGAACAATAATACTTTGATAGATTTGGTGAACATGTATGATAATGAATATGTTTGATGAGAAGATTATAGGTCATAGAATGGATTGAGAACAATAATACTTTGATAGATTTGCCGCAATTCTTTTTCTGGAAGTGCCTAACTGCTGCCTACTCATGGTTTATATAGTAAGTTTATAGCATGGTTGTATCTTTCCCAAGCATGTATATATATATATATTAGTTACTCATAGTATCCTACAATAAGTAAGATGTTATGATTTGTAATAGTTTTGGTGGTAATAGCTTTTGTATGATTCCATAGGTACATGAAGAAGAGCAAAATGAGTTACATGAAGAACAATTACAATCGATCACATGAATGACAAGTTTTTGGTGGCGGATCTAGTTTAGAAGTGCAACATAGTTTTGTAATTAATTAGGCAACTAGTGATCTGATCTTATTTTTTGGTGATTATATTTTAGGGCGGAAGTAAATATTGGTGGTGAATCAAACTCTTTTCGGGTTTGTTATATATATTACTATTAAGTACTTTTGTAAATTGTCGAACGATTGGGCTTTTTTCACCATATACCCCTGACAATATTTTTTTTGCACCATATACCCTTTCGAGTTTCCAAATTCACCATATACCCTCGACGTTTTAAAAAATGGATCAACCTACCCTTATGACTAACGGAAGTCTAACACCGTTAGTCATTAACCCCTAATCCCCCCTCTAACCTTAATTAGCTAACCTAAACTAAACCTAACTCTCACCCTAACCCCTAATCTAATACCCTAACCCTAATCCTAACCCTAACCCTAACCACCCACCCACCACCCCTCCCCCCCCCCCCTTCCCCCACCCCCCATCCCCCCACCACCCCCACAGCCCCCCCCCCTTCCCCCACCCCCCGCAGCCCCATCCCGCATCCCCCACCCCCCGCAGCCCCCTCCTCCGCACCCCCTCCCCCACAACCCCGCAAACCCCCTCCTATAATACTCCGTATTTTTGGGAGTTATTCTTTAATAAATAAGAAATATAAAGAATAAAGTTGAAAGTATTTTAATATTATTTACAGAAAAAAAATATAGTTTGGGTAAGCCTACAATTATTATTTTAACATTACAACCTACTTTTGTACCTAATTATATTATAATTCGGTTTTGGTTTTATTTTTTCTAATAAATAAAATAGAAATAAGAATTTATTTTGGAAAACAAATCCTAGGGAACATATGTTTCACATGGGTATAAAAGAAAAAAAAGGAAACAAAACCCTATTGAAGTGTAATCAGCTGTTTTTTTTACTCCCCAAAAGCCTTCTCTCTCCTCTTTTCTTTCTTCCTCCTGCGTCACTTTCTTTTCTTCTCCCTACTGCGTTACTTTTTCGCTCCTTCCCCTGCGTCAGGAGGCTTCCACTCGCCGGTTCATGTCCGCCGGTGGTGCGAGTCTGCCGGAGGTTTGCACCTGCTGTCGGAGGTCGTGCGAGGCGTCGAGTGGTGTTGTGCGAGTCGTGGGTCGTGCAAGGCGTCGAGGGTGTGTGCGAGTGATGTGGGTCGTGCGTCGAGGCGGTGGGTGCTTCGTGGCTGGGTTCGCTCGAGTGGTGGTTCGAGTGTGCTTGTGTCCCGCAAGTCAGCCGACCAGTCGGAGGTTCGAGTGGTGGCCGGCGCCGCCGTGGTCGCCGGTGTTCTTCGGGTGGTCATTCTCTCTCTTTTCTTCTTTAAATTAAATTATAAAATTTGGTTTTGTTATTCCACGAGTGGAAAAATAAGGAAGGGCTGCGGTCAAAACAGCCCTAAGGGCTGCGTTTTTGACCAGCAGCCCTTTCCATAGCAGCCCTTCAATAGAAAAGAAGGGTTGCGGTTCAGGCCAAAAACGCAACCCTTCTTAGCTCGAAGGGCTGTGTTTTCGGCTTAAACCGCAGCCCTTCCTTAAGTGAAGGGTTGCGGTTTTAAGGCGAAAACCCTTCTTTAAGTGAAGGGTCGGTTTAGGCTTAAAACCGCAGCCTTCAAATTCCTATTTTTTTTTTTAAAAAAAATAAATCCGCCCGCATGCCCCGCCCACCCCACCCGCCACCCCTAGCCCCCCCGGCCCCCGCACGTCCCCGCCCACCCCACCCACCCCCCCCAGCGCCCCCCGCCCCCCCGCCCTACCCCCCCACCCCACCCACCCCTACACTCCCCCGGTCCACCCCACCCCCCCCCCACCCCCCACCCCCCCACCCCTGCACTCTGATAGGTTGTCGTACACCTGTCAAAAATAATTCCTGCAAACCTTCTAAAAATGTAGTAGGGTCGAATCCACAGAGAGATGGTCGTTTTAATCTAGCTTCTAAGGTATAGAGAAACTAAACAAAATCAGGAATATTGAAATAAAGTTCTAAACTAATCAAACTACGAAAATCAAACTAAAAAGGATCTAGGGCAATGGTTTACCATGTTTATAACTATAATCTATCAAAATGTCATCAATGGTTCAATGAATCAGATATCTAGAGCACGTGTTAATCCTACGGTCGGGCCTTAACGCTCTCAAATCAACATATGCTAGTACGGTCGCTCAACATAATCAGATTTGCTAATTGTAGGCAAGCCTCTAAAGAGTACTATCTCTCGATCTATGACTCGATATTAGCAATATTTAATCAGACAATTGATCAGATTGCAAGATTAATAATATAAACACTAATCAATTAGAAATAACAATGACTAATGAAACCATCAATAAACATCCATCAAGAATTATAGCATATAAACATGGATTCCCAAACCCTAGAAATAAAATTACTCAATCATGAAATAAAGAATAAAAACTACATCTAGAAAGAGAAAGGAAAACATAATTAAAAGAAATCAATGAAAGAGAGAGAATGAAATAATAAAACTAATGAATTAAAGAAGAACATGAAAAACTAGGGTTTAAACTAAAGAGAGAGAAAAGAAGAAAACTAAACTAAAAACGCAGAAAAATAATAATCTAATCGAAAATACTAAAAGCCTATTTATACTTTTTACAAAATCGGCTAAAAAAACAAATAAACTCGTCTCGAGAAACCGCTCGGTCGACCGGGCGAAATCCGCCCGGTCGGGCGACGGTGATTGAGGAACTACGACAGAACAGCAAATCCGCCCGGTCAGCCGGCGCGCCCGGCGCGCGCAAGCGATTTTGGCTCCTTTCACGCCCGGTTGACCGGGCTAACATGCCTTGCATCCTGTGAAAATTTCATTTCGCCCGGTCGGGCGAAACCGCCCGGTCTACCGGGCGGGAAAACTGCGATTTTGCGTCAACTTACGAAGGCTGTATCTCTCAAACCAGGTGTCCGTTTGGGACGTGTGACCTATCGTTGGAAAGCCCTTCAAGTCTAGTTTCTAACCCAACTGGAATATTTTGATGCTAACAAGCACATCAAAAGTTATGATCAAAAGAGTAGACATGACTCTTTTTTCACATTTCTTCTAATGATTTTCCGCTTCGTTTTCGCTCAAACTCGTACTATGACATATCCATACGATCCTTATGCATCGTAGCTTCTTTACAAGTGCTCATAATTCTCAAGCTTAGCTAAATATACTCCAAATACGTTCTCATTACCTGAAATTCATCAAAAACAAGAAAACATACCGAATAGGAGTAGAATAACATAACTTAAGAATATGATGCAATAATGAACCTAAATATGAATCTAAATGCTCTAAAATGCAACCTAAATGCACCCAAAAACTAAATATAAATATGTCATATCACACTCCCCCCTGCCAGCCCTGCACGCCCAACCCCAGCCCCCCCACGCCCACCCCCGCACTCCTCCCCAGCCCCGCCCCCACACCCACCCCACCCACCCCCCCCCGCCCCCACCCCACCCCACCCCCACCCCTTAGCCCATCCCCGCCCCGCCCCCGCCCCCACCCCATCCCCCGCACTCCCCCACCCCGCCCCCCACACCCATCCCACCCCCGCACTCCCCCCACCCCCACCCCAACCCCCCGCACTCCCCCCAAGCCCCGCCCACCCCCACCCCCCGCACTCCCCCACCCCCAGCCCACCCCCCCGCACTCCCCTCCCAAGCCCCCGCCCCCCCCCCCCACCCCACCCCCACCCCCTTCACTCCCCGCACCCCCACCCCACCCCACCCTCTACCCGGCCCCTCCACCCATTGCTGCCAGCCACCCCAAAGACCCAACCAGCCTCATAGCCCGGCCCGGCCCCCCACCATGGCGGCCCCCCCATCCCACCCCCCACCCAAAACCTCCCTTCGACACAAAAAAAAACGATCAAATTGCAATAATATATGACAAGTTTTTGAACGTAATAATTAACTTTAAATATGTATATTTAATAATGTAAAAAGTGTACATAGAATTGATACAAACTAGTAGATGTAGCTAATTATATCACGAATTCCACCAAAATGTATCATAAGCAATAATCACAAAGGTGGGACGCCAACTTATCCCGAACTTCATGTAATTCGTCTGTGGTGAAGGCCCTCAAACTTGGTGTGTTATTCATATAAACCTTGCAAAACAACCAAGGAATAAACACATAATATAAGAATTCAATCATTTACCGTAGTTAGTAGTTTCAAAAATGACATATACCTTCCCGAAATTCAATCAAAAACAAATGCAAGCCTAAAACTCTACACACTAGTTATATGATACCTCATATTATCATATTCAAAAAGAAAATGGAGTTAAATGACTCGAGAAACAGGAATTGGACGCGAAAAGGCAAAAATAGGCCTAAAATCACATTTATGTTCCCGATATACAACCAACAACAAATGCAAGCCTAAGAATCTACACAATAGTTACATTATACCTCATATTATCATGTTCAAAATGAAATTGGGGTTAAATGACGCGATAAGTACGAATTGGACGCGAAAAGGCAAAAATAGGCCTAAAATGCCCTATTCGTTCCCAAAATTCAACCTACAACAATTGCAAGCCTAAAAATCTACACAATAGTTACATTATGCCTCATATTATCATGTTCAAAATGAATTTGGGGTTAAATGACTCGATAAATACGATTTGGAAGCGTAAAAGGCAAAAATAGGCCTAAAAATGACATTTTCGTTCCCAAAAATATGCATGTGCTACTTTGGTTTCTAAACCAATTAATACCTATTACCAATCGATCTAATATAAACTAACATATACTAATAAGTTACATACCTTTTGAAGATCATCGACGTTAGTGCAATGATTGACGATATCGAACATGTACCTCAGCACGTAATAGCCACATGCAAGTCCATCATCTTGTTGCGGACACTAAATGTTCACCAAAGGATGCATCCAATGACATTCATGTTAGATGTGTATTATGTGGCTAAAAGTGTTTCTATATAAGGACAAATAAATTAGTCATGTTACCTCGACTGATATCCAAACAGGAGCTTTTGGTGCTCGAAGTCCTGTTGCACTAATATGCATCATCACACTACATCAATACTTTATTATAAGATTAGATGTACTAACTGTTTATATATATAAAGATGATGAATAATGTGTAATATTAATAAGTGCGCATATATTGAGTTTCGATTAGGCTGCCTATTTAACAATGATTTGATTAGTAAGGACTGTGGTGGTTGTCGACGCAAAGAATCAATGTGGTAGACTTCGTTACGTGACAAACATATCGCAAGCAGTGTCCAATGAGCCCTACAACAAGAAAATATAGTTATTATTAATCGTAGAACAATTAATAGGTCAATTTAATTATCGAATAATAAAAGTAAAGCGAGTTTAACAAGCATACTTTTCAATATAAGGAACAAGAATGATCTGATGATATCCAAAACGAGATGATGCTTTGAAACTCATATCGAGATACTCTTTCACTTCGGCTTTGTTTTGTAAGCAATTGTCATCTCGTATTATGTTTGGAAATAACCAACCAAACATTGACTCATCACTAGATGTTGCAATCAATTCATTGTATAATAACCTGAGAAATCATATTGATTAAAAGAAAACTTACTTATTATGGAAGTTGAATTGAAAACTACTTAAGGCATATGTGTATGTATATTTAAATTATATACTTATGTATTACCTCATGAATGTTTGTATCATGGAAACATTCAACTCTACCCCACATAAGAATTCTTTAATATCGACCTTAGAAATGAATGTCGATGACTCCTCAAAGTAGTGGAATTGTTGCTCCCCCAAAGGAACCTCAATTGTACTATGATCGGGTAAATCGCTAGCGCACTCATGTGTAATATCACTACCCTTCTTGAACGCAGCAAAAGTCGGTAAACCCATTTGCTCCCAAATGGCGTTGAAGTTATGTGTCATCTCCTCTCTGAGCTCCTCCCGAATTGCAGCTTTCATAGCCTCCACATCTACTGACGCTGCCGAATTCACACTACTTGCACTCGATTTTGTCGTTGTAGTGTATTGATCACCTTATACCTTTCTCAAACCGAGGCGGACACCTCCTACGCCCCTCACGCGTCCACTGTGGTCCTTTCCTAAAGTTTCGTGCAATGCATCAATGTGTCCTTTAGGAGTGAACTCACCAGTTGCCTCTTTTTCCTTCAAGCCAATCTACATAAGGATAAGAGAGAAATGCTCGTGAGCGCACAACTTATATTATATATACCTTATATAACCATATAATCTGTACTTACAATGGCGTTGGCTATCTGTTGTGTTCCGGGATCAGGCAAGACTCTTTTTCCCTTTGCATCAACCCCATGCATCGAACACCACCAATCGAGGACTCTATCTGGTTGTCGAGGTTGTGCAACTGTCGTCGTTGAGCTAGTCCCCGTTGCCGTTGTCGACCCTATTGTGGGCTAATGGCTGAACATCCACTTTTCTCTCGCCTCATTGTACGAATGAGCACCCAAATGATGATAATACTTCCTAGCTTTTGCACTCGCGTTACTTTTCTCACAACTTGCCTAAAACACACAATTATAAACAAAGGTTAGGTACGGTGTTATACAATTATACTGGATCTAAGTGTATTAAATCTTAATAAAATATTCTTACAATAGCTTGTGGGGTTGTTTTTTTGGCAACAAATGATTCCCACTCTTCAGGTTTGATAGTTTTCCATATCTGAAATGGTAATTTGGATGGTCCAGATGATGTTTCCGGTGAAGCCTCAGGACCGGCTTGTGTTTCTCCGCCGTATATGTTCTTCTTCTTTGTACCTACTACTTTCCTCCGCTTAGTGATCCACCCAGACACTAACTTAGCCTTGAAATCTCTGAATCTCTGGGCAACCGTGGATAGAAATACATTCTTCTTGGCTTCATCATCTTCGATATTGAATTGATTCTACAAAAAACGCAGTTCACAAATTAGTTTTCGTAAATGTTGTAATATATATGCTATAAGTAATATTACACATATATTTAACTAAATAATTAAGAAACTAAACGTTATTGTACGTGAAGCTTACCATAGTATCTTCCCATAGACACCGCTTCAACCCCTCGGGCACCTCTTTCCATGAGTGCAGAATGGAGAGTTTATGCATGCAAATGCCAACTTGCATGCCATACTTTTGACGCCACTTTCCACAAGGTTGACCCATATTATCGTACTCCAAAGTCATATTTGTATGTTTCCCTAGTGACTTTGTAGGTCCCCTTCCTTTTCTCTTTTTCGTCGCCAATGACTTCCTAGGCATTTGTGCATTTATTTCTTCACGGCGAGGTCGAGCCAATTTACCCCGTTCCTTTCTCGCATCGAAAGACTCATCCTCGGTAGTGTGTTCAGCACTCGTGCTGTTATCCGTATGCACCTCCGCCATCTCCCTGAAATTGTACAAATATATGCATTAATATAAAAAATATTAAAATTCACATTGCCACTAAGGGGGGGGGAGT
Source organism: Beta corolliflora (assembly GCA_947648045.1). Classification (NCBI taxonomy): domain Eukaryota; kingdom Viridiplantae; phylum Streptophyta; class Magnoliopsida; order Caryophyllales; family Amaranthaceae; genus Beta; species Beta corolliflora. The sequence continues at coordinate 992,017 of CANSZD010000248.1, read as the reverse complement.
GTGTCAAGGGGGGGGTCCGTGGTGCGGGGGAGGGCGGCCGTGGGGGGGAGGGGCAAAGGTGGGGGTGTTTGTGCGGGGAGGGTTTAGGCCGGGCGAGTGTGGGGAGGGGGTTTACGTGTGCAAGGGGGGCGGGGGGCAAGCGGTGGGGGGGGGAGGAGGGTTCTATGCGGGGCGGAGTGGGAGGGAGGGCGCAGCGGTGGGGGGGGGGGGAGGGTATGCGGGGGAGGGGAGGGGGAGGGGCAGCGGTGGGGGGGGGGAGGGGTTCTATGCGGTGGCAGCGGGAGGGAGGGGAGGGGGGCATCGGTGGGGGGAGAGGGGAGGGGTGTGCGGGGGGAGGGGGTCTCGTGTGCAAGGGGGCAAGGGGCGGCGGTGGGGGGTGAGGGGAGGGGCGGGGATGTGAGGAGGGGGTCTCGTGTGTAGGGGCGTAGTGGGGAGGGTTCTAGTGCGGGGGCAGCGGTGGGGGAGGGTCACCGCAGGGGCAGCGGTGGGGGTGAGGGGGGGGGGCGCAGTGGGGAGGGGGAGGGGCGGGGCGGGGTGTGGGGAGGGGGTCTAGTGCGGGGGGGGGAGGGCCGGCGGTGGGGGGAGGGGAGGGTTGTGCGGGGGAGGGAAGGGTGTGCAGGGGAGGGAAGGGTGTGCGGGGAGGGGAGGGGTGTGGGGGGGAGGGAGGGGTTGTGCGGGGAGGGGGGCATGTGCAGGGGCTTGGGAGGGCTGGCAGCAGTGGGTGATTTGGAAGCGAAAAGGCAAAACTAGTTCTAAAATGACCTTTTCGTTCCTAAAATGAAACCAACAACAAATGCAAGCCTAAAACTCTACACAATAGTTACATTATACCTCATATAATCATGTTCAAAAAGAATTTGGGGTTAAATAATTCGATTAGTACGAATCGGACGCGAATCGACCAAAATCTACACAATAGTTACAAATTGGAGAAATTACACAGACCTGAGTTTATGTCTCATGATTTATTGACCTTCCACCGTTTCTTAGGATCCTCAAGTACATGTATCCCTTCCGTGTGATCTACACGCATATAGTTCTTCGACATATTCACATCATCTTCCACACTATTTTCAGGATAGGTAAAAGGGGGGAGGTCCTCAAATGCATCATATTCTTCCTCATTATCAACATCACCAATACCGAGGATACTCCTTTTACCAGGTACAACAATTGACCACTTATTATCAGCAGGATCAGTTACACAAAATACTTGCTTAACTTGTGATGCAATTACAAATGGCTCCTCAGTTTCACGTAGACGACTAAGGTCAACAAGAGTGAATCCGCAAGGATCATCTTTTCTTACGCAACGTCAATTATCGTCAACCCACTTGCAACACAAGAGGCAAATATTAAAAGTACAGTAGTCCAGCTCCCATATTTCTTGTATTCGCCCATAATAATTGCAGCATGTACAAGCGACTTATCCTTCGAGCTTGCGTATTGTGTAGCTGACGCCACAAGTGAAACACCACTATTTTGTTGCGATGTTGACTTCAGATCTTGACGTTCAGTCCAAAACGTATACCCATTAATATCATAACCCTCATAAGAGCGTACAGCTTCACGAGGACCAAATGCTAACCACTTGACTGTTTCAGGAACACTTTCATCCAAATCATTCACTACTCGTTTATGAAACCAATCAATGAAAGTCTTGTTATGCATTTGCGTCAATGCCCTAACTCCTTTTCCAGGATTGCTAACACGTAATTCCTCCATATGTTCATTTAAATAAGGATGGACAGCTGCTACGTGATGCAATACAAATAAGTGAGCTTGTTTACGCTTTTCTACGGAAGGTGTGATCAATTTTGAACCAATTGTACCCTTGCCCTCAAGTCTGCCCTCGTGTCGGGATGTCGGAAGTCCAACAGGATCAACACTAGCAAAATACTCAGCCACAAAATTACTGATCTCTTCACCCACAATCCCTTGAATTATACTACCTTCTGGTTGTGCAGGATTCCGAACTTTATCCTTCAAAGTGCCCATATATCTCTCAAAAGGATAGCACCACCTCAAAAACACTGGACCACACAACTTAATTTCTCGAACTAGATGGACAATGAGATGGACCATAATGTCAAAGAATGCGGGGGGGGGACATCTCAAATTTGCATAGAGTTTCAACTACTCTGGCCTGCAAGGCATCGAGGGTCGACGGTTCTAGGACTTTGCTACATATTGTATGGAAAAATGAACAAAGTTCTGTAATGGTGTGCCTCACATGCTTTGGAAGTACCCCACGAATTGCAATCGGTAAGAATACTTGCATCATGACATGACAATCGTGAGATTTCATACTCGATAACTTCAACTCACCATTTAAGGTAACAAATCGCTTCATATTCGATGAGTAGCCAGTTGGGACCTTAATGCCATACAATGACTCGCAAAAAATCTGTTTCTCTGCACGCGACATCGTGTAGCAAGCTGGTGGCAAATAATTCTTCTCCGAATCCTCCACCTTCTTTTTACTTTTCTGAGTTTCATCATCAACCCTTTCCTCCACTACTTTCTTCTTCCTTCCGTCCCTTTTCTGAGCCCACAACTCTGGTCGAAGCCCCTGTTTTTCCAAGTAAAGTCGTGACGCCTTAACATCTTTTGTCTTGCCCGGAATATTCATAAGTGTCACAAGAATAGCTTCACAAACATTCTTCTCTATGTGCATGACATCCAAACAATGTCTGACCTTTAGATCTTTCCAATATGGGAGTTTCCAAAAAATGGACTCCTTTTTCCATAATCCTGTAGGTCGATCAACCTCACTAGCAGGTTTACCAAAGATTGTTTCAATGCCCTTCACCTGATTATAAACTTCAATACCAGTTAATGGTCTATGAGTAACTTCTTCTTCAACCGTCCCATCGAATGCCTTCTTCTTAAACCGATAGGGATGGTCGCGTCTGAGGAGCCTTCGTGTGCGCATATACACATGTTTGCAGCCCTTAAGGTGTGTAGATTTCATGTCATCTACACAAATCGGGCAGGGTTGTTTTCCTCTAGTCTTATACCCAGATAAGTTCCCATAAGCTGGATAATCGTTCATAGTACAAAAAAGCATGGCACGCAGAGTGAACATCTCATTAGCATACGCATCAAATACTAACACTCCTTTATTCCACATCTTCTGTAAATCTTCAACAAGCGGCTGGAGGTATACATCAATGTCATTTCCAGGTTGTTTGGGCCCCGATATAAGAAGCGACAGCATCATGTACTTGCGTTTCATGCACAACCAAGGAGGCAAGTTATAAACCACTAAAACTACTGGCCATGTACTATGCTGCGAACTGAGATTGCCAAAAGGGTTCATGCCATCCGTACATAATCCAAGCCTCAGATTCCTATCCTCATTACCAAATGCCTTATGCAGCCTGTTGATACTTTTCCACTCAGGCGAATCAGCCGGATGCTTGAGCAGACCGTCTTTCTTCCTACGATCTGCATGCCACCTCAAATTCTTCGCATCTCCTTTAATTGAGAACATGCGCTTAAATCTAGGTATTATGGGTAGATACCACAACACCTTAGCTGGTGGTCCTTCACTACCTCCAGCTCCTTCACGCTTGTATCTCGACAATCCACAACGTGGACACTCATGTAAATGCTCATACTCATTACGATAAAGCACACAATCGTTAGGACAAGCATGTATCCGCTCGCACTCTAAACCGAAAGGACACATCAGTTTCTTCGCATAATAGTACGACTTTGGCAGTTCATTTCCATCAGGGAGCATATCAGCTAAAACTTCCAACAATGATGTGAAACTAGAGTCCGTCCAATCAGCTTTCGACTTAATGTTGAACAGTGTTATCACCGCGGAAAGTTTGGTGTACTTTGTACAACGTGGATACAACGGCTTTTCAGCAGCCTCAGACATAGACTCAGAAATACGAGGTCGTTTACACGACTGATCTTCAACCTCGTGTATCATCTCGTCTACCCGATCCCTATCATCATCTGCAAACTCATCATCCCAATTCTCATCCCCGAACTCATCATCCCAATTCTCTAAATCCTTCTTTTCTTCACATACATCGTTCATTACTCTAGAGCTTCCTATATACTTCCCCTGCTCACCATGCCAAATCCATACGTGGTATTGAGGCCTAAACCCACGGTGAAAGACATGCTCCCTAACCACATGTATACTACTAACCTTGCTCACATTTCTACAATCGAAACAAGGACAATAAAAGTCGACTGCTCCAGAGGATGTTTGATATTGTAATGCAGTTGTACAGAATTCCGAGACCCCTTTCACAAACTCAATCGATTCACGACTACCATACATCCAAGTACGATCCATCTCATTCAAGAAGACCTCTAATAATTAAACACAACCATTCATTATAATGCATCAATCATTATTTAAGTACATACAATCACATATTCAAATCACACACGTATAGAGCAAGCTAAGATAGTGACATCTTCAATTGTATGCATGCAGCCGAAGGTCCTTATCACTCCAACCTAACCCATCCTTGGACGTCTAATCTCACTAATGAATATATGCCAACTTTTCAATTCTAAGGAAAATCCGGCAGCATTTCCCTACAGTTCTCCAAGTACACAATGTAGATAATTGCTTATCTACATATGTACCCAGAGAACAATGTAGAGAAACGATAAGCCAAGAATTTCCTCAGAATTGAAAAGAAGACACACATTCACCACCTAAGTGAGATCAAACGTTCAAGAACAGTCCCAAACCGGGGACTATTCAAGACTTACTCCTAATGAGTAAGTCTTGAACGGGTATCTAGGCATATGATGACGATTCAAACAACTTGTAGATTTCATAGCTAAATTACATTGCGTTTTCATACAATCTCATATCAAGAAATATACATACACTACACAAACCCTCCGAAATTCCCATCAGCTGGTACGAATTGGACACGAAAAGCGAAAATAGGCCTAAAATGACCCGAGAATCAGGTCACATGGCAATGGAATGCCCATCAGCTGGTAGCGGCGGAGTTGAAACTGTTATAAATGTGGAGAGCACCAGATGGGCTTTTGATTGCCATGTGACCTGACTCTCCACATTTACAACAGCCCCACCACCACCGCCACTAATGCCCCCCACTGCACTCCCTCTTTGCCATGTAGGCGTAAAATGACCTTTAATTTTCGTTTCCGAAATTCAACCAACAACAGATGGAAGCCTAAAAATCTACACAATAGTTGCATTATACCTAAGCCCTCCCCCACCCCCTACCCAGCATCCCCAGCCCTCCCCCACCCCGTGCCAGCCCTCCCCCACCCATTGCGCCCTCCCCCACCCCCGCCCGCCTCCCCAACCCTCCCCCACCCCCGCCACCCCACCCACACCCCCCGCCCAAAGATCCACAACCCTCCCCACCCCCGCCCAAAGATCCCCAGCCCTCCCCCACCCCCCGCCAGCCCTCCCCCACCCATTGCCAGCCCTCCCCCACCTCGTGTCCAACCTCCCCAACCCCCTCCCCCCCCCCTCGTCGCCCTCCCCCACCCCCCCAAAGATCCACAACCTTCCCCACCCCTTGCCAGCCCCTCCCCCACCACCCGCCCAAAGACCCCCACCCCTACCCACCCTCCCCCAGCCCCCCCCACCCCCCTACAATCACTGCTTTCAGCTAATATAAGCACATTTTACAACAATAAAATTGAAGTTGATTTCAAAATCCAATGAAATTAAACAAAAATTAGAGAAATGTAAAAGAGGAGAAAGAGTGAGAGGGGATTTACCGAAAGAGAGTGAGAGAAGGGATGCTCCACAAACAATGCAGTAGTGGAGGAGAGAAGAGAAGAAGGAGCGCAAGGTGGTGCGCAAGGTGGTGCAACTGCGTGGTGGTGGCGTCAATGCAGTGGAGGGCAGGGCACTGGTGGTGGTGTCAATGCAGTTGGTGCGTCGTCGTGGCAGTGCGCGCTGGTGGTGCGTGAAATGCGTGGAGGTGGCGCACTGGTGGTGGGTCAATGTGGTGGCGGAGAAAGGGTTTCGTGCTGGTGGTGCAGAAGTTCGCTCGTGAATTTGGCTAAGGGAGGGAAATTGAAATGGGGGTACTGTATGTATGCGCGCAAAATTAATATAAAAAAAAATGAAAGTGAAGGGCTGCGTTTTTTTAAAAACCGCAGCCCTTCGTTTATGAAGGGCTGCGTTTTTTTAAAAACCGCAGCCCTTCATACAGTACGAAGGGCTGCGATTTCTTATTAACCACACAAGAAGGGCTGCGTTTTTAAAAAAAACGCAGCCCTTCCATTTTCCTTTTTTCCCCTAGTGTCTTATGTATCTTTGATTAAGTTTTGTAATTATAAATAAAGTATAGAATAAGTAAAAGAAATCAGATTTATAATTATGTTTTATTTCTTATGATATTTTTATTTCTTAATTTTGATTTTTATAATACTTATATATAGTTGTTGAAGTTTTGTTATTATGAACAAGTATAATGTAAGTTAACAAAAATCAGATTTACATCTTATTATTAGTTCCTAAATATGCTAGTTCAATAAAGTTTATGTAAAGAAAGTTTAAAGCAACAAGATTGGTTATTTTTAATATTCAAAACATCATATTTTACATAGTTAGATAAGCTGATTTTTATTTTAATAATATCAAGGACTTAGCACTAGAATACTTTTATTATTCGATTAGGTCCCAATTTCATAAGTGAAACGTTTTAAGTAGTCAGCGAAGATTCTCCGTTACAAGGTACGTACGCGTACTAGTTCAATTAGATATGTTAGTATCATGTTTAGGTTATGAATTCTTTCATTGGAACCTAGAATCATGATAGGGAACAATTGTATGGTTATGATTGATGAGATTGTTTGGTAACATGAAATCGATTGGAAATGTGTATGCATTTCCTTGTTGTATGACTTGTGAGTTGGAATGAATTATTATTGGTATGCGTAATTCTATCGTATCACAAGCATGAAATGAGAATTGGATTGGAATCCTATGATGTATTGTTGTAGCAAGGATGTTACAAGAGGTTGCCCTAAACTAAATAATTAAGCAATGTACCTAAGAAGGAAAATTAAATTATTATATGAATGAATATTACTAAGAAGGATTTTGGAGATAAACTTGTAGTTGGAATCCCTACAAGTAATGAACAATGGGGGAGTGTGGGACTTGTTCTACACTCCTACGCATGCCTACTGTGACGATAGTAGTGTCCTTATAAATTTTGATAACTCAAGTAGGCGGAAGGTTCCGTACGATCTTGGGGGTATGCATACTAAGGTGATGGATGTGGAATGGAACGAAACCGTATTTACATTCCATCTAATAGACTAAGTTGTCTATTAATGATTAAGTAGCCCGTATGATTATAGAAAGATGACGGTGCCCGTTCGATGCCAAATAAATTGTAAAAACGGAATTTAATGTTTTCGCAGTGTCATGTTTAGGAATTGTTATTACTCTTCTGTTTATGTTTAGTGTACTATATAACTACTTAAGTACGTACTCAGCATAGCTGATTGTTTGTTATTTATGATGTTTGTTGACCTGTGATGAACCATTGATATTTCAATGGGGAGCAGATTAGGTATGCTGGTGATGCTGCATGAGTTCGTGCATACGAGGGATACTTTTGATTATAAACTTTTAAAGTGTTTTGGTTGAACATTCTAGAGATTGTTTATGATTTACTTAGTTAATGGTTTTAAATAAAAAGGGATCAATAGTGATTCCCGAGTTGTAGTTAAGTTAATATTTTATTTCCGCTGCAATTTAGTTTTCATAATAAAGAGTAAGTTAGTGTTTTAAATTCAATAAGCCTTGCGTTTCACCGCGGCGGTAACACTCCCAAAGTCGATGCAACGTAGTTTAGACGTGTATGGATTTTGGGGGTGTTACAAAACTGGTATCAGAGCCCAAAGTTCCTATTTTTAAAATATTTGAAATGATTTTTAAAAATGGGTAGTATGGGATAAGAGCATATAATTTACTTTTGCGTGCATTAAATCATAGGAATGATTTTATTTGTAATCCCTTTTCTTGTCTTACTTGTCTATATGTTATTAGGAAGTATGCAACTACTGTGGAATGAATCAGTTGTTCTGATTATATGAAATGTTGTGTTGGTTGCTTGATTTAATTTGTGAAAGGTTCTTTGAAATCTTCGAAGGCGAATAGATTAGGAGGATGTACAAGGATAGGTACATAGATAGTGGTATTTTTAGGAGCACTAAGTTAATTTCGAATTGGTATAGTTGTTCTAAAGATGTTTCAAAAGGTATTGAACTAAAACCTCATTTCGAATATTTCAGGACAGAACCTTTGAATTGTTGAAAATATTTTGAACTTGTTTAAGGAACTCTAAAATTGAAAATAACCGTTTTACCTCTTATATATGTATATATATAATGTATACTTAAAAACCTTTACTTTTCTAGAACTCATACTATTTTATTTTTTTAATCCACATATGGTTTACGACATAGGTTCTAAGGAATATCTGATGAAACACCGAATAGCGGAAGATTGGGACATCTGGGTCTATTAGATGAAAGCTGATATGGAATATAGGACCTTACAGAGAGATACTAGACTAAGGACTGAAATGGAGAAAATATACTTTATGCTGCAGTACGTCCCTAAGGAGGAACCCTACCTTTTCGTACACTGTAGATATGGGGATATATGGGCAGAAAATGGAGATTGTGAAAATGAGTGGAGAATTCGTGAGAAAAGAAGTTGGGAGCCCTCTACCTCATCACCTCCAGTTAGAGGAACCTATCATGTGGGGGGAGAGCTCGGGAACTAATGTGAATTCTGAGAACCCTAGAGTTAAAACTGAGCCACAAACGTCACCTAGAGCTGCAAAAAGAGCAAGGTACCAAACTTTTGAGGATGAGTTCATACCCGAGGACTACCATATAGCATCAAACCTTAGAACTGTTACCTATATTTCCGATGATTAAGGGAATAATAGGACATTCATCGCAGTAATTGGGGAAGATCATGTTGAACCTATACTTTACTTAGAAAATGAGGAAGAGGGAGATCCCAATGAAAATGAGTCTGCTGAAGGAGATCCGATTGAGGGAAATGACCACGAAGAAGAAGAAGAAGAAAAACCCATAGAAGAGGAAGAACCCATGGAGGAAGATGAACCTATAGAGGATGACGAGCCTTTTGAGGACGAAGCTGACATGGAAGAAGGAATAGAAAATCCTAACTCAGATGACGAAGCTCACCATTATAGTCCCTAGTTTCTTTTGAAAATATAATTAGGATTAGAATATTATTTTATTTGTTTATTCCAGTTTTAATAAGGCTTGCATGCCAAGTAGCAAATTAGCATTCTTTTATTCCTTTATTTATTCATATTATGTTTTCCTTGGAAACTATAAATTTTCCCTTTTCAATAATAATACAATATTTTCATTCTTTTATTGTTTGATGTAACGTCTTATTTGAGATGTTTATATTGCAAGTCAATAGAGACTTAATGATTATTCGCAATAAAAACGTGTTGTATGAACGTGCAAATGTGTAATAGTTAAGTGAATAAACGACTAGGTGTATGTCACTGAGACAATCGTTGTGTCATTTTTCAGCGCAGCATGGTTCGTCAGCACGGCACGCCTGATACCTCCCTGAATGTCGAACAATCGATTCGTGACTTAGTGCAGATCACAGCTAACCTAGCCCAAGGACATAACCGGGATGGGGACTTGTCTGAAAAGGTTGCCCGTAGAAACCCACCAGTACTGAATGGGAAAGGGGGGCCAGAAGAATTGGAAAACTGGGTTGGGGAGTTTAACAAGATTTTCTTTACCCTCACCTGTCCAGATGACAAGACTGTGCCTTTAGCAAGCTATTACCTACAGGGGGGATGCCCACTTTTGGTGGACCCAAGCTAAAGACAACCTCCTCAAACAACCTGACTTCGGGTGGGAAACCTTAGCTTCAAGAAAGCTCTGATGGATAAGTATTACCCACCTTACCTCAAAAAGCAGAAAGCCCAAGAGTTTATGATGCTAGAGCAAGGGAACTTGTCTGTTGAGGAATATTACCGCAAGTTAATATAACTGATGAGATTTGCTCCTGAAATTGCCCCTACTGAGGAAGCTAAGGCCTCACGTTTTGAATTAGGGCTCACCCTTGACCTGCAAGGGAGACTGGGGGGAGATACTTTCACCTCGCTGGACCATGTTTTTGGCAAAGCTGCCCACTTATATGCAATAAGGAAAAGATAGGAAGGAGGTAAACAAGGTGAGAAACGAAAGGAGAATCCAAACCCCGAGGTTCAGAGATTTGAAAAGAAACACCATGGGAACCAGAACAACCAGAACTCCCAAAGAAACTTCGATAAGGGACCCAACAACGATAACAATAACCGCAACAATAACACCAACAACCGCAGACCTGAGCATGTGTACAGGTGTAAGAAGTGCCCATACAACCATCCTGGGAAGGATTGCGAGGGTAATAAGGTGGAGTGTCGTGAATGTGGGAAAATGGGGCATAGAGAGTACGAGTGCTATTCGAAGAATAAGGTTAACCCCAATGGTCAGAAGAAAGGGAACTATGGAGACAAGCCTATGAATGGGAATGGGAATGGTGGAAATGCATTCAATGGGTCAGGGAACTCTAATTACTCCAAACCACCAACCAATGCAAATAATCAGGCACCAAATGGGAACCATGTGACCAACAATAATGATAATAAGGGCAAAGGGAAGTTGTATATGATGACGGCTAGCGAAGAGGAAGCTCGTAGAGATGTTCTCACGGGTACTTTCTCTATCAACTCAATTCCTGTTAAAGTGTTGTTCGATTCTGGAGCATCTTTTTCTTTTATTGCCCATACAACTGTTAGAACTCTAGCACTGGTTGAGTTCGAGTCAATTTCTATGCCTATAGTTATTCCATATGGGGATACTGTTAATTGCTATAAGAAATTCCTAAATGTCTCACTGAGAATAGGGGAGGGCTTTTTTCCTTCCGATCTAATAGAGTTTCACTTATCGAACCTAGACGTCATTTTGTGGATGGACTGGCTTGGGAAGTACAAGGCTAAGATAGATTGTGATGCACAGAAGGTGGAACTAAGAGACTCTGCAGGGAAAAGGGTGTCATATAGGAGAATACCTCGAGAATCAGGGATTAAAGTAATCAATGCCTTGCAACCTAAGAGTTATATAGACAAAGGATGGCCTCTATTTATGTGTTCCGTGAAAAGGGTTGAGGATGATCCATTGAGACCTGAGGATGTGCCTATAGTCAGAGAATTCCAAGATGGTTTTCCTGAAGAAATACCTGGTATGCCGCCAAGGAGAGATGTAGAGTTCACTGTTGACCTAGTACCTGGAACTGGACCTATCTCAAAAGCCCCATACCGAATGGCTCCAGCAGAAATGAACGAGTTGAAGAACCAGTTGGAAGAACTACTAGAGAAGGGGTACATTAGACCTAGTATGTCACCATGGGGAGCCCCTGTCTTATTTGTGAAGAAGAAGGATGGTAGTTTGAGGTTGTGTATAGGCTACCGTGAGTTGAGCAATGTCACTGTGAAAAACAAATATCCATGACCTAGGATAGATGACTTGCTTGACCAACTTCAGGGTGCAGGGATTTTTCTCTAAAATAGACTTAAGGTCAGGCTACCATCAATTGAGGATTACTGACCAAGATATACCTAAAACTGCCTTTAGGACTAGGTATGGACATTATGAGTTTACCGTCATGCCTTTTGGGTTAACCAATGCACCTGCTGTTTTCATGGACCTCATGAATAGGATTTTTCGACCCTACCTCGATAAATTCGTAGTCGTATTCATAGACGATATATTGATCTATTCAAGGAGCAAGGAAGAACATGATGGGCATTTGAGGCTTATTTTACAGACAGTTAGGGAGAACCAACTGTATGCAAAGTTTTCTAAGTGTGAATTTTGGTTAACAAAAGTGTCATTTTTGGGTCATTTTGTCTCTAAAGAGAGTGTGTCAGTAGATCCTACAAAGATAAAAGCTGTAAGTGAATGGCCTACACCAAAGAATGTCACAGATATAAGGAGTTCCTTGGGTTTAGCCGGTTATTATAGGAGGTTTGTTAAGGACTTCTCGAAAATAGCAAAGCCCATGACTAACTTAATGAAGAAAGATTGCAAGTTTAACTGAAATGAGGACAGTGAGAAAGCCTTTCAAACACTCAAAGAGAGATTAACTTCAGCACCTGTCCTAACCTTACCTAACGGGAATGAGGGGTATGATGTCTATAGTGATGCGTCAAAGAATGGGTTTGGTTGTGTTCTTATGCATAATGGGAAAGTCATAACTTATGCATCCTGTCAACTGAAACCATATGAAGTTAATTACCCAGCACATGACCTAGAGTTGGCCTCAATTGTATTTGCCTTAAAAATCTGGAGACGTTACCTTTACGGGGTGACTTGTAGAATTTTCACCGATCACAAAATACCTCAAGGCAAAATCCAACCTCTAGACATTCCAACATGGAAGTGAGATTCAATATCCATGGATTTCGTCGTAGCCTTACCTAGGAGTCGGGGAGGCAATAACACAATATGGGTGATAGTGAACAGATCGACCAACACTGCGAGGTTCATACCCATGAAAGACACGTGGAGTATGGAAGCCCTAGCCAAAGCATACGTTAAACATGTCATTCGATTGCATGAAGTACCCTAAGCTCTTTCAAGGGGTAGGTGAGTTACGGGGACGTAACTTTTCTTTTAAGGGGGGGAAGAATGCGATAGAATTTCGCGCTTCTACCCTAAAGTTTAATAAAGTCTGTTAAGTCTGTTATTTATGTGTATTTATTGCTTATGTTACTTGCGAAAATTAGACAACGCTTGTGAAATATTGGGACTTAGAAGTGCAAAAAGATCGTCGTTAAGACTGGATACCTCAAAGTTTCGGGACGAAACTTCCTTTAAGGGGGAAGCCTGTAATACTCCGTATTTTTGGGAGTTATTCTTTTATAAATAAGAAATATAAAGAATAAAGTTGAAAGTATTTTAATATTATTTACAGAAAAAAAATATAGTTTGGGTAAGCCTACAATTATTATTTTAACATTACAACCTACTTTTGTACCTAATTATATTATAATTCGATTTTGGTTTTATTTTTTCTAATAAATAAAATAGAAATAAGAATTTATTTTGGAAAATAAATCCTAGGGAACATATGTTTCACATGGGTATAAAAGAAAAAAAAGGAAACAAAACCCTATTGAAGTGTAATCAGCTGTTTTTTTTTACTCCCCAAAAGCCTTTTCTCTCTCCTCTTTTCATTCTTCCTCCTGCGTCACTTTCTTTTTTCTTCTCCCTACTGCGCTACTCGTGACTTCCCCTGCGTCAGGAGGCTTCCACTCGCTGGTTCGTGTCTGCCGGTGGTGCGAGTCCGCCGGAGGTTCGCGCCTGCTGTCGGAGGTCGTGCGAGGCGTCGAGTAGTGTTGTGCGAGTCGTGGGTCATGCGAGGCGTCGAGGGTGTGTGCGAGTGCTGCAGGTCGTGCGTCGAGGCGGTGGGTGCTTCGTGGTTGGGTTCGCTCGAGTGGTGGTTCGAGTGTGCTTGTGTCGCGCAGGTCAGCCGACCAGTCGGAAGTTCAAGTAGTGGTCGGCGTCGCTGTGGTCGCCGGTGTTCTTCCGGTGGTCATTCTCTCTCTTTTCTTCTTTAAATTAAATTATAAAATCTGATTTTGTTATTCTTATGTATCTTTGATTAAGTTTTGTAATTATGAATAAAGTATAGAATAAGTAAAAGAAATCAGATTTATAATTATGTTTTAGTTCTTATGATATTTTTATTTCTTAATTCTGATTTTTATAATACTTATATATAGTTGTTTAAGTTTTGTTATTATGAACAAGTATAATGTAAGTTTTGTAATTATAAATAAAGTATAGAATAAGTAAAAGAAATCAGATTTATAATTATGTTTTAGTTCTTATGATATTTTTATTTCTTAATTCTGATTTTTATAATACTTATATATAGTTGTTTAAGTTTTGTTATTATGAACAAGTACAATGTAAGTTAACAAAAATCAGATTTACATCTTATTATTAGTTCCTAAATATGCTAGTTCAATAAAGTTTATGTAAAGAAAGTTTAAAGCAACAAGATTGGTTATTTTTAATATTCAAAACATCATATTTTACATAGTTAGATAAGCTGATTGATGAGATTGTTTGGTAACATGAAATCGATTGGAAATCTATATGTATTTCCTTGTTGTATGACTTGTGAGTTAGAATGAATTATTATTGGTATGCGTAATTCTATCGTATCACAAGCATGAAATGAGAATTGGATTGGAATCCTATGATGTATTGTTGTAGCAAGGATGTTACAAGAGGTTGCCTAAACTAAATAATTAAGCAATGTACCTAAGAAGGAAAATTAAATGATTATATGAATGAATATTACTAAGAAGGATTTTGGAGATAAACTTGTAGTTGGAATCCCTACAAGTAATGAACAATGGGGGGAGTGTGGGACTTGTTCTACACTCCTACGCATGCCTACTGTGACGATAGTAGTGTCCTTATAAATTTTGATAAGTCAAGTAGGCGGAAGGGTCCGTACGATCTTGGGGGTATGCATACTAAGGTGATGGATGTGGATCGGAACGAAACCGTATTTACATTACATCTAATAGACCAAGTTGTCTATTAATGATTAAGTAGCCCGTATGATTCTAGAAAGATGACGGTGCCCGTTCGATGTCAAATAAATTGTAAAAACGGAATTTAATGTCTTCGTAGTGTCATGTTTAGGAATTGTTATTACTCTTCTGTTTATGTTTAGTGTACTATATAACTGCTTAAGTACGTACTCAGCATAGCTGATTGTTTGTTATTTATGATGTTTGTTGACCTGTGATGAACCATTGATATTTCAATGGGGAGCAGATTAGGTATGCTGGTGATGCTGCATGAGTTCGCGCATACGGGGGATACTTTTGATTATAAACTTTTAAAGTGTTTTGGTTGAACATTCTAGAGATTGTTTATGATTTACTTAGTTAATGGTTTTAAATAAAAAAGGGTCAATAGTGATTCCCGAGTTGTAGTTAAGTTAACATTTTATTTCCGCTGCAATTTAGTTTTCATAATAAAGAGTAAGTTAGTGTTTTAAATTCAATAAGCCTTGCATTTTACTGCGGCGGTAACACTCCCAAAGTCGATGCAACGTAGTTTAGACGTGTATGGATTTTGGGGGGTGTTACACCTCCCCCCTCCCTTGCGAAAATCTGTGCGGCGGCAGCAGGGCCATGATGTTCGAACAGAACCCCTCCCTGCAACCTCCTTCGTGCCCGAAAAATCATCAATTTCGCGAGTTGCTGGGTGATGAACAAGTGGCCCATGTCTATCACCTTTGCGAGTTGTTAGGTGATGAACAAGCGGCGCAGAAAGTGAGCGAGTTTTTGGAATTACAGATGCGGGGAGGGGGAGGAGGTTACGGGGGGGGGGGAAGGGGGGAGGAGGGTTGCGGGGGGGGGAGGGATTCGGTAGGGGTGGGGGGAAGGGGGGAGGGAGGGCTTCGGTGGAGGTGGGGGAATGGGGGAGGGAGGGCTTCGGTGGTGGTGGGGGGAAGGGAAGGGGTGGGGTGGGGGGGAGGGGTGGTGGGTGGGTGGTTAGGGTTAGGGTATTAGATTAGGGGTTAGGGTTAGGGTTAGGGTTAGAGCTAGAGGGTGTTAGGGTTTAAGGTAGTTAATTAGGGTTAGAGGGGGGATTAGGGGTTAATGACTAACGGACGTTAACACCGTTAGTCATTAAGGGCAAGTGGATGTATTTTTTTAAAAGTCGGGGGTATATATGGTGAATTTGGAAACTCGAAAGGTTATATGGTGCAAAAAAAAAATTATCACGGGTATATGGTGAAAAAACCGTTGAATATATTTATAGGTCTTTTTAAAAATTTACAATTATAAATTAGAATTATTGAATTATTTTAACCTTCCATCAACATCAAATTAGCCCAGTCACATATATATTTCGAGTATAACATTGCATAAACATAATGCAACTTTTCTTGTGATCCTATAGAGGCATTGCACTAGAACCAAAAAATGTGTTGCATAAGATGTAATGCAACGGTTCATGTAAAGGTAAAGAGGCGTTGCATTGGACCTAAAAAAAGATGTTGCATTAGATCTATTGCAACGATTTATTGAAGTTGCAATAAGGCGTTGCATTAGGTACTGAAGCCCGTTGCTATAAATCTAATGCAACGGCAGCAACAGCAACGATCATGGGACTGTTGCAATAGCTCTATTGCAACGGTTTTTGGGTCTATTGCAATGGTTTTTGAGGGTTGCATTAGCTCATTTATGCAGTAGTGGCATGAGTGAGGATCAAATACACCGGAAGAACTTGTGTTGATTATTGAGGAAATTTGTTGGCCCTGGATGCGCATTGGTGACGATAGACTCGACTCCGGAAGAGTCGGGGTGTTACATAAACTTTAATGAAATCTTCTTTATCAAATTCAAACATAGGTTTGGGAACTACCTGATTTTTTGTCATTTATAGTTGTGACTTCAAAGTCTCCAACTTCAATGACTCTCCATACCTCATAATTCTCGGCTTTGATAAAGATTTCCATTCGGTTTTTCAAGTAGGTATAGAACTTACCATTAAACATCAGAGGCCTTTGAGTGGAGTACCCGTATTCTAGCTTTTCAGTTGAATTCATTGTTCCTAACCAGAATCTTACTCGTCGACGTTAACCACTTGTTTTAAGAGCACCAGCTCTTATACCAATTGTTATTTTAATGGGAACAATACAAGAGGAAGGTGAATTGTATCGTTGGGAACAATGAGCAATTTTTTGCAGAATTTCAAGAACAACGAGAAAACTAAAGTAAAGAGACAAAAGATTTAATGAGGAAAACCTTCCTAGACCTTATACGAAGTAAAAACCTCGACCCAAGGGATTTTAACCAGAACTCAACCACTAATAGGTCAACAACTCAGTACAACTTATTCCTCTAGAGTTTCTTCTCTCGTTCCACTAGGAACACTAATCCCACAACAGTCCCTCAACTGTTGTTACTCTTACTCTTAACTTACTCAAAGTCCTCTCTTTAATACAAAATTTCACTCAAAATCTCAACCCCAAACTCAATTACAATAGATGAATAAACACTATGTTAAACTCACAAGAAGACTAGGAACATTAACAAGTATGAGAATAGTTATTGGCACTGACACTAGAAAAACATTTGCTCTCTTAACATATGTGATCAGTGACACTTAGGAAAATATATTAATGAGTTATTTATAGATGAGTGAGTTTACATGAGTAAACCCAACTTATCACTAAGTAACTCATTTCTTATCTTTTCCAAGAATAAAGCAATTTCGTTTTTCAAATATCAAAATCAGACTTTATTTAAAATAACTTTTGTGATAAAATCGGTATTTAACCAACTCAAGTAATAAGAAACAAAATCCGGTCAAATAAATTAAGAATTAATTTCATAACAAATTACTTGAGATAAATCACAAAATTGATAAAGATAAGATTTTATTTAAACAAAAATAAAATCGGTTTTAACTAATTAAAATCATTAAATCTAAATAAAACCAAAAGATAAATATAATTAACTGATTTTATTCTAAGCATATTTATTTTCAGTGCCAAATATCTACTCCTATAATAACGTTGATTCCTTAGATTAGAAACTGCTCTATTCCTAATCTTAGGAACAACTCTTTATTTTTAGCTTGTTGCTTGTTCCTTACAGATGTTCCTAAGTTCTACTATAGACTTTGGGAACTCTACTTCCAATAGCTTCATCAGATCTTCTGAGGTCCAATGCTCCTTGAATCCTTCATTGACCTTGACAAACCTGTTTCATCATCATAAACACTTTGTAGAATATTAGTCCAATTAAGTTTGTCTTTGTTATATGTCATCTTCAAAACTTAGGGTCAACAAAAAGAAAAGATTAGCGGTTTAGAGAAGAATCTACAAGAGCATGATTCCTTTAACGATCTACATCATGAAAATTATATTGTTTGTAAAATAACAATTAAATTGGAATTGGCCCTCATGAATTATACCTTTGTCGCCTGTATCTTGCGTATGATCTGCAGAAAGAGCAATCTTGAAGCTTGAAATATGAGATTAATGGAGTTTGAGTGTTTGAAGTGTTTGAGAGAGTATTTGGAGTGATTTTTGTAGTTGGAAGCATAGGAAAAGTTCGTATGGAAGTGTGTTAAAAATCGAGCGAAAACGAGGTCTATTTATAGGCAAAACGGAAGAAACCAGATAAGTTTTGAGGATGCGCAGCGAGCAAAGTTGTTGCTTGACGCATCAGCGATGCGCGGCGTGCATCAGGATTGGCGGAACGCATCACGACACGCGGAGCGCTTCTACTTCTGCACTTCTGAATTTTGCTGACTGTCTTGATGTCGTGCATGTGTAACGTTGGCGCGCCAGACGTATCCGCAGATCTGACCGTATTTTGTTATATGTCCAATCTTTAAAAGATTATTTTTTTCCTCATTAAATATTATCTTTTGGATTATGAAACCAGTTACCTTAAGGAATAAAAATCTAATTTTCATAATGTCACTAGTGGAAAAAACCTTATCTGTCACTTGGTAACAGATTCGGTTTTAGAATACCGCATCCGAAAAGCAATGGAAAAATGGGAGGGAAATCTGGGCAAAAAATCTGATCCGGTCTTTTAGTGAACCGGATCAGATTATATAATCTGTTGCGGTTTTTAATAATCTGATCCGGTTCTTAGGACCGAATCAGATTTTTTGGTTTTTTTTCAGCCAAAAAAGCCCGTGTTTTTTCTTCCCTCCTTAATTCACCCGCATTCAATTCCCTCCACCCGCATTCAATTCATCCCTCCTTCAATTCAGCGAGTTCAAGTCTCCACACCTGAGGGTTCGACGACGCACCACCACACCTCACCGCCGCCACCACCCGAAGATTCCACCACCAGCTGGGCGCCCTAGGTTGCGCACCACTACTGCTGCCCTAGCTTGCGCACATCCACCTCGACTCCTCTGCGATTTTCGGCGCACCTCCACCTCGACTCCTCTGCGATTTTCGGCGCACCTCCACCTTCCTCCTCCTAAACAACTACATTCGTCCTCTACCCCACCCTAAACAACTACATTCCTCCTCCACCTCTTCCTAGGTAACTAAAAGTTCATAACTTTTATTTTATTCTCATATTTGAAACTTCAAGTTTATAATTCATTGTAGTTTTATGAATAATTGTTAGTGAAATTAGGTTGTATAATAGTTAAAGGGTTCAAAGTTGATTGATTTGAGTTAATTTGATTTTAGTTTAAGTAGTTAGTTTGATTTTTAGGTTAAAAAGCTAGGGCTTTGGTGGGGTTGTTGTTGTTGTGGTTGTTGTAGTCGTGGTTGTTATTTTTGTGGTTGTTGTTGTTGTGTTGTTGTTGTTGTTGTTGTTGTTGTTGTTGTTGTTGTTGTTGTTGTTGTTGTTGTTGTACTTAATTAGTTTAGTTTAGTTTAGTTTAGTTTAGTTTAGTTTAGTTTAGTTTTGTTTAGTTTAGTTTTGTTTTGATTAGTTTAGTTTAGTTTAATTTAGTTTAGTTTAGTTTGGTTTAGTTTGGTTTTGTTTAGTTTGGTTTGGTTTGGTTTGGTTTGGTTTAGTTTAGTTTAGTTTAGTTTAGTTTAGTTTAGTTTAGTTTAGTTTAGTTTAGTTTGGTTTGGTTTAGTTTAGTTTAGTTTAGTTTTGTTTTGTTTACTTTAGTTTAGTTTTGTTTAGTTTTGTTTGATTTGCTAATTTATACTAATGTTAACTTTCACTTTGTTGTTGATTGAAGCTAGCTAGTGACGGAGTGTTGAGTTCGATTTTCCTATTTACAACCTTGATATTGGTATGTTATCATTCATATTTAACTTTCTTTCATAGTAAATTGGTTTATATGTGAAAATATGTATAATTAGAAAATACAATTATCAATTTAGAAAACATTTATTAAAATCAATTATCAGGATTAATTAATATTTATTAAAAATACAATTAATTATCAGGTATAATTATTTGGACTTTTCGAAATGGGCTTTAGAAATACAATGAATTATCTCAAATAAATAATTGGGCTTTTAAAACTGGCTTGGAATAAATAAATAGACTTTAAGTTCTTAAAACAATTTTTGGCTTAGGTTGTTGGATTGTTGTTGTTCCTTTGGACTGAACCAATTACGACGAGGATATGTTTCATCATTGGGTGCTAGATAGGGAGACACGATTATGTGTCTACAAAGGCATTTCAGGGTCATTTAGAATGATCTAGACGAGGTCTCGTTATCAGTTTGTGGGCACAAACTATGGGCTTATACTAATAGATGTTTTAGGTTAAATTGATAGGTGTTTTTGGTTAAACTGATAGATGTTTGAGTTAAATTAATATTTTATAGGTTAAACTGATAGATGTCTAGGTTAAACTAATAGATGTCTAGCTTAAAATGATAGATGTATGGCTTAAACTGAGAAATGTCAAGTTTAAACTGATTCCCATCTCAGTCATGTCTTGGACTGAGACAGTCTCACACAAGATTTTTCGTAATAGTATAAATTTTCGTGATAACTAATCTTGTGACTGATTCGTGTTTCAAGTGTAATCGATTTATATCTAAGTTTAATTAACTAACTATAAGATGTTTAAATTAGGCAATTTCAATAAACATATCATTAGAAAAGATGCTTATGATGATTGTTTCATGTTTATTAGTGCTGGGGTTGATAAGAGGAATGTGAAAGTCTTGTTTAGGACGGGTTTGGCTCTAGTGAAATTTAGAAGTTTGGAGAATAGTTGTAACACTCCGCCCTTTTATAAACATAATTTAAACAAAATAGAACATTTAATTAAAGAAATGACGATAGCGGAGATATCGCCTGACGTAAATGTCACTCTAAATAAGGGTTAAATATAAACTAAAGAAAATAAAACCTAAATAAAATATCCCAAAATATCCATAAAGAGGCGAAACAACCTCAAAATTCAAAAGTAGAAAACCTAAAACAATTATTAATTAAATTGTCTGAATATCCTAATTAAAATCTCTCCCAATTCCCAAAACGATCGAATATAATCACACCTCAAAAATACCTGCAAAATATATCAACAAACATCCACAATCAGTGGGGAGTAACTAGCAGCTCTCCCAGAACAACTAGCATCAAGATAGCATTAGAAGATAAGCTTTAATCATATAGAATTAACACAACAAACATCACTAACATTTAATCATCACAAAAGGCTCCAACTACCAACTTACATGATGACATAAATTCTAATATGGATTCTATAAACAAAAAGGAGGACATCATCATACCAACAAACTCATAAATCATCACACGAGAATAAAGTAATATATAGAGAAAAAAGTTTATGAGAACAAGAGCAGAACGCTAGTGGATCGCAACCCACTTCCTAAGGTTTGTCAGATCGCAACCTCTAGACAGCCTATGGGCATACGTTCCCTACTGCCTGAATCTAAGAATGGCCAAACTCCCGATGCAGGGTAGTAAACGCAACACCCCCTGACCTCTCGAACGACAACAATTAACCTAGGTTTACCCCTAGATCGCAACCTAGGTGGTTGGCATGTTCTTCACCGGGGACTACATCTATCCCACCGGATTTCTTATATCTCAGAATAAAACGAATACCACAACAATTTCATCACAAAACTTTTCATCGTCAAATCAATATCAATAGGGACGTCTAATGGCCTTACACCAAAAATTCAACAGAAAAACTAGGATCGCAACCCTAAGTAGTTTTAAATTCCAAAACCATCACATTCCATCTTCTCATCAAAAGCAACATTATAAAACTCAAAATTTCTCAAAATCAACAACCATACTCACAACATTGGATCAACAAATTCACAACCATTCTATCAATTAAGTCATAAAAGAATAATCTTCTAACATTCCAAATCATAACAAGGAATAAACAACATTACAAACCTAACAATTTCCAAGCAATGTTATCCACCAACAATCTGTCCAAATTAAAATAAACGACATGAAAACATTCGAAAATGTAACGGAAATTACACGAAAATTCATGCAGCAAGCAGACAGACCAGCAGGTCTGCCTTGACCATGCGCGCGCCCAGCGCAGGAGCATGCGCTCCGCGCGAGAGCGTGCGCTTGGCACAGCTCTTGTGCGTCTAACGCACAGTCGCCGTGTCTGACGCATCTCGGTGCATCCGACGCTTCTAGATGAAAAATCCCAGATTAAATCTAATGTTTACAAAAACCGACTAATTCGCAAACGAGAACTAATCATGAATTCGACTAAACTTCAGCAACAATGAATTCATAAATTCCATTACCAACCATTCCAGCAACACAACTAATCATAAACAAAGATGTCAAACTTAATTCACAATAAAATCAATCATAGGGAAAATCATAAAATCATAAGAAATAACATGCTAATATAAACTAATCATAGGAAATTATTAACATCAATTCTAATAACAAGATAAATCATTTCTACTAACTAATAAGCAAGTAACAACAACAAAACAATACTCCACAACACAAGAAACACACGGCTCACACTTACACAATATAATCATCAAATTTCCAAGTTAAAAATATAAATCAAACAAGCCTAAATATAATTCTAACAATTAAATCTTTTCCCTAAAATTACCGTGATTTCTAGCATTCTAATATAACTACTAGTTACCTAGAACGTCGGGAAATAATGTAGCAAACAAAGACACTAGGTGTTTTCTTCTTCAATATTGAAAAATCTTATTTCGTTTTGTTCTGTTCCAATCAATATTCCCGGCGATAGAAATCTCAGATTTACAATCTCTCTGGTCAAAGTGAAGTTCCAGATGACCTCACCGTGCTGTCAAAATTTCAGAATGATCCAACGGTTAGATCTCCAGAGATGGTCATTTTCGTGAAGGTGTGACAGGAAAAACCGGGTTGAACTTTTCTCTTCTTTTTTCCTCTTCTCTTCCTCTCTTTGTAAATGGCGTGAGATGATGATGAAATGTTGCTAAATTTATCTGATTAAGAAATTATACTTTTGGGAGGTTTAAAAAGCTCAAAAGATGTGTTTAAGTAATTAGGAATAAAGGTACAATAAGTATAACAGTTACAAACTCAAGAGCCTCATAAATGAAACTCCAAACTCTTCATTCTCCCTTCTTTATGGCCGGCTTCCTCACTCCTCACACACGCTTATCACACGCCCCACACATAGGCTATGGCGCACCAACACTTCGTCACCCAAAATGGTCCAAAGCGAGTTAAAGTAACGACGTAGAAAAACCGCATCCTAAACGCGCAATAATAAAAATAAACATAATACTATCTAAACAAATAACATAAATTAAAGTTGTAAAATATAAACATTAAAATATAGTACACACATTTTCAAAACACGGTCCAAAATAATTTAAATAATAAATTATTTAATTTTAACGGAAAAATATTATTTGAAAGACAATTAAACGTGAAAACAACTATTACAACATAAACATAAACTATAAAATAATATAAACTATATTTAAATATAAAAACCAATAATATTACTTCAAAATAAGATATCAAGGTATTTTTATACGGCTTAAAATAAAAGGTCACGTGAAAATAATTTCATTAAATCATAAAAACAAATAAATAAATAACAAACAATAACAAAGACATTATAATAGATTTTAGAAGTATTAAAGTATAAGAATAAATTAACAACATCAAATTCATCAAATTGATAAAATGAGTTGATGGAATCACCCATTACAACTTTAAATATCAACTTAATAAGATTTAATATCAAAATGTATCTAATTTTATAGGAAAAATGCAAAAGAATAATCCCACATTTTGGCGGTCTTCTCATAATAATCCTCATTAACTTAATTTCAGAATAATCCTACCTTTATGCCCCATCTTCGCAAAATGAGTCTTTTTACCTCCAACCTGTTTAACATGTTAGATTTTTATTTTATTTTTTCTTTAATCTCTCCTCCCACCTCACAACCTTGTTTCATGGCAGCCCCTCCATCACCACCACTGGCACCTCATCACCACCCCGAAATCCTACCCCCTTCCACTAGACCAAAACCCCACCCCCACTAGACCAAAACCCCACCCCACCACCTCATCGCCCAATGCCCTTTTCTCTCTACTGCCTTATATAGCCTATATATCTTTCTCCTCCCCTTGCTAACAACATGGCCTACCAACCTAAATTCTCGCAGTTCCAACAATGTCAACCTCTGGGTAACATTAGTTTAGATACACACAGACGCCATCGAAGGTCCTCCATTTGCACAATCTTCCATGGGAGTGCTCCGAAGAAGAGCTTGTTGAGCTCTGTAAAGCTCTCGACAACACCCTGCCATCCCCTCCCCCACCCCCCTGCGCGGAAGAATGGAGGAGATGAAAGTGAAGCAGACTTGCGGTGGGTGGTTGCAGTTTTTGGTGGTGACTGGGTGATTTCACATGGGGTTGGGTGGATTTCGGGTGGTCGTGTTTTGGTGGGGGTGGGTAGTTGACTGGATTGAGGATAGGTAGGAGAGAAAAGGATGTTGTTGAAGGGTTAGGTGGAGCGTTGGGTGGGTTAATTGGGTGGTCTAGGTGGTGGAGTCAGTGGAGGGAGGGAATCGACGGCGGCTGGTCCGGTAGGGGGATGGGGGCTCCGGCAGGGGAGGGAAGGGGAAAGAAAAATGTTTTTTATAAATTCCTTTAATTTTTAAAAAAAATTAAAAAAAACCAATCACAAGGTGACACGTGGCAAGTCACCTTCCAATTTCACAAACTGATAAAAGGCTCATTTTGAGAAGATGGGGCATAAAGGTAGGATTATTTAGAAATTAATTTAATGAGGGATTATTATGAGAAGACCGCCAAAAGGTGGGATTATTCTTTTTCATTTTTCCAATTTTATAAATAGTATAAACTTATCAAATTGATAATAAAGTCAAGGAATCACCCATGATGACTCGTATCAATTCCAATAAGCTAAATAATGAAAATAAGTATAAATTTTGTAAGTATATAAAAAACTTATCAAATTGACATTCAAGTCAAGGAATCACCCTTTATGACCTATATCAACTCAAACAAGCCAAGTAGTTTAAAATGATAAAACTCATAATAAATATTTAATAAACACAATAATATTCAAATACTAAGTAATAACAAATTTTTATATAAGTATTTAAAGTACACCAAAAAATTATAAATAAAGTAATACGCGGATTTACTAAATGTAACTGGTTTTCACAAGAACCATTTAAAGGCAAGTCCTAGAAATAAAACTCCAAAATTAAATAGGAATAATTTAAATAATGAAAAAGAAAAGGGTAAATAACCATAAAGCTTTAAATAATAACAATAAAATTAATAAAACTTACCAGTTTAACTAGAAAGATTAGTTTACGAGAAAATACACTAGAAAACTCTACCGCGTTTTCTGGGGTATTACAATAGTTATGATGATTGCTGCAGATTTTACCTAATGAATCTTCATCAAACTCTTGATTCTCAGTGTCGTCACTACCATCTCTATGATTATTCTCATCATCACCTACTATAACGTCATCATCAATCGTAACTGGATCTTAAATCATAATCTCATTCTCAATCTTGACATTCGGCATATCAATCTTAAATGCCTTACTAGTGCCAACGATACTACTAAACGTTTCCTCATTATATTTTCCTTCATCAACATGCCATAACCAAATATAATACTCAACTTTAAATCCACATCGAATGATATGATCTATTATCGTAACACTTGTCCTCATATAGTAACATAATAACAAAAATAGACATCCAAAAGTAGTAGATAAACGATAGCGAAATATCGTCGAATGGATATGTCACTCTAAAGGTTAAAGAAACTACATTATTATAAAAGAGAATATCCAAATTCACAAGGAAACCCAAGCTTATCCAAAAGAGGTAGGGAAACCTCCTACAACCCCATTTGAACATAACATCAAAGTCTAACTCAACGTGACAATGCAATCCATAAAAAACATAGGTAAATTCAACCAAACTACTTAACACCTATGAGGCTAAAAGGCCTCCTTATTCCATCATAAAACTCATCTACTAAAACAAACACTACAAACTTCGATAGTCCTCCTATTCTCACTTCTTGTGCCCAACTAGTTATGAACTTGACTTTTAACTTCATCTGCAAAATTATATAAACAATATTAATCCACAATTAGTGGGGAGTAACTAGAAGTTCTCCCAGAACAACTAGAATCAAGATAGAATTAGAAATAAGCATTAATAATCAAGAAAGTCATCACAACAAATACACACAACACAATTCACTTAACAAATCATATGAAACTCTACACTTCTACTCATATGAAAACACAAATTCTAAGCATAAATTTCATAGATAAACAAAGAGTAATCATAAACCATTCTCATGATCACAGTTCTCCATGAAAAAAAATATAGTAGGATATAAAAGAGTTTATGAGAAAAAGAGCAGAACGCCAGTGGATCGCAACCCATTTCCTAAGGTTTGTCAGATCCCAACCTCCAGACAGCATATGGGCTTACGTTCCCTACCGCCTGTGTCTAAAAATGGCCAAACTCTCGATGTAGTATCGTACGCAGCTTAGTACCTCCTGACCTCTCGGACGACAACAATTAACCTAGGTAACACCCCTAGATCGCAACCTCGGTGGTTGGCATGTTCTTCACTGGGGACTACATCTATCCCATCGGATATCTTACATCTCAGACTGAAAGAAATAAATCAACTCAACTCAAAGTTTCTCCATCATCAAAAACCATATATCAATAGGGATGCCCAAACGAGCTTTAACCCATATCACCCGAAAAACTAGGATCGCAACCCTAAGTAATTCAATCCAATAGTAACATTTCATACTTCTCATCAATAACATGACAATAATATAATCTTCATGAACAAGCAAATCTAACAAAAACAAACTCAGCTATGATTCAACACATCCATAACTACATCATAAAATCATAACACAAACAAATATTATCAACTCTTATCACCACCATTAACGTCAAAACAAACGAGACATAAATAAACAACACAACTTAACAAATTCTACATCACAAATTAATTCATAAAATAACCGTAAATCATCCATCATAATTCATATAACCAAAACTTAATAAACTTCACCCAACCAATGTAGCGAACAAACTGACCAACATAATCTGCCTTGGCCGTGCGTGCGCTCGATGCAACGCTCGTGCGTCTAACGCACCAACATTGCGTCTGACGCATCTCCGGTGCGTCCGAGCAACTAGGCAAAACTTCCCAGCCAGTCCGAAACTCAAATAAATCCGAAATTTTACAAGATGAAAATCATACAATATAATACAAATTTCCAGCAGCATCAACAATAATATAACACATAAACATTATTTTCCACCAATACTAACATAAGGATTCAAATTAATAAAATCCCATGATAAACTATATTTGAAAAATTATAATAGGCACAAGGAAATAACATCCTAAACATAATCTAAGCTTAGTATAAGAAACTCTAAATATATATAAATATCATATAAACTAATTCAACAACAACACAAACAAAATTCCTCTTCTAAAACACATAGAAACACACAGCACCCACATATACTAATTCATTTTCATCAAAATTTCCAACTTCAACTAATAATATATAATCCTAAACTTTTCCAAAAAATTAAACCTTATCCTTAAAACTATCGCGATTTCTAACGTTCTAGGACCATTATTAGTTACCTGGAACGTCGGGTAGTGAGCAGAAATGTAACAAGGCTAGGCGTGCTCCTCGTGCGCGGGTATCGAGTCCTCCAAACCGCTTCCTAGAATCTCAAATGCAAAGGTTAAAGCTTTCAAAGAACGAAGCAAGAAGTGAACAAGTGTTTGATGAAGGATGACAAGTTTTTTTCCGCTTCTATTGTTCAAAAATGGCGTGTGATGATGATGAAAGGTTGCTGAATTTTTCTGGTTAATAAATCAGAGTTTTAGGGAGGTCTGGAAGCTCAAATGATGTGTTTAGGTGATCAGGAATAAAGGTACAATAAGTATAACGGTTACAAACCTAAGAGTCTCAACAATTGAAACCCCAAAACTCTTCATTCTCCCCCCTTATGGCAGGCTACTCCCACTCCCAAACACGTCTCACACACGCCCCACATATGGGTTAAGGCGGACTAAGCTTTCGTCACCAAAACGGTCCAAAGCGATAAAAACAACGATGCATAAATCGCGCGCCTAATTAACAACAAAATAAATAAACTAAATAATAACTTCCAAAATATCATAACTTAATTTATAATAATATAAACTAATTTTAAGAATTTTTAAAATAAATCCGCACGTCTAAAATAATATTTTTAAATAATTGAAGTACTAAAAGCACATGAAAAACTATTTAGGAGAAAATAGCGCGAAAAACTCGGAGCGAAAATACGGGGTGTTACAGTCTCCCCTCCTTGAGAAAGTTTCTTTCTCGGAACTTGAAATAACAAATGAAATACCTGGAACAAACAACTCCGGGTACTTGAGTTTCATGGACTCTTCGGTTTCCCATGTGGCTTCCTCGTACTTTTGGCTCCTCCAAAGAACCTTAACCAACGGGATCACCTTTCTTCTTAACGCACGACTCTGACGATCTAGAATGCGGACAGATCGCTCCTCAAAAGTCAACTTCGGTTTAACCTCTACCGACTCAACTGAAATCACATGTGAAGGATCACTACGGTACCCACGCAGCTGCGACACATGAAACACGTCATGAACCTTTGACAACTCAGGCGGCAACGCCAATCAATACGCGACTTCCCCAATTATCTCCAGATTCTCATAGGGACCCACATACTTCGGACTTAGCTTACCCTTCTGTCCGAACCGCATCACTCCCTTCATAGGAGACACCCTCATAAGCACCTTATCACCAACTTCATAAGATATAGGCTTCCGACGAAGATCAGTATAGGATTGCTACCTATCTTGAGCAGCTTTCAACTTAGCTCGAATAACCTTCACTTAATCGACAGTATCCTGAATAAACTCTGGCCCCAAAATCAAAGAGTCACTAATGTTGCTCCGACAAGTAGGACTGTGACACTTCCTCCCATATAGAGCCTCATATGGAGCCATCTGGATACTAGCTTGAGATTTATTATTATACGAAAATTCCACCAAGCTAAGACACTTGGCCCACGACTGCTGAAACTCTAAAGCACATGCATTTAGCATATCCTCCAAAGTCTGAATAGTTCTCTCAGTCTGGCCATCAGTAGCAGCATGGAAAAATGTGCTCAATTTCAATTTCGTTCCAAAAGCTTCTTGAAGAGTAGTCCAGAAATGAGATAAAAATCTCGGATCCTGATCAGGCACAATATCCTTAGGAACCCCATGCAGACGAATGAACTCATTCGCATATGCTTCAGCTAACTCCTCCATCGACCAGGCGTTCTTCATAGCAATGAACCTTGCCACCTTAATTAGTCAGACGATCCACTATAACCGTACAACATATTTCTCCAAAGCGTCTTATGTGTGGCTAGCCACAAGGAAAACAAAATGTGTGGTCGCGCTCGCGCTCGCGCCCGTGTATCAGCCGGTCAACTCATTTTGAAAAGGCCATTTCATCAGAATTGAGCTTTTGACCAGGCGTTGGAAAGCTATAGAGCCAAATTTTCATCTGCAACGTTAATCTTCTCAATATGTTGTGTTTGCCTTGTGCATAAAATCTTCCAAAATGTCTTGTGTTTGCCTCGATGAACCGTTTTATGCTTGGTGTGTGGGATGATAACCTTGGAGGCAACACCTAAAATATAAAACACAAAAGAGTGCATTACTAAGCTCTAAAAAGATAGCTAAAATGCTAATGAATTAAAGGGATTACTCTTATAATGAACCAATGGAGTTAATCGTATGAATAAATGTGGTTTCTCTGACGAACGAGGTTACTCTAAACAATAAAAGTGTGTTACTCTTATAAACAAATGGTGTTACTCCTATAACAAAAGGGGATACTAATTAGTTTACTCATATGAACAAATGAGTTTACTTGTATGAATAAATGGCGTTACTTTAGTGAACAATTGGGGTTACTCATATGGTCAAATAGGGTGGTGGTATGATTAAATGAGGTTACTCGTGTGAAAGAAATAGGTTTCTTTTATGATTGAATGGGTTACTAGTATGATTAAACAAGGTTATTCGTATAATTAAATTAGGTTACTCCAAAAAATAAATGGGGTTAATCATAGAATATTTTAAGGTTATGCATAACAATAAAAAGGGTGTTTTTCTTATAAACAAATGGAGTTGCTTTTATAAAAAAAATGAGAAACTAATCAATTTACTCTTATGAATTAATAGGGTTACTTGTATGAATAAATGCAATCAGTTTTGTAAACAATTGGGGTTACTCGTATGATAAAATGTGGGTACTGGTATGAATAAATCAGGTTTCTTTTATGGTTAAACGAGGTCACTCATATGATTAAATGAGGTTACTCATAGGATTAAATGAGGTTACTCCAAAAAATAAACGGGGTTAATCGTATAATATTCTTAAGGTGATGCGAGAATCTCTTTGTATATGCTTCACTGGTTACTCTTATAAGCAAATGAGGTTACTTTTACAACAAAAGGGGATACTAATCGATTATTCTTGTGAACGAATGAGGTTACTCATATGAATAAATGTGGTTCCTTTTGTGAACAATTGGGACTACTCGATTGTACGATTATATGGGGTCGTCGTATGATTATACGAGGTTACTCGTATGATAAAGTGAGGTTACTCCAAACAATAAATATGATTACTCGTATAATTATAATTTGTTCTTTTTATACTTCTCCACTTCAACAGAAATCGAAAAAGCTTAAATTTTGACAAACAAGAGATAAAAGTTATAAGAAAAAATTTACAATCAAAAGAAGTCAAATGTCGATTATCTTATTACTTCTTATTTTCTCTCTCTTCCTTTTTTTCCAAGGTACATGGATGGAAGCTAGTGGAATCCCTATATCAGGGAGAGACAACTAGGAATTAAGGTATGAAGAAAAAGAAAAAAACAAACAGATATAAACTAAACCCTAAAAAACTAGATCTATTTCCTTGAAGGAACAACTGTTAGGAATTTAGGATGTCAGCGGTGGCCAAGCCGTTGTCCGGACTAGTTAATGGTTACATCAGTAGCGACTCAGGCAACATCCACCGACAGCGAGAATTGCGGTGGCAGATGAAGACAAGGATGACGTCTACTAGTCGGCAGCAATCCACATTTGGGGGTAGATCTGGGGGACGGTGGAACCTTCAAAAAAGCGGTGGGAGGAGAAATCGTCATATATATCGATTACGATGACTCTTCGATGAAACGAAATTAGACCAAAGTCGCAGGGAAAACGAGGATGTGGAAGGTTTGTGTAGGAGGTGGCTTGGATTCGGGGGGGAGTAGCTAAGAGTGAGAGGTGGGAAAGTGTTGGGCAGTGGAGGGCTGAGAGAGATGGGCGGTGGATAGGGATGAGAGAGAGGCTGGGAAAAGAAGCAGTGATGGAGCTAGAGAATTCTAAAGAGAAGGGCTCTTCTCTAAAATTCTTTTTTTTCTCTCTCCACCTTCTTTTTTCTCTTCTCAACTTTATTACTACGAATCTCCTCCTTCAACTCTTCCCTCCTCTCTTTATACACCTTCCACAACGCTCTCTCTCTCTCATCCTCTACTCCAACAATGGGGTTTTCGACTCATCGTTAAATTTCAGCTTCGTTGTATTAGGTGCTTCGAATTCCTGCCAGCCATAGCTTGAAGTTCGCGCTTGTGTTTGCATGTTTTACGGCCAAATCCCTAAGCGAGGTGCTAGAAATCGATTGTGCTCGCCACTAATTTGGGGGGTGGGGATGGAGGAGAGAGAATTTGAAGAGAAAGGTGCTGCTAAACCCTGAAAATGGGTTGGCCACACGGATACTTATAGTTTTTGATTTTTTTTCTCTTCAATGAAGACAAAACACAGCGTTTTCGAACTCTAAAAAGCCAAAAAAAATATTAATTACCTTTGGTATACTGACGCGCTATCAGAGCTAGTAACATTCTGCCACTTGGTGGAATCTGACAGGAGAGAGAAACTTATATTTTTGCAAATATTACAATGACTACATTTTAAAACACACAAAAAAAATAAAATAAAAATAATTACTAATGGCTCTATTTTTCCAAACTCTACAAATAAAGACCCATTTTGTAATATTTTGGACAATTTTGTTCTCCCTCCTTATTAATCTTCTCTATTTTTTTCTTTTTTTCATATCAAATTCTTCCACTTTTATTTGTTAAAAAATTATCATAATTATGAAAAAAATTCAAATTAAAAATGCTCCGCAAAAAATAAATTTATCATATTAATATTTAACATCAATTACTATTATTTTATGATATTAAGTCATAAATTCGATCTGATCAAGTTCAACTCCTCCCAAAAAATGCTTGGGCTTGAGCAGAATTTTTCGGACCCGATTTTCAGGCACGGCCCATCCTAACCTGATTTTAATATTTTTGGGACGGATTTGGACGGTCTAAAACTGAATTTTTAGTTTAAAAGCTGGACCGACCCGATTTTAGCCTGAAAAGCCCACTATATTTGACCTGAAATAGTGATTTTTGGGCACGAAAAATCGTTCGAAGTTTGTCTTGGCCTGGTCCGACATGGTGAGCTGATTTATTCAGTGTGGCATGGCTAGAACCCGACCCGACCGGTCATTTGATCATCTCGTTAAAAATACATGTATATAATGAGTGGATGATGATTGAGAAAATGTGGTTGAGTAAGGTAGAAGAGTATAGAGAGAAGGGGATGATCTTTTTTTTCTATTCATTTTTAAGGAGAATTATGGAAAAAAGATTGTAAAGATGATTTTGATGGAGAGAGAAACTTAGAGAGAGGGGATGCTCTTTATTTTTAATCACCAAAGATAAATGTTGCGGCAAGCTATATCAAATACGATCAATTCAATTCACTTACGTTCTATTAAAAAATGAAATAACATTCCTCAAAAAAAAAAACATTTGTATAAAGCTATTAAAAGGCGTGCCTAAATACGGAACGGTGTCACACAACGCTCTCCCTAAGGGCGTTTTACTACATGTAATCCATGTACAATAAAAAAATTAAAAATTACATAGTATAGGCTTTGATCCCGTGACCTCAAGTTTATATACTAAAGTCTTAACCACTAGACCAATTGGTATTCAGTGTTATCATTTTAAAGTACAATATTATTAAATGAAAATTTTCCTTACCCGTGGCATGGCCCAGGCCTAATAACTAGTCTATACAAATATATTAAAAGGTGTGCTTGTCAATGTTTATGCGCCACGTGGCACCCTCCTTTTGCCACAAGAATTTTACTACGTGTCTATTAACCAACAATAAGTCAGGTGACCATTATTTAAAAAATATATATGCTGAAGCCTAGGCTCGAACCCCTTACCTTAGGTAAGGATTTCCAAAGACTCACCATCTGATCTAACATCTTTTAGTGATTCATGTTTCTATAGAATTATAGATATGTGTTGTAATTAGTAATGTGGCAGTCAATGCCTACTTCCAGCCATAAAGTTTATTTTTCTTATTTGTTTGTGTTTGCTGTCATCCCCTTGCTCCATTTCCCCTTTGGAAATTCACCATGAACGTTAGACTTCTCTACTTCGTAATTATTGGGCTAGCTGTACAAATTATTCTTGCTGCTAATCGAATCTTATTGTTGTTATTCGAGAATATGAATCAAGAGATGGGGAGTTCAAAGGTCAGAGGGCAACGCCCATAAAGAAGGCCAGTGAAATTGTTAATATTAGCACAAATCTCTTGATTGCAGATATAATTTAATTCACTAATCACTCCTAAATCATGTTAATATTCTCCTGCACTAGTACAGAATTAACGATTTGTGTTGGCTTATTTGTGTCAGATGCGTGAAGAAATAACGCAAATGATCAAGAGCACAGTATTTGCGTTGCACATCGAGGCGATCCGACGCAAATTCTCTAAGCAAATGATTGGAAATTAAATTTGCGTCACATATCCATATAAAGCCGACGCACATGTATAATGCAGATGGTTTTTTGGATCCAATGATGTGCGTCGGTTCCGAGCGAACATCCGACGCAGATTCTTGGATGCAATGATGTGCGTCGGATATCACCACGGAAAACATTTGGATTTTGGCATAAAGGTCATATGCGTCTGCGTCGGATCCCTAGCACATCCGACGCAGATGCTTAGACAACGATAATGTGTGTCGGACTCTGTTAGCATGCGACACAGATGATTGAAACCCATTTACTTTCTTTCGAGCATTTGAAGCCCTAGCCAAAATTACTCCCAAATTGAAATTACTCACTCACACTTCTCACTCTCTCTCTTGCGAAAGGTGAATCCGGTGCACTCGTCGTTCCCTCACTCTCGCCGGCGACCGTCCCTTCTCCGGCGAATCCCTTCTCACCGGTAAACCCTCATTTGCTCCTCACCCTCATTCTCTCTCTTGGTTTTAATTCACTGCTCACACTCATTCTCTCTCTTGGTTTTAATTCGCTGCTCACACTCATTCTCTCTCTTGGTTTTCACCGCCGAACCGAAGCATCCACCGGCGATATTTACCGGCGTCTCCTCAACGGCCTCTTCTTTCTCTCTCACTCTCTCTCTCTCTCTCTCTCACTCTCTCTCACTCGCCGGTGCACTCTTGTTTCTCTCTCACTCTCACTCGCCGGTGCAACTGCACCACGACTGCCGCTCGCCGTTCTTAGCGGTTGTCGATTCGCGCCTGCCGGTTGTGCTACCGGAATTTCACTGCTCGTCGGTATTAAATTGCATCGGGCTTCACTGTTCCTTGAGAGCAGAGGTACGTATACATTTTTTTTTCAAATTTATGATTTAATCCTACTTATAATGTTCTTTTAGTTTTTATATTCATAGTTAATCCTACTTATAATGTTCAAATTTATATTCATGCTTAATCGTGAATTGATAATTGAAATTTAGAATTTTATGGTTTATGTTCCTCTAATATTTGAATTATATGACCAACCTACATTGCGGGGTGGGAAATCTAAGGAATGGCTTGGTTTTGTGATTGTGAAGTTTCGGATTTCCATTGGAAATGATTCTAAATTATGAATTTAATGATTGTGCTGACATATTGACCTACCTTAATGGGGTGGGGAGGGAAATCCAAGGAATGGATTGGTTTGTGTTGTTTAATTGCAATGTGCATCATTGGCCTAGATACCCGTTCGAGGCTTACTCATTAGGAGTAAGTCTTGAATAGTCCCCGGTTTGGGACTGTCTTTGAGTTTCTTATCTCACTTAGGATGTGAATGAATGTTTGGTTTTCGATTTTAAGAAAGATCTAGTTCAT
Organism: Beta corolliflora; assembly: GCA_947648045.1. NCBI lineage: Eukaryota > Viridiplantae > Streptophyta > Magnoliopsida > Caryophyllales > Amaranthaceae > Beta > Beta corolliflora. Next base: position 956,619 of record CANSZD010000248.1, on the reverse strand, counting down.
TTCCCTAAGCGTTCTCAGGGTACATATGTTGATAGTTTACCTACTATCTTCATCGTGTACTTGGAGAACTGTAGGGAAGTGCTGTCGGATTTTTCTTAGAATTGAGAACCAAATGTTCATTCACTAGTGAGATGAGAAACTCAAGAATGGGTTAGGTTGGAGTGATAAGGACCCAAATGTTCATGACTGCATTTGATAAGACACTTTGAATGATGTGATCGATTGTGTTATTTTTTGGTGTCTCTAGTGTATGAATATGGATCGAAACTGGATGTATGGTAATCGGATTTCGGCAACATTTCTACAAGGGGTTGATGAATTTATCAGGGTTGCGTTAGAACATCAATCGCTGAATGGGTCAAAGTTAGTCTTGTGTCCTTGTTGTGATTGCAATAACTCTAGGGGGTATCGTGATGTGGATCAAATTAAGGATCATTTGATTCGTTGGGGTTTAAGAGTAACTATACTAGGTGGACATGGCATGGAGTGTTTTATGATCAGGGTATTAGCTCCACTAGCTTGTGATGATTTGCATGTTGATCACATAGATGATGAGGTTGAGGTTGATATCGAAAAAGGAGAGGATGATAATGAGAATGATAGGGTAGATGATGAGAATGATATGGTAGATGAAATGTTGCACAATTTGGAGGATGAAGGAACCGATCGTCCGCATATGTATGATAGTATATTAAGTGCAGCAGACAAACCTATGTATCCGGAGTGTAAGAATTTCACTAAACTTTCTGGCATCCTCACATTTTTCAATATGAAATCGAAGCATAGTTGAACAGATAAAAGTCTAAGTGAGTTGTTCACTTTTTTACAAGAATTGCTACCTGAAGGGAATGAAATTCCCAACTTTACCTATGAGGCAAAGAAATGGTTGTGTCCATTAGGTATGGAATATGAGAAGATACATGCATGTCAAAATGATTGTGTGCTGTATCAAAATGAGTACAAGGATTTGGGTGAATGTCTAAGGTGTGGAGAGTCTCGGTACAAGATAAAGGACGATGATGAGGGGGTGAGAAAGAAAGAAACTCCGGCGAAGGTTCTTTGGTATCTTCCAATCATTCCGAGATTTAGGCGTTTATTTTCGGATGAAAATAATGCTAAATTATTAAGGTGGCATGCGGACGAGACGAAGAAAGATGGGATGCTTAGACATCCGACCGATTCTCCGCAATGGAGAAATATCGACCGAAAGTTTCCCGATTTTGGTAAAGAACCTCGAAATCTTAGGCTGGGACTTTGTACAGATGGGATGAACCCATTTGGCACTCTAGGTACCCAGCATAGCAAGTTGGCCGGTTCAACTGACCATTTATAATCTGCCCTCCTGGTTATGTATGAAGCGTATATTTATTCTGCTATCGCTTCTTATTTCGGTACCTAAGCAACCCGGAAACGACATAGATGTGTATCTTGACCCACTCCTTCAAACTCTGAAATTATTGTGGGATGAAGGTGTTTCGATGTTCGATGCGTATGCGAAAACCGGCTTCACGTTACGTGCCATGATATTTTACACGATTGATACGCCCAAGTTATACAGTGTTTTTGTGATATATTTGGGTGCACTTTGCTAAGGGATTTGTTCGTAATTGTTGATGTTGGCATATATTTCAACCTTAGCGGAAGTTCGGAGTTTTGTGAGGTAATTAGTATTTATGTTCTAAGTTCCGAGCTTTTACGATGAATTGGATTGGAGCGATAATTAATTGGAGTTATTTTGCGAGTGCTCGGGAGACGATAGTGTCTAGCAAGTCAAGCCTTAACAGCCTTGTTGAGGCCCATTCAGTTCCAGCAGCCTCGAGCCTCCCAGCAACGCAACAAGCCAACCAGCAGTGCAGCGCGCTCGAAGCAACAGCATAGCAGTCTAAGCTCGCACCTCGCGATGCCTGGCTTGCCCAGTTCTGCAACCAGTTTAGCGGATCAGTCGCTCGTCGCAGCTCGTGAATATGCTCGGACCTCGCAAACTATGCTTCGCACCTCGAGAGCTCCTTCGCGGGTCGCTGCCCCCCTTGCGTAGCCCAGCTCTGCAGCGTATCTTGGAGGCAGGAACTCATCGCATGGTGCGACACACTTCGCACCTCGCGACCTGGTAAGTCGGTGTAAATGTTGGCTGATTTTTGGGCTTTAATATAAATATCTAACCCTGCTTTTGGACAAGGGAAGCAGCAGACACGAAGAGAGAGAGTCTCAGAAACTCCATTCTTCTCTTATTATTTTCTCTTTTAGTTTTCATTTTCTAAGTTTAGTTTTAGAGATTTCAATTATGGAATTGGCTTATGCTATGCCGATTGTAGCTTGAACCGTTCTTCAAGAAGATTAACAAGAAGCTTCAATCATTATTGTGAGATCTTTCCTCTCTATTTATTTCCTTTGATTATTGCTTAATTTGTATGATTGTATTTTATGATTTTTTGCATAATTATGTTAGGAACATTACTAGTTTAATTGTGTAATTAATCTAATGCTAGATTTAAGAATAGAATCGGATTGTTTTATTCTTTTATCAATTTGTAGCAAACTAGGGAGTAACTCGGATGCAGATCGTCTTGGTTATTTCTTGGGAAAATTAAATCAACTGTTGAATGTTTATCGTGTGTATGACATTAGCAGGTCTATTGATTCTCTGTGTTTATTGTTGCTATTGGATTGAACCTAGACGCTGATCGGACTAGCCTCAACAATACATAATTATGGAAATAATTAGAGTTGAGGTTCAATGATCGATAATTAAATTGAAGTGGATGTTAATCGGATTCAAGATCTTTCCATTATTGATTTCTCATTTTATTTATTTGCTAATTAATTTTAGTTTATTTATAACTCATTTGAAAACCCCCTTGTTATCAGGTTACTTATTACCTTGATTAATCTAGGTATTGTCCCGCTAAATATAAAACTTGTCCCTGTTTCCCTGTGGATACGAACCTTACTTCCCTTCTGCATTAAATTGTAAAAGAGAGTAGGAGAAATTTATTTTTGGATAGGTGCATACGACAAAACCTCCTGACCAAATTTTGGCGCCGTTACCGGGGAAACGGTGTTACTTGTTTGTATATAGCGTGTGTTTTTGGATTGTATTGCTTGTGCTCTTTGTTTATGGTTAACACTCGTGCTACTAACAAAGAATCTTTGCAGTACGATCCCGAATTAGCATTGGCTCTTTTCAGGTTGAGAAACGTTTTGCGAGAAAATTTTCAGGAATTACCTTTTGACATTGAAGTGGAAGAAGAGATGCCTCCGACAATTGAAACTCGCACCTTGAGGGAGCTCATGGCTCCTAACCTTGATCAACAACCATTGTGCATCTCATTTCCGGTTCTTGATGAAGGCACTATGATACGGATCATGAGGCGCCAAGTGTTACAAGAAGTGGTAAAACATTTAACAAGACATTGTTGGCCAAGACAACTAATGAAGAGCTTGACATGGAAGACATGGGTGTATTAGGGCTTGGATGGTCATTTGGACAAGGGCCAAGTTGTTCTTGTATTACTTGGACGTGTGTGTGTTAGTCACTCTAATAGTCTCATTTCATGTTTTGATGTTATTTTGTTTTAGTAGGAGTCATGGTTTTGCCTACGTTCTTAAAACGATGGATTTTACATGATTCAAGTTGGTTAGGAGTCGTTGTAACTAATCCAAAGTGGATTAGGAGTTTAGGTCATTGTAACTAATCTTAGTTGGATTAGGAGTCTAGTTATTCTAATTCTAGTTGGATTAGGGTTTTAGGATGTACTATAAATTCGGTTGTTTCATAATCAAAAGGGAGGACATTATTGATTATTGATTAAGAAATATTGAGAGTATTGCTGAGCATACTTGAGATAAAGTTTAGAGACTAGCTTGACTAGTGGATCAAAGTCGTTGCCTTTGTTCCAAACTTGAAGTCGTTGCCTTCAAGATTCACTCCATCTTCACCTTTAAACACAATCCATAACCGTTTCTTTTAATCAAGAAACTTCCATAACTATTTGGAACATCAAGTTCCACATCAAGTGGTATCAGAGCTTTGCCCAAGATCCCAGGGCGACACTTGTTTTTACTGCCCGAATTCATCCCGAATTTGCAGTAACTTTGGGGGCCTCAAACTCCCAGCATACTTTGAATTTTTTGAAGATTTTTGATCCTAAACTGGACTACATCTTGTCTAGTTTATTGTGTCAAAATTTCACGAAGTTTCGAGGGGTTTTGATATAGTTTCGAGACCGTTCTTTGAAGGCGTGCAAGAATCGCTGGAATCAAGAACAACGATATTAAAACGACGATTACCAGCGTTTGGGAACGAATTTGGCTACGAAATTTTAACTGGAATCTTACACCATACAAATCTAGATCGTGTCCAAATTTCAGAATTTTTTACCGTGTTTTGAGGGAGTTACGTATTTCCTAAGTTGAGGCGGTTTGTTGAAGACTTCTTGATCATGGGGACTCCAATTACTCGAGAAGAATTGCAGACTATGATGGCGAGTATGATGAGGGACTTTAATGAAAGCTTTGCCTCCATCAATGAAAAGATCCCCAACAGCACGAATGCCATTCATATGACCAACCAAAGGGTTGAAACTTTGGCCGGAAGTCTGGAAGAACAAGAGGGAGAAAGACGTCCAAATAGGGAGCCACCAATAAGAACTCCAGTAGAAAGTGATAGAGACTTCAAACTCATGGAGTTGAAGGAGTTTACTGGTGAAGGAGACGTTGAGGATCTCCAAGAATGGATTCGGCAATTTGAAAAGCTTATGGACTATAAGGGTTTCGATGAACAAAAGGCTTTCAAAGTGGCACACTTGAAGATTACTAGATATGCTAGTATATGGTTCGAAAGCTTGAGGAACAAGAGAATCAGGGATGGTGATCCAAGGGTTGATACTTGGTTCGAATTGAAGAGGCAACTCAAGAAGAGATTCATCCCACGTGAATATCTTCAAGAGCGCTTCTTAAAGCTCAACCAAATTCAACAAAACTCCAAGAGTGTGGCTGAGTATACTAAGGAGTTTGAGAAGTTGTGCATATTGTGTGAGTTGGACGAGAAAGAGGAGATGAAGATTGGACGTTTCATCACTGGATTGAGGCCTTCCATAGCCAATAAGGTAGAAACGTCTAACTATATTTTTTTTGATGATGTGCTTAGGTTGGCCGAGAGATTTGAGAAGCAAGAAAGGGAGGTGAGTAAGGGTAAGGAGAAAACATATTCTAGCAGCTCCTATTCCACTTCCTACAAAAATAAGCCTACCTATAACCAATCTACACTACCACCATCTTCCTCTTCTAAATTCGACCCTAAACCAAAGCCAAAAATCTTTATTAGCCCGGAACATGCTGCCTTGGCTAAGAAGCAATGTTATAAATGTCAAGGTTTTGGTCACATCTCACGTGATTGCCCACAAAAGGTTACTATTTCCCCTAAGGACCATAGGACGCTAGTTACCTTCCTTGCTCAACAAAGGGAAGAGGAGGAACGTGCATGCCTTGAGGAAGAGGAGAAAAGTAAAGAAGGGGAGTCCGACTTTGAGGATGATGAGAGATGGGATGACCAAGAGGTTCAAGAGGCTGTTACGGACAAGGATACATTGATTTTGAGGAGATTGCTTAGAGTCGAATCCCAGCCATTGAAGGAAGACGAGGAGCAAAAGGAGAATTTGTTTTATACAAGGGCCTTAGTGAATGGTCGAGCATGTAACCTCATCATTGATAGTGGGTCGTGTGCAAACGTCGCTTCTTCTAAGATGGTGAACATCCTCAAACTGCCTACTAGAGATCATGCCAAGCCTTATGCTTTGAATTGGCTTAATGATCATGCGCCAATTAAAGTGAAGAAACAAGCACTTGTCGCCTTTTCTATTGGAGATTACAAGGATGAGTTATGGTGCGATGTTATTCCCATGGATGCTTGTTCTCTTTTGTTGGGAAGACCATGGCAATGGGCTAGGAATGTTAACCATGCTGGAAAACGCAATATCTACTCAGTTAGGGTTGGAAACAAGCGTTATAGGTTGAAGCCACTTCCTCCTAAGATGGAGCCAACTAAGGAAATAAACAAGCCCAATCTCTTCTTAACTGGAGCTGAGTTTGAGAAGGAGATAAAGGATGGTTGCATGGGGTACGTGTTGTATCTTAGGGAGGCAGCACCACCTAGGGATCCCCCACAAGATCCCACCTTGGCTGCGCTTCTACAAGCGTTTGAAGATGTATTTCCGGATGAACTCCCACCGGGACTTCCACCTATTCGAGGCATTGAACACGCCATTGATTTGGTGCCAGGAGCCACTCTCCCAAACAAGGCCGCCTATAGATGCAATCCGGAAGAGTCTAAGGAGCTACAAAGGCAAGTACAAGAGCTAATTGATCGAGGGTATGTTCGTGAAAGTAAAAGCCCTTGTGCTGTTCCAGCTTTGTTAGTACCTAAAAAGGATGGTACTTGGCGCATGTGTGTGGATAGTAGAGCTGTCAATAACATCACCATCAAGTATAGATTCCCTATGCCTAGACTAGATGATATGTTGGACGAGTTACATGGCGCCAAAATCTTCTCCAAGATTGATTTGAGGAGTGGATACCATCAAATGAGGGTGAGAGAAGGGGATGAGTGGAAGACTGCGTTTAAAACCAAGCAAGGGTTATACGAGTGGATGGTTATGCCCTTTGGGTTATGCAATGCACCAAGCTCTTTCATGAGACTGATGAACGAGGTATTACGCCCCTTTATTAACTCTTTTGTTGTTGTTTATTTAGATGACATCTTGATTTATAGTCCAACAAAAGAGTTGCATTTCGATCATTTAAAACAAGTTTTTGAAGCTTTGCGTGCACAACAACTATATGGCAAGATGGAAAAGTGTACGTTTTTGGTTCCTAGCCTTGTTTTTTTGGGGTATATTGTCTCGAGTGAGGGTGTACGCGTTGATCCTTCTAAGGTAGACGCCATTTCTTCTTGGCCGAGAACCAAAGAATGCTCATGATGTAAGGAGTTTTCATGGGTTGGCAAGTTTTTATAGGCGTTTTATACGCAATTTTAGCACTATTGCGGCCCCTCTTCTCGAGCTTATAAAAAAGGGTGAGTTTGTTTGGACTCACAATGCAAAGAGGGCCTTTGACGAATTGAAAGCTAACCTATGTAATGCACCGGTTCTTGCCTTACCAGATTTTTCCAAATTATTTGAGGTTGAAACGGATGCTAGTGGTTTGGGAATAGGTGTTGTGCTTCTACAAGAAAAACGACCCATAGCCTTTTTTAGTGAGAAATTGAATGGGGCTAAACTTAACTATTCCACTTATGACAAGGAGTTTTATGCCATCATTCGTGCACTTGAGCATTGGTCTCATTATCTTCGTCCTAAGCCTTTTGTGCTTCATTCGGATCATGAGAGTCTAAAACATATACATGGGCAACAAAAGCTTAATGTGAGACATGCTAAGTGGGTGGAATTTTTGCAATCCTTCACATTTTCTTCTAAGTATAAAGAAGGCAAGGAGAATGTTGTGGCGGATGCATTGTCTAGGAGGGGGTATTTGTTGGCAGTCATGGAAGCTCGTTTACTTGGGTTTGAACTTCTCAAACAACACTATGGTGATGATAATGACTTCAAGGATTTGATTGCTGCTCCCCAAGGCTCCTATGCTGTCCAAGATGGGTTCTTATTTAAGGAGAATCGACTATGTGTGCCTAAGTGTAGTGTACGTGAGTTGTTAGTGAGAGAGATGCATGCTGGAGGTATTGCAGGTCACTTTGGGGTGCATAAGACATATGATTTGTTGTGCGAACATTTCTATTGGCCTAAGATGCTCAAAGATGTTCATCAAGTGATTGAGAGATGCGCCACATGCCAAAAGGCCAAGAGCACTTTCCACAAGGGTTTGTACACTCCATTGCCTGTTCCTAGTGTTCCTTGGGATAGTGTAAGCATGGACTTCATTGTTGGATTACCACGCACAGCGAGAGGTAAGGATTCCATTATGGTAGTGGTTGATCGTTTTAGCAAGATGGCTCATTTTATACCTTGCCATAAAACGGATGATGCTAGCAATATGGCTGATTTGTATTATAAAGAGGTAGTACGTCTTCATGGTATTCCCAAGAGTATAGTATCAGATAGGGATACTAAGTTCCTTAGTTACTTTTGGAAGACTCTTTGGAAGCTTGTAGGAACTAAACTACTATTTAGTACTTCGCATCACTCCCAAACTGATGGGCAAACCGAAGTCACAAATAGAACATTAGGTACATTGCTACGAGGTTTGGTGAGTAAGACTACAAAGGATTGGGATGTGCGTTTGGCTCATGCGGAGTTTGCCTATAATAGGGCGCCATCATCTACAACAGGTTCATCTCCATTCCTTATTGTTTATGGTGTTAACCCACATCTTCCTATTGATCTTGTTGATTTACCACGAGGAGATCTTGTTAACTTTGATGCTCAAGCTCGTCAATAATCCTTCATGAAGACGTGTAAGGAAGTTAAGTTGCAAATTGAGAAAATGAATGATCGTTATAAGCAGCGAGCTAATAAGCACCGCAAATCACAAGAGTTTCAAGTAGGTGATTTAGTGTGGTTAAACCTACGCAAGGATAGGTTTCCTGAGAAACGCAAGAACAAGTTTATGCCACGGGCTGATGGTCCATTTCGTGTGCTAGGGCGTATTGGTGACAATGCATATAAGTTGGAACTTCCTGATTCCTATGGAGGTGTAAGTTCTACCTTTAATGTGGGTGATTTGTCTCCTTATATACTTGACGAGAATTTGGGGACAAATTCTTTTCAAGAAGGGGAGAATGATACGGATCATGAGGCGCCAAGTGTTACAAGAAGTGGTAAAACATTTAACAAGACATTGTTGGCCAAGACAACTAATGAAGAGCTTGACATGGAAGACATGGGTGTATTAGGGCTTGGATGGTCATTTGGACAAGGGCCAAGTTGTTCTTGTATTACTTGGACGTGTGTGTGTTAGTCACTCTAATAGTCTCATTTCATGTTTTGATGTTATTTTGTTTTAGTAGGAGTCATGGTTTTGCCTACGTTCTTAAAACGATGGATTTTACATGATTCAAGTTGGTTAGGAGTCGTTGTAACTAATCCAAAGTGGATTAGGAGTTTAGGTCATTGTAACTAATCTTAGTTGGATTAGGAGTCTAGTTATTCTAATTCTAGTTGGATTAGGGTTTTAGGATGTACTATAAATTCGGTTGTTTCATAATCAAAAGGGAGGACATTATTGATTATTGATTAAGAAATATTGAGAGTATTGCTGAGCATACTTGAGATAAAGTTTAGAGACTAGCTTGACTAGTGGATCAAAGTCGTTGCCTTTGTTCCAAACTTGAAGTCGTTGCCTTCAAGATTCACTCCATCTTCACCTTTAAACACAATCCATAACCGTTTCTTTTAATCAAGAAACTTCCATAACTATTTGGAACATCAAGTTCCACATCACACTACTTTTGAGTTGAAGTCGGGGTTGATACACTTGCTTCCTTCGTTCCACGGGCTGAATGAAGAAGATCTAAACAAATTTCTTTCGGAGTTTCACGTGGTTTGTACTAGCATGAAACCAAGTGGAGCAACAGATGAGCAAATCAAGTTGAGAGCCTTTCCTTTTGCTTTGAAGGATGGAGCTAAAGATTGGTTATATTATCTTCTTCCTGGTTGTATTTCCACTTGGGTTGAAATGAAGAGGCGGTTTCTTGAGAAGTTCTTTCCAGCTTCTAAGTCATCAACATTAAAGAAGGAAATCAGAAATATTGAGCAGAAACATGATGAATCTTTCTACGAATATTGGGAGAGGTTTAAGAGACTTTGTGCTAGTTGTCCATATCATGGCTATTCTGATGAAGACATCATCTTGTACTTCTAAAATGGTCTTTCTGACGAAGATGTAAGAATGGTGAATGCTGCTAGTGGAGGTTCTATCATCAACAAAACTCCAACTGCAGCTAGAGAGCTCATTGAAGAACTAGCTGAAGGCTCGAGACAGTTCAGTAGAAGATCGATTCATCGTAAATCCAATGTTGAAATTTCAGGTTCTAGTTCTTCGATGATGCGTGAGTTCATGGTAAAGAACAATAGAGTTCAACAGGTAAAAGCTTGTAGAATTTGTTCTTTAGAACATTACGCCGATGTCTGCCCGCAAATGCAAGAAGAATTTAGGGAAGAGGTCAAAGCTGTAGGTTTTCAAGGCCAACAAGCATTACAGAGACATGATCTCTACTCCTATGCTTCCGAGCAAGGGTGGAGAGATCATTCTAATTTCAGATTTGGCAATCAACAACAGCAGCAGCACTATAACAGGCCGCCACCACACCCTTATCCTAGGCCCCAAGGCCAAGACTCGAGCTCTAGCATGTCCACTGAAGAAATGTTAAATGTGTTAACTAAAAATGTGACTAACATGCAGGGTAACATGGTGCAGTTCCAAGAAGAAATTCGATCGAGCATCAAGAACTTGCAGAGCCAAGTAAGCCAAATTGCAGGAGCTGTAACCAAGTTAGAGGCTAGGGATTCGGTGAGGTTGCCATCCCAAACAGAGCTCAAACCTAAAATAACGTGAGTGCTATCACATTGAGGAGCGGAGCGGAACGGAGATTGCAAGCAAAGAGACATAGGTGGTTCGAGACAAAGAGATCGAGGAAGAGGTGATCGCGCATGAACCAACAGCAAAATGTAAATCATCGCCACCTCCACAAGAGGGGCAAGTCCAAAAATCATCTCCTCCACCACATGAACCGGAGCCACCATTTCCCGAGGCATTGAGAGAAACCCGCAAGGGAGAGCGCAACAAAGACATTTACGAAACCTTTCGTAAATGTGAGGTAAACATTCCCCTTTTAGATGCTTTGAATCAAGTACCTAGGTATGCTAAGTTCCTTAAAGAATTGTGTACTTTGAAAAGAAAGCAAAAACAAAAGGTAGTGCAAGAAGTGGAGGCTAGCGAGCATGTCGCTGCTATCTTTCAAAAGAAATTACCTCAAAAGTGCAATGACCCAGGCATGTTTACCATCCCTTGTACTATAGGTGATACCATGTTTCCAAAAGCAATGTTAGACTTAAGTGCATCAATTAATGTGATTCCAAATTCATTGTATAAGTCTTTGAAACTTGGAAATTTGCATGAAACTGGTGTAGTGATTCAATTAGCTGATAGATCCAATGTTTATCCTAGGGGTAAATTAGAGGATGTGTTAGCTAAGGTTGGTAAATTGCAATTCCCTGCTGATTTTTATGTGTTGGACATGGAACCTGATAAGCATGTCGCCCCCATCCTTTTGGGGCGACCTTTCTTGAAAACATCTTGCACAAAAATTGATGTTTGCACTGGTTCATTGACCATGGAGTTTGAGGGAGAGGTAGAAGCATTTAATATCAATGAATCTAAGCCTTTGACTAAGGACGATAATTACCTTCTTTGCTCTATTAACATTGTTGACTCTATTTTGCATGATGTTCTTGATATTGAGCAGGTTGATGAGTCGATAAATGTTAATGATGTCTTGGTTGAGGATAGTGTGCCTCCTACTAACGTGCAGGTTATGGTGTTGGAGTCGAAAGAGCGGAATAAACCTCCTGATTTACCGCCTTGTTTTGAAACCATACCACTAACGATGCATTGCAAGAGTTCTTCTCAATCTGTTTTGCAGGTACTTGAATTAGAGGTTGACATGGAGCCACCACTGTCACATATGGAGCACAAGCCCAATGATTGAGCTTAAGGTACTAAGTTGAGCTAACGACTTTAAACAACAGCGCTTCTCGGGAGGCAACCCGAGACCCCTTTTATTTTCGTTCTTTTTCTTTATTTCTCATCAAATTTCCACCACCACAACAAATTTCCTTTCAACCACCACCCACCCAAAGAACCACAACAAATCTTAATCCACTTTAAGCCAAAATCCACAAAAGAAAACCCGTTGGGAGGAGTTCAATCGCTAGGAGTTGGCGAAATTGGAAGGGTGAGATTATTGTATCTTTTCGATCTCTTAAGCTAGGTGCAAATCTCAAAAATATCTTGGAATTTTGAATTTGTCATTTGTTTGAATGATTCGAGGGAGAGGGTTATGAGTTGATTTATGAGATTTAAGTTGTTGTTGTTGAGAATTTTGAGTTTGACGGATTGTTTGTCATGAGTCTTGAGCATTCGATTTTTTATTTACCCGATTTTCAATTTTCCCCCCATTTTTCCTTTTAACTTTTTCTTCTAATTGTCGTCATATTGAGGACAATGTGTAGTTTAAGTTGGGGGGAGGGTATTCTCATTCTCATGTATCTATGTTGTATTTATTACTTTCAATTTGAAAAAAAAATGAACCGAAAAAAAAATGATGAAAAATGAAAAACAAAATTCGAAAAAAAAAGTGATGAAATGAAACCTGCTGAGTTGAAAACCCGCAAGGGCAGGCGACTCAGGCAAACATGGGGGCCCGGATAGGTTGAAAACCCGAAAGGGCAACCTATGCAAAAAAGTGGCTTAATTTGAGTGGATAAGATGGTGAGATAAAAAAAATGTGAGAAGCTAGGATGAAAACCCGAAAGGGCTCCTAGGCAAAATGAGAGATTAAAGAGAGAATTATGTATTTTGAAAACTCATTTTCCGGAGTTGGTGTCATAAGGCAGAAGGCACTTTCGGGTAGGGTTGGTGAATTCATCCTTTGTTTTGTGAAGATTTGTTTATAATTGGTTGTCATACTCTTTTGATGATTTTTGGTGAATTGGAGGTCATTATTGAAGTTAAGTTAAGTCCTTAGTAAATAGGGATTTGAACTTCCATTGGTTGATTGATTGTTTTTGGGAGTAAGCATGGAATTTATTCCTTTTTGTCATTGTTCCATGGCTTGCTTATCCAGGTTAGTTTTAGTAGTAGTAGTTTATCTTTTGAGGTTTTAGGCAAGCTGTCAGTATAGTGTGTCGTGGGTTGGAGTGAGTTCAACTTATTTGAGATCCTTCAGGAGTTGAGTTCACATTTTTATTCTTGTTGGTGTTGCTGGTTATTATTGTTGTCACGTCTTTGTATTTTTCAGGTGAGTTTGAAGCTAAGTGTGGTGGAATCATTGTCCCTTATGTTATGACTTTAAGCGATTCTTGGTAAGATTGTGATAATGATGATGTTAGGCGTAGGTTGGTGTCGATAACTTGGGTGAAGATTTATTTGATGATTCTCATTTTGGAGTTTACTCGAGGTCGAGTAAAGTTCAAGTGTGGGGGTATTTGATACGCTCAAGTTATACAGTGTTTTTGTGATATATTTGGGTGCACTTTGCTAAGGGATTTGTTCGTAATTGTTGATGTTGGCATATATTTCAGCCTTAGCGGAAGTTCGGAGTTTTGTGAGTTAATTAGTATTTATGTTCTATGTTCCGAGCTTTTAAGATGAATTGGATTGGAGTGATAATTAATTGGAGTTATTTTGCGAGTGCTCGGGAGACGATAGTGTCTAGCAAGTCAAGCCTTAACAGCCTTGTTGAGGCCCAATCAGTTCCAGCAGCCTCGAGCCTCCCAGCAATGCAGCAAGCCAACCCAGCAGTGCAGCGCACTCGAAGCCGCAGCATAGCAGTCCAAGCTCGCACCTCGCGATGCCTGGCTTGCCCAGCTCTGCAACCAGTTTAGCGGATCAGTCGCTCGTCGTAGCTCGTGAATATTCTCGGACCTCACAACCTATGCTTCGCACCTCGGGAGCTTCTTCGCGGGTCGCGGCCCCCCCTTGCGTAGCCCAGCTCTGCAGCGTGTCTTAGAGGCAGGAACTCATCGCATGGTGCGACACACTTCGCACCTCACGACCTGCTAAGTCGGTGTAAATGTCGGCTGATTTTTGGGCTTCAATATAGATATCTAACCCTTTTTTGGATGAGGGAAGCAGTAGACACGAAGAGAGAGAGTCTTAAAAACTCCATTCTTCTCTTGTTATTTTCTCTTTTAGGTTTCATTTTCTAGTTTAGTTTTAGAGATTTCAATTATGGAATTGGCTTATGCTATGCCGATTGTTGCTTGAACTGTTCTTGAAGAAGATTAACATGAAGCTTCAATCATTATTGTGAGATCTTTCCTCTCTATTTATTTCCTTTGATTATGGTTTAATTTGTATGATTGTATATTATGATTTTTGCAAAATTATGCTAGGAACGTTACTAGTTTAATTGTGTAATTAATCTAATGCTAGATTTAAGAATAGAATCAGATTGTTTTATTCTTTTATCAATTTGTAGCAAACTAGGGAGTAACTTGGATGCATATCGTTTTGGAATTTTCTTGGGGAAATTAAATCAACTGTTGAATGTTTATCGCGTGTATGACATTAGCAGGTCTATTGGTTCTCTGTGTTTATCGCTCCTATTGGATTGAACCTAGACGCTGATCGGACTAGCCTCAACAATACATAATCATGGAAAAAATTAGAGTTGAGGTTCAATGATCGATAATTAAATTGAAGTGGATGTTAATCGGATTCAAGATCTTTCCATTATTGATTTCTCATTTTATTTATTTGCTAATTAATTTTAGTTTATTTATAACTCATTTGAAACCCTCCTTGTTATCAGGTTACTTATTACCTAAATTAATCTAGGTATTGTCCCGCTAAATATCAAACTTGTCCCTGTTTCCCTGTGGATACGAACCTTACTTCCCTTCTGCATTAAATTGTAAAAGAGAGTAGGAGAAATTTATTTTTGGATAGGTGCATACGACTAAACCTCCTGACCAACGATTAATGATTTCCCGGCTTATGGGAATTTATCAGGGTATACAGTTAAAGGAGCAAAGGCATGCCCTATTTGTGATGAGGATATGATTGATGAGCGGTTACATCATTGTGGAAAGAATGTATACCTGCATTATCGTACCTGGCTTCCTTTAGATCATCCATTTTGTAAGAAGAAAAAATTATTCAACGGAATTGTGGAGATGAGAGAAGCCCCTGTACCCTTACGTGGAAAAGAGGTTTCTAAGCGGGTAAAGGATATTGAAACAGTGTTTGGCAAGCCCTTTAAAAGTGTCTCAAAGAACTTATACAAGAAAAGGTCTAAGTTCTGGGACCTCCCATATTGGGAATGTTTAGAAGTCAGACATTGTCTTGATCTAATGCACATTGAGAAAAATGTTTGTGATGCCATTGTCGGAACATTATTGAATATGCCCGGGAAGATAAAGGATGGAGTTAAAGCTAGGAAAGACATGGCTGAAATAGGCAGACCAGAACTAGCACCTCAGGAGTGGGGACAACGCTATTATCTTCCACCAGCTTGCTACACTTTGTCAAAGAAGGAGAAAACGAGTTTTTGTGAGTCTCTGCATAGGTTAAAGGTCCCTGCTGGATACTCGTCAAATTTTCGAAACCTTGTCTCACTGAATGACATGAAACTCGTTGGTTTGAAATTTCATGATTGTCATATCTTGATGCAACATTTATTACCTGTTGCAATACGAGGAATTTTGCCTTCCCAAGTAAGATACACGGTTACAAAGCTGTGTTTCTTCTTCAGAACCATCTCTAGCAAGGTGATTGATCCTAACACTCTAGATAACTTGCAAGCCGATGTAATAGAGACGATGTGTCGATTTGAAATGTACTTCCCACCATCGTTCTTTGACATCATGCCTCATTTGATAATTCATCTTGTCCAAGAAATTAAACTTTGTGGGCCCGTTTGTATGAGGTATATGTGGCCTTTCAAAAGGCATATGGGTACTCTGAAGGGCAAAGTGATGAATCCAGCCAGACCAGAAGCAAGTCCAAAGAACAGTTGCGGAGAAAGTGTCTGAATATGTAAGTCAGTATTTAGCACGTGCACAAGCAATTGGATTGCCAAAATCTAGCTAGACATGAAGGAAGGCTTGATGGTTATGGTACCATTGGGAGAAAAAGATTGTGTCTTGATGGAGAGTTGAAAAGAAAAGGAGAATTATTTGTGTTATAAAATCTGACTCAAGTTCATCCTTACTTAGATGAGCACATGATTGTGCTTAGTGTTCATTGTCCATTGAAGAATGAACCTGAGTTGATGATTGAGCATAATCGGTCGTTCCTTGATTGGTTTAAAGAACGAGTTATGAACCAATTATCTGATACTCCTAATGATGTATCGGATACGTTGAGATGGTTGGCATATGGGTCAAAGATACAAGTTCTTTCGTATGAAGGGTATGACATCAATGGTTATTCATTTTACACTAAGCGGCAAGATGACAAATCCACGATGCAAAACAGTGGTGTTACGTTGGGGGCTTTGTCATCAGAGTATAAAAGTAGAAGCGATTGAATGATTGTTGAGACAATGAAGTCTTACTACGGGTTCATTGAAGAGATATTAGAACTTGACTATGTTGACTTCAAGATTCCTCTCTTCCAATGCAAGTGGGTTGATATTCGTCGTGGTATAAAGAATGATGAACATGGCTTTTTTACATTAGTCAATTTCAACCGGTTAGGGCATCATCATGAAGATACTTTCATATTGGCTTCACAAGCAAAACAATTTTTCTACATGGTTGACCCTGCCGATTCAAAATGGTATGTTGTCATTGAAGGAAAAAGGAGAATACTTGGAATTGATGATGTTCACGATGAAGAAGAGTACGATACACAATTCAATGAAGTCATTGCTTCGTCAGTAGTCATTCCAAGTATATTAGGGGAAAATCTGGACACAAATTACATTCGTCGAGACCATAATGAGGGATTTTACGTTGTCAAAGAAAAAACTGATTAATAGGTAACTTATGTAATATTATTGCAACTACTATTGTTTATAATCTTTAATTATATACTTTATACTTTGTTAAAATAATTTTGTAGTACTTCATTTATGAATCTAACATGTCTTTGGTCGGTATTTGTATTTGGTTTCAGGTGTAGTGATGGAAGATGAGATACTGCATGATGCATCCGATGATGATCATCAGCCACGTTTTGAGCTCGAGATTACTGATGGAGCTACTAGGAAGAAAAAAGTGAGCAAGCCAAGAGGTCCTACAAAAGGGATACGTTCCAAACCCGAGGTCCAAAGAGTACTTTAGTGGGATGATTTGATACGTCCGATTGGGGAGTATGTTAGTGCGTACAAGACACATTGCGGCGAAATCAGTAGAAGCAAAGTGTCTATCTTGTACGACAATTGGGATGATGTTCCCAGAACGCATAAAAAAGACTTTCTGGGAAGATGTTAAAGTAAGTAACTTATGTATTTTAAAAACTATTCTTTTAATATAATTGGGATCATGTTTATTATACTAATCGTGTATTATTGGTACATTTTGTATATTGAAGAGAGAGTTTGGAATACAAAATCAGGATGCGAGGAAGAAACGAGATGTCTTGACTACTTGTGATAAGCGGTGGAGAGATTTCAAGTCAAAATGGGTGAGTAGATAGATCACAAAAATGAGGTAGGGGCCTAACAATGATACGCAACCGTACGTGCTCTATCCTTTCATCACGCAAGAGATCTGGGACCAATTTGTGACAAAGTGTAGCTCTAAGGAGTTTAAGGTATATAATATGTACGTTACAATCATATGAAATTATATAATGAAATTTTTTTGTGAATATTGACTAGTTCTTTGTTTTTATATTAGGCTAAAAGTGAAAAAGGAAGAAAGTCTCAGGCTGCCAACAAGCATCCTCATTTTTTGGGTCAAAAGTCATATACGGAGATGATTCCCGTTTGGAAACACAAAGGGTATATCCCTTCATCCTCTACAGCATCATCTGTTGACTCCTCTACATCATCAATAATTTCCTCCTTGCCGGATCGAACTTTGCCATGGCTTCTCGCGAGATCGAAAAAAGATAAGGAAGGAAATATTTTCTTCCCTAATAAAGAAACACAAAAGATAAAAGAGTCCATTGTTAGCATTCTTTAAATTTTATGATATTTTCTGGTCTAATTACTCGTATTCTACTAATCATATAATTTTTTTAATTGGACGCAGGATGATTGGAAAAGGAAAGAAAATGAAGGAGAGTTTATTCCAGGTCGGATGGATGATGCTCTATCGCGTGCTCTACAGAGGAAAGATCGTCCTGGGCGTGTGTTAACAGCTGGGCGTAGCATTGGGATTACATCTATTTGGGGAGATCCTGATCGGAGTAGTACTGCTCGAAAGGGTAGGGGCATGGATGATTTGGAGATGCAGGAGTTTGAGGCTAGAGTGAGCCAAAGAGTTAAAGAACAGACGATGGAAGAGATGAACTCGAAGATAGATGCATTACTTCAAGAAAAGTTCATGGCTTTTGCGGCGCAATTAGGTCGTCAAGTACCAAATCAAACAAGGGAAGATGCGCTGGTCCGAAGTCCTCACACTCCAGTTGATCCTAGTATCTGTCACTCGGGGGGCAATGATCCATTTGTGAACTTGCAGGTATATATTTATTTTATATCTTCTAAGATTATGATATTATGCTTCTAAAACACTTAATTAATGACATTGTGCTCTCATTGGATGTTAATAGTCCAGTTTCATGTCGTTTGGCATTAGCGGATAGCTCGGGGCCGATCATTGTAGCCGAGGGTACCGTTCATACAGGAATAAAAACTCAAATATATATTCCATTATTAAGCTTTAAATTGAAAATAACAAAAAACAAACTAAAAAGACAGAAATGAAACAGCAGCACAAACAGCACCAACACAAAAACATTCAAAACAAAAAAAAAAAAAAAACGACAACAAAAAAACAACAAACACAACACAGCACACAGAAACAAAGAACAAGGTTGTGGGAAAAAAATACACAAAAAAAAAACAAAACATTAAAACAACTAAAATGCAATAAAAGGACAATAAAAAAACAGAAACAACTTGAACAAAACAAAAAAAAAGATCAAACGGCGGGACAAACAAAAAAAAAATAAAAAACCAAATACAAACCTAAACAAAAACACAAAAGACAAAGAGAACCGTAGGAAGGATAGAACAAAAACAAAAAGCTACAAAATGTGGAACTCACCCCAACAAGAACGAATCAACAAAGATTCATAACAAGAACCCCAAAACAATTCCACAAAACAACCAAGGAGTTCTCATCGCAACAAACACCATGATGAAACCAAAAAAAGGCACCAGAAGTATATGAATTCAGCCAGAATGTCACAGACAGCGTAACACATAAATATGAGCAGAAATCAGCACATATCAACAAATACAAAACAACATTAGAAAACTATATAAAACACAATCCACAAATACAATAACAACAAAAAAAGCACCGACAAGAAAAAAAAGCGATCAAATAACCTCATATAATTATCAGCTTACACACATATTGAACCCAAAATCAATTCAAAAATTAACAAAAATGGGAAAAAAGGATCACCAGAAAAATATCTGCGAAATCGGAGAGGAGAAATGAAGACGAAGAGATAGTACGGTCGGGAGAGCAGAAAGGAGGAAGTAGAAGGCGAAATAATTGGACGAAGGAATTACGTCAAAAGGACGCATGCCCGGCGATTCTCAAAATTGCACCAGGGTTTCCTTATAATAGAACAAAATATATTGCCCCTCAACCCAAAAATATAGTATATAGTTAATGTTTTCTTGTTTTATTTAAGGAAAAATCTACGCACAATAACCAAAAGGAAAAATTACTATATGCCAATAACCAATTTTCAGAGAAGGAATCAATTTTTAAAAAATATTAAACTCAATCTCTTCTCAACACATCCTTCATATTTTATAGGCATCCACAAAAGGAGTCATCATCACATCCTACGGTCGTGAAAGTGAGTGTTGATGATTTTTTTTCCGGATTACGCAAATGCTCCAGTTCCACGACCTACTCCATTCATCACGAAACTCAGTCAAGCTGAGGGTTCATTCATAGAATGGCTGAAAGAGTTGGTATTTTTAGTCTCAGATAATCAGGTAACTTATGTTTAATATATTGATTTATATACTAAGAAATAATCTATATACATATATAATATGAATTAAAAAGAAGCCGAACTGAATTAGGAACATATACCTAAAGAAGGTGCGATGAAGAAGAAGAAGAAAATAGTTGGTAGTGATCCTTGCACTGATGAGTCGGCACATAGGCACGTAGATCCTTTTATGGACTTGTCATTTGAGGATTTGGATGATATTTGCAAGGATATGCACCGATTATTTTGCAATTGACCCTCAGATGAGCCTTTTACTTTTCAAGTTATGAAGGGTACCGTCTTCAACTATGATAGTGATCAGATGATCATTATCTCGCGACAAGATGTTTTTCAGCTTCTCACTGGAGCATGGCTTAATGTATCCATTTTGCAATTATTTATGATGTGAGATTTCTCAAACTCTAAACTAATTAACATTGATATTTATTTTTATTGTTTCTCCTAACTATAAGTATTTGGAGTGTAGGCACTTGCAAGAGGACACTGAGGAGCATGGAGATAATAATATTGGTTTCATGTGTCCAAGTATGATTTCGGCGATCATGATACGCAATCAACCAGATGCCGTGATCAACTACATGGCAAGTTTAAATAAAGCGAATCAATATATGTGTTACATCCTATGTCCGTATATTCAAAAGTATGTTAGTTAAACTAATCTTTACTTTGTTTTATCTTTATGAACTTGTGGTTATATATATGAACATCACATTTTGCTTCATGCCTTAGGAAACATTGGATTCTTCTTGTCATTTGTCTATCTAAGAAAGCGGTATATATATTTGATTCGCTCCAGAGAGATAGATCCTTAGCTATCAAGATACCGCTGAATACGTAAGTTCATAGTTGTTATACATGCTAATTAGTTTACATGCATTTTATGATATTTTAAATAATTTATAAATGTTTATAGTAATTAATTGTTACAAAATTTCTATACTTAGTGCATATACAAGTTTCACGCGCCTTCAAGGATCCAATAAAGGAACTAAATTGTCTTGGATAACTATGCCGGTAAAATTCTTATGGTTTTGTATTTGATACACATTTTATAATTCTATTTAGGATTTTATTTCCGATTCTAATATATATCTTAAATTTGGTGTAGTGTGCTCAACAATCGGGCGGAGATGAATGCGGCTATTTCATGATGAGATACATGCTTGAAATCATCCGTTTGAACTATGATTCAAATAACGGTTTTTTCACCAGGTACCCCTGTGGTTTTTCAAAATTCATGGGGTATCCCTGCTTTTTAAAAAATGCACCAGATACCCTTACTATTTCAATAAAATTCACGAAATGCCCTTAATGACTAACGATGTTAAGTTTCCTTTAGTCATTAACCCTAATTCACCCCTCTAACCCCTCTAACCCTAATTAAACCCTAATTAATCCTAATTAACTAACTAAACCCTAACTTATAACCCTACCCTAACCCCTTAACTTCAAACCCTAACCCCACCCTCCCACCACCCCTCCCCATTCCACCCTCCCACCACCCCTCCCCATTCCACCCTCCCACCACCCCACCCCCCCGCGCCCCACCCCACCACCCCACCCCCGCCCCCCCTCCCACCACCCCACCCCCAGCCCCCCCTCCCACCACCCCCAGCCCCCCCCCCCCCCCCCCCCTCCCCCCCCCCCAGCCCCCCCCCCCCACCCCGTCGATTTCCGTCAAATTCCCCCCCCCCCGTCGATTTCCGACGATTTCCCCCCACCCCCATCGATTTCGTTGATTTCCCCCACCCCCATCGATTCCCTTCGATTTCCCCCCACCCCCGTCGATTTCCCCCACCCCCATCGATTTCCCCCACCCCCATCGATTTCCTTTGAATTCCCCCCGCCCGTCGATTTCCTTCGAATTTCCCCCACCCCATCGATTTCCGTGTGATGTGGTCTGCCGTGTGTCTTGTCTCTGCGGGGGATGGGGGGGTCCGATGTGTGCTTTGCGGGTGATGGGGGTCATGGCTGGTGGTTGCTTGTGTGAAGAGAGAGAAGGGGAAACCGATAATGAGTGAGTGACGAGAGAGGGAGGGGGTCGCGAAATCGGGGCGGTGGGCTTGGCGAGCGAGAGGGGGTGGTGGGCCGAGAGGGAGGGGGGAGGGGGTTGCGGGGCTGCGGGCGAAGGGGGCTGCGGGGGGGGGGAGGGGCTGCGCGGGGTGGGGGGAAGGGGGAGGGGGCCGGGGGGTGGGGGGAGGAGGGGGCTGGCGTGGGGGAGGATTAGGGTTAGGGTTAGGAGGAGGTTAGGAGGTTGAGGTTAGGATGTTATGGTTAGGGGGTTAGGGTTTAGGGTTAGAGGGGGTGAATTAGGGTAATGACTAACGGAAACTTGACGCCATTAGTCATTAAGGGCATTTCGTGAATTTTATTGAAATAGTAAGGGTACCTGGTGCATTTTTTAAAAAGCAGGGGTACCCCATGAATTTTGAAAAACCACAGGGGTACCTGGTGAAAAAACCGTTCAAATAATTTACAGGAGGTATATGTATATTGTAAATTCGTTATTTATACTTATAAAATTTTCAAGTATATTAACTAATTTAATATATTTCTAGGCTTTTCCACCAAGTACCAAGGCATACTCCATAACTGAGATCAACGAACTCAACGAATTTTTTGCGCAATACTTTGTACGGGTCGTCGAAGCAAACTAACTAGTTAGTATATGTATTTGTAGGTTGAACAATATTTTGTTGATTGAACCTTGTTGGTTGCTTGATTGCAATATTGTTTGCTTGATGGAGATGTAATGGAACAGGTTTTGGTTATATATGCAAAAAATTTCCAACGATTTCTTGGGTTGTCCAAATTACAAAGGAGATGCTGTCGAATTTTCTGCTCATAGTTATTAATATAATGTTCGTTTAGTTTTGAAGTTTAAGGTTTAGTATATGAAAAAAAGCTGAGAAAAACCAAAAACCTCCACATTTGCGTCGCACATAGTGCAACATGCGACACAAATGACAAGCATTTGTGTCGCATGTTGCACTATGTGTGACGCAAATGACTGGTGCATGAGGCTTGGTAGGCTGCTGGGGCTTGGCTTGGCGTCTCCCATCTGCGTCGCATGCTGAGCAAAGTGCGACGCAGATGATAAGCTTATCATCTGCGTCGCACATTGCTCAGCATGCGACGCAAATGCATTCTGTATCCTGGGGCGAGGCGTCATGTGCGTCGCACCTCGAGCCCCGTCCGACGCAAATAGCTCCTCAACTGCGTCGTTTCCTAATCCGACGCAGATCATGTCTCTGTCATTTGCGTCGAGACCTATGTCGTCGGACCGATGTCCGACGCAAATGGTGGTCCCGCCAGGTCCGACGCAAATCAATAATTCTGTACTAGTGCTTGCACATTGAAGTTCAATTATCAATTCAGTGATTGCATAATTTTGTAACTGAAATATACCCCCCTCTATATATATATATATATATATATATATATATATATATATATATATATATATATATATATATATATATATAGGGTAATTGTTTGATCCTCAAACTTTTGTTGTTCCTCTTCAAGAAGGTATTATCTAATCTGGCATAATTTTTTTGGGTATTTGTGATGGATGAAACTTTATTTTTCAATTCTCTTTTATTTATTTAATTGATTGGTTTTCTCTTCGGTTTTTTTGTCAGAGGATTTCTCTAATCAATCAACTTAGCAAGGCAATATGTTCATCTTTTTCTTTGTCTCTTTTGTATAAATTTCTTCACCATCTTAGATGCAAATTATTTTATGCAAATTACAAAGCCAAGAAAAACAAATTAACCATCTTTGCTTTCTTGTCCTTCTTCACCTTCACTAATGCAGCTGGACCATGCTATTTCAATCCACATATTGTCCTTAAAAGTATATATGTAACTCTTTGCTTTCTTGTCCTTCTTGCTTTTTTGATTTACATATTCAGAGTAGCCATTGCCTATTGGTTGTGTAAATTTAGGAAAATTCTCTAAAATTGGAGGTCTGATTCTAATAAATGGATAAAATATTGTTAATTTTGGGTAGTTATTTGGATAGGCAATGTGATTAGTCATTTTCTTAAAAGATGGATAGTGAAATTAGAGGTTTTATTTATCAATTTTTGTTAGGAATCAAGGTAGTTATTTCAAGTGAAGAAGGGGACTTTTTTTTAATTCAATCAAACAATTCACAAATACATATCAAAGATCCAATCGAAGCAGCAACCCCAAAAATTATGATCCTAAGCAACTAGAATAAGAGCGTTGTCTGCAAAACAATTTCTTTATGCACCTTACGATGTTTTCCTTATTGTTTTGACACGCACTTGACATATTTCTACTGTCGAAAAGTAAGAATGACGCCAAACTTCAGTCAACATTATACATTGCATAACACAACTTACAAACTACATGGTATTACAAAAGACATAAAGCAAATAACACGATTTCCATAAACGATACAAATAATAGTTAAACCATACAAAAAAAGTAAAAACAGTACCACCCGGGGCAACGCCCGGCCCACACACTAGTGTCACTTTAAAAAACATGTACAATGGGGCTCTTAGAAGGACTCGCCAACTATCTCTCCAAGGAGAGAGAAAATAGAGAGCTAGTTCTTACCCAACAATGAGGCTCTTGGGTGTATCTTGAGTGTATCTCCATGGAGACACTTTGAAAAGTGTCTCTTGGAGGAGATACCATTTGGGAGAAATGAGAAATAACTCTCCTCTTGGAGGAGATACCATTTGGGAGAAATGAGAAATAACTCTCCGTTGCACCAACCAATCAATTTGTGACACATGACACAAAGGAATGAGTTTCATTAATTGACATGAGGACCATTACATAGTGAAATATATAATGGAGAGCTTTTTAAAGAGCTTTATTGTTGTTTTTTTAGATAATTTTTTTGAGAGTAACTTGAAAAGAGAGAATAGTGGAGAGTTCATTGAAGATCCGTTATGATTGTACATGTTATTAATCTCAACAAGTAATTGTAAATTAAATATACACTTTTTAATCAAAAACCAAGTTAGTTATACACGCTGTGGCCCAACTAGTTTTTTTTAAAAAAAACATTTAAGAATAATAAAAAATACTTCCTCCGTTCCATAATAAGTGAAACACTTACTATTTTAGAACGTTTCAAAATAAGTGAAACATACCTTAATTGGAAAAAAGAAAGTGACAAAATGTCAAGAGTACCCATCACAAACTTGTGTGGCTTGCTTTTCTCTCTCCTCCTTTTGATAATGTAAAGGGTATTTATGACTTTTTGGCTTTTGAAAGTGATGCTTATTAAATCTTGTGCCCAATTCCTATGTTCACTTATTATGAAACGGAGGAAGTATAATATATTTCCATCAAAAGAAAAGGAGAGGAGAAGAACAATTAATTAAAATTACGGTGCTGGTGTCCATTTCGACGACCCCCAACGGCAACGGGCAATTGCCAAACCTCACTCTTCTGATCTCCCAACACATCTTAGGTCTGTTTACCTTCAATTAGGTTAATTTTCGCACTATATTCTCAGAAATCCTTGAATTTTACGATTTCATGATTTATTTTCCTTCTTCTGATCCAATTTCCAAAAATTGGGTGAATTTCAACCATAAATTGTGGGATTTAGTGGTTGAAAAGTGAAAGTAAGTTACAGAATCAATCATAAAAATGAAGTCGGGCAGTGCTGCAAAGTTGATTGTGGACGCGCTGCTCCAACGTTTTCTTCCACTTGCACGACGTCGCATTGAAACTGCTCAAGCCCAGGTTTTAATCTCACTGCATTTTGTTGGTCTCATTTTATATATTATGCATATAATTTAATAAGTTTTCATGGTTTTTTATGCAATGAACTTCCATGTTTATGATGATTAATGTTACTTTTGTTAAACCTAATTGCTTAGTTAGTCAATTTGGAGATATAAGCTAAATCAATCATGGGCAGATTTGTATTAATTAATTACCTATACTCCATATACTTATTCATGACTTACTTGTACTTCATCTACTTGTGATGGGTTTATATAGGAGGTTTTTTTAGACATAAGGGGATTTGCTTTTAGGTTTAGATAGATTTGTATTACGTTATTTTCTCATAATTCTGTCAACGACAATGGCGGCTTTTACTGTAGAATGGCGGGTTTGAAAAAGTGTAGCTCATCCGCTGGACTCAGATGTTGGGAGAGCGAGAAAAACAGAGACGGAATTTATCTTATTGAATATGAGAAGGATGTAGTTACTTTATTTTTGAAAAGTAAGATATAGTGAGTGTGAAGGCCCCGCTATCTGAGGGAAGATTTATATTTTGAAATACATTACGGGTCCGTTTGGTTTGATGGAAAATGGTTTTTCTTGGAAATTATCTTCCGGTGGAAAACGCAAATGAATATTATTAAGAAGTGGAAAATGGAGATGTTGGAAATGAAAGAGTGGAGGATAATGGTTTTTCCTTCAAATATTGGAGAAAAATGTTTACAAAAGGATGGAAACTGTTTTCCACCTTAGTTTCCCATTTTAAATCCATTCTCCAACCAAATAACGGAAAATGGGGAAAATTGTTTTTCTGTAAAACGTTTTCCTCCAAAACAAATATAGCCTACGAGAAAGAAGGAAGAAATTAAAACAAAGAGGAAATACATGAAGTGAAAGCTTCCAAGGAAGCGAGCAAAGAAATAAAGCTAAACTCTAAGTAGGTTTTGTACGTGGAAAGCATTTTCTATCTTCCACAAGTCATGAAGAACAACATCTTGTTATCAGTCTTTATGCTTGGAGGATGCCAAAGAAGCATAGAAAAGACCGCAAAGATCATAGAAATCTCTACTCATTCTTCACCAACAAATAAGCTCAAGAAATGACAGTAACAAAGTGCAGTAGAACAGTTATTTCCATGGAAAGCTTTGGTTTTGTAAGATGATAAGAACACAAGTAAAACCTTGAAATAGCACATGAATTGCAATTTTCATATTCCCTTAGGAAAAATGAAATTGCAATTTTCAAATATCAACAAAGAATGTTTGATACTTATACATGTCTGATTAAATTCAACAAATTGCAAATAGGTAAGGGGAAATAAACACCTAGCAGAAAGTAGGGAAACTAATTGCTTGTTAAATGATTGTAGTAGGGGACAAATTATTAACACCAATACAACAAGTGTTATGGGAAAATTCAATCAGAGCCGATAAAGTGCGAGGTCAAATCAAAGAAACTAGAATAGTCCCATTGATAAGCAAGGATGTTTTGTTTTTGGCACATAAATTACCTAAACTGAATATATACAATCTGAGCTATTCAACACAGACACCTCATACCACTTAAGGTGTTTTTTCGCATCAGTTTGCATGATCTCCCACCTTCTAGGAATGATTGAGCTCATAAACTCTTCATTTGCAGCATCTATATACAAAGCCTTAGCCATACTAATCAAGAGATGATAATATGTCTATCATTCTTGTTGCATCAACATGCCACTCAGAGCAAAATTTCCCTAACAACCTGTTTAGGCTTAGGAAACTCATTTAAAAAAATCTTACTATTTCTTTGCAACCAAATACCATACAAGGCTTCACTAAAGCACACCACATAAAGTTTGGAGGTAGCAGATTTTATCCTACAGTGAATCTTGGCATTTGCAAACTCTTGATTGAAGCTTCTCTGATGCTGGACCACATGTAAACACCTTTAAACGTCAGCCGGCACTTTGGACAGAATAATGGAGGAGAAGAGAAAGTATTGAGCATTTTCATCTTCTGTACCCCATAAACAACAAATAGGATTACAGGCAATTGTCCACGACAGTAGCCTATCACCTGTAGCCAATGGATTTTGCACTGCTATGCACAATATGAACACACTCTTAGGAGAATCTGAGTTATTGCAAAAGAGTCTCCTCCACTGAACTTTTGTACTTGATCCCTGCAGAATGTGGCGAGCTTTCTTGAAGCAACGATAAATTTTTGAATAACTGAACTTAAACTGCAGAATGTATTATTTGCAGAAAAATAACTTCATGATCTTGCGGCTATAGTTTAAGGGTCAAATGACGAATTTTTAGAAATTCCAAATAAAATCAACCTGCAAATTCAAAAAAAAAATTTGGAACCTAACAGAAAAATACGTTTCACAAAATGTGGCCCCATATTCAATTGGCAAATCTCACAATTATGGGAAATCCGATTTCAATCAAGTACCATACAATTAGTAATAACAATAACCCAAGCAATAGTTTTCACCCAAAGGTCATACACAAAAAATGACTTGGTAGGGAAATGATAGAAGCCAGTCAATAAACAAGACAGTTTTGCTTTAAATTCTGAGTAAACAATCAAGGGAAAATTTAAGCCAATCAAACCTTGGATCTGATCTCCATAACAATTTTATCTACATAACAGGGAAAAAAAACACGGTCGCGGTCGTGTTCGCGGGAATGGTCGCGTTGTCGCAGGAACGGCTTGTAACGGGGAAATAGAACGTTTCGCGGCCGACGCGGCGTGATTTTTTTTTAAAAAAATCACATTAATATGTTCTAATCTTATTTGCATTGTTTTAGTTTATGAAGCATTATTACAACATAATATAATCAAATCTATCATAATATCATGTTTCATCAGCTAATAATTAAATCGTAAAATATTTTTGGCCAATGTTTGAAAAGAACGGATGTAACGGGGATAAAAGCGTTCTAACACGGCGAGTTCGCGTTACGGAATGGACAACGCGGTGAGAAGTATGTGATTTTGATTATGGCGTTCCGTAACGGGATTTCGGGGAACGGCAAATCCAAAATCCGTTATAGAACGGCCGTTCTGTAACGGAACGGAAGAGTTTTAATTCTATGCTACATAATCTCCATCCAGGAATCTTGTAACTGATTTCAATCAGCATTGTGGATGGTATTTCTAAAGCTTCAATTGGAGATACCCTACAATATATCCTCCGTGTCAAGTGCAATTTGGATGGAGCATAGGAAAAAGAGGGGCTTGTGGTGTAGATCAGTAGAAAGCCTAGGGTTCTAAAGAGATCGATTGAGAGCGTATGTTCTCTCTCCCTCACCAGTTTTTAAATAGGATAAACAAAGGGAATTAGGAGGGCGTTTTCCTCCGGAAAGCATTTTCTCTCTCTAAAAAGTGGATCTTTTTGGGCTAGTGCTCATGCGAAGTGTGTATTAGTTACCTGCATTTGTTGAAGTGAATTTTTCTTCCCTATATATTTACAGTACAACCAGTTAGGTAGAAAACTACTATAAGGGAAGTAGTATACTTGTACAGCTGGTATGAATTGGGCAAGGGGATCAACAACCTCTAATAGGGTTTCGGAAAGGTTAAGATATCCATAAAAGGACATTTTTCATAAACAATGACGCTGGTTGTTCTTTTAGAAGGGGGCTTATCTGTAATGATGCTATTGAACATCTCTAGATATTGTTTTATGCCTTCTATTTGGTTTGCTTTGCTTTACTTTTAAGTAATTACTATCTTCGTTTTTAGAAGAAAATAAATTTGATTATAAAATTTAATTCATTGTGTAGGAAATTTTTTTTTTGGATAATGTGAATTATATGAAAGCATTTATAACAATAAGTCTAACATGCTTATGTTTATATGTAGATCAATACTATTTTCCTATAATTAATGGTTGCAAGTGACTCAAACATTTATATATGGGCTAATATATTGAAATGGAGGCTATAAGAAGTGATTTGCTGCTAAGAAGTGATTTGCTGCTAATAAGTGATTTTTTTTGGTTTGGAATTATGCAGGATGGACAATACCTTAGTCCATCTGATCCAGCCTATGACCAAGTACTGGATTCCCTAGCTATGGTGGCTCGGCATACTCCAGTACCTCTTCTAGAAGCTCTTCTTAGGTGGAGAGAAAGGTTCGTCGTCATCAGCAGTTGTTGTCTGCAATTTTATGTGATAGAGTTTTCTAGAACTGGATTCTTTATTTTCTGTTCATGGATATATTGTCTCGTTTTCTTGCACTTTTGTTCATCTTTTATGTAGTTGTTGGCTCTGTATTCTAAACTACAAATAAGCTATGCATACTTTGTTGGAAGGCAGTTCTTAGATTATTGGCCTGGGCATGCCAGGCCTGTTATTTTGACTTGATTTTTGTTGGATTGCTTTGTCTATACATGTTTATAATGTTGATTCCTTGTTACTGCATGCATGTGAAATTGCATCATGAGACCTGGTGATTTGACCTTTGCTTAGTTATCATTTTAAAACTTTTTGTGCATCTGTGTGTTATACACTCATACTGCCAGCTTTGACAAGTTCGTTTTGAAATAATTGCTTCCTGCTCTATCTCTGGCTGCTTTTAATGTAGTATGTATCCTACACATTTTGCAGTGAATCCCCAAAGGGTGCAAATGATGCTTCCACATTTCAGAGAAAGGTTTGCATCTTCCATTAAGACGATAGTTTGGCGATACTAGTTGGAATATTCTAAATGTCTAATTCATAAAGTAGATGGCATGTGGGATTCATCTCATTAGCTTGCTGAACTCCCCAATGTCAATGTCGCATATAACTTTTAAGATGTGCTTAAGTCTAAGTAGTGGTCTTGATGAATAATGATTGTAAATGCGTCCAGGAACTTAGAAAAGAAAAATGGACTGATGAGCTGTGTTGCTTTTATGGTCCACTTGGCATGAGTAAGTGAATTCGAAGGCTTATAATGTATTGCTCAAGTTGAGGAGTGTAACATGGAGAAGTGTGTCAAAAAGAACCATTTTGTGATAATATGGATTCTATTCCTATGTGATTGGCCTTGTTCTTTCCGCATATGAAAGCTGGAATAAATTATTTTAGATTAGGTCTAATAAGCTTAGATAAAGTCTACCAAGTTCAATTCACAACTCAAAATAAGCACGGATAAAGGCCAAGAATTTCAGATAACAGGTTTTCAGGTGAAAGGAACTTAGCCTTATTACCATGTGAAGAAGTAGGTAAGTGATGATCAAAATTAGTAAAGGAAAATTTATGATCTCTGATAGGGATGCATTGCCTTTGCAGTTCAGATTGATTTTTATGCTGTATGAGTTAATACATTGTGGAAAATTACAGTTATTATTTCCGAACCTTATAATTGATTGAATCTTAATTTGTTGGTATCCTGTTTGAGAGATTTATAGAAATATCTAGAACTTCTTTAGAACGAGCATATGAGTGAGGGATGAGATTGGCACTATATCATGGTGCAACATTGTTCTTTTAGTAATTCCATGTTACTATTCTTTTACTAATTCTCCTTTTCCCAAATTTTTCCTTGTGAACCTCTTTGGTCTTTTTGATCTTGTGTAAGGCTGTGTGTTACTGTACATTTAACCTTTCCTGAGCTGTATCCTGCCAACAATAGGATAAACACTGCTTTTTTCATTGTTGGTCTAAGTAGAAAAATAGCAAGCTTAAGTGAAGCAAAAGTTTAAAATTGATGGTTTTTATCTATATTGTGGGCCACAAGGACTGGGAGTAAGTATATAATAGTCAATGCAGGATATCAAGACTTATGGTTTAATTTTGTAAAACTCTAGAAACTATATGTGTATTGTGTTGTGCAATCCAATATTCTTTGGGGGTGTGGAGGAGCTGGAAACAGTCAGCTCAATTTTGTGAATTCAGGAATATGCTGGTGGAATATGTCTGGGAGGGGATAGAGATGCAATGACACCTGCTATTTGTGGTTAATTTTTAAGTTGTTTTAGAGAATTTGGGTTGTGACTTATGAATAGAGATTATGATTACACTCTATATAGTAGAATATGTTATTTTTGTTAAAAGTCTATTGGGGGGTGTCGTTGCTGTAGGCCTTTGTTCCTTTCTTTTCTGGGATCAAGAACTTTTGTCAAAGTCTATTTGTGGTTGTTGACTTGCTATAGGCCTTTGTCCCTTTCTTTTCTGGGATAAATAATGTTCTATATTTCTAAAGACAGCTTGATGACTGAAGGATTAGGGCAAATACAATTAAAACGGGGTTCCTTTTTCACATGTATTAACATACTCTTGTGTCCATAAACCATGTAGCTAAGTATTGGTTATCCACTGCATTTTCTTCAGCTTGCAGTGGAGTGCATATTTTGCTCAGCATGTATCCGTTTTGTGGAGTGCTGTCTGCCAGAAGGACTTACAGGTTTACTTCTCACATTTTGCCTTTGATTTGAATTTGGGGCTGTTAGTATTGCTTAGGGATGTGATTGGAGCTTGCATTCTTTGCAGAGAAACTTTGGTCTGGGCTTGAAAACTTTGTGTTCGACTGGTTAATCAATGCTGACAGGTGAGATATTGTATTCTCAAAAATATTTATTTAGGGGAGTGGTCCACTGAACTGAACTCTGTCCTTAGCATTGTTCTTTCAGTTGCATTGCAACGATATATGCTTGTAGATTTGGTGGGGATCTGTTTGGATATTGTGAAGATGACTCCTACTTATAACCTCGGTCCTAAAGTCTATTCTGTAACAATATATATCTTTGTTGTGCTTTTCTATTTTTTTTATTTTATAAATATTCTTGTATCATGCTTTTCGTTTAGCTAAAATATGCTCATTTGATGTCATCTTGAGCTTCCAGATTTTGTTTCATGATGATGAAAATGATGAAAAGGTGATGAGATGCATTGCGCTCTCGTTGAATACCTAGTTTGTGGAATCTAATAGTAATTTTTATTGCCTGACATGAATGTGACCTGTAATGGTTATTCCATTTATTGACAAATGACAATGTCAATTACATTTATGGGATATATTAGTATACACTATATTACAACATAAAAATTCTCATCAGTATAGTTGTTTGGCAGGGTTGTAAGCCAGGTCGAATATCCCTCCCTTGTCGATTTGAGGGGGCTGCTCTTGGATCATGTTGCTCAACTTTTAGGCGCTTTATCTCGTATTAGGTAAGGTTAATTTTTATCAATTTTGTATGTATGTTTTATGTGATGTACTAAAAGTGAATGTGGTACCAACTAAAGAATGCAAGCCTATAAAAGTATGTATGGTGGAGACTTGAGGGCAAAATAAGATAAAGTGAAAATAAGGAATAAAAAGGAGTGAAGGACTTTTTGATTGATATGAAATGGGCGAATAGCAGTTCTTAGAAATAGTGGTTCTTGGAGATAAATTTTTTATAATGTATTTCTTTTATCTGTCTTATTTTTACATATTGTCTAACTTTGCTAACTTCCTCTTCTCAACCCATATCTTATTTGTTCTGAAAACACGTCTTCTTATTCCATCTTTTCTCAAATCTCCTATAAGAATATATAATATTTAAAGTTTTAAACAGGAAAAACTTTCCTTATTATACTCTTTTGTGGCAAAAATAATAGGTTGATGGACAGAAACGTGATGAATTCTTCTACATATAAAATTCCAATAAAACAAACTGTACTATTGTAGAGCCTGCACAAGTGCTTATATTTCTTGTACGAAAACTAAAAAAGTTATGTTAAATGTTAATACTCACTCCCTGTGCATTTATTGTCACATTGATAGTTAGATTTGAACTGGTTACGTGGCAAGTCAACTAAATCTGGACATAGGTATTAGTTGTTTACTCTTTTCCTCCGGTATTTTGTTTTAAGAATTTAAGGCTTTGAGAATGTAAAATATTGCCATGTTTCCAGTAACTTTTTGACATCTTGATCGGTGCTACCACTTTATGTTCGTATACTGATACTTCATATTTTTGGCGTATTGCCCTTGCTTGCTGATTTAGGTTTAGTTCTGTAACTGAGCGTTTCTTCATGGAGTTGAATACTCGTCGAATTGACACTAGTGTTGCCCGGAGCGAGACGTTAAATATTATCAGCGGCATGCGTTATTTGAAACTTGGGGTATGTATGTTGATTTGTTCTTGATACATCTGTGAGATCACCACTATAACCAGTGGCCATTGTCAGGTTAAGACAGAGGGTGGACTGAACGCATCAGCCTCTTTTGTAGCAAAAGCAAACCCATTGAACCGTGCTCCGCATAAACGGAAAAGTGAACTCCACCATGCACTATGTAATATGCTTACAAATATCTTGGCCCCACTAGCAGATGGTGGAAGAAACCAGTGGCCCCCCTCAGGTGTGGAACCTGCACTAAATCTTTGGTATGAAGCAGTTGGACGGATAAGAGGGAATTTGATCCATTGGATGGACAAACAGAGCAAACATATAGCTGTATGTAATGCCTCTATGCTCTTCATTCTAACATTTAGCTACAATATTGAAAGTTTAGCATTAATGCTCACCATTTACTTCCAGCTTAAGTCAATTATGCTTTCCTATGTGCATATATTTTGGTATAGAAGATACATGTTGACCTTCATACATTTATTATTTTAGCATTGATGGTTTGGAACGGCTGTTTTCATTATTGTTGCAATCGATGAAAAACCTGTTACATCCTTTATTTTTGGAAAGTATAAGGTATACACAAATACTTATTTAATTGTAATAATGTGATTTACTTGCCCTCCCAGTTTTCTATGGAAGAATTTGCGTTGCAGCCCATTAGTTGTGAATTTTCTTTATTTTTATCATTAGTTATTTTAAAGTTCTAAGTTTTTAACTCATCCATTTCTTTATATAAGTCCCAATTTCAGCTTCACAGCAAGTTTTTTTACCAGTTGACCTTGGTGTATATGAATCTTATTAGTTCAGTGGTAGCTCATCTGATTGTATTTTCACTGGAAAATTTGTATATTAATTGAAAGGTATAATGCAAACATTTCAATGAAGAATCTTACTATAATAGTTTCATGGACTTCATTGGTTTCCATGTGCTTCTGAACTGTTTCATCGTGGAACAGGTGGGGTACCCTCTTGTGACTCTTTTTCTTTGTCTTGGAGAGCCGCAAACTTTTGAAACTAGTTTTGGTCCACACATGGAGCAGCTTTACAAGCTTCTGCGTGTAAGTTCATTGTAATTTTATCATGGAAAATAATGCTTGTAGCTACTGATTCTCTAGTATATCACCTTGTTCTTCTTTTGATGTAACTGCTTTACGTCATTTAGGGATCTGAACAGCTATCTCTGTCATCTTTCACTTGTTGATCCTACTTCTTTACAGCCTCACTTTCTGTGCAGGACAAGAATCACCGCTTCATGGCCTTGGACTGCCTCCACCGTGTCGTGAGATTTTATTTATGTGTTTATGCACCTGGTCAACCACCAAATCGTGTTTGGGACTATCTGGATAGTGTCACCTCGCAATTGCTAACAATACTAAGGAAAGGAATGCTTACCCAAGATGTCCAACATGACAAACTTGTTGATTTTTGTGTAACAATAGCAGAAAGCAACCTGGATTTTGCAATGAACCATATGATTTTGGAGCTGCTAAAGCAAGATAGTTCAAGTGAAGCAAAAGTTATTGGTCTCCGCGCTTTGCACAGAATAGTCGTGTCTCCTACAAGTGAATATGTGGGTTTGGAAATTTTCCAAGGTGATGTTAATTGGAGTTAACACTTTGAACATCCATTTTGCAATTTAATTCTATTACAATATTACATTGATGTCAAGTTTTCTAATATCTAAATTTTTTTTCTGTATTCTACTAATAAATGGCAGGTCACGACATTGGTCACTACATCCCAAAGGTGAAGGCCGCAATCGAGTTTATCATTAGGTCTTGCCATCGAACCTTCAGTCAGGCTCTTCTCACTTCTTCACGGACAGCCATTGGTAAGTCTCATTTTACAGAGATTTTAGTTCGATGAATATTAATGATATAATATGCTAGTCTATGATTTTGTCAAGTTTGGTGCATCTGGAGATGTTGTACCAAAAGGAAAGTTAGCATATACTACTAGATAACTAAGAGCACTGTCCTACTTGAGTATAAATGACTTATGAGGGTCAATCTGGGTATATACTTGTGTCACTAAAGTTGGATGCAATTAGAATTGCGAAAATAAAAGGGTTTTTATTGGATTACTTTTTGTTGGTTGGTACTTGGTAACATATCTAACTTTTATACTTTCCCTACTTTTGATGTTAACCACAACTCAATGGTATAGCTTTGTAGAAATTAATATTCTGAATGTACACTTTTTGTTCCAAAAAGACTTTCCATGTTATCATTGACAAGAACCTAGGAAGGGAGTGAGTTACTTGAAAGTGGGGTCATTTATTTGATTTTTGGGTAGGGGAGAAAAGTTGTTGAAACATAAGTATCATTTAATAAATCATGTGGACCCATTTGGACGGTTGACTGGTAAGGGAGGGAAAAAGAGAGGAAATTTTTACAAAAAATGGAATAAAGCAAAATCGGGAGAAACTTTATGGAACAACCTAAAATGGAAAGAGGCAAGGTATGTGTGGAATGGAGGGAGTACCTTTAACCTATGAAGCATTTGTACGCCTCTTGAGGATCGAATTGCGTACCGGGTATAGGTATGGTACGAATACGGCTAGGATTCATCCCAAAAACGAACTCAAAATTCCGGGAACGTTGGATGGTCTTGGGTACGCTAGGTGGAACTTGGGTCCGGTTGGGGCTTGGTGAGAGACGTACCCAGCCTTGTAAAAGTCAGATTTAGGGTTTTATACAATTTTCCCCAATTTGATTTTCTGCCTTTCTCACTCTCTCGGAAGTTGCGCAACCCCCTTTCTCTCCCTCATCTTCGCCGGCCACGAAGCCTCGCTGGCAAGTAGTGCAACTTCTCGGCAGTCATGCACGTAGCCATGCTCGAATTTTTCTTCTCTCTAGTTCCCTGTCTGGTTTACTTTTTTTAGTTGAATGGGGAAGGGTCAAAAGCAGAACTAGGCACGTAAAAGAAGGGGTTGTAGACTGTAGAGTAAGAGTAAAACTGTACAACGCATTTATTTATCTATTTTTTTAATAAGCTGCAGTCAACCGCAACCTTTTGTTTTTCTCTCATGGTCTGATTCACTTTAGGGAAGGGGTTAAAGACTTCAGGGTTTCCAGCAAACCATTTTTTTTAAAGAAGGCTATGTAGCTAACTTTATATGGAGATTAACTTCTAACTTTTTCACCCCATATATATTTTTATATTTTATGAAGGCACAAACTTATTACCTTATTTTAATGTTTTTTGTGCAAAAATTATATGGAGATTCCATGTATGGAAGTTTTAAGGTAATATTATTGACGAATTTTTCACTAGATACCCCTGAGTTTTACGAAAATGCACCGGGTACCCTCACAGGCTCACAGTTTCAAAAATGCACAAGGTACCCCTGAGGTTTTGAAAAATCGTCAGGATACCTCTTAGCCGTCAACTCGTTAGTCATTAAGGCCAAATCAACCTAATTTACCTAAATAACCCCTAATTAATGCTAATTAAATCCTAATTAACCTTAATTAAATCCTAATTAAACCTATTTAATAAAGGAAAATTTGACACTAATATAATTTCTGTTGGAAATTTTAATTTTTTTCTTGTTTGTGGGTCATTTCACGCTCTCTAAGGCCCATATTTCAAGGCAATTTTGACCTTTAAAACGACTGTTTTGAAAACACAGGGGCACCTTGTGCTTTTTTGAAACTGCGAGGGCATCGGTGCATTTTCGTAAAACTCAGGGGTACCTGGTGAAAAATCTGTATTATTTATTAAATGCATTATATCTATTTATTTATTTTTGTTTTTATCTTTTTGCCAAATCCAAGACGTACCCGTTTTCGGAATTTTTTGTATCTGTATCAGTGGTACCTAGCCTTTAACTAATAAAATTGGGTAAATATGATACTAGGATTTAGCAATGTACTGAATGTAATAAGAAAGGAGGAAATTGTGGCTAACAGTTCAGGTATTGATCTATTTGTGCAAAATGATATAAAGTTCATGTCCGGAGAAATGTACTCTCTTTCTGTCCTATATTTTATTGATGTCGTCCAAAATTAATTTATTTTCTTTTCATAGGAAAGTAAACTTGGGTATAAGTAGAACTAATCTTCATCAAATCATTATATAGTTTTGGAGTGTTTTTTTATGGTAAAGTTCACTAGTAAATATTCTAGTAGATTCACAAAGGATTATTTTTAGCAGATTTTTGCTTATTTACTGTTGGAAAGATGACACCCCTCCCCCCCCAAACCCCAAAAAAAAAAAAAAACCTAGAAGATAATGGGGGATGGGGGGAGGAGAAGAAGAAGAGGGAAAAGGGAAGTAGGGATTTTCTCTCATTTTGAATAATGTTTTGGAAAATTGGAAAACTGATTTCATGACACTATAACCCAGTGATACAAGGAACGCGGGACGGAGGTCCGAATTGCGAACCGGATCGTCCGCTCCGGATCGCGGAACAAACGCGATCAGAGTCGCTGAGAGTCGCGATTGAAATCGATGATGACCCGATCCGTTTCTTGATACCCTTGCCCACATATTTCCGGAAAAAAAGCTTGCTTTTCCATGGCTTGCTGAGAGCAGAGGAAGAAGAAAGGTTGATAAGCGTTGTACAGTTGTACTTGTAGACTTGTGAGATCTAGGGTTTTCTCCTTTTTTACAAAAAAAGGCACGTGACTCTCTTTCCTACTACTCTATTTACTTTTTTTTTCCTCTGCTTCAAAAAAAAGTCACGTGGGACTATGGGAGCCTGGGAGGGTATCATTTTTTATACTTTGGTATCTTTTGACTTTTTATGCCATTTTCAGTTTATTTAACCTTTTTTATTTGACTTTTCAATATCTTCAAATTTATAAAACCCAATCCTTAACAGTATAACAATTAATTTTAATAATTTTAATAATGTTGTTATCATTTTTTAATTATATTTTGATAGGATTACTAAGAGTTCTAATATTTTAAATTTATTAAAAAAAATCAGTAAAAAATGACCCAACGTTCCCGATTCACCCAAGGTAGCGTTTCCCGTACCCGTTTCCATACCACGTTTCGCATCGACTCTCGTTCCTTGTATGATTGCTATAACCAATATCTTCCAGATGTTTGACTGGAGTTCATGAATAATTATTATAAAATCTAATAGAATGACAAAGATTCATTTTAATCAGAGTTGCATTTGAATATAAAAAAAAGCCTACAATATTCATCATTTTGAGAACATTAAAGGAAACTAGGAAAGTAAAAGTAATTCCGGCAAATTCTAAGTGTCGACATCTATCACATTACTTTTCACAATAGTGTGGAAGTTGCTTATATGTGCCGACATTTGTCATATCACTTTACGCAAATATTGATATATATTGCCTATATATCCAGAAAATTCGTATTATGTGGCACATATAGGTAATATATATCAATATCTTCATTAAGTTTCCTTAACATTCTTTAATACTCCCTGCGTTTCTTTTTACTTTACTCACTTCACTTTGGGGAAGAACCAAGGAGGAAGTCCAACAGTATGAGAGAGGAACTGAGAAGTGAGAGAGAGAAACTAAAAAGTGGGTTAAAATATTAAAAAATGGATGACATGGGTGGAAAAAGAGGAGAAAGTAGATGGGAAATGTTACAATACAAAAGGCAACAATGTGTAGATTAAAAAGAACCAAAAAGGAAAGTGTGTAGATTAAAAGAAACGGAGGGAGTATGAAATAATATACATGTAGATCAGTTTGGGCATCTTGATCTCATTTTTATCTTGAAAGGATATGTCATGTGTTTAAAATCAAATAATAGTAAAAATGGTATTAATTTGAATACATAAAAATATATTTTGCATAATGCTGATCTGTTCCAATCCATGGAATCCAATGATACACAAGAAAAACACATACTGGTGACATTTTCACTAGTAAATTATTGAACAAACATGCAAACAGAGGTGACATTTTCAATGGTAATGATTCCTCATCTAAATCTGTTCAAGGATTTGATTGAAGATTCTAGAAGAGGCTAATAGAATCCCCATGCTCACTTTAATGATCCATTTTGAATGGTAACTACATGCTATATACTTCAGTCAATATTCAATTGTTTCTTGAATATAATTTTTAATGAGTGTGTATGTGTGTGTGCGTGTGAACGGTCTTCTGAATTTTCCTCAACCCCCTTCACTAAAACATGTGGTGAATGTTATATCTATTACTTCTGTTTACTGTATTGAGGTTTTTCCCCAAAATTTTATGAAACTTCATTTTTGCTTTCTTTCTGTTCTGCAAGCATCATGGACTTGTGGAGTGATGTCTTGATGATCCTTCGAGATTTTTCCAAACTTAGCTCTTCTATGGGCTTTGAACCATGTCAATCAATGAAACTTACACTGTCAGGGTATCTTTATATGACCTCTACCCAGTCAGATCTGTATCAAGCAAAATATTCAGCAGCTTAGTTATTTAGATGTGGCCATGGCTCATAAATGTTTCAGCTCCTTGATACCTTGCCTTCTGCATACAAGGCTCAGTTCAGCCGCAGTTCTTTTTTCTTTTTGTTTAAACATGTTTCTGTGGTGCAATAAACTGTCATACCTGCGATGAATAGCTCATGGTACTAAGTTGCACGACATTTTCATCTACAGATTCTGTTACCAAGGAAAAATCTCAAGGCTATCTTTTCCGTTCAGTTTTAAAATGTATTCCTGACCTGATAGAAGAGGTTGGTCGAAATGATAAGATCACTGAAATAATTCCTCAGCATGGCATAAGTATTGATCCTGGTGTACGTGAAGAAGCCGTGCAAGTGCTTAATCGAATTGTGAAATCCCTTCCTCACCGCCGATTTGCCGTCATGAGAGGGATGGCGAATTTTATTTTACGTCTTCCTGACGAATTTCCACTTCTTATTCAAACATCATTGGGACGGTTGTTGGAACTAATGCGTTTCTGGAGATTGCGACTACACGAAGAAAGGCTTGAATTTGATGCACAAGATGCAAAGCATATGGCCCAGGAAATTGGTGCTTTCAGGAGGCCTTCTGTTCATCGTTCAGGAGAAGCTGTTGATTTTCGTGCTTCTGAGATAGATGCTGTTGGTCTTATCTTTCTTTGCTCCGTTGATAGTCAGATCAGGCATACTGCTCTGGAGTTGTTACGCTGTGTTCGGGCCTTATGGAATGACATAAGTGATCTTGCAGTTCATGAAAAAGTAGATTACAGCTCAAGGAATGAAGCTGAACCTATATTCATTATTGATGTTCTTGAGGAAAATGGGGTGGGTGATCTTTTAATTTCTCTCTCAAATTTGTTTCTTCTACAGTTTGAAGCTCAGTCTTGCTCAGTTCTTTAAAGTTAATTTACTCTATGACAGGATGACATTGTTCAGAGCTGCTACTGGGATTCTGGGC
The DNA here is from genome assembly GCA_947648045.1 of Beta corolliflora. Lineage (NCBI taxonomy): Eukaryota > Viridiplantae > Streptophyta > Magnoliopsida > Caryophyllales > Amaranthaceae > Beta > Beta corolliflora. Next base: position 915,572 of record CANSZD010000248.1, on the reverse strand, counting down.
GGCCATTTGACATGAGACGTGAATGTGATGCAGTTCCACCTGATGTTACCATCCAATCTATTCTGTTTGAGAGCCCTGATAAGAATAGATGGGCTAGATGTCTCAGCGAGCTTGTGAAATATGCTTCTGAGCTTTGCCCAAGATCTGTTCAGGAAGCAAAGTGAGCAACCTTTTTTTTTTACTGGCTAATTTGGAATACTTGATTTTTAGCTAATGGCTTCTGGATTATATACCATTTTAATTAGATTACAAATAATTAGACGCTTATATTATAGTTCATGTCAATGTTACTCCCTCTGTTCCAGATAAGGTTGAACCTTTTTTATTTGTCTCAAAATAGTTTGAACACTTCTATTTTAGGAATGGTCCCACTAATATTTCAATTCTTCTCTCCTGCCCTTTTGCCCCACCACTCTCTCATTGGAATAAAAAAAATACCCCACTTTATTCTATCACATCTAACTTTTTAATAAAACAACAATTCATAACCACTCAACAACTTATCCCCTAAAAATGTGTCATTTGGAAGCAGGGAGTACTAATTAAAGTAATCTGGCTGTACTTGACAAGTTTCTATGTATGTGCTCATATGTCAATTCTTTTCTCAATTATAATGCATAATTTTAATTTCTGTGAACGGATATCTTAATGCTTGAACTCAAATCAAATACTTAAAATGAGAGCGATATGTTATGACAGGTCTGAGGTTATTCGCCGTCTTGCATATATTACACCTATTGAGTTAGGTGGCAGGGCTAATCAGTCTCAAGATGGTGATAACAAGTTGGATCAATGGCTCATGTATGCAATGTTTGCTTGTTCATGCCCTCCTGACGCCAGGGAGGCTGCTAGTTTTGGCGCAACAAAAGAGCTTTTCAGACTTATTTTTCCATCACTTAAATCTGGATCTGAATCTCAAGTGGTAAGTGTATAATTTATGAAGCTTCTGTTGAATTGCACTCTAGTCACGAAAAAGATTATTTTGAATAGCACTGATATGACGGTAAGCACAAAATACATTATGGAGGTTGAAGGATGAACTTGACGGTGGCTTTAAGAATTAATACTGGAGCCTCTTGATATATTATCTAAGTGTACCAAGCTTATGAGAACTTATGTCGTAAAATGCATTTGAGCTGGCTGATTATACATTTTACATGCTCTCTAAGAAGCGTATGGTATTAGGGTGTGTAAATGAGATATGCTGCATATTATTCTGGGTGAGACTAACTTTTGTCAATGTGGTTGGCTGAGAAGAGAACTAGGGATTGAGCTGGCCAGATATAAGTGAAAGTACATCCTATATTCTACTATTCTGTAGTTCATTTATCCCCTCCTGGGGGAGGATGAGGGGAAGGGGTAATGGGGAGGATGTGGTAATTGTAATAGAAAGTTACTCATGAGCCAGTGTATCCTTACATCGTACTGATTGTGGTTTGTGCAGTCTTCTACTTTTGTTGATAATGTATCTACAAAATGAAATCACTTAAACAAGTATATGAAAAACGGACTGAGAGTGCAAATGAGTGGAAGTTTAACGTCTTGATGTAAAAATTAGAAAATGTCATTTTGCTCCTTATCTTCCATCAAAAGTAAGGTCTGCATATTTTAACCAATTCACAGTGGAAAAAAGGGGTTGCTCCTTTGGCAAAAACTGCAAACTCCAGATGTCCTGCTAAAATTTTCTGAAATTTTCTTCCACAGTTGCACTCACTACTTCACTCAATGTTTATAAACCCATCCCACTCATCCTTCAAATCTTCCATCAACCCGATCATAAATTAAACCCCATTTTTTCCCCTCAACCCATAACCTTCCAAAACCATCTCAGATTCCACCAATACCAATCACCCCTTTTCTTCATCCCCTGACTCGTTCCATAATTTTTTCTCAATGGCCAGTCAATGGGTGTATATTCAGAATTTCCTCGATATGGGGCTACAAGGCATGCTAAAGCAAGGTCCCGCGTTCGAGTGTATGACCAGTCGGGTTCCTAACATTGTTGCCACCGCCGGGAAGCCACTGAGATTACTATCCACCTTAAGGATAAGGTAGAATTTTGGGCGGCCGGTAATGTTATAAACTGATATATGGGAAGGGGCACTTTAAATAGTACCTTTATGAATTATAATTAGTGGCTTGGAGAATAGGTTAGCTAGTTAGTTAGGATAGAAGCTCTAAAAATAGTAAAAGTTAGAGAAGGGGAAAATATGAAGAAGATTGTTAAGAGTTTTAGTTAGTTTCTTGGGAGAGTTTCAAGCCCTCTGGGATGCTTGAAGATTATATAACCTTATGTAGTTTAGATTTAATAATACAAATCCATATCTATTCCTCAATCATCATTACAGTTCCGGATCAGCTACGGCAGATCATAGCACACTCCAAGCAAAAGCTCTCACCTGCCTTGGAACCTTAGCCTTCCAAATCACTTCCTGAAATAAAAAGTAAAATGGTTATATGGTAGTATAGAAATGGCACGATAGATTCCTCTACTAGCTTGTCACTTATTGCTCAAGATGAATTTACATGGTACTAGGATCCATGGCACTTCAAGCTTATATGAAGTTGCTATTTATGTTTCAGAGTGCTAACATTGACTTTACATTTATATTTATGGTATTAGGATCCGCATTACTATCAGTTTTCACTTTTTGGTTTTATGAATATAAAAGTCATATGATATAATGAGTATATTAAACTTAAAAATAGTCATACTTGTACTAAACATGTCAATTTTGAAAACTGACAATAGATTACTTGAAACTACTTTTTCTGGTTTCCATATTTTTGTTTTTGGTTTTCAAAAAAACTGAACTGGAAACATAAAACGATAACGAACGAACCCTGAATTTGCTGTGTATTGATTTGATCTCCTCTCCCTGTTACAGAATGCAGCTACTATGGCTCTTGGTCATTCTCATCTCGAAGTATGCGAAACTATGTTTGGGGAACTTGCAGCTTTCATTGATGAGGTTTCTCTGGAGACAGAAGGAAAGCCAAAATGGAAGGTATGATTTCTAATGAGTTGAAAACATGAAGTACGCTACAGTTCGAACTTGAATGTTTTAGTGATAAAATGTGAGTTGATCTTTTGACTCACATGTGAAATGACAAATCTTTATAATGAATCTCAGTGATGGTGAGAGGCCACATCTTTTATCTGCTAGTTCTAAGGATGAAATGCAAGTGATTTTATGCTTGTTATTTTTCTTTGTATTTACAGTACAGGAATGGGTATTAGGGGGAACTTCTGATCATTGTGGATTAGCTGAAACTTTTAGTGTTGGGTGTTGCTGCTAGAGCAAGGGGTTGGCGGCAATTTGTTCTGAAAATGGTGCAAGTTGAAGACATTACAAACAAAATGAGAGTTCTCAGCCTCCAGTTACAGTATATTTTTATTTTTTTCTGATATCTGTAACTGTTACTTGGGAGTTGGGAGTGGGTTTCAAGGATTGTTATTGAATATGCCACGTATCTGGAAGTGGATGAAGAGCCTGAAAAGTAAGAAAAATTATAATGATGCTGAGGAAAGGATTGATGTGATGGAGAGAGAGGAAAAATACTTATCTATAACAAAGGGATGGGGAAACTTTAATCTTACGGGATATTCAAATATAGTTGTGGAGAAAAAAATATCGGAATAAAGGAAGTTCTTGGACATCCATGTACATCAATGGCTGGCAGGCTGGGGAACTTTGCTTTGTGCTGTGCCAACAGGCTATCTTCTTGGCAGCCTACTTTGACAGCCCGTTACAGAACTTACGTTCCGATCTGTGCTTCCCTGACTGACCTCTCTGGGTGCTCAGTCAGGAGTGAGCGAAGCAAGGGAAATTAGTTTCTTTTTTCCTTTTTTTGGAATAGCTATCAAGATGGTCGAAGTTTGTTAGCTGAACTAGTTTTTCCAAACTTGTGAAATATATATCTATTGTCAATATTATCTCTATATTGCACTTTCTTAGGGAGATGACGAATTTGGCATTTGTATGCAGAGTCAAAAATCTCGCCGTGAAGAGCTTCGTATTCACATAGCAAATATTTACCGAACTGTGTCAGAGAAAATATGGCCCGGTATGCTCAGCCGGAAACCTGTTTTTCGCCTTCACTATTTGAAATTCATCGAAGAGACTCACCGACATATTCTGACTGCATCACTAGAGAGTTTTCAAGATATGCAGCCCCTTCGTTATGCTCTTGCTACTGTGTTAAGATATCTTGCTCCTGAGTTTGTTGAATCAAAATCTGAGAAGTTTGATCTTCGAACAAGGAAGCGATTGTTTGAACTTCTTCTTTCTTGGAGTGATGATGTGGGTTCTGCCTGGAATCAAGATGGAATCAGTGATTACCGACGAGATCTGGAAAGGTATAAAGCTTCTCAGCATAGCCGTTCCAAGGATTCTGTGGACAAAATTTCATTTGATAAGGAACTGAATGAACAAGTAGAAGCTATACAATGGGCATCCATGAATGCTGTGGCCTCACTGCTGTATGGACCTTGCTTTGATGACAACGCCAGAAAAATGAGTGGCAGAGTTATATCTTGGATCAACAGCTTATTTATCGAGCCCGCACCTAGGGCTCCATTTGGTTACTCACCTGCAGATCCAAGGACTCCATCTTATTCTAAATACACGGGTGATGGTGGACGAGGTACAGGGCGTGATAGACATAAAGGTGGTCATCTTCGTGTTTCCTTGGCAAAATTGGCGTTGAAGAATCTGCTTCTGACAAATCTCGATCTCTTTCCAGCTTGCATCGATCAGGTCCTCTATTTAAATTTCATTTTCAGATCTAATACACTGGCTCCGAATATGATCACAGTATTGGATAACGAGTCTGGTGACAGTTGAATATTCAGTATCTAAATCCCTCCTTGATGTTATTTTGAACCTGACATCTTAAGAAATCACTTCTATGTTCCAGAGATTATAATTGTTAAAAAGCATTGATCTTTTGGAGGTATCTGCTGTGCAGATATTTCTTTCTGCCATTTTGGATTCTTTGATTTTTTTTTTTATATTTTGGCCATTGGGTTGAGTGATTTCAAATATCAATCTTAGCTGTAGAAGATGTAAAATTTTTAGGAACTAACGGAAACCTGATTTTTTTTGTTCTACACCAGTGCTATTACTCAGATGCTGCCATAGCAGATGGTTATTTCAGTGTGCTGGCTGAAGTCTACATGCGCCAAGAGATACCCAAATGTGAAATTCAGAGATTGCTGAGCTTAATTTTATACAAAGTTGTTGATCCATCTAGACAAATTCGAGATGATGCCCTGCAGATGCTTGAGACGCTTTCTGTCCGTACATGGGCAGAAGATGGAATGGAGGGTTCAGGAAGTTATAGAGCTGCTGTTGTTGGCAATCTCCCTGATTCTTACCAGCAATTCCAATATAAGCTATCGTGCAAACTCGCGAAGGATCATCCTGAGCTGAGCCAGCTTCTTTGCGAGGAAATAATGCAGAGGCAGCTTGATGCTGTTGACATAATTGCGCAGCATCAGGTCTTAACTTGCATGGCACCGTGGATTGAGAATTTGAATTTCTGGAAACTAAAGGATGGTTGGACGGAACGCTTGTTAAAAAGTCTGTACTATGTCACTTGGCGGCACGGTGATCAGTTTCCAGACGAAATTGAGAAGCTTTGGAGTACAATTGCTAGCAAGTCTAGGAACATTAGTCCAGTTCTTGACTTTTTAATCACCAAAGGTATTGAAGATTGTGATTCCAATGCTTCGGCTGAGATAAGTGGTGCTTTCGCTACATATTTCTCAGTCGCAAAAAGGGTGAGCTTATACCTGGCAAGAATTTGTCCCCAGCGAACAATAGATCATCTTGTGTATCAGTTGGCGCAGCGGATGCTCGAGGATAGTGTCGAACCTTTAAGGCTTGGTACCAGCAAGGCTGATGTCAACGGGAATGCTGTACTGGAATTTTCTCAAGGCCCTACTGCTCCACAGGTGACATCTATAGCTGACAGCCAGCCACATATGTCACCTTTGCTTGTTCGAGGCTCTCTTGATGTCCCACTCAGGAACACCAGTGGGAGCCTGAGCTGGCGCACTGCTGGTGTGGCTGGGCGCAGTGCATCAGGCCCATTGAGTCCTATGCCTCCTGAGATGAATGTTGTTCCTGTAACTCCTGCTGGCCGTTCAGGTCAGCTTCTTCCATCGTTGGTTAACATGTCCGGGCCTTTGATGGGGGTACGAAGTTCTACTGGGAGTATACGCAGCCGTCATGTGTCCAGGGATAGTGGAGATTACTTCATCGACACTCCAAACTCTGGTGATGATGGTTTGCATTCCGGTGTTGGAATGCATGGTGTCAACGCAAAAGAGCTTCAGTCAGCTTTGCAGGGTCACCAACAGCATTCACTTACTCAAGCAGACATAGCTTTGATTCTACTAGCGGAAATCGCCTATGAAAATGATGAAGATTTTAGGGAGCACTTGCCTTTGCTGTTCCATGTAACTTTTGTTTCAATGGACAGTTCAGAAGATATTGTTCTCGAGCACTGTCAACACCTTCTAGTTAATTTGCTATACTCACTGGCTGGCCGGCACTTGGAGCTGTATGAGGTTGAAAATAGTGATGGAGAGAATAAGCAACAGGTTGTCAGCTTAATTAAGTATGTCCAGTCTAAGCGTGGAAGCATGATGTGGGAAAATGAGGACCCCACTGTTGTAAGGCCTGATGTCCCCAGTTCAGCACTTTTGTCTGCGCTGGTTCAAAGCATGGTTGATGCAATATTTTTCCAAGGGGATCTTCGGGAGACTTGGGGAACAGAAGCTTTAAAATGGGCCATGGAATGTACTTCACGGCACCTTGCATGTCGGTCTCACCAGATATACAGGGCATTGAGGCCAAAGGTAACAAGTGATGCCTGTGTTTCACTTCTCCGTTGCTTGCACAGGTGTTTAACTAATCCTCAACCTGAAGTTTTGGGCTTCATTATGGAGATTGTGTTGACACTGCAAGTGATGGTAGAGAACATGGAACCTGAAAAGGTCATACTCTATCCCCAGCTTTTCTGGGGCTGTGTTGCGATGATGCACACAGACTTTGTGCATGTTTACTGCCAGGTGCTCGAGCTTTTCTTGCGTGTGATAGATCGCTTGTCCTTCCGGGAAAGAACAACAGAAAATGTGCTCCTATCTAGCATGCCTCGTGATGAGCTGGATACTAGTGTATCTGATGTGGGGGAGTTTCAGCATTTAGAATCGAGGACAGGTGTTGATCTGGGTGGCAAGGTTCCTGCTTTTGAAGGTGTGCAACCTCTTGTTCTAAAAGGGCTCATGTCAACTGTTAGCCATAGCGTTTCTATTGAGGTCCTCTCACGCATCACATTCCCGTCATGTGATTCTATATTTGGGGATCCAGGCACAAGGCTTCTCATGCATATTACTGGCTTGCTACCCTGGCTATGTTTACAATTATGCAAGGATCCCATAGGGCTTGCCTCACCTCTTCATCAGCAGTATCAGAAAGCTTACTCTGTTGCTGCCAACCTCGCACACTGGTGTCGTGCCAAATCCTTGGAGGGGTTGGCCACAGTTTTTTTGGCATACTCACAAGGTGAGTTCAAGACCATTAACAATTTACTTGCTTGCATAGCTCCCTTATTGTGCAATGAATGGTTCCCAAAACACTCAGCATTAGCTTTCGGGCATTTGTTAAGATTATTAGAGAGAGGGCCCATTGAGTATCAGCGGGTGATTCTCCTTTTGCTGAAGGAACTACTTCAGCATACTCCAGTTGATGCTGCCCAAAATCCACATATGTATGCGATTGTGTCCCAGTTGGTGGAGAGCTCTTTGGGGTGTGACGCTCTTAGCGTCCTGGAAGCCCTCTTGCAAAGTTGCAGTTCTTTGAGTGGGACCCATCTGCACGAGTCTGGTGGTTATGAAAATGGCCATGTCGGGGCTGAAGAAAAGCTGCTTGCATCTCAGACCTCATTTAAAGCCCGTAGTGGACCCTTACCATATTCCCTGGGGTCAGGATTTGGAACAGCTTCAATGTCTCATGGACAAGGGGCAGCAATCGAATCTGGAATGCCGGCCAAGGAAGTTGCCTTACAGAATACACGGTTGATTATGGGACGGGTCCTGGATAACTGTGCTCTGGGAAGGAAGAAGGATTACAAAAGGCTGGTGCCTTTTGTCTGAATTATGGGAAATCAGTGAGGACTTTTTTCGCTGTATATAAATATAATTTTTGCTGCATCTTGTGTATGTAGTGTGTACGCTGATTGTGCGACATGTAAAATTTATTCAGTTAGCAATAGCATTGGCCTTGAAGATGCAAGGATAGTTAGCTTACAAATTTTGTATATAGCAGTAGACGACTAATCAGTATGTATCTTGATTGATATGTACAGGTACCCGCTTACTTCAAAGATTTTGTAATACTTGTCAGAAGTATAATTGCATTTATGAAATTAATTAGGTCATTTTGCTACTTAGGGGTGTTTTTCTATTAACAGGAACATTTGACTCGTTTTTCTTATATGATAGGCTAACATACCATCTCTCATTTACTTTTACTATCATTCTTCCTACTTTTTTCATTTTTTCCTTACATTTGCTCTCTTTTCTCTACCTTTTGCATTTTATCTTTGGTTCATTTGCAAAAGTAAATGTCCTAATTAAATAAAACGGAAGAAGTAACATTGATCTTATTGATGTTATATTGAGGACTTGTTTAGCGTAGCTTTCTTTTTTATAAAAAGGGAGAAAAACTCAGTTGGGTTTCAAGAACTAGGCCCACCTAAAGTATTCTTACGGATAATTAAGGAGAAAGTGGGATCTAGAGAGGTGAACCAAATGATAAGAGAAGGTGAAGAGTGCACTTCACAGAAACAGTGGTGAATATGAATGTCTAGAAAAGTCTTGAGAACTTTTTAACTCCGTATCCACAATGATAATAAATAATGGTAATAGTAATGAATTTGTATTCACTTTTTGGTATGAATTTCCTCATACGTTCTTTACATCATAAATTTCATTACAATTCAATATCACTTTTTAAAGTGGTAAGGAAAATTCATGAAGAAAAAGAAAAGAGATTACCAAGTATTATCATAAACATCGATGTTGGACTTTTTCAAAAAGTTATTAAATATTTCATTATTTATTATAGGATCCCAAACAATTAGTTGTACTAGGTATTACTAGGTAGCTATTTTGCTATTTGCCACGCTTTGGGTATATGACATAGGTTAAAAACAAATTTGGTTATAATAGGATTCTAACCCACGACCTTATAAAGAAATTATGGAGCTTTAGCCAACAAACCAATATATCAAGAGTTAGTCTTGCGTGGATCTGGTCCACACTAATATTATTGTGGACCAAGCCACTTATTTAACATAGTTGTCCTTTTTTCATATAGTAACCTTTTAAAATCTTAAGTTACACTATACAGTTACTATCTACTATAGTGACCGTTTTTTTAATATAGTCACTCTTCCTTACATTAGTTTATCATAATGAAAATTTCACTTTGTGACATAGTAACCTTTTTTTTCACATATTCAAAATTTACAATTTATATCTACTCATCTTTTATATCTATTTTTTTATATAGTGATCTTTTTTTCATATATCACATGAATTAGCATTAGGTCCACACTAATATAGTGTGGACCAGGTCCATATAAGTTTTTTTTTACATATATCAATGATGTTTATTTATATCCAAATAAAAAATATTTTTGCATCGATCCACCATGAACAATCATCCTGTACACAAAAGATTTCAGAAATCATACACACATAATTCATATTTGAATTAGATGAAATTTGTGTACACATACGTTCTTTGGCATGGACTTGGCTAGACTCGTCATTCCCACCATTCTTTTTGTTCATCTTCTTCTTCTAAATGGTGCAATCCTTCTTGAAGTGACCGGGCTTACCACATTCCCAACAACCTCGTTGAACACCTCCACCATACTTAGGCTTCTTTCCGTTGTTGCCTTTAGTGAAATTGTTAGCCCTATTCTTAGGATTAGAAGACTCCTTTGACTTACCATCCTCCACCATGTTAACGGTGGAAGAATTAGGATTAACGACATCATTTTGTCCATCACGTTTTTTTTGCACGGTGTCCAACACGTATCTTTGACCATCAATATCTTTATATGTTATGTATTAATAAGAAGATACTACAAATCTAACAATAACATCACATGAGTATGTTTAATTGTTTATTAGTATATATAAGTGAGAATATTTAGTCAAAAGTTTTAAAGTTTGACCATGAAAAATGAAGCGGGAACTATATTTTGAAATGGAAGAGTACATCTTTGCCTTATCAAATAATGCGGCGCGACGCCTGAACCCAACAACCAGTATTCTTTATATAAGGTGTCCACACATACTCTAAACCATGCGAATTTATAAAATCTTTAAAATAAACCATTCACAACTCTTAATTGCCTTCTCTCACCCACCCATAACGAATTTTGTATTGAAAAAGCTCCACCTTTTTGCTCTGTTTTTCAACTCTTGAAGAGAACCACCACCACTTTTGTTTTCTTACTCTTCTTTTTCTATTATTTAATAATTCTTTTCAAGTTGCTCACCACATGGGAAATTCAATGCACACGAGTCTGGCACATGAAATGATGTCCTCCGCAAGAATTTCTAAATTGAAAATATCTTTTCTTTGAGGGGCAAATTTAAAATATCTAAATGGCAATTACACCATCCCCTCAAAAAAAAAATAACAATTCCACCACTCATTACTCAACAAGGAGGCAATTAAATTTATACTTATTTATTTTTTATGAAAAAATTATATTATATTACAAACAATTCATATTTAAACATATTAACAAGTACTAAAAATCAAGTTATCTAATTTAAAATGCATTTTGGAACGCAAAAAAGAAAATCTGCACGAATCTCAAGGATGATGTAGCAATATGATAGCTAAGCGTATCTACCAAATCAAAACCCATGTTCTTGTTTTCTCGACTGTTAGCTACTTCTATAATACTACTATAAGAAACGAGCTAACACTATACATCTGAGCTAAGATTTTATGGCAAATTAAAGTGTTTTCTTACAAAGTTACAACTTTTCATATATAGAAAGAGTTGAGATTTTTTTTTTTGGGTAGTTGAATCAAGGAGTAAAAATGGGTTCAATTGATCTTCAACAACCCCTTGTGGTGGTCCCCGAAACATCAACAATCTCCGATGACACTCGGTTGCAACAGTTGGGTTACAAGCAAGAGCTCAACCGTGGCCTCTCGTATGTTATTTACTATCTTTATCTCTTTTTACTTTATTTTCTGTTTTTGCAAATTGCATTGGTAAAACATTCACTTCTGTTGAAATGACAAGTTTAGACAACATTTTGGTTATCTTAAATCTTAATGATGTTATGTCATGTCAACTAAATGGAAGTCAATATGTGTTTTAGGCTTACATTTCTGGATGAAATCGAGTAGTTTAACTTACAATATTTGTTATGTGTGTTTTGTAAATGAGGTGATATTCTTTCTATTTTAGCAATCAAGATGTGAACTTTCCTTTTTCTAGTTTGATTATCATATCTGTAATGTTGGAATTACAAATATGAACAACTTGGTAGAATCCCTGTAATATGATTGATTGAATATATAGTCGACTTTGATTCGTACCCTTGTCCCCGAACTTAGATAAGCTTGTTCACTAATCACTCTGCTTCATATTTGAAGTTTATGCCATGTATAAAACCCGGGATATAACCACGTATAGCATTAATTTCATCTTTGTAAATTGTAATAGTAGATATCTCAAAATTCCACTTATCAAACTGAAATTGAGGATTAACAGTACTATGGGCCTGTTTGGTTTTTTATTTTTTTTATTTATTAGTGTTAAAAACGGAAACAAGAAACCCTTTCCGTTACATGTTGTTTGGTATGACCGTATGAGGGTTGCCACCTAGTTATTACCCTCTTCAACCTTTTGGTAATAGATTACATTACCCTCCTCAATCCTACATTTATATGTTTTTCCTTTCCGTAGTGGAACTATAACAAATGATGAAGGTAATGATTATTGTTAACGTTTCTCTCTTTCATTTGATTTTATTCCCTTCCCATTCCATGACCTAAACCAATCATGTCCTAAGAGGCTAAGAGTCCTCAAACACTACGGGTAAAATTGTACATCATTTTCAAGTGAAGTAGTCAATTAAATGTTTGTTCATGTTTAATGGATGTTCACATTACCTATTTTGGTAATTTTTGAATAATCTGTATGTCAGCATTTTGGCTTCGCAAAGTATATCAGTAGCAGCAGTTGATTGTCACTTGGATTTCTTATATGGTTATGCAGGGCAATAGCCAATTTTGCAGTGACGTTCTCCATCATATCAGTGTTAACAGGTTTAACAACAATGTTTAATATGGGGCTAACTTATGGTGGACCTGTAACTATGGTGTATGGCTGGCCCATTGTTGGTTTTATGACTATGATGGTGGGCTTATCCATGGCCGAGATATGCTCTGCCTTCCCAACTTCAGGTGGCCTGTATTTTTGGAGCGCTAGACTTTGTGGGAATCGTTGGGGCGCCTTTGCTTCATGGCTCACTGGCTGGTATGTCTTCCAAATGATTCCTCACCCCCTTTAGTTAGCGATTCAGTTTTTCTTTCCGGGTACACCTTGAATCTGCAATGACAAAGTAACCTAAAGACCCAGGGCCGTCTAATAAGGTGTCGAAATGACGCACCACAAAGGGACCCCAAAAGAGGAGGGCGCCATATTTTATAAGTAGTCCAAACAGAAAAACAGAACTTTCTTTTATGTCTAATCTCACAGGGCCGGTAAACATTAATTAGTGCTTTTGATTGAGAAATTTGGCATGAATTTATCATAAAATGTTTTCATTATGAGGTGCCATTTTTCGCTGTTGTGGGCCCAATTATTATCATTATCATAGGGCCAGCACAATTTTAGTGACGGCCCTGCCAAAACCACAAGTTTTGTCTAGAAAAAGTATTAACAGTTGACAAGTTAAATCTACTGTCTTTCCAACACTGATTTCTCACTTTCATACTTCTTACTCCAATGATTCCTCAATACAGTACTCAGATATTTATCTTCACTTTTTCAGGTTCAATATAGTTGGTCAGGTAATACAGATATATGTTCTCTAAATAGAAAGTTCCTTTTGCTAAGAAGAGGTTCATTTAAAACCATGTATGCATGATTGGCAGTGGGCTGTTACAACCAGTGTGGATTTCTCTCTGGCACAGCTCATTCAAGTGATTATTCTACTCAGCACAGGTGGGAAAAATGGTGGTGGTTATGAGGCATCCAAGTATATTGTTATGGGCCTCCATGGCGGTCTACTTCTTTTACATGCACTCCTGAATAGTCTTCCTATTTCATGCTTGTCCTTCTTGGGACAGATTGCTGCAGCATGGAATGTAGCAGGTAATTTGTAACTTACTGGCTTGATCTATTGATATACTTGTGGATCTTTTTTCAATAAAATCTGTATCTAATTTTTTTATAGCTAATAATTGATCTAATCGTAGTGTTCTTTTAGGTGTCTTTGTGCTTATGATTCTCGTCCCCCTTGTTGCTAAGGAAAGGGCCAGTGCTGAGTTTGTTTTCACTCATTTCAACACGGATAATGGCGAAGGGATCAAGAGTATGATTTACATCTTTGTTCTTGGACTTCTAATGAGCCAATATACCATCCTAGGCTATGATGCATCTGCTCACATGGTGAGGATCCTTGAGAAAATTGCTCACTAAGCAACTCGTAAATCATTGTAGTGTCTAGGATGCTTCATTTTTGCCAATATATTTTACCATGTAATAATAGTAGAATTCAAATAGGAGTTAAGCTTAAGATGGATGATCCAGCAATTATCTTGGAAAAGATACACACTACTTCAGTTTCACTAAATTAATCCTTGTTTTTTGTGCTTTTTGCTGAAAAACTTTCAATGACAGACTGAGGAAACGAAGAATGCAGACAAGAATGGACCGAAAGGAATTATTAGCGCCATTGTTATATCAATAATTGTTGGTTGGGGTTACATTGTCGGTATCAGCTTTGCAGTCACCGACATTCCTTACCTGTTGAGTAGTGAAAATGATGCTGGTGGATATGCTATAGCAGAAGTATTTTACCTAGCATTCAAGAGTAGATATGGGAATGGGACTGGTGGAATCGTGTGCTTGTGCATTGTTGCTGTGGCCGTGTTTTTCTGTGGCATGAGTTCAATGACCAGCAATTCTAGGTAAACCTTTTCCCTTCTTTATCTATAATTAATTAAAGTTCTTGAAAGATCTGATCATCTTTACCCTGGCCCAGTTCCCAAGACTTTTTTGGGCTTAAGACTTTTTTGGGCTTTGGACTTGGACATGATTATTGGGCTCAAAATACGCTTTCCTTCTTCAAAAGTCCAGCCTGGCTGTGGCCAGCCTCGATAAGCTCTACTTCTATATTTTCTTCTGTGTTCTTTGTAATCTAGCTTAAGGAAGTGCGTAACCTTTATACACCGTTTCTTAACTAGGATGGCTTATGCATTCTCAAGAGATGGCGCGATGCCTTTTTCATCAGTTTGGCAAAAGGTGAACAAGCAAGAAATTCCTATCAATGCAGTATGGGTGTCTGCTTTCATCTCCTTTTGCATGGCACTAACGGTATACTTATCTTCTGGTCATAAGTTCACATCCCATGAACCATGAAATTTATACTATTATTTGACATCGTGTTCTTGCTCATCCTTTCTCCTCTTGCAGTCTCTTGGAAGCTTGGTAGCATTCGAAGCCATGGTATCGATAGCGACCATTGGGCTATACATATCATATGCCTTGCCAATATTCTTCAGAGTGACGGTGGCTCGAACATCTTTTGTCCCTGGACCATTCAATTTAGGCCAATATGGGATTCTCGTTGGTTGGATTGCTGTGGCTTGGGTGATCACCATCTCACTCCTATTCTCACTCCCTGTTGCCTTTCCCATCAACACTGAGACTCTCAATTACACACCTATTGCAGTTGGAGGTCTCTTGATTCTTACAACTTCTTCTTGGTTTTTTAGTGCTAGATATTGGTTCAAAGGTCCTCATAAAAATGTAGGTGTTTGAGCTATCAAATATGGACCATTTTAACAAAATTATTCAACCTAGACACATTATTCATATACATTTACAAGGCAATCATTTGAAATAAGCAAGTCGAGACTTGAATTTTGTAATAGTCAATACTTAAAAAGGAGAGTGGTAAGAATTTCGTGATATAAATATTAATCATTGTCTTCTCTCTTTTGTTTGTTTTTTTTGTAAGTTATTTTTTAATAGCCATTCGCCTCCCTAAAAATTAATATTTCCTACCTTTATCCATGATACTCCTTAATTACTATTGATGATACAAAGGTATATCAAGTTTACATATGAACTTCCCCTAAAAAAAAAAAAGGGTTTACATATGAACATGAATAAAAGTTTGAACAATATATTTTGAATTGTGCCATGGCAAGAATCATTACCTTGAATACGATATCCTGTGCGATCATTGTTTACTTTCTTATGTTGGGTTCTTCTCCCAACTCTTGGAAGACAAAGAGGCAAACCACTATTTTTCGTGCAATGGCTTATACTTGTTCCGAGATCATACTAATTCAATATTTCTTTTTCTTCTCTTGGTGTGTTCGATCACCAACCATTCTGGTTATTGTGTGACAACCAGGCGACCCTTCCCATTGCTGCCAATCCTGTTTTTGATGAACGCTCCAAGTACATTGAGATTTACCATTTTGTGTGTGATGAGCTTCTCCTTAATGGTACTATTATCACTTATTAAGGAACATTTAGCTGATATGTTTACTAAAGCTCTTGGTGCTCCTGCGTTCGCGTATATTCTATCTAAGTTGGGTATTCGCGATTTTCGCACTCCAACTTGATGGGGAGTATTGGATACAACAATTCTATTTACATAATGCACTTTTAAAATTTCCTAGGATATCACTAAGTAGTTTCCTTATAGTAGTTAATCCTATTCTTGTACAGAAATTCTTGTGTGCAAGTGTAACACTATACCTTGTGGTGTAACACCTTCATTTACACGTGTGAAACAACCCGTCTCTTCCCCTCAATCTCTCACTCTTCCCCTTCATCGATCTCCTCCATAACTAACACCCCTCTTCTGCCACCTTCACCATCACAACCATCCCTCTTCTATTTTCTCTCTCCTCCAACTCCGACCCCAAATCCACTCTATCTCCTCCCAAACCTTAATCGCGCGCAAACCTTAGAATCCCTACGCTAATTAACGCTTATACAAAGAATCCATAAATCTTATGAACAAATCAATTATAGTTTTGAAAAATTCAAATAGAGAAGCCAAAACAATCTTCAATTGCGAAGAACAACAAATTGCAAGGAATGAAGGAAATTTCCAATCGTGAAGGACAACAAAATCGCTAATCCTTCCTCTTACAAATCACAAACCTCATCAGATTATTGTAATCCATTTGTTAGGGTTTTATTTGAATACCACAAGTGGACGGTGTCATAGCACATACGAGACAAACTCAGGGAGGTACAAGATTAAACACTAGTTGATTCTAGACTATGAAATAGCTACACAATTCAAATATCAAGAGAATTCTATGTAACTAATAGCTAAACTAATAACAAGATACGACAAACTATGATATGTATGATAATTAAAACACTAAGATTAAGCATCACCACTAATATGAATTGATCTAAACATAACTCACATCCTAGTTATTCAATTATAGCTTAGGCGAGATTGACATTCCCTTATGAATCAGTAATAAAGCACAACTGCGAACCGAAACTAAATACTCGGTCATTCCTCAATACCTAAGCCTCACTTTCGTGATAGCAAAAGGCATAACTAACATGTATGTCTCTTATTTTCATGGCTTAAACACATAATTAGAAGCATTAAGAACCAATGTCAAAT
Source organism: Beta corolliflora (assembly GCA_947648045.1). NCBI lineage: Eukaryota > Viridiplantae > Streptophyta > Magnoliopsida > Caryophyllales > Amaranthaceae > Beta > Beta corolliflora. The sequence goes on along the minus strand of CANSZD010000248.1, from coordinate 898,624 downwards.
AATTCACAATTCTAGTTCTCACCTATTTTCATGGGAGAATTCAAATCAATGACAAGATTATGTAAATTAAGACCCAACTTTCGTTGATGAACTCAATTAATAAAATAACAATTTAACATCAAATAAATAATCATAATCTCAACTCCAACTTTCGTTGATAATATGAAACTATGGCTAAATCAAGATGCAAAATTGACAATAAGAACAATCTTATCAAACCCTAAACATATGACTCAATAACATGAGACTTAGAGAAGAATCATATGATCAATTCATACTAGAGCTCAACTCAATCTTAGATAAAAAAAACTACTCACTAATCATAACTATAAAAACAACAAACTTGATTGAAAACATAATTAAATAAACAAAAGAGAAAGAAAGAATAGAACTTGATATGCAATGCTTGAATAGAACACGAATATGAAATCTTCAATCTTGAATCTCTAAATTGCAAAAGGAAATAAACTAGGGCAAAACTAGAGAGGAAAATCTCGAAAACCAAAATAACGTCAAACGTGAATAATGAATGATAGATAATAGATATCTTAACCTAATTATAAATCCTCTAATATGAAATTGTATCTCTTAATACTAGTAGGAAACTAAGTTATAAGATAAGGAAGGTCAATTAAATCATTAAAGAGGTGGAATTAACAAATCTGCGCCGCGTAGAAAGCCTCAGAAAAACAGGGCAAACTTGCGAGCCCATATCTCCCAGAAAATAACTTGCCTTGGGCCGTGCAATCTATCATTGGAAAGCTATTCAAGCCTACTTTCCAATGCCGCTGGAATCATCCAATTATCATCATCAAGTCAGAAGTTATAGATAAAAGAGTAAGTAGGACTCAATTTCCACAATTCTTTAATCAAATTCCAACTTTATTTTAGCTCCAATTTGTCTCAATCATATATGTAACGATTTTTATCAATGTAGCTTCCTTCCAATTGCTCCTAAGTACTCAAGCTTGCTTAATTATACTCCAATTGTGTTTTCAATACCTAAAATTCATCAAATAATACCAAAAACACACAAAAGGAGTAATATTTCGCAAATTAAGTAATAGTATGCATTTATTAATTAACTACAATGCACCTAAATGTTCTTAAAATGCAACCTAAATGCACCTAAAACTATATAAAAATACAATACATCACCATCCTCCTGCACAATGACCTCAGAACCTCCGACAATGGCGCGGATTCGTCGACAGGTTTCTGGAGTTCGGCAATGGCGGATCTCTCTCGGATTTAACTTCAGAGGAGAGAGAAAGTAGTTAGTGAGGAAGAGAAATCTTGCGTTGATGGAGGTCGTCGAGGGACTTGGGGTGGAGTGAACGGAGCGATTATAGTTTGGAATCTAGGGTTAGGATTTTGAAATCGCTGGATTGTTGGAGAGTGGCGAAATGAGAAGTTAGGGTTTTGTAAAGGTCGGTGCATTTGGAGAGGAGATTTTTCTGAGCTTCGAGGATCTCGAAGAGGTTGTGGACCTTGGAAATGGTGGTTACCTTTGTTGTCGCTATTGATTTGTATGGGAGTTGAGAAATGATACGAGGAAAGAAGGTGATGAACAAGAAGGAGAGAGAATGTTGATTGTTGAGGATGATCTGTGTAGAAGATGAAGTTTAAATGAATAAATGGTAGGGCAGGTAGGATACGTTTCTTAAAGATGATAAAAATTAATAGAATAATGACACAATTTTCTTAAAAAATGATATATCTGGGTTGAAAATGATATAAAACAAAGTATAAAGATACACATCTGGTAAAAAAATGATACCCCCTCTGTATTTTTTTCATCTTTCTCACTTGAAATCTTGACACTATTAACAGTTACAGCGAATCTTTTATATTCTTCTAAAAATATAAGAAAAAAATATAGTCACGTGGGATCTTGTTTGATTCGTCTCAATGAGTACTTTATTAATATTCATCCGTTATATTTTTTATTAATATGTAGTGAAAGATATTTGAGGAAAATGAAATGCATTGACAAACGCGCACAATGAAAGTAGGAAAGAAAAAAAAACACAGAATCATTTCTCTTATAAATTATATAGATTTGTGTAATAATAAGTTAATAACAATGTATATAAAGAGTTGACAAATGATAATAAAATACGGGAAAATAAGTTTTTTGCTGAAAAATGATACAAAAATGAGTAATAATAATATCATTTCTCTTATAAATGATATCAGTTTGTGTAATAATGACAATGTATATGAAGAGTTTGCAAATGATAAATAATAGGGGGAAATGATACAAGTTTGCTGAAAAATGACACAAAAATTGAGTAATTATCAGGGGTGGATCCAAGATTTTGAATTTGGGGGGTCCTAACCAAACCATCTAGGAACATAATAAAGAAATTGGACAGTAAATTCATGACACATATTGAGAATGAAGCTGTGTTTTTGGATGACAAAGCTAAAACTTTACACTGAATACATTAATTATTATAAAATGCTTTCGTTGTAATATATTTCAATACTTCACCTATCTTTTTAACATATCTAGCAATATGACTTTTATACTCTCAAGTACACAAATTGGACGATGCATTTCTTTATACTTATCAATTACTAAAATTTATAATAGTTTATACTTAAAAGATATACATAAAGATCAACAAGTTCAACATATTACATAATACTCCCTCCGTCCCATAATATAAGTCCCCTTTCCTTATATGGTGTCCCAAAATATAAGTCCTATTTCTATTTTCAATCATAAATTATACCCAAAATACCCTCATGAAAATAATTTTATTCCACAAATGTCCTCATTATTTCTTCTCTCAATGCACCCATTATTAATGACAAAATGGGATCTTTTACCCCTAATCCCCCATTCACCACCGAAGACCAATTCATTAACTCCTCATTTACTCACTCACCAACTATTACTTCTACTGATTTTATTAACTCTTGATTCTACTCACTCACCGAAGGCTAATTCTAGTGATTTTATTGGTTAGATACATTTAATAAAGTGATTTGATTGGTGGGTTTTGTTAAGGATGGATTTCTCCTACATTAGCCTTGTGCACAGCGTTTTTTGCCTTCAATAAAGCTTGCAACTGTTTAGCTTCTCAATGATATAATCCACCCAAAATTGCAAGACATCTACTCGTTTTTGTTTTTCTTTTAAAAAAAATAATTTAAAAAGGTATGTGCTTCCCAATACAAGTGAATCTATTTATCCTAATTAAACAATATTCCATACACCTTAATTCCCGTGTAAAAATGGAATCAGGACTTATATTATGGGACGGAGGGAGTAATATTTATTTACTTTTGGTCAAACTTAGTATATAAAAAGTGTATATTATAGTCCAATTGTTGTATTTGTTTGAAAACGAATCAAGCAATTTTTAGATATATGTGATAGGTAAATCGATGGTTAAAAACTAAGAGTTGGACATAAAACTAACTAATAAGACAAGGGATGTGAAACAAAAAGAAAAAAGAAAGGAATAAATCTTCAAACAATCAAGTGAAATAAAAGGCATCATTTAAGATCAAAAATAAAGAAAAAGAAAAAAAAAACAAAAACTTAGAAACAGAAAGAAAAAGCTTAGAATCCTCATCCCAACAATATGTTGGGGCATTTTCTTCTGGGTTGTTTAGCCTTGTACCCAACTTTCGAGCTGGTGTGCCCTGCAGGCTAGTAGCCTAGGAGGGGTTGGTCTTCGGACCAATTACCTTTCCACTGACCACTAAAGCAAGCGTCAGTTTGTTAAATAAACGCGCGGCAAAGCCCTTTTACATTTTTTTCTGCACGTCTGACGCAAGAGAAATTGAAATTTACTTTTGTTTTAGGGGGGCCTGTGCCACCCAGGACCCTTCATAGGTCTGTCCCTGGTAATTATGATATCATTTCTCTTATAAATGATATCAATTTGTGTAATAATTAGATGTGTGTGTATATATATATATATATATATATATATATATATATATATATATATATATATAAAGTGTTGAAAAATGATAATGAAATAGGGGAAAACTATACAAATTTGTTGAAAAATGACATATAACTCAGTATTAATGACATGTAAGAGTTTTACAAATGACATGAAACAAATTTTAAAAATGACACGAAACAAAAATTTTAAAAAATGACATGAGACAGCTCCAAAATGTATGAAATATGCCAATAATAATGACATGAAACACTAATATTAGTTTACACATGTGAGATATTGCTACACAATAAGTTATGGTGTAACATGTTACACCCAAGATGTTGTAGCCTAAAATATCAACGGCTCTCTTGGAGACACATGGATCCATCAGGACCATACACGTGTCCCATCAGAGGAAGTAAAGAAAAGTGGTTTAACCATTGGGTTATACTCAGATGGGAGAAAAAGCTCACCTTTTGGCCCAAAGGTTATTCAGAACCCAAATCCCTAAAATGGCTGCAGGTGATTGGTTGATGATACATCCCCAATCATAGCCTGCCAAGTATCATGACTTGATCGCCTAGCCAATCAGGTGCCCTTATTATAGGGTAACCTAAAAGGGCAGCAGTCATATCACAAACACTATAAAATACCCCTGAAATCAGGAGAAAGGTAATTGAATGCAAACAGTGTAAAATTAATCTGTGGAAATACTCTATCACTTTCTCTCTCTATCTCTACTTTTTCCTTCAAACTCCTGATTCCTGACTTAAGCTTCGGAGGGGGAACCACCACCCAAACATCCAGGATGGGTCCCTTTTTTGCAGGTTCAGGAACGAAGCTCAGGTCCGGATTGGCCCGATTCAGACATCGTTGCACAAGTCTCCAATTAAAGAACACCTTGGGAAAATAGTTTACTTGCCAGCCAAGCATACAAAACACAAGACACACGCGTTCTTGTTAGGCTTATTTTCTTATTGATATTCATAACCTATTCTCTAACTCAATAACACATCATATTATTTTCTCCAAATTACATTAGTGTTCACTTAATGGCTCATTATATTGGCTACAATGGATTTCTTGTGTGTAATACTAATCAATAGAGCCTTATTGATAAGTGCTACAAAATCTCGTACATTGGAAACCATGATTATGGACCTGGATCCATAGTATGGAACTATCTTGTTATCGGTTCCTTCTTCTATAACCTGATCTTGGAGAAGGGAGAGATAAAAGGTCCCCATGGAAAATGTGGTCAATATTTCATAATAGAGTCTGACCATAACGACCAAATTGATTATCTTCACGCATAAGGATACTAATTATGAACAAAAAATTTGTTTAATTTTACTTAACTATTAAATATACATCCTTCGTTTCTTTTTAAATGCAACAAACTCACTTTCACGCACAACGAGACATTACTTTGACCATAAATATCTATAATTACATATAGGTAAAAATTATAAAGATTACATATTATGAAAGTGGGTTACGAGACGAATCTAATAAGATCTCACTTGACTATGTTTTTCATTAGGCACAAATCACAAATCTTAGTCAAAGTGATAAGTGTAAATAGTGGAAAAGTCTAATTGTTGCATTTAAAAAGAACGGATTAAGTATTTTTTTCCTTAGCTTTTTTATATCGCTACTATTTAACTTTAAATGCTTCTGTTGAAAGAATTTGTAGGCATTATAATCTGTAGGCATGCTTCATAGATATGAAGGCTGCATTTGACCGCAGGCCCAACACGTCATCTGTCCTAAAGTTCTTCTCCCTCACGTCAAATTTCAGAAAAACCGCGCTGCCGTTTCTGACTCTCCTCCTTGCCAAAAACATGGAGTATATTAATAATACTACCTTATAATTTATAGGTAGAGGATGTACGCCAAAACAAATAGAAAGTTATGTATGAAATAAAAATTGTTCATAAAGTTTATTATGTTTTTTCTTTTGTATTTGAAAAAAATAAGAAAAACTGTAATTACATTTTTTTTTAATTGGGGTATAGTGGTGAAATTAAGTCCTCTCCTAGCCGCCCCCTCTCTCTTTTTCTCTCTCACAAACCCTAACCTCCCCTACCCCTTATTCATCAATTAGGGGCTGTCATGGATGATTTCATCCATGGTAACCCCCTTTTCTCCTTTTATTTTCAGTTTTTAGTTCATTTTCTTATTTTGTTTAATAAATTAGTCTCTATTTATGAGATTTTCTCAAACCCTGTTATGAGGTTTTTAGTTTCTGTTTTGGAAATCTCCTTCTCCCCCATGGGAGTTGTGAGTATGGTTCTTTTGTTTTTAGGTATGAGAAATTATTCTCATTGGTTGAAGTTTGAGACTTAATATGAAGGTATTGGAATCTCGGATGCGGTCAACCTGACTCGATCAAGAATGTTCTTCCCAAACTATATCTGAATGATAGACTTCCTCATCAATAGCTGGTTGATTCAGCAAATACAAGGGGGCTGCCCTGTATTGCTCGATCTGGTTCATTGTAGTTTCTTCGAAGACGAATTTGATTTAGTCTTGTTTAATTGTATCTTGTTTTTCTTTAATACCTATTGTAGATGCCGTTTGACCTTCAATTAATGAAATTTCTCTTTCAAAAAAAAGTCCTCTCCTCTTCCAATATATATATCAATTTTTTTTAGAAGATTCTTTCAATATATTCCATCCGGTCTTTATTAGTTTACCCGTATTTCTTTTTGGGATGTCCCTTATTAATTTACCCATTTCTTTTGTTTCTATTTTTGGAATGGGACCACTAACTTTTCATTAAACATACATTCAATTTTATTATAAAATAATAGTTACTCTTTCTTTCTAGGTCCACAACATTATTTCTCCTAAAACTCTGTGCAAAAGAAACGGGTAAACTAATAAAGACAGGAGGGAGTATCATATAGATAATAATATAACTATAATAATAGGGAATAATATAAAACACAAAATTAAACAAGCCCAAATTGCAAAACTAAGTAGATATCCCCATCAAAAACAAATAAATAATCTAGAAAGATAACCCAGATTTAGAAACAATTTTATTGAAATATTAAAGTGGATTTACAAATCTACTCTACTCATTTAGTCAATGATCTTCTATTGTCATTTACTTTTCTCCATTCCTAAAAAATCTGGAAACAGGAGAGAGAAAAAGAATAGAGCATTTGAAGTACTCCGTATACTGCAACGATAGAAGATGGTAGCAGAAACCGAAAACGTGGTCGTTTCAGTTGATACAGGCCATGCCCGGCTCAATGAACTGGGTTACAAGCAAGAGCTGAAGCGTGATCTCTCGTAACTACACTTTCTATCCATCAAGCTTATTAAGTTGTTTATTCCTTTCTCGCGTTTAGTTCAATATGGAACAACACTTACCCTTTTAACACTATTTTGATTCTAATTTTAGTGGGTCCGAAAATATTAACTTTGTTCATTCAAAAAATGTGGAATAATGCAGGGTGATATCGAACTTTGCGTTTTCGTTCTCAATAATATCAGTGTTAACAGGAGTAACGACGTTATACAACAATGGATTACAGTTTGGAGGACCAGCAGTGATGATATATGGATGGTTTATTGCTGGATTTTTCACAATGTTTGTTGGTTTATCAATGGCTGAGATTTGTTCATCTTATCCAACTTCTGGTGGACTTTATTATTGGAGTGCTAAACTTGCTGGTCCTTCTTGGGCTCCCTTTGCCTCTTGGCTCACTGGCTGGTATATTTGCTTGCTACATTTCAATATTAGGAAAGCAAATTATAAACTTTGACTGATTTTTTGTGTTCTTTTATCTGTTCTAAAATAAAGTAAGTGAAACACTTCTATCTTTTACGTTATTATTTCAAAACGGAGGAAGTATCAAGTTTTTATAATTCTTACTTGAATGAATGAAATAAGAGATATTCACGGTTAAAAAAATATTTTTAAAACTCTGGAAAAACAAATGTAGTAAGTAGATAAGATAGATGAAGTACTTCTCTAAATTGGATGAAACACCTAACATTAATTTATTCTGACATTAAATTGTCTTCATCACATGTGCCCACTTTTTATTTCTCTCTTGCCCTTTATTTCCCACGTTTCAATTATTTTAGAACTTGGAAAGTAGTACTTTTATGTTATTGCTGAGTATTTTTGGCTTCTAATTTAAGGGTTGGATTGGAATTTCTGAGATTTAGTTGAGGATGTGAATGTGTGACAAAAGTGACATGTAAATGTTCTTTTCCGGTTTTACTGATCTTGTTGAAAAAGTATTGTTTTGTCTTTTAATGTGTGACAAGTGATATAAAGTAAATGACCACGATGTATTTAACTTTTGGAATTGTGTATGTTAGTGATATTTCAATTACAAACAATGCCATTTGATTTACAAAAACCATTCATCTAGAAGGGTAATTTCTTTACTTCATGTTAAAGTGCTTTGCACTTTGCTACTGTTGAGACATTTCCTGAATTTGTCCTAATACTATGAACTCTGGTTTCATAATCATTACTTGAGTATTACAAAGATTTCATGACCCTATAATTGAACACTGTTTTCATTACTTGAACATGTATGTACATTTTTCATGTTTACTGTATTATTCCAAAATAATGAACAAAGGTCACCTTATTTTTTTTTGCAGGTTCAACATTGTTGGTCAGGTAATTCTGACAATATATATGCTCTGGATGTCTGAGATTATAGTGCTCCATTTTGCTGGTCCATTTGAATTTAACTTGTGATTTTTATAGCAGAGGTTAAATTAACATCTGGTTAAATCTGTCTTTCATTGACAGTGGGCTGTCACTACTAGTGTGGATTTCTCTCTGGCACAACTGATTCAAGTGATCATTCTACTTAGCACAGGTGGAAAAAATGGTGGTGGTTATGAGGCATCCAAATATGTTGTTATCGGTTTCCATGGTGCACTCTTACTTATGCACGCTGCCTTGAACAGTCTACCTATCTCATGGTTGTCCTTCTTTGGACAGCTTGCTGCGGCATGGAATGTTGCAGGTATATATAATCAATAAGTATTATATTGGCTCTGTTACTGTTGTTGATCGTGATGAAAGTATTTATGTACATAAAAAGACTCTATATAAGATTTAGAGGTATCAAATATCTATATACATAATCAATGTTTTTCTTGTTCTAGGAGTGGTTATCCTTATGATTGCCATCCCCCTGGCTGCCAAGGAAAAGGCCAGTGCTGAGTTTGTTTTCACACACTTCAACACTGATAATGGTGATGGTATCAACAGTAGGGTTTACATCTTCGTTATCGGACTTCTGATGAGCCAATACACGCTCACTGGTTATGATGCATCTGCTCACATGGTAAGGAGTATGTCCTTCCTCACCTGAGAAATAATGTTATACCTTTAAGAAGCTGGAATCAAGCATATTTCATGACAGATGATATGTTTTTGCCTCTTTGGTGGTCAAACAAGACAAACAATATGGACATCTATTGCATATGCATATACATACACATACACACACGTACGTACTATACATACATCCAATCATTTTCCCTTTATTCCAAATAGAAACTAGACATCATCCATCTCTGCTCATTCTGAGTCATTGAATTTCTTAAATGGCAGACTGAGGAAACTAAGGATGCAGATAAGAATGGACCTAGAGGAATTATTAGCGCCATTGGTATATCAATAATCTTTGGTTGGGTTTACATCCTTGGAATCACCTTTGCTGTCACCGATATTCCTTACCTTTTAAGTAGAGAAAATGATGCTGGTGGTTATGCCATTGCTCAAGTATTTTACCAAGCATTTAAGAGTCGATATGGAAATGGAATTGGAGGAATTATTTGCTTGTGCATTGTTGCTGTAGCCATATTTTTCTGTGGCATGAGTTCAGTTACTAGCAATTCCAGGTAAACACTTTTCTTGATTATGGAAGTTTGATATTTTGTTCCTAACATGGTGGGCGATGGATTCTTATAAAGTAGATGATATCTTTTCACAGGATGGCTTATGCGTTCTCAAGAGATGGTGCTATGCCCTTTTCATCAATGTGGCATAAAGTGAACAAGCAGGAGGTTCCTATCAATGCAGTGTGGATGTCTGCTTTCATCTCCTTCTGCATGGCATTAACGGTATGCAAAGAAAATATCATTAGTAATAGTGTATATATATGAGTATTTATTCGTAAAAATAAAAAATCGTTACACATAAAAATCAACAATTTCAGTCAAGATGCTGCCATTAAAACTTTGTTTGGCCGGCGGAAAAATAATTTTTTTTTTTTACCATCCTTGGGAGAATTATTTTCCACCCTTGGAAAACTACTTTTCTGGGATTATATATATATTCTTCTCAACCAAACACTAACTCTTTCATTTAGATCAATCTGTTACTTGTTCTGTCTAGTTTGTCTAATAAGACCTTCTCCTTTGGCAGTCTTTTGGAAGCTTGGTGGCATTTGAAGCGATGGTATCAATAGCGACTATTGGATTGTACATAGCTTATGCATTACCCATCTTGTTCAGAGTCACCTTCGCTCGCAATTCTTTTATCCCAGGGCCTTTCAATTTAGGGAGATATGGGATACTTGTTGGTTGGATTGCTGTTTTATGGGTAATCACCATTTCTGTCATGTTCTCTTTGCCTGTTGCCTATCCCATTAGCACAGAGACACTCAATTATACACCTGTGGCTGTGGGTGGTTTGTTGATCCTCACGGTTTCCGCTTGGATCTTGAGAGCAAGACACTGGTTCAAAGGTCCTGTTACAAACATACATAATTGAATTCTGATTACATTTTACTCTTTTTGGTACTTGATAGTATCACTCCACGTCTCAGTGTCTAGCAGTTTCATATGATTAGCTCGATTTTTACCTCATTTAATTTACAATTTATCTCCTTTTTTTAGTCATTATATCATTACTAAGTTGTAAATACTATTTGATATATTCCTAAATGTGAATGTCTACAATTACAATGGATGTTTTGTTATGCTTTTCTTTCTTTTCCTTGATAATATATGGTTATTTCTGTTGGAGATACACACATGACACAACTTTTCTTTTTTGAATCTTGTAATATGGTAAATATGATTCCAGCAATTGGTACGATTTACTTGCGCCAATCCGTGGACAATACCAGTCCGTAAGTGTTCCGATCACAAGTAACAATACCAAGTTTTCACAATTCTAGATGTATATATATTTTAAAGACCTAAAGATGTGCCATATAGTCTTTTTGAAGCTTTATAAGCTACCAAGAGTGTCTTTTTGAAGCTTTATTAACTACTACCAAATAGTCGTTTCGAAGCTTTATTCAGGTTTATATCAGCTTTCCTTTGTGATGAATGATACTCGATATCACACATCGCTGTTGCTGCTGAAGCCCAAGCTCTTGAGATCACCAACTCCAAAATCATTTCGCAGCTGAAATAATCCAAAAATAGCACCTGGTTAACAAAATATGCCCGAACAAACCACCACAGAATTTAAGAAGAAAGAAAAGTGAAGAGTTTTGTTAAGATGTAAAACCTCAGCCAAAATTGCATCAAAGAAAATGTCATCATCAGTAAGCTGCTGGGAGTTGCTTGCACCTGCATTCTTCAGGATCTCTTCACTAGAATCTATAACTCCAAGATTATCAAGATTTCTCCGACCTAAATCGTTTGTGTGTTCTATAGCCTGATTTTCTAAGCCATTAGAAATCACAAGGCTGCTGTTATCACTGCCAGAAATGGGATAATTTAGAGTCTGACATAATCCTGCTGTATCCACTTGAATGTTGCAAGAACTCTGCACAAAAGATTGCATATAATCTTTTGATGGTGTACATGAAGACTGGACTGTATAAGGTGCTGGGGTTGGCGAGCACACATGTAGCGAAGGAGAAAACCCGAAATTCATAGTGCTCGATCCATTATATCCATAATTTGGAGTTACATTACCCTCGAACACGTCAGCCTGTCTGTTTCCAGTTTGAGAATAGTTTCTGTTGTTGGATAAGAGCATTGTTTCAACCTGTGTGTTCGGAATGGGACTTGCTTTCCCTGTTGCAGTCCCAGATTTATAGTTATATAAGTTCCATTCTAGTAATCCTTGCATTTAAATATACAATACAGTGTCATCAAAGTATGAAATTTGCAGTCATACCTGATATAGTGTCTGTTCGATATGCACGTCTAATTTTATCAATTTTTCCTCTAAGATCTGATGGATTATCAGTGGTCTCATCAACTGCCAACTGCTTACCGCTGCTGCATAAAAGTGAAGTATTGCCCATAGAGTCCACTATTCCTGTCCGGCTGGCATTATTCCCGAGGTTTAGTTCAAGTTGTGACCTTGAATTGGAACTTGGGCTCTGTCTAGCACGTTCTTCTTTTTCAGCACCACATAAAAAACTAAAATTCAGGAGACTTAAACGTCCGTCGCTTGCTGTTCTAGTTTCAGTTTCAGGACAGTTGTTTTGAACTGAAAGATAGCTAGGTCCTGCAGCAGGACTAACGGCACTGCTAACTACATTTCTAGATTGTAGCTTTAGATTAGCTCCTGGACTTTCAAACTCGTTTCTGGCATACCTTGTATCTGAGACGGTTCTAGAATTTCGACCACCACTTCCTTGAAAAGCCTTAGTTTGCAGCTGTCTATGTCCATCAGAAGTGTTACTAGTTCTTGTTGGAGGAGTTATGTTGATGCAAGGACAACTAACATGCTCTTTTGAATTCTGAGAGGAAAACAACACACAAGTTTAATTGCACTTCACGTTTAGTTGGAAATTGGAAATTGGAAATTAAAACATCATCCTAGCTAACTAACATGGTTCTTGTTGTTCTTGTAAAAGTATTGTTGTTTGCCATATAAGAAGCCTACAAGGCTATAATGGAAAAATGAGGAGGATGGAAATTGGAAAATCATCATCCTAAAGTCAGTTTATAAAAGAGCAATGGAAGAAATAAGAGGGCCAAAGTAAATAAGGGGAAAAAAACCAGTTAGGAAATCACAACTCATGTGACATTGTTTCAGGTAACTTCGGATTTCAATTAAAAATTTGGTCAAGACGACAAGTTAATATGAAGTCGAGCTTAGATCCCTTTGGTTTATTTCTGGATTCAAATCAAGTCTAGGTATTTCCGTATTTACTCGAGTCCAAAATTGGATCTCGGGTTAACTTAATTGGTTCGAATACTCATACATCTCTTTTTCTTCATAAATTTCCTTTATTATTCATTACCATATTAGGAGTGGTACTGAATGCTAAATGAAAATTTTGTGAAGAAAAACACATGTTGGGGAATGAAGTTCTATTACGTTAAGCATTAGCATGAGACTTTTTTTTTCTTTTAGAAAATATAAATAAATTGATTAACACAATTCATGAGCAAATACCAAAGAGGACGTAAGTACTTTTTCAGCCAGTCTCTAACCCTAATTAGATAAAACATGGATACTCAACTATTATAAAAATTTAAAATTAGCTATGCCTCTTCGCCGTATAGGAACTGAATGAACTCAGGTCCATAAATATTGACCTTCAATGGTTATAAGCTAGTTTCACAATAGTTGCTTTAATTTACACACTAACTTATAGTTGATACAATGAACAAGTGTTGAAAAAAGAATAACATGCATACGACTTGTTACCTGAGCTAACACCATCAAATCTGTAATACCAAATTCTTGTTGATTTGTTGTTGAAATCACTTCACAACAAAGGTAATAAATATATAGTTAGGACAATGCATTTATATAGTTGCCAAAAATTAACATCAATATAATAGAATTCAAAGCAAATATTAACATTATGAAATCTTCAATTTCTAAATCGTCGAATAGTATATGAAGTATACTCTAATTAATTACTTACCTTCTTGACTATCCTTTGGAACTATGTTAATGAACTTTGCATGAAGCTCGTTGTTCCAGTTGACATTCTCAAATTTAGCATTGAGTTTCTGTTTCTTGTTCTTCCTTTTAACCGACTCCGGATCGAAACTTGTAACGTCATTATTCCTTCTGACTTTGTTGTTACCATAATATGATCTTTTTCTCTTCAAGATTTCTTGCTCCTTCTCTTTATTCCGTATAGCTTCATCTCCTATCGATAAACTTAACTTGCTCTTGCTTATTAGTTGCTGGGGATCACTGTGATGCAACCTCTTTTCAGCATTTTCGGAGTCGTTAGCAGTTTTTTTCCTTCCTTTCCTAAACACATATTGCCATAAACCTCGTGCATCATCTCTGCTAATAGGTTTCTCAAAGAATTGGCAAGCTCCTTGTTGTATTGTTTTGATAGCTAGTTGCTCATCCATCTTATATGAGGTCACTGTTAATGTTAATGACCAAGTTATTACTTATTAGCAACACTTCACAACTAGATTGATGATTCTAACTAAATTTGAAGAGTCGTGTCCACTTAGATTAACGGAGTAAAGTATATCATAAATCTCATATTGTATATTCAACAAATACTACTAAAGTTGACAACATAGGACAGGTCGGGTCAAGTTCATAGGTTAATGGTATGGGTTGAAATGTTGAATCTATTCAACATGTTTATTAAACAGGTTAGCAATCTCAACTCTAACTCAAGTCGTCAATTAAACGAGTCGCTAGACTCGAGTTGTAACACCCCGTGTTTTTGCTCCTAATTTTTCGCGTTTAATTATATTAAATTAGTATTTTCTCATTAAAAATTAAATATTTTATTACTAAAATATTTTCAGGCGTGTGATTATGGTTAGTATAATATTTATATGTTGTGTTATAGAGTTATATATATTTTATCTATAGTGGTAGGTTATTTATTTAAGGTTTATATTAGTTTCGTTAATTATTTAAGCGCTTAGGATGCGGTTTTGTCGCGTAGCTTTTCATGATTCGTTTGGACCGTCTTGGGTGATGAAATTAATCATCACGTGTGGCATTTGTGCTGGCCGAAAATCAGCCTTGTCGGAGAGGAGGATGAAGAGTTGTGATGATCCTTGGTGTTCTTTGAACTCCCTTGTAACCCCCCACTTAATCACTCATTAAACCCCCCCTTAAACCTTTCATTTTTCCCTTGAAAAATATGATTTTATATCAGAAAAATTCCAGCACTTTCCTTTCCATTCCCACGCCATTTACGAACAAGTGTGAGGAGAAAATTCTTGTTTTCATCAACTAGAAACTTGTTATGCATAATCTTTGATATTTCTACCTTCCTAAACCTTCTACTAAAGTTTTGATGCTTTAGGAAACGAATTGGAGGACGAACACCTTGCACGAGAAGAACACGCCTAGTATCATTAGTTATGCACTTCTTCCGACGTTCCAGGTAACTAGTAGTTGTCTTAGAACATTAGAAATCGCGATAGTTTTACGAAAAAGGTTTAGTTGTTAGGATTATATTTAGGATTGTGTAATATTTATTTAAAGTTGGGAATTTGATAAAAATGGATGAAAATATGTGTGTGCCGTGTGGTTTTTGTGTAGTATGGAAATGATTTGTGTTGTGATACTTGTTGTTAGATTAGTGGATGAATTATTCATGTTGATTAGAGGTGTTATTAGTATTTTCCTATGATTAGAACATGTTAGGATGTTGATTCTTGTAAAATTATGATTTTTCTATGATTGTTCATCATGTGAATTAAGTTTTTATAAATTTTCTTGTGATTCGATTTGTTGTAATTTATGTATTGATGGTGCTGGTTTATAGTTGCAATCATGTTTAGTTTTCGTTCTATGAAATATTTTGGTTTTATGGAGTTTTGGACAAACTGGAAAAATTGTCCAGACGCGTCTGACGCAACGTTTGTGCGTTAGACACACAAACTTTGCGCTGAGCGCACGCTCTTGTGCGGAGCACCCGCTCCTGCACTGAGGGCACGCAAGGCCGTGGCAGACCTGCTGGTCATATTGGTTATTGCATGAATTTTGTCTAATTTTTGTTATGTTTTAGGTGACTAAAACATGTTGGTGTATTGTGGTGAGTTTTATGTGAACTTGTTATGCATGTAAGTTGTTAAGTTTGGTTTATTATTTCTTAAGAAGTGCAATTGATGATGTTTATGGGTTATTATGAGTATTATAATTATATCTCTTTGTATTGTTGTGCCCATTGTTAATCCATGTTTGGTGTGATGATTGAGTGTGGTTAATGTGCGAGAGCTTTTCCTTATGGTTACGTTGTTTTGATGAGAACTATGTAAATGTGATGATTTTGGAATTTGAATTACTTAGGGTTGCAATCCTAATTTTTCTGCTTAATTGGGTGCGTATAAGACCATTGCGCATCCCTATTGATTTTGATGATGGAAGAAGTTGATTTTAATTTGTTATTGTATTTTATTTTGAGATGTAAGATATCCGAGAACATGCCCACCACATGGGTTGCAATATAGGGTTAAACCTTGGTTAATTGTTGTCGTCCGAGAGGTCAGGAAGTACTGAGCTGGGTATTATCCTGCATTAGGAGTTTAGTCATTCTTAGACACAAGCAGTAGGGAACGTAAGCCCATAGGCTGTCTGGAGGTTGCTATCTGACAAACCTTAGGAAGTGGGTTGCGATCCACTGGCGTTGTGCTCTTTTTCTCATAAACTTTCTTATGTTTTACTCTATTGTTTAATTTAGTGAATTATGATTATGTGAGTATGATGCATGATGTTTATTCTTTGTTATTTATAGAATTCATGCTTAGAATCTATGTTATCATTTGAGTGAGTAGTTAGAATTTTATGTGTTTAAATGTTAAGTGAAGTATGTTGTGATGTTTTCTTGATACCAGTTGTTCTGGGAGAACTGCTAGTTACTCCCCACTGATTGTGGATATTTTTTATTTTTCTTATAAATGCACATGGTTCCGAAGGCTAGACTTGTTACAATTTGGGCACGGGAAGTGCCTTTTGGGAGTTTTGCTAAGCTTATTGTTTTTGTTATGATATCTATGAGGACATTAGGAAGACTTTTAGTCTTTTAGGTGTCAAGTAGATGGTTTGGTGGTTGTTTTGCCACATGAGATTTTTGGATGTTATGTTTGTACTTTGGGATTTCTAGTTGTCTTTGCTATGGAAGGATGAACTTATTTGAGGTTGTTTAGTACGTTATTGTGGTATTTTCCTTATAATAATGTTTTAGTTAAACCTTAGAGTAACATTATTAGTCTTGGTGATATTTCCGCTATCATCCACTTTATTGTATTTGGTTGTACTTTCTCTATTCTTATTGTGTAATTGGACGGAGTGTTACACGAGTAGTCAACTTATTTATCAAACATTACTCAATAAATAATCCAAACTAAATAGTATTGTATCTTAATTAATAAAGCCACGGAGTATGTACTAGAATCAGGAAAAATTGAACCACATACAACAACCGAAGAACAAAACCTAAATAAATTAAATAATAAAAATATTAAGTTATTACTTTCTCTGTTTTTATTTATTTGTGGCGTTGGTTTAATCACGTTTGTCATCAATGTATATCTTTGACCTTTAATATCTTTAATTATATTTGATTACAAATTATAGTAAAATTTGATATTTCCAAAAAACACATTGAGACAAATTAAACAAGATCCCAATTGACTATATTTTCTTTAATTATGTATAGTTAATACAAGGGTCAAAGTTCATATATGAATAGCTTCGAATGTCAAAATCTCCCTTAGTAATAAAAAGCAGAGGGGTATAAACTACACTAATGATATTGAAAATAGTTTAGCTAGTAAACATATTGTTGTATAGAGTTCGTGTATGAAAAGTTAAACCGTAAACCAATCTCCTTAAATGTGTCATTGGAGTCTACATTATTACTGATCGGGTTGAAATCTTTTACCCAACCCCATTATATTGAGTTGGGGATTAGGTTGAGTTGTCAAAAGTGTTAGTTTTTTCACGTCTAACTAGAAATGTGCATTTAGAACCAGCTACTAATATATATTGTTGACCCAATATGGCAATGTGGTTTTAATGCAATGATGACAAAATAAATTAGTTATCTAACGTGGTTTTTAAGTTTTGAGTGTGCAAGGTTCAGTGATCAAGAATGGTGCCAAAAGAAGATAACAAAAGGAAGTTCCAAGAGAAGAAAGAAGTTCCTAAAGCTCCAAAATAGTAGAGATGAAGTTCCTGAGGGAATGATACTATTATGCATTATGTAAGGGAATAAAAGTCTAATAGGCCGAACTATGGATTATTATGCATTATGTAAAGGAATAAAAGTCTAATGGAACGAGAACTGTTTCTTTCATAAAACTTCTCCTGTGGAACTGGGTGTTAAAGGAAATGCATCAGTTAATAGAACTGCATATCAAGAGGAACTAATAATGGCAGTGGGTTGGATCTAGTTGGATTTTACAAACTTCATATCCGGTCCACCTTTTTTCATATTTTATTTGGATCAAATTTGGATTCAAACTCGGTTTTTAATTTATTCATCGTTTCGGATCGTAATAAGTTGGATTCAAACTATTTTATCACTTGAGAACACACAAATAGTTTTAGAAAATAATCATACTGTATGGGGGCTGTCCAAGTTCCACACCGGTCCAACTGGACCGCCAAGGACCGTCATGGCCAAACCATCTAGGATTCCAGGTATCTCCGAGGAACCATGCAGAGAATCTTCATGATACCGGTACCCCTGATATACCGGTTTTTGTCGGGCACCTTACTGGTGCATACCGTTTGGGCCATCCTTGATGATCCTGGGCTTGATCCACTACTATCTCAACAAGGCTTATGGGCCTAAAGATAAGTATGAAAAGAGGATAGAATTGTATTAAGCCAATAGGAGAAGTGTCCTACTCAGCTTGGGACACTCCTAACTCCTATAAATACCCCAAGATCTGAGTCATAAAGGTACGTTCACAATCATAATTACATAGTACTCGAGAGCTACCGGCTTTTTCTTTACTGACTTAGGCGTCGGAGGGGCGTTCCTCGGATCAACCCCCGAGGTTAGTTTACGTGTTATATGTTGCAGGTCATCAAACCGGCCCACGTGACAAGGAGGTATCGGTTCACTCCCACAACATTTGTTCCATACCGGAACACATACACTATTTTTTATTAATAATACAAAAATAATTGTCCTATAGTAATGTAGTTTTAGTGTATAAGTTGATGAGGTGACAATATTAATTGGATTCGGGTCAGATTTATCAGATTTTACTTAAGTTCCACTTGCTATTGGATTTAGATAAGATTTTCATATTTTCCAACTCGAATTGGATTTTTTTTGGTTGGATCGAGACAGACTCAGATCATATTCGGACTGAATTGTCATCCTTAAGAGGAAAACGTAAAACTATGTCTAGTATAATTAACTAAATACAAGTATGCTTATATATACGAATTCAGAAGGTTACGTGCAATAGACAATCGTTGTTGAGTCAATTTAGAAGTTTAATTTGACTAAGTATATATCTATCACGCCCCTCCCCCCCTCCCCATGCAAGTTCCCATTGGAGTCAGTGTGATAAGAAAGTCACGGGTTCAAATATCATCTACTCCTCCTTTTTAAGTGGAATATCTAGCGCCAGGTATAAAGGAGGCTTATAGTGCTTCCACACTTCAAGCCTAATGGGTTCTCGCGTGAGGGGGTGTGATAGAGTATAAAACTATTTCTTGAATTCCAACCATCAGCTTGAACTTTTGGTTGATGAGTTAGACCTTTGACAAATCTGATTAACAGAAGTATATTGGTCAATCTGTTCCTTAATGCTCCCTTGTTCCTAAAATTGACTGGCACTTCAATGTAGTGGTGTTAATTTATAGTCATGGCTAGTCCGTAGGAAGAGGTGTCCCCTAAGTTGCATAGCATTATAAATAGGACATAAAAATTGTCCATGAAAGCGTGTCTGACTAGTGGAAATAGATTCATACTGTAACATATTGTGTTCCAAGTTTGATCAGTTAGAGTTACCAAAGTTTCTAAGTCTCTAAGTCACTACGAGTTCTTGTTTCCAAGAATTTGTTTTTCGTTGTATTTTGGAAGTTAAGTGGTACGAAATGGGAAGGTACCAAGATTATTAAGGATGGCTTACATGATCATTCTTAACCCTGATTTAGTATCACCTATTCTACCTAACAAGATCCGTTGGATATGGCTCATATCGTGGATTAGGATCACTTGTTAGAAGTTTAGCTAAGTACTAATCTTAATTAGTTTTTGTAATAATTAATTAGGCTTAATTAGCAAGTTTAGTGTTAGTTGAGTTCTAAACATGCTTTATTTTCACAAATTATGTTTAGAAGTTGTTTTAAGTAGAAACTGTTTTGTACGTTTGGCCTGTGGCGCGGTAGAATCATTTTGATGATTCCGAACAAGTTACTTGGAATTTTCGAGTGATTCCAATTGTATTGGTTCACTAACATCTTGAAGTTTCATCCTACAAAATTTGGTGAGATTTTATGAAGAAACGAAGTTGCAGTAGCCTTTCAACTGAGACGTCAATTCTGGATCAGTTTTGCGGTTTTGTAAAACCGAGTATATTTTGCTTAGTTTAAGTTGTATTTGGACGTGTGAGGCATGGGGCAGCAGCTAATGTGGACTCTTGGAGATCAGTTGAAGCTTTCCTTGCAAGCTAAGAGAAGCCTCCCACTTGCTTGAAGAAAACCGGTCAACGATACACACAAGAACACTATGCAGCACTATTCACCCCACTTGTTGATCAACTTGTTTTGTGGGATATTTGTAGCTTAATGCTTTGTTTATTACCTTAGTGTATTAGATATTTATGGCTGATTTGTTAAGCCTTTTTAGCTCTTTGCTATATATATGTAATATGGTTCATCAATGAAAAGAGATTTGGATAATTGAAATTTAAGCTTTGTGCTTCAAATTAAAACACGTTGTGTTAAAGATTAAAAACCGAGGTTTTTACTCTATCTTTGAACCGATTTTCTTGGGAGGTCAAACTACGAGAAAGTCAACCTAATTGACATATTCGAGAGTGGAGATTCTCGTTCTTTGTTAATTAAAACCGTAATTGAGGAAGAGAGTGGAGATTCATTTCCTTAGTTATAAACCGAATCGTAAACTTTAAGTGGAGGCTTGTAGTTTATCATTCAACTATCATAAACGCAATTCATTTTGAAGTGTGTTCGCATCAAGTGGTATCAGAGCTGCAGCCTCTAAGTCCTCTTGGCACTTAGACGTTCTTGGAGAAGAAGGAAAACCACAAAAAAGAAGCAAAAGGAAGCAACCCGTAAAAGACAGTTTTTTGAGGTAACTTTGAACGCGAGGTTCTCATATCTCAGATCGTGTTTTTGGGTGATTCTTTTTTTGAAAGTGGTTATTTTTATGTCTAATTTTGGCCTGTAAAATTTCATAACTTTTGGTGGTCATTTGCTAGCATAGTCAGCGTGTTTTTCTTTAGTGGTCTAAAACCGGATTAATCTGGACCAGCTTTAGAAAAATAAAAACTGCAATCAATTGGTTTGTTATTTTTTTATGAAATTTTGGTCGAGTGCTTAAAACACCTAGGGCTACGTTGTGACAAAATTTCATTCAATTTCAAGTTGATTTGATTAGGGTTTGAAGCTCGAATTTTTGGTGAAAATTCTGGGCAGTCTCTAGGCAGAATGTTTTATTTTTCTTCTGTTTGTATTCATTGTAATAGTAGTTCATCTTGAACTTCTATAAGTTGTATTGTTGTTAATATGGATGAACTAGTTAAAGCTTTTGCACGGATGCAAGAAGCTAATCAAAAGGTTCGATTCTTGAGGCAACAAATGCAAGAAGATAAGAAGCAAAAACTTCACAAGAAGAAAGTGTCTCTATTAGTAGAGAAGCTTCAATCGAAAGGAGAAAGTGAAGTTAGTGCTGAACAAGAAGAAGAAGAAAACACAATTATGTATGAATTGGATGCAAAAACAAACGAGGGAGTGGAGGTAGAAAATCCTGATTTGAGGGAAGTCTTATTGGAGGTTGTTGTCATAGAACAACTACCACCAACCCTACCACCACAAAATGATGCAGCACCAATTCTAAAGAGCATGGAGGTGAACAAGAAAGATTATGCACAACCTTCAAGCTCCAACAACAGAATTCGAGGTCGAATTCTTTTGAAGAAAGAGAGAATGGTACGAAATGGGAAGGTACCAAGATTATTAAGGATGGCTTACATGATCATTCTTAACCCTGATTTAGTATCACCTATTCTACCTAACAAGATCCGTTGGATATGGCTCATATCGTGGATTAGGATCACTTGTTAGAAGTTTAGCTAAGTACTAATCTTAATTAGTTTTTGTAATAATTAATTAGGCTTAATTAGCAAGTTTAGTGTTAGTTGAGTTCTAAACATGCTTTATTTTCACAAATTATGTTTAGAAGTTGTTTTAAGTAGAAACTGTTTTGTACGTTTGGCCTGTGGCGCGGTAGAATCATTTTGATGATTCCGAACAAGTTACTTGGAATTTTCGAGTGATTCCAATTGCATTGGTTCACTAACATCTTGAAGTTTCATCCTACAAAATTTGGTGAGATTTTATGAAGAAACGAAGTTG
This sequence comes from Beta corolliflora, assembly GCA_947648045.1. NCBI lineage: Eukaryota > Viridiplantae > Streptophyta > Magnoliopsida > Caryophyllales > Amaranthaceae > Beta > Beta corolliflora. The sequence goes on along the minus strand of CANSZD010000248.1, from coordinate 876,241 downwards.
CAGTAGCCTTTCAACTGAGACGTCAATTCTGGATCAGTTTTGCGGTTTTGTAAAACCGAGTATATTTTGCTTAGTTTAAGTTGTATTTGGACGTGTGAGGCATGGGGCAGCAGCTAATGTGGACTCTTGGAGATCAGTTGAAGCTTTCCTTGCAAGCTAAGAGAAGCCTCCCACTTGCTTGAAGAAAACCGGTCAACGATACACACAAGAACACTATGCAACACTATTCACCCCACTTGTTGATCAACTTGTTTTGTGGGATATTTGTAGCTTAATGCTTTGTTTATTACCTTAGTGTATTAGATATTTATGGCTGATTTGTTAAGCCTTTTTAGCTCTTTGCTATATATATGTAATATGGTTCATCAATGAAAAGAGATTTTGTTGTTGAAAACTTGAGCTTTGTGCTTATTCAAAAACACGTTGTGTTTAAAGTCTAAAAACCGAAGTTTTTATTCTATCTTTGAAACGAATTTCTTGGGAGGTAACACTACAAGAATTCAACCCAATTAGCAGATTTGAGAGTGGAGGTTCTCATAATTTGTTAGTTAAAACCCTTAATTAAGGTTGAGAGTGGAGATTCACTTCCTTAATTAAACCCGAATTACTAACTTTGAGTGGAGTCTTTTATTTGGTAATTCAATCTATCCTAAACACATTTCTTCATTGAGTTGTGTTTGAACCAATTCTTTTAGTTTTAAGAGTGATTCTTTCGACTAAAAGTCTATATCCATTGATCATTCGTTTTCCGCTGCATCGTGTTTTTGGGCCTTCTAAACACACACGTGAGAGGAGTCCAATTTCGCATCATTAAGGGTCCGACTTCCGAGTTAACTCTTGTATTGGGGTTTTTGTTAAGGGTTTAAGGTAATTTTGTAACTTTAAGAAAAGTTTTGAGTGAAGCCTAAAAATATAGAGAGAAGACGTCGAGAGAAGTCAATGAATTGTAACCGTTAGAGAGATGTACTTGAGAACTTTAGTATCGAGAGGGTTTAGGGTTAAGGCTCGAGTCTAGTAATAGGTCGTATTGAGTTGTTGGCCTATCATAGTGGAAGAGTTTGATTTAAATCCAATGATGGCGAAGTTTTTATAAAGTTTTCCTTGAAAAATCTCTTTTGCATAGTCTCTTTTCTTGTAGGCATTAAATTTCTTTATTAATTATGGTGTTATAAATACGATATGTTATCTCTAGACATTAATCTTATCATCAAATATATGTGATGTAATCATCTCAAAACATAATGACATCTTTAATTAAAGATTATCATATCCCATAGGATATAATATGCTTAAATCTATCCTATATATAAGGGAGATCATCATAAGTAAGGTGGAAGTAGACTTGATGCAATAAGCAACAAACAACCCCATCTATTCTACTGCCAAATTGTACGACAATTATATCGGAGGATGGAATAAAGAAATATGTGAAAGTTGTGACCCATAATTATTAATGAAATTCAATAACAATTATTTGCTGCATATTTCCATTTCACTTATGTTGTTCTGTAGATTATATTTTTTTTGTGGTTCACACTTCACAGTTCCTCATAGCTTTGTGTTTTAACTTCTACAAGTTGTGGCTATAAATTTCACACTACAAGTCACTGCTCTTAAAGAATTTAATTTGAAGGATTCTATCCAAGTCAGCACTCAATATATATTAGTCTACACTTAAAAATTTGTTGAAAGAAATAAAGTAAGAATATCACGACTTTATAGGCTTTATATTCAACAGTTTTGACCGAGCATTACTAAAATTGAAAAATTTGGAGTAGAAAGTTTGTTGAAACATACAAACAATAGGGATGTCTGACAGTGTTTTAGCAATTCTAAGGAATGTAAGGCAGTCCATTCCTGGCATGTCCATTGCAGCGATGACTAGGTTGTACTCGTTCCCTCGTTCTTGGATCATGGAGAGTGCTACATTTGGAAATCCAGTACTTGTGACTACAAGAGATACATGAATATATTAACTCAAAAACAAGAATGCCTTTGATAGGAAGTTAAAATTACAAAGTATTATAAGATGTAGCATTCATGGCCAACAAAACTAAACGAAAAATACGTGTTTCTAACTTACTGTTAAAAGAACTAACATTCACTATTTAGAAATCGACAAATTACATGCATTATGAATTCCAAATTAACAACATTCTAGGAAATATGACGTACAAATCGACAAAATTATCGCATTCACTACACAGTTATCGACAAAGTAATCGTAATCATTACACAAACTTCGACAAAATAATTGTAATAATCATTGCAGTAAAATCGACAAAATAATCATATTTATTACACATATTTTGACAAAATACTCACCTTAGCCTTGATCTCACTACAAGATTTAATAACCATACGTGTTTGCTATATAATATGGCATTACCTTTGCAAAATACTCACGTTCATGACATAAAATCAACAAAAATCATTGCATTCCTCATACATATTAAAAACGGAAAAACAATGGCACTAGGCTCAATTAAATAACCAGACATAACAGCATATATGTTTAGTGATCAAACATTATCTCCTATATATGTAAATCATATTATCCATCTGATTAACTATTATCATTCTATATAATTTGTCACATGAACTATCAATATATTATCGTTTTGTATATAATAATATGATGCAAATTGGAGGAAGTAAGCTATCATAATTGCAAATAATCAAGCATTTACATTTTTCGTATTAAAAAATTAATACAATAACTAGCAACTCTACATATCTATATATTTCACCTTAAAAGCATTAATTTGGATTAGAGGGAGTAAACTATCATAATTGTAAATATATTTCTCTTTTTTGTTACTTCTGTTTTGAAGGGAGTGTGTAAGAAAGTAGCATGGAAGATCAAAGCAAAGTGTTTAAGAAAAACACAAAAAAGAAAATTTGTGTCAACAAATTTGGGTGTCTAGGTTGAATGCACTAAATAAAATCAGTATAATCCTCTTTTCCTTAAAACATCTTAATTCTCATTTACCATTTATGCGATGCAAAACACAAATATTTTTAACCATTCTCGATATATAGATATAAAATTTTACTTTAAAGTGTGTATTTAAATTATCAACTTTATGTCATATTTATTATCAAGTAGTAATCAAAAAATCAGTCAAAATTGCACATTGAACACCATAAAAATGCAAGAAGATCAACAAAAGGAAAGAATAAGTAGTTAAATTGAATGGGTGCATTTTATATGATTCCAATTTTCTTTAAATTTGGATTGCTTTCATATGCAAAGATTCATAAAATAAGCTTAAAGTAGAATGGTAAGGAGAACTTCACAAAGATTTGTGATATCTTTTGCAAGTTGTGTGTAACTTAACATGCACAATAATATCGTCACTAGCTTTTTTTTCCTAGGGTATGCCTTTTGATACAAATAACAATAATAGTAGCAACAATTATCACTTTTCACCATAGAATAGGAGCAAGGTCTGGGTGGAGCGGTGGACTGTCGAGGGGGAGGGGGGAAGGGCTATGATGCATAATTCATTTTATTAGGATGGTCCATAATAGGCATTATCTAGATCCTTAAATAATATTATCTCCATAAAAAAAATAATTAGTATGTACTAAGACAAGTTAAGGTTTTGTATCAAAAGAAACCCAAAATTTAAGGTAATTAAGTCAAGATCACAAGACGCAAGTTTTCAGATCTACCACCAAACTTATTGTCACATCCATCCATCTACCTATAATAAACACCTTGAAGGTAAACAAATAGTGCATGTAAGATGAGAAATATACAACATTTTATAATATTAAATTCAAATATTTTCGTAAGAAAAAATAATACATACGTAGTATACTACTAGTAGTGAAGAAACAAATGAAACTTATTAACAAGAGTTTGGACTTTGAGTCATGAGGGGAAAAAAAAAATTTCTAGCTAGAAATATAATTAAGATGTTCAAGTGTGGCAAATTTTTTTTATCTAATTAGTAGGCTTGGATTATATTGTTGATCGAATTTTTTTTAAATTTTTCTTTATATTTTTGATGATATAAATCCTAGATGTTTTAGTGCAAGCATGAAATAAAGGTTAAAGAATCTTATAAAAAAAAAAAAAAAAGTTAAAGAAAGGTAAGAAAAATGAAAAGTATGACAAAAGAAAGAAGGAATTCGTGAAACAAAAAAAATGAGAGAAGAGAGTCAGATTGAGAGAGATGAAGACGGAATAGGAAAAGGGTGAAAGATTATCAATTCAACCTCTATAAGTTGCTTCTTCAAGAGTTGAAGTTGTGTGCATAAGAGAAACCATGTCTGGATCAATCAATAGGATATGAATGCCTACAGCATAATTAGGGACTGGCATTTCATAATCACTACCCTCTAGATCCATGAATTTTCAGAAATTTGAACAAAGAGAAAAAGTTGAATATGTTGAAAGAAAGTCAAATTAAATTTCAGCAATTTCTGCACCTTCATACATGAAACTTGGAAGGTTATTAAAAATGAAAGGAGTCGAAAGTTATACCTGTAGCCTGTAGGTACACAACACGTGTATGAATTGTAAAGGATGTAAAAACAAAAAGGTGATCGTGTATTCCAATCTTTCACATTACAATAGGCTCCAACGCGGTTTTGCAAAAATGCCCACTGAATTACAATGGCCAACCGCTAAGGATATCATTTGTTTTATAGCATTTATGGGTAGTCTATGTAAATTTCTTTAGGAAGCCAAGTTTACTATATACAAATAACCATATTAATACTAAATATACTTCTTATTCGACTTTTAAGGAAATATAAACTTATTCCTAGAAATTATTATAGAGCAACTCAAATTTATTGTCAATTGCTTTTAATGGTAATTGTTATTCTGCATTGCAAATTTGATAGCAACTCTAAGAGAAGCAAACTATTTTTGATATATTTCCTTATATGATACATATCTATACTAATATATTAAAAAGCGTTCCTAGAAACGTATATGTGCCACGTGTCACCATCCTTCATTCAGTGACATTCTATCCACGTCTTTCTCATATAGTAAAAAAAGAAGAAGCATTGTTAACGTGAGTATTCATACCCACAACCTCAAGTATGAAAGAAAGAGATCCAACCATCACTCCACCATATTATTATTGCTTATTTAATCAAAATTAATGATGATATATGAATGTAAGACTTTTGAAATCCATATATATAATGAATGAGATGACTTTTTTAAGTGAGTATGAGATGACTTATTTAACTACTACTAAATTGTAGCACAGAGAAAACCCGGAGCATCGCCCGGGCCTAAACACTAGTTATTCTATAAAAAGGTGAAAGGAAATATTGAGTATTAATATAAGTTTAAACTAATGGTTTTAATACTGAATATACTCCTTCCTACAACACTTCAGTACTAATTCGTCTATGATCTCCATATAATTGCAACACTTCTCTTAATTGAAGGATGACTATTATTATTTATATTTCTATCTCCTTTCCCATCCTCTTTTCTAATACATTATAAATGGTCCACCTCCAATCTCCTTTATTGTCATAATTTCTCTGTTAGTATTCATAATTAAGACATATTGTTTACCTTAGTTAGGATTGTCAAGCTCTTTAGTCAACTGATCGACACACCTTCTCTAATCAATATATTCTTTGATACTTTATGTGTAATTAAGCTTTGATACCACTTAGAATTGATGGAGGACCATCCACGCCTACTCTAATCACTAAGGACACAAAGCTCATTCACCTGTTGGTTGTCATTTTACAAGATGTTCTTGATTCTATGCCTATGTTAAGCATTCTAGGTGAACGTGTTGTGAGCATGGACAATGGTTACTTATTAATTACTTTGTAAATCTTTTTGACCAGTTCGTTTTATTTTGCATTCTTTTTACTTTGTTTAATTACTTCGTGTTGTAATGGACTTGGTTCAGTTACGGTATTTGTAATAAGCATAACTCATTGTTGCGAGTTATTATAGGAGTTAGAGGTTTGTAAGGAGTGATAAGGCTCTATTTTATATATGATTTTTGCTCACTATATTACTTTTTGGTATGAGTTATGAGACTCATAATATGTTTTTTTCTCATATTTAAACGTTTTAAGAGTTAAGTTACTTAGGTTATAAAGTTGTTTTAAAATATGAAAAATGTGCTCAATAAATTATTTTCCTTGATGCTACAACTACAAATCTCTATATGTTAATTTGGCTTGTTTAATATTCATAGTAGTAGTATGTTTTTACTATGTCACTTTATTATTTTATTTTGTAGGTAACAATTGCAAAAAGAAAAAGAAAAAGAAAGAAAAGAAGAAAAGCTTACAAGTTACAGCAACATGAGACTAATTACAAAAGGAGAATGGATGGACTCCTAAGTCCTAATATGCTGGGCTAGACAAACAACTCGCATAAGACATAGAAAAATAAATGAGTAAAATCTCTTGCTGGGCCGAAGAGAAAAAGGAGGGGCACGAGAATTAAAACCCTTTTGACGACGCACAATAGAGGGATATAGAGGGAGTGACGCACAACAGAAGCTCGAGGAGAACATAACGCAGGAGTACGAGAGCCGACGCGAGAGCGAGGCGAAGCGATTGATGCCAATTCTTCATATGAATATGGAGTTTATCTCTCTCCTCTCTTAGTTTATGTTATTTAATTTCATCAGTTATTATGTTTAATTTCAGATTTTCACTTTTAATTAGTTGGGTTAATTTAGTTTCAGTGTCTAGCTAAATTTCAATGTTCTAGGACTAGATGTAGTCTTTTAATTTTCTGTCAATGGATTGAATTATTGTTAAGTTAGTTTAATTTTTATTGCAATTTGATAATCTTGAGTTCAATTGCTTACTTTTGATAAGGGCCCTATCAATTGTATGTTTAAGGTATTGGACTATTAGCGGAAGTGAAAGTTCAATGTTAGTTCGTGGGATTATTAATCGTCAAGTAGTATAATTTTAGGAATAGTTATACACTTGGGGTGGTCTTTTATATGAATTCTTATTCTTAATGAGTTTGTTTTAAATTTTATGACCACAGAAGTAGACATAAGTTTAGTATTCAAATATACGTTTTCCGCCTTGGAAGAGGGGATAATATACATTAGGAATTCAACCATTGCGATCTAATTATTTTACCCTACAATTAGTTTAATTTCATTGTAGAAGTTAATTGGCGAAATCTAAGTCCTAGAATTATTTCTCATATTTGGTTATACCTATTATCCGACCCTTTTAGAGTTAGAATTAATTTAGTTTTTATTTTTAGTAGTTTAGTTTATCACCACCATTCACTATTTCCGGATCGTCTGAATAATATTAGTGTCTCTTAATTTGGTAGTTGATTATACCTCCTTGTGGGAAACGATATCTTGCTTACCCTATATTTACTTTAATTGACCCGTACACTTGCGGTATTTTAAGGTACTTTTAGGACCGACCAAGTTTTTGGCGCCGTTGTCGGGTAGGCAATAGTTTAATATCATACTAGAGGGATTTTAATATTAGTTTAGACTTTATATTCTTGTTAGCACTTGTTTTATTTTTCTTTATAAATTTTTTCCCCTTTCATAAACTTTTTGTTTGTGATATCTTTGTTTTCTTGAGTTATTAGTATTAGAATTTTTTAATAATTAGTTTCTTTTACTAATTACTAGTAGTTGTGTTTCTTATATTAGTTTAGATTATGTTTTAGTTCAGTAAGTTTGTTTCAGTTATTTGCATTATTGCTCATATTTGATTTACGTTAGTGATACTACTAAGTTAGTATTATATATTTTGTCTGTTCAAATTTGTTTTTTTAGTTTGCTATTAGTCATTATTTAATATCATACATAAGTATTTTCTATATTAGTTTTGACATTATTATTGTTAGTAAGTACTTGCCTTTAATTTTATTTTATTTTTTTCTCTTTGTCAGTAGATTTTGTTTATTATTCCTTTTTTGTATCATGGAGTCATATTATTATTTTAATGAGGATAATTCTTCTGATAGGCAACATAATCATAATTCTTGTGGTTCTCATGTTTATAGTTTTGATGCACCATATCAAAATTCTCCCAATTTTTGCATGAGTTCTTATGAATTACCATATGTGTTTCGTGAACCCCAAATTCATGCTAGTAATTCTAGAGTAATTTTTCCTTTTCCTCAATATGAGAATGAAGCGTTTTGGAAATACTATCATAGACTTGGTGATTTTATTGGTCCTAATCATGGAATTAAATTATGGGATATATGCCTAGTGATTTATGAGGGGTTAAATGAAGAAATTGGGATGGTGGTAGATACTATGTCTAATGGAGGATTTCTATTCCAATCTCCTGATTACTATTGGGATTTAATTGAGTGGTTGGCTAGGGATACTTATGAGTGGGAGATGTCTTTATTAGCTAGAGTAATTCCTTCACCGCCAACTTACATTACACAACCACCTTCTTGTTCTTCGAATTGTCACTCTACTTCTCATGCTATTTCTTTGTATGATGTGACATTAGCAAATAGTTTTGACCCCTCTCCCCATTATGTTTATGATTATTCTACTCAAACTTCTCATCTCCAACCTATTTATAATGATCATGATGATGATGAAGGAAAAATAATGAATGAAAACTATTGGGATGTTGATAAAAATGAAAAAAGGACCAATGTGATTGATGTTTTGAGGGAGGAAGGAACAATGGTTGAAATTTTCTCTTTAGAGGAACATAAAGTTGAGACTGGAGTGATTCATGATACTTTGCCAGTTCTACCTATTGTTTTTGAGTCTCATGTTCCTTTCTCTCGAAAACTTGACCTCATTCCCTCTTCCCCGATATTATATCCTCCGTCGTTCCTTATTTCGCCTCCTTTGATTGACTCTCATGATCATGTAAATGATGTACAATTAGCTTTTATACTTCCTTTTGAGTCATGTAAAAATACTAACAATTTTTCTTTTTCTTACTCTTGTAAATATAACTTTTCTTTTGATTTTCCTTTTTCTAGGTTTAATAGATTTTTAGGACTAGTTTATTTCTTTTTTCCTTTTTACTCTTATATAATATTTTGTGAGATGTTTGCAGGAACATATGATAAGCTTCTCAGAGCGTTGAACTCTTCTGCATTGGTGTACTAATCTTAAATAGTTTTGCAAAACCTTAAGTTCGCGCTACTTGGGAGGCAACCCAAGCTCTTTTCCATTTTAATTTCTTTTCTTTCCTTATTATTAGTATTATTATTATCCTGTTTTTCTTTTACTTCTCTTTTACTTTTCTTTTCACATTTGCAGATCATTAGAAATATATATATAAATAAAGCCTGTGTTCAGCCACTTATAGTCACTACACCAGACTACAACTATATGGAGAACGTTTCTGCAATCTACATACACCAGGTTGCCTCTTTCCTTATTTCCCCTATTCTGTTTTTCTTTTCTTCTCCCCACTTCTGTTCTTAGTTTGATTTTCCAACATTGAGGACAATGTTTATAATAAGTGTGGGGGAGAGGCTTAAGCCTTTGATTGATTGATTGTTGTGATGCTGGTATTAATTTGTATGAAGAAACAGGTCTAGAAAATGAGGAAATATAATTGGAATATGTCATATTTTAGGGGAGGTGCTGCCAAAATTTGTGCAGAAATTTATAATTTTCATGTCTGATATTGATTTGAAGGCAAATTCCGTTAGCTTAATTTGACTGAAAAAAAAATCAGTTTTTAAAATTGAATTTAAAAAAAAAAAAAAGTTTTTCTAGTTTTGTTGCAAGTTAATGGGTTTTTATGTTGACTGGTTCGGAGAATAGCATAGCATAATTGTGCACGTGTTTGGCAAGTGGTAAGAATGGTTATTTATGATTTGATTGTGATTGACTTGGTGAACATTAAACCATTGTGAGACTTTTTAAGCCTTTTAATAGACTAAGACATCTATATTAGTCTCTATTTTTCTCATGAGTATGTGTGTTAGTTCCTGGTGAAGTATTGACTCTTGAATTTGCATTGGTTTCTTCGAGACCATATTGAAACATGAGCATACATAAAAATGATTAAGACATTTGTTTTTGTTGAACCACATTTAGCCTAAGCCACCTACATTATCATATCTCTTTCTAAAGCCCCTCTGAGCCTTAAGCCTATTTCTTTTGTTTAAATCACATCACAAGCTTATTTCCTAAACACATGACTTTTACCTAATCTTTGAGCTAGTGGAATATATGACATGGTTTGAATGGGGGTGTATGTCATACTTCTAGGTGTAGGTGATCCTATTAATTTTCAATTTTTGTTATCGTCAAAAAGAAAATATCAAAATGAAATGAAAAATATGAAGGAAAAAAAATGACAAAATATAAAAAAAAGAAGAAAAAGTAAGAAAAGGTTGATATTTAGAATGAAAATGAGTTCGGGGAAGTTTATTATTAGATATATATTGCTAACATTTGAGTAGTTGGAGCTTTGATTGTGGCCATTATTTTTGGCCTTGTTACAAATTGTGTACTCCACTAGTCTTAAAGGTTTTGAACACCAAATACCAAATACTTCCTACCTCTTACCTGAGCCTTACATTACAACCTTACTAAAGCCCTTCTGATTTTTGTATGCTTTATGTCTTCTCAATGGTGGAGAATTGAACGATATGCAAATTTAAAGAAGAAATATTTCATTCCGAGTTGACTTTATAGAATTTGAGTGATAATTATTATGACCCCAAACACATGAGAGATTATGAATTTATACTTATTTTTATTTGCACAACTAAAGTGAGGGTTCACCAAGTTGATTACTTACATTACTCAAATCTTGAATATGGTTGTGGTAAGATGTGTTGAAAACGCTAATACATGAAGTACTATGCGATTTGAAGAGTTGGTTAATCTTTTGCCTGTTTGCTTGCGACGCATGAATACTGTTTTTGAACTAAAATTGTTTCTATAAAAGTTATTTTTGGTCTTTGTGGAAACTTTCAGTTGAGTTATGGCTGCTTATATTAGATTTTGCCTGAAAAGTCAGTCAGTTTGGAAGTTTTAAAAAAAAAATGTTACTCCAATCTAGTATCTTATATTGATGGATATATGCTATCATTCTATAGTCCTAGTTTGCTCGAGGACTAGCAAACCTTAAGTGCGGGGGAGTTGATAAGGCTCTATTTTATATATGATTTTTGCTCACTATATTACTTTTTGGTATGAGTTATGAGACTCATAATATGTTTTCTTCTCATATTTAAACGTTTTAAGAGTTAAGTTACTTAGGTTATAAAGTTGTTTTAAAATATGAAAAATGTGCTCAATAAAATATTTTCCTTGATGCTACAACTACAAATCTCTATATGTTAATTTGGCTTGTTTAATATTCATAGTAGTAGTATGTTTTTACTATGCAAATATGTTGTTTTAAAGTTTATTTGTTTGTCACTTTATTATTTTATTTTGTAGGTAACAATTGCAAAAAGAAAAAGAAAAAAATTGAAAAGAAGAAAAGCTTACAAGTTACAGCAACATGAGACTAATTACAAAAGGAGAATGGATGGACTCCTAAGTCCTAATATGCTGGGCTAGACAAACAACTCGCATAAGACATAGAAAAATAAATGAGTAAAATCTCTTGCTGGGCCGAAGAGAAAAAGGAGGGGCACGAGAATTAAAACCCTTTTGACGACGCACAATAGAGGGATATAGAGGGAGTGACGCACAACAGAAGCTCGAGGAGAACAGAACGCAGGAGTACGAGAGCCGACGCGAGAGCGAGGCGAAGCGATTGATGCCAATTCTTCATATGAATATGGAGTTTATCTCTCTCCTCTCTTAGTTTATGTTATTTAATTTCATCAGTTATTATGTTTAATTTCAGATTTTCACTTTTAATTAGTTGGGTTAATTTAGTTTCAATGTCTAGCTAAATTTCAATGTTCTAGGACTAGATGTAGTCTTTTAATTTTCTGTCAATGGATTGAATTATTGTTGGGTTAGTTTAATTTTTATTGCAATTTGATAATCTTGAGTTCAATTGCTTACTTTTGATAAGGGCCCTATCAATTGTATGTTTAAGGTATTGGATTATTAGCGGAAGTGAAAGTTCAATGTTAGTTCGTGGGATTATTAATCGTCAAGTAGTATAATTTTAGGAATAGTTATACACTTGGGGTGGTCTTTTATATGAATTCTTCTTCTTAATGAGTTTGTTTTAAATTTTATGACCACGGAAGTAGGCATAAGTTTAGTATTCAAATATACGTTTTCCGCCTTGGTGGAGGAAACAATATACATTAGGAATTCGACCATTGCGATCTAATTATTTTACCCTACAATTAGTTTAATTTCATTGTAGAAGTTAATTGGCGAAATCTAAGTCCTAGAATTATTTCTCATATTTGGTTATACCTATTAACCGACCCTTTTAGAGTTAGAATTAATTTATTTTTTATTTTTAGTAGTTTAGTTTATCACCACCATTCACTATTTCCGGATCGTCTAAATAATATTAGTGTCTCTTAATTTGGTAGTTGATTATACCTCCTTGTGGTAAACGATATCTTGCTTACCCTATATTTTCTTTAATTGACCCATACACTTGCGGTATTTTAAGGTACTTTTAGGACCAACCAAGTTTTTGGCGCCGTTGCCGGGGATGCAATAGTTCAATATCATACTAAAGGGATTTTAATATTAGTTTAGACTTTATTATTATTTTTTTTTGTTAGCACTTGTTTAGATATTGAAAATTTAGTTTTGATATTATTTTTATTATAGTTCAGTAAGTTTGCTTAATTGGCCTACATAGATATCCATATTTGATTTACGTTAGTAGTACCGCTAGGTTAGTACTATTTATTCACCCCTGGGTTTATCTTCTTTTATGTATCTACATTCTGCCACCTTTAATCATTCTCATTACTTAGTATTTTTTTTTCCTTCCTACAACTGCTTGATACTTCTATGTTATAGTCATTTGGTGTGCAGTCATTCTCTTTTCAATTAAGTTGTTCATGTCTGCATTATAGCTTGATTTTAACTTTTTAATTGAAGTTATTATTGATATCTTTACAGTTCTCTAATCTGCTAGTTGGTTCTCATCTATTGTTTTCAAGTTTTTTTTTATTTCTTTTATCACTCATTATTTTCAGCAGCTACGTATTGAAAATATATATTATGTCATTATTATTATTAATTGTGTTTTCATTAGCTTATGCCACGTACTAATAGTTCTTTGGTTTCTTTTGATCCTGAGATTGAAAGAACAGCTCGTGCACTAAGGAAACAGAAGAGGTTGGAGCAAATACAAAAGCTGCCAGATTTTGATTTGGAGTACATCTTCTCTGAAGAATCTGACAATAAACCAGTAGAGATGGGGGATGACAACAATGAAAAGCCCTTACGTGATTTTTCTATGCCGAGTGCTAGTGGTGCACCTTCAAGTATTGTAAGGCCTACTATTTCTGCTAATAATTTTGAGCTTCGCCCTGCTTTAATTCAAATAATTCAACAGGACCAATTTAGTGGCCTAGATAGTGAAGACCCTAATGAACATATAACCACTTTTCTTGAAAAATGCGATACTGTTAAGTTAAATGGAGTGACTGACGATGTTATTCGACTTGGTTTGTTTCCGTTTTCACTTAAAGATAAAGCTAAAACGTGGTTAAAATCTAATCCACCTAATTCATTTACAACATGGGCTACATTATCTCAAACTTTTCTTAAAAGGTATTTCCCTCCTGGAAAAACTGCTAAGTTTAGAAACGATATAACTAGTTTTGCTCAGTATGATGGGGAGTCTTTATATGAAGCATGGGAAAGGTTTAAAGATTTACAACGTAAATGTCCTCATCATGGTGTCCCTGATTGGTTGCTAGTGCAAACTTTTTATAACGGTCTTAATGAATCTGTTAGAATAACTATAGATGCGGCCGCCGGAGGTGCAATAATGGGTAAAACTACTGAAGTAGCTAATAGGTTACTTGAAGAAATGGCTTCTAATAATTATCATTGGTCTAATAATAGGGGTAAACCAAAGAATACCGCTGGTATGTATGAAGTAGAAGGCATTAACATGTTAAATGCAAAAGTTGACAACTTAGTCAATTTGTTTACTAAAATGAGTAATGTCAATTCTGTCTCTACTACTATGCCATGTAATTTGTGTGGAAGTGCTCATTTAACTGCTGAATGTGCTAATGTGGAGCAAGCTCAATATGTTTCTAATTTTTATAAGCACTTAGAAAATGATCCCTATTCTAATACTTATAATCCCGGCTGGAGAAACCATCCTAATTTCTCTTGGAGGAATCCAGGACACCAAAATGTTAATGTTAATTCACAACATCCACCTGGGTTCCACCAAAAACAACCCCAACAAGAGATTAGACCAGCATGGGAATTGGCCATTGAAAAATTGGCTAATGCTACTTCTGAAAGAATTGAAAAGTTAGAAAGTAAAGTAGATCAGATTGCTATTTCTAATAGAAATGTAGAACTTCAACTTAGACAGTTAGCTAATGCCATCAATTCTAGAAGTCAAGGAGCTTTGCTTAGTAAAACTGAAGTTAATCCTAAAGAGCATTGCAACGCTGTCACTCTTAGAAATGGTAAGGAGTTAAGTAACATAAAAAGTACGATTAAAGAAAATGAGGTCACCAATGAAAGTGAAAAAGAGAAGGAGAATTATGAAGCTGAAAAAGAACTTGAATCACCACCTCCTCCCCCAGTGACACCTTATGTTCCCCCTATTCCTTTTCCACAAAGACTTAAACAAACTAAATTAGATAGTGAATTTGAGAAATTCTTGAAAATGTTTAAGCAATTACATAGTAACGTTCCTTTTATTGATGCTTTAATGCAAATTCCTTCTTATTCTAAGTTTCTTAAGGAAATTATGTCTAAAAAGAAGAAGTTGGAAAAATATGAAACCATTGCTTTGAGTGAGGAATGTAGTGATGTGATTAAGAAAAAGCTTCCCCCTAAACTGAAAGACCCAGGAAGTTTTTCCATTCCTTGCACTATAGCCTATAGGTGATATTAAATTTTCTAAAGCTTTATGTGATTTAGGTGCAAGTGTCTCTCTTATGCCTTTATCTATTTGCAAGAAGTTAGGACTACATAATATAAAATCTACCACTGTCTCTTTGCAACTTGCTGATGATCTATCAAATATCCAATAGGAATACTAGAAAATGTGCTAATTAAAGTTGATAAATTTATTATTCCTGTTGATTTCATTATTCTTGATATGGATGAGGATATAGAGGTACCCATTATTTTAGGTAGACTCTTCTTGGCTACTGCTGGAGCTATTATAGATGTTAAGAATGGTATTTTAACGTTTGAAATTGGTGAAGAGAAAGTTCACTTCAATATATTCAATTCTTCTAAAAATAATTCACAACGTGATCTTGTTTGTAAAGTTGATATAATTGAAGACATGACTAAGAAGAAACTTGTAACTGATGCTACTAATGCTCCATTTGAAGTGTGTTTGAGTAAAACAGGTACTCTTTCTAAACTTAAGAAAGCAAAGGTAAGAGAAGTTTTTCCTA
The DNA here is from genome assembly GCA_947648045.1 of Beta corolliflora. Lineage (NCBI taxonomy): Eukaryota > Viridiplantae > Streptophyta > Magnoliopsida > Caryophyllales > Amaranthaceae > Beta > Beta corolliflora. The sequence goes on along the minus strand of CANSZD010000248.1, from coordinate 860,760 downwards.
CAATCAAGGAATGTCTGTCATGGAGAAAAAAAGTTGATGTCAAACATGTCAAAGCTACAGGTAAGCCCCATTTGATTACTAAGACGGCCACTAAAGGAGTGACTAACTCCTTGATTGATCCTGGTTAAATGAGACTTGCTGGTAGTCAAGCTCGTGACTTTAAACCGCGCTACTTGGGAGGCAACCCAAGCTCTTTTTTCATTTTAATTCCTTTTCTTTTCCTATATTTAGTATTGTTATCTTGTTTTTCTTTTACTTTTCTTTTCCCATTTGCAGATAGTAAAAAATTAAATAAATAATGCGAGTAAGTTCGATTTCAAGAAGATTTCTTCTGTGTTCAGCCACTTATAGTCACTACACCAGACAATAATTATATAAAGAACATTTCTGCAAACTACATACACCAGGTTGCCTCTTTCCTTATTTCCCCTGTTCTGTTTTTCTTTTCTTCTCCCCACTTCTATTTTTAGTTTGATTTTCCAACATTGAGGACAATGTTTATAATAAGTGTGGGGGAGAGGCTTAAGCCTTGGATTGCTGGATTTGGTGTATTGTTTTGATGCTGGAATTAATTTATGTGAAGGAACAGGTCTAGAAAATGAGAAAATCTAATTGGATATGCCATATTTTTGGAGAGGTGCTGCCAAAATTTGTGCAGAAATTTTATAATTTTCATGTCTGATATTGATTTGAAGGCAAATTCCGTTAGCTTAATTTGACTGAAAAGAAAAAAAAATCAGTTTTTGAAATTGAATTTAAAAAAAAAAAATTTAGTTTTGTTGCAAGTTAATAGGTTTTTATGTTGACTGATTCGGAGAATAGCATAGTATCATTGTGTAAGTGTTTGGCAAGTGGTAAGAATGGTTATTTATGATTTGATTTGTGATTGACTTGGTGAACATCTATAACCATTGTGAGACTTTTGATCCTTTTAATAGACTAAAACATCTATGTTAGTCTCTATTTTTTTTCATGAGAGTGTGTGTTAGTTCCTGGTGAAGTATAGATTCTTGAATTTGCATTGGTTTCTTCGAGACTACATTAAAGCATGAGCATGCATAAAAATTATTAAGGCGTTCTTTTTTGTCGAACCACATTTAGCCTAAGCCACCTACATTATCATATCTCTTTTTAAAGCCCCTCTGAGCCTTAAGCCTATTTCTTTTGTTTAAACCACATTACAAGCTTATTTTCCTAAACACATGACTTTTACCAAAGCTTTGAGCTAGTGGAATATAATTTGGTGTTTGGAGTATTGTTTGTGAAGGGTATAAAAAAAATTATTATGGAGGTGGTGTTTTATATTTTATATCAATGATTATTATGAGATTGTGAAAAATACAATAAAGCGGACTGTTGAAAAAAAAAACAAAAAAAAAATAAGAACACAGAAGAATTTATTGCAGTGAAAAAAAGAAGAAGAAGAAAGTGCATATTTTTATTGGTGTTTGCTATCCAATGATATTATTATGGTGAAGAAGTTAGCTTATATTTGAGTAGTTGGAGTTTTGATCGTGGCCATTACTTTTGGCCTTGTTATAATTATTTTTTACTCCACTAGCTCTTAAAGCTTTTGAGCACCAAATCCCAAATACTTCCTACCTCTTACCTGGGCCTTACAATACAACCTTACTAAAGTCCTTCTGATTTTTGTATGCTTAATATCTTCTCAGTGGTGGAGGATTGAATGATATGCAAATTTAAAGAAGAAATATTTCATTTCGAGTCGACTTCGTAGCTTTTGAGTGATAAATGTTACACCTCAAACACATGAGTGACTATACACTTATTTTTATTTCCACAACTAAAGTGAGGGTTCACCAAGTTGATTGCTCAATTACTCAAATCTTGAATATGGTTGTGGTAAGATGTAATGGAAATACTAATACATGAAGTACTATGCTTTTTGAAGAGTTGGTTAGTCTTTGGCTCCTTGCTTGTGATGTCTAAACAATATTTTTTAACTAAAATTATTTCTATAAAAGTTATTTTTGGTCTTTGTGAAAACTTTCAGTTGAGTTATGGCTTGTACTAGAATTTGCCTGAAAAGTCAGTCAGTTTGGAAGTAGAAAAATGTTACTCCAACCTAGTGGCTTATATTCACAAATAGATGCCTGCATTATATAGTCCTAGTTTGCTCGAGGACTAGCAAACCTTAAGTGTGGGGGAGTTGATAAATCTCTATTTTATATATGATTTTAGCTCGTTATATTACTTTTTGGTATAAGTTATGAGACTTATAATAGGTTTTATTCTCATATTTTAAAGTTTTAAGAGTTAAGTTACTTAAGTAATAAAATTGCTTAAAATATGAAAAAGATGCGCTCAATAAACTACTTACTTGATTCCACTATTACAATACTTATACTGTTATACATGCTATCTAGCTTATTTGATATATGTAATAGTGATTTGTGTTAATATGCAAATACTTTATTTTAGAGCCCATCTATTCATTACCCTATTGGTTTGTTTTGTAGGAAAATTAGAAGAAGAAAGAAAAAAAGAAAAGAAAAGAAGCATGGACAACAATCATTAAAGAGAAATCAATTGGATGAAGAAAGCCCAAATAAAATAAGCGAAGTTGACTCCTTGCTTTTACGTTATGAAAACAGAGTAATCCATCAAATGTTTATAATAAGAAGAAAGCCCAATGTTGTCAACAACATGCTGACAGCAGCACACAAAAGATAAAAAACCCATCATCAAAGAGGAGTGAGCACGATAAGAAGGAAAAAATAAAAACCCTTCTTCTAGAGAGGTATAAAAGGAAGACTGAACAAAGGCACGAAAGGGGGGAGTCAAGAGATTCGCACCAGACAGCAGAGAGGACAGAGACCAGAGTGGACGAGTACAACAGAGGCTCGACGACGCACTGCAGAGGACGAACGCATCAGCGAGAGCACGAAGCGTTTCATCTGATTCATCATATGAATCTGGAGTTTCTTTCTCTCCTCTCCTAGTTTATGTAATTTAATTTCATCAGTTATTATGTTTAATTTCAGATTTTCACTTTTAATTAGTTGGATTAGTTTAGTTTCAATGTTTAGCTAAATTTCTATGTTCTAGGACTAGATGTAGTCTTTTAATTTTCTGTCAATGGATTGAATTATTGTTGGGTTAGTTTAATTTTTATTGCAATTTGATAATCTTGAGTTCAATTGCTTACTTTTGATAAGGGCCCTATCAATTGTATGTTTAAGGTATTGGATTATTAGCGGGAGTGAAAGTTCAATGTTAGTTCGTGGGATTATTAAACGCTAAGAAGTATAATTTTAGGAATAGTTATACTCTTAGGGTGGTCTTTTATATGAATTCTTATTCTTAATGAGTTTGTTCTAAATTTTATGACCACGGAAGTAGGCATAAGTTTAGTATTCAAATATACGTTTTTCGCCTTGGAAGAGGGGATAATATACATTAGGAATTCGACCATTGCGATCTAATTATTTTACCCTACAATTAGTTTAATTTCATTGTAGAAGGTAATTGGCGAAATCTAAGTCTTAGAACTATCTCTCATATTTGGTTTATACTTATTGTCTGACGTATTTAGTGTTAGAATTAGTATAGTTCTTAATTTATTAGTCTAGTTTATCACCACCATTCACTATTTCCGAATCGTCTAATTAATATTAGATTTTCTTAATTTGGTAGTTGATTATAGACCTCATTGTGGGAAACGATATCTTGCTTACCCTATATTAACTTTAATTGATTCGTACACTTGCGGTATTTTAAGGTACTTTTAGAACCGACCAAGTACCTTAAAATACTGCAAGTGTACGGGTCAATTAAAGTTAATATAGGGTAAGCAAAATATCGTTTCCCACAAGGAGGTCTATAATCAACTATAAAATTAAGAAAATCTAATATTATTTAGACGATTCGGGTAATGTGAATAGTGATAATAACTAAAATAAAATAATATGAACTACTAATTATAACACTAAAAAGTCGGATAATAGGTAAGAATCAAATATGAGAAATAGTTCTAGGACTTAGATTTCGCCAATTAACTTCTATAATGAAATTAAACTAGTTGTCGGATTGAAAACTATTATATTGCAATGATCGAATTTCCTATGATATATTATCTCCTCTTCCAAGGTAGAAAACACGTATTTATAATAATCTTACGCCTACTTCCGTGGTCATAACAATTAATATAAACCCATTACGAACAAGAAATTCATATAAAAGACCACCCCAAGTGTAAAACTATTTCTAAAATTATACTACTTGACGTTTGATAATCCCACGAATTAATATTGAAATTTCACTTCCGCTAATAATCCAATATCTTAAACATATAATCAACTGGCCAAATCAATTATATGAAAACAAACCAAGATTATCAAATTGCAATAAAAATAAATCAATCCAAACAACTTAGTTCAAATCATTGACATAAAATAAAAGACTACATCTAGTCCTAGAACATGGAAATTTAGCAAGACATTGAAATTAAATTAACCCAATTAATTGAAAGTAAAAATCTGAAATTAAACATAGTAATTAACATAAACTAAGAGAAGAGAGAGATAAACTCCAGATTCATATGAAGAATCAGATGAACGACGGTTGCTCTCGCATTGGCGTCCCGCGTCCACTGTCCTCTCTGGTCTCCTCTGTTGTTCGTCTGCGTGGCTCTTGATCCCTCCTTCTGTTGTTCGTACCAAGAGTTTTATATCTCCTCCTTTTTCTTGTTCTGTTCCTCAACCCCCTTTTTAAATTGCTGTCGTCTTTTGTTGCTTCTTGGCCCAACAACCTTTCTAACAATTGTTGCGTCACTTACGGCCCGTTTGGTAGTTGGTTATAAATGGTGGTAATGAGAATGAATTTGTATGTAAATTTGTGAAGAAAGTCATTGTTCATTCCCATGGTAATGCTAATTTATCCTAAAGTGTGTATTTTTCTTCTTGAATTTTCATTCCCATCCAATACCACCTTGTTAGGTGGTAATGAGTGGTAATGAAAATTAGGAGTGAGATTGCTTCTCCATGGAGAAAAGACACAAACTTGGGGGTTGAAATTGCCTCCCAATGGAGATTTTAAGGATGCTTCCCTTGTAACCTACACTTAAAATTCATTCCAATTACCGCAATTTATTAACGACTACCAAACGGGCCGTTAGGGTATAGAAACCCAAAGTTTTCCTCCGTCACTCTTCCAATTCCCGTATGATGTGGCTCGTTGTATACTTTTTGGGCCAATATTTGGTTTTCCTTTTTTCCTTCTTTGTCTCCTCTTTGTTTCTCTAGTGGGCTTCAAATTGATAACTCCCTTTTATTTTCTTTCTTTTGTTTTTTTTTTCTTCTTTTAATTTTCCTACAAATAATTTAATGAAGTAATAAACACTTGGGCTCCAAAATAAATTATTTGCATAGTAACAAAAACCACTATTATAAATATTAAATAACAAAATTAGCAAGTATAAGTAGTAGTAGAATCAAACAAGTGATTTATTCAGTACATTTTTTCATATTTTAAAACAACTTTATTACTCAAGTAACTTAACTCTTAAAACATTAAAATATCAAAAGAAAACCTATTATAAGTCTCGAAACTTATACCAAAATGTAATATAACGGGCTAAAACATGTATAAAATATAGTCTTATCAACTCCCCCACACTTAAGGTTTGCTAGTCCTCGAGCAAACTAGGACTATAATAGCAGGATCTATGTGTCATTATAAATTCAACTTCCCAACGGACTGACTTTTCAGGCAAATTCTAATGTAATGGCAACAACCAACTGAAAGTTTTCATGAAACCCAAAAAATAATCATTTATTGAAACAGTTTTAGTTCGAAAACGGTATTCATGCGTCGCAAGTAAGCAGGCAAAAGATTAACCAACTCTTCAAATCGCATAGTAATTCATGTATTAGCGTTTTCAACACATCTTACCACAACCATATTCAAGATTTGAGTAATGTAAATAAACGTGGTGAGCCCTCACTTTAGTTGTGCAAATAAAAACAAATTTATAATCACTCATGTATTTAGGGTGTAACAATTATCACTCAAAACCTAAGAAGTCGACTTGAAATGAAATATGTCGTCTTTAAATTTGCATATCGTTCAATCCTCCACTACTTAGTAAGACATAGAACATACAAAATCAAAAGGACTTAGTAAGGTTGTAATGTAAGGCTAAGGTGAGAGGGTAGGAAGTATTCGGGATTTGGTGCTCAAAAGCTGTAAGAACTAGTGGAGTGAAAAAATAATTATAACAAGGCCAAAAGTAATGGCCGCAATCAAAACTCCAACTACTCAAATATAAGCTAACTTCTTGACCATAATAATATCATTGGATAGCAAACACCAATAAAAATATGCACTTTCTTCTTCTTCTTCTTTTTTTCACTGCAAATAATTCTTCTGTTTTTTTTTTAAACAGTCTGCTTTATTGTATTTTTCACAATCTCATAATAATCATTGTTATAAATATAAAACACCACCTCCATAATAATTATTGTTTTTTTTATACCCTTCACAAACAATACTCCAAACACCAAATTATATTCCACTAGCTCAAAGCTTTGGTAAAAGTCATGTGTTTAGGAAATAAGCTTGTAATGTGGTTTAAACAAAAGAAATAGGTTTAAGACTCAAAGGGGCTTTAGAAAGAGATATGATAATGTAGGTGGCTTAGGCTAAATGTGGTTCAACAAAAACGACACCTTAATCATTTTTATGCATGCTCATGCTTCAATGTAGTCTCGAAGAAACCAATGCAAATTTAAGAGTCTATACTTCACCAGGAACCAACACACACACTCATGAGAAGAGAAAGTTCACTTCAATATATTCAATTCTTCTAAAAATAATTCACAATGTGATCTTGTTTGTAAAGTTGATATAATTGAAGACATGACTAAGAAGAAACTTGTAACTGATGCTACTAATGCTCCATTTGAAGTGTGTTTGAGTAAAACAGGTACTCTTTCTAAACTTAAGAAAGCAAAGGTAAGAGAAGTTTTTCCTACAATCAAGGAATGTCTGTCATGGAGAAAAAAAGTTGATGTCAAACATGTCAAAGCTACAGGTAAGCCCCATTTGATTACTAAGACGGCCACTAAAGGAGTGACTAACTCCTTGATTGATCCTGGTTAAATGAGACTTGCTGGTAGTCAAGCTCGTGACTTTAAACCGCGCTACTTGGGAGGCAACCCAAGCTCTTTTTTCATTTTAATTCCTTTTCTTTTCCTATATTTAGTATTGTTATCTTGTTTTTCTTTTACTTTTCTTTTCCCATTTGCAGATAGTAAAAAATTAAATAAATAATGCGAGTAAGTTCGATTTCAAGAAGATTTCTTCTGTGTTCAGCCACTTATAGTCACTACACCAGACAATAATTATATAAAGAACATTTCTGCAAACTACATACACCAGGTTGCCTCTTTCCTTATTTCCCCTGTTCTGTTTTTCTTTTCTTCTCCCCACTTCTATTTTTAGTTTGATTTTCCAACATTGAGGACAATGTTTATAATAAGTGTGGGGGAGAGGCTTAAGCCTTGGATTGCTGGATTTGGTGTATTGTTTTGATGCTGGAATTAATTTATGTGAAGGAACAGGTCTAGAAAATGAGAAAATCTAATTGGATATGCCATATTTTAGGAGAGGTGCTGCCAAAATTTGTGCAGAAATTTTATAATTTTCATGTCTGATATTGATTTGAAGGCAAATTCCGTTAGCTTAATTTGACTGAAAAGAAAAAAAAATCAGTTTTTGAAATTGAATTTAAAAAAAAAAAAATTTAGTTTGTTGCAAGTTAATAGGTTTTTATGTTGACTGATTCGGAGAATAGCATAGTATCATTGTGTAAGTGTTTGGCAAGTGGTAAGAATGGTTATTTATGATTTGATTTGTGATTGACTTGGTGAACATCTATAACCATTGTGAGACTTTTGATCCTTTTAATAGACTAAAACATCTATGTTAGTCTCTATTTTTTTTCATGAGAGTGTGTGTTAGTTCCTGGTGAAGTATAGATTCTTGAATTTGCATTGGTTTCTTCGAGACTACATTAAAGCATGAGCATGCATAAAAATTATTAAGGCGTTCTTTTTTGTCGAACCACATTTAGCCTAAGCCACCTACATTATCATATCTCTTTTTAAAGCCCCTCTGAGCCTTAAGCCTATTTCTTTTGTTTAAACCACATTACAAGCTTATTTTCCTAAACACATGACTTTTACCAAAGCTTTGAGCTAGTGGAATATAATTTGGTGTTTGGAGTATTGTTTGTGAAGGGTATAAAAAAAAATTATTATGGAGGTGGTGTTTTATATTTTATATCAATGATTATTATGAGATTGTGAAAAATACAATAAAGCGGACTGTTGAAAAAAAAAAAAAAAAAAAAATAAGAACACAGAAGAATTTATTGCAGTGAAAAAAAGAAGAAGAAGAAAGTGCATATTTTTATTGGTGTTTGCTATCCAATGATATTATTATGGTGAAGAAGTTAGCTTATATTTGAGTAGTTGGAGTTTTGATCGTGGCCATTACTTTTGGCCTTGTTATAATTATTTTTTACTCCACTAGCTCTTAAAGCTTTTGAGCACCAAATCCCAAATACTTCCTACCTCTTACCTGGGCCTTACAATACAACCTTACTAAAGTCCTTCTGATTTTTGTATGCTCAATATCTTCTCAGTGGTGGAGGATTGAATGATATGCAAATTTAAAGAAGAAATATTTCATTTCGAGTCGACTTCGTAGCTTTTGAGTGATAAATGTTACACCTCAAACACATGAGTGACTATACACTTATTTTTATTTCCACAACTAAAGTGAGGGTTCACCAAGTTGATTGCTCAATTACTCAAATCTTGAATATGGTTGTGGTAAGATGTAATGGAAATACTAATACATGAAGTACTATGCTTTTTGAAGAGTTGGTTAGTCTTTGGCTCCTTGCTTGTGATGTCTAAACAATATTTTTTAACTAAAATTATTTCTATAAAAGTTATTTTTGGTCTTTGTGAAAACTTTCAGTTGAGTTATGGCTTGTACTAGAATTTGCCTGAAAAGTCAGTCAGTTTGGAAGTAGAAAAATGTTACTCCAACCTAGTGGCTTATATTCACAAATAGATGCCTGCATTATATAGTCCTAGTTTGCTCGAGGACTAGCAAACCTTAAGTGTGGGGGAGTTGATAAATTTCTATTTTATATATGATTTTAGCTCGTTATATTACTTTTTGGTATAAGTTATGAGACTTATAATAGGTTTTATTCTCATATTTTAAAGTTTTAAGAGTTAAGTTACTTAAGTAATAAAATTGCTTAAAATATGAAAAAAGATGCTTGCTCAATAAACTACTTACTTGATTCCACTATTACAATACTTATACTGTTATACATGCTATCTAGCTTATTTGATATATGTAATAGTGATTTGTGTTAATATGCAAATACTTTATTTTAGAGCCCATCTATTCATTACCCTATTGGTTTGTTTTGTAGGAAAATTAGAAGAAGAAAGAAAAAAAGAAAAGAAAAGAAGCATGGACAACAATCATTAAAGAGAAATCAATTGGATGAAGAAAGCCCAAATAAAATAAGCAAAGTTGACTCCTTGCTTTTACGTTATGAAAACAGAGTAATCCATCAAATGTTTATAATAAGAAGAAAGCCCAATGTTGTCAACAACATGCTGACAGCAGCACACAAAAGATAAAAAACCCATCATCAAAGAGGAGTGAGCACGATAAGAAGGAAAAAATAAAAACCCTTCTTCTAGAGAGGTATAAAAGGAAGACTGAACAAAGGCACGAAAGGGGGGAGTCAAGAGATTCGCACCAGACAGCAGAGAGGACAGAGACCAGAGTGGACGAGTACAACAGAGGCTGGACGACGCACTGCAGAGGACGAACGCATCAGCGAGAGCACGAAGCGTTTCATCTGATTCATCATATGAATCTGGAGTTTCTTTCTCTCCTCTCCTAGTTTATGTAATTTAATTTCATCAGTTATTATGTTTAATTTCAGATTTTCACTTTTAATTAGTTGGGTTAATTTAGTTTCAATGTTTAGCTAAATTTCTATGTTCTAGGACTAGATGTAGTCTTTTAATTTTCTGTCAATGGATTGAATTATTGTTGGGTTAGTTTAATTTTTATTGCAATTTGATAATCTTGAGTTCAATTGCTTACTTTTGATAAGGGCCCTATCAATTGTATGTTTAAGGTATTGGATTATTAGCGGAAGTGAAAGTTCAATGTTAGTTCGTGGGATTATTAAACGCTAAGAAGTATAATTTTAGAAATAGTTATACACTTAGGGTGGTCTTTTATATGAATTCTTATTCTTAATGAGTTTGTTCTAAATTTTATGACCACGGAAGTAGGCATAAGTTTAGTATTCAAATATACGTTTTTCGCCTTGGAAGAGGGGATAATATACATTAGGAATTCGACCATTGCGATCTAATTATTTTACCCTACAATTAGTTTAATTTCATTGTAGAAGGTAATTGGCGAAATCTAAGTCTTAGAACTATCTCTCATATTTGGTTTATACTTATTGTCTGACGTATTTAGTTCTAAGACAGCCACTATACTTAAAAACAATTCACAACGTGATCTTGTTTGTAAAGTTGATATAATTGAAGACTTCATTAAGAAGAAACATGTAACTGATGCTACTAATGCTCCATTTGAAGTGTGTTTGAGTAAAACAGGTACTCCTCCTAAACTTAAGAAAGCAAAGGTAAGAAATTTTTTTCCTGCAATCAAGGAATGTCTGTCATGGAGAAAAAAAGTTGATGTCAAACATGTCCAAGCTACAGGTAAGCCCCATTTGATTACTAAGACAGCCACTAAAGGAGTGACTAAATCCTTGATTGATCCTGGTTAAATGAGACTTGCTGGAAGTCAAGCTATTGACTTTAAAAGAGCGCTACTTGGGAGGCAACCCAAGCACTTTATTTTTTTCCCCGCTTGATTTTACGCTTGTTTTCCTGTTTTTTTTATATTATTTTCTTTTGCATTAGATTTATTAATAAGACGTGTCAGACGTCAAGAGTAATCTCGCATGTTGATTATGCATTTATCTTATTTAAGAAGCTCTAGTTGATCTCCTGCAAGCTGTACTCAACTGCTGCTATGTTCTATTTTGCTATGTGATGCTGCTATGTGTTGTGCTGTCACCATTATCACAAGAATTGACATAGAGTAGCTAGCTTGTTGCCGCTCTCTTTCTGCGTTGCACGAGAGAGGTCGTCTTACCCCCCAGGTTGTTTCTCTCTAAGTCTTTTATATTGCCATGGTTATTGCTACAATTTCCCCTTTCCCATATAGTTTGAATAAATTTAAACATTGAGGACAATGTTTGAAATAAGTGTGGGGGAGAGGCTTAAGCCTAATGGATATATATGGTGAAATGGGCAAAAATTTTGTTTTATTTCTTTGTGATGTGATATAAAGTGTTGGGAATAGCTGAAGTACAGGTTTAGAAAATAACTTTCTGATTTGTTGTTTTGTATATGTCCATTTTATTGGGGAGGTTCTATCAAAATTTACATAGACTGTCATATGAATTTTCACATACTAAAATTGTTGTCTGACATTGACTTCAAGGCAATTCTACTGGTAAAACCCGACTGAAATGAAAAAAAATTTGAGTGTTTGAAAATGAATTTTCTTACGTTTTCCGTTTTGTCGCAAGTTAAAGGGTGCTTTTGAACTGATTTGGAGAATTGCATAGTATAATTGTGTAAGTGTCTAGCAAGTGGTAAGACTAGTTATTTAAGATTTGATTGTGATATACTTGGTGGACATTTTTAACCAATGTGAGACTTTTTGAGCCTTTTTAACAGACTAAGACATCTATATTGGTCTCTATTTTTCTCATGAGTGTGTGTGTTGGTTCCTGGTGAAGTATAGACTCTTAAATTTGCATTGGTTTCTTCGAGACTACATTGAAGCATGAGCATGCATAAAAATGATTAAGGCGTTCGTTTTTGTTGAACCACATTTAGCCTAAGCCACCTACATTATCATATCTCTTTCTAAAGCCCCTTTGAGTCTTAAGCCTATTTCTTTTGTTTAAACCACATTACAAGCTTATTTCCTAAACACATGACTTTTACCAAAGCTTTGAGCTAGTGGAATATAATTTGGTGTTTGGAGTATTGTTTGTGAAGGGTATAAAAAAAACAGTAATTATTATGGAGGTGGTGTTTTATATTTATAACAATGATTATTATGAGATTGTGAAAAATACAATAAAGCAGACTGTTTAAAAAAAAAACAGAAGAATTATTTGCAGTGAAAAAAAGAAGAAGAAGAAGAAAGTGCATATTTTTATTGGTGTTTGCTATCCAATGATATTATTATGGTCAAGAAGTTAGCTTATATTTGAGTAGTTGGAGTTTTGATTGCGGCCATTACTTTTGGCCTTGTTATAATTATTTTTTCACTCCACTAGTTCTTACAGCTTTTGAGCACCAAATCCCGAATACTTCCTACCCTCTCACCTTAGCCTTACATTACAACCTTACTGAGTCCTTTTGATTTTGTATGTTCTATGTCTTACTAAGTAGTGGAGGATTGAACGATATGCAAATTTAAAGACGACATATTTCATTTCAAGTCGACTTCTTAGGTTTTGAGTGATAATTGTTACACCCTAAATACATGAGTGATTATAAATTTGTTTTTATTTGCACAACTAAAGTGAGGGCTCACCACGTTTATTTACATTACTCAAATCTTGAATATGGTTGTGGTAAGATGTGTTGAAAACGCTAATACATGAATTACTATGCGATTTGAAGAGTTGGTTAATCTTTTGCCTGCTTACTTGCGACGCATGAATACCGTTTTCGAACTAAAACTGTTTCAATAAATGATTATTTTTTGGGTTTCATGAAAACTTTCAGTTGGTTGTTGCCATTACATTAGAATTTGCCTGAAAAGTCAGTCCGTTGGGAAGTTGAATTTATAATGACACATAGATCCTGCTATTATAGTCCTAGTTTGCTCGAGGACTAAGAAACCTTAAGTGTGGGGAGTTGATAAGACTATATTTTATACATGTTTTAGCCCGTTATATTACATTTTGGTATAAGTTTCGAGACTTATAATAGGTTTTCTTTTGATATTTTAATGTTTTAAGAGTTAAGTTACTTGAGTAATAAAGTTGTTTTAAAATATGAAAAAATGTACTGAATAAATCACTTGTTTGATTCTACTACTACTTATACTTGCTAATTTTGTTATTTAATATTTATAATAGTGGTTTTTGTTACTATGCAAATAATTTATTTTGGAGCCCAAGTGTTTATTACTTCATTAAATTATTTGTAGGAAAATTAAAAGAAGAAAAAAAAAACAAAAGAAAGAAAATAAAAGGGAGTTATCAATTTGAAGCCCACTAGAGAAACAAAGAGGAGACAAAGAAGGAAAAAAGGAAAACCAAATATTGGCCCAAAAAGTATACAACAAGCCACATCATACGGGAATTGGAAGAGTGACGGAGGAAAACTTTGGGTTTCTATACCCTAACGGCCCGTTTGGTAGTCGTTAATAAATTGCGGTAATGGGAATGAATTTTAAGTGTAGGTTCTGAGGAAGCGATCCTTAAAATCTCCATTGGGAGGCAATTTCAACCCCCAAGTTTGTGTCTTTTCTCCATGGGGAAGCAATCTCACCCCTAATTTTCATTACCACTCATTACCACCTAACAAGGTGGTATTGGATGGGAATGAAAATTCAAGAAGAAAAATACACACTTTAGGATAAATTAGCATTACCATGGGAATGAACAATGACTTTCTTCACAAATTTACATACAAATTCATTCTCATTACCACCATTTATAACCAACTACCAAACGGGCCGTAAGTGACGCAACAATTGTTAGAAAGGTTGTTGGGCCAAGAAGCAACAAAAGACGACAGCAATTTAAAAAGGGGGTTGAGGAACAGAACAAGAAAAAGGAGGAGATATAAAACTCTTGGTACGAACAACAGAAGGAGGGATCAAGAGCCACGCAGACGAACAACAGAGGAGACCAGAGAGGACAGTGGACGCGGGACGCCAACGCGAGAGCAACCGTCGTTCATCTGATTCTTCATATGAATCTGGAGTTTATCTCTCTCTTCTCTTAGTTTATGTTAATTACTATGTTTAATTTCAGATTTTTACTTTCAGAAAACACGTATTTATAATAATCTTACGCCTACTTCCGTGGTCATAACAATTAATATAAACCCATTACGAACAAGAAATTCATATAAAAGACCACCCCAAGTGTATAACTATTCCTAAAATTATACTATTTGACGTTTGATAATCCCACGAACTAATATTGAAATTTCACTTCCGCTAATAATCCAATATCTTAAACATATAATCAACTGGCCAAATTAATTATATGAAAACAAACCAAGATTATCAAATTGCAATAATAATAAATCAATCCAAACAACTTAGTTCAAATCATTGACATAAAATAAAAGACTACATCTAGTCCTAGAACATGGAAATTTAGCAAGACATTGAAACTAAATTAACCCAATTAATTGAAAGTAAAAATTTGAAATTAAACATAGTAATTAACATAAACTAAGAGAAGAGAGAGATAAACTCCAGATTCATATGAAGAATCAGATGAACGACGGTTGCTCTCGCGTTGGCGTCCCGCGTCCACTGTCCTCTCTGGTCTCCTCTGTTGTTCGTCTGCGTGGCTCTTGATGCCTCCTTCTGTTGTTCGTACCAAGGGTTTTATATCTCCTCCTTTTTCTTGTTCTGTTCCTCAACCCCCTATTTAAATTGCTGCCGTCTTTTGTTGCTTCTTGGCCCAACAACCTTTCTAACAATTGTTGCGTCACTTAGTGTATCAAAACCCAAAGTTTTCCTCCGTCACTCTTCCAATTCCCGTATGCTGTGGCTTGTTGTATACTTTTTGGGCCAATATTTGGTTTTCCTTTTTTCCTTCTTTGTCTCCTCTTTGTTTCTCTAGTGGGCTTCAAATTGATAACTCCCTTTTATTTTCTTTCTTTTGTTTTTTTTCTTCTTTTAATTTTCCTACAAATAATTTAATGAAGTAATAAAAACTTGGGCTCCAAAATAAATTATTTGCATAATAACAAAAACCACTATTATAAATATTAAATAACTAAATTAGCAAGTATAAGTAGTAGTAGAATCAAACAAGTGATTTATTCAGTACATTTTTTCATATTTTAAAACAACTTTATTACTCAAGTAACTTAACTCTTAAAACATTAAAATATCAAAAGAAAACCTATTATAAGTCTCGAAACTTATACCAAAATGTAATATAACGGGCTAAAATATGTATAAAATATAGCCTTATCAACATAACGCCTTTGGTTTGTAAGAGGTCTTATGGTTCCTTGGAGTCTTAGGAGGTACTCCCTCCGCTTTTTTTATTTGCTACATTGTTGCTTTGGGAATGAAGCCACTAACTTTGACCGATTATTTTGATTTTTCTATAAGTAAAATATAGTCATGTGTGGTCTTGTTTGATTCGTCTCGATGTGTAGATTCATAATATCAAATTTTTATAAATTTTTACTTAAACGAAATAAGAGATATTAGGGGTTAAATAACGTCTTAAAAACCGCGTAACAACTATGTAGCAAATAAAAAAAAGCAGAGGGAGTAGTTATTAGTCTTCTAAAAAAACAATTTCGGAGATCTCCACGCAACAACTTGGAAAGCTATTGGAGTCTTGTGTGCGTGAAGTGTGCGTGAAAATAGGAATAACCACATTCTATTCTTGTGCCGTCCAAATCCAGTCAAAGTTGTGGCTAGCAAGGAGATCATGGGGAGCCTAGTTGGTTCCTCATTTCAAGGAAGGCGTGCATAGATCATGGAGGCTAAGTAGTTAGTTGTTAGTTGTCTTTTATTTTTGTTTTTAAAAAATTGAAAGTGGGTCATTAGCTTATTGCATTGTTATGAATGGACATTCAAGTTTTTGTGACCAAACATATTGTTGTGAGTTATCTTGTGTTTCTTTTCGTTTATTGGACTTAAAACCAAAACAAAACCTATATTTTTTTTTGCTTAATTAGCCTTGGCTAAGCTAGTTAGTGATCTAAGGAATCTTTAAATCATCTAAAGTGGTGTGACTGTATCTTTAGGGGAGTTCGAGTTATTGCCTAAGATTGAGTTATTTCAAGAGTGACTCGTGCTTACCTTTGTCCGTCGATATTTATGTGTGTTCCAATTTGTTAATTCAAGCATACTTCATCCTGGTATTAGAGTTGGATTAAATTCTACCTAAAACACATCCATCTTAACCTAATTCAAGCCTAAACACATCCCCTAAACACGTCCCACAACCCTTCCCAAAATCAAGCCCTAAACTACTTAATTCTAATCCGGTCTTAATCATGGGTGATGATACTAACCCCCCTGCCAGTTGGCGTGAAACTTTGAGAGCGCATGCTTTAGAAGAAGAAAGGAGGGAGAGCAATGCTAGAATGGAATTGTTGCAAGATCAAGTGAGACAACTTTCCATTAGACTCAATGTTCAAAGAGAAGGAGACAAAGGAGATTCAGATGGTGCTAGTGATGAAACTCTACGTCTAAGAAGGACCTTTCACCAACATCGTCCTTCTAATGACATTAAGGTGGATATTCTTGATTATGATGGGAGATTATATGCTGATGAGTTTATAGAATGGATGAGAACAGTTAAGCGAGTCTTTGTCTATAAACAAGTACCGGAGGATAATCGAGTGAACCTAGTAGCTTGGAAGTTGAGGAAGTATGTCTCTACCTGGTGGGCTAGTATTTGTGCCAAGAGGCCACGTGAAGGGAAAGATAAAGTGAGAACTTAGGAGAAAATGAAGAAGCTCTTGAAGAATAAATTCTTGCCTACTTACTATGTGTAACAGTATTTCTCTAAGCTTCACCATTTACAACAAGGCACTAAAAGTGTTGAAGAGTATGAAAGAGAGTTCGAGGCTTGTCTCATGAAGTGTGAGATTAAAAAGGATGAACCACAAACATTGGTGAGATTCCTTGGTGGTTTGGATCCTAAAATAGCCAATTGTTGTTGAACTACACCACTACTCTAGCCTAGAAGAGTTGATAATCATCACCTATAAGGTTGACAAGTAGCAAAAATCCAAAGGAAAATCGGAGGCCTCACGCCCGCCTTTTCCAAATACACTGTAACACTCCGACAATTCTCTATTTTCCAAAATACCTTTCAAATATAAAACTTATAGAATTATCAAAGTATTATCGCCCGTGTGATAACGTATCGGCTTATTCAAAATTTTGCAGCAGGAATAGTAATAAATAAACTTTAGAAAAAAACTTAGTCAACCAAAAAGTCAACTCCAAAAGTCAAACCAACAAAAAGTCAAAGTCAACCTCTAAAGTAAAAATCAACCACAATAGTCAAAGTCAACGAAGAAAAGTATAAATTCAAGTAAAATGTAAAGTCAACACAAGCTCTCCAAATCCCGAACCCATGATGCATCATCATCAAACCTGTAATGGACGATGCACTATTGATCCCGAGAGACTGCTCACCAAATGGGTCATCACAGGATCAATAAGGCATAGCCATGATCAACACATACACACAAAGCACGTAATCAGCAAAGCTGAGTACTACATAGTAAATAAACAAATAAACCTAACATGATACTAATAATATTAAGTAGGGATAAATAATAATATAACAACATTGCAGACTACTTTTACTGAACTAAACTCCACAACTAATAGATTAATTATTTTAGATGGAATAGTCAATGGAACGAGTTGTCTAAACCAAAACCAGTCTTCAATCTAGAAGACGAACTACGGGCGCGACTCCGTACTCCCCTGACCTACGATATCGAGGAACCTTTAAAATAAAAATAGGACACGGTGATCAATCCGGTCCCAAGAAAAACCATGGGCTACCACCATGTACTCCAACTCATACTTGTCCAACACTTCAGACGTGCACAAGTCTAAAGCTATTGCTATCCACGTTTCACTTTACATGATTAATAATTTATTCACTTGTTATGACTCACAAGTAAGACAAATAGTATAATCATCAAAGAATCATAACCTTCCATTTTTATCTTAGGATTAGATAAGGTGATCATCAACTTAACAACCCAAGATTAATTCCAACATTAAATCCATAACCTTCCTTTATTTGTTGAACCAAGTCAATAACCAACCAACCTTTCATAGGTATAAAAATCAACTTACCAAATAAGGCCCTCGGTCCTCATAAAGTAATTAAATAATCCAAAGGGAACAACATGATTCAATCATGATCCAATACCAACATAAACATTAATCCCTCATGTGAAGTAATAAAATAAAGTTCACAAATCCCATATGCTTGCATCAATATTCCCTACAAACATAATATCATCATCATAGTCATCATGCTTCACACAACGGCATAAAACATGCAAATCCACTTGAATATAAATCACATATGAACTAAAAATAGTCCCTATACATGATACTACATAATTCTCATCCTTAGGACATGATACTAATCAAATCAACACATAGGTATGTACGTACCTTGTGTAGACAAATCGAGAGGCCACTTTCACAAGCTCAAAAGTCGCCTAAAGAGAATTCTCCGCCTAAAATAACCAATATAATCCACCAATCAATACCCTATAAATTTCCAGCAATAATAAAATACTTTAAACCCTCTTTAAAAGTGTTTAAAAACCTTTCCCATCATTAAAACTTTAATTATTAATACTCCCTAGTATAGTACTACTATACTAGTCATTTAAAACCCTTAAAACTCATACTTTAATCATAAAACTCCATCATCAACATCCTTTTCAAATTTCCAGCAACTTATAATATAATAAAATCCTTTTTAAACATACTTAAACATAATTAAAATTATAAGAATTCTCAATTTCATAAACTACAATATACTACTATGATTTTCCAACTTATAAAACCCTAAAAATCCATGCTTTAATACTTAAAATCTCAATTCAAACATAATAATTAAAGCTGAAATTTAATTACTTCATTATATAAACTACATAATCTTAGATTCATATATAAATCATCAAATTATAACTTTAAACATTAACATATTAAAACAATTCTTAAAAACATAAACTTTGCATTGAAAATAACTTGAGGAGGAAGAAATAACCAAAGCAAAGGAGAGGAGGAAAACCGGCAGCCAAGGGGGACGGCGGCGTCGGCGTCGGCTGCTGGCTGTTGCACGGCTGGCGGTCCGGCGGCAGTGGTCGGCCACGGGGAGGGTCGAGAAAAACGAGAGAAAGAAAAAGAGAAAGAGAGAAAAGAAGAGAAAGGGGGCCGAAAAATTGGGAGAAAAGGAGGAGAGAGAAAATAAGTGTGTGGGAAAAATTGGGATTTTGGGGGTTTATGTAGGTTCCCCCTTTTGGGCTTAGGAAAAGGTGTTTGGGCTAAAATAATATTTAATGGTTGATGATTTGAGTGGTTGGGTTCCTCTAACCCAATTTAAAATCCCTTTTGTTAAACCAAAATGTATTTTAGGCTATTTAAATATATTTCAAAGTATGACTAAATAAAATGTTTGACTTCTTTAAATTATTAAATAATTCATTTGACTTTCAAATAGTCAACCTTTCAAGAAATAAATCGTTTAAATACTAAAACATACTAAAATATATATAAATATACATTAAAATATATTTATAAAATTCATAAATTTATGGAGGATTACAGTCTACCCCTCTTAAAAGAAGTTTCGTCCCTAAACTTGGCACGAAAACTCACACATTTTTAAAAGTTTTTGACTCAACTTCCATTTGAGAAATACTTGTGTCACACATGTGCACACTTTTACCAACTTTAAAACCATTTGTGTTACTCATGAACACATTTTCCATGCGGAGAACCAATTCATTTTGCACTAACATGTGCAAATTGCCAAAATAAGCATAAAAATGCATAAAAATACCATAAAATAAGGTAAAAAGCGCGAAATTCTATCGCATTCTACCTCTCTTAAAGAAAACGAGTTACGCTCTCGTAACTCACCTCAAGGAATAACTCAGGATACTTCTTCTTCATTTCGTCTTCGGCTTCCCACGTTGCCTTTCCAGATTCATGGTTAGACCAAAGCACTTTCACGATATTTTGCGTGTACTACACACCTTTTTATCAAGAATTCTCACAGACCTTTCCTAATATGTGAGGCTACTATCAATTTGGATTCTTTCAGGCTCCAAAACACGACTCTCATCAGGGATATATCTCTTGAGTTGGGAAATATGAAACACGTCGTGTATTTTCTCAAATTCCATTGGCAAAGCCAACTTATAAGCTACCTTCCCAATTCTTTGCAAAATCTCATATGGGCCAACATATTTAGCACTTAATTTGCCCTTTTTCCCAAATCTCATCACTCCCTTAGTTGGTGATACTTTCAAAAACACTTTATCACCTACTGCGAATTCATCTTCTGTTCACTTTAAATCCGCATTAATCTTCTGCCTATCTTGAGCAGCTTGAATTCTAGCCTGAATCAACTTCACAATCTTAACAGTCTCCTCAATAAATTTTGTCCCCAATACTATATTCTCACTAAAATCATTCCAGCAAATGAGACTTCTACACTTCCTTCCATACAATGCCTCAAAAGGAGCCATCTTGATGCTCGCATGATAACTATTGTTGTACGAGAACTCAATCAAGTCTAAGTGATCTTCCCAACTACCTTGGAAGTCAATTGCGCACGCTCTCAACATATCTTCCATAGTCTGGTTAGTCCTCTCAGTCTGACCATCGGTCGTAGGGTGAAAAGCAGTGCTCATCTTCAATGTTGTCCCAAGATTCAACTGGACCTTTTGCCAAAATTTCGAGAGGAATCTCGAATCACGATCTGAAATAATATCTGTTGGGACCCCATGCAATCTCACTACATGCTTGATATATGTCTTCGCAAGTTGCTTCTTCTTCCATGTCTCTTTAATTGGGACGAACACGGCAGACTTCGTCAGACAGTCCACAATAACCCAAATAGTATCATTGCCATTTCTCGTCTTCGGCAAGGCAGTCACAAAATCCATTGAGATAGAATCCCACTTCCATCCAGGAACCTCTAAGGATTGAACTTTCCCCATTGATCTCTTATGATCTATCTTCACTTTCTGTCAGGTTAGACATTTAGACACGAATTCAGCGACCTCACGCTTCATATTTGGCCACCAATAGATCTCCTTAAGATCCTTATACAACTTATCACCCCCAGGGTGCACAGAATATGGAGTATTATGCCCCTCATCCATAAGTCGTCTCTTAAGCTCATCACATTTTTGTGGTACACACCACCTTCCCTTGAACCTCAAACTCCCATCATCATGAATCTTAAAGCCGACTTCCTTACCTTGCTTCATCTTCTCCTTAATCTTATCTCGGTGCTCGTCTCCAACTTGACCCTCTTTGATCTCATCGAAAACTGACAACCCCAATGACAAAGCACTCAATCTTGCCTCGATCTCCCCAGGATTTAAAATTTCCAGGCTAAGCCTTTGCATATCTCGACACAATTCCTCAGGAACTACCAAGGCTTTCATGCTATGGCTCGACATCCTACTCAAAGCATCGGCAACTACATTCGTCTTCCCTTCGTGATACTGGATATCTAGGTCATAATCCTTGATCAACTCTAACCATCTCCTCTGTCTCATGTTGAGGTATTTCTGGGTGAAAATGTACTTCAAGCTCTTATGGTCGGTAAAGATCTTACAGGTTGCCCCATAAAGGTAATGTCTCTAAATTTTCAAGACAAACACGATCGCATCTAACTCTAGATCATGGGTAGGGTAATTAGCCTCATATGGTTTCAACTGACGCGATGCATACGCGATCACCTTCCCATTCTGCTGCAGAACACATCCCAACCCATTCTTTGAAGCATCACTATACACTTCAAATCCCTCATTTCCATCAGGCAGGGTCAAAATGGGTGCAAAGGTTAAACGCTCCTTTAAAATCTGGAAAGCTTCCTCGCACTTCTCACTCCACTCAAATTTTGACTCTTTCTTCATCAAATTGGTCATTGGCCTTGCTATCTTCGAGAAATCTCTCACAAATCTCCTATAATAGCCAGCTAAACCCAGAAAACTTCTGATATCTAAAACATTCTTTGGAGTAGGCCACTCACTAACAGCTTGAATCTTAGCAGGATCTACAGAGACTCCTTCTTCAGACACATAATGACCCAAAAATGCCACTTTCTCCAAACGAAACTCGCACTTAGAGAACTTGGCATACAATTGATTCTTCCGAAGCGTCTCCAATATAATCCTCAAGTGCTCATCATGCTCTTCCTCACTCTTTGAATAAATCAGAATATCATCAATGAATACCACAACAAACTTATCTGGGAACTCATGGAATATCCTATTCATCAAATCCATAAATATAGCCGGAGCATTGGTCAATCCAAACGACATAACAGTAAACTCATAATGACCATAACGCGTCCTAAACGCAGTCTTAGGTATATCCTTATCAGCTTCCCTCAACTGGTGATACCCCGAACGCAAATCAATCTTCGAGAACATGTTCGCTCCATTCAACTGGTCGAACAGGTCATCTGTCCTAGGCAAAGGATACTTGTTCTTGATAGTCACATTGTTCAACCCCCTATAGTCGTTGCACAATCTCATACTCTCATATTTCTTCTTTACAAACAGCACAGGAGCTCCCCAAGGTGATGCACTAGGCCTAATATAACCCTTATCCAACAGTTCTTGCAATTGCGTCTTCAACTCACTCATCTCGGGAGGTGCCATTCTATAAGGTGCCTTAGATATGGGTGCAGTGCCAGGAACTAAGTCTATGGTAAACTCAACAGCTCTTGCAGGCGGCATACCCGAAATCTCACTTGGAAACACATCCATAAACTCGTTCACGATTGGAACATCCTCGATCTTCAATCCAACCTCTTTACTCACATCTTGCACACTACAGAAAAATAGCTCACACCCCTTCTTCATTAACTTCTTCACTTGCATTGCAGAAATAACCCCAAAGTTCTTAGGCTTCCCAAAACGTCGATACGAAGTCAACTTCCCCAAAGGGCGTCTCAACACTACTCTCTGAGCTTCAAAGTCTATTTGGGCCTTGTAGAAACCTAACCAATTCATCCCAAGAATAACATCGAGGTCTCCCAAATTGAATTCTATTAAATCAGAAGGACTTACAAAGTCTCCTATCTTCAGAGGCAAATCTTTAAACAACTTGGTACACCTTATAATCTCCCAAGTAGGTATACTAATAGGTAAATCAATCACCTCAAAATCTACCAACCCCAGACTCTTAATGACAGACGACGAAACAAATGAATAAGTCGCCCTAGAATCAAATAAAGCTTTAACGAGAACGGAGTTAATAGAAAAAGTTCCAGAAACTACGTCGGCAGATCGTTCAGCTTCATTGCGACTCATCACGAACAGTTTACCTGGAGCCTTATTCTGGTTATTGTTGTTCTCACTAGCAGGCTTACTGTATCTTCCTTGGTTGTTCTGTGACCCTACATGCTTCGAACCTTGACTTCCTGACTGGTTGAACCCACCTCACTTGGTTACCACTCCCACTACCATTTTGCTCTTTCTTTTGCTTGGTGAAGCACTCATACTCCCTATGGCCCTTCTTCTGGCAGTAGTTACAGGTTACTAGGTCTCCCTTACAGTCTCTACCAGGGTGGTTCTTGCTGCACTTCTTACAATGGTAAACCCTCTCAGACTGGCTCTTATTGCTATAGCCCTGACCATTTCTCCCTTGGAAATTCCCATTCCTGTTCTTCTTAAAATTCCCCTGATTTCCTCCAGCATTGAAATCCTTTCACTTCTCACCCACTACAGCATTCTTCTTGTCACACCTCGACTGAAGACCATAAATATGGGCGGCTCTTCCATACACCACATCTAAGGATGCAAAAGTTTCACTACCTAACCCCAGTTGGATTTCCTCAGTCAACCCTTGCTTAAATCTTTGAGCCTTTAACTCCTCAGTGGCTACTACCTCAGGTGCAAACCTCGAAAATGCTATGAACTTACTATAGTACTCAGAGATGGTCATGCTCCCCATCCTAAGGTTTATAAATTCCTGGGCCTTCTATTTCCTCATAAAAGCAGGGTAAAGCTTCCTTCTTGGAGCAGTAATAAAGGAATCCCAATTAAACCCCTCAACAGGATTAAGTCTAGCCCCATTCTCTTTCCACCATAAGTCAGCCTCATCCTTAGATACAGTACAGCTTGACCTACTTTCATACCCTCAGGACAGTTCACATCCCCAAAAATATTTTCAAACTCCCTAATCCAACTCTCTAAGAAGGTAGGGTCAGCTTGCCCCTTAAAGTATGGTGGCTTAATCTTAGCTAATCTTTCAAACATGTCCCCAGCAGGATCGGGACGCTCAGCTCTTTCGCGAGTCAAATTCTCCGCCAATAGGCGAATAACAGAAGCTAAGGTGTTATCGTTGTTAGCCATTCTACTACGCGACCTGAAATTTAACGTAACTCTACTTTAGGTTTCGATACACAACTTACATGTCATTCTCTACGAAGGCAACATTTGATTTGACCATACAAGATCGCATCAACATACTATTTCTCATGAAGTTATAATAATACTACAGAATAAATCATTGCCAATCATATAATCATTCATGAATAATATTCACATCAAGAATAAACACGTGTGAGGATCAATTTAAAAATTCAATCACAACAAATAAATAAAAGTATTTCCATTCACGTGCCAAAATAAATTCTTGCTCACTTGGATAACTAAATATTTGCCTTTTATTCCCCAAAATTATGCTAGTAACACTTTTCCAATCCATAATATATACTTCCATCTAAACAAAATAAAGGTACTAAAGAAATAAATTTAAACCATTGCTTGACTAACTATCCAACATTTATTCGCAAAAGCATAAATACATAATCTAGGGAGATACATTATCAGTCTTATGCTTAATTTCCTTGTATTTCTCTAGAGTGAAAACTTCATCTTCAAAATCTTCAACGTCCTCAATGTTATAGTAGTAGCATCTTCTAGTTCTAGTAGACCGTCGTGTCTTCTTAGGCTGAGGCTCGTGCTCTTCTGACTCAGAATCACTCTCAGGTCTCATAACTGCATGGTAGATGTTCATCCTGGTCTGTCCTCTAGCACGATCAAACTCCTGGAGAACCTCATCATCGCTATCAGGCATACCTACTCTTAGGATTCTACGCATGATGACTTCTAGGCTAGTATAACTATCACAGTCAGACTCATATCCTCCATCATCCTCATCATCATTTAGTACAGTCGGGTTGTAGTAGCTTCCTACTCTAGTAGCTTCCATATCAGTCATAACTCTAGGTCCGCTTACTGATGAACACGACATCTATAAGCAAATAATACTCTCAATTAGCTTATATTCCCAACAATAAGCAATAAGCAAGAATAACAACCCATAACCCTTTAAAAGTGGGAAGTTCACCTACTGTTCACATAAACAGTACTCTGGGTGACAAAAGCTTGCAAATTACTTGTAACGTCCTGTAATTTATATAATTCTAATAACAGAACATTACATGCCAGTACCAGGATCGAACCAAATATTACGTCTTTATTTATTCTTATAAGATAATATCGAGTTTACAGGACATTACTGCCGTATTCCGAATAATAGAAATACAAAGCGAAAACAAAATAAAACATGATACTAATATTATAAAATACAAGGTAACAACATATAGTATATTAATCCTAATATTTTATATGCCTCACTCCTGCCCATTCCCATTAATGGTACCTGAAAACAAAATATTTTATAACAGTTAACCCAAAAGGGTCCAGTACATTCCCAATACCATGTAAAAACACTTTGCAGAAAATTATATAAAATAATCAGTTATGATTATATAAAATCATTTGTTGTAGTTTCTCCCGACAAATCTCGTGTGCACACCCCTACAATGACGTACATCACTCCGGATAATATTTTCAGGCCTTTAGCCCTTCCTGATACTTCCGTGTGCACACCCCTACAATGACGTACGTCACTCCATATATAATTCATTCCTCCAACACAAACCTCCACCACGAACCTCCATTTTATAATAACATCTTTCCTCCACTACGAACCTCCATTTTATAATAACATCTTTCCTCCACCACGAACCTCCATTTCATTTTATCATAGTAACATCTTTATATAACATCACTATTACCACATATGATAGTATTTTTAGAATCACCTTGTATATAAATCATAATGTGACAAATACCATTTGCATTATAAACACATTATTTGCAAATCACAATATACCTTTACTATTAAGGCAAAACTATTTTTTAATACTAATAGTTTATCTAAAAAGGTTAATATAACAATACATTGTAGCAAAACAACATTAAGAAGGGGTATTCAAGAATGTACCTGATAATACCGATGATACCTAATTTTTAACTTACTGTTCTTGTTCTCACACACTCTCTCTTTTTCCTTTTTTTTTCTATGTTTTGTTTTCCCTGCTCTTCCCAAAACTTGTGAAATTAGAGTGCTATTTATAGGGCTTTATGGCGGTGTAATGGCGCACATCTACTTCTAAGCTTATCAATTACAAAAAAAGGAAACCAATGATCATCATCAGGTTTTAGTTACGTAGCAAAGTTGAATTGGCTTGCTGTAGCAAACATGTATATTTCTTATGAACTTTCACTACTTACATGGGTAGTTACATGGAACAATTTGGTTTGGTTGTATATCTCTATCTCAATACGCATGCATTTTCCCTGATGTAGTTTGATGTTTCCATCTCCAAATAACTTGGAAGCCAAACATAATTTACCAAGTGTCAAGAATTTACTAAATCCGAAACCTACCAATATTATATTTTGCATATTGTCTTTAAATGGGTAGCGACTGTCCGTCCTTAGGTAAAGTCATTAGTGACGATTCTAAAAAACTAAATTACAGTGGTCATTAGCTTCACCGTTTATAAGTTAAGAGCATTCTAGGTTTATGCAGTACTTACTAAAAATCCTATTAGATATATTTATAAGCTCATAAACTAGTAATTGATAATTTTAATAATCTTTGACCCTTAAAGTACTTTATAAACTATAATGTTAATATAACTGATATAAGTATGCACATATAACTTGCCCTGAGCAAATGCACAAAGCCAAGGAAACACATAACTTCACCTAAAATAATCATATAAACGACAAAATAACGTGTATAAGATCTTAGGGACTAGTTTATCTTATAATAATACTTTAACCTTCAATCCCTTACTAACATATTTATAATAATATTTTTTTTCCTGGTTATTACATTATCCCCTCTTTAAAAGAAGTTTCGTCCTCGAAACTTAAAGTTACCTTAAAATAGGTGTGGGTACTTGTCTCGCATATCCTGTTCGACTTCCCATGTAGCTTTTGTTTCAACGTGATTAGACCATAACACTTTTACTAACGGGATTACTTTGTTGCGAAGTACCTTGTGTTTATGATCTAGAATTTAAACAGGTTGCTCTTCATACGTTAAATCTTATCCAACTTGAACAGGGGGTATATTAATGACATGAGACGAGTCTGGTATATATCGACGTAAAAGTGAAACGTGGAATACATCATGAATTAGAGAAAATTCACTTGGGAGTGCTAATCGGTACGCTACGTTTCCAATTTTCTCGATAATCTCTAATGGTCCAATGTACCTAGGACGAAGTTTTCTTGCTTTGCCAAACCTCACTACTCCTCAAGTAGGAGAAACTTTTTGAAATACCGACTCAACTACGGAAAACTCTACATGTCTTCTTTTAAGGTCAGCATAACTTTTCTGACGACTCTGTGCAGTTCTCATTTTCTCCTGAATGATTCGAACCTTGTCAGATGTTTCTTGTATCATTTCAGGTCTGATTATATTTGATTCATCTATATCGCTCAAACATAAAGGGGTTCTACATTCCATCCATATAGAGCTTCATAAGGTGCCATATTAATGCTAGCATGGTAACTATTGTTATAAGAGAATTCTATTAATGGCAAATGTTTTTCCAATGAACCTTTGAATTCTAAAACACAAGCTCGTAACAAGTCTTCTAAAGTTTGAATTGTTCTCTCAGTCTGGCCATCTGTAGCTGGGTGAAAGGCTGTGCTAATGTTCAGTTGTGTACCCAATGCTTTCTATAAAATTTGCCAAAACTTAGACACATACCTGGAATCTCAATCAGACACAATAGAGCTAGGTACTCCATGAAGTCTAATAATCTCTTCAACATACTTTCTTGCTAATCGCTCAAGATCCCAAGTATTATGAATTGCTAAGAAATGAGCACTTTTTGTAAGCCTATCCACTATAACCCATTTAGAATTCATCCCTTGAGGAGTTGCTGGTAACCCCATAACAAATTGCTATCGACTCCCATTTCCAAGTGGGTATATCCAAAGTCTGCAGAAGTCCTGAAGGGCGCTGATGCTCTATTTTTACTTGTTGGAAAGTCAGACATTTGGCAACGAATTCTGCAATTTCTTGCTTCATGTTACGCAACCAAAACATACCACAAATATCTTTATACATCTTATTTCCACCTGGATGTACAGAGTAAAGGGTATTATGTGCTTCATTCATGATTCTCCTTTTTAAATCTATCTGATTCGGTACACACAATCGTCCTTGAAAACGAAGTGACCCATCTTCTTATATCACAAAACCAGTCTATTTCCCAATCAACACTCTTTCATGAATCTTCTCTAATTGTGGATCCGTTTTCTGCAACTCCTTAATTTCTTCACTCAAGGTTGGTTTGATTTCTAAGGCTGCTAAATATCCTTCCAGATCACCTACAATCAACTTAATTTCTAACCTCTGAAATTCTCTTTGGGTAACAGGCTGAATGGTGAGTGAGTTAAGGGTAGCGTAATTTTGCCGACTAAGAGCATCGGCTACCACATTGGCCTTTCCAGGATGATATTGAATATCCAATTCATAATCCTTTATAAATTCAAACCACCTTCGTTGTCTCATGTTTATATCTTTCTGGGTGAAAATGTATTTAAGGCTTTTATGATCAGTGTAAATTTTACACTTAACCCCATATAGATAATGTCTCCAAATTTTCAATGCAAAAATAATGGCGGCAAGTTCAAGGTCATGGGTAGGGTAAATCTGCTCGTGAGGTTTTAACTGACAAGATGCATAAGCTATCACTTTCCCATGTTGCATCAACACACATCCCAACCCTTGTTTGGAAGCACCGCTATATATTTCTAAACCATCGGTACCACTAGGAAGAGTAAGAATTGGAGTTGTGGTAAGACAAAATTTTAGTTCTTGGAATGCTACTTCACACTTGTCACTCCACTCAAACATCGTAGTTTTTTTTATGAGGTTTGTGATAGGTTGAGCAATTCGGGAAAAGTTTTCCACAAATCGACGGTAATATCCTGCTAACCCTAGGAAACTTGGTACTTCTGACACATTGGTGGGTCGAGGCCAATTAATGATTGCTTCTACTTTCTGGGAATCTACTTGCACGCCTTCTCTAGACACAACATGCCCTAGAAATGCTATTTTGTCTAACCAAAATTCACACTTTTTTAATTTTGCAAATAACTGGTTCCTTCTCAGAGTTTCCAGAACTATTCCCAAATGTTCCTCGTGCTCTTTCTTATCTTTGGAATACACTAAAATATCATCAATAAACACAATAACAAAATGATCTAGATAAGGTCTGAAAACTCTATTCATAAGGTCCATAAATACAGCTGGGGCATTGTTAAGACCAAAAGGCATAACAAGAAACTCATAATGTCTGTACCTCGTTCTAAAAGCAGTTTTCATAATATCTAAAGGTCTGATTCTTAATTGATGGTATCCATATCGTAAGTCTATCTTTGAAAATACCGACGCACCTTGCAATTGGTCAAATAAAAAGGTCATGAATACGAGGCAAAGGATATTTATTTTTAATGGTTATCTTGTTAAGTTCTCTATAGTCTATACATAACCTTAGGATTCCATCTTTTTTCTTTACAAATAAAACGGGTGCTTCCCATGGTGATAGACTCGGTCTAATATATCCTTTTTCCAATAACTCATCAAGTTGTATCTTCAATTCCTTTAATTCTGCAGGTGCCATTCTATATGGTGCTTTTGAGATAGGTGCTACCCTAGGTACTAACTCAATGGTGAAATCAATTTTTCTTTGCGGAGGCATATTTACAATTTCCTCAGGAAAGACATCTTTGAATTTTCTAACAACAGGGATGTCAGAGATTTTAGGTTCAGATTTTTCAGTACTAACAACATCACAAAGGTATCCTTCACAACCTTGTCTCAACATCTTTTGTACTTGAAGAAAAGAAATGATTCTAGATTCTGGTTTTGTCTTATTATTCTGAAATGTGACTATCTTTTCTTCATAATTTACTAAGGTTACAGATTGCTTTTGATAGTCTACTATAGCACGATGTTTATTCATCCAATCCATTCCTAAGATAACATCAAAACCCTTAAGGTCAAATTGAATTAGGTCAGCATGAAATATATTTTCCTATATGCTTAATGGATAATTTTTATATATAGTTTGACACGGGACAATATTTCCTGTAGGGAGGCTAATGCAAAATTCTAAATTTGACTCACTAGGATCTAAATGCAAATTTTTAGACATGGTAATGGATATAAACGAATGGGATGCTCCGGTATCAAATAAAACATGTATGGGGAAAGAGTGTATAGAAATGTTACCCGTAACTACTTCACTTGAGTTTTCGACCTCTCGTGGATTTATCATAAACATACGACCAGAGGTTGGTTTTTGATGTTGAATAGCTCCACCTTGAGGTTTAGAGGTAGGTTTTATGGTATAGGGATTGGGTGCAGTTTCTTTCGTATTTGTCACTCTACCTCTCTCTAAAGGACAATCCTTTCTTAGATGATTCAAACTCATCATCAGATATGAACACCATATGGTCTCTTTCAAAGGCCAACAACTCTCCAGCTAGTTGATTAATTAAAGGTCGGAGTCCACCGTGGTCTACCTAGTCCAAACCGTAAGTACTTTTCCTAATTTGGAAATCTATTCACCAATAAGTCACTATATTTATTTTTAAATGTGTCCCATGGGGCACTCATTGAAACTGTTTCTACTTAAAAGTTAGATGGGGTATGGTCATTCACATTCTGGGTATTGAACATTAAACTCATCAATACATCTGGCTACGCGATTAATATGATCCATAACACTTTATTCAGGATCCATAGCTAGTCCCATGGACTTATTGGTTCTGCCATTCTAAAATGATAAAAACACACGATAAATATCATGAAATAACATCAATAAGCAATAAACTATAAATACCCCAACCCTTTCTCTCAAATAGGTTACTAATGCAATTATTAATATTAATTACATTTACTTTTATTTGTAATATTATATTATTTTTTAAAGTGGCTCTGATACCAAACTGTAACGCCCTGTAATTTATATAATTCTAATAACAGAACATTACATGCCGGTACCAGGATCGAACCAAATATTACGTCTTTATTTATTCTTATAAGATAATATCGAGTTTACAGGATATTACTGTCGTATTCCTAATTAATAATAGAAATACAAGGCGAAAACAAAATAAAACATGATACTAATATTATAAAATACAAGGTAACAACATATAGTATATTAATCCTAATATTTTATATGCCTCACTCCTGCCCATTCCCATTACTGGTACCTGAAAACAAAACATTTTATAACAGTCAACCCAAAAGGGTCCAGTACATTCCCAATACCATGTAAAAACACTTTGCAGATAATTATATAAAATAATCGCTTATGATTATATAAAATCATTTGTTGTAGTTTCTCCCGACAAATCTCGTGTGCACACCCCTACAATGACGTACGTCACTCCGGATAATATTTTCAGGCCTTTAGCCCCTCCTGATACTTCCGTGTGCACACCCCTACAATGACGTACGTCACTCCATATATAATTCATTCCTCCAACACAAACCTCCACCACGAACCTCCATTTTATAATAACATCATTCCTCCACTACGAACCTCCATTTTATAATAACATCTTTCCTCCACCACAAACCTCCATTCATTTTATCATAGTAACATCTTTATATAACATCACTATTACCACATATGATAGTATTTTTAGAATCATCTTGTATATAAATCATAATGTGACAAATACCATTTGCATTATAAACACATTATTTGCAAATCACAATATACCTTTACTATTAAGGCAAAACTA
Source organism: Beta corolliflora (assembly GCA_947648045.1). Classification (NCBI taxonomy): domain Eukaryota; kingdom Viridiplantae; phylum Streptophyta; class Magnoliopsida; order Caryophyllales; family Amaranthaceae; genus Beta; species Beta corolliflora. Next base: position 828,496 of record CANSZD010000248.1, on the reverse strand, counting down.
TTTTTAATACTAATAGTTTATCTAAAAAGGTTAATATAACAATACATTGTAGCAAAACAACATTAAGAAGGGGTATTCAAGAATGTACCTGATAATACAAATGATACCTAGTTTTTAACTTATTGTTCTTGTTCTCACACACTGTCTCTCTTTTTCCTTTTTTTTTCTATGTTTTGTTTTCCCTGCTCTTCCCAAAACTTGTGAAATTAGAGTGCTATTTATAGGGCTTTATGGCGGTGTAATGGCGCACATCTACTTCTAAGCTTATCAATTACAAAAAAAGAAAACCAATGATCATCATCAGGTTTTAGTTACATAGCAAAGTTGAATTGGCTTGCTGTAGCAAACATGTATATTTCTTATGAACTTTCACTACTTACATGGGTAGTTACATGGAACAATTTGGTTTGGTTGTATAACTCTATCTCAATACGCATGCATTTTCCCTGATGTAGTTTGATGTTTCCATCTCCAAATAACTTGGAAGCCAAACATAATTTGCCAAGTGTCAAGAATTTACTAAATCCGAAACCTACCAATATTATATTTTGCATATTGTCTTTAAATGGGTAGCGACTGTCCGTCCTTAGGTAAAGTCATTAGTGACGATTCTAAAAAACTAAATTACGTTGGTCATTAGCTTCACCGTTTATAAGTTAAGAGCATTCTAGGTTTATGCAGTACTTACTAAAAATCCTACTAGATATATTTATAAGCGCATAAACTAGTAATTGATAATTTTAATAATCTTTGACCCTTAAAGTACTTTATAAACTATAATGTTAATATAACTGATATAAGTATGCACATATAACTTGCCCTGAGCAATTGCACAAAGCCAAGGAAACACATAACTTCACCTAAAATAATCATATAAACGACAAAATAACGTGTATAAGATCTTAGGGACTAGTTTATCTTATAATAATACTTTAACCTTCAATCCCTTACTAACATATTTATAATAATATTTTTTTTCCTGGTTATTACATTATCCCCTCTTTAAAAGAAGTTTCGTCCTCGAAACTTAAAGTTACCTTAAAATAGGTGTGGGTACTTGTCTCGCATATCCTGTTCGACTTCCCATGTAGCTTATGTTTCAACGTGATTAGACCATAACACTTTTACTAACGGGATTACTTTATTGCGAAGTACCTTGTGTTTATGATCTAGAATTTAAACAGGTTGCTCTTCATACGTTAAATCTTATCCAACTCGAACAGGGGGTATATTAATGACATGAGACGAGTCTGGTATATATCGACGTAAAAGTGAAACGTGGAATACATCATGAATTAGAGAAAATTCACTTGGGAGTGCTAATCGGTACGCTACGTTTCCAATTTTCTCGATAATCTCAAGTGGTCCAATGTACCTAGGACGAAGTTTTCTTGCTTTGCCAAACCTCACTACTCCTCAAGTAGGAGAAACTTTTTGAAATACCGACTCACCTACGGAAAATTCTACATGTCTTCTTTTAAGGTCAGCATAACTTTTCTGACGACTCTGTGCAGTTCTGATTTTCTCCTGAATGATTCGAACCTTGTCAGATGTTTCTTGTATCATTTCAGGTCTGATTATATTCGATTCATCTATATCGCTCAAACATAAAGGGGTTCTACATTCCATCCATATAGAGCTTCATAAGGTGCCATATTAATGCTAGCATGGTAACTATTGTTATAAGAGAATTCTATTAATGGCAAATGTTTTTCCCATGAACCTTTGAATTCTAAAACACAAGCTCGTAACAAGTCTTCTAAAGTTTGAATTGTTCTCTCAGTCTGGCCATCTGTAGCTGGGTAAAAGGCTGTGCTAATGTTCAGTTGTGTACCCAATGCTTTCTATAAATTTTGCCAAAACTTAGACACATACCTGGAATCTCGATCAGACACAATAGAGCTAGGTACTCTATGAAGTCTAATAATCTCTTCAACATACTTTCTTGCTAATCGCTCAAGATCCCAAGTATTATGAATTGCTAAGAAATGAGCACTTTTTGTAAGCCTATCCACTATAACCCATTTAGAATTCATCCCTTGAGGAGTTGCTGGTAACCCCATAACAAATTGCTATCGACTCCCATTTCCAAGTGGGTATATCCAAAGGCTGCAGAAGTCCTGAAGGGCGCTGATGTTCTATTTTTACTTGTTGGCAAGTCAGACATTTGGCAACGAATTCTGCAATTTCTTGCTTCATGTTACGCCACCAAAACATACCACAAATATCTTTATACATCTTATTTCCACCTGGATGTACAGAGTAAAGGGTATTATGTGCTTCATTCATGATTCTCCTTTCTAAATCTATCTGATTCGGTACACACAATCGTCCTTGAAAACGAAGTGACCCATCTTCTTATATCACAAAACCAGTCTATTTCCCAATCAACACTCTTTCATGAATCTTCTCTAATTGTGGATCCGTTTTCTGCAACTCCTTAATTTCTTCACTCAAGTTTGGTTTGATTTCTAAGGCTGCTAAATATCCTTCCAGATCACCTACAATCAACTTAATTTCTAACCTTTGAAATTCTCTTTGGGTAACAGGCGGAATGGTGAGTGAGTTAAGGGTAGCGTAATTTTGCCGACTAAGAGCATCGGCTACCACATTGGCCTTTCCAGGATGATATTGAATATCCAATTCATAATCCTTTATAAATTCAAACCACCTTCGTTGTCTCATGTTTATATCTTTCTGGGTGAAAATGTATTTAAGGCTTTTATGATCAGTGTAAATTTTACACTTAACCCCATATAGATAATGTCTCCAAATTTTCAATGCAAAAATAATGGCGGCAAGTTCAAGGTCACGGGTAGGGTAATTCTGCTCGTGAGGTTTTAACTGACGAGATGCATAAGCTATCACTTTCCCATGTTGCATCAACACACATCCCAACCCTTGTTTGGAAGCACCGCTATATATTTCTAAACCTTCGGTACCACTAGGAAGAGTAAGAATTGGAGTTGTGGTAAGACGAAATTTTAGTTCTTGGAATGCTACTTCACACTTGTCACTCCACTCAAACTTCGTAGTTTTTTTTATGAGGTTTGTGATAGGTTGAGCAATTCGGGAAAAGTTTTCCACAAATCGACGGTAATATCCTGCTAACCCTAGGAAACTTGGTACTTCTGACACATTGGTGGGTCGAGGCCAATTAATGATTGATTCTACTTTCTGGGAATCTACTTGCACGCCTTCTCTAGACACAACATGCCCTAGAAATGCTATTTTGTCTAACCAAAATTCACACTTTTTTAATTTTGCAAATAACTGGTTCCTTCTCAGAGTTTCCAGAACTATTCCCAAATGTTCCTCGTGCTCTTTCTTATCTTTGGAATACACTAAAATATCATCAATAAACACAATAACAAAATGATCTAGATAAGGTCTGAAAACAATATTCATAAGGTCCATAAATATAGCTGGGGCATTGTTAAGACCAAAAGGCATAACAAGAAACTCATAATGTTTGTACCTCGTTCTAAAAGCAGTTTTCATAATATCTAAAGGTCTGATTCTTAATTGATGGTATCCAGATCGTAAGTCTATCTTTGAAAATACCGACGCACCTTGCAATTGGTCAAATAAAAAGGTCATGAATACGAGGCAAAGGATATTTATTTTTAATGGTTATCTTGTTAAGTTCTCTATAGTCTATACATAACCTTAGGATTCCATCTTTTTTCTTTACAAATAAAACGGGTGCTCCCCATGGTGATAGACTCGGTCTAATATATCCTTTTTCCAATAACTCATCAAGTTGTATCTTCAATTCCTTTAATTCTGCAGGTGCCATTCTATATGGTGCTTTTGAGATAGGTGCTACCCTAGGTACTAACTCAATGGTGAAATCAATTTCTCTTTGCGGAGGCATATTTACAATTTTCTCAGGAAAGACATCTTCGAATTTTCGAACAACAGGGATGTCAGAGATTTTAGGTTCAGATTTTTCAGTACTAACAACATCACAAAGGTATCCTTCACAACCTTGTCTCAACATCTTTTGTGCTTGAAGAAAAGAAATGATTCTAGATTCTGGTTTTGCCTTATTATTCTGAAATGTGACTATCTTTTCTTCATAATTTACTAAGGTTACAGATTGCTTTTGATAGTCTACTATAGCACGATGTTTATTCATCCAATCCATTCCTAAGATAACATCAAAACCCTTAAGGTCAAATTGAATTAGGTCAGCATGAAATATATTTTCCTATATGCTTAATGGATAATTTTTATATATAGTTTGACACGGGACAATATTTCCTGTAGGGAGGCTAATGCAAAATTCTAAATTTGACTCACTAGGATCTAAATGCAAATTTTTAGACATGGTAATGGATATAAACGAATGGGATGCTCCGGTATCAAATAAAACATGTATGGGGAAAGAGTGTATAGAAATGTTACCCGTAACTACTTCACTTGAGTTTTCGACCTCTCGTGGATTTATCATAAACATACGACCAGAGGTTGGTTTTTGATGTTGAATAGCTCCACCTTGAGGTTTAGAGGTAGGTTTTATGGTATAGGGATTGGGTGCAGTTTCTTTCGTATTTGTCACTCTACCTCTCTCTAAAGGACAATCCTTTCTTAGATGATTCAAACTCATCATCAGATATGAACACCATATGGTCTCTTTCAAAGGCCAACAACTCTCCAGCTAGTTGATTAATTAAAGGTCGGAGTCCACCGTGGTCTACCTAGTCCAAACCGTAAGTACTTTTCCTAATTTGGAAATCTATTCACCAATAAGTCACTATATTTATTTTTAAATGTGTCCCATGGGGCACTCATTGAAACTGTTTCTACTTAAAAGTTAGATGGGGTATGGTCATTCACATTCTGGGTATTGAACATTAAACTCATCAATACATCTGGCTACGCGATTAATATGATCCATAACACTTTATTCAGGATCCATAGCTAGTCCCATGGACTTATTGGTTCTGCCATTCTAAAATGATAAAAACACACGATAAATATCATGAAATAACATCAATAAGCAATAAACTATAAATACCCCAACCCTTTCTCTCAAATAGGTTACTAATGCAATTATTAATATTAATTACATTTACTTTTATTTGTAATATTATATTATTTTTTAAAGTGGCTCTGATACCAAACTGTAACGCCCTGTAATTTATATAATTCTAATAACAGAACATTACATGCCGGTACCAGGATCGAACCAAATATTACGTCTTTATTTATTCTTATAAGATAATATCGAGTTTACAGGATATTACTGTCGTATTCCTAATTAATAATAGAAATACAAGGCGAAAACAAAATAAAACATGATACTAATATTATAAAATACAAGGTAACAACATATAGTATATTAATCCTAATATTTTATATGCCTCACTCCTGCCCATTCCCATTACTGGTACCTGAAAACAAAACATTTTATAACAGTCAACCCAAAAGGGTCCAGTACATTCCCAATACCATGTAAAAACACTTTGCAGATAATTATATAAAATAATCAGTTATGATTATATAAAATCATTTGTTGTAGTTTCTCCCGACAAATCTCGTGTGCACACCCCTACAATGACGTACGTCACTCCGGATAATATTTTCAGGCCTTTAGCCCCTCCTGATACTTCCGTGTGCACACCCCTACAATGACGTACGTCACTCCATATATAATTCATTCCTCCAACACAAACCTCCACCACGAACCTCCATTTTATAATAACATCTTTCCTCCACTACGAACCTCCATTTTATAATAACATCTTTCCTCCACCACAAACCTCCATTCATTTTATCATAGTAACATCTTTATATAACATCACTATTACCACATATGATAGTATTTTTAGAATCATCTTGTATATAAATCATAATGTGACAAATACCATTTGCATTATAAACACATTATTTGCAAATCACAATATACCTTTACTATTAAGGCAAAACTATTTTTAATACTAATAGTTTATCTAAAAAGGTTAATATAACAATACATTGTAGCAAAACAACATTAAGAAGGGGTATTCAAGAATGTACCTGATAATACAAATGATACCTAGTTTTTAACTTATTGTTCTTGTTCTCACACACTGTCTCTCTTTTTCCTTTTTTTTCTATGTTTTGTTTTCCATGCTCTTCCCAAAACTGGTGAAATTAGAGTGCTATTTATAGGGCTTTATGGCGGTGTAATGGCGCACATCTACTTCTAAGCTTATCAATTACAAAATAAAGGAAACCAATGATCATCATCAGGTTTTAGTTACCTAGCAAAGTTGAATTGGCTTGCTGTAGCAAACATGTATATTTCTTATGAACTTTCACTACTTACATGGGTAGTTACATGGAACAATTTGGTTTGGTTGTATAACTCTATCTCAATACGCGTGCATTTTCCCTGATGTAGTTTGATGTTTCCATCTCCAAATAACTTGGAAGCCAAACATAATTTGCCAAGTGTCAAGAATTTACTAAATCCGAAACCTACCAATATTATATAATTTGCATATTGTCTTAAAATGGGTAGCGACTGTCCGTCCTTTGGTAAAGTAATTAGTGACGATTCTAAAAAAAACTAAATTATGTTGGTCATTAGGTTCACCGTTTATAAGTTAGGAGCATTCTAGGTTTATGCAGTACTTACTAAAAATCCTACTAGATATATTTATAAGCTCATAAACTAGTAATTGATCATTTTATTAATCTTTGACCATTAAAGTACTTTATAAACTATAATGTTAATATAAATGATATATGTATGCACATATAACTTGCCCTGAGCAAATGCACAAAGCCAAGGAAACACATAACTTCACCTAAAATAATCATATAAACGACAAAATAACGTGTATAAGATCTTAGGGACTATTTTATCTTATAATAATACTTTAACCTTCAATCCCTTACTAACATATTTTTAATAATATTTTTTTTCCTAGTTATTACATTACTGTAGCTAAGGGAGAAGAAATCTCAACCCTCCATCTCTGGTTTAACATGAGCCTCACGATCTTTCTTTCACTCTTACTCCCTCTCCTCACCTCAGTCGACTATTTTGTGGCATCAGTTCACGCCACTTTGACTCTCTCTCATCTCCTCTCATCTCCTCTATCCATCTCTTATCTCTCCTCTTTGTACGCTACTAGGGTTTGCCAAACGAAGTGCTGTAAAACCCTAACCCTCGATAACACTGTACTATTCGCTCTCTCTCTCTCTCTCTAGATTCATCGAAACACTCAATTTTGGTTTCTCAGCATCAAAATTAGAGGAACAGCTAACTTCGATCTTCCACCATATTAAAGGTTCGTTTAGTAGTAATATTGATTTAACTTTTCAAATCTTAAAATATGTTATCGTATACAAAATTTGAGTATGAATGTCGAAATTATTTATCTTAGTTTTTTGCCCATTTGTAACCTCAAAAAGATTGAGATTTTGGGGGTTCAGTTGAATTGGAGATTTTGTGAAGGAGAGAATTAGCGTTTGATAGCTCGAATTTGGGGTTTTCTTTAAATTATTTTGATTTACAGATATGCAATTGTGATATTGTTAAGATTATGTAGAGCTGTAAATTAGTTGAGAAAACTGGGAAATTATCTCGATGTTCAAATTCATAATCTTTAATTTGGTGAATTAATGTGATGCAATGGTGTTTGGATTTCCAATTTTGGGTATGTTTGTTCCTGCGCTTTCTGTTATTATAGACTATATCCGTGCTTTCTGATATTCATTTGATAGTAGAATGAATTGGGTAAAGCATAAACTTCTCACTAATATATGGTCTTTTTTATTCTTTTTTTCTCCCTTCTCCCTCATCTTTTCCAGATCTCTCTCTCTTTCTGCCTCATCTTTTCCGGATCTAAAAAAATTAGGGTTTTGGCCATAGCAGAGCACGCAGAATCGAAGGATGAATCTACGCCTGAGAAGATCACCCCAGAAAATCACCAATGCGACTCTTCTTCCAATTCTGATTCCGAATTCGTGAGGTTAGTTAATAGCTCCTCTTCAAATTATCATTGTTCGTTTTCAAATTTCTTCAGGTTTAGCTTATTTAGATTTTTTTTCCATGTGTTGTTAAGCTCCTCTTTGCTTGATTTCCTCACTACTGAGTCGGGTTAGGTATCCAGGAAGCTAATCAAAAGTGGCCCGTTTCGCCCAATGTAAAGTTTTTCCTAGATTACCTAATTTTTTTCTCTGTTTTTCCAATCATGTAATTCGATTGTTTTTAAATTTTGCGATTGTGAGCTGTTTATGTGTACGATTGCCATGAAATTTGGGGTTGTTGAAAATTTAAATTATTTGTTTTGCACAATTTTCCTTTCATGGCTTGTGATATTTTGATTTGGTAGGGTATGTTGTTTTATACTTGTGAATCTAAGCCTTCCAATAAGAAACAAAATAATGGGTCTCCTTATTCCTAAGGATTTAGCATGGGCCCTTTTCACCTTTGCAACAGTTTGCATCTTAGCCTTTTAGTTTGCAGCATGGGCCCTTTTCAGTTTTACTTTCTTTAACCAAAGCAAAATTAAATTACCTTTTAGATATTTTGGGGAGAAAGTGCTTAAATCCTCTAATTGTTTTGATTTCTTTGCAGAACTGGATGTCATTCATGAATTATAGCTTGAGATTAAAGAAAATAGAAGCAAATGAGGCATCCATGGAACAAAGTATTTCTCAAAATGTTGACAACAAAGAGGCCATGAAGCTTGCTGCTGCTGCAGCAAGGAAAGGTGTAGCCTCTGCATGAAACAGGGGAGAGATTGAGGTTATTGCTATCTCATGATTGGGTTGTTTTTATCACGTCATCATTTCTATTATTTGTATAATTGATTATCTTTGTAGGAATCCCTAGATTACATAGATTGGTATCGAGTTTCTAATTGCTTAATTTTTCGATTTCTGTGTAGAAGTGAGGTATCAAGCTAATCTAACTGTTTAATTTTGCGATGTCGAGTATTTAACTCAGTTTCCTCCATCCACCCCTTTTAAAAGTGGGAACTTCAATGTGAAATATACTATAGCTAAGGAATGGGCTAATGTGAACCCTTGATTTGCAGAAAAATTAATTATCCTGCATTATTATTATGATGTATTTTTTGATGAAACTGCATTATTACTCTTGCTTCTGTCGGGATAAATCTAACCCCTTCCTTTGTACCCTCTACATAGAGTGGATTTCTTAAGAAGTGAGCACCATTTTTAGCGGCAGGGTGCGGTGGTTAGAATACTAAAAGGAATTTCACCTTCTTCTTCCCTAGGAATTGTTCCAATCACAAAAATATATTTTAAGTTAGGTTTATAACTCTGTAAAGAAAGATTGCCTCAGGTGGGGCAGTGGGACTACTTTCAAATCTTTGAAGTAAAATAGAAACAACCACATGCAAGTTTGGGGAAGGAAGGGAAGCAAAAAACAATGAAGATCAAGGGAGGGGGGAAGGGAAAGAAAAGTGAGCTGCCACTGGGAAGACCATTTCTTCAATCGTTTCTTTCTTTTCCTTTTCCCGTTAGTTACTCACTTACACGCTTTAATATTCTATTTGGATGTTCCATGACTAATTTAGAAGCTCTAGAAGTTTGTTGTCATCATTTCTCTAATTATATCCGATCATTTTCTGGTGCATTATCTTCTTTATGTTGGATCTTTAGCTTTGTTTCCCCTTGCTATGAGATTTCTTACACTATAGTGTTGCTTACATGATAGTTTTCGACATAGAATCTCGCAATCAATTTTATTAGACAATGATTAGGGTTTTAAGAATTATTTTTTGAATTGGTAAAGTTCGAAAATTTCTCCCGCTTTTTTTTATTTATAATGTTCACTGAATTAATGTTATTCGGATTTTTGAGATGCATTGAATTTTCAAGAAATATGATGATACGAATAAGTTGGTTTTTTTTATCATGATTAATCTAGCTAGCATGATTAACGAATCAATACTATCTTGGTTTAAATACGAAAATTGAATTTGGCATATCAATTTTTGGAATGAAGAAGTATCATTTAGAATTTTGCAAAAATTGAGGAACTTGGGGTTAATGATGGTTACTATTGATTTTATTATCTGCAGGTTCGCGGCTCTAAGTTAAACAGATTCGAGTTTCGCTTTCGGCCTAAAGATCCATGTTCGCATCCCGCATTTGTCAAGTACATTCTTGTAATAATTTGCTGTCGAAAATATCTAAGATGAGTAGTGGTAGCAACCAATCCAAGGATCGTAGTTCTGGAAATTCTGATGTATTCTGTGCTGATATTGTTGCTCGAGTTCCGGTAGCGTATAATTTTAATGGTGAGCGACCTATAATGTTGTTCTGCCTTTTAATGATTCTGGTTTGAGTTTTGAGACAAATAGAAACTTAGAAGGTATATCTGTCCTTGGTGGGGGTTGGGGGGGACTACTTAATACATAGTCATCTTCTAATTATACTTTCGAGGAGAGGAAAATGAAATATTCTATGAACATGAGGCTTACAAGTCTATGTTTGTATATGTAGTGAAAACATAGAGTATATTGAAGAAAGAAAAAGAAATCAATGCCTTGAGTATAGTTTTGTTGCTGAGTTTTGCAAATAGATTTAATGAACTACTTCTCTTATATTCTTTCTGCACACCGTTAAACAATTATGTGTTTAATGTTCTTTTCGACACCTTGCTCATTGTGCTTGTTACAAAGCCACCTTGATTCAGTATTGAATGAATATTGGGCTTATCCATTGGAAAGAAAAAGGGTTGGCTTGATGGTGATTTCACTGTGTGTTCTGTAATTGGATTATGCAGTTATTTTCCCTTATATTTTCTTTTGTTTATGTAGGGATGGTAGATTATCAGCATGTTCTTCCTGTCACGTTGATGTTGCGCCGAGGAAAGAGAAAGGTGTGCTGAAGCAAAGGGATTTGGTAATGTTGTTTCCTTTTTGAGGAATTATTATATATCCATTTTGTCATTAAAGTTTAATTTTTTTCATTTTTCTCAAAATCGACTCTTTTATAGAAAAGGTAGATCTTGGTGATGCGGAATTGCGGATGATGAAAAGTTGATGATGCTGGTACCCCACTATTTTCACTAAAAGATACTCCTGAGAATTTAGTGTAAGATAATCCTGCCTCTATAAGCAAAAAAAAAATTTAAGTTAAAATAGAAGTTGGTATATTTTTATTTTTTAGGCAGTTTTTGACCGATATTCTGGCTCTATTTTTATTACTTCTTAAAAGCTGTTTGGGTTTTTTTAGCACTCTAATAGTGACACTATATATGTGCTATGTGCTGTTTGGTTACTTGTTGTCTTTTATTTCCTTTTTTTCCAGTTTGTTTGACATGGTTTCCATCATTGGTCTTGAAATAATGTTTCCAACATGGTTCATCTTGTACGGTTGTTGCTTCTCTGTCAACGGGCCCTGCTTTTGGCCTTCCTCATCTAGAAACCACCCAACCTCCACTTCCACCGTCCAACCATCACCACCAGCCCATTTTCACCTTCCTCCATCACCACAAATATACAGTGAGGGAGAGAGAAAATATGCTTGCCAATTTGATTTTACGTTTTTTTTATTAATCGACTTTGCTGTAAGTTTTTCTAATCTTGTGTTGCATCTCTTTAATTTTGCAACTTCTCGTGAAGCAAGTATGTATGTTAGTGAAGGTGATGGAGGATTAAATCAACAAAGAAAATAAGAAATTGCAGCCTTGGAAAGTTCTCGAACCTGACGATATCGAAGTGTTAGAGCGCGAGAAGGTTTCAGCAGATGAAGAGAATGGCGTACAAGTGTAACTATTGGATGTCTCTATGAAGTTCTCTTGGACAAGGAGTTCTGACAGGTTCATGGAAACATACTTTCTACATTTCGACATTCTCCTTTGTATTTGAATAGGAAATTTGAATTCTTTAGGATATATGATTTGGGACCGTTTTCATCTTGACTTGACAGATTCAGCAACTTAGAACTTTTCAGATGTTTCTTTTTGGGTATTAAAGTGTGATTGCTTACAGATAGACTGAAATTGGATGCTTTTGGTCTGAATTTTTAATTTTTCCTTTGTAGTGTTAAGAAGGCATTAGACTCTTTAGGTGAGATTGGTGGTCACAGTCATTGACATTGGCAAAGAATGGCCCATTTCTGAATTCTGGACAAAATGAACCATAACTGTATTGTTGTAAAGGGTTTTTAAAATTATAATGTAAAGTTAAAGTTAATAAATAGTTAAGAAACCAAGCACACCCAAAATAAAAAATACCTTGACAATCTTCTACTGAACTTAATGCTCTTTGTAGCTACCTTTCGTACTCTAGGTGCTTGCTAATGCAACTTTTTTGTATTGATGAATTTGTGAATCTGAAAGTAAATTACATCTGCCTATACTTGACCACCCTGTATAACGCTAAATTCTTAGGCAAAGACCCAACTAAAATGAAAAACAATAGTTTATTTATTGTTTTTGGAAAAAAAATATAAGGCTAGAAAAAAATGAGGGCTACGAGTATTTTATTAATATGGTGTCTGAAACATTGATTCAGTAGAAAAAAGGGGTATCAAGAACAATATAGAACAAATTTGAGAAGATAGATTATGAGATTCAACAACTTATAGGAAGATCAATAACTAATGCCTATAAAAATACTTTGTAATGAACATGTCAAACTACAGCCTATGTACATATCAACAATTGATCTAAATAGCTATCATCCTATTAAAAAATTTCTACAGCCTTTCCAAATGATTCTAATAGTTGTTAACTTTATACCTTTTTGCATCATTATGCTAATTACTCTATTCATGTCCACCCAAATGATAATGTAATATTGTCCCATGAAATTATTATAGATATATATATCATGTTTCTAAGTGTTAAAATTGAAATTTTCAAACATCAAAATTTAGCTTTGTCAAAGCATTTTTGTACAATATGTGTACTTAGGTGGGATTTGTTTGGCATGTTCCATTTGATAATGCTCTTTTGTTAAAATTTTAACACTTATATTACTAGATGAAAAAGGGAGATTACCCGAAGAAAAAAAGTGTGCTTCTCGTGACATATTCGACAATTTTTATAAAAATAAGATATAATTGTAGGTAGGGCTGATTAACAAATCAGGTCGGGTCGTGTCCGGGTTCGGGTTAATAATAAACGGGTTCAACATGTCCCAACCCAAACCTAACCCGTTTATTAAACGGGTTGAAAAACTCAACCTTGACCCGACCTGTTTATTAAACGGGTTACCCATATAACCCGTTTAACCCATTTACATATTTATACTATTAAATTTTTATTAAAACTTATTAGTTTTCAACAATAAATTCACATAAAGTATGCATGATTAGATTTTCTTTTCAGTATTTGTGTTCTACAATTAGTATTTTTAAAATTTTCACCAACTTTAACACAACTTTTAAGGAAATTTATATTTTAATGAGTTAAACAGGTCAAAGCAGGTTAATTTCGGGTTGAAAATGTCAACCTTAACCTAACTCATTTAATTAATTGGGTAAGTCGTGTCAACCCATTTACTTAAATGGGTCAAAAATCTCTACCCAAACCCGCTTATTTCAGGTTGGGTTCGGGTTCGGTAAACGGGTTGGGTCAGTTTTTCACAGCCCTAATTGTAGGCCATTTTACCGACATTGGTGCCAAACTAGCTATTCCTAGCCATGCGCGTGCGTAGCGCGCGGGCAAACCACTAGTAATATAAAGCATAGGAATAACATAAAACAGTTAGCATGGAAGAAAAATATAATCATACTGAACTAAATCTTTAATGCAGTCATATAATATTTATATCCTATATGCCCTTCGTACACTACCCATCTCTCACAAAATAATAAAGTAATCAAAATAAACTAGAAGTATTAAATAATTAAATAAATAAATAAATAATTATAGAATTTTTTGAAATTATATAAAAGAGCCGAAAAAATAAAAATAAAAACGAAATAAAATTTTCGGACAAAGTAAATTCGAACCGAATAAAATAATAAAATAATTTTCGGACCTTTAAAAAAAACATTTCGAACCCAAATAAAATAAAATACTTAAAATCTTGAAACCTTGAAACCTCGAAACATGTTTCGAAAAGTAATTTAAACATAACGAATAAGTGGGAGCTCGATTTCTATGAAATTTATTTTAAGTAACTAGCTAGTTAGGCGCCTAAAAAAATTTAAAGTTGGCACGAAAGGCCAATAAAACCTAAAGCTCCAAGATACCACTTTGTAATACTCCGACAATTCTCTATTTTCCAAAATACCTTTCAAATATAAAACTTAGAGAATTATCAAAGTATTATCGCCCGTGTGATAACGTATCGGCCTATTCAGAATTTTGCAGCGGAAATAGTAATAAATAAACTTTAGAAATAAAACTTAGTCAACCAAAAAGTCAACTCCAAAAGTCAAACCAACAAAAAGTCAAAGTCAACCTCTAAAGTAAAAGTCAACCACAATAGTCAAAGTCAACGAAGAAAAGTATAAATTCAAGTAAAATGTAAAGTCAACACAAGCTCTCCAAATCCCGAACCCATGATGCATCATCTTCAAACCTGTAATGGACGATGCACTATTGATCCCGAGAGACTGCTCACCAAATGGGTCATCACAGGATCAATAAGGCATAGCCATGATCAACACATACACACAAAGCACGTAATCAGCAAAGCTGAGTACTACATAGTAAATAAACAAATAAACCAAACATGATACTAATAATATTAAGCAGGGATAAATAATAATATAACAATATTGCAGACTACTTTTACTGAACTAAACTCCACAACTAATAGATTAATTATTTTAGATGGAATAGTCAATGGAACGAGTTGTCTAAACCAATACCAGTCTTCAATCTAGAAGACGAACTACGGGCGCGACTCCGTACTCCCCTGACCTACGATATCGAGGAACCTTTAAAATAAAAATAGGTTACGGTGATCAATCCGGTCCCAAGAAAAGCCATGGGCTACTACCATGTACTCCAACTCATACTTGTCCAACACTTCAGACGTGCACAAGTCTAAAACTATTGCTATCCACGTTTCACTTTACATGATTAAATAATTTATTCACTTGTTATGACTCACAAGTAAGACAAATAGTATAATCATCAAAGAACCATAACCTTCCATTTTTATCTTAGGATTAGAAAAGGTGATCATCAACTTAACAACCCAAGATTAATTCCAACATTAAATCCATAACCTTCCTTTATTTGTTGAACCAAGTCAACAACCAACCAACCTTTTATAGGTATAAAAATCAACTTACCAAATAAGGCCCTCGGTTCTCATAAAGTAGTTAAATAATCCAAAGGGAACAACATGATTCAATCATGATCCAATACCAACATAAACATTAATCCCTCATGTGAATTAATAAAATAAAGTTTCCAAATCCCATATGCTTGCATCAATATTCCATACAAACATAATATCATCATTATAGTCAACATGCTTCACACAACGGCATAAAACATGCAAATCCACTTGAATATAAATCACATATGAACTAAAAATAGTTCCCTATACATGATACTAAATAATTCTCATACTTAGGACATGATACTAATCAAATCAACACATAGGTATGTACGTACCTTGTGTAGACAAATCGAGAGGCCACTTTCACAAGCTTAAAAGTCGCCTAAAGAGAATTATCCGCCTAAAAGAACCAATATAATCCACCAATCAATACCCTATAAATTTCCAGCAATAATAAAATACTTTAAACCCTCTTTAAAAGTGTTTAAAAACCTTTTCCATCATTAAAACTTCAATTATTAATACTCCCTAGTATAGTACTACTATACTAGTCATTTAAAACCCTTAAAACTCATACTTGAATCATAAAACTCCATCATCAACATCCTTTTCAAATTTCCAGCAACTTATAATATAATAAAACCCTTTTTAAACATACTTAAACATAATTAAAATCATAAGAGTTCTCAATTTCATAAACTACAATATACTACAATGATTTTCCAACTTATAAAACAATAAAAATTCATGCTTTAATACTTAAAATCTCAATTCAAACATAATAATTAAATCTGAAATTTAATTACTTCATTATATAAACTACATAATCTTAGATTCATATTTAAATCATCAAATTATAACTTTAAACATAAACATATTAAAACAATTCTTAAAAACATAAACTTTGCATTGAAAATAACTTGAGGAGGAAGAAATAACCAAGGCAAAGGAGAGGAGGAAAACCGGCAGCCAAGGGGGACGGCGGCGCCGGCGTCGACTGCTGGCTGTTGCACGGCTGGCGGTCCGGCGGCAGTGGTCGGCCACAGGGAGGGTCGAGGAAAACGAGAGAAAGAAAAAGAGAAAGAGAGAAAAGAAGAGAAAGGGGGCCGAAAATTTGGGAGAAGAGGAAGAGAGAGAAAATAAGTGTGTGGGAAAAATTGGAATTTTGGGGGTTTATATAGGTTCCCCCTTTTGGGCTTAGGAAAAGGTGTTTGGGCTAAAATAATATTTAATGGTTGATGATTTGAGTGGTTGGGTTCCTCTAACCCAATTTAAAATCCCTTTTGTTAAACCAAAATGTATTTTGGGCTATTTAAATATATTTCAAAGTATGACTAAATAAAATGTTTGACTTCTTTAAATCATTAAATAATTCCTTTGACTTTCAAATAGTCAACCTTTCAAGAAATAAATCGTTTAAATACTAAAACATACTAAAATATATATAAATGTACATTAAAATATATTTATAAAATTCATAAATTTACGGGGGATTACATACACCCCTCACCAAAAGCTAAACACACCCACCCAAAAACCCCCTCAACATGTTACTACCAAAATTCAAATCCCTACCACCACCAATTTAAACCCAAAGGCCCCTAGAAGATGCTTTAGGTGCCAAGGCTTAAGTTATAGAACCTCGATTTTCCCCAACAAAAAAGTGGTTAGTCTTATGGAGTTTGAGGCGTACGAGGAGGAAAATGAGGAGAATGAGGAGGATAAATATGAGGAGGAGAAAGAAATAGAAGTACTCGGGCCAGATGAGCGTGAATGCCTTATGGTTCGAAGAGCTTTAAGTGGAGTAGTTGATAAGGAGGAGATGCAACAACGAGAAGCTATCTTTCATACTCGTTGTACTATTTGAGGCAAGGTGTGTACATTGATCATATATGGAGGAAGTTGCACCAATGTAGCAGCACAATCAGTGATTGACAAACTCAAACTATCCACCTTACCCTATCCTAGACCATATGTCATACAATGCTTAAACCATGGTAAGGGTATCCAAGTCACCATGCGAGTACTCTTAGCTTTAGCATTGGCAGCACCTACAAGGAAGAGTTACGGTGTGATGTTATCTCAATAGATGTGTGTCATGTGCTTCAAGGGAGGTCATGGTTGTTTGATAGAAGAGTTCTTTATGATGAGTATAAGAATACCTACTTCTTCATCTAAAACAACAAAATCACCCATACCCCAATCCCTTCCGTCCAAGATTTTAAACAACATTCCACCAAAGAAAAGTACCATTTCCTCACCACCCTTCTCAAAGCTGCCCATCATGAGTTTGCTCTTGTCCGTGAAATTTTATTAAGTGATTCACAAGAATCAAATCCAGATGACCCCAACCTTAACCATCCCTGAATCACACCCCTCCTTGACACCTATAATGATGTATTCCCACAAACCATACCTCACGGCCTTCCCCAAAAAAGAAAAATCCAACATAAAATAGACCTCATTCCGGAATCCATGCTACCAAACAAGCCAGCTTATAGAACTAATCCAAAAGAACTGAGGAGATTAGGAGACAAGTGGAATAGTTAGTAGCCAAAGGAATGATTTGGAAATCTCTAATTAGCCCTTATGTTGTCCCAACCCTTTTGGTTCATATGAAGAATGAAGAATGGAGAATGTGTGTGGATTGTAGAGCCATCAATAAGATCACCATTAAATATCATTTTTCATTCCAATATTTTATGATTTTAATGGTTCAAAGGTGCTTTTAAGATTGAATTTGTAATTGTTATCATCAAATTCGCATTCGTGAAGGAGACGAATGGAAAACAACCTTTAAAACCAAAGAAGGCTTATATGAATTGCTAGTCATGCAATTTGGATTGTCAAATGCACCAAGCACTTTCATGCATTTGATGAATCAAACCATGAAGCCTTCTCTTGGCAAGTTTGTGGTTGTTTATTTTGATGACATATTAATCTATAGTGTGAATGAAGAAGAAACTGTGAGTCATTTACAATAAGTATTCGAAGTCTTGAGAAGAGAATGTTTGTATGGTAACTTGGAGAAATGTCAATTCTTTTCGAGCCAAGTAGTATTCTTGGGATTCAGGAATTAAGGCGGATGAGAGGAAGGTGAAAGCCATTAGAGAGTGGCTTTCTTCTACCTCAATTGTTATAGCCCGACTATTAGTGTTAATTTGATCCGAGATTTATTAACCTCACTAATGTGATTAGTATATGATTAATGTGTGATTAATACGTGTGATAAGGTGTGTGTGTGAGAGAATCTAACTCGAGATTACCTAAGCTAAACAATGTCACTAACATGTGCTTAAAGTGTGGATGATGCATGAGATGCAGAAAATGTGAAGGATACCTTTATTGGCTAATCAAAACAATCATCTATTTTTAGATAATATTTTGAGACTAGTTTAACTATACGTATATATATTGATGTGAATTTGTCAGTTATAGAGGTTAAGTAAATTAGGTGGTAGTTATTGAGAAGGAGATGTTAAGTGTGTGCGTCGATGGAGTAACCTTAGTAAATTCTTATGAATAGGAATACTTAAGGTAATTAAGGAAAATCAAGACATGTGGGTTTAGAGCAAGATAAAATCCTTGTGGGGTCCTTAGGCCACTAATAGGTTGCAAATTATTATGTTAAGAGTCACATTAGGATAAAAGGAAAAACTAGAAAATTGTTTAGCTGAACCAAGTGAAGGGACATTACTTTGCTACCCTTACAAGATAAAAAGAAAAACTAGAAAATTGTTTTGTGTAGATATAAATTTATGTTTTAGGTTTCTAAAGAGCCAAGAAACACAACTTAAGGTGAAGGAGAAGTCAAGATACCAGCTTTTGAAGTTCAAGGTACAGAAAACCACTCCACTTTGGGATCTAGATTTCTTATGGACTTTGAAAATTCTTTAGGCATGATTTTGAGGATTAATTTAATGAGTTAAGTGATTATTAGCTACTGCATGTTGGTTATGAATCATAATTAATCATTGCATGTTTAAGGATTCTACTATGCCTCACGCGCCTTTTCCAAATACACCCCTTACCAAAAGCCAAACTCACCCACCCTAAAACCCCCTCAACATGTTACTACATAAACTCAAACCCTTACCACTACCAATTCAAACCCAAAGGCCCCTAGAAGATACTTTAGGTGCCAAGGCTTAGGTCATATAGCCGTAGATTACCCCAACAAGAAAGTGATTATTCTTATGGAGTTTGAGGCTTATGAGGACGAAAATGAGGAGAATGAGGAGGAGATATATGAGGAGGAGAAATTAATAGAAGTACTCGAACCAGATGAGGGTGAATGCCTTGACGTTCAAAGAGCTTTAAGTGCAGTAGTTGATAAGGAGGAGATGCAACCACGGGAAGCTATCATTCATACTCGTTGTACTATTGGAGGCAAGGTGTGTACATTGATCATAGATGAAGGAAGTTGCATCAATATAGCTGCACAATCAGTGATTGACAAACTCAAATTATCCACCTCACCCCATCCTATACAGTATGCCATACAATGGTTAAACCAAGGCAAGGGTATCCAAGTTACCATGCGATTACTCTTAGCATTTAGCATTCGCAGCACCTACAAGGAAGAGTTATGGTGTGATGTTATACCAATGGATACGTGTTATGTGCTTCTAGGGAGGCCATGGTTGTTTGATACAATAGTTCTATATGATGGGTATAAGAATACCTACTCCTTCATCCAAAGCAACAAAAGACTCACCCTTACCCCCATGCCTTGCATCCAAGATCTAAACAACATTCCACCAAAGAAAAGTACCATTGGTTCACAACCCTTCTCCAAGCTGCTCATGATGAGCTTGCTGTTGTCCGTGAACTTCTATTAAGTGATTCACAAGAATCAAATCCACACACCAACGTTAACCATCCCTTACTCACGCCCCTCCTTGACACTTATAAAGATGTATTCCCACAAACCATACATCACGACCTTCCCCCAAAAAGAGAAATCCAACACAATATAGACCTCATTCCCGAGACCATGCTACCTAACAAGCCTACTTATAGAACTATTCCAAAAGAACTGAGGAGATTATGAGACAAATGGAAGAGTTACTAGCCAAAGGAATGATTATAGAATCTCTTAGTCCTTGTGTTGTCCCAACCCTTTTGGTTCCTATGAAGAATGAAGAATGGAGAATGTGTGTGATAGTAGAGCACTAGAGGAAAAAAGCCCAAGGGCTGCGGTCAAAAGGGGCCCAAGGGCTGCGTTTTTTGACCGCAGCCATTAGACTAGCAGCCCTTGGCAATTAGGAAGGGCTGCGGTTTCTAACCGCAGCCCTTAGCGCGTTAAGGGCTGCGGTCAGGGCAAAAACCGCAGCCCTTGGTTGGTTAAGGGCTGCGGTTAAGGGCAAAAACCGCAGCCCTTAACTCACTAAGGGCTGCGGTTTTTGCCCTTAACCGCAGCCCTTAACCAACCAAGGGCTGCGGTTTTTGCCCGAACCGCAGCCCTTGTGACCCAAAAAAAAAATAAAAATTTTTTTTTTTTTTTTTGCATTTTTTAGCCCAAAATGACCCCCTAAACAATTATATATATAGAAAAGTATCATTTTTCATTACAAATATATAGGAAGTTACAAAAATATGGTACTCCAGCTAAATTCAATTTGACAGCTTCATATTTTCTCTTCTTGAGGAGCAGCATCCTCTTGTACAGCCCATCCATATCTTTTTCTTCTTCACAAATTCTTAGATGCAAAATTTTCAAATTGTTTGAGGTGCAACCGCACAAGAGCTTAACTAAACCAATAAACAACCAACAACCAATAAGCGACCAAAACTGGAACTATAATAAACAAAAAATTTAAGTGATTCAAGGAACATAGAACTAAGATCACAAAGAAAAAGAAAGAGAACTTGTATGCATTGACAAACATTGTTCAAAGAACGAAACAAAAAATATCTTCATCCAATTGCCCCAACACCTTTAAACACACGGGTATTATGAAGGCGACAAAGTACAAGTGGAGTATCAAGTACGACTATATACTCCCTCGTTTGAGTACTAGTTCAAATTGCACTATCGGGGAGGGGGGCTTGCGGGGGGTCGATGAGGGGGGTGGGGCCGCAGGGGGGTCGATGAGGAGGGTGGGGCTGCGGGGGGTCGGTGAGGGGGGGGTTGTGCGGGGGGTCGGTGAGGGGGGGAGATTGCAGGGGGGGTCGGGGAGAGGGGTGGGGCTGCAGGGGTCGATGAGGGGGGTGGGGCTGCAGGGAGGTCGGTGAGGGGGTGGGGGTGGGGCAGGGGTCGGTGAGGGGAGGGGGTTGTGCGGGGGGGTCGGTGAGGGCGGGGTTGTGCGGGGGGGTCGGTGAGGGGGGATTGCAGGGGGTCGGGGAGGGGGGCTTGCAGGGGGGTCGGTGAGGGGGGGTGGGCTGCAGGGGCTCAGTGAGGGGGGGGGGGTGGGGCTGCGGGGGTCGGTGAGGGGGGTGGGGCTGCAGGGGGTCGGTGAGGGGGGGGTTGTGCAGGGGGTCGGTGAGGGGGGAGATTGCGGGGGGTAGGGGTGGGGAGGGGGTGGGGCTGCGCAGGGGGTCGGTGAGGGGGGTGGGGGTGCAGGGAGGTCGGTGAGGGGGTGGGGCTGCAGGGGGTCGGTGAGGGGGGGTTGTGCAAGGGGTCGGTGAGGGCGGGGTTGTGCAGGGGGTCGGTGAGGGGGGGATTGCAGGGGGGTCGGGGAGAGGGGGCTTGCAGGGGGGTCGGTGAGGGGGTGGGGCTGCAGGGGGTCGGTGAGGGGGGGGATTGCAGGGGGGTCGGTGAGGGGGGGGATTGCGGGGGTGGGGGGGGCTTGCGGGGGTCGGGGAGGGGGGGATTGCAGGGGGTCGGTGAGGGGGGTGGGGGGTCAGGGGGGGTCGAGGGGGGGAGTGCAGGGGGAGTGCAACAGGGAGGGGGGAGTGCGGGGTGGGAGTGCGGCGGGGGGAGTGCAGCGGGGAGGGGGGAGTGCGGCAGGGAGTGCAGAGGGGGAGGGCTGCAGGGGCGGTCGGGGGAGGCAAGGGGAGGGGGGGGGAGAGCAGGGGGAGTGCGGCAGGGGGGAGGGCTCGAGGGGTCGGGTCGTGGGGGAGTGCAGCAGGGAGGGGGGAGAGCGGGGGGAGTGCAAGCAGGGGGAGGGCTGCAGGGGGCGGGTCGGGGGAGTGCAGCAGGGAGGGGGGCGGGCGGGGGCGAGGGACGGGGGAGGAGATAGTTCAAGTCGGCGGGGAGGGGGCGGGGGGGCGGGGAACCGTCTTATCACCATCTGGATACCACGAAATATCATCTCCTCTCTGATACTCTCTCTCACTAAAATCAAACCACCAAAAGTAATCAAATTAAACAAAGATCTAATTCACTAAAATCAAATTAAACATTCACATTCTGATTCCCTGTCTCTTAAAGGTGCTAACACACAATCTCACAAATGAAAGAAACAAACTTTCGCCAATTTAAAAAAAAAAATCTCAGCAGAACAAAAAAGCAACATGACCCAACATATTAAACATTCATTTCATCAAGACCAACATCACCCCACTTACATTCTACTTCTGGGAAACTCTTACTAGCTAAGTCCACTGCAGATCTAGCTGACTCCTATAATAATATCGAATAAAACTTCCCATAAAATTAAACCATTTTCATAACATTCAATTACAAAATATAGTATATGATTCTATAAAACTTTAATTTCACCGGATAAAGTTACAATGATAACAAGTATCAGGCATCAACATTTTCCACATAGAAAACATCACAACTAGGGCTCAAAGAGAGCAAAACTAAAACATAATACCAACAATTACCAATTGCAATATACAACATAAGCCATTTTATTGCCAGCAAGGGCAACCAGATCAGTAAGCATTACCTTCTGTAAACAACCTTCAATCCTCTCCAATCCACAAAGTTACAGAGCTAATTGTCCTAAAACGGCCTTTAATTACTCAAAATGTACTTAGAAACAAATAAATGATGTTATATAAGCCTAATTGTTTGTAAACTAATTATTATTGCCAAATATATGGCCAAATTACATTATATGATCCTAAATGTGTTAAAAGGTTCATAATGGTCGAAAATAGCCTAAAATGTTCTCTTCTTATCCCAAATGTAGTTAAAAATGAATCAACAAACTTAGATGATTATAATAGTTTGTCAAATTATATTTGATGACACTAAATGCATACAATTACATTATACCACCATGTTTTTGCATGAATCAATGGACAAAAAACCCATGAAAACATTCACTTAATTGCTTATTAGGCCAATAAATCACACAAATATCAAGCTATAACCACTTCATTATCCATGGATCAAGCAATTAAAGTCCTAAAATAACCACTTTGATGCATATTAGGCCAAGAAATCCCACAAAAATCAATAACTAACTAATATTCACCAACTTTATGCATGAAGCAAACAATCAAGGTCAAAACAATTCAATAAAACCAGTACCATGATCCCAAAGGGGCTACAATGCCCATACTAATTCCTCGAACAATCATCTTCAACTAAGGGGAAAAGGGGGATAAATAAGGTTCATCCTCGAACAATCAACTTCGGATAAAAGGGTTCTAATTTCTAAAACATAATCGAAAAAGAATTCTAACTTTGTCTCCCTTTGGTTTCTTCACACCATCTCCAATAATAATATTAGCCATGGTATACTCGCACCGCAACGCACCTGAAAAGCATTATAACCATGTATCATGCTATTAACAAATGACCTTTCCACGTAAGAAAGATATATCCATTATCAACATATCGGCAATAACTCAAATAAGGCGAGATGCCCAAAAAAGAAGAACGAAAAGGAAAACAAAATGGCGGCATAAGGGAAGCAAAACTAGAGAAATAGATAAAAAAATTCAACGATATCCCGCAAAAGCTATGCACTCTTAACGGGTAATTAAGAGCTTCTCATTTCCAATTTTTGTTTTACATATATCCAAAGCAAAAGCTATGCAAGTTACAAGTTATGTTCAACAAATTAATCTCTAACTAAATTTCACCAACTTAACAAGAAACACGAAAATTATAACCAGGATAACAAAGGTGGTCCTTGATTAACTGTATTGATGAGAAAACCCAAATCATGAATATATAATGAGAGAAAAAGAGGAGATTACCAAATTGATGAAGACTCATGAGGCTGCATAGTATTTGTAAAAGCAACATAAACCGGGCTAGTGTGTTACTACTATGTCGGTAGATCCAATGTGAAGTATTGATTGTTGTAGCGCATCCCAATGACATCATTGATTGTGCCCATACTACCTTCACTAGTATAGACTTCGAGTCGATCCTACTCATCGTCCTACAATTGCACTCAAATCCTTTTCTACTCATCGTCCTCCTCATCCTTCCAATCAACTCCGGTTCTTCAACTTCTTCCCAGGCGCTTCTATACTCGAGCTACAATTGCTCAAGTATACCAATATAACAATAACTATAAATCTTGTCTAGGTAAAACTACGATAACAACAACCTACAACAAATCCAACTAAAGATAAGAACTTTCATCACATAAAAGTATGAAACACCCCCAACAATCACATAAAACTAGTGCCTTTCAAACTAAAAAAGTAACTAAGATAAACAAGCCAGACGCTCCTAGTAATTAATCGAGTAATTGTTTTGTAAAACCGATTAAAATTTTTTAGTTTTTGAGGCACTTTATTATATAATAGCCGTCATGGAAAGGTCTAGATGAGTTATAATATACATTTTAGAAATAATATCAATCATAACATATAAACAAATTGATTGTAGCAAAAGTATATGCCGGAAGATCAGAACGAATATTTTAAAAATGGGATGTACTACGTTTGCATGTGGGTAAACTCAAGAAACAAGAATAATTGCCAAAACACAAGAACACTCAACTAGTAGTGATATAAATTAGTAGTGATATAGCAAACAGAGAAGAAACACTCATGAACCAAACATTACCAAAACACAAATTTGCCAAATTGCATCAGAAAATTAGTAGTATACCTTAAGAACATTATCATAACTTACCCTGCTGATCAAAGAAAAAGCTAAGACAAATACGTCTGCACCTCTATCACTCAATGGCCAGTAGTATCCCAGGATCCGAAGTTGACAATGATTCCATCTACATTAGCACTAAAATCATCAAATACAGAAGGTATGTAATCCTGCCGCAAAGAAGAGGCGGGACAAAATTAATTAATTAGAGTAGCTTTTAAAGGTAACAAATATTAGTGATTATATAACTCAAATATACCAAACAAGTAATTAGCTCATATATACGGGGAGCATGTATAAGAATTCAACTCTCATTTTTTGATATCAAGTTCACTTTCTTCCTTTGTGAAGAAGAGAGATTATTTTTCTAGCTAGATTAGATGTCAATTGCAAACAGATCACAACAGTTGCCATAATAATATCATCTACAATAGAACAACAATAACAACCCAACAACAAAACAACAATAAGATCATTATACCCAATTACCAAAATTTCACTCACCAATCAAACCATGAACAATCTGTTCGACGAAATGCCCCAATGAACGAAAGAAGACAAAATCAGATACCATCCTAACCCAAAGAACAATAATTCATCGTGAAAGAAAAAGAGAATAGTGTATACCTCCAAAAAAGCGGCGGTTTGAGCGAGAAGAAGAGGGTTTCAATGGCGTCGTAGACATGCTCACAGCTCGATTATTTCAAGGTTTTAAAACAAAGTACAACACTTGAGCCCTGTATAAATTTATCCGCAAAAATTCAAAAAAAAAAGAACTTAGATTTTTCTCCTAAAACAAGTTTTAGCGATAAAAGAAGAACAAGAGAGTGTATCAGATCTAAAAAAAAAAGCATAAAGAACTCACCTCATTTGATTAGTAATTGCCACTATTCCCAATTACTTAAGAGCAAACCCAAAGCGAGATAAGCACTACGTACGAGCGCCGCCCGAGCGCCGGCAAGTGGTGGTGAGGCGCGCGCACACCGACCGGGTAAAGGAGAGAGAGAGAAAGGGTGAGAGGTGCTTTCGGGGTTTGGTGAGGTGAGAGGTGGTTTTGGGGTTTGGTGAGGTGAGAGAAAATCGGGGACTGGGGAGAAAGTAGAGAGTTATGGTTTTGTTTTGGCGTGTGGTATGCGCGTAAATTTTTATAAAAAAAATAAAAAAGTGAAGGGCTGCGGTTCTTCTTAGAAACCGCAGCCCTTTTGTTAAGGGCTGCGGTTAGACCAAAACCCGCAGCCCTTTGTGTCCGAAGGGCTGCGGTTTCCGGAGTAACCGCAGCCCTTCACATTAAGGATTGCGGTTCATAATAAACCACAGCCCTTGCATCGCAGCCCTTGTCTTTTTTTCCACTAGTGGAGCCATCAATAAGATCACCATTAAATTTCGTTTTCACATTCCAAGATTAAATGATTTATTGGATGATCTTAATGGTTCAAAGGTGTTTTGTAAGATTGATTTGCGTAATGGTTATCATCAAATTCGCATTTGTGAATGAGAGGAATGGAGACAAGACTTATATGAATGACTAGTCATGCCATTTGGATTGTAAAATGCACCAAGCACTTTCATGCTTGGATGAATCAAAACATGAAGCTTTTTCTTGGCAAGTTTGTGTTTGTTTATTTTGATGACATATTAATCTATAGTGTGAGTGGAGAAGAACATGTAAGTCATTTATAACAAGTATTCGAAGTATTGAGAAGAGAATGATTGTCTAATAACTTGGATAAATGTCAATTATTTTCAAGCCAAGTAGTATTCTTGGGATTCATTATCTCAAGTGAAGGAATTAAGGATAAGGAAAGGAAGGTGAAAGCCATTAGAGAGTGGCCTACTCCTACCTGAATGCAACAAGTTCGAAGATTTCATGGCTTGGCCTCCTTTTTTAGGAGATTTGTACGAAACTTTAGCTCTATAATGACTCACATTACTGAGCTAACAAAGTTGAAGAAGTTTGAGTGGAATAACCAAGCCCAACAAGCTTTTGAAGAAGTTAAAACTCAACTTACCACTGATATGCCTATTTTATATAGAGTTTTTACCCCCGTCCCTCATTGATTATTTGTCTTAATTGCGCTCTTCGGAGCCATTTTTAGTACTGCTGAGGTCCTTGTAGTGTGTTTGTAGTTTCAGGTTTATCATTGTAGGAATTAGCATATTTGAGTGCATTTCCTACTCATTTATACGACTACAAGCGATGATGTATTTTTGAGAGCACGAGCATTGAGTTGGAAGAGTTTTGAAGCAAGTCGAATAGTGGAAGAAGTAGAAAAATGATTCCTATCCACTCTTTTGATGATATCTCAAGTTCTACAAATCCAAATACAGTGATTTCAATTGGGTTACATTCTACACTTCAAGAGCTTTCCAATGAGTGGTCACTTGCCTGATGCCGACAAATAATACAAGAGTTATGGCATTTTGAAGGTGGAAATTTTTGTTGTTTTGCACCTAACGAATGCCCGATCTGGTGATATTCGCCCCGGCGGGTCGGGTGATATTACATAGCCAATTTCAAGGTTTGAGAAGTTATGCCAGCAAAGTTTACTTGTGGCGCGGCCACGCGAAATCCGCCCGGGTGGGTCGGGCGAGATGATGTTATTTAGGCAAATAGGCAGTTGAAGATCGCCCGGTCGGGCGTGGCGAAGACTCTATAGTACCTGACAACCGCCCGGTCGGGCGGAATCCGCCCCGGCGACCCGGACGAGGCTATTTTTAGGTGTTTTAAAGCGCGTGTTGTGCTGGTTATTCTTTTAATATAGATACTTACCCTTTAAGAGGGGAAAAACTACGTTTTCATATTATTATTCAGTTTATGAGTTTTCTAAGCACTTTTATTCTCTCAAGAACCCTAGTTTATTCTACTTTACAAGCATATTGAATATTTCAATAGACTATTGTTGTAACACCCCCAAAATCCATACACGTCTAAACTACGTTGCATCGACTTTGGGAGTGTTACCGCCGCGGTGAAACGCAAGGCTTATTGAATTTAAAACACTAACTTACTCTTTATTATGAAAACTAAATTGCAGCGGAAATAAAATGCTAACTTAACTACAACTCGGGAATCACTATTGACCCCTTTTATTTAAAACCATTAACTATGTAAATCATAAACAATCTCTAGGATGTTCAACCAAAACACTTTAAAAGTTTATAATCAAAAGTATCCCCCGTATGCCCGAACTCATGCAGCATCACCAGCATACCTAATCTGTTCCCCATTGAAACATCAATGGTTCATCACAGGTCAACAAACAACACAAATGACAAACAATCAGCTATGCTGAGTACTTACATAATCAGTTACATAATACACTAAATATAATCAGAATAATAATAACAATTCCTAAACATGATTCTACAAAAACATTAAATTCCATTTTTACAATTTATTTGGCATCGAACGGGCACCGTCATCTTTCTAGAATCATACGGGCTACTTAATCCTTAATAGACAACTTGGTCTATTAGATGAAATGTAAATACGGTTTCGTTCCGTTCCACATCCATCACCTTAGTATGCATACCCCCAAGATCGTACGGAACCTTCCGCCTACTTGAGTTATCAAAATTTATAAGGACACTACTGTCGTCACAGTAGGCCTGCGTAGGAGTGTAGAACAAGTCCCACACTCCCCCCATTGTTCATCACTTGTAGGGAGTCCAACTACAAGTTTATTGCCAAAATCCTTTCTTAGTATTGTACATTCATACCACATTAAACATGTAATCATTTAACATTCCTTCTTAGATACAATACTCAAATCTTTACTTCTTGTAACATCCTTGTTACACCATAGATCAAAGAATACAAATCCAATAATCATGCTTATGATACGATAGAATTTCGCATAACCATGCTACATATCGATTTCCAATCACAATCATGTTACCAAACAATCTCAGCAATCACAATTGTTTCTTATCATGGTTCTAGGTTCCAATAGAATAAATCACAACCTAACATGATACTAGTAATTGCAACTGAACTGGTACGCGTACGTACCTTGTAACGGAGAATCTTTGCTGATTACTTAAAATGTTCCGCTTATGAAATTGGGACCTAATCGAATAATAAAAGTAATTCAGTTCTAAGTCCTTGATATCATTAAAATTAAACCAGCTTAACTAACTATGTAAAACTTAGTGTTTCGAATAATATAAGTAAATGTTCTTGTTGTTTAAACTTTCTTTTCATGAACTCTATTGAAACTAACATATTTAGAAACTAATTACTATGCTTGCAAAATCTGATTTCTTTTAACTTATTTTATGCTTTGTTGACCACCACAAACTTAAACAATTTCATATACAAGTATTGTCAAAATCAGATTTGCGGAATAAATTATCATAAGAACTACCAATAATTATAAATCTGATTTCTTTTATTAATTTTATACTTTACTTATAATTACAAACTTAATCCAAGATACATAAGAATAGCAAAATCAGATTTTACAATTAATTTAAAGAAGAAAAGAGAGAATTTTATTTTCTTTATACCGGACCAACTCGCCGGCGACGACCACCGGCGACACGAGGACTCCGGCGGCAGCACCACAACACTTGCAGCCTCGACGCGTCGCTCGCACAACCCTCGAGCCACACGCAGCACTCGCTCGCACACTGCGCACAAAGCACGACCCGCACAGCACCCTCGTCTCCCTCGAGCCACACTTCGCAAAGCACCGTCGAAGCCTCGCCTCGCCTCGCACACACTTCGCTCTCACTCGCCTCGCCCAGCACCCACTCACTGCACAAACTCGACAACAACGACCACACTCGACTCACGCTCGACCGCACGCACACGCAGCCTCGCTAGACCCCGCTCGCACACTCTTCGACACCCTCGCTCGACCCGACAGCAGCAGCGACTTGACTCACTAGTCCACTTCGCGTCGCACACCCCACACACACAGCACGACCCTCGCACGCTGCACACACGGCACGACTCAAAAGCCGACGAGACTCAGGGGAAGGGAGGAGAAGTAGTGCGGAAGAGGAGAAAGAAGTGTGACGAGGAGGAATAAGGAAAAGAACGCAGGAGGAGAAGAGTGACGAGGGTGAAGAAGAGAGGAGAGAGAAAATTCTTTGGGAGAGAAGAAAGAAACGGCTGATGACAAAGTGAATAGGGTTTTATTTTTTTATATATATATTTTTTTTATAGCATGAGAAACCTAGGTTTAATAGGACTTGTTTTCCAAATCAAATTCTTATTTCTTAATTAACAAAAACTGAATTAAAATATAATTAGGTACAAAAGTAGGTTGTATATCTAAATTATAATTGTAGGTTTACCCAAACTATATTTTTTCCATTAAATAATATTAAATATACTTCCTCTTTATTCTTTATATTTTCTTATTTATAAAAGAATAACTCCCAAAAATACGGAGTATTACAGGCTTCCCCCCTTAAAGGAAGTTTCGTCCCGAAACTTTGAGGTAGCCAGTCTTAACGACGATATTTTGCACTTCTAAGTCCCAATATTTCACAAGCGTTTTCTAGTTTTCGCAAGTCACATAAGCAATAATACACATAAATAACAATCTTAAGCAAACTTTAGGAAACTTTAGGGTGGAAGCGCGAAATTCTATCGCATTCTTCCTCACTTAAAAGAAAAGTTACGTCCCCGTAACTCACCTACCCCTTGAAAGAGCTCCGGGTACTTCATGCAATCGAATAACATGTTTAAAACTTTGCATACAATTAGTTCTCCCTAAGTGTCTATAAAATAAGCCCCAAATGTCCCTCATGTTCTTCCTTGCTCCTTGAATATATCGATATATCGTCTATGAACACGACTACGAATTTATCGAGGTAGGGTCGAAAAATCATATTCATGAGGTCCATGCAAACAGCAGGTGCATTGGTTAACCCGAAAGGCATGACGGTAAACTCTAGTGTCCATACCTAGTCCTAAAGGCAGTTTTAAGTATATCTTGATCAACAATCCTCAATTGATGGTAACCAGACCTTAAACTCTATTAAATCGGAAGGAAAGAAGCCCTCCCCTATTTTCAGTGAGACATTACGGAATTTCTTAGAGCAATTAACAGTATCCCCAGACGGAATAACTATAGGCATAGAAATTGACTCGGACTCAACCAGTGCTAGAGTTCAAATAGTTGTATGGGCAATAAAAGACCAAGATGCTCCAGAATCGAACAAGACTTTAATAGGAATTGAGTTGATAGAGAAAGTACCCGTGACAACATCTCTACGAGCCTCCTCTTCGCTAACCGTCATCATATACAGCTTCCCTGTGCCCTTATTATCATTGTTGTTGGTCACATGGTTCCCAGTTGGTGCCTGACTATTTGCATTGGTTGATGGTTTGGAGTAATTAGAGTTCCCTGACCCATTGTATGCATTTCCTCCATTCTCATTCCCATTTATAGGCTTGTCTCCGTAGTTCCCTTTCTTCTGAACGTTGGGGTTAACCTTATTCTTCGAATAGCACTCATACGCTCTATGCCCCATTTTCCCACATTCATGACACTCCACCTTATTACCCTCGCAATCCCTCCCATGATGGTTGTTTGGGCACTTCTTACACCTGTACACACGCTCAGGTATGTGGTTGTTGGTGTTATTGTTGTGGTTATTGTTATCGTCGTTGGGTCCCTTACTAAAGTTTCTTTGGAAGGTTTGGTTGTTCTGGTTCCCGTGGTGTTTCTTTTCAAACCTCTGAATCTCGGGGTTTGGATTCTCCTTTCGCTTCTCACCTTGTTTTCCTTCTTCCTCTCGTTTCCTTATTGCATATAGGTGGGCAGCTTTGCCAAAAACATGGTCCAATGAGGTGAAGGTATCTCCCCCCAGTCTCCCTTACAGATCAAGGGTGAGCCCTAATTCAAAGCGTAAGGCCTTAGCTTCATCAGTAGGGGTAATTTCGGGAGCAAATCTCATCAGCTCAATGAATTTGCTGTAATATTCCTCAACAGACAGGTTCCCTTGCTCTAGCATCATAAATTCTTGGGCTTTATGCTTTTTGAGGTATGGTGGGTAATACTTATCTCTTAGGGCTTTCTTAAAAGTTTCCCACCCAAAGTCAGGCTGTTTTAGGAGGTTGTCCTTAGCTTGCGTCCACCAAAAGTGGGCATCCCCCTGTAGGTAATAGCTTGCTAAGGGCACAGTCTTGTCATCTGGACAGGAGAGGGTAAAGAAAAGCCTATCAAACTCCCCAACCCAGTTTTCCAATTCTTCGGGTCCCCCTTTCCCATTCAGCACTGGTGGGTTCCTACGGGCAACCTTTTCAGACAAGTCCCCGTCCCGGTTATGTCCTTGGGCTAGGTTAGCTGCAATCTGCACTAGGTCACGAATCGATTGCTCGATATTCAGAGAGGTATCAGGCGTGCCGCCCTGACGAACCATTCTGCACTGAAAAATGACACAACGGCTGTTTCAGCGACATGTACATAGTCGTTTATTTATTTAGCTACTACACATTGGCACGTTCATATAACACGTTTTTATTGCGAACAATCGTTAAGTCTCTATTGACTTGCAATATAAACATCTCAAATAAGACGTTACATCAAATAATCAAAGAAATAAAATATTGTATTATTATTGAAAAGGGTAAAATTTATTGTTTCCAAGGAAAACATAATATGAATAAATAAAGGAATAAAAAGAATTTTAATTTGCTACTTGGCATGCAAGCCTTATTAAGACTGAAATAAACGAATAAAATAATATTCTAATCCTAACTATATATTCAATAGAAACTAGGGACTATAATGGTGAGCTTCGTCATCTGAGTTAGGATTTTCTATTCCTTCTTCCATGTCAGCTTCGTCCTAAAAAGGCTCGTCATCCTCTATAGGTTCATCTTCATCCAGGGGTTCCTCCTTTCTATGGGTTCTTCTTCTTCTTGTATGGGCTCTTCGTGCTCATTTATCGGATCCCGTTCCGCAGGCTCATTTTCATTAGATTCTTTCTCTTCCTCATTTTCGATGTCATGTATAGGTGCAACATGATCTTCCCCAATCACTGTAATGAATGTCCTATTATTCCCTTCATCATCGGAAATATAGATAACAGTTCTAAGGTTTGACGCTATATGGTAGTCCTCGGGTATGAACTCATCCTCAAAAGTTTGGTACCTAGCTCTTTTTGCAGCTCTAGGTGACGTTTGCGGCTCAAATTTAACTCTAGGGTTATCAGAATTCACATTAGTTCCCGAGCTTTCCCCCACATGATAGGTTCCTCTAACTAGAGGTGATGCGGTAGAGGACTCCCAACTTCTTTTCTCACGAATTCTCCATTCATTTACACAGTATTTAAGATCAGTGATGAATTGCCCTACAGTAGGAAGGTATTGGTTCCAGTAAGTATGCTTGATTGCATTAAAACCTCCATTTTCTAACCATATATCCCAATATCTGTGGTGTACGAAAAGGTAGGGTTCCTCCTTAGGGACGTACTGCAACATAAAGTATATTTTCTCCATTTCAGTCCGTAGTCTAGTATCTCCATGTAAAGTTCTATATTCCATGACAGCTTTAATCTTATAGGCCCAGATGTTCCAATCTTCCACAATTCGGTATTTCATCAGGTATTCCTGAGGACCTAGGTCGTAAACTATTCGCGAATTAAAAGAAGAAAATAGTCTAAGTTCCAGAGAAGTAAAGGTTTTTAAGTATACATTATATATAAACATATATAAGAGGTAAAACGATTATTTTCAATTTTAGAACTCCTTAAAGAGGTTCAAAATATTTACAACAATTAGATGGTTCTTTCCTAAAATATTCGAAATAAGGTTTTAGTTCAATACCTTTTTGAAACATCTTTGGAAAATTATACTACTTCGAAATTTTAGGGAATAAAATATTTCAATATCTAACTTAGTGCGTCAATAAAATATCACTTTCTATGCACCTATTCTTGTACATCCTTCTAATCTATTCATACTTAGAAGATTTCAAAGAACCTTTCACAAATTCAATCAAGCAACCAACACCACATTTCATATAATCAGAACATCTGATTCATTCCACAGTATTTGCATACTTTCTATAAACATATCAGACAAGTAAGGCAAGAAATGCATTACAAATAAAATCATTCCTATGATTTAATGCACGCAAAAGTAATCTATATGCTCTTATCCCATACTACCCATTTTAAAATTCGTTTGAAACATCTTTGAAAATAGGAACTTTTGGCTCTGATACCAGTTTTGTAACACCCCCAAAATCCATACACGTCTAAATTACGTTGCATCGACTTTGGGAGTGTTACCGCCGCGGTGAAACGCAAGGCTTATTGAATTTAGAACACTAACTTACTCTTTATTATGAAAACTAAATTGCAGCGGAAATAAAATGCTAACTTAACTACAACTCGGGAATCACTATTGACCCCTTTTATTTAAAACCATTAACTATGTAAATCATAAACAATCTCTAGGATGTTCAACCAAAACACTTTAAAAGTTTATAATCAAAAGTATCCCCCGTATGCCCGAACTCATGCAGCATCACCAGCATACCTAATCTGTTCCCCATTGAAACATCAATGGTTCATCACAGGTCAACAAACAACACAAATGACAAACAATCAGCTATGCTGAGTACGTACATAATCAGTTACATAATACACTAAACATAATCAGAATAATAATAACAATTCCTAAACATGATTCTACAAAAACATTAAATTCCATTTTTACAATTTATTTGGCATCGAACGGGCACCGTCATCTTTCTAGAATCATACGGGCTACTTAATCCTTAATAGACAACTTGGTCTATTAGATGAAATGTAAATACGGTTTCGTTCCGTTCCACATCCATCACCTTAGTATGCATACCCCCAAGATCGTACGGAACCTTCCGCCTACTTGAGTTATCAAAATTTATAAGGACACTACTGTCGTCATAGTTGGCCTGCGTAGGAGTGTAGAACAAGTCCCACACTCCCCCCATTGTTCATCACTTGTAGGGAGTCCAACTACAAGTTTATTGCCAAAATCCTTTCTTAGTATTGTACATTCATACCACATTAAACATGTAATCATTTAACATTCCTTCTTAGATACAATACTCAAATCTTTACTTCTTGTAACATCCTTGTTACACCATAGATCAAAGAATACAAATCCAATAATCATGCTTATGATACGATAGAATTTCGCATAACCATGCTACATATCGATTTCCAATCACAATCATGTTACCAAACAATCTCAGTAATCACAATTGTTTCTTATCATGGTTCTAGGTTCCAATAGAATAAATCACAACCTAACATGATACTAGTAATTGCAACTGAACTGGTACGAGTACGTACCTTGTAACGGAGAATCTTTGCTGATTACTTAAAATGTTCCGCTTATGAAATTGGGACCTAATCGAATAATAAAAGTAATTCAGTTCTAAGTCCTTGATATCATTAAAATTAAACCAGCTTAACTAACTATGTAAAACTTAGTGTTTCGAATAATATAAGTAAATGTTCTTGTTGTTTAAACTTTCTTTTCATGAACTCTATTGAAACTAACATATTTAGAAACTAATTACTATGCTTGCAAAATCTGATTTCTTTTAACTTATTTTATGCTTTGTTGACCACCACAAACTTAAACAATTTCATATACAAGTATTGTCAAAATCAGATTTGCGGAATAAATTATCATAAGAACTACCAATAATTATAAATCTGATTTCTTTTATTAATTTTATACTTTACTTATAATTACAAACTTAATCCAAGATACATAAGAATAATAAAATCAGATTTTACAATTAATTTAAAGAAGAAAAGAGAGAATTTTATTTTCTTTATACCGGACCAACTCGCCGGCGACGACCACCGGCGACACGAGGACTCCGGCGACACGAGGACTCCGACGGCAGCACCACAACACTTGCAGCCTCGACGCGTCGCTCGCACAACCCTCGAGCCACACGCAGTACTCGCTCGCACACTGCGCACAAAGCACGACCCGCACAGCACCCTCGTCTCCCTCGAGCCACACTTCGCAAAGCACCGTCGAAGCCTCGCCTCGCCTCGCACACACTTCGCTCTCACTCGCCTCGCCCAGCACCCACTCACTGCACAAACTCGACAACAACGACCACACTCGACTCACGCTCGACCGCACGCACACGCAGCCTCGCTAGACCCCGCTCGCACACTCTTCGACACCCTCGCTCGACCCGACAGCAGCAGCGACTTGACTCACTAGTCCACTTCGCGTCGCACACCCCACACACACAGCACGACCCTCGCACGCTGCACACACGGCACGACTCAAAAGCCGACGAGACTCAGGGGAAGGGAGGAGAAGTAGTGCGGAAGAGGAGAAAGAAGTGTGACGAGGAGGAATAAGGAAAAGAACGCAGGAGGAGAAGAGAGGAGAGAGAAAATTCTTTGGGAGAGAAGAAAGAAACGGCTGATGACAAAGTGAATAGGGTTTTATTTTTTTTTATTTTTTTTATAGCATGAGAAACCTAGGTTTAATAGGACTTGTTTTCCAAATCAAATTCTTATTTCTTAATTAACAAAAACTGAATTAAAATATAATTAGGTACAAAAGTAGGTTGTATATCTAAATTATAACTGTAGGTTTACCCAAACTACATTTTTTCCATTAAATAATATTAAATATACTTCCTCTATATTCTTTATATTTTCTTATTTATAAAAGAATAACTCCCAAAAATACGGAGTATTACAATTGCTTTTAAGATTTGTTCTTCAATTGGTATTGTTTCTCATCCCTTAATATTCCCTTTTTAATTCTTCCTTATTATTCCATCATGTTGCTTTCTTATTTAATTGTGATTATATTCCCAATTATGTGTGAGTAGTTTATTTTCTACGGATTAGGGGATCCATGTATGCATATGAGGGATTGATTGAATGATTATTTAATTCGTTGAATTGTTTGATTCTTGCTATTAAGTTATTTATGTTAATCTACAAATTTGGCCAACTGTGTTGATTATTATTGCAATACAAAGTTATAGACCGAGAGGTAGGATTTTGTATAGGCTCTCAATAGTAGGCTTAGCGATCTATGACCCCCGAGAGCGGCTTAGTCAGCTTCGAGGGAGGTAATGTTCGAGAGAAATTACATGTGCCCTAGTTAGATTGATTCATTGAGTTTCTTCAGTCACTCTTGATAATCTGAATTGCATACATGGTGAACCGTTTCCCTAGTCTTTTCGTTAATTGATATTTATGATTTGATTATTTGTTTAGTTCAGTAAACCAACCCTTTTCATCTGATTTAGTTAGTATAATATTAGAGTTCAGACATAATAGTATATCTCTCCCTATGGATTCGATCCTGACTTCCCTGACTACTAATTAGTGGACCTTAGGTTATTTTTTATTAGGTGATACAACTTTAGCATGTCAACCACATCCCCTACTCTAGCCCTCCCTAACTTTCAAGAAGTCTTTGAGGTTTAATGTGATGCATTCATTGAGGGAATTGGAGTTGTGCTTCTCGAAACGGTCGTCCTATAGCTTATATAAGAGAAAAGCTAAATGAAGCCAAGAGGAAATACTAGACCTATGACAAAGAATTTGATGCATTGGTCAGTGCGTTAGACCATTGGAGACATTATCTCATTACCAAGT
This sequence comes from Beta corolliflora, assembly GCA_947648045.1. Lineage (NCBI taxonomy): Eukaryota > Viridiplantae > Streptophyta > Magnoliopsida > Caryophyllales > Amaranthaceae > Beta > Beta corolliflora. The sequence continues at coordinate 790,696 of CANSZD010000248.1, read as the reverse complement.
AGTTTATCCTTCACTCCGACCATGAATCTCTCAAATATCTTCATAGCCAACAAAATTTGCAGCCTCACCATGCCAAATGGGTGGAGTTGCTCCAAACTTTCCACTTCACCATCAAAGACAAAACTGGAAAGATGAACAAGGGAGCTGCATTATCTCGAAAGTACTTGCTTCTAACTACTCTAAGTCCTAAGGTTGTTGGATTAGAGTTACTTAGAGATGACAATTATCCATGGGTGAGTGGATTATCCACCCACCCGCCCCGAATAAAAGGGTGATCACCCGCGGTGAAGCGGGTGGCTAGCGGGTGATGGATGGATCGGGTGGTGGGTCGGGTCGGATATGGATGATATTTTTTGGATCCATCACCCGCTCCATCCATCCATCCATTAATATATCCATCCATCCATCCATCCACCCATATATATATAATATAATATATAATAAAAAATTTTTTTTACTGCCACGTGTCTGCCACGTGTCATTTAAGGTAATTTAAAAAAATACTAAATATTTTTTGAAGGGATGAAAAAAATACTTATAATTACTTTTCGGTGTGTAATAAGATTGATATTTTGTCACATTATTGTTAATCTATGAGACTATGATTAATATTTCATATATTAATTTCTTTAAAATTGTTAAGTCTAAAAAATAGTTTTTGTTTCTAGTATCACCCGTTTCCCACCCGCTCCACCCGCCCCACCCGCGGATGATGGATGGAGTGGATGGAGTTTTGGGTCACGGGTGATGGGGCGGATGGAGCTCCACCCGACCCATCTCCGATCCATTGACATCCCTAGAGTTACTTAAAGAATGCTATAAAGATAATAGAGATTTCAGAGTCTTATTTGAGAAGTGCCATAATCATGCTGTTGGGAATTATTACATGTTAAAAGGTTTTCTTTTCAATGGGAACCAATTGTGTATTCCACGGCATAGTGTTAGAGAATCCCTCATCAAGGAGTTTCATGAAGGAGGTTTGGCGGGTCACTTTGGCATTGAGAAGACCATAGCACTTGTGAGTGAATATTTCTTTTGGCCTAGATTGCCTCATGACGATGTGGAGTTTCTTGTAAAGAGGTGTGCGTTGTGCCAAAAGGCTAAGGGTCATTTACTGCCGCAAGGGTTATATCTACCCTTACCAATTTTTTGAAGCTCCATGGAAAGACATAAACTTGCATTTCATCACCGGTTTACCTGTAAAGCCCTCGAAATTCATAACCTTACATGGCAGCAGAAACTGAATTTAAGCATGTGGGTTATGGGCCCCCTAATAAAACAATAGCTTAAAATGGTATTTCAAACATACAAATGTTCATCATAGAATAATAGTGGTTATCCATAATACAGAATACCCTAAATATCCCAAATTATATAGAGTCACTTCAACATAACACTTCCGGAGCTATAACTGAACTTGGGCTATCTTCATAGTACCTGAATAATTGCAGAAAAATAGAGAAAAGGAAAAACACAGGATGTAACCTAAAATGTGGAGAAAACTCAGTAACTTTACGTTAGCCCGTAAAAACGATTTTAGTTCGTAAACATTTTTCCCACAGAAGCATACATTATGTCACTTGGGTAAAAATTGTCAGAGAACATCATTGTTAGTGTTGAATAGTCTGCTGGCATGTACCATTTACGTGAGCTTAGTTGGGCAAGCACATGTTTTGGACAGAGCGTACTTTCGTCAATTGTTAACATTCGACCATTTTGTTCCTTTTCGTATATCATAAATAAAATTCCTCCACATGTAACTTGCCCATTTACCAGTTTATTTTATAACTCCACGCCAACAGAACCATCCACATTAATTATCGTAAAATGAAGGATAATTGATGGACATTACTTAAGGGCATACACATAAATGCTTAACATAAAAGAGTACACATATACGGGCAGACATAATTGATGGACATAAACTTTACACTGAACATATAAGGGAATCACATGTAATGTTGGACATAAAGGTTACCTCATACGATATTCCTTTCCTTTACTCCTAGAGTATCGTTAAAATTTAAACATTGAAACTCCAAGAGTCATCATGCATAACCTCCTCAAAGTCATAGCTCCAAAATAATAATAGCATAATTAGATATCTATACTAATATATTAAAATGCGTGCGTAAACCAGGAACGGTGCCACGTGGCGCTCTCCCTAGGGAGTTTTAGTTCATGTAATCCATGTACAATAAAAAAAATTAGAAATTGCATAGTATAGGTTTTGATCCCGTGACCTCAAGTTCATGTACTAAAGTTTTAACCACTAGACCAAGTTGTATTTAGTGTTATCATATCAAAGTACAATATTAATAAATGAAATTTTTTCTTACCCGGGGCATAGCCCGGGCCTAATAACTAGTTGCTCATTAAACCCATAGAAATCCCGCACTCCTAATTCTTATACGCCTTAGATAGAAAATATGACATTACAATATCTTTACTCAAAAGTACTAATAAAACTTGAAATGATGTTGATTCTTCTTTGTAACCACGTGACCATTTCTTTCTTTTTTTTTTGAAGGGCTTTGTAACTTTGTTTCATATTCTACTTATTACTATTGTTTTTATTTTTATTTCTATTCCATTTTTCTTATACATGTTTTACTTTATGATATTTAAAGCTTTGAACTTTTGACATTCCTATTTTGGTTTTAAAGTTGAAAATTATTTAAAAACTAAATGAATATCATAAATTTTTAACGACACTGCATAATATCAGTTTGATAACTCATACAAAAAATTGACAATCGTAGGCAATTAGTAAATTACTCAAACAAAAGCATAGATCTTTGTCACGATACTTGTTAGTTTTCTTAAAAATTAATTTACAACTTATTTTATTTTGATATTTTGATATAGTACATTTATTTGTTTACATTGGACTTAGAAATAATATTCGATGTTTATAAGTTCTAAACTTTCATATATAATACCGATGAATTTTTTTTGGCCCCCAGTAGCAAAAATTTCAAGATCCGCCACTGCAAGGGTGGCGCTATGGGAGACCTGAAAGAGTAGAATGTTAGAGGAAGAAATGTAGGAAATCGATTGATTTTTGGATTACAAAAGCTGAATTCTTTTCCACTATTTATAGAGGAATTGTTGGTGGTTTTTAGAGCTCAAAACAATGCGGAAATATATGGTGGATGCAAAAACAGATGGAGGGTGTTGATTGTTTTAAGAAATTAGACAAATAAAAAATAATGGCCTACATGGTTATTCCACGTAAGGAGGGAGTCAGGAGAAGAAGAATTGTAGTTCAATTTCTTTTCTCTTTGTCTTCTTGGTTGGAAATTTTCAGGTTTTGGGTTATAATAAGCTTGAGCTTGAAACTTGGATATTGGACCTTAGCTAGTATCATTGACCCAAAAGTCATATAATAAAAAAAAAATATTTTTCTTATAAAAACATTAGTACTACAAACTACATATATTATATATTAATCCGTTACCATAAATATCACTTGTGAAATAATTAGAGTAGATACATTTATTTTAGAAGGAAAAATTGATAATAACAGTCCCAAGTATTTGATATCTTCTTTAATCAGTCCCAACTTTTGATTATTTTTAGTTGGACCAACTATTGCATGACTTTGCCAAAAATGAACCTGGTTATTTGATAACCTAGTGTAACAGGTTAAAACCCTTACATGTGATTTTTACAACTTTTATTTTTATTTTCCTTTTATTTTTATTTTCCTTTGATTTTTTTTGCTTTCCCATCCCCACCTATTTCTAACCCCAAACAACCACGGCCACCAAAACCCACCCCCACCTGTCTCCAACCCCAAACACCCATCCCCACCACAAACAACAACCACCAAGTCACGACCCCTAAAGGTCCACGCCCACCCACGAAAACCCATCCCTACCCCAACCCCACCTGTCCCCAGCCCCAAGGCCCACGCCCACCCACGAAAACCCATCCCCACCTGTCTCCAACCCCAAACACCCATCCCCACCACAACACAACAACCACCAAGTCACGACCCCTAAAGGTCCACGCCCACCCACGAAAACCCATTCCTACCACAACCCCACCTGTCCCCAGCCCCAAGGCCCACGCCCACCCACGAAAACCCATCCCCACCACCACACCCACTCACGAAAACTCATCCCCACCACAAACACCAACCAGCGAGTTACAAAAACCCACCCCAAATCCGAAAAACCATCCCCCTAAAACCCACTCACCGAGTACTCCTCTTTATCTCTCTTCCGTCACACCTTGAATTCTCCATCATCATCTTCATCTCCAGCTTTGCAACTCTAATTCCCCCATTTTCAACTCTCTTCTCACTCATTACAAGGCTAGAGTAAGCTCCTTTTTCATTGTCTTCATCTCTAAATTTAATGCGGTTTTTGAGCTGAAATTGTCAGTTCAAACTTTTGATTTGACAAAGATGCTGATTGCCACTATCCCCATCCCCATACTTCCATCTCTACCACGAAACACCAACTATGTTGATGTTGTTGCTAGCCTGCTATATATGAGGGAGTAGAAGAAGACGAATAATGGACTGAAGTTGAGGGAGAGAGGAGTAAGAGGACACCAGGAAAAAAAGGAAAGAAAGGAAAAACAGAAAAGCAAAAAGGAAAAAAAAAAGAAAATGTATCATTAAACCCTTGGTTTACCTACTACAGCGATCTCCAGGTCAACATGACCATTTTTATCAAATTGACTTAAAAGTTGGGTCCAACTAAAAATAATTAAAAAGTTGGGATTGATTAAAGAAGATGTTGAATAGTTGGGACTGTTATTATCAATTTTTCCATTTTAGAAAATAACCTTGACCATGATCATTTTGAAAAATTTTAGGACGCAAATAAACTAATAAACATAATTAGTAGCTAATAAAACGAGATTAAAAATCAGGGTATTACATCCACATCCCCATGGAAAAAGTTTCGTCTTCGAAACTTGACTTTAAAATAAGTATCATTTTCTAAAACAATAGCTCTCACCTTCATAATCATTCATTTAAGCATCTAGCCTCCATTACGCCGTCGTCTTTTATATCTCCACATTAAATCGTTACTCGGGGTCAAGGAGCAAAGAAAACATAAGAGGTAAACTTGTTGCCATTGGACCTTAACTTGACCATTTTGTGAGTTCTCATTTGGAGGAAACATTTGCTTTGGAAAAATATCATAGAAATCAATTTCACGGAAATATCATTAAAATCACTTAATGGAATGCACATCATATCAATCATATAACTTAGGACCAAAAGTATAATCACTTCGACTTCAAAAGGTCATCCATAAATCTATTTCTCACATCTTAGGCTCTATTAACCCAGATAGTCATTAAAATGTACGTCAACTTCCTCGACATCTAATTTCCTTAAGGATCACACATAGGCGATGATGCGAAGTCTAAAACTTCGCACTTCCGGCTAGGTTTTCGCTTTGTTACCATTCGGTAAGGCCCCAAAATATCATAACCTTAAATGGCAGCGGGAACTAAACTTTAGCATGTGGGTTATGGGCCCACTAACAAAATAATAGCCTAAAATTATATTTCAAATATACAAATGTTCATTATAAAATAATAGTGGTTACCATAATACAGAATATCCTAAAAATCCCAAATTATATAGTCACTTCAACATAACCCTTCCGAAGTATCCTTGTCATAACTAAACTTGGGCTACCTTCATAATACCTGAATAATTGCATAAAAATAAGGAGAAGGAAAAACTCAAACGTAACCTAAAATGAGTGGAAAACTCAGTAACTTTACTCCAGCCCGATAAAACGGTTTTAGTTTGTAAACATTTTTCACACACAAGCATACATTATGTTACTTTGGTAAAAATTATTAGAGAACATTATCATTAGCATTGAATAGTCTACTGGCAAGGACAATTTAAGTGAGTTTAGTACATTGGCAAGCACAGGTTTTGGACAGAGCGTACTTTCGTCATTCGTGAACATTCGACCATTTTGGTCCTTTAGTATATCATAAACAAAATTCCCAACTGTAACTTGCCCATTTACCAGTTCATTTCATAACTTCAAGCCAGCAGAACCGTCCACTTTTATTATCGTAATGTATAAGACTTACACATATTCATATTTCTGAACAACATCCACAAATCATATAATCATAAGTCATTAACCTTTAATATAATATAACCATCATATTTGCATCACTTCCATGATTCACATATAAACATTCATGATATCATATAAAACTTATCATGTAGCATGAAATCATATGATTAACATCACATAGTCATACATACACGTACATAAATACGGGCATACACATAAATGTTTAACATAAAAGAGTACACATAACATATACGGGAAGGCATAATTGATGGACATAAACGTTGCATATAACATATAAGGGCAACCACATATAAAATTGGACAAAAAGGTTCCCTCATACGATATTCCTTTCCTTTACTCCTTAAGTATCGTCAAAACTTAAACTCCAAAAGTCATCATACATAACCTCCAAAGTCATAACTCCAAAATAATAATATAGCAGATAATTAGATATTACTCATTAAACCTACAAAAATCACGCACTCCTAATTCTTATAGGCCTTAGATAGAAAAATATGACATTAAAATATCTTTACTTAAAAGTACTAATAGAACTTGAAATGTCTAATAAGCAATTTCAAACTCTAGCTTGAAACAATAAGCTTCTTACGTAAAACTCAATCTCAATTGGATCTTTAAAAACATTGAGTGGACTTTCATTTAAATAAAATGAGAATATAAAACAAATGAGCTAATTAATAACTCATACCTTACCCATTGACTTTTGGCTTACAATTGCAATTCAAAAGCATACTTATATAAAGGGAATGTAGTAGGAGAGCAGCAAAGTGGAAGCAACAATGGCAGCAGGCTTTCCGGATTGGTAGCACAGGTGGTCCACAGGAGGGCGACACCGGTGGTGGCGCGGCAGCTAGCACAGGCGGTGGGGTGGCGTAGATCAGAGAGAAAATGGGTAAAAATCATAGAAATAGGAGAGAGAAAAACAAGTATTGGATTACTCATGGATTTGCTTAATGGAAGAAGAAAGTAGTGCTTGGTGTTTTCCGGTCAAAATGGCGGCTAAGGGTGGTGCTATGGGAGACCTGAAACAGGAGAATATTAGAGGAAGAAATGTAGGAAATTGATTCATTTTTGGATGACAAAAGCTTAATTCTTTCTCACTATTTATAGAGGAATTGATGGTGGTTTTTAGAGTTCAAAACAATGGAGAAATATATGGTGGATGTAAAAATAGAGGGAGTTTGTTGATTGTTTTAAGAAATCCGGCAAATAAAAACATGGTCTCCATGGTTGGTTTTCCACGTAATGAGGAAGGTAAGAGAAAGAGAATTAGGTTTTTTTTTTTTTTCTCTTTTTCTTCTTGCTTGGAAATTTTCAGGTTTTGGGTTGTAATAAGCTTGGGCTTGAAACTTGGATATTGGACCTTAGCTAGTATCATTGACCCAAACATCAGATAGGAAAAATAAATATGTTTTTCTTATAAAAACATTAGTATTATAAACTAAATTTTGTTTTCCATTTTTTTATTTAAAGGTAATGCGCTTGATTCTCTCTTTGTGTTGCTCCGCGAAAACATTTAGGTTGTTGAGTGTTGGAGTTGGGAATATTTTATTTAATTGAAATTGTGAACAAGTTTAAATTATTTTCCGTTTTAGGGTTGTTCTATTTTCAAAGGAAACTTTACCGGATATTGTAGAGGAATTTATTAGGATAATGTCTGAGAATCAGGGCATTGTTGTAATAGTTAGTTCAAATTGAATAGAGTTGGGATTTTGGTTTCCATATTCTCTAATTTAGTTTAGTGAATGTGATGGTAGCAGTTGGTCAGCTCGACCAGATTCTTTAATTCTGTTGTGCATTAGTCCTCTGTAAGCTGGTCGAGGAGGACCTCCGTATGGGTCGAGTGTTATGTGATCAATTCTTGAGCCTCTTAAGATTTCAATTTAATGGAGCTCTATGATTTTGTTGGTAAAATAAGGGGATAAAGGATGTCCTACCATGAGGTTTTCTTATTGGGATATGTAAAATTTTGCCATTCTCTTACCAAATTTCCTTTGCGTTTTTCTCATAGAAAGTTTACATTTGGAAATTTTATGACCAATTCGTCCACCTTTCTTACCGAAGATGAAAACACCTTCATTTCGAAATTCTACCCATTGATAATGACCTTTTTTATACTAATAAAAGTATAAAGGCAAAATAAAAAAAAATTGCAGAAAGAGTACAATACAAAGTATAAACAAATAGAAATTTGGAATATACAAATTATAACATTATATGTATTTAAAGTTAAAGACAACAAATAATTTGAATATATATATTTTGATTATAAAATTACTTTTAAAAATATTCAATGTTGTAACTAGTGCGTAAGGATACTGAACATAAAGAAAAATTAGAACGATCTTACTTCAATGGAGAATTATAGCAAGTGATGAGAAGGCTGTGATGTGTCCACTGTCCTTAAAGGTAATTTCGCCGCAGCACAGGTGCAAACTTCCTCCCGACGACCACCCTCCAGGATTAACACAGCCGCCCGTTTGTGTGCACTCACAAGCAAACGGATGGAGTGGCGTTGTTCAGCCCGAATTGAGAGAGAGAGCATTTTTAGAGAAGAGAACTGATGAATAATATTATGTTTTTCTCTAATCAGAGAAGGAGAGGTTAAATAGGTTAGAGAACAAAAATTGAAGGCAATGAAATATTCTGGGTGAGAATCAAGGTATAACATCTGCGACAAAAACGACAAGAATTGATTTGCCGTTACAAACTGATTGCGAGAATTCCGTGAAATAAAATCTCGGAAAACCGAACACAAAAATAAAGCAGGTCATAAAACGGGCCATAGACCCACAGTCCAACCCCACGCCGCGCTCGCCACGAGCCCGGCCCGGCCGGCGCGCGCGCGCACGCGTGTGTTGTTTGCCGATCCTTTTAGCCCTTTACTCAACAAAGCTTAAAGGAGTATGATGATATATAAACAATCTAAGGTCATATCTTTGTATTCTTTCCATGTGGGACTTGGGTATTTCATGAACAAGAGCAAAGAACCAAAAAACTCTATCAAGATGTCTAACTTTGAGGCTTTAATTTCCAACAATCCCCCGCAAGAATCAAGGTTAGAATAAAGAAAGGAGGAAAAAACAATCTCGGGCTTTATAAAATAATTAATGCATCCGTGTTAATGTCTTACGACTTGAATTAATACTTAGTGAATTAGATTCAGGAATCTTGTTCAATTGAGTGATGTTCTTCTTGAACTCAAAATAACTTAAGACCTTTATCTAAACCACATTTCCATCTTTAGAAGAATTCGTCACTCCGCAATCAATGTGGCGCCTATAATGGTCATACACCTTACCTGGATGCTCAAAGATGCTCTAGAGAAATGACCCACAATTTCTCATAGGAAGCGGCCCCACTTCCACATCTAAGTAGGTAAATCCCATCAAGTGTATACCACTACAAACCACAACACAACTGTGGATAGGGGTTCATTAATAGCCATTTTCTCAACCTCTATACATGGGGTATGCACTTCTCAACGCAATTTTCCATAAGAGGGATAGAAACAAATAAGTGCTTCTATTACTAATGTTGCCCTTTGAACTCTACTTGCGTAGAATAGGGTTTCATTATTACAATTCAAATGGGTCTCAATCCCATCCCATCTGGATGACATCCACAATTACATTTCTAGAAAGACCATTAGTAAACGGATCCGCTAGGCTCTTTTCGGACTTTACATAGTCCAGTGATATCACTCCACTATTTATCAAATCATTAACAACCTTGTGTCTAATACGAATTTGCCTTTTCTTTCCATTGTAGACATTGTTCTTTGCCACTGCAATCGCTGCCTGAGAGTCACAATGCAGTGCAACTGAAGGAGCTGGTTTCCTCCATAATGGAACATCATTTCTAAGCTATTATGCCTCATTTCCTGCCAACTCAAATGCAACAAATTCAGTTTCAATTAGTTGACATAGCAGTATAAGATTGTTTACAAGATTTCCATGAAAATAGCACCACCACCCAAGGTAAAAATAAAATCGCTAGTAGAGTTAATCTCATCATGTCCAGATACCCCATTAGCATCACAATAACCTTCTAAAACAAGGAGAATAAGTGTAGTAAATGCCCCAATCCATGGTTCCTCTAAGGTATCGAAGTAAACAACACAAAGCACCCCAATGGTCCTTGCTAGGATTATGAGTGTACCTACTAAGTCTACTAATGGCATAAGAAACATCAAGTCTAGTGGAGTTCATCAAATACATAATGCTACCAATTACTTTAGCATACTCCGATTGACTCACAGGGTCTAGACTCATAAGGAGTCCTAACTGGATCAACATCAAAGGAATTGAACTTTCTTAGTACCTTTTCAACATAGTGAGCCTAAATCAAATTGAATCCATAAGGAGATCTAGAGATTTTAACCCCCAAAATAAGGTCGGCCTCACCCATATCTTTCACTTCAAACTTATACTTAAGAAATCTTTCACTTCATTCACAAGATCTAAGCTAGTCCCAAGAATCAACATATCATCAACATATCAACAAATGATCACACAACCTCGAGAGTCATTTTTCGAATAGACACATGTATCACTCTCACTTACAAGAAACCCAAAACTGATTATGGTATTATCAAACTTTTGCTACCATTATTAGGGGCTTGCTTTAAACCATAAAGGGATTTTACTAGCTTACACACCTTGTGTTCCTGACCAGGGACTATACTACACACCCTTCATGTTAATCCATGTATTTTTCCTTTTTAAGGCCACCATTTAGGAAAGCATTCTTAACATCCATTTGATGCACTATAAGGCCATGTAAGGTAGCTAAAGCAATCAGGGTTCTAATGGTGGTAATCTTAGTGACTAGAGAGTAGGTGTCAAATTAATCAATCCCCTCCTTTTGAGTGAAACCCCTCACAACTAATATTGCCTTATATTTATCAATGGAACCATCTGGCTTTAACTTCTTCTTAAAAATTCATTTGCTAGATATAGGCTTACGACCCCTAGGAAGGTATGCTAATTCCCAAGTGTTGTTACTCATAGTGGACTCTAGCTCACTGTCTATGGCCTCTTTTCAAAAAATAGCATCAACCAGATTTCATAGCCTCACCATAGGTCTTAGGGTCTTCTTCTAAGATAAAGACAGACACTAGACTTTCATTTAGGACACAACTTCTAGTGAGGAAGGAGGTAATAAAGTCAGAACCAACAAAGCTATTCTCTATTCTAGGTCTTTTCCTCCTCCTAGGTTCTTCTTCTACTACAGGTAAAGTCACTTGAGGACTAGGCACAGAAAAAGCAGGATCAGCAGAAGAGAAACATGAAGCAATAGCAGTACATTTCAAAGGAAACACATGTTCAAAGAATTCAGCATCCCTTGATTCAACAATAGAACCACAAGCATAAGAACCTCTAGCATCCTTAATAAGAAGGAAAAATTGACAAGGGCGGTCCCAACTATGGCCGCCCTTCCATAAAAGGTCCCAACTTTCGATTATTCCACACCAGTCCCAACTTTGGGTGGTGGTTTACAATCACGGTCCAAGTGGACAGGTTACCTGTTTAAGCGGTAATTTTTTTTTAAAATAAACCTTTACTGGTTTTAGTGGAGGCTGTTTCAAGGGAAGGGGTTTCAGGGGAAAGAGAGGGGATTTATGGGACAGGGGAGGGGCTGACGGGGAAGGGGAGGAGGTTTCAAGGGTGGGGCGACGGCGGTGAATACCCGCATCGGCAAAGACAAAGTGAGGAGACAGAGAGACCGAACAACAGCCCAGAACAACAACAACACAAAGAAGAACAACAACAAGAAAGTGGATGCGGCAAGTGGTGGTTCGGCTCCGAGAAAGGCAAAGCGGCGTCAGTACCAAGGGGAAAGAGAGAGAAACAGTGCTGCTATACCGCTAGTTCACGCAATGCTAGTTCACGCACCAACCAAATCAAGCCAAACAGAGGAGAGAGAGTTGGGGTAGTTTTTCTCATTCTCGCGCTCTCGCCACACGGCCACACTCCACCTCACTCTGTCTCTCTCCTCCCCTCACACTCTCTCTCTGTTGTAGCAGTTGCTCAGCAGTCAGCATTATTAATGGCCGATTTCGGAAGAGGTTACAGCGTTCAAACTCCTCGAATTTCATCTCTCTACACACCACACTGGTGAATGCTTCTTCGTTCTGTTTTTAAGTTTTTCAGTGCAATTTTAACAACACAACTAGCAGGCCATCAATCAAAGAACCTAAAACGCTCAAATTTCACCCAATTTAGCCCTAGATTATCGATTATCTATTATTTTGTTCCATATCTGCTGGATAATCTACATTTTATTTGTTTTTCCAGTTCGCAAACTCAATAAGCTATTTTGTACTTTAAAATTAATTGTTCTCGTGCACTACGTTCAGCAATCTTATATGAGCGTATTTCATACGAAGATTGATCAAATTATCTTCTGTGATTTTTTATTGCTTTTGTGTTTATGTGAGAATTATTTCCTCCTCTTTGGAAATTTCGAATCAGTATCTCAGGACATTTACATTTCATACTGAGAAAACTATTTAGAATTCAGAAGTTTAATTGAGGGCCATGAGAGAAAAGGGGGCGGGAGGGTGGCTGGGCTCCGGTGAGTCGGCGGGGGGAGGCAATTATTGGCGGTTTCAGGGACTGGGGAGGGGTGGTGGGCACTAGAGGAGGTTTTGAGGGTTGGGAGGGGGTGGCGGGGTAGGGGCACGGGGGAGTGGCGGGGTAGTGGAGGAGTTTCGATGGCGGGGGAGGGGGTGGCAGTGCAGGGGAGAGGGTGGCAGAGGTGGCAATGGTGGTGGTTTCGAAGGTTTACCTGTTGTAGCAGGTTAGGTGACCTGCTAGGACCGTGATTGTAAACCACCACCCAAAGTTGGGACTGGTGTGGAATAATCGAAAGTTGGGACCTTTTATGGAAGGGCGGCCATAGTTGGGACCTCCCTTGTCAATTTTTCCTAATAAGAAAGCGATAAGCAGCATTATGAAATGCATAACCAATGAAATTGGAATCACAAGCCTTTGGTCCTATCTATTAAAGGAAGATATGGCAACCTTAGCAAGACACCCCCACACTTTCAGGTACTTGAGGTTAGGGATATGACCTTTCCACATCTCATATGGGGTTTTGTCTAGCTTCTTGAGAGGTACACGGTTCAAGACATGACAAGCAGACAGAATAGCTTTCCCCTACATGTTATCAGGAAGTCCAAAACTAATCAACGTATCATTCATCATGTTCTTAAGGATTCTATTTTTCCTTTCAGCTATACTATTTTGTTCGAGGGTATAAGGGGAAACAAGCTCATGGATAATCCTATTTTGTTCACCATCTCAGGCGACCTAATTAGCAACGGAACACCTATTTGGTCAAGGCATTACTGCCGCACCTTTGGTTAGGAAGGTGCAAGGCTACAGTCATATAACATATTAAAACATTGTAAGACATAATAGGGTTAACTTAAACAACTTTTATTCTATTAAAGCATATGACGTTAACATTACTTGATATAACAGTGATAACTTATATTAAAGTATATTGTCTTACATTCTAGTTAAGTTAACCTTACAAGTAATAGCACTACTACTAGAGAATATATATAATTCTCTATGTTTTGTGGGAAAAAGGTATTTTATAAAATAGAGAATTGTCCGGGTATTACAGACCTAATCTAGAATGTTATAAATAGACTCAGTAATATAAGCAGAAAAAGTAGTAGCATATTTATTCACGAGTTCAACAGTAGCATCAATAGTAAAAAAAAAACCCCCATTACAAAATCCCTATTACGAGTGATAACAAGTCTATTAGAATCAAAAGATAACTTCAAACCATCCTTAATTAACAAACTACCAGAAATTGGATTCTTTACTCATTTCAGGAACATGAAATACATTAGTAAGAGTCGAAAATTTTTAATAAGTGAGTTTGAGAGTAATCTTTCCTTTGCCGCAGACTGTTGCTGAAGCAGAGTTGCCCATGAACACATTTCCACCTTCCATCTTTTCAAATTGATCGAACATGGCTCGTTTGGTGCAAATGTGCCTGGTTGCTCCCGTGTCAACGATCCATTCAGCAGTATCTCCAGCAAGGCTGACCTTAGATACAACAACAACAATGTTTTCAGCTTCCTCCACCAAGTTTGCTTGGTTCTTCTTTTTGTTCCAACAACTAGCAACTTTATGTCCACGTTGACCGCATTCATGACAGCTTCATTTGAACTTGTATTTATGCGCACCTCAGTGAGGTTTGAGGCTATTGTCGCCTTTGTAAGGACTCTTTCCCTTGTGTTTGTTCCTGGCATAGTTGGAGTGCTTGGACTCCACAAGATTAGCTTTAGGAAAAACAACATGATTATAGGTGTAGACACATAATCGTGTCTCCCCATTTAAGGATTCAATGATGAAACATACCGCGGCATTAGTTGGCGCGACCCAACGGAAGAGCAATCTAAAGAACCATTCTAAAATGTGTTTCGAAATGATATTCTAAAGCCCAATTAATTGTTCATGATGATTAATTGTATTTCAAGCCCATAAAATATTTTGAATCCATTTTAAAAGCCCAATCAAATATTTATTATTTTAATGGATATTTTTCATAAATATTTTATTATCCTTGATAAATAAATTATATTTTTAATCCGTAAAATTCCATCTCTGGAATTTTAGGGATAAAAAAGTATCTTCGAAAGACGCGCAATAGAATATGCTCGAATATACCAAAATATGCGCCGACGCGGGGGCTGCGCTAAGCGCGCCACGTGCGTCCAGCACATTGGCCATATCGCGTCAGGCGAGCCAATGAGCGCTTGACACTAGATTTTGTGACTCACACAGAGTCCTGCGTCAGACGCAACATACTTTTCTATCTTTTCAAAACGCATTTACACGTGTGCATCTCTGATTGGGCTGGCTGCGTCAGGCAAACCAATGTGCGCCTGACGCGTGGCACCGCACATGCCACGTAGGCCTGCGCCTAGCGCAGGGCGTGCGTGAGGCGCACGTGCTTTGTCTTCTATAAATACCCGGAATTTCCTGAATTACGGGGGGGGTTTCATATTATTATTTCACGCACATAAATTCTCTCGAATACTCCGAAATACACTTCGAATACTTCAAACACTCAAATACTTTCAATCAATCAATACTTTCACACAGCGTTCTTGGTTCCACGATTGCTCCGCCTAAAGATCGTTGCACTCCTCAATCTAAGCCGCATAGGTATAATCCTGAGGATCATTGAATAAATTATATTTTTATATTGAAGTTACTAACAGTTTTCTTTCCTGATGTAGATCTTTAATGTAAAATCTCTATACTGTATATTCTAACCCTTTTTCTATACTTTCTTTTATTTTATTTCATTATTATTCATGCATTTGTATATTATATGCCTGCCTGATCATTCTATGCCTATTATATGATTGTCCTGTTTCAATGCTTTTATCACCCACATGTCATTTTTGCTAATCAAAGACCAAAAGAACTGTTCTAACATTAATCAGATTAATTTGGACAACTTGCTAGGTTCCCTGTAAATTGATTGCCTAATAACATGTCACTAAAATTAGTCTTTTTATGTGTTTCCTGAACCTAGTTAGACTAAATATTTTTAGGGTGTTTGAAACGTTATATGATTATTCTTTGGCATAAAATATGCAATGAATCGATATTTAGTAGAGGCCAGCAATGGGCAATATGGTTCCTGACTGTATTGTGCCCTCACCCCCGAACTCAATCTTTGGTTCATTTTGACCATCTATGGAGTCAGGACGGGGAAATCTACATTGGATAATTTGTCCCTATGATTTTCCTATATCCAATTAGATTTATGATTCTTCCTAAAAAGAATTGTTGGCGACTTCTTTCAATACTAAACAATTTTCAATAAAACCTTTACAGTGGGGTAGTCAAATCTAATACGCGCTCATCCCGCGTAGGCGAAATAAATCCACGCCTACAATTTGGTGACTTCACTGGGGAGGATTTTAAAAAATTAATTTTTTAAATGAGTGGGTGAAACTTGAAAAATACGATTCATTCTTATTTTTATGCCTTTGAATAATATACTGTTTTGCATATGCATGGCTACTGTTTAGCCACCATAAGGACAATCTACCTTGCCTCATTAGCACATGTTCTATGTTTGGGGTCACCCCCGGGGGGTTTGCGCTTTGTCCTTCCAAAAAGCTTCCTGAGCGATAGTGTTGGATCTTAGTCATAAGCAAACCTACCCAACCATGTCATTGTTCTCTTGTTCCTGACTTGAGACTGGAGTGTGTCTTACACGTGGCCACCTCTTTAAGCAGGGGTACGAAGCGTGGGATCAATCTCTTAGTCATGGACCCTTTTTAGACTGAACCTAAACCTGACCAATAGTTTCAAACATAGAACTGGACTTTAGGTGTGAACTTTTGCATCCATGTTATATGACATTTTCCTGTGATTGCAATTTTTGCCTGCTATTATTTTGTCAAATTGTCATTATTATGCGTCATTCCTAAAATCGCGTCTAACAAACAATAAAAAATTCGTCAATCGGTCAATTCGTCGCCTAAATCCCCGAAAAACGTGTCGGGGAGTAGTGCGCCAAGCGCATTAAGTTGCGCCTGGCGCACCACTCCCGCGCCAGACGTACGGCTATGCGCCGCGCGCAGCAATGCGGCGCGGCACGAAGTCTGTGCATTGCGCGCTTTTCGTCGATTTAGTCGCCGTAATGGTCGATCCTACGTTCAGTCCTATGCTTGTCTATCTGCATCCGCGTAATACATGGTTATTCTAGGAGTCTCACCTAATCAAACATTCAAAAATCAGTCTTTTCATGCAAGGTCGAGTCTGTCCTAAAAAGTGCATCTAAAATGGTCATTGTAGAGTTAGAGTCATCATGCATGTCTACCTCTTCCCACTTTCTCCCTGCTGTTCAACTAATCTTCCCTATCAATCCTACCTTACCATATTCAATCAAATTTCAAAATCTTACATTTTTTCAAAATCAATCCTACACCCTCTTCTATTCTACCTTTTTCAAAAAAGCATTTACTAATCATCATCATACACGACATTTGCAAAAACATTTTTCAAAATTAATCCATCATCTTTTCCTAACAAAAGATAAAACAAAAGGGTTCCTTTCAAAAACGAATTTCAAAAATTCTAAGCCCATTCTAAACACCTTCATTCAATCCAATCCAATTATCCAAATCCAATCCATCTTGCATTCATTCTAGGCCCATATGCATTAGAGTCCATTTTGCATTCATATAGGGTCCATCTAATTCGAGTCCATGCATTCATATTAGGCCCGCTAGCATTAGAGTCCATCTTAGGCCCATATAAGTCTAGCTCATGTCAAAACCTAGGCCCATTTGCATCTTTATGTGAACCCTAGTCTATGTCGATCCCAGTCCAAGTCTAATCCAACTCTATTCCAATCCAATGTCAAGCCCATGTGCATTTTCAAATCTAACTTCAAACCAATATAGGACTAAGTCCAGAATTAGGTCCACATAAGGCCCAACTCATTTCCAAAGTCAATCCAGTCCAATTCCAAACCCATATAGGACGAAGTCCAAACCATTAAGTCAAGCGAAGCTAGCATCCCTGTAAGACCATAACGGCACCCCTTTGAGTTAGCTAAGCTAGTCATCCCCGTAAGACAATAACGACACCCCTTTGACTTAGCTAAGCTAGTCATCCCTGTAAGACCATAACGACACCACTTTAACTTAGCTAAGCTAGTCATCCCTGTAAGACCATAACGGCACCCCTTTGACTTAGCTAAGCTAGTCATCCCTGTAAGACCATAACGACACTCCTTTGATTAAGCTAAGCTAATCATCCCTTTAAGACCCTAACGGCACCCATTGACCTAGTGAAGCTAGTCACCTCTAAGACTATAAAGGCATCCTCCGAGTTTAGCGAAGCTACTCCTATCTTACATCTATAGAAATCCCAAATCATCAAGTCTGGCGAAGCCAATTCCTTCTTAAGCCAAGCGAAGCTAGCGTAGACAATCCTTTTGAGTCTAGTCTATTAGCAAAGTCTAGTCTGGTCTGCTTGCATACTCCAGTCTAGTTCAGCCCAGTCCAGTCAGTCGCATCTGCATATAGTTAGGCCCATATCACCATCATGACCATAATCATACCCACCTCTAATAATTTCCCGTTTCCATTTCACTTTCCATTTTTCATCCCCATTTCCACTTTCATCTTCATTTCTTATCTCCATTTCTCCATCCCTCATTTCCATTTCTCATTTCGAAAGCATCATTTCTAAAAATTTACGAGGTCCATTCGATTTCTGTTCAGGACGGATCGTGAGATTATAACTTGGGAACGCCCGACAGAGAGGTTACAAGGTCAACCTACACCTAGACTCGTTAAACGCATTCTCACATTTTCAGACGAATCCTCGGACTCTTCTGAAGCATCATCTGAAATGGGGGACACTAATGAACAGCTCAGTGCCATTATGGCTCAACTCACACTGATGAAATCTCGTCTTGAAGAACAAGACAAAGAGATCAAGGCGTTGAGGGAGAAGCTAACTGAAGAGGACGAGCAAGGCGACACTCCACCACCATTCAAAACCAACATAGATTTAAGGTTTGAAAAACTCGAGCAATTGATCCAGTCAATTCCTGCGCTTGAGGGTCAGGCTCATGGCCATGACATCATTGATCCTGAACTGAGGGACAAACTCCCTA
Source organism: Beta corolliflora (assembly GCA_947648045.1). Classification (NCBI taxonomy): domain Eukaryota; kingdom Viridiplantae; phylum Streptophyta; class Magnoliopsida; order Caryophyllales; family Amaranthaceae; genus Beta; species Beta corolliflora. The sequence goes on along the minus strand of CANSZD010000248.1, from coordinate 771,923 downwards.
AAAAGGTAACATTGGGTGACCTCCCAAAATTCAAGGGGGTCGAAGACCCGGATGATCACTTGAGAGAATTTTCCATCTCTATGGCTCTCAAGGGCATGAGTAAGGACCTGTTTGCTTATGTCTTTCCTTTAACCTTGGATGCACATCCATCCAAGTGGTTCAGATCACTGAACAAAGCTAAGCTGAATGACTGGGACTATATCAGAGAAGAGTTCCACAAACAATACATATACAATACTCAGCTTCCCATTGGCCTGCGTGAGTTGGAGTTATAAACAAAACTCTAACGAAGATTTTGTCACCTTCCTTAACAGATGGAGGGAAAAAGCTGCACAAATGACTAACAGGCCATCCCAAAAGGATCAAGTCCGATTGGTGATCTGTAACCTGCAGCCCAAGTATGGGGATCATATCAAGTTCCAACCTATAGAGTCTTTCACGAAGCTCTATCAGGTGGACCTGCTGATTGAAGAAGAGGTACATGTTAACAAGAACAAGGGTTCTAGCAACAATAACTCTTTCAAGAAGAGTAATACTAACCCTTCTACCTCTAAAAGCAGCGACGTCAATGCTCTAACTACTGACAAGAAAGGTTATCAAGGCCCTCAAAGGACATTCACTCCTTTAGGCATGTCTCTAGAAGAAGCCTTCACTAGGCTTCATGCAAAGGGAGCACTTCAGGCTCTTGGCCCTACTCCGGACCCTCCTCTTGAGAAGAGATCCAGTAGCTGGAATCCTAATTCCTACTGCAAGTACCATCAAGGGAATGGGCATCTAACATCACAATGCTGGACTTTGAAGCATCATCTGCAGGATATGGTTGAAGACGGTAGATTACCAATTTCGCCTGCGGTAAAAGTCAACAATAGCGGCAACCACTAGGGGAAAAAAAAAGGAAGGGCTGCGTTTTTTTAAAAACGCAGCCCTTCTTGTATGAAGGGCTGCGGTTTTAAAGGAAACCGCAGCCCTTTTAGTGAAGGGATGCGGTTAACAAGAAATCGCAGCCCTTCGTACTGTATGAAGGGCTGCGGTTTTTAGGCTAACCGCAGCCCTATTAGTGAAGGGTTGCGATTAGCCCAAAAACCGCAGCCCTTCACTTTCATTTTTTTTTTTTATATTAATTTTGCGCGCATACATACAGTACCCCCATTTCAATTTCCCTCCCTTAGCCAAATTCACGAGCGAACTTCCGCACCACCAGCACGAAACCCTTTCTCCGCCACCACATTGACCCACTACCAGTGCGTCACCACCACGCATTTCACGCACCACCAGCACGCACCACCACGACGACGCACCAACTGCATTGACGCCATCACCAGTGCCCTGCCCTCCACTGCATTGACGCCACCACCACGCAGCTGCACCACCTTGCGCTCCTTCTTCTCTTCTCTCCTCCACTACTGCATTGTTTGTGGAGCATCCCTTCTCTCACTCTCTTTCGGTAAATCCCCTCTCACTCTCTCTCCTCTTTTACATTTCTCTACTTTTTGATTAATTTCATTGGATTTTGAAATCAACTTCTATTTTTTGTTGTAAAATGTGCTTGTATTAGTTGAAACAAGTGATTGTAGGGGGTGGGGGAGGGCTGGGGGAGGGTGGGTAGGGGTGGGGGTGTTGGGCGGAGTGGTGGGGGAGGGCAAGGGCGGGGGTGGGGAGGGGCCGTGGATGTTGGGCGAGGGGTGAGGGAGGGCGACGAGGGGGGGAGGGTTGGGGAGACCGGGACAGGGGTGGGGGAGGGGCGGGCAATGGGTGGGGGAAGGCCGGGCGGGGGGGGGGAGGGCTGGGGGATCTTTGGGCGGGGGTGGGGAGGGCTGTGGATGCTTGGCGGGGGTGGGGGTGGGCCGGGCAGGGGGAGGGTTGGGGGAGGCCGGACAGGGGGGGGGGGAGGGCCGGGCAATGGGTGGGGGAGGGCGACGGGGGGGTGGGGAGGGGCGGGCAATGGGTGGGGGAGGGCGGCATGGGGTGGGGGAGGGCTGGGGATGCTGGGCAGGGGGTGGAGGAGGGCTTAGGTATAATGTAACTATTGTGTAGATTTTTAGGCTTCCATCTGTTGTTGGTTGAATTTCGGCAACGAAAATTAAAGGTCATTTTACGCCTACATGGCAATGAGGGAGTGCAAGTGGGGGCAGTAGTGGCGGTGGTGGTGGGGCTGTTGTAAATGTGGAGAGTCAGGTCACATGGCAATCGAAAGCCCATCCGGTGCTCTCCACATTTATAACGGGTCCCAACTCCGCCGCTACCGGATGATGGGCATTCCATTGCCATGTGACCCGATTGTCGGGTCATTTTAGGCCTATTTTCGCCTTTCGTGTCCAATTGCACTACCGGTGATGGGAATATCGGAGGGTTTGTGTAGTGTATGTATATTTCTTGATATAAGATTGTATGAAAACGCAATGTAATTTAGCTATGAAATCTACAAGTTGTTTGAATCGTCATCATATGCCTAGATACCCGTTCAAGACTTACTCATTAGGAGTAAGTCTTGAATAGTCCCCTATTTGGGATCGTTCTTGGACGTTTGATCTCACTTAGGTGGTGAATGTGTGTCTTCTTTTCAATTCGAGGAAATTCTTGACTTATCGTTTCTCTACATTGTTCTCTCGGGTACATATGTAGATAAGCAATTATCTACATTGTGTACTTGGAGAACTCGTAGGGAAATGTCAGTTCGATTTTCCTTAGAATTGAAAAGTTAGCATATATTCACTAGTGAGATTAGACGTCCAAGGATGGGTTAGGTTGGAGTGATAAGGACCTTCAGCTGCATGCATACAATTGAAGATGTCACTATCTTAGCTTGCTCTATACGTGTGTGATTTGAATATGTGAGTGTATGTACTTAAATAATGATTGATGCATTATAATGAATGGTTGTGTTTAATTATTAGAGGTCTTCTTGAATGAGATGGATCGTACTTGGATGTATGGTAGTCGTGAATCGATTGAGTTTGTGAAAGGGGTCTCGAAATTTTGTACAACTGCATTACAATATCAAACATCCTCTGGAGCAGTCGACTTTTATTGTCCTTGTTTCGATTGTAGAAATGTGAGCAAGGTTAGTAGTATACATGTGGTTAGGGAGCATGTCTTTCGCCGTGGGTTTAGGCCTCAATACCACGTATGGGTTTGGCATGGTGAGCAGGGGAAGTATATAGGAAGCTCTAGAGTAATGAACGATGTATGTGAAGAAAAGAAGGATTTAGAGAATTGGGATGATGAGTTCGGGGATGAGAATTGGGATGATGAGTTTGCAGATGATGATAGGGATCGGGTAGACGAGATGATACACGAGGTTGAAGATCAGTCGTGTAAACGACCTCGTATTTTTGAGTCTATGTCTGAGGCTGCTGAAAAGCCGTTGTATCCACGTTGTACAAAGTACACCAAACTTTCCGCGGTGATAACACTGTTTAACATTAAGTCGAAAGCTGGTTGGACGGACTCTAGTTTCACATCGTTGTTGGAAGTTTTAGCTGATATGCTCCCTGATGGAAATGAACTGCCAAAGTCGTACTATTATGCGAAGAAACTGATGTGTCCTTTCGGTTTAGAGTACGAGCGGATACATGCTTGTCCTAACGATTGTGTGCTTTATCGTAATGAGTATGAGCATTTACATGAGTGTCCACGTTGTGGATTGTCGAGGTACAAGCGTGAAGGAGCTGGAGGTAGTGAAGGACCACCAGCTAAGGTGTTGTGGTATCTACCCATAATACCTAGATTTAAGCGCATGTTCTCAATTAAAGGAGATGCGAAGAATTTGAGGTGGCATGCAGATCATAGGAAGAAAGACGGTCTGCTCAAGCATCCGGCTGATTCGCCTAAGTGGAAAAGTATCAACAGGGTGCATAAAGCATTTGGTAATGAGGATAGGAATCTGAGGCTTGGATTATGTACGGATGGCATGAACCCTTTTGGCAATCTCAGTTCGCAGCATAGTATATGGCCAGTAGTTTTAGTGGTTTATAACTTGCCTCCTTGGTTGTGCATGAAACGCAAGTACATGATGCTGTCGCTTCTTATATCGGGGCCCAAACAACCTGGAAATGACATTGATGTATACCTCCAGCCGCTTGTTGAAGATTTATAGAAGATGTGGAACGAAGGAGTGTTAGTATTTGATGCGTATGCTAATGAGATGTTCACTCTGCGTGCCATGCTTTTTTGTACTATGAACGATTATCCAAATTTATGGGAACTTATCTGGGTATAAGACTAGAGGAAAACAACCCTGCCCGATTTGTGTAGATGACATGAAATCTACACACCTTAAGGGCTGCAAACATGTGTATATGCGCACACGAAGGCTCCTCAGACGCGACCATCCCTATCGGTTTAAGAAGAAGGCATTTGATGGGACGGTTGAAGAAGAAGTTGCTCATAGACCATTAACTGGTATTGAAGTTTATAATCAGGTGAAGGGCATTGAAACAATCTTTGGTAAACCTGCTAGTGAGGTTGATCGACCTACAGGATTATGGAAAAAGGAGTCCATTTTTTGGAAACTCCCATATTGGAAAGATCTAAAGGTCAGACATTGTTTGGATGTCATGCACATAGAGAAGAATGTTTGTGAAGCTATTCTTGCGACACTTATGAATATTCCGGGAAAGACAAAAGATGTTAAGGCGTCACGACTTTACTTGGAAAAACAGGGGCTTCGACCAGAGTTGTGGGCTCAGAAAAGGGACGGAAGGAAGAAGAAAGTAGTGGAGGAAAGGGTTGATGATGAAACTCAGAAAAGTAAAAAGAAGGTGGAGGATTCGGAGAAGAATTATTTGCCACCAGCTTGCTACACGATGTCGCGTGCAGAGAAACGGATTTTTTGCAAGTCATTGTATGGCATTAAGGTCCCAACTGGCTACTCATCGAATATGAAGCGATTTGTTACCTTAAATAGTGAGTCGAAGTTATCGAGTATGAAATCTCACGATTGTCATGTCATGATGCAAGTATTCTTACCGATTGCAATTCGTGGGATACTTCCAAAGCATGTGAGGCACACCATTACAGAACTTTGTTCATTTTTCCATACAATATGCAGTAAAGTCCTAGAACCATCGACCCTCGATTCCTTGCAGGCCAGAGTAGTTGAAACTCTATGCAAATTTGAGATGTTCCCCCCCCCCATTCTTTGACATTATGGTCCATCTCATTGTCCATCTAGTTCGAGAAATTAAGCTGTGTGGTCCAGTGTTTTTGAGGTGGTGCTATCCTTTTGAGAGATATATGGGCACTTTGAAGGATAAAGTTCGGAATCCCGCACAACCGAGAAGGTAGTATAATTCAAGGGATTGTGGGTGAAGAGATCGATAATTTTGTGGCTGAGTATTTTGCTTGTGTTGATCCTGTTGGACTTCCGACATCCCGACACGAGGGCAGACTTGAGGGCAAGGGTACAATTGGTTCAAAATTGATCACACCTTCCGTAGAAAAGCGTAAACAAGCTCACTTATTTGTATTGCATCACGTAGCAGTTGTCCATCCTTATTTAAATGAACATATGGAGGAATTACGTGTTAGCAATCCTGGAAAAGGAGTTAGGGCATTAACGCAAATGCATAACAAGACTTTCATTGATTGGTTTCATAAACGAGTAGTGAATGATTTGGATGAAAGTGTTCCTGAAACAGTCAAGTGGTTAGCATTTGGTCCTCGTGAAGCTGTACGCTCTTATGAGAGTTATGATATTAATGGGTATATGTTTTGGACTGAACGTCAAGATCTGAAGTCAACATCGCAACAAAATAGTGGTGTTTCACTTGTGGCGTCAGCTACACAATACGCAAGCTCGAAGGATAAGTCGCATGTACATGCTGAAAGCAATTATTATGGGCGAATACAAGAAATATGGGAGCTGGACTACTGTACTTTTAATATTTGCCTCTTGTGTTGCAAGTGGGTTGACGATAATCGACGTTGCGTAAGAAAAGATGATCCTTGCGGATTCACTCTTGTTGACCTCGCCGTGAAGAAATAAATGCACAAATGCCTAGGAAGTCATTGGCGACGAAAAAAAGAAAAGAAAGGGGACCTACAAAGTCACTAGGGAAACACACAAATATGACTTTGGAGTACGATAATATGGGTCAACCTTGTTGAAAAGTGGCGTCAAAAGTATGGCATGCAAGTTGGCATTTGCATGCATAAACTCTCCATTCTGCACTCATGGAAAGAGGTGCCCGAGGGGTTGAAGCGGTGTCTATGGGAAGATACTATGGTAAGCTTCACGTACAATAACGTTTAGTTTCTTAATTATTTAGTTAAATATATGTGTAATATTACTTATAGCATATAAATTACAACATTTGCGAAAACTAATTTGTGAACTGCGTTTTTTGTAGAATCAATTCAATATCGAAGATGATGAAGCCAAGAAGAATGTATATCTATCTGCGGTTGCCCAGAGATTCAGAGATTTCAAGGCTAAGTTAGTATCTGGGTGGATCACTAAGCGGAGGAAAGTAGTAGGTACAAAGAAGAAGAACATCTACGGTGGAGAAACACAAGCCGGTCCCAAGGCTTCACCGGAAACATAATCTGGACCATCCAAATTACCATTTGAGATATGGAAAACTATCAAACCTGAAGAGTGGGAATCATTTGTTGCCAAAAAAACAACCCCACAAGCTATTGTAAGAATATTTTATTAAGATTTAATACACTTAGATCCAGTATTATTGTATAACACCGTACCTAACCTTTGTTTATAATTGTGTGTTTTAGGCAAGTCGTGAGAAAAGTAGCGCGAGTGCAAAAGCTAGGAAGTATTATCATCATTTGGGTGCTCATTCGTACAATGAGGCGAGAGAGAAGTGGATGTTCAGCCATTACCCCACAATAGGGTCGACAACGGCAAAGGGGACTAGCTCAACAGCGACAGTTGCACAGCCTCGGCAACCAGATAGAGTCCTCGATTGGTGGTGTTCGATGCATGGGGTTGATGCAAAGGGAAAAAGAGTCTTGCCTGATCCCGGAACACAACAGATAGCCAACGCCATTGTAAGTACATATTATATGGTTATATAAGGTATATTGGGCGGGTCGCGGATGTGTCGTTGTGCACCGCACCCGGTCAAAGATAAAATTTCTCCTACTCTCTTTTACACTAAGCTAGTATAATGGAAGTAGGGGTCGTATCCAAAGGGAAACAGGGACGAGTTTAATATCTAGCGTGATTCAAAACCTAGATTAAGCTAAGGGCCGAGAAACCTAATAACAAGGGGGGTTTCAAGTAGATTATAAACAAACTAAAACTAACTAGCAAATAAATAAGATGAGAAATCAATATGGGAAGATCTTGAATCCGATTAACATCCACTTCAATTCATTATCGATCCTTGAACCTCCACTCTAATTATTTCCATGATTATCTATTGCTGAGAATTAATCTCGCATTCTCCTTATTCCTAGTTGAATAGCACGATCAGCGTGACTATAAAACCCTAACTAAAGGATAACCTAGTCCGATCGCGTCTAAGTTCAATCCAATAGCAGCAATAAACACAGAGAACCAACAGACCTGCTAACGTCATACAAGCGATAAACATTCAACAGTTGATTCAATTTCCCCAAGAAATAACCAAGACGATCTGCATCTAAGTTACTCCCTAGTTTGCTACCAATTGATAAAAGAATAAAACAATCCGATTCTATTCTTAAATCTAGCATTAGATTAATTACACAATCAAACTAGTAACGTTCCTAGCATAATCATGCAAAAATCATAGAAAGCAAGCATAGAAATTAAACCATAATCAAAGAAACTAAATAGAGAGGAAAGATCTCACAATAATGCTTGAAGCTCCATATTAATCTCGTTCAAGAACGGTTCAAGCTACAATCGGCATAGCATAAGCCAATCCCATAATTGAAATCTACAAAAAATAAACTAGAAAATAAAAACTACAAAGAGAAGACAACAAGAGAGGGGTGGAGTTTTGGAGACTCCCTCTCCTTGTGGCTGCTGCCCCCTAGGTCCAAAAATAGAGTTTAGTATTTATACTAAAGCTCAGAAATCAACCGACAATTACACCGACCTAGGGGTCGCGAGGTGCGAGTCTGGTCGCACCGTGCGAAGAGTGCTCTGTCTACCGCACATTTGGCTGGGCAAGGCAGGTCGCGAGGTGCGAAGGAACTCGCGAGGTGCGAGCAAGCTGGTCGCGAGGTGCGACCTAGCTCGCGAGGTGCGACCTGCTGGGCGTGCGATGCGAGAGCGCTGGGCGAGCATGCGCGAGAGCTGGGCGACTTGGCTGCTGCTTGGGCGAGCATGCGATGCGGCTGGTGGACGTGCACGCGAGAGCTGGGCGATGATGCCGAGCTTGCGCTGCACGAGAGCTTGGTGATGCTTCTTTGTCTTGGCTTGGATCTTTGGCTTCGATGATGCTGTGCTTGGGCTGCTTCGTTGTTGAGATGGTGCAATGCTATTGAGCTACACCTAGGAACACTTCCAAGTATATAACTTAAACCCATTTTACCACAAAAGCTCGAAACACATGACACTAACATTAATTATCTCGTATAACTCCCAACTTCCGCTAAGGGCTAAGTATAATACAAATGTGAACAATTATGATCAAAACCTCTAGCGAAGTGCACCCAAAATAACGTACATACACCGTATAACATGAGCGTATCAAATACCCCCACACTTGAACTTTACTCGACCTCGAGTAAACTCAAAAATGAGAAATACCAATTAAATCATCACCCAAATTATCAACACCAACCTCTCTCTCCACCAACTACATCTTCATCATCACATCTTAATGAAATACGCTCAAAACCTAAACGTAAGGGATAATGACTCCCCCACACTTAGATTCAAGCTCACCTGAAATATATAAAGACGTAACAACAACAATAACCAGCAACGCCAACCAAAATGTGAGCTCAAATCCTGAAGGATCTCAAAGGAGTTGAACTCACTCAAACGCCACAATCAAAATGACAGCTCGCCTAAAACCTCAAAAGATAAACTAAAACTACTACTACTACAACTAATTTAGAATAGCAAGCCATGGAACAAAGACAAAAAGGTATAAATTCCATGCTTACTCCCAAAAACAAACAATCAACCAAAAGAATGTGAAAGCCAACTTTAAATAAATCTTCACAAAACAAATGATGAATTCACTAACCCAACCCGAAAACGCTTTCCACCTTATGACACCATCTCCGGCAAATGAGTTTTCAAAGTACAAAATTCTCTCTTAATCTCTCATTTTGCCTAGGAGCCCTTTCGGGTTTTCATCCTAGCTTCACACATTTCTTTTTGGTTGCATCTCACCATCTTACCCGCTCAATATAAGCCACTTTTTTGCATAGGTTGCCCTTTCGGGTTTTCAACCTATCCGGGCCCCCATTTTTGCCCGAGTCGCCCACCCTTGTGGGTTTTCAACTCAGAGGGTTTCATTTCATCACTTTTTTTTTATATATTTTTTTGTTTTTCTCAATTTTTTCATTTTTTCAAATTGAAAGTAATAAATACAACATAGATACATGAGAATGAGAATACCCTCCCCCCTACTTAAACTACACATTGTCCTCAATGTGTCGACAATTAAAAGAAAAAGTAAACTGAAAATGGGGGGGGGGGAAATCGAAAATTGGGTAAACCGAAGATCGAATGCTCAAGACTCATGACCAAACAATCCGTCAAACTCAAATTTCTTAACAACACCATCTCAAATCTCCTAACTCAACTCACAACCCTCTCCCTCGAATCACTCAAACAAATGACAAGTTCAAAAGTTTTGAATTTGTGAGATTTTCACCTAGCTTAAGAGATCGAAAAAGATACATTAACAATCTCAATCCTCTAGTGTTACCAACTCCTAGCTATTGAACTCCTCCCAACGGGTTTTCTTTTGTGGATTTTGGTTGCAAGTGAATTAAGATTGGTTGTGGATCTTTTGTAGTGTGTGGGCGGTGGGTGAAAGAAAATTTGTTGTGGTGGTGGAAATTTGATGAGAAATAAAGGAAAAGAAAGAAAATAAAAGGGATCTCGGGTTGCCTCCCGAGAAGCGCTGTTGTTTAAAGTCGTTAGCTCGACTTAATACCTTAAGCTTAATCATTAGGTTGTGCTCCATGTGTGACAATGGTGGTTCCATGTCAATCTCCACTTCAAGTACCTGCAAAATTGATTGAGAAGAACTCTTGCAATGCATCGTTAGTATCTAGCTTACTACATCATGGTTGAGCATATAACATCAGATTATATCCAAAACCTAGCATTAAGTCAACAACAAACATCAACTAGTAGTACTCCTAGCTAATCCAAGTCATGACCATTAATATAAATGTTTAAAACTAGACAATAACCAAGATATAGAGTATGAGTCAATCAACCATTCCCAAGAGAGTTTAAGCAACAAGTTCCATGCTTCTTGTCCAAAATTCAAAAGTGAAATACATAGAGCTCAATGGAAGATGAAAACTAGAAACTAAAACAAAAAGGGAATTCTTTATATGAGTGGCCAACCAAAAACAAAGAGCACAAGCAATACCATACAAAAATCACGCTAAATACAAACAAGTAACACCGTTTCCCCGGCAACGGCGCCAAAATTTGGGCGGGTCGCGGATGTGTCGTTGTGCACCGCACCCGACCAAAGATAAAATTTCTCCTACTCTCTTTTACACTAAGCTAGTATAATGGAAGTAGGGGTCGTATCCACAGGGAAACAGGGACGAGTTTAATATCTAGCGTGATTCAAACCTAGATTAAACTAAGGGCCGAGAAACCTAATAACAAGGGGGGTTTCAAGTAGATTATAAACAAACTAAAACTAACTAGCAAATAAATAAGATGAGAAATCAATATGGGAAGATCTTGAATCCGATTAACATCCACTTCAATTCATTATCGATCCTTGAACCTCCACTCTAATTATTTCCATGATTATCTATTGCTGAGAATTAATCTCGCATTCTCCTTATTCCTAGTTGAATAGCACGATCAGCGTGACTATAAAACCCTAACTAAAGGATAACCTAGTCCGATCGCGTCTAAGTTCAATCCAATAGCAGCAATAAACACAGAGAACCAACAGACCTGCTAACGTCATACAAGCGATAAACATTCAACAGTTGATTCAATTTCCCCAAGAAATAACCAAGACGATCTGCATCTAAGTTACTCCCTAGTTTGCTACCAATTGATAAAAGAATAAAACAATCCGATTCTATTCTTAAATCTAGCATTAGATTAATTACACAATCAAACTAGTAACGTTCCTAGCATAATCATGCAAAAATCATAGAAAGCAAGCATAGAAATTAAACCATAATCAAAGAAACTAAATAGTGAGGAAAGATCTCACAATAATGCTTGAAGCTCCATATTAATCTCGTTCAAGAATGGTTCAAGCTACAATCGGTATAGCATAAGCCAATCCCATAATTGAAATCTACAAAAACTAAACTAGAAAATAAAAACTACAAAGAGAAGACAACAAGAGAGGAGTGGAGTTTTGGAGACTCCCTCTCCTTGTGGCTGCTGCCCCCTAGGTCCAAAAATAGAGTTTAGTATTTATACTAAAGCTCAGAAATCAGCCGACAATTACACCGACCTAGGGGTCGCGAGGTGCGAGTCTGGTCGCACCGTGCGAAGAGTGCTCTGTCTACCGCACATTTGGCTGGGCAAGGCAGGTCGCGAGGTGCGAAGGAACTCGCGAGGTGCGAGCAAGCTGGTCGCGAGGTGCGACCTAGCTAGCGAGGTGCGACCTGCTGGGCGTGCGATGCGAGAGCGCTGGGCGAGCATGCGCGAGAGCTGGGCGACTTGGCTGCTGCTTGGGCGAGCATGCGATGCGGCTGGTGGACGTGCACGCGAGAGCTGGGCGATGATGCCGAGCTTGCGCTGCACGAGAGCTTGGTGATGCTGCTGTGCTGGCTTGGATGCTGGGCTTCGATGATGCTGTGCTTGGGCTGCTTCGTTGTTGAGATGGTGCAATGCTATTGAGCTACACCTAGGAACACTTCCAAGTATATAACTCAAACCCATTTTACCACAAAAGCTCGAAACACATGACACTAACACTAATTATCTCGTATAACTCCCAACTTCCGCTAAGGGCTAAGTATAATACAAATGTGAACAATTATGATCAAAACCTCTAGCGAAGTGCACCCAAAATAACGTACATACACCGTATAACATGAGCGTATCATATATATAATATAAGTTGTGCGCTCACGAGCATTTCTCTCTTATCCTTATGTAGATTGGCTTGAAGGAAAAAGAGGCAACTGGTGAGTTCACTCCTAAAGGACACATTGATGCATTACACAAAACTTTAGGAAAGGACCACAGTAGACACGTGAGGGGCGTAGGAGGTGTCCGCCTCGATTTGAGAAAGGTATATGGTGATCAATACACTACAACGATAAAATCGAGTGCAAGTAGTGTGAATTCGGCAGTGTCAGTAGATGTGGAGGCTATGAAAGCTGCAATTCGGGAGGAGCTCAGAGAGGAGATGACACATAACTTCAACGCCATTTTGGAGCAAATGGGTTTACCGACTTTTGCTGCGTTCAAGAAGGGTAGTGATATTACACCTAGCCAGCCGACCAGTGATCCACCAACATCTATTGATCATATGATACCTTTACCTGATCTACCTGTAGTACCCGAGTTCAAGGTAATCACTTAATCCCTTTGCTTTGTTGCACAACTATTGTTCTTAAATGCATGAAATTCTTAATATAATAATGTTGTTTCATAGACTAACTATAAAATGGAGTTTTTTTTAAAGGAGGAGACACCATGTGAACTATTAGCTCGAGGAGATGGTTATGATAGTTTCATTCTGGTAGCTTATGGCCATGCACAACCCCCTAATGACCGAGTACGATTGCATAACCAGTTAGTGGATGATAATCACTATGTGGTCACCCTCAATGAAATTGTGTCTGGTTTCGAAGAATTACCTCTTCCGCTGCCGAAGCCAGAAGTTGGTCTACAGTTACTGAATGATGCCCTTGGCAGTTATGTTCTATGGCCGCGTACATTGGTGCGGTTTTCAGATGAGGTACAATGATTAACATACATATATATATATGCGTGTTTTCTTTTCTATTTCCTATGATAGTTAGTAATATCTTTACTTTTAACTAATTACTAGGTTTGGGGAAAGGCCGGCTCACATGACAGGTTGGCAAAGAAGGCCCGTTCACCTGATAAGAAGGCAAGTTTACGTGATGAAGGTGAACGAAAACAGTTGAAGGGAAATGTTTCTATGACAAAGAATCCACTTATTATCGAGCCAGAGGTGGTGCGAGGCCTTAGTATTCCATGCTATTGGTTACATGAGTGCGCTAGCGATTTACCCGATCATAGTACAATTGAGGTTCCTTTGGGGGAGCAACAATTCCACTACTTTGAGGAGTCATCGACATTCATTTCTAAGGTCGATATTAAAGAATTCTTATGTGGGGTCACGTACATTGGTGCGATATGTTTGTCACGTAACGAAGTCTACCACTTTGATTCTTTGCGTCGACAACCACCACGGTCCTTACTAATCAAATCATTGTTAAATAGGTAGCCTAATCGAAACTCAATATATGCGCACTTATTAATATTACACATTATTCATCATCTTTATATATATAAACAGTTAGTACATCTAATCTTATAATAATGTATTGATGTAGTGTGATGAAGCATATTAGTGCAACAGGACTTCGAGCACCAAAAGCTCCTGTTTGGATATCAGTCGAGGTAACATGACTAATTTATTTGTCCTTATATAGAAACACTTTTAGCCACATACTACACATCTAACATGAATGTCATTGGATGCATCCTTTGGTGAACATTTAGTGTCCGCAACAAGATGATGGACTTGCATGTGGCTATTACGTGCTGAGATACATGTTCGATATCGTCAACCATTGCACTAACGTCGATGATCTTCAAAAGGTATGTAACTTATTAGTATATGTTAGTTTAGATTAGATCGATTGGTAATAGGTATTAATTGGTTTAGAAACCAAAGTAGCACATGCATATTTTTGGGAACGAAAATGTCATTTTTAGGCCTATTTTTGCCTTTTACGCTTCCAAATCGTATTTATCGAGTCATTTAACCCCAAATTCATTTTGAACATGATAATATGAGGCATAATGTAACTATTGTGTAGATTTTTAGGCTTGCAATTGTTGTAGGTTGAATTTTGGGAACGAATAGGGCATTTTAGGCCTATTTTTGCCTTTTCGCGTCCAATTCATACTTATCGCGTCATTTAACCCCAATTTCATTTTGAACATGATAATATGAGGTATAATGTAACTATTGTGTAGATTCTTAGGCTTGCATTTGTTGTTGGTTGTATATCGGGAACATAAATGTGATTTTAGGCCTATTTTTGCCTTTTCGCGTCCAAATCCTGTTTCTCGAGTCATTTAACTCCATTTTCTTTTTGAATATGATAATATGAGGTATAATATAACTAGTGTGTAGAGTTTTAGGCTTGCATTTGTTTTTGATTGAATTTCGGGAAGGTATATGTCATTTTTAGAACTACTAACTACGGTAAATGATTGAATTCTTATATTATGTGTTTATTCCTTGGTTGTTTTGCAAGGTTTATATGAATAACACACCAAGTTTGAGGGCCTTCACCACAGACGAATTACATGAAGTTCGGGATAAGTTGGCGTCCCACCTTTGTGATGATTGATTATGATATATTTTGGTGGAATTCGTGATATAATTAGCTACATCTACTAGTTTGTATCAATTCTATGTACACTTTTTACATTATTAAATATACATATTTAAAGTTAATTATTACGTTCAAAAACTTGTCATATATTATTACAATTTGATCGGTTTTTTTTGTTGAAGGGGAGGTTTTGGGTTGGGGGTGGGGTGGGGCCGCCATGGTGGGCTTTGGCTAGGGCCGGGCTATGGGCCGGTTGGGTGGTTGGGGTGGTGGCAAGAATGGGTGGAGGGGCCGGCGAGAGGGTGGACTGGAGTGGGGGTGCGGGGAGTGAAGGGGGTGGGCTGGGGTGGGGGCGGGCGGGGGGGGAGTGCGGGGGTGGGGCTGGGGTGGGCGGGGCTTGGGGGAGGGGAGTGCAAGGGGGTGGGGGCGGGTGGGCGGGGGGGGGGGTGGGGGGTGGGCGGGGGGGGGGGGCGGGTGGGCGGGGGGGTGGGGTGGGGGTGGGCGGGGGTGGGGGGGTGGGGGTGGGAGGGGGTGCGGGCGGGGGCGGCGGGTGGGTTGGGGGGGGGGGGTGGGTGGGGGGGCTTGGGGGGAGTGCGGGGGGCGGGGGGGAGTGCGGGGGTGGGCTGGGTGTGGGGGGGTGGGCGGGGGGGGGGTGGGGGGGAGTGCGGGGGGGGGGGGGGTGGGGGGGTGGGGTGGGGGGACCGGGGGGGGGGGGTGGGGGGGGGGGGGTGGGCGGGGGGCGTGCGGGGGCGGCGGGGCTAGGGGGGGGGGGGTGGGGGGGTGGGGTGGGCGGGGCATGCAGGGCAGATTTATTTTTTTTAAAAAAAATAGGAATTTGAAGGGCTGCGGTTTTAAGCCTAAACCGCAACCCTTCACTTAAAGAAGGACGGCGTTTTCGCCTTAAAACCGCAGCCCTTTACTTAAAGAAGGGCTGCGGTTTAAGCCGAAAACGCAGCCCTTCGAACTAAGAAGGGCTGTGTTTTTGGCCTGAACCGCAGCCCTTCGTTGTGAAGGGTTGCGGTTAAAAACCGCAGCCCTTCTTTTCTATTGAAGGGCTGCTATGAAAAGGGCTGCTGGCCAAAAACGCAGCCCTTAGGGCTGTTTTGACCGCATTCCTTCCTTATTTTTCCACTAATGAACCCCTTGGGAAATGCCTAAATAATGCAGAGGGCTTAGTCATTTAGCGCTAGTTTTCTAAGTCGAGTCGGAGAGTCCCTCCCCTAGCTCTTTCATTTCCCTTCCTGTCAAGTCTATGTCATGTAGGTTTTTATTTCTAATGAGCCTTGTTCTATTTATTTCTAATTAATAAAAGAATTTCATTTTCATTTTCATTGGCCTTCCATCATTTTATTTATGCTTCTAATTCAATGATGAAACTCAAATCACCTAATGAACTTGACTATAATAATAAAAAGATCTGAAATAAATAAAAAAAATAAAAAAAAAAAGAGAAAAATAAAAAAAAATGGACATACTTTGGATCAGGAGTTATTCCCTCTTCCTCCATCACCTTCCATGAGCCATCATCCTTAAACCATCATAAACCAAACAATCCCTTCAACATCAAAGCTCCACAAACATCCTTCAAGCCTTCCAGTACCCTAAACCAAACTTGTGTGCAAGCCTCACTACAAAAAAATCAATGACAGGCAAAATAAAATAGTGAAAAAATTCAAAGTGCAAAAAAATAAAAAAAGCAAAAACGCACAGGACAAAAAGAAAAGATTCAAAAAGAAAGAGCCAAAGGCAAATAAAAGTCAAGTTAGGGGGCTTGCACACAAGTTATACCCCTCATTCAAATCCCTTCGATTCATCAAACCTTTAATCCATATAATCCAAATTCATAATCCTTTCATCAATCCTAACTCCTTCTCCAAGGTATGTCCAAGCCCGCTAGCTTGAAACCCCGAAGGGCGGCCTCGGCAAAAGTTAGGGCACAAAAAAATATAATGACAAAAAAAATCAGATCTAGAACTACGAATGGTCTAATTCCGCAAGGATACGTAGGAATCCTGATCTCGAGGTCCGACCGCTTCAATATAATAAATTAGTCCTTGTCTAATGATTTGACTTTCTAGAATTTAGGAGCATAATCTCTTTCTAGATCCCGACATAGACTCGAGTCTGAACCTGGCCTTGTCAAAGCCTTTTCCTACCTACATTCATTTGAGTTACAAATTCAAACCTTTTATTTTTTCAATCCAAGCTCTCCTTTTCCCCGAAAGACTCTCCGATGATTCCATGGTCTCTGGCGATACTTGACTTTGCCCATATCAAATTCCCAAAGAAGAATCCCCAGTGAAAACTTTCAATGTTCAAGACATAGCAACTACATTTCAATATCAGATCAACTACATTTCAACATCAGATCAAATACAATTTCAATCAAGGCTCATAATGCCTAATTCAAGGCAAGCTCACCCAAAGTGGGGGCTTCCTATGTGTGGTGGTTCTTCCAATTCAAATCAAAATCCCGAAGAGTTGTAATCCGCGGACCTCGTTTACGGACCCCAATCATTTACTAAAAATGATTTTCGAAAATCATTCTATCTATTTATACTCATGTTGTCATTCTACACATCTTCTAGCCTTGCAAAATCCTGACCTTGCATTACATCACATCTTCTAGCCGTGCAAAATCCTAACCTTGCATTGCAGCCTTGCAAAACCCTGACCTTGCATTGCATTTCATACATTCTAGTCTTGCATAACCCTGCCCTTGCATGACGTGTCATCCCTTAGCTTTGCATAACGCTTTGCATAACCTAAATCCTTGCATAGCGTCTCATGCATCCTTAGAGAGTCTAAGTTTGCATTTTTGCATCATTATGTGCCTTATCTGAGTTGTTTGCACCTATGTGCTAACATCTTCTTCTGCAGGTAATCAGATTGCTTGTATTTATTGTCCTGCATACTAACTTTCTTTTGCAGAGACCGACGGTTATAGATCAGTTCTAAACTGCAGAGCGTTTAGAATCGTTCTCCGTCCCGACACTGTATACTTTGACTATCGGTTTCCTGAACCTCAGTCAAAGTGGGGGCTTCTGTAGACACATAATCGTGTCTCCCCATTTAAGGATCCAATGATGAAACATACCGCGGCATTAGTTGACGCGACCCAACGGAAGAGCAATCTAAAGAACCATTCTAAAATGTGTTTCGAAATGATATTCTAAAGCCCAATTAATTGTTCATGATGATTAATTGTATTTCATGCCCATAAAATATTTTAAATCCATTTTAAAAGCCCAATCAAATATTTATTATTTTAATGGATATTTTTCATAAATATTTTATTATCTTCGATAAATAAATCAGATTTTTAATCCGTAAAATTCCATCTCCGGAATTTTAGGGATAAAAAAGTATCATCGAAAGACGTGCAATGGAATATGCTCGAATATTCCAGAATATGCGCCGGACGCGGGGGCTGCGCTCAGCGCGCCATGTGCGTCCAGCACATTGGCCATATCGCGTCAGGCGAGCCAATGAGCGCTTGACAAGTAGATTTTGTGACTCACACAGAGTCCTGCATCATACGCAAGTCTTGTGTGAGACGCAACATACTTTTCTATCTTTTCAAAACGCGTTTACACATGTGCATCTCTGATTGGGCTGGTTGCGTCAGGCACACCAATGTGTGCCTGACGCGTGGCACCACGCCTGCCACGTAGGCCTGCGCCTAGCGCAGGGACGTGCGTGAGGCGCACGTGCTTTGTCTTCTATAAATACCGGGAATTTCCTGAATTACGGGGGGGTTTTCATATTATTATTTCACGCACATAAATTCTCTCGAATACTCCGAAATACACTTCGAATACTTCAAACACTCAAACACTCAAATACTTTCAATCAATCAATACTTTCACACTGCGTTCTTGGTTCCACGATTGCTCCGCCTAAAGATCGTTGCGCTCCTCAATCTAAGCCGCATAGGTATAATCCTGAGGATCCTTGAATAAATTATATTTTTATATTGAAGTTACTAATAGTTTTCTTTCCTGGTGTAGATCTTTAATGTAAAATCGCTATACTGTATATTCTAACCCTTTTTTCTATACTTTCTTTTATTTTATTTCATTATTATTCATGCCTTTGTATATTATATGCCTGCCTGATCATTCTATGCCTATTATATGATTGTCCTGTTTCAATGCTTTTATCACCCACATGTCATTTTTGCTAATCAAAGACCTAAAGAACTGTTCTAACATTAATCAGATTAATTTGGACACCTTGCTAGGTTCCCTGTAAATTGATTGCCTAATAACATGTCACTAAAATTAGTCTTTTTATGTGTTTCCTGAACCTACTTAGACTAAATATTTTCAGGGTGTTTATAACGTTATATGATTATTTTTTGGCATAAAATATGCAATGAATCGATATTTAGTAGAGGCCAGCAATGGGCAATATGGTTCCTGACTGTATTGTGCCCTCACCCCCGAACTCAATCTTTGGTTCATTTTGACCATCTATGGAGTCAGGACGGGAAAATCTACATTGGATAATTTGTCCCTATGATTTTCCAATATCCAATTAGGTTTATGATTCTTCCTAAAAAGAATTATTGGCGACTTCTTTCAATACAAAACAATTTTCAATAAAACCTTTACAGTGGGGTAGTCAAATCTAATACGCGCTCATCCCGCGTAGGCGAAATAAATCCACGCCTACAATAGGGTTTAGCCTTAAGGCGGTTTTCCTCCTCAATTTTCAGATGGTCAACAAGTTCTTCAAGGGTCAGCTTCATTTGAACTTGTATTTCTGCGCACCTCAGTGAGGTTTGAGGTTATTGTCGCCTTTGTAAGTACTATTTCCCTTGTGTTTGTTCCTGGCATAGTTGGAGTGCTTGGACTCCACAAGATTAGTTTTAGGAAAAACAACATGATTATAAGGTTTAGCCTTAAGGCGGTTTTCCTCCTCAATTTTCAGATGGCCAACAAGTTCTTCAAGGGTCATGTCTCTCTTTTTGTGCATAAGTTGGTTCCTATAGTCCTTCTAGAAAGAGGGTAGTTTCTCAATAAGAACAATAGCCTGGGTATACTCACAAATAACAAGACCTTCAGCAGCAATTTTGGTGCAAATAGTTTCATAGTCATGAATCAAATAGGTTTCTCATCATCTATCATAAAATTAAGCCATTCACTAGTGCAGTAGTGTTTGGTTCCAGCATCATCAACTCCATACTTCTTTTCTAGGGTATCCCAAATGTCTTTAGCATGGTTATAAGTCATGTAAATGTCAAGCAATGTGTTGGACATATAGTGTAGCAACATCCCCTTACAAGTTCTATAATCCTTAGCAAATTTGGTCTCATAGGCTAGTATTTCAGTCCCATCAATTGGAACAACAGGATCATCAAGAACATAAGCCACATCAATTTGTTCAAGGTAAAATCTAACCCTGACAACCCAACGTTTATAAACTTCCCTTCTAATGACTCGATCTTAGACATATTAGGAATGGACATACCAGACGCCATGACGACAGAATAGCACAAATCATCTTTAAGATTGTTGTAACTAGTGCGCAAGGATACTGAACACAGAGAAAAATTAGAACGATCTTACTTGAATGGAGAATTATAGCAAGTGATGAGAAGGTTGTGATGTGGAGAGATCCAATGTCCTTAAAGGTGATTTCGCCGCAGCATAGGCGCAAACTTCCTCTCGACGACCACCCTCTAGGATTAACACATCGCCGCCCGTTTGTGTGCACTCACAATCAGACGGATGGAATGACGTTATTCAACCCGAATTGAGAGAGAGCATTTTTAGAGAAGAGAAGTGGTGAATAATATTATGTTTTTCTCTAACCAGAAAAGGAGAGGTTAAATAGGTTAGAGAATAAAGATAAAAGGCAATGAAATATTATGGGAGAGAATCAAGGTATAACAACTGCGACAATTATGCCAAGAATTGATTTGTCGTGATAAATTGATTGCGCGAATCCCGCAAAATAAAATGTCGGAAAAACCGATCAAAAAAATAGAGCACGTCATAAAACGGGCCACATAACTAATGCGCAAGGATACTGAACACAGAAAAAAATTAGAACGATCTTACTTGAATGGAGAATTATAGCAAGTGATGAGAAGGCTGTGACATGGAGAGATCCACTGACCTTAAAGGTGATTTTGCCGCAGCACTGACGCAAACTTCCTCTCGACGACCACCCTCTAGGATTAACACAGAGCCGCCCGTTTGTGTGCCCTCACAAGCAGACGGATAGAGTGACGTTATTTAGCCCGAATTGAGATAGGGCATTTTTAGAGAAGAAAAGTGGTGAATAATATTATGTTTTTCTCTAACCAGAAAAGGAGAGGTTAACTAGGTTAGAGAACAAAAATAAAAGGCAATGAAATATTATGGGAGAGAATCAAGGTATAACAACTGCGACAAAAATGGCAAGAATTGATTTGTCGTTACAAACTGATTGCGCGAATCCCGCAAAATAAAATGTCGGAAAAATCGATCACAAAAATAGAGCAGATCATAAAACGGGCCACAGACCCACAGCCCACGCCTACGCCGCGCTCGCCACGATCCTGGTCGGCGCGCGTGTGTGGTTTGCCAATCCTTTTTGCCCTTTAATCAACAAAGCTTAAATGAGTATGATGACATATAAACAACGTAATAACTTTGTATTCTTTCCATGCAGGACTCGGGTTTTTCATGAACAAAATTAAACAACCAAAAAATTCTATGAAGATGCCTAACTTTGAGGCTTGAATTCCAACATTTATAATCCATTTTTGTGAATCATTCTATTTAAATATTGTATAAATTTAAACCCGTGCATAGCAAGGGCTTAAAATCTACTCCCTCCTTTTCATTTTAGTTTATTCAATTTACTTTAGGGGAGAACCAAGCAGGAAGAATAAAAGTATGAGAGAGAAAGTGAAAAGGTGGAGAAAAAAACTAGAAAATGAGAGAGAAACTAAAAAGTGGGTTAAAATATTAAAAAGTTGATGACACCAGTGGAAAAAGTAGATGGAACATGTTTCTAAGAATAAATAAAGCAACACTGTGTAGATTAAAAATAAACAAAATGGAAAGTGTTTAGATTAAAACGAAATGGAGGGAATACATCGAATCTATACTAATATATTAAAAGGCGTTCCTAAACAAGAAACGGTGCCACGTGGCGCTCCCCCAAAAAGTGTTTTACTCCATATAATTCACATAGTATAGGGTTTGATCCCGTGACTTCAAATTTTTGTACTAAAGTCTTAACCACTAGACCAAGTGATATTTAATGTTATCATCTTAAAGTATAATATTAATAAATGAAAATGTTCCTTACCCGGAGCGTAGCCCGAGCCTAATAACTAGTATATTTTCAAACCTTAACCAAGCAAAGAGCAACCCCAATTATTCTATTCCCCCGAAGCGCAAAGTAGCAATGCTACTTGACTAATTCAGAAATCTATAAGCTCAAAGTTGGCTCGCCTCTCCTGAATTCACAAAAGTAGCACACCCAAAACTTCATACCAACGCGGCCGCGCGCATAAAACATGGTGAGTACTCTCTACTCTTACTCTTTTTCTTCTCAATTTCTCAACCTGCAAATATTATTCAAACTCCATCAAATTCAAAATTTAAAATTCGATTCAATTTTCTTGCTTCTTGAGTAATTAAAGGGAGATTCATCTGAAGAACTCGAACCATTATTCGATTACAGCCGAGTACAGCACTCTAATTTCGTCGACCTTGAAGGTTTGCCCCCTCAATTTCTCTCTCCTCTCCTCTCCTTTATTCTTCGTTTTCTCGTTCTTAAATTTCATGAATTTTTGTTGTTTTTTCTTAATCAGAGGATTCAGATTCTTCTTCTTCATCGCCGAAACGCAGAAAAATTTCGAATGTATCTCTCATTTTTCCGACGCTTTGATTTTCTCTTATTTGAATTTCATTTTGAATTGGTTAATTTTGTTCTTTAATTATTTATGTGTTGTTTTTGGTGGTTACGGTAGAATAACAAAGAAGAGAACAATAATGGAAGGGGAAAATCAGTTCAGGAAATTGATAACGAGGAAGAAGAGGATAAAGAGAATTGGTTGCCGCCTCCTCCTTCGAATCTAGCGCATTCTTCAAAGCTACACGAAGATTCCACTATTAAGGAATTGAGGTAATATTCTCATTTAATTTGTTGTTGCTCTTTTTTGTTTGTGTTTACTTAGGAGATAGAAGATGTAAAATAATTTGTAACTTAGGGATTCTTCATTAACAAATTTGCGTAGTAATGGCGAACCTTTTATCTGTATTGTGAAACTCGAACACGAACATAAAAGTTATGCGTTGAGTATAGGTATGGAACATACTTCCTCTGTTGTTTAAAGGTTGTATATATTGACTTTTGCACTATTCATATATCAAATTTCACTGGAACTTTTTGTCTAATATATACTTAATACAACAAAATTAAGTATTAGTATATAAGATGTTGGATTTCTTTTGATGTATATTTATAAAATATCAACTTTCTATAATTTAAACTAATAGATAATTAAATATGCTGATAGTCAAAGTTACGTGTGGGCTAGTCTGTCTTCTAGGTTGCACAGAGACAGATACAGGTACGGGTTCGGATTCGGGTACAGGGACGGAAAACGGCAAGATTTTGAAATTTCAGGGATGGGTACGCGTACCCATACAGGATACGTATCGGGTACGGGTACGAGTATGCTACCCAGAAGAAGTACCCATGCTACATAGTGTGTCTTTACTCTTTACTAGTTATTTTGCTTCTCGAAAACTATTTATTAAGGTTGCTGTATTTGTAATAGAGTTAACAAAAAATTGTGCACTGAACTTTCTATGGTTTTTATAATTTGTGAACTTGAACGCAGTCAATGCATTTTGATTCAGAGGTTTGAATGAAAACAACCTCTTTGTACTTGTGGGGATAAGACAATGTTTTTTTAATCCCTTACCCGTGACTAGGGAGCATCATCTAACCATCATGTATTCTGTCCACTATGTATGAAGATTAGGATCTGCCATCTAAGTCATCGTTTTATTGACATGAAAGTACAGAGTTATAGACAGTAAAATTTCTTTTGGAATGTAGAAAGTTAGGGAGTTGTACATCTCACGAAATGGGGAAAGTTTCAAACTAAGTAAATGAAAGTTTCGATGACCAGCAGATTTTCACTTCCACATGTAGACATGTAGTGGAACTAGTTAGTATTTGCAAACTTACTACATCCAATCAAACAGCCACTAAGTTTCAGGAAAAATAAATTTATGTAAGCTCAAACAAGTTCGAATAAGTACTAATAAGTAATAAAAATATGCTGCAACATGTTAGGGTAAGTTGAGCAAAATTCAGGTAAAGAGAAACACAACCTAAATGAGAGCACCTTCTGGCACTAGAATAATCGTTTCACATCTCTAGGGACTTAAGGCCTTAACCATATGAATCATGCAATTTCACTACCATGTCGTTTCTTGTAGGATCTTTTGCACTTGGATATGAAAGCAAGAAATGAATTGATAAAGCGAGCTGTAACAATTAGTACTATAGGAGTTAGGCAGTTCTTTTGTGTTAGACTTCTAAGTTTATAATATGAGAAACTGGGATTTGTGTGCTCCAGTATCATTTAGTTATGTTTTTGGTATTCAAGAACTTTGAACTATATACAATGATTGACATTTGATAATCATTGTGCTTGGTTCTGTAAATTGTGTACACTTAAAGGCTTGTATTGAAATCAATATGCAAGATTTGCGTCAACGTATAATTGAATTGTTGCTCCCTACTTAATTTCTTATATATATAATTTTCCATGGTCCCTTTTTGCTATGTCAACTCTTTCTGTTATGATATGTGATGAAAGTAAGAAAAGCAAAATTTTGTAGGATCTCAATTGAATAATGTAATTCAACTTCCAACTGTTGTGGCCATGTCGTAGGATATGGTTTTCTAGTTTGAATATTCTGCCACCTTTATAGCTGTTTATCTCATAGGTTTATTAATGAAGAAAGGAAGAATTCCGAATCAGTTAGAAGCTCATTGATATAACATCCCTTGCATTTTAACTAATGAATTGTAAGCTACTGAACTGTTTTCCCACTTTCCCCGACACTCCTCCAAAAGAAGAAGAAATTTTCCAAGATCTTTTTTATATTTGTCTTGATGTTCTCCTTCTGTGGTATTTGTCTGTACAATTTACTTGGATTTTCGGATTGTGCAGCGATAACTGCTTCTTATATCTAGTAATGGAGTAATATGGATCATTTAAGAATCCTTAATCAAAGAGTTAAAAAGTTACTTGACTCCCCTGGCTAGAATAACAACGTTGAATTAGAAATTGTATTATACTCCCTCCGGTCTTTATTAGTTTACCCGTATTCCTTTTTGGGATGTCCCTTATTAGTTTACCCATTTCTTTTGTTTCTATTTTTGGAATGGGACCACTAACTTTCCATCACACATACATTCAACTTTAATATAAAATAATAGTTTCTCTTTCTTTCTATGTCCCACAACATTGTTTCTCCTAAAACTTTGTGCAAAAGAAACGGGTAAACTAATAAAGACCGGAGGGAGTAGTTGTCTAGGAGCATTTTGTATATGTACAGATGTTTGAATAACTGATTACCTTTCTGTTTCTGGATATAGTACTGATCAAAGGGTGTAAACTGAGAAAAAAATGAAAAGTACAATACTTAGGGGTGAGCAAACTAAAATGTGTGCTCTGAGTCGTGACACTCTGTTAGGTTATGTGTGGAAAATATCAATAGCTTAACTGGTTCTTTTATGTAAAGTTTCGTGTATGCATTATTGAACGTGTAATTATTTAGTGTTCATGTTGTCGTGTAATCTAATCTATTGATTATATCCTCTAAGTTCTTGTTCTCGTCAACTTAATACTGTATGATTAATAAAAAAAGTTTTGATTAGTATAAGGTAGTTCATTTAATCAGAAAGTTCGTTTTGATCACTAAATATCAGTTTTGATTAGTACAAATGAGGAAGAGCAAAACACTAGTCAACGAACAGAAGTTATTACAAATTAGTTTGAATCAATAATAATAATTGAGAAAAAGTTCATGATCAGTTGTGATCACTTCAATTCAGTAAAATCCTGTGAGAACATGATGTAAGTGTGTATTAGAAACTAGCAATTTTGTGGTTTCTAAGTCCCAAGGTTACAGGTCATTGCATGTTGAAATGCAAGCCACATGTTGGTATTAATGATGCTAAGAATTAATCTTCAATGAGGAAGATGCTTTTTCGTAAAGTATGATGTGGTCGTTTGATAAAGCACCGGAAATAAATTGCATTTCTAAGGAAGTTCTAGGAAGTTCTAGGAAGTTTAAGCAATTGTTTGGTTAACTGTGGAAGTAGAACTTCACACAAGGAGTTCCACATTGCTAGTGGGGTTTAATTAAGTTACTTCCTCCATTTTATGGGAAGTTAAACTTCTCAAGAGCTCAGGAAGTGCACCTTTTTTTCGGTCAGCTGAACAACGCTACAATTTCACTTCCTATGTATTTAAACATCAACCAAAGAAGTACGTGGTGCTTATAGACTGAATTATCTCATCATATAGATCATCTAAGAGCAGTGCTACTCAACTAGCCATGCTATCAAACAATTAGTTGTTGTGCCTTTGATCTGCATTGTCCAGAAACACATAATGCCGTAGCCCACTAGTAGACACATCTCTTGTGAATGCTGTCTGAGCTCTCTATCTGAAGTATGTTATTATAACTTTCCACAGTATATGATGGATGACTAGAATATGTAGATTGTTTAGACGAATAAGTGTTATGACCACAGAGCACTTCAGTCATGTCATGTTATTCATACATGGAGCATGTAGCTGATGGATATATAGAGTGTTTCTTGCACATTGCTTAGTGTACCAGTTGTCCAATTCAGACTATGAGCAGATCTTAATATGTACGTCTTCTGAAGTGTTTTTCTACTCCTTTGTTTATTTTTTGGGGACAGTAAGCTCTTGCAGAAGTCCTCTGAAAATCATTGGAGTTGCATTCAGTCAAAGTGATGATTTACTCTGCATAAATGCCTCATTTTGGAATCACTATTATATACTCTTTTCTCCATCTCTCTTAAATGGTTTACCCTGTTAGATGACGATGACTTGTATACTCAAATAGTTTGTCCTTCCTATGCTAAGTGAAAAAAGCATTTCTTGTTAAATTCTTGCCCAATAAGAGATTGATGCATAATGCATTGTCGATTGTATGGAAACAAAGTCCCAGTGTAATAATACTTGCTGGTTTATCTCGGGTCCTGCTTGCTTGTATGATGCAATTAAAAGAATAGCTTGTGCTGTATTGTGAAGAAAGGGATCATATGGAATTTTTCCCCATTCATGATCTTTCTTATTCTGGAACCTTCTTCTTTTTCTATCTTTTTTCTTATAACTACTTAATCACAGGGTTGATATGGATTATGTGCTTCAAATAGTTGAGGTGGTGAATGTGTGTTCCTCCTGAAACAGTATATTGGAAAGGCAAAACTATGCTGCCATACCTTTAAATAGTCGACTTTCTTATCTTTTTAAAGGATGAAGTAATATAAGAGATCAAACATTTAAATCATTTTCTAAATTCTTGGGAAAGCATACAAGAGTTATAAAATTAGGAAAAGCTATATGATGATGTATATAATAATTAATATTAGTAGAGAATTGGCTTAAAAGGGTTCTAAGTATTAAAAGAGATGATAGGAGGCAATTTGATCTTGCTCTAAAATCATTGCAGGTTAAAGAGGCTGGAGTTGGCATCAGTCGTCCAGTCCACTAAACATCTATTACAAGCTGCAGAAGAAGCTGAAATGAAAACATTTACTAGTTCCTCACACACTATTACGGAGGAATCTACTGAGGAAGTACCAAAACCTGCAGCTGATCGAACCAAGATAGTCCTATCTATCCAAGACAAGGCTGAAACTAAGCAATATCGCATATTTGCAGTACGTTCTACTCTGTCATTGTGCTGTTTTCAGTTTTCGCATATATAAGATAGTTTTTATTGCATACTTGTTGCTTCATCTAGACTCTAGAGGTTGGTTGATTAGGAGCATTAGGTTGATAAAAGTAGGAGGGAACTTTATGGAAAGAGATTTATCGAATGGTGGATTTTCACCTTTTGCAAACTTAGGGACCTGGTCTTCATTTCTTAACATGGCTGCTAATGGGTCTCCTATAGAGCAGAGTTTGGAAAATAAATTTGTGCTGCCTTACCCATATAATTGCAAGGAGACTCTTTTTGACTTATTCTGGTATTGCAACAAGGCAGTTTCTTTATAGACTCCTGATCAAAAAAATAACGAACTCGCTCACTCGTTTGCAGCAAATATCAGTTAAGAGACTCCTCCCCTAATTGGCTTATTACTACATTGTGTTTGATTTAATCCATTGGAAATTAATAATATGCCATTAGTCTTGTAGGCTTGTAGCTTAATTAAGATGGACATAGTTCTGATCTTCTCTAATTTTAGAAAGTTTGTTTTGATTTTTAATACTCCCTCCGTCCTACCATATTTTTCACACTTCCTTTAAATGGTTGTCCTAAATTGCATCTTGAACTGCCGTATATGAACTCTCTGTGGCTTGATATACCGTGGCCTGATATGATGTTATCAAAGCACTAATTTGGATGAAATCGGCTAGTTGTACCACTAATCCATTCTAATGGTTTTTTCAAATAAAATTGGGGACCTTGGAGTGGTGGGTGTGCTCCCTTAAAGTGTGGCTCCTTCAATATAAAATTATCCTAAATGATGGCAAGCAAAGAATAAGATCAGTGAAGCTGTATGCAGTATTCGGATTGTAAAAAATGAGAAACAGATACCAGAGGGGTTGGGTTGCATAGAGTGGAACCATTGTTCTAATGCCAGGGGCATCAGGGATTGGGACGATATGATTATAATTTTAATGCTGTTTTTGTTACATATTTGATTTACATCCTTTTGTAGTTGGCTAATCTTTTCCCGTGATGCGGGCTGTTTCCCTTGTTGCAGGATGAAAGATTTGAGCAGCTGTTTAGAAAGTATGCACAAAAGGCAAATATTGATGTAAATAATCTAGTATTTTCTTTTGATGGTGATAAAATCAATCCAGCATCAACACCCCAGACACTTGGGATGGAGGATGATGATCTTGTAGAAGTGCATGTGAAGGCAAGCTAGCTAAGATAGGAAGTTTTTTGCTCCTGTTTTGTAGTAAAGTACCAGGTTGGCCTGCTCTGGGCCTTTTTCAGTCGAGTATATTGCTGAACAAGTAGGGGACAGGAAAATTAAAATCTGCTGTTTTTGCTTTCCTTTCGATTTTGTTTGGCCTCTTGGCGGTACACCTCTTATCCAGCACAGATGGAAGAATATCCATTTGTGTAGTGCTACACAATTTTACACAGTTTCCGCGTATGTGCATATTTCGTTGCCTCTGTAGGAAATGTGGATTAGCTGAACTTAATACTTTTCTCACTGTAATTGCAAGTTTAACAAGGATTCTGGCTGAATGGATGAAGCTTTTGGTTTGTCAGCGAAAGTGATTGAGCGAAGAATTCTCAGTAGTACTTGTAGTACTTGAATCCAGATTTTTTTTAAAAATATCTTTTTTCCTGGCCAAATTTTTTCCGTATTCCGCCCTCATACTTTTTTGAAATGTTCATTTTTCTTAGTGAATGATGTGTTATAAGATCCAAATAAGTACAAAACTGCAGGGGAGGTAGAAGACTAGTTAGACTTCTCATCTTCCGGGCACTTTCAACTTTTCAAGAAGCAGTCATGCGAAGTTGCAAAGTGGCGGATATGAATGCTGATACTGGTACTGTGTGTACATGATAAAATGAGTTTCAAATTCGAGTCAGAATGGTTGATAATAAATAAAGATAAAGGTATTGAAAATTAATGTAACATTATCTCATGCGGGCCATGTCAATATCTATGGACTATGGTAGCAGAATTCGAAATTTGATTCTGTTAGGAATAATTTTAAGTTTGAGGTTACTCTTCTCATATGGAACCATACTTCAGATTAAAAAAAATCATGTATTATTTATCCAATTGGCTTGAAGATCGAGTGGGTGAAGGAGAAAGAGGATATAGAGAAGTGAGGATCAGAACCTGATTATTTATTCACGTGTCCACCCGCATCTGATCCGTTCCGATCCAGCATAATTAGGTTTCCCAACTGATTCGTTTCGATCCGAAATCAACCCAGCCCAATTATACCCGAGCATATCAAAACCCAACCCAATCTGTTACCTACCCAAACTTAATCCGAATCCAATTAGATCCAAATACCAAAATCTGAACCCAATCTGCATCCGACCTAAGGTCAACCTGAACCCAAGTAGACCTGAGAAAACCCATTTAGACCCAACTCATTGTAACCCGACCCATGGCAACCCAACCCATCACCAACCCGACATGATCAATCAAATATGTTTTGCTCATAACTTTAGTTCATGTTCTTATAAATACTTCTATATAAAATATTAAAGAATTGTTATTAACAAAATCTCTTGACATATTTGAAAATATGATTATACTTAACATTGGTCAAGTTTATTAACTTGTTCATTTATGTACTTTTCGCGTTGTCTCGCACACATGCGTGTGCCGACCCGAACTTCGATCGATATCAATAACGAACTGGCTCAAACATATAATGGATCATTCCAACTCCACCTGAATCCGACTTGAACTGACTCAAGCCCATCCGAACACGACCTGAGCCGACCCAAGTCCATCCGAATCCAACTTGATCCGCACAAACCCATTTAGAACCCGACTTATGTCTATCCAAAATCGATTTGAGCCGAGTCGAAATGGTCCGACCCATACCCAACCTGCACCTGAGTATACGTTGGTCGGGCTTAATTGATCCGACCTAAGTGGCTCCGACCCAACCCACATTCGATCCCAGAAAAGGTTTAATCCGGTACGATCTGACCCAAACACATCCGACCCATCTCGACCAACCCAGACCCACCCGATAACCCAGATTAACACCCCTAGTGAACCTATTGAAGGTTTGCAATGTCTAATAAGATAAATTTGGATAATTGGTTACATGTCCAATAAAATGACTATTTGAATAACTTCTCACCTAAATATATATTTTAATGTGATTATGAATTCACTTCTACTATAATTGATTTTTAAGGTGCATAGTATGATTTATGCAATTTTATATTGTTGTAAGCCTGTTATTAGTAATTTAGTACTCCCTCTATTTTTAAATAGATGTTTTATTTTGACTTGCACATTTGTCAATGCACAACTTTGACCACTATATCTCTAATTATTCATTAGTAAAAAAATTATAAAAAATTGATAGTATGAAAACTTACATTGAGACAAATTCAACTACATCTTGTATGGTACCACCGTTTTTTGATTTATAGAAAAATATGATCAAAGTAGAGTATATGAATATAGAACAGTGCAAAAGTCAAAATGGAGCATCTATTCAAGAAAAGAGGGAGTATGTAAATGGAGATGGTAGAGTTGAAACTTGGGAAAATCTAAGCTCCTAACTTGAATTATATCCCATCACTAAAACTCGGGAGTATGTGAATGGCGGCTCAGCTATCAGCTATAAGGCGAAACGTTAGTAGTATTAACCACTATTGTGTATCTTGAGGATTACCCCTAAATGATTATCTCTTTGATCAACCAATTGGGTAGATTAGTTTTCATTAAAGATTTGTTGGTGATTACCTCGTATACATACCATGAAGGATATGTAATTCATACCATCTCTTTTTTTTTTGTAAGGAGATAATGTTGACAAGTTGGGGATAAAGGGGATTCCAACTTGCCAAGGGTGAGAATCAATTTGAATATACAAAACCTCTTAAAACCAATGAGATGATCTAAGTACTAAATTATCCCTTACTCTTAATACCACCTCATGTAGATATCATATTTCGGCCATGTTCTTTTGAACTTATATTCAGTTCATTTCAGTTCAGTTTAGTGCGGTCGGTTTAGTTTCGATTCACTACTCGCCGGCTCAATTTCTCCCAACCGGTTCCGTCAATTTCGATTAAGTTTAATTTAGTTTCTTCCCATCTAAAAGGTCCCATCTAAAAGAACATAGCCTTCAAAGATGCCTACAATTTCATACATTTATCCATGTCAATATCTGTTTCCATCCAACCCAAAATGGAAGTAATCGTTTTTAGGTATGTCATCAATGTCATTCTCCAAAAATGCTAAATATGACAAGTACTTCCACCAACACGGCAAATGGCAAGGTATGAATGGATAACACAAATTAGCTTTTGGATCACATGAAAAGCTTTGGAAAAAGCAGGATAACGTTAAATGGGGTCCACATGCGATCCTCCGCCAAGTTGACCTGACCCACGTCGGAGCGGCTCTTGCCCATAACTCCCACACCTCAGCCAAAAAGGTTGGAGAAAAGGGATAGATTTAGATAAAAAAAATAAGTCCCCAACCCAAACCAAACACACCCTTAAAAGAACAAGAAAATAAAATCTGACTGATCACTTATTTCTGACTGACTTCAATGGGCGAAGTACAACACTCAAGTCCTTGTTGCGGCTGTTAGATTTTATCCACACTCTTCTCCACTTTCAGGTTAGAATTTTCTTCTTTTGGTTCCAAAATTTATGCTATCTTTTTTTCCCCTGTTTGGCTGTTTTACCTGTTTTGTAGGTTGGTTTTTAGCTTAATTGTATGATGATATACGTAAGTGAACACTGTTGATTTTGTAAAGTAATCAAAGCTTAAGTACTTGAGTAGGATTCCTGTCTGTTTTGAGCACTTAATAATAAATGATTACTTTCTTTGTGGTCTATAGTCATAAATGTGATTGATGAAATAAATGAAATTCGATCTCAAGTTATATAGGTATATAAGTTATAGTAAAGAGACCAAACCAAAGCTTAAGTTTAATTTAAGATCTCATCCTGAAATTTCTAGGCGCCAAACTAAGCATACTAGGGACTAGAGATCCAAAACTCTCATATTATGTACAACTACTTGTTCATGTAAAATGCTTAAACAAATAGGGAGTGGATATTAAAAACCTCTCAAATTACTCACTTGAAAAGCTTAAATAACTAGGGAATAGAGATTCAAACCTCTTAATTATTCATGTAAAATGCTTAAACAACAAAGGCAGTCTAAGTTTATACGGAAATACCACTAAAAATGAGGTTAGTTTGCTTCTACTCTACTTCTAAGTACCTAGAACTCTAGAAGTGGGTGCAATAAAAAACTTTCATTTTTCAGATTACGATTTTACATTTCTTAATGCAAGAACTAGTTTGTTGACCTCGGAGATTCTCCCGGTCATTGCATTAATATGATACATGAGGCTGTGGGTTCAAGTATTGATGCTTGCATATGTTTGATTTATTTTTATGAAGAAACAATATGTATTTATTTGTGCGTATGATGACACGATGCCATGTCTTTTCCAACACGTCTTAATATGATTTATTGATGTCATAGTAAGTGCACTTAGAGATTTTATTTGGTACCCCTTCGTTTCAAAAAGATATTTCCTCATACGATAGATACACTAATCAAGAAACAGATAGAATAAGTGGAACTGAGTTCCTACTTATTTAACTTTTGGACATAAGAGATAAAGATAATATGAGTTTAATGGATCATAAAGTGAACCATGTTACTGCTGAAGGAGCATAAAATAGTGGAAATAGTTCACCAATAATAGAATAAAGCACGATATGGAAGAACTTCATCAAATGGACTAATACGAGAAGAGGGAAGGTATTTGTGGAATGGATGGATTATTTGTTTAGTAAAGGAAGGGATGAGAAGGGAAAAGGGAAACAATAGGAAAAATATGTTGTAAGTTTGGTTTGGTGGAACAAAAGAGATAAGGAAAAATTGTAGATAATCCCAAGTTTAAGCCATCTTCCACTACTAATCCCATGATTCTTTTATTTTATAATAATCCCAAGTTATGAGGTTGTCTTTCCTTATTGGTCCCATTCCTTTATTGACCTGCTCAGCAGGTAAAAAAATCGTGGGTCCCACCTTTTAAAAAAAATGTTTTAAGTAACATATCATTTTGATTGGTTAGCTTTTTAAATTTTAAATTTTACATTAATTCTAAATCTAAAATAAATAAATAAAACCCTTCCTTCTCTTCCCTCCCTCTCCCCTCTCCTCCTCTCCCAACATGCCTTTTCTTCCTCTCGCTCCACCGCAGCTAGCCTGCTACTACTACTTCCTACTTTCTTTCTTTCTCCTCCGTGAACTAGCCACTTCCTTCTTCCTCTTGCTTTCTTTCTCTCTTTCCTCCTCGAACCTGTCACCACCACCGCCCACTGGTAACGCCGCAACACCACCCACACTAACTTCGCAGCTACACCGCACCATCACACACCAATTTCGCAGCACTGATGTTGCATAATTTTTCGAATTTGTGGCGCTTTTTTAAGGTTGGTCGTGTATAAGAAAGGTGGTACAATTATCAACAAAATTAAACTCAAGACTCAGAATTCTATATTTTTTAAAAAGTTGAAATGTAACTAATCTCTCAAGCTTCCTTTTGCAATTATTGGTTGTCCAACTTTCACCCTCCCTCAAGCAATTCAGAATTTTTGTTATTAAGAAAGATGAGTTTTGAGCTATGGTGGGAGTAAGCGAAAGAGAAGGGCTTAAGATTGATAGTGTTTTAGGATTCGATGGTTCTCAAGTGGTGGTGCTTTAGGTGGGGTTAGGTATTGCTGGGTCTATGGTTTACGGCGTTGGTGGTAGCCTGAGGTTGTTGGTGTTTGTCGTGGTGTTAGGTGTTATATTTGGGAAAACTCTTTTATTGGAGTGATTATCATTGATCAATATTTATAGTTATACAACCTATGATAGTCCGATTATGATAAGGAAACCTATCCAGATTAGAATTCTAAGAACAAAATATATCCTAACTATATTATTATTCTATCACACCTCCACAGTCGGAGCGGGAGGAGGGCGAACGCTGAAACTGGACTTAAACTCCAAAAATAACTGTCGTGGAAGATCTTTAGTGAAAATGTCTGCAAACTGATATCGAGTAGGAACATGCAACACCCGTACCTGTCCCAACACAACCTTTTTCCGGACAAAATGAATATCCATCTCAACATGTTTGGTGTGTTGGTGTTGGACTGGGTTGCGAGATAAATAAATAGCACTGACATTATCACAATAAACAATAGTAGCAGTCGGAGAGGACAATGTAACTCCAAAAGAAGATTACGCAACCAACAAGCTTCCGCGACAACATTTACGACGCCTCGATATTCTGCCTCAGCACTTGATCTAGAAAGAGTAGGTTGACGCTTAGACTGCCAAGATATCAAGTTATCGCCAAGAAAACAACAATAACCAAAAGTAGAGTGGCGAGTATCAGGACACCCACCCCAATCAACATCAGTATAAGTGATCAAACGTAACTGATTAGTAGGATATAAATGTAAGCCATGATCAATGGTTCCCTGAATATAACGCAGGATGCGCTTCAATGCATTATAATGAGTCTCCCGGGGATCATGCATAAAAAGGCATACCTGCTGTACTGCATAAGCAATATCTAGTCGAGTAAAAGTGAGGTACTGTAGAGCAACTGCTAAACTGCGATAATGAGTCGGATCTGCCACAGAAGGACCCGAATCTGCACTAAGTTTAGAGTTAGTATCAACAGGAGTCGCTGCAGGCTTACAAGTCCCCATACCTGCGCGCTCCAAAATTTCCTGTGCATACTTTTTCTGAGAAAGAAGCATGTAGGAAGGTGTACGAGTAACTGAAATGCCTACAAAATATAATAACTTAGTGGCCCCAAAATCAGACATAGGAAATTCAGATTTTAAGTGAGCAATAATACGGTCCCACAAGCCATCAGAAGATGTGCATAAAATAATATCATCCACATATAGAAGAAGATAAGCCATATCGTTACCCTAATGAAAAGTGAATAAAGAATTGTCACTCTGAGCAACAACAAATCCCATTTGAAGAAGAAAATGTGCAAAATGCTGATACCAAGCTCGAGGACCTTGTTTGAGATCATAGAGAGCCTTGCGAAGGCGACAAACATAATTAGGAAACCATTTATCAACAAACTCGGGGGGTTGATGCATATACACTGTCTCCTATAGGTCACCATGTAAAAAAACATTTTTGACATTAAGCTGATGAATAGACCAGTTACGTGCCATATCTAACCCCAACACTGTACGAATAGTAGCTGGACGATCAATTGGACTAAAAGTTTCATCACAATCCACACCAACCTCCTTAGACCTGCCATCACAAACAAGACGAGCTTTGTGCCTTTGAAGGTCACCTTTACCATTTTCTTTGTGTGTATAAATCCACATGCAATTAACAATATTCACCCCCATGGGCCTAATGGCAGGAAGCCCATGTAAAGGGCGCTGAGGGCGTGAACCTGGGTCCGTAGGAGGAAAGGCGGGGTTTGGGGGTTGTCAGTGGGCCTGGACTCTTGGCCAAACTGCTGGACAGGGGGGAGTTGAACCAAGAGGCGCGCGAGGCTGGGCTGCAATAGTGGGAGCAGCATTGGGCCGAAGTGGCCACAAGGGAGAGAGGAGTGGACTTGGTCCATTATCCTCAAGGAAGGAGTAATCAGCTTGCTTAAAAGACTCTAAATTTCGGAAAGGAAATGTGTTTTCATCAAAAGTGACATGACGCAAGATGATTATTTTATTTGTGGCAAGGTCAAGACATCTATACCCCTGATGATGAGATGGATAACCTAGGAAAACACAAGGAGTGGAGCGAGGGGCTAATTTATGAGGAGTAGTAGCTGTCAAATTTGGAAAACACAAACATCCAAATATCCGTATATGATCATAAGAAGGAGTAATGTGAAATAATATTTCTGCAGGAGGAACATTATTTAAAGTTTTAGTAGGCAAGAGATTGACAAGATAGGTGGCCGTTTCAAGAGATTCTACCCAAAATTGTGGTGGAATGGAGGCATGACATAGGAGTGTACGAGACATATTGTTTAAAGTTTTGATCATGCGCTCGGCTTTTCCATTTTGTGAAGAGGTATGAGGACAAGAGAAGCGCGAAAGATTATACCATGTTGAACACAAAATAATTTAAACGGGCTATTATCAAATTCCCGACCATGATCACATTGGAAAGCTTTAATGGGGCGTTCGAATTGTGTTTGGACATATTGTTGAAAATGAAGAAAATTTTGATATACCTCAGATTTATATTTGAGCGGTATAGTCCACACATAATGAGTAGATCATCCAATAGCACGAAATAATATTTATGACCTTGAGAAGTACGAATAGGAGAGGTCCATAAATCAACATGAATTATATCAAAAGTAGAATGAGTAGTACTATTAGATTGTTGAAACGGTAAACGAAGATGTTTTCCTACTTGACAAGAATTGCAAAAATCGAAGTAAGGCTCCTTATGACAATGAATTAACTCTCTACTCCTAAGAAAGCTTATAACTTGGGATCCTTGATGTCCAAGGCGATCATACCAGGTAGTGGATGAGGTGGCCGTGAGGGCGGTTAATAGACATGTAGATGGTTTAGTGGTGGTCACAGGATAGAGCTCCCCCAAACTATTGCACCTCGCTATGATATTCCCCGTACGAAGGTCCTTCACAGAAAAACCATAAGGATCAAATTCAATGGAGGCATTATTATCAGTGGTAAATTTTCGGACGGAGATTAAATTTTTGATAATTTGTGGGGCAAATAAAACATCACGGAGGGCTAAGGGTGGGTGAGGAGTGGGGAGGGATGACTAACCATAACCATGAACAAGAATGAGATGACCATTACCAACTAAAATATGATTAGGAGTGCTTAAATTAAATAAGGGCATGAGAGTACCTGACGAGTTTGTCATATGAGCTGCGGCGCCTGAATCCATGTACCAAGAGTTATCATGCGGAAGGGTCATTGTGGCAAAAGCATTGCCCAACTCAGTGGGAGTCATAAGGGGTCCATATTCTTAGTAAGGAGCATAGGTGGCCTGGTGGGCCTGAGGAGGCCGTCGCTAGGCTGGAGGCCTATACGGAGGGTTGGGAAGCATGCACCGGGAATGCGCAGGATGCTGCGGGTATGGTGAGGGTCCAGTAGGCCAGATCGGGGCCCAGTGAGATGAAGCAGCCTAGTTCGGTGCAGGCGCTGGGTTCTGCGGTAGGCTGGCCCATTGAGGCTGCATACCCGAATGGAGTGGCGTGGCCTGGCAGGCTGCTGCTGCTGGGCGTTATTACCGCGGCTTCGGCCATGTCCCCAACCTTGGCGACCTCCCTGCCACGGCTGCGACCACCGCCGCCCCTCTGGTTGGACTGCTGCTGCTGCGGTGGTGGTGCGGTGGCAGCAGTTGCTGCTGCCGGTGGTCCTTGAGCCACGAAAGAGGATGTGGGAGGGGCCGAATCTTGTGCTTGGCAAGATTCTTCGAGCAAAAGACGTGATCTTGCAGATTCAAAGGACGGTAAGGGCTCTGTTTGTTGGATCATCGTAGCTACCACATCAAAATCAGTACCAATAAGGACAGAAACAAGCCGAAGAACCAATTTTTGCTCAGAAACTGGTTGATCTAGATTGGCAAGTTGATCTTTCAAATTCTTTAATTTTGTGCAATATGATCGACGAAACGTCAGAAAAATTAGACAAGTGAAGGGCATTAAATTGATTTTCAAGATAGACTGCCCGAGTATGTTTATTATCCTGGAAAATAGCCTTAATTTGTCCCAAAGGGCTTGTGCGGAATCCCCACGGCAAAGAACTGTCTGTAAGAGACCAGAGGAAATAGTTCCATAAATCCAAAGCTTAACGATGGAATCAAGATGTGACTATGACGCATCAGAAATTTCAGCAGGGCATTTGGTTTCGGTATTTATGTGATCTAGAACATTAAAGGCATGGGCATGGCACTCAAACAACTCAACCCAATTTGAATACTGAACTTTCTCACGATCAAGAACCAAAGGGATACAATTTTTTATATTCGTAACTGAAAGTGCAGGGTGGAATTCCGTTTGTGGGGAATCGAATTTTGTGGGTTCGGGTTGTTCAGGTGGCGCCATGGGGGCGGAAGCAGGTGGCGCATAAGTACAATAGGTGGCGCATGCGGTGGGCGTGATGCGGGGAATAGGCAAAGAAAAATTTCTGTGAAACCTAAAGCTCTGATACCATGCTAGATTTGGGAAAACTCCTTAATTGGAGTGATTACCATTAATCAATATTTATAGTTATACAACCTAGGATAGTCCTATTATGATTAGGAAACCTATCCAGATTAGAATTCTAAGAACAAAATACATCCTAACTATATTATTATTCTATCATTAGGTGTTCGTGGTGGTGTCGGTGGTGGTGTTTTATTGGTGTTTTTGGTTGAGGGCGTTGGTTGTTGGTGTCAGTGGTGGTGGTGAGCCTTTTTCATTTTTTGGGTGGTGTTTAGGTGGGGTCCACGATTTTTTACCTACTGAATAGGTCATCCATAACCTAGGACCAATCAAAGAAGACAACATCACAACTTGAGATTTTTTAAAATAAAAGAAACATGGGATTAATGGCGGAAGATGGCCCAAACTTAGGATTTATATTTGTTTAATAAAGGAAGGGACGAGAAGGAAAAAGGGGAAAAGAAGGAAAAATTTGTTCTAAGTTTGGTTTGGTGGAAACAAAAGAAATAATGAAATTCTTTTGATATCACTTTCCTCCCAAATTCTTCCACTTTCGAGAGGAAAGAAATTGGAAATTACAAAATTAAAATCTCATATAATTTACAAAACCAAACTTGAAAAAGTCTCTCTAATTCTCTTCGATTCCTTTCTTTACCATTACACTATATATGATTCACTTAATAACGTTGATACTCTTATATATTTTTGTACCATTGGTTATATCAACCTATTAATCTATTATTATATAAAATCTAATTAAGTTATTCAAAACTACCAAATATTTTAAATAAAAATATATATATATAATGTATGATTCAAATCTATAGTTATTCTAAATTGATGAATAACTAGTATAAAATTGCAAGTAGAAAAGGTTGATCGGTTATCAAGTATATGCGTTTATTAATTATGGAGGAAAGTAAATTATAGGACATTAAGGCTCCATTTGGTTGGATGTAAAACATTTTTAATGTATAATGATTTTTTATGTAAAACATTTTACAATGGAAAATTCAATTGCAAAACTAATTTTCCTTTGTTTGGTTCAATGTAAAAAAGCTATGGAAAAAAGAAAAATGGAAGAGGAAGGGAGAGGGAGAGGATAATGGATAAGAGGAGAGTAAAAGGTTGTTAAGGAGGAGGGAGGAAAATGTGTTTTCCCTTCTTTTTAAAAGAAAAATGATTTTCACCTATACAAGAGCTCTTTTTCCTTGGTGGAAAACTTATTTGTACACCCCTTATCAAATCAAAAAACGGAAAATAAGAGGAAAAGATAAACTCATCTTCATGGAAAATATTTTGTACTCTATTAAATGGAGCCTAAAACAAATAAGTTACTTGGGACGAATAAGTGAAATTTTTTGTCAAATGATAGAGTTTCGTAAATCAAGTTGTGCTACTGTTATAGGTGTTATGTCATACTCCCTCTTTTACAATTAATTGTCACCTTCACTTTAGGAGAGAACCAAAGAAATTCTGCAAAAAGCATGAAAGAAGTACAACCAAAGAATATTTGGTTTTGGAAAATGTAAAAGAACCATTAAAATATTGGAGAAAGATAAAAGTATGAGGTAACAAAGTTTTTTGGGTGGATTAATAAATTGGATAGTGAGGTATAGGAGGTAGAAATGTGTACAAAGTTAATGTGATAGGTTACCATATAAGGAAGAAATGAACCAAGGACCCTTGGGTCCAATGGTATAGCTTCCTATCTCTCACATGGGAGACCAAGGTTCAAATCTTGGTGGAAGCAAAATTTCAATATTGTTGGGGGGGAGGGGGGGTGTGGGGCTTGTTGGGCCTCTGGGTGAGTGGCCCTGTGCGAGGGCAGCCCGGAGGAAATTCATCTTACCACGGGTTCCCGAAAGGGGGCCCTAAAAAAAAAAATAATATATATATATATATATATATATATATATATATATATATATATATATAAGGAAGAAATGAAAGTGTAACAATTAAATAGAAACGGCCAAAAAAGAAAAGCATAACAATTAAAAAAACGGAGAGTGGAGTCAAGAGAGGCTGAGAGTATAAATATGTGTACTTAGTACTTACGTAGTAAAACAAATTCAACCTTTTCTTTTGAATATTTTTTCTTGTGAATGAGAATGAATGATCTCGTGGGAAAGTACATTCACATAATTACATGCCCAAGTTTAAAAATATCAGAGGTGAAAACATCTATATC
The DNA here is from genome assembly GCA_947648045.1 of Beta corolliflora. Classification (NCBI taxonomy): domain Eukaryota; kingdom Viridiplantae; phylum Streptophyta; class Magnoliopsida; order Caryophyllales; family Amaranthaceae; genus Beta; species Beta corolliflora. The sequence goes on along the minus strand of CANSZD010000248.1, from coordinate 730,890 downwards.
TATACTAATATATTAAAACGCGTTCTTAAATAAGGAACGGTGCCACGTGGCGCTCTCCCTAAGCGCAAATAAGTACATGCACCCAAGTGCATGTAGAGCATGGTGCACCCTCTTCTAAACTACGTCGTTTTATCATTTTTAGAGTCTATAATTTTAAAAAATTATTGTTATTTGTTTCCTTAAATTTTGCAACTAAAGATTCCTTTTTCAAATTTAAATTTAAAAGGTAGATGTTCTTTTACTTTAAGCGTAGATGTTCATTTACTATATGTTCTTTTTATTATAACCTATGTTCTTTTATAAATATAGATTTACATGTTCTTTAATTTTAAGTCGTGTGTTCTTTTTTGAAGTAGAAAAGTTGTTGAAAAAAGTTCGTGTTCTTTTATATAAATGGTATGTTCTTTCTGGGTGCACAATGAGCATTGTGCACCCTAATGCATAATCCACGCTTTGCTCCCTAAGGGTATTTTTCGCCATGTAATCCACATACAATTAAAAAATTAGAAATTGCATAGTATAAAGTTTAATCCCGTGACTTTTAGTTTATATACAAAAGTCTTAACCACTAGACCAAGTGATATTTAAGACTATCATCTTAAAGTATAATATTAATAAATAAAAAATTTCCTTACCCGGAGCATAAGCCGGGCCTAATAATTAGTTATTGAAGTATAATTAGGAGTATACATGTAATATTATGGTGTTATTAGTCAAGGCATGGTTGTTGTAGTGGATTCAATCGAGAATTGCACAAGGAAGCAATAAATTGACTGAAAAAGTTATAATCAATATCAGTGTGTAAAATTAGTCAATATGAAAAGGTATCATATGACATTTCAATATTTTCTAGTCTACCAAATATAATTGAAGGAAAATAGGGGGCTTACCCTCAAGAATTGTCCAACTATATTTTATGACTATTTGGAACTGATTTAATTATTGCTCTCACTTGCGTACGTTCATAAACAACATGCTTTGTCCTTACAATTATCATGGATGGCAAAAATTCACATTGTTTCTAGTCCTTTCAATTATTTTCACGTGGCTCTTTAGCAAGGGTAGCTAAAATGTGAAACTCTTATGTAAGAAGAATCATATTTGTGTCCTTTCATGTTTGTAAGATCTTAACTATAATTTGCATATTTTAGTCTTTGAATTTCAACATTGATTTGATATAACCAACTTTGGTTAGGCCAATGAACAAAGGAGCTCAAAAATATGGAGAAAACATGTGAATTCTGTGGAGCACCAGGAGCAGTTGTTTACTGCCAAGCAGATGCAGCACTACTCTGCCTCTCCTGTGACGCGAAGGTGCATTCCGCTAATGCACTATTTAGTCGTCATTCAAGAACACTCGTATGCGATTCTTGCAAAGGAAAACCAGCCTATGTTCGATGCTTAGACCATTTGATGCTATTATGTCAGCAATGTGACTTGCGCCTGCACAAGTGTTTCTCTAACCATAAGAAGTTGATGATTAGTAGTTTTACTGGTTGCCCTTCAGCTATGCATTTTGCAGCTTTATGGGGCTTTGATGTCGATGAACTCCATAAGTTTTCGACACTTAAGTCTGCAGCATCCGCTATCAGTACTGAACCTGGAATTGGTTCTTGTAGTCCACGACAAACGGTAACTAATTAAGCTGACATTTTTAGCAAATGAGTTCATGTTCATCTGGTATTTTTTGATATCGGTCTTAACTATGCATAATATATTGCTTGCAACTTAGCATTGAACTGAAACTTTTTTTTAGCTCTGTTCAGTTTCACTGCCAATTTCTAGTTCTTGGTATTAAGAGTTTCGATATCATAGCATATATGCTGCATAATGAACTTAAAATCTGTCATACTTATACTAATCACAACTGCTTCTTTTTTCCATCTCTGCTTTCTGAATTTCTAAAAAACTGAAAACAGACAATGAATCTTCTTTTGATAGTTTTGAAACGAAAACTTGCTGTACTTTTAGTTTTAGTTTCTCTGGCTAGGATACAGTGTCAATCTGCTGTAATTTTCCTCTTTCAGATGTTGCCAGTACATTTTATTTTATAAACATGTAGCATACCTGGTAGATTTTGTTTTGGACATCCCCACGAAGGATAAGGATTCCCATTTTTCATGCTAAATTTTGTATTGCAGCAGTTTAGGTCACGCGTTATATATTTGTTATGCAGAAATTCGGCAATCAGTGGGAGCAAAATAATGACTTAATCATGCATCAGATTCTTGACTTGAAAAATCTTCAGTTTACAGAAGAAGATAAGCAGATTAAATCATTCTGCCATAAAGGAGAATATGTTACATCAGGAATACTCGATGAAGGCCTGAAGCAGCAATCAAAGGAACTTAATTGTCTCACTCATGAGCTTCAGAGCTTAGACAACCCAAACCAAGTTTTATGTTCTTCTGTTGGAGATCCATTTTGGCAGTACAAAAGCCCGGTGGATAATAATCAGGTTATTAAATTATTATTAGCTTCTGCAAGTTTTGGTTTTCATTCTTAGGAAAGAGTTTCTGAAAGTGGGAACTGCAGTTTTGGTCTCAAAATTTGCAAGATCTTGGAATGTGCAAAGAACTCGGATGCCTTGATGATGACTTCAATATACCAGATGTTGATGTAACATTCCGTAACTTTGAAGATCTTCTTACCAGAAATCCTGATTTAACACAAGCTTTGCTTGAAGACAATGATCCTATGTCCTTAGATATTGAGAAGGCATCAATGAATAAGTTTGAGAATACCCTTATTGAAACAACACAGGTAATATTATTTATCAGTAATTTTGTATGTTTTGCTGATGTATAGATGCTCATTTTTGTTTTCTTTTGCATCGGCTTGCCAGGAAATCTCTTTTGCTTCATCAATTTCCACCAATAAGCATGTCAACTACATGAAGGAAACAAGTTCACCACATCATATTAGATTTTCGCGTTCAGCTACATTTTCTGGTTCACGACTCAGTGCTGAAAGCAGTGGGAGTGACTTTCTTGACAGCGGAAACTCAGGGAACTTCACAAGAGGTGAATCATCAAGAAATGTGGCAGAGCTTCACGGTGTAGACGTGGAAGGTGGGCAAAGTTCAAACAGAATAGTGAAAGAAAAAAAAAAGACTCGGCTGTAAGTGAACACATGCACTTCTTAAACTTCTCAAGATCTTCACGGTGTAGAGGTGGAAGGTGGGCAAAGTTCAAACAGAATAGTGAAAGAAAAAAAAAAACTCGGCTGTAAGTGAACACATGCACTTCTTAAACTTCTCAAGATTCATGTATGCATGTTATTGCTAAATCATAAGATCAACATAAATCTACTAGGATAAAAATGGCTGCGTAGTTCTTCCGTATTGAGAAGAAAAAAGCACTTGCCATTCATTAGTTTCAACACAGTAAAAACTCGGCTGATCCCATAACCTTGAGTTTCAGCAAAAAGTTCATCTGAGTGTCTGCTTCTGAGCTAAGATTTTGATCAAATTCTTTTTCAACTGCTCTACTTGGAGAAAAACAGTATTATGATGACATAATTTATACTGGAGACTGACTTGTTCGATTTTGTTATTGTAGCCATGGGAAAAAAACTCAACTTGCACCACGTAAGGCTAAAGCCGATATGCATAAGAAGATCAAAAGCCGGTGTTCTAAGGCACAAGGCTATGAATCTGATACAGCAACTGTGACGAAGAGCTACTGAACTTGTCAACTTCTCTTGTTTTTCAGTGTACATATAATTTCAATGTAGAAGTTTGGCTAATAACATCTTTGCATTTTATAACCCATTACACTTTCAACCCATTATTCTTCTAACAAGACTAACAGTGTAGTAGCAAATGTGGTACCCCAAGCCAGATCGTCCCAGCTCCCGAGTTTCTTCCCCTTTTTATGATTGAAAATTCTATTGATTCCATATTAGTTGTATTAATATCGCCAACTGCAGCAAGAAGAAGTTCAAGAGCAATTGAAAAAACATAGTACTGACAGGGTTGTTTCTTACATTTTATGGGCCCTCGGCGAAATGAGAGACAAAGGTTCCTTTATCTTAAAGACTTACTATAAATTTTGATATATATGCCACTAAGATACTAATTTATTCATCACAAATCAAATATTTGATAACATATACCAAATACAAATAACGCATCTCATTATTTTTCCCACTAGATCAACTTCTATATTATTGTCTTTTCCCACCGTCCAAAAATAATCCTAGCGACATATAATAGTAATAAGTTGTTGTTTTGTGATCAAATGCTATTTACTGAAAAACATGATGTGATAGGAGTTGAGGGAACTTTTTAATAGGAAAAGGGGGTAATTTTTATAGAACATAATGTTATCAAGTGGGAAATGTTTTTTTCACAAATCTATTGCTGCCATATTTAGGAAATACGCAACAGTAGATTAAAATATTATAAAAAAATTATATTATAATCTATTACCGCGGTTTCTCCTACAAACCACAACAATAGATCTGTCCCTAAAACATATTTAAAACCGCGAACTCACGATAATTTCACTGCCTCTAAACTCTCACTCTCACACTCCCTCTAACTGAGTATATGCATGGTACACTTAAGGACAATTTTGTAATAAATTTACTCATTTTTAATCACTTGTTTTTCTCTCTTCTTTTCTATATCTTCTTTACTCATCTTCTTCTGTGTTGTTTCTCTTACCTCTAAGTTGTCTCCTCCATTATTTCTCACCTTCAAATTTCTCTCCTCAATTGTTTCTCACTTCCAAATTTTCTCCTATACTGTTTATCTCTCTCTTTTCCCCTAAACTGCAACCTTCATTGAAATTAATGAATGGCAAAATCAAATATTGGAGCTCCGACTTACATCAATGGAAGAATTAATTTCAGATTTGATAATCAACATTAGAGTTTCCAAATTCTTTGAGGGCGGAAATAATGATCAATAATGCAAAAGATGATTTAAGAATCAACACTAGATTTAGATTTCCCTTACCTCCATTTTTTCTCTTACCTCAAAATTTCTCTCTCCTCCATTGTTTATCACCTCCAAATTTCTCTCTCCTTCATGGTTTCTTTCTCATCGTGGCCAATCAAATTGATGAACTATAAAATATGATTTGAGAAAGTTGGGTTTTATTAATGACAAAAACAAATATTGAAGTTTCGGGGTTCATCAATAGTGGACTTCGTTTCACATTTGAATTAATATTACAATTTCAAAATGAGCAGACACTTATGCTCATTTGATGAAATGAGCGAAAAAGTTTGCTCATTTTGGCAAAAATATTTGCTTATTTTCTCAAATGAGTAGAATTATTTGCCCATTTGAGAAAGTTTGCTCATTTGGGCAAATGAGGAGAAATGATTAGAAATAAATAGAATTTTGTTCATTTGAAAATTTTCAAATGAGCAAAAAGTAATCTTAAAGGTACCATAATGAGCATGGTACACCCAGATTTCCCCCCTCTAACTTTCTCACTCTCACGAAGTCAACGAAGCCCTTCAGCCGCTGCCGACCGCACCCCCATTCCGTTGCCAACAATAACCCCTCTCATCATCGACTCTCCCTTTGTCGTTTTCCCATTTCTCTCTATTTTGGTTAGTTTTTAATAAATTCTTATGTATGATTAGTGCTCCTAAAAAATACTTCCTCTGTTCTTTTATTATTGCAACATTTCCCTTATTTGGAAGTTTCAAATTAATTGCAACATTACTAAATTTGACTATGTTTTCTCTCTATCTCTCTCCTTATCACATAGGTCCCTTTTTTCATCTCTCTCTATCTCTCTCATCTCCTTAAAATGTGCAACCCCTACATATTGCAATTATTAAAGAACGGAGGAAGTATTGTTTTGGAGTAGATTTGGCATGAACAATAGTTTAAAAAAGCTCCATGCACTAGTACAAAGAACCTTAAATGACACAACAAAACTAATCCGATCATGTTATAAATCGGATCAGTTGGGTAATTTTCTTTGCGCGCAAATAAATGTAGCAATTTAACTGATCCGGGTGATAAAGAACCGGATCAGTTAACAAAAACTGATTTGGTTCTTTATGATGGGTTTCAAAATAGTACCGCAAGTGCACGATGTCTGTTGTTAGCAGATACTTAGCAAATACGGGTCCATCCACAGGGAGAGGAGTTCTACAGATTGATGTTCAATTACTTAACTATTCAGAGAGAAAAGTTGTTGAATGATTAATAACTAAACTAGAATAAACTAGATCACAAGGGATGGATATTTATCAAATAATTAAAAACCTAGGGCATTCGATCAGTCTACCATGCTTATACCAATCAGGGACAATCAGACAACTAATAACACTTAGATATAGAGTCGAGCAATTATAGAGCAGGTGTTAATCCTGTGGTCTGGTCTTAACGCTCTCAAGCCAACATATGTAGTTTGGTCACTTCACATAATCAGACTCACCAGTGTGTTCTAGGCCTCTAAAAGTAAGATCTTGGTCAATACAAACAATTATAGCCAGGTTACAATTCATGAAATTGTACACTAACATGAATCGCAGATTAAAATAAATCGCACTAGAATTGCCTTAATCACAATCTAAATACTAAAATAAATCAAGAACAATAAATCATGGCATAAGCATGGCTTCCCTCACTACGCCCTAGAAACGAATCTACTCACTCATGGCAAAAGTAACAAAAGCAAGAACTATTGAAAGATTCATACTTCGAAACAATTAGGAATAATAAAGACACAAATACTTGAAAGCAATAAAGAACAATGGAAGAATAAATTACCAATTGAAAGGAAAAAGGAAGAACTTGAATTAACTTCAATGATCTCCAAAGTATGCTAATTAGGTCTCGAGAGAGAAAATTAGTGTTTAGGAAAACTAATGAAATGAAAATAAAAATCAGGAAAAAGGTCCCTTGCAAAATAATCCACTAAGCTATTTATACTAACTCCTAAAAACGAACTAATTAGGAAATAAAAAGTCCGGCGCTTTCGTGCCACCCGCCCGATCCCATCGGGCGGGTCTCCAGCAACACGATTCTTCAGCAGCTCAGCAAAGCAAGGCGCCCGATCGGGTGCCCTCAGCGAATTACGACCGGGCGAGCAGCGCTCGATCGTGCCCGAGACAAAATAGGATTTGGGGAAAAACGACCACCCGATCGGGCGGCCCTCGAAACATGACTTTCTTCGCATTTGACGCCAAGTCTTCAATTCTCTTCATACCCGAATGAAGGCTTTAAGAAGCAGCTTCGAGTCTCGGGGACTCTTACACGCGTCTCCTAACTCCTCCTATCCACTGTGGCATCAAGAATAGCAGAATATAGGGAAATAATTCCCTAAAACCTGTAAAGTATCATAAAACACAAAACCACAACTAGATGGAAAATATTAGTATAAAAGAGCTCCTAAGAGCACCATTAGCACGCATTTCAACTAAGAAAAACATGGAAAAACTAGATATAAAATCATAACATCACTTTATCACCCGGATCAGTTAAATTGCCCCCATTTATGCTCAGCCCAAAACTGCGCATCTCACCTCTCTTTTTCACCCAGTTACAGCCCAATAGATATTAGGCACAGCGTCAGCATTGAACCACGCCCCATTTATGCGTTCTCTCTTTCCCCTTAAATCTCACCCTTTCTCTAAGTCATAACCCTAAACCACTCCAGCCCTCTTTTCTACCTCCTCCCTCAACCCAGCCACTCTCTCACCCTCTCTTCTCCCTCCTCCCATTAAAACCACGTCCCTCCCATTATAACCACGCCCCCCATTAACGGATCTCCAAGCTCTAATCATCCTCTCTCACTCTCCTTTCTCCACTCTGCTCCTTGAATCTCTCATCTCCTTATTTATTTTTTGCATGGATATCTATTCTAGAATGTTAACTCTTGCTGAGGACATTCATCTGTTTCAAGGGATTCATATCTCTCGCAGAAGTCCCTCTATTTCTCACCCTTTTTTTTGCTGACGACGATGCCCTTCTATTCTTCAAGTCTTCTCATAATGCATGCCTTCATGTGAAGCAAGTGACTGAAATATTTTGTTTATGTTCGGGGCAAAGAATAAATTTCCAGAAATTATACGTCAAGTTTAGTCCAAACACTTCTCTACAACAGCAGAATGATTTTAAGGAAATTCTTCAAATGCCTCAGGTTTTGGTTCACATTTGGGAGTCCCTATTGATATTCCGAGTTCTAAAGTACGAGCTTTCTAGTTTTTAGTTGACAAGGTGGCTCACAAGCTGCTAAGCTGGAATCACCTTTTCTTGTCTCAAACTACGAAAATTATCCTTTTAATATGATCGTGGTAGCCATGATTTCCCATATTTTAGCAACTCTCTCTATTCCCCTTAATACTGCCACCAGAATAGATTCTCTTCTTCACTCCTTCTTATGGAGCTCTTGTGGTAATCCAAGGGTTCATTGGATTAAAAAAGATATTACTATCTTGCCCAAAGGCATGGATGGCCTTGGGATAAGGTCTATACATTACATGAATCAAGGTCTTCTTATGAAACAAGCTTGGAAGCTTCATGCTAAACCTAGTTCTTTTCTAGCTGAAGTTTTAAATATTAACTTGAATAGTCCTTCCACTAGTGCCTCTAGTTCTAAATCCTGGGGTTTTCGGGGTTTAAGGAAAGCTCAATGTTCTCTCTTCAAAGGTTGTGTGTGGAAAATCGGTAATGTGGAGTCAACTAAAGCTTTCATGGCTAAATGGTTGGCCAATAGTGTTCCGGAAGCTGGGTCTCAGGTCACCCTCAAACAATTTACTACTACGAAGGTTAGCGAGCTTATTGATCTAGAGATTCATACTTGGAAAGCTGTTCAAGTTCGTTAATTCTTTGAGTTAAAGGATGCTCAACAAATCCTAGTTATGGAACCTCCGAACCCATAACCTTAAGAATTTTTTGTATTGGACTGGGCATGTGCCAAGAAACTTTACTATAAAGTCTGGATATGCTTTCTTTTTGTCTCAAGATGGCCTACTTCGTCAAAATTTTCTTCCTATAAGGATTTCTAATTAAGATCCTTTGGCACCTTCCAATTTTATTCCTAAATGGAAATTCTTCATATGGAAGCTATTGTATAATTGGCTTCCTACCAAAGAGCAACTTCATCTTCAACATTTCACCTCCCACTCATTATGTGTTATGTGTCGGGGTTCTACTGAAACAACAAATCATTTGTTTCGACACTGTCCCATAGCAAACCAAGTTTGGAGTCACACTCCTCTAATTATCCAATCTTCAGAAAATGATCCAGATAACATTATTGACTAGATTATTACACATATCTTGCTTTTCTATAGCAAGGATGGCCATGACAGTATCCGTATTCAACGCTTTATTACTACCCTATGGTGTATCTAGTTACATAGGAATACAAGGGTTTTCATCAATCGGAAGCTAGCTCTGCAGCAGTTCCTAATAAGATTCATGCTCTACATAGATATCATATGTCGATCTCTTCGCTTCTAGGGTCACTTCTTTCTTACCTTTTTCATGAAAAAAGTGAAGAGATTCTGGCACTAAATCCGCCACTTTTTGGCTCGAACCGTTGTTTCACCTCCCAAATCAAAGAGGAAAGTTGGCTTGATGAGCACAGATGAGGAAGCGAGAGCAAGAAAATAAACAAATTATTTATTGTCTTTCTACTTAAGGGGCAAAGAGAAGCGCTTTTGCTACTGAGAAAGCGAACGGTCAGCGCGAAGGTTCAAGACTTAGCCAAGCGTCGGTAGCAAAGCTGATAAGGCAAGGCCTTAGCAAAGAGCAATTCTCATAGTTATAGCGGGGCGCTTCGAGTTAGCGAAGCGCTGTAGTAGGGCCGAAGCCCTATGTGATAAAATACTGAGCCAAGGACGCTCCGCCTTATCTATAGAAGCAGTCAACTGAGTTCTGAAGAAATTATCTCCTTGGTAATGGCTTAATCTATAGATATAAAGCCTTATGATGGGAAACTATCACGTTAGGTTTGGAGAGAGATGAGACCGGTTATATAATAAAGAGAGCAGATGCAAGCTTTTTCGTTCAATAGCTGATAAATCATATTTATATATAGTTTTTAGGTGCATTTAGGTTGCATTTTAGAGCATTTAGATTCATATTTAGGTTCAATATTGCATTATATTCTTAAGTTATGTTATTGTACTCCTATTTGGTATGTTTTCTTGTTTTTGATGAATTTCAGGTATTAAGAACGTATTTGGAGTATAATTAGCTAAGCTTGAGGATTAGGAGCACTTGAAAAGAAGCTACAATGCATAAGGATTGTATGGATATGTCATAGTACGAGTTTGAGCAAAAACGAAGCGGAAAATCATTAGAAGAAATGTGAAAAAGGAGTCACATCTATTCTTCTGGCCATAACTTTTGATGTGTTTAAGATAATCGAGTAATTAAGGCCTATTCGGAAACAAGACTTGAAGAGCTTTCCAATGATAGGTGGCACGCCCCGAGGAGACTTCTAATCAAGGAGTTATGTCTTTCCGAAGTTGGGACTGTTTCTGCTGGAATATGTCATCGTACGCGCGGATCACTAATTCCGCCCATTTAATGATATTTCGACTTTCCTTATTTTTGTAACTTACTTTCCTAGTCATATTAGGCTACCTAGTATTAATTATATGAGGTTTTCACTATTTCTCTCTCCTCCTCCTTTATCACGTTATTTCTTAGTTTTAGGTTTTAGTTTAGTTCTTCATCTTTTTCTCTCTAGTTTTTTAGTTACAAACCCTAGTTCTTCTTATAGTTCATTAATTCATAAGGTTATTATTTTCATCTCTTTTCTTTAATTGATTTCTTTGATTATGTTCTTCTTTGTAGATTTAGATTTTGTTATTTATTTCATGATTGAGTAGTTTTTATTTCTAGGGTTTGGGAATCCATGTTTATATCTCTTTGATTGTGATTTAAAGTTCTTCAATGATTGGATTGGATGAGAGTAATTCCTATTGATTTGTTATAATTGCTTAATTCATGTAATTGCGCAATATCATGGGTTATGTTTAGCAAATATGAGTTAGAATTGAAAGATCGTACTCATTAGAGGCTTGGTACGATTGGTAGATCTGATTATGTTGAGCGACTGTACTAGCATATGTTGATCTAAGAGTGTTAAGACCTGACCGTAGGATTAACAAATGACTCTAATTACTCGACATTCAATCCAAGTATTGCTGAATTATATTGTAATGATTGAATTGGTATAAACATGGTGAACCATTGCCCTAGATCTTTTTAGTTTGATTTTCGTAGTTTGATTAGTTTAGAACTTCAATTATCAAAATTCTGATCTTGTTTAGTTTTCCTATACTTTAGAAGCTAGATTAAAATGACCATCTCTCTGTGGATTCGACCCTACTTATCCTACTACATTGTTAGAAGGTTTTGCTAGGAATTATTTTTGACAGGTGTACGACAGCCTATCAATATCCGGCCAAATGACTACAAGATCATCGGTCTACTCTACCTCAATTCACCATTTCGATCAGGACCCTAGCTTTATTGTGAGCCAAAACCTTGAAGGATTCCCCTTCCCTCAGTACTAGAGATGAATCAATTCCATACGCCTTACTCTAACAAGTAAGCAAGTAGAAACTACCTTAAATTTAGATCGAAGAATTTGCTTTATGTTGTTGGTCTTGGAATTTCATGAACGCAGAGCCAAAACGAGAACGGGTTCAGTCGAACACAGTGTATATAGTATATAGAAGTGGAAGAGTATATTTTGTGAAAGAAAAAGGAGCCCCACCATAGCTATATGATGTACAAAGATTTTCTTTGTTCTTTTTTACTATTGCTTTGGTTGAGAATAGGTCTTATCCGTTTCCTCCTTCCATACAGAAGGAACTTCTTCTTCATGCCATGTCCTTCATGAATGTGAGTTCAGCGAACTGTAGTGCAGTTCTTGCTTCTCTTGCAGATCCTTGATCAGTAGTAAGGCATGGTAAAAAAAACTGCCTTTTAAACTTGGTTCAAGTTATGATTGGAAAGAAATAATGTATAAGTATGATCTTTTTCTTATTAACTAAGCATTAAGCCTTATTTAATAGCCTGTAACTGCACTTTGTTTCAAATCAATGTTATGCATGTTCTTAAGGAACGAATCTTCCGCGGAAGCTGTCTTTTAGCAAGCTGAGGAAGCGAAGACTGGCACTTTATGCCACTGCCAGAAGGGGTTGACGCACACTTTGAGCTAAGAGATGCAGCCGCATAAGCAATTGCATCCCTCTCACATGCTAACGAGTTCTTTAGTTATAAAAGGTGTAGGGAGTGAATAGGTTTGGAAACCTTTCTTAAAGAAAGGGGATATAGGCCTATATATGCGCACATTTATGATAAGAGAAAAAGAAGTAAGTGTGCCATTAGAGGTCGTTGGTTTCACCTGCAAAAAACTTATTTTGAGCAAGTTTGTTGCAAGGACCGCTTCTTTTGAAGTGAAAAGAAAGAAAACAGCTAGTTCAGTGAAAGTATTCAGAAGAAAATGTCTCTTTCGGTTAAGAGGACTCATCCAGGCCCCTTCTTAGTCAACGGACTGCTACGATAAGGGGTTGAAAAAAGAGATCTTTCTGGTGCAATATAGTATAGTAAGCGTTAGTGCAGTCAAGCTTTCTTACTAAAGGGAAAGGAGTTCATGATTTCAATCCTTCTTGCTCTTTCTTTTCTTCTCGGACGGTCTTCTTTTTTTCTTCCTAGCTTGAAAAAGTCTTTCCTTTCCGGCTAGGAAGCAGATGAGGAGGCTGAAACATTTTGCTCTTATGGCTAGTAGCAGTTGCTCGTAGTCCCTTACTAGTCAAGGATATTCAATCCATACTTTCAGTAAGCGGTTTAAGTAAGAAAAAAAAAGAGAGCCGGCTAGTTCTTATAGTGGTAAACCCAAAGCGAGATCGGAGTAGGAAGACCATGAGTGGTGAAGTTCTTTCCCCAAGCCATCGAAGAAAGGCCTAGCCAAAGGAGATAGACTTATGACGGGCTAATCAAAGAAGCATGTATTTACAGACAGGAATGTCATAACCTGCTCGAATAGGCCAATAAAGAAAGATATGGAATTCCTCACTTTAAAAGGAATTCCTCCACCATGATTAAAGAATATCTTCACTTTTTTCATCCCCCGGAGCAGATCCCCCCTCATCCTCTAGGTTTTTGTGTAGCCAACTTGGGACAAGTGAAACAAGGTAGACCACAACATATCATTCAAATTAATGGGGCTTGGTATCGACAAACAAAACTGATGGGAATGGCTTGGCTTTTAAAACAGCTGAATGTGATGGGTGTTAGAGGGGGTAGTTATTTTGGTATGGCCCATGATGCCCTGCAAGCAGAGGCCTAAGCTTGTCTCTATGGGTTGAAATGGGCTCATCAACAACAATTTTCTTACATCACCTTGCACACTGATGCCATTAACCTTGTTTCCATGTTACAGGTTTCACAGGCCAGGTCCATTTAATTTTACTGGGCCATACAGGAAATTAAGCGATGGACGGGGAAATTTACCTGGTGTACGATTATTAAAGTTGACCGATTGCAGGTGGAGGAAGCTAGCAACCTAGCTAAATATTGTGCTCTTACAATGTGTTCATTTAATATTTAGTAGTCAGATTCTCCTCTGTTGTCAGAAAAAAAAATAAGGGTCATCGAGTATGAATCAAAATTCACATAAAGAATAGAGAGAAAAAGCTGACCATGTAAAGGATCGAGTAAAGTTTTTAGGACAAGCAAAAAAATAAAACAAAGGTGATATTGGAATACATGGAGTAGAATTCGAGTCCAAATCTTTCGTCGCACTTTGATAACATATGTGCCACTCATTATAACTAGTCCATATCATCAACTTTAACCAAACTTCTTTTTTCAAAAAGAGAAAGAAATGTAATAGTGACAAGTAAAGATGAGCGGTATACTCCCTCCATCTCACAATAGACTTTCCATTTCTATTTTTGCACTGTTTATGAGCAACGAAAATCTTCCAACAAAAATTCCGAAATATTTACTCTGTTCTGCAGTGAAACACTTCTCTCAAAAAACTCTCACATAAAACTAAAAGAGAGAAAAGTTTCACTTATTTCAGAACGGAGGAAGTAAATAAGAAAAATCATAGTCATGTGGGGTCTTGTTTGATTCATCTCATTTGAACATATTGCGAAAATCAAGCTTTTATAATTTAACTAATATGTAATTAAAGACATTAATGATATAAAATGTGCATTGACAAACGTGAAAAGGAGAATTGAGAAGTCTATCGGGAGACGAAGGAAGTATATAATAATACAAATCCATGAGGCGAATAATTTTCATCCGTAGAATTCTAAATACATCTATCTATTAGGTCGGTCTGGATCGGGTTGGATTCAAGATTTGTCATCCCCCACGGATGAAATATTGGTAAACATGCATTTATCAAAAGATTTAAAAAAGGTGAAGGTAGTTGACCAATCTAGAACCACCATATTAAATATCAATCCCCCCTTCAAACACCCAAATTAGTGAATTACAATTTACAATAACAGAATAACTCCTTCAGTGGACTTACCAAGAAAGGGTAGGGTCAATTACTGAATTAGGTAAAATCCACAGGATTGCAGTTACGCTCACCATGAGGTCGTAACAACCAACAAATTTCAGATTCTTACCTTCTTATTTTCTTCCCGCTCATTTCTTCCTCCGTCTCATTCAGACATTCACCGCCATTTTCTCTCTCCTCTCACTCTCGCTTTTTCTCTCTAAAACTCGCCTCTCTTATAAGAGAAACGAAGCTTCTCTCTACTTATCACCTCAAATTCAAAGTAGATTATCAAGAATTCTACCTGTAAGTGCTTCTCTGCTCACTTCTAGTGTTTAATTTATCCTTTTTTCGTTGAAATTCGAAGATTTTGGCTAGTTGTTGTGTTGAACTTTAACGGAAAATACTTATCTTGAATTTTTACTTGTTAGTTGATTTGAAATCGTCCTTTTTTGCTGATTTCATTTGAAATTCGAAATAATTTGCAACTTCGACCGCTGAATTTCATATCGTAATGCTGTAAATTTCTTGCGAAATTCGAATTAGTTTCTGATGACAATGTGAAATTTCGAATTTATGATCGCTTTGTGTTATCTAATCATCTGCATTTTGAAAAACCCTAAGTATTGAACTGAAAAGCATTCTTTGATCTGTTTTATGAATTTACCAGCAAAATCTCAGAAAATGCAGCAAGATGCTATGAATTCTACGATGACGATGAATCATATTTCATCGACTTCTCAAATCAGGACTTCCGTCGCCGATATCTTCAATCCTCCTCCGTATTCCTCCATTTTCTTCCACTCGGCGCCTTCTCCAACACCGTTTGCGGCACATCCAGTAACCTCCGACGAAAAATGCACCAGAAATACTGCTAGCGCCACTGCTGCAGCAGCGAAAAGTCTCTCTCGGATGATGTCGGAGCACAAGGAACTGCTGAGCCGCCATGCTTTCTGCCTCACACACCTTCGGAAGACGTTCAAAGAAGCAGAGACTCTCCGTCAGGAGAACACCAACCTCCGTCTCGCTAACGTTGAACTGAACAAACACGTCAATTTTCTCATTCAAATCACTCGACAGAATCAGTATCAGACGCAGCCGTTTACTGAGAATTTTGGTGGAGATTTTGAGATGGAAAAGGAGAGTGGAGGTTGGGATGAAGGTTTCTCCGCTAAGAATCAGAGTCCGACAAGCGTAATTGAGAAGGATGAAGAGGAGAATCAGAAGGACGATGCGGCTCGAGTCACTCTGCCGAAGAGCATCTCAGTAAGATCCAATGGATTCTTGAAGATGAGCCAAACTGGTGCTGGTCCAAGTGGAAGCAATTCTGGTCCTCTTCGTGCTGCAACTCGGATCCGACCTCCGAATCCGGTCACTGGCCCGGTATGTTTGTTTATGCTTATAAATTGTTATTGTTTTTTTGTTGGAGTTGATCATGATTTTAGTTTAGTAATTTAGAGTAATTGTTATGTAATGTTAGGTGGTCAATGCTCATGATTAATAATTGTTTGGTTCATGATCGAGTAAAGCTTACTGAAATTTACAGTTTGTTGCTTCTGTTTTAGTAGTAGTACTAAAAAAGAAGTTTACATTCTACTTATTGCTTCTTTTATGGTGCTAATGTGACGAAGATTTAGTGTCAAAATCTGAGATATTGATGAAGTATATGTGGACTGCTTCAGAAAGAAGCTAGGTCTCACTAAGTTGCTAAGTTATGCTAACACTATAAGAGTTGTTCTGCTTCAAGGAGATCTTCCGTTTTTTTTTTCTTTTCTTGAAAGTCATAGTTTTGATGTTTTGGGCTCTGAGATTAGTATCAGTCCATTGACTCTTGAGAATGTGCAAAACTAGTAAGGAAAATGCTTGTCAATATATTTGCTTGATTGAATAAATTACACAGTATATACATTGATTAATAGGTTACATTATGGTGTTTACAAATACCATATTATTCGAAGTTAAATGTAGCATGAATTTCCATGATTACCTAAAGAATTCAGTGATTTTCAGTTTGGGATCTGATAAAACTGAGTTGCGCGAGAGAATATGTATCCTTCAATCATCATTGCTTTTATTCAATTGGCTTAATTTAGATATGTATATGACAGTTACGTAGAACTAAGCTATAACAAATGCAGAAGTTATCTATCCTTAAACCCAGAAGATGAAAATCATTGTCAGTGAATATGGATTTTCATTTTATACCTAGTAGTATTGCTCCATAATGACAGTATTTATAAATTGTTGTGTTTAATTCATTTTGAAATTGCAACCTTCTAATGCGGATCACATCAGATTTTGTGGATCCCTCTTGTGAGTTTCACTCATAAAGCATCTGTTTGGCCGAATAATTTGAGCATCAACTAGAGCATTAACTGCTGCGTTTCTATTACATCACAAAAATTTACTGATTTTTAATATGACAAAACTTCTGGTGATCGGAAAAATTATTGCACTATGTATGGTACTTAGGCTTATTGCCCGAGAAACATTATCCTGTAATATAGTTCTTTGTTACAGCCTTACAGGCATGGCATCCATAGCATAGAGAAACTGTAGATTTGGGTAGGAAGTTGTACTTTGAAGTTCACACTGGAGCTCACCTCTCTATCTCATCTTGATGGCTTGTGTTAGGACTCTAGATTGGTAGTGTATTAGGAATAGGATTTATTCCTAATCTATGATGAAGTAGGACTCTACTTTAGGTTGTATAAATATATTCTATGGATGAATGAGAAAGGTGACAGAAAATTGAACTAAATCTATCAGCTTGCCATTGATTTATTAAGAGAAACTGTTGACAAATCATTAAAGCTAAAAAACTGGCCAAATAGCTCATCTCAAATATAGCTAAATTGGCTTCCTGGATTTTGACAATTATTTCCTTGTGCCTCCTTTAGCTCAGGATTTCAGTCAGTCTGTAGCAGTAAATTACTTGCCTTTTCGTTGGGGAGACTAGTATATTTGTGTTTTCGGATACCTTGCAATGCATGTAATATTTTACTTGCTACATTACTAACTGATTTTGGTTAAATGCATGACAGCATAAGGTATATGTGCGAGGAGGGAGCAAAAAGGTTGGGCCAATAGAGCTGGAAGTTTACAATCAAGGAATGTACAAGACCGAGCTATGCAACAAATGGCAAGAGACTGGGAGCTGCCTCTATGGAGATCATTGCCAATTTGCTCATGGCATTGATCAGCTTCGCCCTGTCATCCGTCACCCTCGCTATAAGACTGAGGTCTGTCGCATGGTCCTCGGTGGCGAACCCTGCCCTTATGGTCATCGCTGCCACTTCCGCCATGCCCTCACTGACGAGGAGAAGCTCATGCTTCCACTCAGGCTTGACTAGCCGATCCTTTCCACTGCTACCAAATTTATGACGTCTGCTGCAATCTGGTTGAGGTATGATGAATTTCATGATGGGAGACTGAATGTTTATAGTTCCACACAAGCAAATGATAATAATACCTATAAGTAAGTAACTATATGGTATAATAAGTACATATTTCAAAATGCAAAACTACATAATCAAGAACTTGTTAGTAAGTATAATGCCTATAGATACTACTAAAGAAAGTTACAAGAAACTAGATAGCATTAAGGCAAGGTAACTGCTGTTGTTTGTTGAAGGTCTGCTGGCTACTTCTGTCTACTGTTGAAAGGATCAGTTCAAACAGTAAATAAGTTTGGACTATATTTTGTAATAATTGCTGTTAGTTCATGCTTTGTTCCACCAGCAATCTTACGCCAGAGCTTGTTTGTAGAAATGAATGGCATATAGAACCTGAAACTGCAGAAATATTTGATTGATATTAATGATCTTTTACTCTGTAATGCGAGTTTCTTTACTTAGAATTCTAGTTTAGAATGTATATAATGGTATTGTTCAATAATGGCATCAAACAAGTATAGTATAACGTCGTTTATATTGATAAATTGATGTGGCAATCTAAAAAGTAGTTGGCTTTTGTCACTAGCCTAGAACATACTCATGTCTTAATAGGTTCACATCTTTCACAATGATACAAAAAGCTTCATAAGTCAAACAATAGGGAACAGCAGGACATATAATGTATATACGTGCTTCAACTAATGAATTTAGATTTCCTACCAAGTACTGCAATGCTAAAGCATCGTCGAATTCTAGATACTCCAAATTATTAGGAGCATCAAGAAAAAAATCTCTTTCCTTTGCCAACCTTCATACTGATCGACGAAGAGAAGGTGCTGAAACAATATTAATCGGATGGCTATCTTCCCTCCAGTATGTTCTCACAGCTAGGTCTTCTAGTAATGGACATTTCGACAATAGCTTAGTTATAAAGTTACCATCAAGGATGCGAACTGAAGTGAGATAAAATACGAAGTTTGGTAGATCAAATGACTTGGGAAGCCTTATATCACGATTTACTTGGAGCTTGAACACCTCAAATGTTTGACACCTAAAAGGGGCAAATGGCAAGTAACCGGGTTTCCTCAAACATGTAGAAAGATCAAGTTCTCTAATGCCACGAGTTAAGAGGAAAGCACATCCATCTACTAAGATGCTCAGGATGTAAAAGTGGATAACATTTGTCAGGACAATATTCACCATAATTTTGGGTATGATTAGATTCAGCCTTGCCGAATTTATGTCTAAACCTGGTTATATTTCCTGATTGTAATTTACTCAATACATAACTACATAATTTCTGAAAGAAGGTGAACATTCATTGGTGTCATAATTAGATATAGGTGAATCATCGAAGTCGAGTTGCGTTATCAAAGTGAACAATTCGAGGAATAATCATGAACTCGAACAGCTACAAATTAATCATGAACTCAAACAGCTACAAGTTGACCAGAACTCCAGAAGCATAATCTAGATTCACTCAAATTAATTGTGAACTGAAGTAAATTATACTAAAAAAATTTAATCCAAAGCTAAAACATAAAATCCATCTAAATGAGTGATCAGGATCATCAGATGACAAAATCCTTCTGAAAGTACAGATCCGTCATCTGAGACATAACACGCTAACTTCTCTGGAGGATAATCAACAGCAAGTATAGAAATGATTTGGTTAACAGGATAAAGTTGCAGGGTTTCTTTAAAAGATAAAAGGAAAAATTGTCGACAATAAGATAACCTTTTAGGATAAAAAGAAAAGTAGGAAATTAGATAAGGATATTTCTTTCGTAAAAAGAAATCCGAGACTTAGGGTCGCCTGGATTAAGGAAAATAGGAGGGGAAAGATTGATGGGGTAAAATTTATGGGTTTTTTGAAGGCTTGGTATGACCGTATGAGAGTGAAGATTACATGGAGTATACCATTACTCAAAAAATGAGGGTAACAATTACCCACCACCACCCTTGGGTAACTTTTGCCTCTGTTTATGTGATGGACTGATAGGAAGATATGGAGATAGGAGACAGAGAGAAAGGAAAACAGAGCATGATAACAGAGAAAAAAATACTCCCCTTATTAATACCACACTTACCAATTAATAAAATCTACTCCCTTAATAGATCATCTTGAATTAATTCCCCCTTCAATTTTTACCCCTTAATAATTCCTATAATTCCAGACATGCCCTTAGTAGGGATAAAAAGAAAAGTAGGAAATTAGATACGGATATTTCTTTTGTAAGAAGAAATCCGAGACTTAGTAGGGTTGATTAGGTTTCGGGTTATAAATATAAAACACGATGAAGGAGAGCCGTGAGGGTTTATATATAGTTAACAAATTAGAGAACAAGGTTGGCTTCATAAATATGGGAAGCAATGAGAAATCTGATGATACAAACGCTAGAGAAGAATTAGGAGGACAAGGTTGGCTTGATAAATATGGGAAAGCAATGAGAAATGTGAAGAATCAGAACAATTATGGGTTTTTGAGTTTACCTTAATCTCTGGACAAAGTCTTACACCTCCAGTTTGGAGTCTAAGCACGAGCTTCCTCGGGCTAAGGATGCAGGCCTACGCCCAAGTGTGGATTGACGAAGATGCCAAGATGTTGACTCAGGTCGACAAGCAGTGGCGGATCCAGGATTTTCAAATCGCGGGTACTGTGATTAATTAAATAGATTGTCGGAGATCGGGTTGTTTCGCTTTTGATTTCTTTGATCTAGGTGTCATTTTCTACATCTAATATACAAATAAACTAATTACTATCTACTACATACTTCATATGAAGTCAAATCAATAGCCAATAATCAATTTATCATACAAATCAATTTATTCAAACTAATTACTATCTACTAAATACTCCATATGAACTCGATAAAACTTGAAACCTTAATTAGCACGAGTTAAGCATGACCCAATTCGACTTGATAAGCTCATGAACAGCTCGATAATTTTTCAAAAAAAAAATATTACTTTTATTAAAATGTATCGATTTTTAGAAATATAATAAAATTGAGTTTATAGTTTTTTTTTGGTATATTAGATAAACTAGGGGGGAAAAGAATAAAGCCCAAGAAGAGTCTTCAACAAGACACGAACTTCATTATCTGTCAAGGCCCAACTCGCTTAGTAACATTAATAAATAAGAGAGAAAGAAATCATAATATTAAGATTTATAGATGAAGGGTTAAGGGGGGAAGATAATCTAGAAACATAAAGAAACCCTAGTTTTCAAGTGAAGCATAACAAGGCCCATAACTACAAGTAGTAACCGTTTCTTTCTCTAGTACTGACTCTTAAGCCATCATTCCTCAACATCTCACAGTGAAGCAACACTCATCAGATCAGTAATTTCAGACATTTTTATTGGTAAGCTTGGTGTTGTACATTGTGGAAGTGGTAACTGGTGGCCATTAATAGCGTAAAGCAGGTAGCAGCAACCACCCATCTAGATCCGCCATTAATGGCGTGAAGCAAGAAGCAGCAACACTCATTACATCAGTAATTTCAAAAATTCTTTTTTTACAAATAATTTCACAATTTTTTTTACTTTGGGGGTACTGCAGTACCCCCAAAGACCCATCTAGATCCGCCAGTGTCGACAAGGCCCGTGAGTCGCAGCCTTTTTGGAACCACAAGTTCATGTTCGTAGTGGACAAGTGCTTCATACTAGACAAAAACAAGTACATTAATGTCGTCGATTTATACGTTGCTGGTGCAGCCTCACTGAGTAGCTCACACATCAATTGGTAGATGGTGGACTCGTGTCTACCATGAGAATGGTAGACATGGGTCAAAATGCAACCCCAAACAACATAAGACGCACGTTCATTAAAAAAACCGCGAAGCCAATGATCTTTGAATCTCCAATGAACACCAAAAAACATAAAACCGATTTTTTAAATTCATTACTTTCATTTTCCCACCCAAATTTTCAAAGATTTTCTCTCTCTTCTTCCCAAATTCTCCAACATCTCTCCAACTTCTCTCTAACCTATCTCATCAAACTCTTCAAATTCTTGCACAATTTTCGTACATGTATGAAGATGAACACAACGAGTTGTAAAGCGAAATCGACAACATAAGGTATTAGATCTATGTATTTGATAAGAAAATATAACATTTTTAACATTTTGCACTTTCGTTTCTTATTTTTTTCCCTCTTTTCTGGTGAAGATTTTGATGGTGGTTTGTGAAAAACTGAAAACAATCTTCCAATTGATGTTCCAATGAACGAAGGAGAGAGCCAGTGAATGAAGGTGATGAACGAGTTCGACATCAGGAAAAAAGGCAGTAGAAACCAAGTAATGTTCATTGTATTGTAGTATGTCGGCCTCAAGTTCCTCGACAGGCCCCAATCATGGCTACTAATAAAATAAGACTAGAAACCAAAAACCAGACAAAATAATAAGTATAAAATAAATTGTACTGTAGTATGTCGGCCTCAAATATATGTTCGTTGTATTATTATAATACACTCATTCAATTCGTGTTGGTCATATGTTTATTATATTCAGCCATATGTTTATTATATGTTTGATGTTAGGTACATTTGTTCATATGTTCATTGTGTGTTTGACACATATTAATTGCATTAATAACATGAATTATGGCATATGTTCATTGTCCTATTAGCATATGTTCGCTGAAACACATGTTGGTCAGATATTCGTTGCATTTCAGCCATATGTTCATTATGTGTTTATAATATATTCAATAAAATGATATGAATTAATGATGGGTTAATTATCATATATTTGTCTACAAATGTTTGATATTTGTTCAAATGTTCTTTGTATGATTATATGATGTTCATTGTACTATTTTCAAGTACAATGTGCACATTTTTAGGTCATTGTTCATTGTATTACTAACATGTATTCACTAGAAATCATTTTAGTCACATGCTCGTTATATTTGGTCATATATGTATTGTGTGTCTGGGAGCATGTTTATTGTATAATTAAAATGTGTTCATTGTATTTTTGAGAGATTATGTTCATTGCATTATAAACAAGACGAATTTTGTTTTAACTACTGCTCCTTTATTTCATGTATCAGTTTAGTTCGACTAGTTCAGACAACTAATGATATGTTACTGCTCCTTAATATTACCGTGCGCGTTAAACTTAGCAATGCTCCCGTTGGTGCTATGAAGTATGAAGAGTGCAACCAGGTTGTTTTTTTTTTTTTGACAACGGGGAAAATGTGCATTAATTAAAAAGGAAGTACAGCCTAACGCTAATACAACCCTAATAACACAAAGAAACTAAATTGAGCGACACTCGCTCTTACATAACTATTACAAAAGCATAAACAATTTAAGCAAGGATAAAACTGCTCGATCTGGAGTGCTGAGAGGATGGTTAATTGTAGAGAACCTCTTCGGCTGGTAGATGACGAGCGCCAGAACCCTGACGAACTGAGTGGGAGAAGAGGGCTGATTTCACAAACAGGGTAACAAAACAACCGCGAGAATAGGAACTCGCTACAGGACCAATCCCATTGACCTTCTGTCACCTGGGATTCTACATCCAGATTTCCTGGAAGAGTCACATTCCTTTGTGACTCAATACCCTTTTGGAAGGGTATTTCAGGCTTCTCCATTGATGAGAAGCTCAAATGAGTTGACGCGCTATAAACCCAATTAACAAATTGGGGAGCCGCCTTCATATTTCTTTTTGTCAAGGCAATGATTGATGAAATCATTACCAAGCGAGATTGAAATCTAACCATTGTTAGATCTCGAAAAACCGTCCGATTATCAAAATCGGATAAAACGAACCTCATCCATGAAATCTCTTGCCACGAAAACCCTAACCAATCACTTAAACCAACTCCAACATCAAGATCAAAACTACCTCCAACAATGAACAAAAGTATCCAACAGCTTATTTTAACAAACCAAAAACCCATACTAATACACCCACACACTAAACAACTTAACGCACTTCCAACAACACACGAGGGGAAGGGGAGAGACGGAGAACCACCAGAGAAAAGGATGATAAATTCAACACTAACCGGGGAGGGGGAAGGGGAAGCCCAAACTTAAACCGACGGTACACTAACCAGGGGAGGGGGAGGGGAAGCCCAAACTAAAACCGACACTAACCGGGGGTGGGGAGGGGGTAGGGGAAGCCCAAAAAACACGATACCGGGGGGGGGGGAGGGGGATGCCCAACAAAACGGAAACAGGGGAGGGGGAGGGGGATGTGGAATCCGACGCACCACCCGGGGAGGGGGGAGATCTGCTGGAAATGCGACGACAAGGGCAACTCGACCACGAACAGGGGAGGGGGAAGGGGTAACTGACGACGCGACTAAGGGGGGTGTGTTGCCGGCGAACACCGAACCGGAAGACCCACCGCTAAACTAGTCAGACAGGGGAAATTAAAGGAGCTATGAAAAACCGAACAAAAAGCGAAGAGAAAAAGAAAAAAAAACACTAGTGGAACTCGCCATAGAACACGCCGGCGGCTTGCGCGGCGCCAGAACTCCGGCGAGTTCCGAGGGTTTGTTTTGGGGAAGGGGGTTTTTTAGGAGAGAAGGCAGAGAAAATCTGTAGAGAGGGAAAATGTTAAAGGATGAAGTTTTAAAATCATAATGCAACCAGGTTGTGTAGTGGCGTGTATTTGGATGTGGTTTTCTTTCCTTTATCATTGAATTTTGGTAGTCGATAACTCGATACATAAGCATCTTTGAAGAAAACATAATGTAAGATCTTCAACAATGTAGTCAGATCACGAGCACTGTTATTATAACGTACGTTCAATCTATGGTTCTGCATTTGAGGCTTTGATAAGCCTATTCCAGATCAGTAACTTATTAATGAAAGTTCATTTAGTTGTTTGATAACTTGTTTGAGTAACTGATTATAGTTAAGATTAATTTCACAATGGTAATATGTAAAATTAAATTGGTTTTGATTAACATTGTTTTTTATACTTGTTGTCGAAATTTAGCAGTTGATTCATTAATAGACTGATAAAGAAATACTTCATAATACAAATTTGACAAGATCATATTTTTTTTTTGAAAGTAAAATTAATTCATTAATAAAAGAGTCATACGACATCTACAATAAAAATCAGAAATAACAAATACTTCCTCCGGTCTTTATTAGTTTACCCGTATTCCTTTTTGGGATGTCCCTTATTAGTTTACCCATTTCTTTTGTTTCTATTTTTGGAATGGGAGCACTAACTTTCTATCACACATACATTCAACTTTAATATAAAATAATAATTTATCTTTCTTTCTATGTCCCACAATATTGTTTCTCCTAAAACTCTGTGCAAAAGAAAGGGGTAAACTAATAAAGACCGGAGGGAGTACATAACAATTTTGAACAAATGAAATTCAGAATTTGCAAAACCACGATCGTTGTGTAGTAGATCTAACAATTCTGCATACCCTCTTCCACATCGATGTTTGATACAACCTTCAACGAGGGGGTCTTTCGATATACTGTAGTTTTGAAATAGAATTGAATCTGATACCATTGATTGTAATTGTAGATTTGAAATCTGCTTCGACACCGCATATTTCTTCATCAACGAACCAAAATTACGATAATTCATCTAGAAACAAAGGAGTAAACTAAAGTCTCTCCTAAGGAGAAGAGAAAAAACCATTTCTTTCAAGGGAGAAACGATCCTCTCTTAAAGGAGGAAGTATTATTCAAACAAGAAAGAACATAAACAAAGTTAAACAACAAAGAAAAATAAAATTAAAGTGGGGCTATCCACCGATAAAATCGATGGAAGCCCCTTTGAGATTCACTAATGGAGGCTAGGCTTTAGGAGAGAAAGGGAATTTGACAAGATCATATGATTTCACTATTAATACATGGAAAAATATACACTGCATTTAAAGAATTGACAATCATATTTACATTGCCCTCCTAAGTTAACTATGATTACATTTAAGTTGGTACTTTAAATCCTTGTCGAGTACAACTTTAAAACAAAGTAAAAGCATTACTCATTCTCTTCTTGCTTCTTCTTGAAGTATGACATTTGCTTTAGGACTTGATTCACATATAACAACAGATTCGAACACCAAAACAATTAAAGAAAACTGAAGTATCTCACCACCTTCGGAGTTCGGACCTAATGCTCCGGGGGTCAATGGCCTGGCCTCTCTGAACCTTAACTCTGGTATCTTTAATTTGTGGAGGCACCAGCTCATTATTAAGGCAAGTAACTGCTGTTGTTGGTTGAAGGTCTGCTGGCTACTTCTGTCTTCTGTTGAAAGAATCAGTTAAAAGAGTAAATAAGTTTTGGACTAGTTTTCGTAGTAATTGCAGTTAGTTCATGCTTTGTTCCACCAGCAATCTTACGCCAGAGCTTGTTTGTAGAAATTAATGTCATATAAAACCTGAACTGCAGAAATATTTGATTCATAGTAATGATCTTTTACTCTGTAATGCGAGTTTCTCTGCTTACAATTCTAGTTTTTGTTCAATAATGGCATCAAACGAATATAGAATAATGTCGTTTATATTGATGATTGATGTGGCAATCTAAACAGTAGTCGGCTTTTGTCACTAGCCCAGAACATACTCATGTCTCAATAGGTTCACATCTTTCAAAATGATACAAAAAGCTTCATAAGTTAAACAATAGGAAACGGGAGAACCTTGCGAGGATGCCATTCCAATAACATGGTAACTCAAGGTCAAGCCAATAACTCCAAGATAAAATAGCTAGGCTAAATTACACGTTAAAAACTTTTGAATTCTACCTACATATAAACAATATAACATAGATATACAGTGTGGACTTTACATCAGATATAAGAGAAGCGAGATATCTTTGCCTTTTGCTGAGAAAACGAGATTGCCATTCCCCAATCAGCACTTGCTCTCATGCAATATTCCCCGGGAGCTTATCCACCATCAACAATTATCAATTATGACTGAGATAAGTGAAAAGGACTTCAAGAAATATAGACTTTTTAGAGGTAAAGCATTTCAGATAGCAATATCAAATACAATGATGCACTCTTCTAATAACAAAGTAACAATATCATATGGCATTATTACTCATGATTTTTGTTTCCTCAATCTGTTAATATGGTCATTGATACACAATCTCATTGGAAAATGGCCAAAGCCTGATTGGTCAATGTGCATCAGATAGGAGTCTAGGATGTGAATACATACAGAATTACATTGTTGCCTAAAGACAAACATGCTTCAACTGATATAGAATCCTATTTGTCAAAGTCTAAGACCTAAATGTGCTTTGTGAAATTAAGTAGTAGTCTCTTGCAAACATGTTTCCACTAATAATATAGACTTCCATGTAACCCAAGAAAACATGTTAGTTTTTGAAGCTCAATATATAGTTGAAGAGAGTAACCATTATGTGGACTAGTTGAGGCATTATACATAAGAGAGCAACCACTCCTGGGATATAATATTTCCAAGTAATTCCGAACACAAATAGCAACTGAGGATCCAGCTTCATCTCATCAACATCTCACAAAACAAGACTACTAACACTAAGTTTATTATGCGCTATCCAAATAATCTTCGTGTTTTTGACACCCTCATTAGATTCTCAACTTAAAAAGATTTTTTCTTCCTTAATCACCTTATTGGAAAGCTAATAGTAGTATTTATGTTTTGGCAACTAAAAACAAGGCGACAATCTGTTTTCAGCAGCTCTCGTATCTAAATTAGGTAATAAACTAGTTTATGTCTAGTTCAAATCTTGACTTTCGTTCTGTTTTTAAACACTGACTCAAACTTATATGCTCCGACAATAGTTCAATCTCTGGACAATGTAAATCATCTGAAATAGCAGAAATTAGATGAAATACCTTCTTGCACTGCCATGCCAGCTGAGAAAAAACCCAAACCATGGCCCTTCCCTGATAATTATCTCTTTAATATATCATCTTTCTTCAAAGTAAAATCCCAAAGATCTCCGTATTTTTCATTGAAGTCCCAAATGTCCATAGTGTTATAATCAGCGATCAATTTGTCACGAGATCCTCTCTCCATGTTGTATATTTGGGGCTCAAAGTTGTGAGGTTGATCGGGTTTATCCATCTCGATTATGCAAAATATGACTGTAAATAGACCTGCTCCAATGTACAAATACTCCCCCTACAAGTCGAGAATAAGCATAAACATAAAAGTCAAAGCTCAGTCGTGGTATCTTAATAAGAACCGTACGTTTCATTGCTGAAAGCTTAGTTACCGGAACATTGAAATACATCCCAGCAGCAACTGCCGGAAGGAACAGCCATGAAATCAGCCCTGCCATCAAAAAGAAAAAGGGAAGTAAAGCATATTGATCAATTTAAGCTTTAGGTAGGGTTAGTGAAGTAATCAATTATATATCATCAAATTACTTCTATGTAGATACGTTGTACTCTGTCCATCTCAAAGTAATAGGGAAAATTTGACTTCTATCATGAAACTTTATCAACCTTGATCGTTAATTTTTATCACTACATCTTACTAAAGCTATAGATGATAAATATATTGAACATCATAGTCATAACTCGATACACAATCTAACAATTATATGGCCTTAATTTGACCACTAATGTAACATATCACCTATATCTTGAACGAAAACAGATAAAACTTAAACCTTGGAAACCAGTAGGTGGATCCATTGAAGCATATTCTTCAGCCACTGCTCCCCAAAATGTTCCTGAAACAGATCACTAGAAGTTCAGATAAGTAAAATTCAGGTCATGAGAACACACCCTAATTGGAATTAAAGCAAAGGCACGTCACTTATGCAGCATCCAATTTACTACATGAAGTTACTTCATCCATGAACTCCCATAATTTGCAGTATGCCAAGTAGTTCGTCGTAAAACTTGAACTGAAAATTAGTTTAAAATTGCAACCTTTTAATTGTATATATGAATTAACATGTAAACCAAGCCAAGAGTTCAAGACCATAAAACACATGCGCATTTCCGTCCTTATCTAGCAACAAATACTGACTTTTACTTTCAGTGCTCTTTGAGCAACATGACCTTTGCAGTCTGAACAATCTATACAATGCCCGGAAAAAGAAACACTCCTGTAAGAAGGGATGTTTCTTCGAAAAACACAGTAAAATGAACTTACAACAGGTGATCTTTTCCTACCTTTCTCCGAAGTTTCGAAAAATGTGTGATGTCCATCATATATCCCATATTCAAAATCCTCCTAGAGACGGTCAAAACCAAAATACAGTTAAGAATAATCTTCAAAGAATTGCAACAGGTCATACAACTGCATGTATGTCGAGATGCTTGAAGTAGCTAGGTTCCATAAGTAACAAATTAAAGATCATGGTAATACAATTATACAAAAACAAGATTGCAGTACCCATTAGTATGGCTCATTACTTCTACTCAACACTATATATTTATTATCATATCTTTATCATACCATAATATTCCTAATAATATAGCATGTGGATGTTAACTAGCTTTGTTCGTAAAATCATCAGAGTATGGTACCCATAACTTAGAATGGAATATGGCCTCCATCAATGTTCTTGTGGCTATATATCTTATCTCCTAATACATAATAAAAGTTTATATATATCAAAATAACCTCATTTCTTTCATCTTATTCCTCTCATGACTATGTTGTTGATATGTTAAAAATCTAGATCAAATCAGATAAAAGTGGCTTTTTTCCACATATACTCCATTAAGGATGTTTTGCTTCTAGTGCAGAAAAGTTCTACTTAAGAGTTAAGACTTCACCCAGAAACAATATCTCATACAAACTTCACCTATTAATTACATTGATTGACGCATGATTCTGTCATAAATTCCTAAATGAATACTATTCTAGGAAATGTGTAATAATTTTAGAATTGCAAACATGAATTTTGAAAGCAATGGAGCAAAAACTAATAGAGAAATAAGGAGAGAGAAACAAACAGGTGGCACTCCATTAGTTGCCCAACGGTCACGAGGGTCTTCATTGAGGTCAGGTTCGATATCAGTCAAACCAGCTTGCAACTTTGTAGATAACTTTGTTGTATGAACATCAACATGAGAAAGAAGAATACCATGATTTCTGACATTAATGGATCCTGAAAATGTTACTGTTGAATTGTTGTTGATCAAACATTTATTTGCTAATTTAGATGATAATTTAGTAGAAAGGACTGGTGTAGGCACCCAGCAAGTAGCTGCCATAATTATTTTTTTATCAAAGATTAGCAAAGAACTCTGTGTGACTGTGTATTATGTCTCTCCTTAGCAGAAACCTTGTCTCCAGTAATGCCACGTCAGCGTATGCTAACAACCAACCATCTTTCTATCCATGTTGCTGACCTCATTTCTTTTATTTTTGGAAATTTCAACTTTGGTGATCCAAGTTTTGACATTGATTCAACTTTACTCATTTGGTATTTACTAGAGCGGTTCAATGGGCCGGGCCGGGCCGGGCTATGGTTAAAACTGCAGTGGGCTGCGTCGGGCTGAAGCCCATGAGACCCGGCCCATTTCAAGAATATTGCAAACAGTTAGAGGGGAGAGAGGAGAGAGAATAAGAGAGGAGAACCTAATTACTCAGCCTTTTTATTGTTCTAATACAGTCTATTTAATACCCAACCCTCTTTATTTCTAACATAGCCCGTTTTCAACCCGGCCCACTTTGAGCCCAGCCGTCTTATAAACGGGCTGGGTCAGGACTGAAAACGGGCCCCCGACTCGTTGAACACCTCTAGATTTTACTAATTCAAGTTTGTTTCTTTAATGTGGTGTTCAATATGTGAGAATGAGAGTTTTCAGGAAATTAAGAGTATCATAGTAGATAGAGAGTGATAAGTTTTCAATTGGTAAGTGGGTTTTCATAAGTATTGACATTACATAGTTTGGTTAATGATTGGAATATATTGGAAATAGACTGGGAATAAATAATAAAAATTATCAAAGGCTCTTGTTAATTGATGTGTCACATTTACGTATAATTTTAGGTTAGGAAAATTGTGTTGATCACAACAATTAGGTTTGGAAAATATGTTGGAGATTTGACTCGACCATTTTGGGACTGATTTAAAGGTTTTCTATTGCTTGTGAGGTTGAGATTCATGTGCCCGAAATTTAGGGTTTATATCAATTTGTTATCTTTTGAACCAGGGCCGTCTTAGAGGGTGTGCAAAGAGCCCAACCGCACAGGGCCCCAACCTGAAAGGGGCCCAAAATTTTAATTTTCTAATATTTTCTTATGAAAAATGCTTATTTCTTCCTCATTGCGTGACAAAAAATCTACATTTTACAATATTTGCTTATCAAGATTGTATATTGTTGCCTAATGATATGTATGTACAACCTATTTATTTTAACAGTATAAGGGCCTCATTTTCATTTTTAGAACAGGGCCCCTAAAAATTTCAAGACGGCCCTGTTTTGAACAAAGTTATCTTTCAAAGTGTAGAGATTTGCTCAATAAGTAATTTCATTTTGCACAATCTAACCTCACATATAATGTTTTTCTTATATCTTTTAAACAAAGTTATCTTTCAAAGTATAGAGATTTGCTCAATAAGTAATTTCATTTTGCACAATCTAACCTCACATATAATGCTTTTCTTAGTGAGACATGTTTCCATCTTCCACTTCCAAATTACTAACGTTATATATATATATATATATATATATATATATATATATATATATATATATATATATATATATATATATATATATATATATATATATATAGAGTCGGGATCCAGTGAGAATGAAGAGTTATGTGAGAATAGATTAATATGTGAGAATAAATCACAACCGTTAGATCATATAAATCTAAGGGATGCGATTTTCCCAAGCTCTAATAACCAAACCCATAAGTTTTCATAACAAGGAAAGCAACAACTAAATGGGGAAAATTGAAAACCCATCTCTCTCTTCATCGATCGATTTTCTGCAATCAAAAATCTGAACTTTTCTCTCTTCATCGATTGATTCATCCATCAAAAGTTTGTTCAATTCATCAAATTTTGGTGCTGCTCAATCGTTCAGTTCATCAAATTTGGGTGCTGCTCAATCATTCAATTCATCAAATTTGGGTGCTGCTCAATTGTTCAATTCAATCATTATCAGGTACGAAATTTTGATTGCTTTAAATCTGTTTTCCAAGTTTGTTGTTCTTAATATTATGTTCTTCTTGTTAATATGGTTGGTGAGAATGAGATGTCATCATGATCGAAATCTTGAAAGGTTAGGTGGGTATTTTGGCCTAATTTTGACCTAAGAACAATTCAAAAGATGGTGATATTTATTGTATTTTGCTTTACTTTTGGTTTACCAATTCTTTGGTTTGGACTTCTAAATTTCTATCCAAAAAATCTTTTTGAATTTTGTTTGTTATTAACAACAATCGATTCAGATTCTAGAAAAATACCCTCTGATAAAAAATAGTTGAGATAAGTCCTAGTTGTTTAGATACTATGTATCTAATTGATGAATCTGAATCGAAGTTATCAGTCAAAGTTCGTCTTTGCCCAGTCGAACTGGTGAATGGTGATACTAGAAAAGATCATTACTTGCTTATTTGCAGAAATTAACCACCTTGCTTTGCTTTCTTTGAATGTAAAGATCATTTCTTTTTATTTTTCTTTTTGTGGGTTTGTTTCTTTGTGATTTGAGTATCTGGGTTGAAGTTATATTCTCAGATTGTTGTAGTTTATTTTGATTCTGGGATTCTAAAGTGGGTTTTTACTGTATTTTTTGTGAACAAAAATGGTAGAGGGGAAAAACTTACTGATGGCATCATCGATTGCTTTAATGTACATCAGAGATGGCTTCAATGTACATCATTGATGGCTTCAATGTACATCAGAGGGTATAGTCTCAAGGTTACAAAGATTTCTTCAGTGAAATCTGATTTCATTGCAATAATAGTCATAATGCTCTTGATCTTTTAACCTATATTTATTGCATTATTGAAAGTTTGAATAAGAGCATTTTCAGATTGGTGGGGACTAAAGTGCATGTTGTCAAAATAAATACTAGGATCTAAACAAAGTTTACAAGAGTAAAATATAATAAAACAAAATGTTTAATAACTACTATTTTCTATAACTATAGTCAAGTGTTGCTACAACTCTAACCAATACTTGATATAACTCTTATCAAAATGTTGCAACTTGATAGCTTGTTAGCTCAATTGGTGAGTGTTTTGTGTGCAAATACACAAAAATGTGGGTTCAACTCCCACACAAGCTCTTATTATTTTCATGGTCTTGTTTAGTTTTTAGGATGTTTTTAATTTTTCTCATAAGCCTTACTTGATGCTACGGTAAAGAAGAAACAAATGATAACATTAGTTTGAGTCACGGTATGATTTTCAACTCTATTCTTAATGTACATGAGTGCTATTGTACAGCATGTTCTGCTCTATGTCTTGGCTCTAACTTCTAATAATTGTCATTTTATAACCTATGTGGGAATCGAACCCACATCTTGCGCATAGCACATGCTCTTCCATTTGAGCTAATAGGTTTTAAAGTACAAGTAAAAAGCATAGGCAGGTGCTTATAGGATACTTGCATGTGATCTCCACTGTTGACAATCAATGAGATACTTTGATATTTTCATGGATTATGTATACAAAAGCTTTTGAAATAACCTGACTGAAACTCTTTAATATGTCTAATTTTATTATAACTATGACATTATTCAAAGATTCTCCAATATGTGCATACGTTGCTCTCTTCATCAGTGAAACCCAATTGATTTTGCACTCAAAATCCAAACTAGTAGGAATTATTATTTGCAAATTTGTCTGCCTTAATGTGTACGCTAATTTATTACAAAGTGTGCATACCTCCTTCTGCAAGTGGTCCATAGTTGACAATAAACTTTGTGCTTTCAGTTGGTCGTTGATAAAGGCAACGTGCGCTGAATCATTATCATTTTGGTTTGTTGTTACCCCTGAAGCGTCCTTTGTAGCTTTTGTTACCAAATCATCCTGCATATACTGTATATTCAGTTTATCAGAGAAGGAAGAGAAGACATAACCAATAGTCCACTGTAAAAAAGTTTGAACATCAAACTCAGTGCAATGTGGACCAAAGTTGATAGTGCTCAGTATATCTCAAGACTTAAGCAGAAGCTCTATCATGTTGATATGTCTGAGACAAAAGAGAAAAAAAGAAGTTCCCTACATTTCACCATGACTGTTCTAGTTGATAAAAATCATGCATATCATGAGAAGGAGCAATAGTTGATATTGTGCATTAAGTGAACAAAGTGATGATGACGAATTAGAATAGCACATTTTAAACAAATCAAACTAGTGAGATAGACCAGATCACCAGACAAAATTAAACAGAGAAGTAAAAATAGAAGCAAGGAGGTCCCAGTTGCAGGCATCACCAACTATAACCTAAGTTGCAGACACTCCATGTAGGACTGCCTTGTCCCGTATCTGACATGTATTGAATACGAAGTTGCCTCAATATATTATGCTCAACTATCTCTTCTCAAATCTCGTAAGAGAGCATGAAGAAAAGTACCTGTACTTCTGACAGATTCATAGATTCTCCATCCTCCCTTCCAATTTCCATAGTTACATATTGAGACAAGTAATTAGCCTCATCATCCCATGAAATTCCCTTATCCAAGACTTCTGCCCTACTTAAAATTGAATTTTCCACCGAATTCTCCACATTAGGTGGCTCACACAAACCCTTCTGCAGTATATGACACCCATTCTCAACATATAAGATTCACTTATAAGCTTTTCAGTAGTGCTGTATGTAGATACTAGACACTATTATGATACTATTATGGAGCGTTTAGTAATAACTTATTGGATAACTTATTGACTCAAATACATTATTGTAACAGTTATATCAACACATTAGTAATAATCTGTCAATAAGAGTGGAGGATTTATTTGATCCTTTTTTGCTTTGACTTTCACCTTGCATAAATTAGCTTGATAGTGGCCTGGTATATGGGTGCATAACAGAATCCTGGCCACTGCATATTCGTATATTTTCATAGCATCTTACATAGTCACCTCTACCATAGCCTAAAATTATGTTATGAGATTAAAATCATTCTTATCTTAACATCAACATTTTTCCTTTGTGTATCTCCTCCAAAACACTTCTGCATGAAATTTCTCTCAAATCTTCAGTTCAAGTTTTATTAAAATCATTCAACTCATCATAATTTATTGGGTTTTCTGCTTAAGCTCATCAGGATCAAAAACTCAAGGCATAGAATATTAGCATATTTGTATATTCTCATAGCATCTTACCATAGTCACCTCTACCATAGGATCTACATCTTCAACATCTCCAATTATACATGCTTAATATTTAGAATCAAAATCACATTTTCAATAGGAGCTACATCTTCAACATTTTTCTCTAAAATTCTGCGAACCAAATTCTCTCTCCTCCTAATTTACTTTCAATCATTCCACCTCTGCCTCACTCTTCATTCTTTCTCTGTATTTTACCAGCTAATTAAATCATTCATCACTTTTATCATTTAGCTTTCTAATTTTAGGTGTTCAGTTAACAACCATAGCTTGCCCACCTGCAAGTGGCTTAAATATACATCATGAATGGCCTAAAAGCACATCACAACTTGCCTACAAGTACATCAAAATGAAAATAACTACAAATTTTCTTCGAAATCCAAGAAATTTTGTTCCATGAGCCTAAATCAGTAATATATGCTTGTCTTGGAAGTCTATGTAACGTTGTTCCATCACTATTGTATCATGTAACTTTACTTCTCATGTATTTTGTTTTTTACTATGAAAGATGTAAGTGAACATCACTAGTAATTTAAAAGTACATCAGTGATGGCTTAAAAGTACATCAGTGATGGCTTAAAAGTACATCACCTATTAGAAATATTTAGTTTTAAAATCTATCAAGAAATTTATCACTCAACCATAATGAAGGCACATGATTGGCGCCCCAACTCCTAAGCACCATTTTCTTCTTAATGTGTGTATAATATATAATGGGGAATTTGAAGGATTAATCCTGTAAAATTAGAGGAGGGCATATTTGCAT
This sequence comes from Beta corolliflora, assembly GCA_947648045.1. Classification (NCBI taxonomy): domain Eukaryota; kingdom Viridiplantae; phylum Streptophyta; class Magnoliopsida; order Caryophyllales; family Amaranthaceae; genus Beta; species Beta corolliflora. The sequence continues at coordinate 695,013 of CANSZD010000248.1, read as the reverse complement.
TCTAATCTGGTTGCTCTTCCTAAATGAATTCTGAACCCATGGGAATCATAATAGTTCTCTTATGACAGTGATAGCTATACCATGGTTTTCACTATTCGGCGGAAATTTACAATTCTTAGGTGGTCAACTATGTACAGCTTTGTCCCGAAAATTTTTAGAGGCTCCAATCTAGCATCAAGAGGAAAGTGTGCCACAAACGTGAGCAACAAAAGAATCTTACGCTACTATATTGTTAAATTCGTCTTACACAAAATAAAGCTTCAAATTATAAAAAAATTGAGTACAAGGCCTATGGGTGAAGATGTAGAATACCTTTGAAACGCAAGAGCAAAATCATCTATGGAAAGTCTGATTCCAATAGACAACATGATTCCACTGAGAGCAGGGTCATATAATACTTTTGATACCCTACGTAAAATATTAGAACCCTTTAATGAGGATTTATAGCAATAATACTTTCACCAAAACAAGCCTTTATTCAATTATCCACACACAACCAAAGCATTATTTGTTCTACAGTTCATACTAAAGGTCTACTTTCTAATCAACAACTGCCTCAACTATTTCAGCTTTTCGTCTATCTTTGTGATCAGATCCACCTCTACACTAATGATAAACAAAAGAATTTTCCAAGTAACAATGCCTAGTAAGAAGGTTGAACTCTGACTTTTTTCTTTCTTTCCCTTTCTAAGTTCCAATGCAGAATTTTTATGCACAGTCGTGTCTCCTAGAGCTAAAATATGATCCACCAAGAGCATAGGAACTTTAACAATTCTTTTTAGCTAAAATATAACTAATGGTGGCTAAAAATACATCACCACTAGCTTAAAAGTACATCAAGAGTGGATTAAAAGTACATCATTGTTTTATTACTCAAAAACAACAAACAAGCAAAGTTTATCCACTACATTTTATTACTCAAAAATGAAATCTAAATTCCTTCCAGATTTTCATCCATGAAATCCAAGAACAATCCAAATTTATCCACTACATTTTATTACTCAACAATGAATTCAAGAAACGAAAATTTATTAGCAATAGGAACTACAGATCCTACATTAATTTAGAAAAATTGCATATTAACATCATATTATGAAAAACGAAACCCTAAAATCTGACAAATAACTAAAATTTTAAGCTTAAAAAATGCGAAAAATCCGAGATGTAACTGAAATAAAACGAAACAACTAAAGCAAATAGGCAAAATGAGAATGACATTTCCATAGCTTAATTTCAAAGTAACAACATCAAATTATCAAATTGAAATCCTAAAATTCGAGATGTAACTGAAAAATAGAGCCAAAAAAATCCGAAAAAATACCAGAATGAAATAAAACGACAACTAAAGCAAATAGGCAAAATGAGAATGACATTTTCCATAGCTTAATTTCAAAGTAACAACATCAAATTATGAAATTGAAACCCTAAAATCCGAGATGTAACTGAAAAATAGAGCCAAAAAATCCGAAAAATTTACCACTATAAATCATTATTGAGCTTCAATGTAGAATTTGGAATCTTGTTCGAGCTTTAATTGAGGATAAATTGCTAGTTTTGGATGTTGTTGAAGCTTCAACAATGGACGAAAATGGCGAGCTTCAGTTGGGTTGCACGAAGAAGATGCACAACATTTTGGGGATTCGGTGGTTTTTTTTGGGATTAATGAGCTACAGTAGGGTCGCTGATTTCTTTTGATTAATTAAATGTCAGCCGTTAGATGAGAGTGATCTAAGGGTAGAGATCTATTCTCATATAATTAAGTATTCTCACATAACTATGGTATTCTCACATGAGCCCATATATATATATATATATATATATATATATATATATATATATATATATATATATATATATATATAGAAGATCCAAGTTCTCGGCAACAATACAACATATTTCTCGCCTTAGAATTGTTAAGTACTGATAACGTGTTTAGGGTGAAACTGATGAGTAAAAGAAAAGTGAAGAATTGCAAGCATTCTTACTGTTGTATTCATCTTATAAGTATGGTAATTTATACACCAATATTGCGTACGGAAGTATCCATAAACTACAGTTGATTATTCACTGGTCTGCATATTGTTCTCAAAACAGGAAATGACTTAAGGTCTGTTCTGTTCAACTTATTTTGTCTTATCTTATCTTATCTTATCTTATAAGATCTTAAAAAATCTTATCTTATCTGATCTTATCTTATCTTATCTTATCTTATCTTATAGTTTATTGTGTGTGTCTAACATCTTATTTATCTTATCTTATCTTATCTGATCTTATAAAATCTTATATAAGTTAAAATAAGTTGAACAGAACAGACCCTCAGAAATATTAGTGAAGCTAGAAGGGGTAAATTGCTTTAAAAACATACTACTCGAAGCATTGACAAATGAGAAGTAGCCTCAAACTTATCTACTACTCTTTTTTTTGAAGGAACTTATCTACTACTTCTCCATACCTAATATCCACAAATTTGTCTATCGCTCCACACGTAATCTCAGAATCACTTGATTGAAACTTCAAAGCAAGAAAGATTTCAACAATCATAAACATGCAGAAAGAGAACGAATAAGATTGACAAAACAAACAGCTAACCGGCAACAACTATATAATTAACAGCCTTCTAAAATACTTTCAAACTTGATCTAATAGCAAACTAAGTTCTTGATTTTATTTATGAATTAGAAAAGTATTTACAATCGATGAACCAAGTTATTCACAATAATCAAAATGCATATTTATTTACAAAGGTGATCGAAACCAAATTATTTACATTGTAATAGGAAACGGAGACTTAAGCACAGCAAATAATACGTACACAAATGAAAGAATTCACAACCACATTAACACTAAAGGAGATTGAGGGTATGATGCATTTCTTACTCAGCCTTTGGCCTAACTATGTTTCTGATAAACCACAGCTTCCTCCAGGGTTAAAATGACACTATGACCTCAAACCATGAATAATTTTTTTTTTGTTTTATTTTACCTTCTCTTTATTCTTTATTTTTTACTTTTTCTTGTTCATCAACTTGCTGTCAGTCCATCAAAGTTTTGCAGAACAATTTAAAGAGTTCAAAAACACAAGCTGATATAAACCCTGCTTTAGATCACAATGGTCAGGTAGTTCACAAACTAAACAGCAGCAGAGAAGCGACAGGTAGCACTCTGGCAAGTTTAGCTGCCCCGCAGAGAGGAAAGCCACTGCTCCATGTACCTTTTTCCATCTGTGAGCAGCAAAAAAAAGAAAAACAGATCAGGATCAAGAAAAAAAAGCAGCGAAAAAATATGCCTCAATCCTAAAATGGTTCTGTACAAGTACAAACCAAAATCTGTAGCATAGGCATTTTGAACACACATAATCGCCTACATGTTTGCCCACTAAAGCACATACACAGCATCTATCCAGAAATAAGACATGATCTATGTCCATAATACCCTAAGATAATTTAAGTTGAGAAGAAATCACAAGCACCTCCAAAAATAACACAGAACCCAAATAATCAAGGAAAACAAAAAGCTCAGCATCGTATGAAGCTAATGGTAAAATGATAAAAGAAGAAAAAGTGAGCTCTTATCTAATTTACTCATATAAACAAAGGTGGAGAAGTATAACACATGCATAAAGAAAGACATTTGAACCATTGTATCCACAAATCTATAATAGAAAGTTACGAAAGTTAGAAAGAAAAAAAAATTCACTAGTCCACAATGTTCAAAATAGGTTAGATGAGCCAATTTACCAGGCACTAAGATAAAAGCCACAAATTCACAGTGACATGCACGTCTGTAATATCCACACTTTTCAGCTTGAAGGTATAAGCAAATGTGGAATGGAGAAAGTGGTAGCTCAAAAACAAGAATGTTCACCACATGCTGTTCATTTTCATTACTTTCACCTTCATACGGTGTTTCACCCAAGTCAACATGGTCAACTCCATCTACATCATACTCCTTTGTGGCCAGAAGACTGCGATAAAGGAATCTTTCGGCTTTCTATCCTTAATCACCTCATTCACAATTCTCAAAAAGAAAATTTTAAGATGTATTTAGATCTCAAATCTTAGAGGATGAACCATTGAAACACTTTTCATATTGAGAGGCAGATATTGGCAACTTCTACAGGGTACCCTGTGTTTCACTATTTCTTTTACGTTGTACCCTTAATGTTTTTTTTCTTCCAAATAGTACCCTTAAACTTTTTATTTGACCTATGTTTTACCCCTCGGTTAAGTCACTGCTAAGTTATCCATTAGTTTCTTATTTTTTGTTCTTTTAGACTACATAATATGTACTGGGAGTATAATGTTCCCACCCAAAAAGTTAGGGCCTCCGTCGTTGCCCATCCTAATTAAAGTAGAAGCCTTTCGCTCTTCTAATTTTAATCTTTCGCTGCTACCATCTCTTTCACAAATTGACCACCATTGCTTCTGTAGCAAGTATGTCAAGCTCACTCCTCTCACTCATATAGTCATATGTTCCAGATTACGAGTTAAAGTACATCAACCCCAAATGTCATTCATAAGTTGCTTCATTACCCTCCCAACTAATAACTACACAAGAGATTATCGCCACCATTGAAAAGCATATCCCTTCAAACAAGTAATGACTAAGACAAAATGGTCTTCGTTAGGAACTCCTAGAGTAAGCAATATATTCTCCTTGTTCATAACCCAGTCAAGACATCAAGTTTAACCACCAAAGTTAGCATGTGCAAAGTTAATCCCACGAGCATCACTACATAGATCTATCGCATTAAGATGCTTAATGATGTGGAAGACGGTGCTGAAAGTATTATAAATAAGGAGGCAATGGGACCTGAAGCATCATAAATTTAACTGCAGCCTGGAATTTATAACATTGAATTCCTAAAGTGATTCAAACTTGTGGCATACGTCTACTAGTCGATCATTGACATGCTTTGGGGCCTTGGGCGTGAAAGAATAATATCAAGCACAAGTTTTTGTGTGCTTTTTATTCATTTTAAGCAAATTCTTCTAATTGATAGTGTGGGGATTTTTATTGAGTTTGTGGAAAGGATAACAGATAGGAGTGAATGAGCGATTTAAAAAAAAGGATAATTTGGAGTCCATATGCAAATTCTTGGTTTGGGACTTTGGGGTACAAGCACTAATGAAATGGTGATTTGACAAGGGTTTTCACCTGGTTCTTAATATTGGGAATTTTACAAAAATATACTAAAATTTCATTAGAATTCATGTCACTACTCAAGAAAAATAACAATGAGATCAAGATAAAAGACTAACTTAAAAATTGGAGAGAGTGACATTACCAATACCACATATAGTCGATTTTCTTTAAAAGATCTCAACTGTGGTCGAGTTACTTTGAAAGATCCTAACTTTTGATTATCTCAAAGTGGTCCCAATTTTAATGGTACTTCACCTTTTTTGACATGCTAAATTGGTTAATTATGAGACATATTAGGATTATGTCTCATAATTAACCAATTTTTCATTTGATTAAGGTAAAAGACTGTTTTGAAAAAAAGACCACCCAAAGTTCAGACTACTATGAAATAATCAAAGGTTGAGCCTTATAAAATAAACCAACAATGGTTGGGACTGGTATGATCGTTTTTTCTAAAACATTAGAAACTTCCTAAAACATAATCTAATAAGGACACTAAATAATAAAACACATAAAAACGCTTAAATTTACCACGCATATTACAATTGCTAAAGAATGGATAAGGCAAAGAAAAACTTCTAGGGTACAGCCGCACATAAACACTATCACCCAACCACCAAACTTAACATGGAAAATGTAGTACTTCCTTCGTTTCAAAATAAATGAAACACTTACCATTTTAGGTCGTTTCAAAATAAGAGAGACATTACTTTATTTGGTATTCACTTCCAAACTTAACATGGAAAATGTAGTACTTCCTTCGTTTCAAAATAAATGAAACACTTACCATTTTAGGTCGTTTCAAAATAAGAGAGACATTACTTTATTTGGTATTCACTTCCAAACTTAACATGGAAAATGTAGTACTTCCTTCGTTTCAAAATAAATGAAACACTTACCATTTTAGGTCGTTTCAAAATAAGAGAGACATTACTTTATTTGGTATTCACTTCTTTCTATCTCTATCCTTATCAGTCATCACATGGGTCCCTCTCTTTCTTTTGGTATTCACTTCTTTCTATCTCTATCCTCATCAGTCATCACATGGGTCCCTCTTTTTCTTTCTCTCTATCTCTCTCCTCCTAAATCCCCGTGTTAAAACCCTACGTTTCATTTAAAACAAAATGGAAGAAGTACATAATTTTATTACTCTATGCCTTAAGACAAATTTGTATCTTCTCACTTATAATTTTACTTTCAACGACCATTAGGAGTTAATAACTTGAGAGTTGCAAAGACTTCATTAAAGTTGCCACAAATTAATTAAAGACTAACTTATCTATGTTTTTACCATCTCTTATAACGCCAGTAAGTAGATGTTCAGAGTAATTGCATCATTATCTATAGCCGATCTATTAATCTGGAAGCAGCATTGCCCAAAACAAATATGTACATCACTCTTCGTCATCCACCGTTCTATAAGGTCACTATCCGCCAAAACAAACTATATCCTTTCACGACAATCAATACCACCATATACAGATGCTTTGAGTTTCCATCCCAACCATTTAACTCCACTAAAGGCTAACATAAAAGAAACAGTTAGAAGTCTAAAAGAGTTTGGATGACTACCATGTTTCATTCTTCAAAAAACCTAACTCTAAAAAGAGCATTGCAATGCAGATCTCCTCATATTTAATTTAGCAAAGTGTCTACGTATACTACTGTAAGATAAAATTATGAGTATGATAGTTCAAGGACAACAGTTCTATCACACAGGTAATCCTAGCTTAAAGCTTAGCAACAGAACAAGCTTGAGAAAAACAAAACTCCACAAGAGAGAAACCATGATTAAGAAATTTAAAGGAAACAATAAGCAACTTAATTGATCTTTAACACTGCTTATTTTTCCACTTCTTGGAAAAAAAATGGAACAGTAAGCAAAAAGGCGATTCTGAAAAAACATAAAGACTAACCAGCAGAGTAAAGCTCTGGCACAGTGGCATTGTTGTCTCGAGCATTTTTTCTAAAGTCTTGTTTCCCTCCAGAGCCACGCCCATAGCAACGGACAAGAACACCAAATCCACCATCAATCTCATCCTCACTCAAGAACCCAGAAGCATGAGGCTCCGACCAACCAATCGACCAATCTGAGGCATCCGAATCAGAATCAGAGGAACACCCTCCATCAGAAGGCACAAGAACACCATCATGCTCCATATCAATCTTTCCACCCTCTTGACGGTGCCATTTTCGCCTAACCCTCCTAGATTTCGAAGCTAAGTTACCCTCAGTCCCACTAATACCAGAAAACTTCAAAACATCCAGTTCCAACACATTCAATTCAGGTGAAGAATTCAGAGAAGACCCTTTCTGCAGTTTAGCATCTTTTTTTTTACCACTCCACAACCACCAAGAAAGGTTGGGAAATGCAATAGACATAAATCAATCAGATATTCTCCTCTCCTTATCTTTCCTCAAATTAAATTTTGCAAAATCAACTCCCTCTTTAAACAATAATTCCCACAAATTATATAATCTGCAAAAAAGGAAAATAAAAAGAAAAAGCAGGAAAATGTTCAGTAATTGAAAGCCATAATTAAGATTGCAAAAATGAAAACCTAATATTGTGATATTCATCCTTGAAATCTAATTAAAACCCATAATTGCGTTGAAATCAGCCAGGCCCGTCCCTGAGCCAGGGCAGGATAGAGATAACAGGTCATTCATTCCAGATTTCCAGTCACGAACACTTCAAAAATTGATTTGATGAAGAACATGTAAATTATCCCCGATAAACATGAAATAAATTCATGATACACACAATAACAACCGCATAAAATAAAATCAATCAATCACATGAAGTAGATCTTAAAAATCGCAAGAAACATGAAAAATCGCAACAAAAGTAAGGGAAAAAGAAAAAACCTGGAACGAGCTTTGAAGATTCCGTATGGGTATGAGTGAGGGAAGCTGAGACGTTTCTAAAGATTAGGGTTTGATTTTGGTCAGGGTGTTTCTAAAGCTGAGACTATAACGTAGTTTAGGATTTATTGTTGCATATGGGCCTGATAGTTAAATGGGTCGGGTTGATGCGTGTAATTAGTGGATTGAGTCATTATAATTTATAGGGTCACCTTATTACAATTAAATAGAGGGTCAGGTCAGAGTGGGTTGCGCGTTGGTAATGACGGGTCGATAAACGAACAAAGCAAAGAGATGGAAAAAGTAGCCATAAGTGAGTAAAAGTAAATATTAGACCTTGTATTATTATTATTTTTACTGTTTTCTTTTAATTTTACAAAATTTAGGTTATTATTGCTGACTCTGTAACGATCTTGTCTAATAAAGACCATGTGTATAGGGGCCCCGTCCATTAAGAGCCTTTTTATACTTGATCGTACCCTTGTACCCAAATGGTTACCCTGTACAATGAGCAAGTTTACACGTGATGCTTGTAAAAACAAATACAAAGTTCATTTGCGTAATAACATGTACTGAAAATTGTGCGCAAAGTTCATTGTATCTTTTTCTGTTTTTTAAAAACCAATAAATTAGAGATGTTTTAAATGTTGTCGTTAATTGAAGGTATAATGGTAAAAGAGGGTGGACACTAAGTCCTCCCCTCTTCCAATGTATGATAGAGATTAGTCTTATATGTACATGATGTAATTACGTAATCACTTTAAAAAATAAGAACAAACATAAATTCTGATATTATTGTCCTCACTTTTATCGGTGTCAAGTGGTAGGTAATTTCTCCAAGTGGTACCTTGCTTTGTAGTAAGTGAGAAATTTAGTATTAATAGAATGAAAAATTCGAGTTACCATAATTACATTGTGATGATAATAAATAACCAATATTTATTGAAACAAGTCATTCATACTTTGTAAAATTTATACTCCATACACCATAATAAACTCTAAGAAAATACTACAATAACGTTGAAAAAATACTACAAATGACATATGAATATCAGTAATTATTTATAAACTATCCACCTTAAATAAAGATTAAAAAAAACAAAAACTAAATCACATAAAGTGTGAAATTTATATGATTAAAAAAGGACCTCAAAAGCTTTAATGGAGAAGTAGAGGACATTTAAATGAGTTCGACACTAACGGATTTAGATGAGTTTAGGTTACCCATCAATCTAATACTCCCTCCATTGTTTTGTTCTTCCTGTTTGGAACTTTGACACTATTCACAATCAGTGGCGGATTTACCTTTAGTCCTGGTGGGTCACGTGACCCACCATTCCCCCAGAAAAAAAAAATTAAAAAATTTTAGGTTTAGGAAAACGCGTAATACGCGTTCCTCTTCTTCCCTTCAGCCATTTTCTTCCTCTCATCCTCTCACTCTCTCAGGCTCTCAACTTCTTCACTCACGCCGACCACCGTCACTCCGTCAGGTTAGTACTCGGTCACTCATTTTCTTCCTCTCGTCCTCTCAACTTCTTCTCTCACTCCGTTTCGACTTGTTTCGATTTTCGACCTCTCAGGGCTTAATCTCCATCACGCCGACCACCGTGGCTTAATCTCTACTCGGTTTTGACACCTTCTGCAGTTCTGCCGCTGGTAAGTGCACTTTAAACATGTTTTTTGAATTAGATCTGAGTATTTTGTGTAGGAATAGTGTTTTGAATTAGATCTGAACCTGCTAACTTTTCTTTCCTTCAATCTTTAGATGTAAGAATTGTTGTTCACCCTCTTATTCAGTTGCAGAACCACAGCCACTTCATGGCCCCTTCTGTTTTTTTGTTCTCTTTAAAACAAAAGGAATTTGGCAGGAGTAGAATAGGCTAGCTACATTGAAGTACAGAATAGGTATGATGTCCGAGGAGATACGATGGAATATATAAGTCAATAAAATGCTGTGAAACTAATCACTTCATACTATTTTTCCAATTTCAATCTCTTGCTTTTACTTTTGCAGTTATGCTTTGTGTATAAAGGTTTGGTTTCCAGCATTCAATCTTTCTTGGTTATGTGATACAACTGTTTTTGTTTGCAGTGGATTAAGGAGCCAACATTACTGCTGACACGGTTTGAGTATGCTAATGTGTTTCACACATACACAGATTGGTATAGTGCATATGTTAGCTCTAGAGTGACCGGGTTGCCAACACGGCCAAATGTGGTTTTTGTTGATGGCTAATTGGTGAATGATGACTGTGATGCTATGAGCTTTGGATTAGCTTTGAAGGTTTGATTGATTGTGTTCAGGTAATGCACTAAAACTCTTGTTTTAGGATTTTTAGAATTGGACCTATCATGTGAAGTTTCGGAGAGGCCATGAATGAGCCTTTGGTTTTATGTGTTTTATGTGCTGGTGGAATTAGTTGGAGATGGATAGGATTTCCCTTTAATGTGAAATTATTTGGTATATATGCATAATGTGTTGATATGAGATTAAATTTGAATAGTTTAAGTGATATTGATTGATATGTTTGACAAATTGAATTGTTGTATCTAATTAAAAATTATAATTTAAATTTCAGAATGAAAAGAAAGAAAACGCAACCGAATATCTCAAGTTTTTTACAAAAACCACACCAATACGTCCTATAAATCATCCTTCTATACAAAATCCTCCCCCTTCTCAATCTAATGAACAAAATCCTCCCCCTTCGTAATCCAATGAACAAAATCCTCCCCCTTCTCAATCCAATGAACAAAATCCTCAACCAACTCATGATAATGAACAAAATCCTCCCCACCATGCAAGTGAGCAACAATCTTCTCCATCACACGATTCCCCTCAAGATGGACAATCTCATCCTCAGGTTTATGGTGAAAGATTAAGTGAATTTGATATAGCTAATCTTCCACAAGACCCGGGAAGAAGGAGAAAGATTACTGATTTTCGTAAGAATGATAGAGATGTAGTGAGGAGAACATACAATGAAAGAGGGCTTTGTCAACCTAAAAATTTTGTGTTCCCTCAAAAGCATGAATAATATTGTAAATCGGTATCAAAACATGAAAACTCGTCAAGAACAATTGTAATAATTTTTAGGTACTATTTTATTGTAATATGAACTATTATTAGCCATGAAATGATTTAATTTGAAGTAGTTTTTAAAAATTCATGGATTATCATGTATGAATGTGCGTATCTGAACCCGCACCCGTACCCGTATCCGTCTCTGTGCAACCTAGTCGGTAGTGACCCACCATTCATAAATTCCTGGATCCGCCACTGTTCACAACTAGAGAGAATCTTTTAAATTATGTTCAACATATGAGAAAAAATATAGTCATGTGTTTGATTCATTTCAATGAGAACTTTATTGTTCTTCAACTGTTATAATTTTTACTAATACACATTGAACTATATTTAAGGTCAAACAAATGCATTGGCAAACGTGAAAGTCAAAATAGGAAGAACAAAAAGAAATAGAGGGAGTAATAAAGAATTAAAAAAATTAGTTTTTTTTAAGAAAGAAAGAAACAACTAGGGAGGTTGTCAGGAACTGGGCCACCCTAAAGCATCCTTGCGGATGATTACAGAGAAAGGGAAATCAGGAACATCAAACCAGTAGATGAGATTTGTCGTCGCATGGCCCCTATGAGCCAACCAATCCGCCGCAACATTAGCCTCCCGAAATACGTGCCGGATTTGAACCTCTTCAAATCTTCACCTGCATCTAAAATCAAAGAGTTAACAGTCCAGGTAATTTTCCAAATGTGTTTAATTGACTAAATAACTGCTAAATTATCACCCTCAATAACTACATTTTTTAAACCCAAGAAAAGAGCCCCTCAAATACCTTCTCTCAAACCTCTTGCTTCAGCAACAAGAATAGAATCAGAATTCTCCAGGGCCCTTGCCCCACAAAGCAACACTTTCCCTTCAGGCCCGTCCCTGAGCCTGGGCAGGAGGGGCGCCCGCCCAGGGCCCAGGGAGAAAAGGCCCAAGTTACTGTTTTTGCAATCTACTATTTTTGGATAAATAAATTTGCGATGTATTACATTTATCTATTACTAGTGGTAGCTCATTGGTTAGTTGTCAGTGATTGTTCCCGTTGCACTTAGTCTGTCCCGGGTTCGAACCCTCCCACGTATAGTTTTTGTCTCACTTGCTATTTTTTCTTTTTACTTTTCTTTTTTACTTTTCTTTCGTTCTCTTTTTTGTGTCTTTTAGCTTTCTATTTTTTATTTTTGGTTTTCTTTTGTTTTCAATGATTTTAAAGCATCAGTTTTCTTTTTTTTTCTTTTTGGTTTTCTTTTATTCCCAATAATGGTTTTAAATATCTACTTAATCTTTAGTATGTGTTTTTTTTCCTTCTCATATAGAGTAACTATTGTTATTTCACACCCCCTTTGATTTTATATAATTGTTCAATTTTTATGTTTACATTGTTCTTTTGCTCTACTTCGACTATGAAGTTACTAATATATAAGAACAAATATTAATATGAAATGTTATTAAATTTATCTCAATGTATATTACATATTTACATTCAAAATGTTCTATTTTACAAAAATTATACGAATCAATAAAGTAGGATAGCCAAATATATTAGATGTTAATATTAAACGCAAATGTCAAAGTGGAATTGTTAAAAAGTGAGGAGTTCTATTATTTCCCTTTTTTCACAATTCAAACCCTGAAAAATATTAAAGAGGTAATAAACGCTTACAAATTTCGTAATCCAAAACACAAGCTCCAACTAACAAGTCAATGTAGAGGATGACGTGATAAATTAAGAAGCAATATATGACTTAATTTAGGAAGACAAGTCATAAAAAATGCAACCAATTAACCATTAATCCAGTGGGTGCCTTATAAAAAATGTAAGCTAAAATGAATCCAGATTTCATGAGTTACGAAACCCATATTCAACCGAACTTTGACCATTAATATGATTAAATCAATATACGTCAAGAATAGTAGTTGACATTGGGGAGGGCCCATTTTTCTTAGTTCGCCCCAGGGCCTCCAAAATGTCAGGAACGGGCCTGTTTCCCTTTAGCATCCCGAATGATGAACTCAAAAGAAGCTTGCCCATTTAAAAGTTTAGAACCATCAAAATTAATTTTACACCAGTCATTATGTGGGGGAGACCAAGCAATCTGATCCCTAGGCCCTTTAGCATGACAATTGCCCACCCGATTTTGCGGCTGACGAATAGTCAAAAGCTTATCAGACTCATCAACAGCCTCACCAATGTTTCTAATGTTGACAACATAAGTCCGAACCATACAACTAACTTTAGCTGGAGAGCAGGAATCCTGACGAAAAATAATCCCATTTCTATTATACCAAATAAACCACCACGTGATACAAAAACCTCCAGCTGAGGCCAAGAAAAACAAGACTTAAGAGAATTTAAGTACTCCACAAAAGTCTTATCACTTCCTATTTGAGTCGGAACTGGCCAACCCATATGTAACACCCCGACAATTCTCTTTTTTCTAAAATACCTTTTCAATATAAAACTTAGAGAATCATCAAAGCATTATCGCCCGTGTGAAAACATATCGACTTATTCAGAATTTTGCAGCGGAAAACATAATAAATAAACTTTATAAATAAAACTTAGTCAACTACAAAGTCAACTCCAAAAGTCAAACCAACAAAATTAAAGTCAAACTTAAAAGTCAAAGTCAACTACGAAAAGTATAAACTCAAAGTATGATAAATAATCTACACAAGCTCTCCAATCCCGAACCCATGATGCATCATCTTCAAACCTGTAGATGAACAATGCACTATTGATCCCTAGAGACTGCTCACCAAAATGGGTCATCACATGATCAATGAGGTACAGCCATGATCAACATACAACACAAAAGCACGTAATCAGCAAAGCTGAGTACTACATACCAAATAAATAAACAATCCTAACATGATACTAATAAGTAATAAGCAGGAATAAATAATAATATAAGAAACTTGCAGATAACTTTTACTGAACTAAACTCCACAACCAACAGATTCATTATTTAGATGGAATGGTCAATGGAACGAGTTGTCTGACTAAAACCAGCCTTCCCTATGGAAGACGAAATACGAGCGCGACTCCGTATTCCCATGACCTACGATATCGAGGAACCTTTTAAATAAAAATAGGACACGGTGATCAATCCGGTCCCAGGAAAAGCCATGGGCTACCACCATGTACTCCAACTCATACTTGTCCAACACTTCAGACGTGCACAAGTCTAAAGCTATTGCTATCCACGTTTCACTTTACATGATTAACAATTTATTACTTGTTATGACTCACAAGTAGAACAAACATTATAATCATCAAACAATCACAAACTTCCATTTTTATCTTAGGATTAGATAAATGATCAAACAACTTAACAATCCAAGATTAATTCCAACTTTAATCCAATCTTCCTTTATTTTTTGAACCTAGTCAACAACCAACCAACCTTTCATAGGTATAAAATATCAACTTACCAAATAAGGCCCTCGGTCCTTATAAAGCAGTTAAATAATAAAAAGGGAACAACATGATCAATCATGATCCAAACCAATATATATATATTAATCCCTCATATGAATTAATAAAATAATATTCCCAAATTTCATATGCTTGCATCAATCTTCCATACAAACATAATATAAACATCATAACCAACATGTTTCACACAACGGCACAAAACATGCAAATCCAACTTAATAGAAATCACATATGAACTAAAAATAGTTCCCTATACATGATACTACATAATTTTCATCCTTAGAATCATGATACTAATCCAATCAACACATAGGTATGTACGTACCTTGTGTAGACAAATTGAGAGGCCACTTTCACAACCTTAAAAGTCGTCTACAGAGAATTCTCCTAAAAGTGTTTAAAAATCTTTCAAACCAATAAAATCCATAATCAATCCCTTATAAATTTACAGCAATAATAAAATATTTCAAACCCCTCCTAAAAGTGTTTAAAAATCTTTCCCGTCATTAAAACTTGATTATTAAAACCTCCTATTATAGTACTACTACACTAATTGTTCAAACTCTCAAAAACCCATGTTTAAATCATAAAACTCCATCACCAATACTCTCTTTAAATTTCCAGCAATATATAACATATTAAAACTCTTTTTAAACATACTTAAACATATTTAAAATCATAGGAATAATCAACTTCATAAACTATAATAGTCTACTATGATTTTCCAACCTTTAAACCCTAAAAATTCATGCTTTGATAATTAAAAATCCAATTCAAACCTAATATGTAAATCTGAATTTTTATTTCTTCAATACATAAATTATATAAACTTAGATTCATAAATAAATCATCAAACTATAATCTTTAAACATAATCATATTAAAACAAATCTTAAAAACATAACTTTGAATTGAAAATAACTTGAGGAGGGAGAAATTAACCAAAGCAAAGGAAGAGGAGGAAAACACGGCAAGGGGAGAAGGACCGGCGGCGGTCGGCTGCTGGCGCTTGCCGGCGGTGGTCGGCGGTGGCGGCTGCGGCTGCTGTCGTCGATGGGAAGGAGGAGAAAACCGAAGAGAGAGAAGAAAGGAGGGCCGAAAATCTTGGGGAAAAAGGAGGAGAGAGAAAATAAAGTTGTGTGGGAAAAATTTGGGGTTTTATGGGGGGTTTTTATAGGTTCCCCTTGCGGGCTTAGGAAAAGGTAATTGGGCTCAAACTAGAGTTTAATGATTGATGAAATTAGTGTTTGGGTTCCTCATACCCAACTAGGAATCCTTTTCCAAATCCAAAAAGTATTTCAAACTTTTCAAATATTTTTCAAAGCATGACCTAATAAAATATTTGACTTCTTTAAATCATTAAAATTATTCCTTTGACTTTCAAATAGTCAACCTTTGAAGAAATAAATCATTTAAATTCTAAAATATATTTAAATATAAATAACTATACATTAAATATATTTATAAAATTCATAATTTTACGGGGGATTACTTCATATTAGAATTAAGGTCCTTAAAAACATCTATAACAAAAGGGCAAGAAGAGAACAAATGGGCAGCTTCTGAATGGTGATTGCAAAAAACACATTCCAAAGGCAAAAAAATATGACTAAGTTCCAATCTTTTTTTGTAGGTATACCATTTTGAGAAAGCTTCCAGATAAAAAATAAATTATTTTAGGAGGAACTTTCAGCTTCCAAATCCAGTGAAAAGCAAACGAAGCAGCCCCCTGAGAATCCAGCCCTTGAAGAAGTTCAACTCCAGATTTTACTGAATAAATCCTATCTGGAGACAGACCCCAGCAAATAGTATCTTGAATTTGGTTGCTAGGAATAAATATTTTACTAATAATCTCCACACTATCTAAAGAAACAAATTGACTAAGAAGCGGTTTATCCCACTGACGATCTTGATTTATGAAATAGCTAACATGTAAATTTTCCGCGCCTTAAGGGACAGGGCAAACATCCACTATGGGGTACTTGAAAACCCCATTATCATGCCATGGGAAATATCATTACCATTACCTATAATCCATCTTAGACCTTTTTTAAAGAATTTCTCAAATTCATAAGCTTCCTCCACTGCCAAGACACATTAGCTTTGACTTTATAGCTAAACAAACTGTCTTCCCTAAGATATTTTCTCTTTACTAGCATGACCCATAAGTTGTCAGGGGAAGTTAAAATCTTCCAAAGCAGTTTGAATTGAAGAGCTATGTTGTTTATCTTAGCTTTCCTGAGACCTAACCCACCAAACTTTTTAGGTTTAAAAACCTTATCCCAGCCTATCAAATTCGGAGATTTCGTTTCTCCAAATTTATTCCAAAAGAAATTCCTATAGCTTTTGTCTAAAGAAGAGAGCACAGAGGGGGGGAGAGAAAAACTTTGCATCTGAAAATTAGCTTTCGTTGCTAAATTAGATTGGATAAGAACAGTCCTACCAGCCTGAGATAAAGAGTTAGCTTTCCATTTTGTCCATTGAGACGTGACTTTTTCCTGTATTTCTACAAAAGTTTCATTTGTAACTTTTGTACTAATAATTGGACAACCAAGATACTTTCCAAGAGATAACGTCTCCTCCATCTATAGAATACTAGAAAAATTACAAGAGGCATGGGAAGGGACATTCATTGTACATTGGAAGGCAGACTTATGAAAATTTACTAATTGACCTGACATAAAACAATACTTATCTAAAATATCTTTAATCATATGACAACTTTCCTCTGAAGTTTTGGCAAAAATTATTGTATCATCTGCAAAAGTTAGGAAAGGAATTTTAATTCTAGAGTGACCCAATTTGACACCAATTGATTTTGTGCCATTAAGACTTGCTTGGTGAAACCTACGAGCTAGGATTTCTGCACACAAAATAAAAATATAAGGAGATAGAGGATCACCTTGAGGAATACCTCTAGAGGGAAGAAATACCTCTCCAGGAATTCCATTAACTAATACTGAAAAAGAGACAGTACTAATACACTGTTTAAGCCATTCTAACCATTGAGAGCAAAACCCCAATTTTTCGAACACAATAAAAATAAAATCTCACTCTAATCTATCATAAACTTTTTTCATATCTAATTTGATTGCTATCCATCCTTCTAATCCTTTTTTATTTTTGAAAGAATGAAAAACCTCATGTGCTAATAAAATGTTATCTTGAATTAGCCGTTCCGGGACAAAATTAAAGCACCTTGTAAAGGATGAATTATTTTGCCCAGTACATTTTTAAGCCTATTTGCCATAATTTTTGATATTATCTTATAAATAGTAGAGCAAAGACTAATTGGTCTAAAATGATTAGGATTTGAAGGATTATCAATTTTAGGAATTAAAGTAATAAAAGTATGGTTAGTTTCTTTTAATAGTTTTCATGAATGAAAAAAGGTTGTAATAGCTCTAAAACCGATATACCCACCAAAGTCCAATACTTTTGGAAAAAGAACGGCGGATATCCATCTGGTCCAGGAGATTTGTCTGGTGCTAAATCAAAGGTTGTTATCTTAACTTCATCATTAGTCACCTCACTACAGAGACTGTTATTATCATCTTCATAAATTATTTTTTCCAAAAGCCCAAAATCTTCATTACTATCGAAAGAACACAATGGGTTGCTAGAAAATCTTTGATTGAAAGCATTTGTTATACATTCTTCAATCCTACTTGGGTGAGTGATTTCATTATTTTGAGCATCTTGGATTGAATTTATTAAATTGCGGTTTCGTCTTATAGACGCACAAGCATGATAATATTTAGTGTTCGCATCACTTAATTTAAGATGATTAGATTTTGCTTTGATTTTCTAATGTAAATCTTGGAAATGCAAAAGCTTATTTTCTTTTGCTAGAAATTTCCCCTGCAAAGCTATTAATCGTGCTGAGTTTTCATCATGGATAAGTTCTGCTTGAATGCCCTTAAGTTTAGTTTCTACTAGTCGAAGTTGACGAAAAATATTACCAAATCGAGTAGTGGACCAGATCTTTGCCTTTTCTTTTAGGAGTTTACATTTTTGAGTTAAACAAAACATATGTGATCCTTGAAATCTAGTGCCCCACATTTTTTTAATCAAGCAATCGAAATCTTTACGAGTTGACCATAATTTATTAAAACGAAAAGGAGAAGCTTTCCTACTCTTACTAATATTAAGAGAAACTGAAATTTGACAATGATCCGAGGAAGTGAAATTATGATGTTTAACTTTAGTGTTTGGGAATAGATTAAACCAATCCAAACGAACTACCCCTCTATCCAATCTTTCTAATATATTATTTGGGCCATCAGGTTTTTTCCTCTAAGTATAAACATTACCTTCAAATGAAAGTTCAATGCATTCAATAGACTCAAATAATTGGTTCATATAATTTAGGCGAGAAAAGCAAAATTTAGCCCCTCCCAATTTATCATTACTTGAACTTAACTCATTATAATCTCCTAAGATCATAAAAGGAGAGTTTAAAGATCTTATATACAAAATTAGTTCTTCACAAAATTCTTGCTTTAAGGCATGATTGGGAGGAGCATAGATAAAATTGCAACAAAGGAATAATTCATTGCTAAAATAGATATATTACATGCCATAAATCTTTTCGATTTATGTATAATAGACAAAAAAAGGATTTGAAGCATTATCCTTCCACATACACTATAAACCACCTGCCAAACCAAAAGTAGGGAGGAAATCACAATGAGCAAACCCACAATGCCTTACACTCCCTTCGAAGGGAGAGGATTATATTGCACTTTGGTTTCGCATAAAACCATAATATGAACATTATTGTAATTACAAAAATCATTGACTTCCTCCATGGCAAGATGCCTCTTGCATCCTCGAATGTTCCAAAAACTTATATTCATTTGTAAAAAATTGGCAGGTGGTAGACAGGACTTGACTAAGTCCTGCCTCTCTTTAGGCCCAAGGAGACTGCATCATCCTCCCCACTCTCCTTCCTTCTCTTAGCTGAATTAGAAGAGGATCCGGGATCCATAGGGCTAGCCTCTTCAACCTCTATCCCCTCAATTTGCTTAACCATTGAGGCCTCAGAGTTTATAGAGCGGAATGAGTTTTCTGGTTGAGATAGATAGCCATCAAGCATATCATCATCATCATCATCATCTTGCTACTCATCAATAATTAGAGTGCCATCATCAACACCAGAATACTCATCACTAAGATCAAATAAATGATCTTCTTCTGGCAGCATCACACCAGCATCAGGGATACAGTTCTCAGCAAATAAATCACCGGGATAGATTACTCTAAGAGGCACATGAGCTAACAGATCATCATGGGCAATGGGAGGAGGGAGAGGCAATAGCCCTGGATCAACAGCAGGCACATCAAGGTGCACAACAGCAGGAAGCATCTCTTGTTGAGCTAGAGATGGATCAGGAGGGGGGTGACAGACTCAAACTCAATTTCATCATCAGAGGATTCCACATATTCAACAGCGTTGTAAATCATTAAACCTTTACCTTTCACTTTTGAGTTAGGGAGACTTAGAGAGGCTTGCTGCATATGACCAGCAGTCATAGCACTTTTGAACACAACACCCTTCTGAGAAGGAGTATACTTAGCACCAGAGAATACTTTTGCAGGAAAATTCTTCTTCACAAAGTTCTAAGAGACGCCAGTAGAAACAAAGCCAGAATTCCTAGAAACATGCCTAGGCCTAGCCTCCTCTACATTAGCCTGCTCAGCTATAGTGAGAGGCTTGACTTACCTATTAGCGTTCTCAAGAAGCTCAGCCAACCATTTCTTCTTTGGATTTTTGAGCAATCTAACAGTAACACCCTTCTTGGGAGGATAAAGCAACACACACTTCTCAATATTATGATCATCACACCCACAAAAGGAACAGCTAAATGAAAAATCTTCATACCACAGCACATAACCACAAGTCACACCACCAACACGAGTTATTTCAGCATACTCTAACAGAGGTTCTGTTATATCAACTCTAATACACACTCTAGCAAATATTATTATATGTCTTAACAGAGACCTAACATCAAGCTTTACAAGAGTACCAACATTATTAGAAGCTAATATATTAGCCACAGATTTAGAATTCAAAAGCTCAGCAGGAAACCTAGGGATTCTTACCCATAGATCTACCCACTTTATCTCCTCAATATAAGGATCAAAATGGGCACGCCATGGGTGAAGCACAAACAACTCTCCCTAAACATGCCAAGGTCTTTCAGACCAAACCAAGAAAAGATCCCCATGATTAGCAAATCTAATCATAACCCAATTATTTCCCATTTCCATGAAATCAACATCACCTTTGCAAAATTTCCAGTCTACTTTAGTTCTAGAAATAATAGTACGTAAATCAATTGGATCCCCCAACATTTTACCAATTAAACAAGACTTAGTGAGATCATCAATATCCTTTCTAACCTGGGGTAAATCATCAACAATTGCAGCATCAAGCAAGCAAGGGGGATCAGAAAGAGCACTTGCACCCACATAACTAGACTCAGTTACCAAACCAGCAACAGGCTCATCAGACACAACCACAGCAACAGGATTGGTGGACACCAGAGAAGGTCCACCTTTCCTTGCATAATCATCAATTATAGCATTCTTAAAGGATTTTGGAATGGACATTTTGATAATCAATTTAACACAACACTCAGGAAAATAACCAGCACTCGCAACAAGAACACAGAAAGAAGAAGCTAACTTAGAGATTAAAGAAGCAGGATTGAAAGTGATGTAAAAAATTACCTTAGATTGACGACTTATATAGCACAAAAAATTAGGGCAAATTTTGATAATATCTGCAATACTCTTACCAGAGACATTTCCTATCGCATTAAATGCAATAGATGAATTAATGGAGAAAACTCCAACACGAACAAGCAAACTCTGCTTCCCATCAAAAGCAGATGGCACCAAAGCAGCAATGATGACCTTAAGGCCAAAAAATTTGTAGACACCTCGACACGAACACTTACATCAACGAATTTGAAAGTTCCCATCAATGAACAGTAAAACCCTAGCCCTCTTTCGATTTTTGTACTTGAAACCCATCATGAATCTTAGCCACCTAATCCAAATTGAAGGAGAGGTGGCCAAATTAATCATGAAAAATGGCTCATTCACTCCATATCTAGACTCATAGCCCTGACATTGAGTGAAATTAATGTTAACTACTCTATGAAAAGTTGCAGGTCTACAACTCGCAGAACAGCAAGCAAGCGAAAAGTTATCTACTTTAGCAGATAACCAACTAATTAGCAGGATACTTAGCAACGAGATAGTTACTGAAGCAAAGATTTGAGCAAAGATCTTAATTTTCGAATAATTTGAGCCATGAATTTGGGATTTTTTCGGGTGCTGAGGGCTAGGGTTTCCGAGGGGTATAAGATTTGGGGGATAAACTCTAGAGCTTATCTCTCTAATTTTTTCTCTCTTCATTATTGAAACTTATTTGAACTTATTTAAAAAATTTAGTTTTGTTAAAACTAATTAAGTGACAAGCGGCTTGATATGAATGCGGAGTAGCTAATACTCATTTTCTAACAAGTAATAACAAATGTTTGTATAATACATGTATATCTTGCTTACAAATAAGGATGTCAGATCGCTTTAATGGTACAAGTAATGGTTAACCCAAACAAATTCAGGTCATGTCAGTTTAACATGTCGCTTTATCAAAAGGGTTAAGTTTACATCATATAGGAGACAGGTAAAAAAAATTACTTTTTTCCGGGGAACAGGTTAAAATAATTTACATTTTCCAGGAAATAGTTCAGTTCAGGCTCAGGTTATTGTGGGCACATCGAAATCAAGTTCAAGCCAAAACGGATCAGGTAATAATAAATGTAAGTCTCATCTACTTTTTGTTAACTTTGTCTCTCTCTGCCTTCTCTCTAATCGCTCCACTCTCTAAAATATTCTCATAAAATAAATTGTTGAGCAGCATCACGTGTTTGAAAAAATCCCAATGCCCTATTTAAGTATTGATTTTGTCCTCATATTTCAACCTAAATAATATAATGCACTAAATTTCTATGTTAACATAATGGTGTGTTTGGATACTATAATTTGATTTGAAAATATAGATTTGGGTCAATTCATGTGTTTGAATAATTAAGAATTTGAAATCTGGAATTGACCCGAATTACTGGTCAATTTAAAAGAGTATATTATATAAGGAATATGAAATTATAAATCAAATTATGTTATTTAAAATTCTCAAGATTAAAGTCAACTGAATTGCCAAATTCTCTCACCTCTCCATTCTCTCACCTCTCCATTCTCTCGTACCACATATTAATTGACCATTTTCTCTCTCACTCTCTCTTTCACATCTCTCTTCTGTCTTTTTAGCTCTCTAGTCGCCTTATCTCCTTTAGTTCACTATTTCTCATTTCAATTATCTAGTCGCTTTACTTTTCAACTCTCTTTTCTCTCACCTTTCTTGACGTGGCAGTGACACTTCATTAAAAGGGTGTTCCAACACTCCACTTAGCATCACTGTGTACTCTTTCAACATCTTTGCAACGATCGATAACAAAATCATCTTTTTAATATTATGAATGATATTTACGGCATAACTTAAAGATTAAAGGGAGAGAGAAAAAAAATTAAGATTTAGAATTGTCTAACTTTGTTGGTTAAATATGAGGAAAAATTATTTAAGATCTAGTTAAGATCAATATAAACATAATAATTTTAGAATTAAATTTTCAATGTATTGTCAAACAACAACATACTGATACTGAAATTATGGATTTAGAATAACTTATTTTCCGATCCCAAACAGTTAATTTTGGATTGAATATAGGGAGTTCTCCCTCCCATAATCTTCTACTTCTCTTCTCTTCTAATCATTGTTACATACTGTGTTTTTATACAGAACTTGTGCATATAAAAGCTAGTGTAAGTATTGGGGGTCGGGCAAATGCTCGGACTCTTGGTGAAGAAGATGTAGACTTTTGAAATATTCACATACTCTATTTTATTTTATGCCCGATATACAACAAAAGTTATTACGTAATATGTTCATGAATTTTTCCATATGTATATATTTATAATATCAACTTTATAAAATTCTTATAAAATACTAAAGCAAAGATATTAAAGATTAGAGTTTTTCAATGTCAAGCATTATAGTGAAAGTGGTGAAACCATTTTGAAATAAAAGAAGTACTTCATATTATTTCTTTCATTAATTTATTTAGAATAAGAAATTAGATAGTTACAATTTATTAAGTGAATAATTTTAGTTCTTTTTTTGAGTTTAATTGGTTAAATGTGTAATAAACTTACTTTAAGATCATTTTTTTTTGGTGTTTTTGCTTTTTTTTTTGATACTTATGAGTTCAAGCTCTTCTTTCTTTATAACTCTTTTTTTTTTTAGGTTGTCCCTATCTTTTTTACATTAAATCTCTAGGAAATAAATATTAAGAAAAATGTGGACTCGCCATATTATATCTTGATGTTTCTTCCCTCTTCTCTTGTAAGCTCCATAGCGCCTAAAACAAACGACGATATCGCTAAATCTGACTCATTATTGATGGAAGAAGAAGAAAAATATTCATGACCATTTGATTGTGAAATCCTCCGACATTTGACTTGCTGTTAATTTTTTTCTTGCAACTAAATTGAAGTCATTTAATAATATATCGAAGTCGAAATGCTTTCTAATTATATCTTTCATGGCTTGTGGGATCAACTAACCTCTTTGTCCTTTAAATATGGCATTATCTTATACACGTTAAAGAGATGAAAATTTCCAATGATAACATTATGATTATAAGGCTTTTGGTATACCATTTTTTATTGTATTAAGAAGTGTCATTACTGAAACTTTTATCAACTTCTCTGCATGTTTGTCAAATAGGACAAATATTATGCTAGTTGTTTCATCTTCAACTCCAACTTCTAGTTTGTATTTGTTTATGGGGTTTGTGTTAAGACTTATGTCTAATATTATAATTATATTTACCTTGTTGTGGAGAATTCTTGTTCTTCCGTGCACTTGTTGCGGGAAAAATTCACACAGTTTTTTTGTAACTTTGATCTGCATTTGGGACAGGATGAGTGTAGTCATTTATTGTTTGCTTTGATTCCTGTGATCATAGTTTTGGAATTCATTTTGGTACTACTTTGATCAAAAGGGTAATAGGAATACATTATTAGCTTAACACGGAAAAAATATTTCTTTATATATAATTTCGGAAGTACTAATACTAATTCTAACATGAATAGAATTTTTAAAAACGACGGGGTTGAAAACGAATAATTGACTTTATTGGACGGAACCATCACTAATTTTAATTGCAATAGGTTTTTAGAAAAGATAAACATGAAAACCAACAAATTATAGTAATTAATGATTTCTTTTATATATAGTCTTCTGTGCGGCTGGTCGCAGGGTTAATAACCATGTGACCACCCACGTAAAAGACAAACTAACTATATTAAGGCATAAGTAACCTCTTCAATTTAAATAAATAACCCCAAAAAATTATAAGTAACCCCAAAATATTATAAGTAACCCTTATTATATTGATCAGTAACCCGTAAGATAAGTAACCCCAACAATTATCAATAATCCCTAATATAGTAATACGTAACCCAATAAGTAAGCTTTAGTATGGCCCTGTTCTGTTGCACTTATTTTCAGTTCAGTTCAATTATTGTAACGGGGACTAATTAATAACTGCTAGACATAATAATTAACCTTATATGTGGAGTGGCCACATTATTAACCATATGTGCGTTCGGCCACATATAAGGTTTTGTGTTTCTTTTATACGTTATTTTTAGTTGACCCATGATTGTTTTTTTTTTTTTTTTTTTTTACAAATAAAGAAATTTTATAACATGTATCTTAGCCATATTAAAGTCTTCTCAAATTAGTTAATCAAAAAAATATTCCATGATAATATTACTAGCTTAGATATATTGGGGAATTTTAGAGAATTTGCTCATTTTCATAATTTTTTATGATATATTATAAATGGATCTTGTTTTAGCGTAGTGCTTTTTAAATACTTTTCAATGGTACATAAATTATAATTCTATATATTAAAATTTATAATCTATTTACTATACTTTTTATTGTAAACCAAACTCTTTTATTTCTTATCCTGAACTCTATATATGTACTTTTATTAATTTAGAACTCTATTTCTTTTTAAGGATAATAATTGTAACAGCCCGAACTTACGAGCTGCTAGCTAATCACACTTAGCATACATAAATCTCAATTAACACTCGATAAACCTCGAATTTACATTTACTCGCAGCGGAAACATAATCTTTTCTACGATCCCGGACCTGTGGGTCAGGGCCCACATTAAAACAACCAAAAACGAATATCAAATTACACAAGCTTTGATTAACTTCCCAAAACAATAGAATATATTGTTCTCAAATAAGTACTCGAATACTAGCAATTTCATATTCTAAATACAACTTCTGAACCATTAGTCTAATTATAAATTCATCACCAAACTCTCGCTTCTGCTCTACTCCGAGCCTTCAACACAAACCTGCAAATTATAGAATAAAATACAAAACAAAGACAAACTAAAATGAGCGGAAAGCTTAGTAACTTAACTTCAACCCGTGAAAACGGTTTTAGTTTGTAGACGTTTTTAACATAATAAAAAAAACTTGGTAATTGCTCGGAAAAGAATTCATCCATTAAAATATACCGCCGGCATAGCTCAATCCCTTAGCACAAATCGCTAAGTACAGGTTTTGGCAGAACATAACGTAAAATAACATAACAGAATATTCGACCTTTTCTGGTCTTAACTCTTATAAAAGCATATATCTGTAACATTTTCCTCCACCTGTACTTTACCCACTTTTTATCTCAGTTCATGAGCTAAGCCAACCAAAACAAATACGAAGTCCTTTTAACATATCTCTTACAAATCATAATTCGTAAACATAAACATTTTCGAACAACTTCAATAACAGAACAAAAGTATTCCTTTATAATCATTCAATAACAATTCACAACTAACTCATAAAGATGCATCTATAACCATGGTCATGACTATAAACGGTATACGATAAAAAATACAACACACACATTGCTGAACATAAAGGTTACCTCGATATGATTCGCTTCAAAATAAACTCAAGAGCAATTATACGCAACCTCCAAGGATCATAAACTTGATCTTTATCTTAGCTTGAACCATATACGTCTCCCTAGCAATTCTTCAATAATCACCTCACAACAATAACAACAATAACAACAATTAATATCCATTCTCACAACAATTCGGATAAACAAATTAACTTGCTCGTATTTCCTAAGCTCTTCCATGGACCACTACAAATCTTTATATACAAATCATTCCACTAATCCAACTCACAAAATCAATATCTCAAGCTAACTCTAATCAATCCCATTATAGAGAATATTATCAAGCAAAATAATTTATAAAATCAGATTTTATAAACTAACTTAAAAAGGATCAATACATATTATAACCTTCAATCCATTAGATAGAGAGGAAAGATTCAATCTTTATTTTTGCTAAACTATTATCATAGCTGATTTTGCTAATAACAACAAGATTGAGAACTGATTTTTTTGTGAAATCAGAAAATAAAATCCATTTGCATCAGGAATTTGAATCTTGGAATCAAAGAACATGAGGAAGACAACTTAACTTATACCTCCACAAAAGAGATGAAGGCAATGATGGTTGCAAGCATCAACAACAACTACACATCAATCACACACACACAGCAGCACTGCAGCAAGAAAGAACACACAGCAGTAGCAACGTATCAAGAAGTACAGCAGCAACACCAAACTTGCAAAGGGCATAACTCATAGCTCCGAACTTCGATTGAAGAAATATTTGAGCCTAAATTCAATAATTCGAAGAGATCTACAACTTTGATGAAGAAACAAAGAACAAAACTGGATTGCATGCTGTAGACAATTGAGGAAACATATTGACAAAAATAGAGGAGAGAGAAAACTTAAGGGTTCTTCCTCGGTTCTTGATTTTGCTTTTGGGGAAATTGATCCAAAATCTTCAGGATTGTAATCTTCAGGAATTGGAGCTTAGTTTGTGTGGTGAACCTTAGAATTTTGACAAGAAAGTAAATAGGTGTCATTCTCTCCAAGTGACACGAAGGAAGAGAGTGGTAATGAAGCTGATGGAATAAATTTACTTTTCTTTTCTTTTTATTTTCAAAAGCCACATTTTTCTTCCTACTGTAGTGGAAATAAATCTAGATTTTTTTTCTCTTCTTCGAAACACTAGTAACAAATAGACAACTAAAATATAATCAACTACTAACCCATGTTTAATAAAATAATTTCAAAAGGCAATCAAGCTAATAAATTTTAGTAGGCTTTTAATAATAGCTGCTTAAAAATATGGGCTATTACAATGACATGACACTTAATAAGCGCGACAAATGACGTATAATAAGGACGCCAAATGTCGCGATCTCGTGCACTAACTTTTGGACTCTACTTTATATTAGTTACTAGTATTGGAAGTTTGGAACCCAGGAAAATGCCTAGAATCTTCGTGAATTGAAGAAGATGTAGACTTTTGAAATATTCACATACCCCATTTGACCATAATTTTTGTCCTACATACAACAACAAAAGTTATAGGGAAATATCCTGGGGTACCCCTCAGGTTTGGCGTAATTCTCGAAATACCCCCTCATTTTGGAAATCCCGCAGATACCCTAAGGTTTGACACATTGCTCAAAATACCCTTATTTTAGACTGAAATTCAAGTGCATTAATTTCCTGAGGCACCCTTGAAACTTAATCTTTGAACTTCAAAATTCAAGAAGGGTATTTTGAGAATTATGCCAAACCTCAAGGGTACCTCGAAAAATTTCCCAAAGTTATAATGTAAGATATTATTGGTTTTTTCTTTATGTATATTGATAATATCAACTTTATAAGTTTCTTATAATATACTAAATCAAAGATATTGATGATTAGAGTTTCAATGTCAAGTATTGTATGTAGTCAAAGTGATGCAACAATTTTGAATAAAAGATTCATATTATTTAAACTCAATGTCCAAAGTTGACCACTGAGATTCTAGTATATTTTTCTTCGGATATTCTAATTCTAACATGAATAGGATTTGTGGAAAGTTGGAGTTGAAAACACATCCTTAATAGTAATAGTAATAGTAATAGTAATAGTAATAGTAATAGTAATAGTAATAGTAATAGTAATAGTAATAGTAATAGTAATAGTAATAGTAATAGTAATAGTAATAGTAATAGTAATAGTAATAGTAATAGTAATAGTAATAGTAATAGTAATAGTAATAGTAATAGTTGTTTAGTCCGCTTGTCCAGCAAGTAAGTTGTAGGCTGAGCTTTCTTGTCTAGCAAGTAAACTAGTATCCCTTAGATGTTCTTCCTTGGAGACTTGTGCAACATATGTCTGAATCAACCTAGTCCAAGCCTGAGCTTCGCTCCCGAACCTGCAAAAAGGGACCCACCCTGGAGGTTTGGGTGGTGGTTCCCCCTCCGAAGCTTAAGTCAGATATCAGGAGTTGTAAAGAGAAAAGTAGATCTAGAGAGAGAAAGTGAGAGAGTATTTTTACAGAGTGACTTTGCACTGTTTGCATTGAATGATGGTTTCTCCTGATTTCAGGGGTATTTATAGTGATGGCAAGATGACAGCTATCCTTAAAATCTGCCCTAGAATAGTGGTCTCTGATTGGCTAAGGAATCAGATCATGACACATGGCAGACCATGATTTGTGAAGGTTTATCAACCACTCACTTGCAGCCACCTCACAGAGCTGGGCTCTGACTATCTTTTGGGCCAGAAAAGTAACCTTTTAACCCAACTGAGTACAACCCAAAGTCTGAAACCATTTTTTCTCTATTAACTAGGAGAGGACACGTGTGCGGCCCTGATGAGCCCAAGTGTCTTTAAAGGAGCCGTAGATGGTAGGCTACAACATTTGCCCCTAAAAGGGCTTTCACTATTGGCCCATATGACGGTTAAGGTCCTTTTACCCAAGGTACTTTTATTCAAAATGAAAAAGATGACGCGCCTTTTCCTAGGTTGTACTGGTCATAATCGACCGTTTTATTCTCCCTTCGGTCATCCTTGACCGGCTCCACAGGTTTCTTACCCCTCTATAAATAACTTTGGTGTGAGGACATTAAATCATTTCACACCTTGAACGAATTTTTCTAGAGAGAGAAACTCTGCAAATTTTTCTAGAGAGAGAGAGAGAGATCGCCCAGCCTCAGCTTTCTTCACCGACTCGTCCAGGCGTTTTAGCAGGTATCTTTTCTTTGTTCTTTTTACTCTTCTTTATTCTTTGTTTTTTCTTGGAAAATCAATAAAATGGAATCTTCTTCGTCAAATAATCCTAGCCGACCAAGAGCTTGTCTTGACCCTAGAACCGATACTTCTTCTTCGGCACATTCTAGAGTTGGGCCTCTTCTGGCCGAGTATATATTTTTTTGTGATTTTGGCCGAGAAAGTCAGACGACCCAGTCTTTACCTGTGCAGGGTAATCTGGCGCGTGTCAAGCAAACGGCCCGTCTAAGACGAAAGGTGATACTACCCTCACATAGTTCAGACATGGAGGAATCTACTGGACGAGTTCCAGATGAGACAAGGGGGGCCCAAAGTGCTGAGCCTTTAGGCGGGCCTCCTTCTCCTGACCGCAATTTAGAAGACTCCAAAATAAACCCTCAGCCTAGTACATCTGGCAGAGACGTCAATATGGAGGGGACCGGCGAAGATAATAACGGCAGTGAATCTGACGCTGCCGAAGAATCGGACGAAACCTCTACAACTTCGTCGGAAATTAGAAGACGATTAGGTCCCCTTTCTGACCCCGGCTTCATTTTGGTTAATCGTAAATGGCTAGAGAAAATAGGACCAGACCCTAGTTATTTATCTTCCTATATGCCCATGCCGGGCTTCTCCTTTGTTATCCCAAATAAGGATGCGACGATCGCCGTCTACAAGCTGGCCTTGGACGCGGGATTAAGGTTCCCTCTCCACGAGTTTATAGAACAAGTGATGCACTACTACCACATAGGCCATAATCAGCTGGCTCCAAATGCTTGGCACAACGTTCTGACGTTTATTGCCGTCTGCGAGCTGCGCGGCCTAGCTCTTTCTCTCCCAGCCTTTACCCATATTCACTACGCGGCTAAGGTACCTGGGGCCGTGGACGGGGCATGGCTCAGCATCTGCAACCGCCCCGTCTTCATGACTGCTTGAGGCAAGCCGTCGAAGATGCATGAATGGAAGGCCGACTTCATCTTCTTAAGGGCGGCCAACGACTATGCCACTGAGAGCTATAGATTTTATAATCGATCCGTCACGAATACTGGGAGGAAGCAGTCCTGGCTGGATTTGGAGGATAACTTTGACGAGGAGGTTGTGGAGTACTTTAGAATTAAGGAGTACTCCAGGCCCGGTCAGCGATCTTTTAAGGGACCAGCTAACTGGATACCCTTTAAAGAAATGTTTTACCATGATGACTTCCTAGTCGCCACCGGTTTGCGGTTGGCCGAAGATAAAGGTATACATTCAAATTCTCCAAGTAAAACTCTTCGTCCATAGTACACACCAGATTAAACATTTTTCATCTCTCTTTTGCAGACTCAGCCAGAGCACGTCTTAAAGCTTCTTGGACGGGAGATATAAGTATGTCTAAATTCACAGACAACTTATGGAAGGAGTACGCCAAGAGCAGTGCCGAGAAAAGGGCTGAAACTCTGGTAAACACGTTTTTTTTTTTTTTTTTTGGGACGAGGATCGATCTAGCTCGTCTAGGATTTGTATCCAACCATTGGACGAGGGTCACCCAAAGAAGGAAAGCGTCCAAGCATGGACGTCCACCTTCTTTGGGCCATTCTCGTCTGAGATATCTGACGCCTTTGGACGAGTGCCTTATGGACTCGTCCAAGTCGTTGTCCCTTCCTTTGGACGAAAATTACCCGAAGAAGGAAGGCGTCCATGCTTGGACGGCCACCTCTTTTGGGCTATTCTCGTTTGAGGGGCGGATCAACTTTGGACGAGTAACATTTGGACTCGTCCAAGATAGGTTTCATCTCTTTGGACGAGAATCACCTGAAGAAGGAAGGCGTCCATGCTTGGACGGCCACCTTCTTTGGGCCATTCTCGTCTGAGAAACTTTAAGTTCTAAATTTGGACGAAGAGTTGATTTCTTGTCCTTGGACGGAAGTCATTTTAGTCCGTCTTCTTTTGGACGGCTTCCTTCTTTGCATCGTCTTCGTCTGTATTTAGAATTTTCTTCAGACGAGGTTCCCTTAGGAAAGGAGGTGTCCATTATAGGACGCCATCCTTCTGTGGGTGATTTTCGTCTGAAGCATCGTAATAGGAATTATAACTTTTGTCCCTTGGACGACCAATGTGATAACTTGTTCATGCTTTGCAGAAAAATGCTCCTACAAACAAACTTCCACCTGGGAAGTCGTCCTCGTCCAAAAAGAGGCCTACGGCGGCCGTGGACCAGCCTCCCGCGAAAAAGCCTAAGGGCTTTACAAGAAAGAGGCCGGAGAAGACGACTTATGCTGGTGGAGGTGGGGAGAAAAGCATGCTGCCACCAAAGGACAAGGCCCTGAAAAAGGAGCCTTCAGATGCTGCCCCTGCCGAGGGGGAGAAGATTGTGGATCTTGCTGGTCAGTTGGACGTTCTGCCAGCGGATTCTGCTGAGAGTCGTCCTTGGCTTTGGTTATTCCGGAGTCGGAGACGGCGGCTGAGAACTACCCGGGCTTCAGCGGCTCGGTGGCCAAGCTGGTGCCGCAAATGCCGCTAGCTATTAGGACGAGATCTATTTCGTCTGGTGAGTCGTATTATCCGAATATAGTTAGGACGGTGCGGGTCGGCGGACGGTCCATGAGTCCGTCCAATAGACAAGCCATCGTCTTTCCCATCAAGATAACTGACTCTCCCCCTCTTTCAGATAAGGGCAAAGGCCCCGCCTTACCCTCAGCTTTTCCCACCATTGACTCGGACGAGGAGTCTTCTCCTGCTTTTGCCAAAATGTCAAAGGCAGAAAAAGATCGGCTTAAGCAGGAGCTCTTCAAGTGTTACCCTGAATCCTATATCAAAGGATTAAGGGGGGCATCGGCCGGGCATGTGGGCTACATGTCTCAACTGGCTGCTGAGGTATAACTTACTGCCACTTTTGTTTAATACTTGTGTATATTTTTTCATTTTTGTAACTCGTCTAATGATTTGTTTTGTTTTCATTGTCCCAGCTTTTTGCTCGCAGCATGCTTACTGAAGAGTGGGCGAGAGAGCTTAGAAAACAGAACAAGAAGCTCGTCCACCTTGCTACAACGGCAGGCGACAAGGTCATCCATGACATTGAGATGGTTAATACCCTTCATCGTCAATCCCTGGATGCTTTGGAGAAGAGGTCAGCTCTCCTGGAGCCCGAAAACAAGAATTATCTTGTTACTATCAAAGATCTATACAAGGAGCTGGACCGTTTGAAGATGGTCATGGATGCTGTTTCTACTGATCTGAAGGGTGAAAGAGATGTTGCTCTTCTTGCCGCCGTTCAACTGAGAAGGGAGAACATCCTCCTAAGGGCGAAGACTGCCCGTCTGGAGGGGGAAGCGGCCCGGGCCTTTGACGACGCCAAAGAAGGCTTGGTTCAAGTCGTCGAGACGTCTAAGGACTGGGCCGTCAAGGCCTTTGAGATGCTGGCTGAGCCTTCTGAGGTCCCCAGCTTCATTCGTCGTCTGGAATATCAGGAGAGTGTTCATCGTGCTATGGTATGTGCCGAGGAACCTCCGGAATTTTTGGACTCAGACGACGAAGCTGCGGTTGAGGAGGAGAACCCTGAAGACAACCAAGAAACTCACGCTGAAGATGATGCCTAGCTTTAGGCTTATTTTCCTAAGTTTCTCGGCTTGCTTGCCGTTGTAGCTTTATATCTTCTAGTCCTAAGTTGTAAACTTTTTGCCAAGTATATATATGAAAGACTTTTTGCCAATTGCTTGTCTATTCTCCTCTTGAATTACAATTCTGACTAAGTATAAAATGTGCCTCGTCCCAAATGCTGGATGTTCCTCACAGATTTTTAAGGAAAGAGCGGCATCCTTGCATTTAGACGATCATAAATCTTTTCAAAATGCATCCAAGTACAAGAAGAGATTCGTCTTGAACTTTTGGACAGTCTACAAAATTATAAATAGAGTAAGCTTGCCAACCCTGATCCTTGCCCTTGGACGGTCTAGAGTCTTTACAAAATGTAGCCAAGTACAAAAAGAGACTCGGCCGGGTATTTGGACGATTTGCAAAACACACATAGGAGAAAATTGCCATCCTTGTCCTTGGACGACTATGGGTCTTTGGATTGTAAAATAAGTATAGGGGAAGATTTCCATCCTTGTCTTTGGACGATTGTGAATCTTTCCAGAGTATCCAAGTACTTAGTGACATTCGTCCTGGAACTTTGGATGGTCTTCTCATTTAGACGGGTCTTACCCCAAAAAGGAAAACGGCCAATACATATGGTTTTGTGGACTAGCCACGTTTTAGCCAAGTTGGTAACACTCGTCCTGCAGTATTTATTGCCTGGTTCATCCTGGTTTTTTGGACGACCTTCCCTCTTTTAGCTCGTCCTATAGGCTTGTCTTATCCCCCCCTTCTTGGGCTAGGCTCAACCATAGTCCAAGAAGGAGAGCGGCCAACATTGGCCAAGCCTACTGAAATCGCTAAGGACGAGCTTTAGATACATGGTCTGACCATGTCTTAGCCGCCTTCCTTGAGGGAACAACACTCGTCCGGAAGTAGTGATCCCTTACTAGGGTCTTTACTACTACCTCCGTCCCAAAATAGTCTGAACACTTTCCTTTTATGTTTGTCCTAAATTAGTTTGAACACTTCCATTCTTGACATGGTCCCACCATTAATATATTATTTCTTTTACACATCTTTGGCCCACACTCTACCTTTTATCAATAAAAAGTTACCCAATTTTCTCTCTCCTCTAATAAAAAATACCCCACCAACTCCTATCACATCTACTTTTTAAATAAAATAACATTTGATAACCACACCACAACTTATCACCTTAAACTACGTGTCCCAACAAGTGTTCAGATCTTTCTGGGACGGAGGTAGTACTTAGTTGTCCGTGTATGTGAAAGTAAGTATCCTTTACTAAGGACTTATTTCTAGTCAGCCTTCTCTTAGAGACCTTGACGTTTCCCTTACTAGAGATTGTGTCAAATTGATTGCCATTTATGTATTGTCAACCTTTAGGTTGTTATACTTTTGGCCGGTCTCCTCGAGGGAGTGATGTTTGGCATAGAAGTGAGTATTGTTGACGCTCTATTGTTTTGTGTGTTTTTGTCCCAAGTTATTGTCTCTTTTAGACTAGTAACTGATTTAATGCCCCAAAGAGAACTAACTTGGTGAAAGTAAACAAAGGCGATAAGAAAGTAGGAATTGTATTATATGAATTTTGCTTGACTGAATGCCAAGATACATGTATACAATTCTTTTTTCTAGCATGTGCCGTGGCACTTTGGACTTACTACAAACTACCAGCTAGATTCTTGACGATGAATTGAGTTAGACGTGGTACTTCTTCAGGTTATCTGAGTTCCAAGTGCGCTGTATAACTCGTCCATCCAGATCTTGGAGACGAAAAGTCCACTGCGCACCTCTTGGATAATCAGATAAGGTCCTTCCCAATTTGGTGTTAGCTTCCCCATCTCTTTAGCTCGTCCAACCGCCTCCATCTTCCGTAGAACCAGATCCCCCACCTTGAGTGGTCGTCTAGCGACTCTCTTGTTAAACTCCCGAGCCATTCGTAGCTTGTACAATTGCATTCTTAGCAAGACGTTGCCCCTGACTTCTGGTACATGATCCAAAGCCGTGCGTAATGCAGCCCAGTTGGCATCCTCTGTGTACAACATGACTCGCAGGGTGGGTTCTTCAATTTCAATGGGCAAGACGGCTTCAGTGCCATAAACTAACATGAAGGGTGTCTCCCTGTAGAATTTTTGGCGGTTGTTCTGATGGACCATAACACTAACTGTAGTTCTTCAACCCATTGTTCCTTGGCATTATCCAACTTCCTTTTAATTCCATTAGATAGAATCTTGTTGAAGGACTCTACTTGCCCATTGGCTTGTGGGTGGGCGACTGCAGCGAAGTGAGCCTTGATTTCTCGTTCTGCCAACCAATCTTTCAGTTTAGGTGTTTCGAACTGCGGGCCATTATCAAAGACGATGGACTGTGGCATGCCAAAATGAGTTATAATGCTTTTCCAAATAAAACCCTTGACGTCGTTTGTTGTTATACCTCGCATGGCTTCAGCCTCTATCTATTTAGTGAAATAGTCCACCGCTACAATTACAAACTTCTTTTGCCCAGCGGCTATGGGAAAAGGTTCCAGAATATCCATGCCCCACTTGGCAAAGGGCAGAGGGAATAAGATAGGAATCAAGTAATTGGACGGCTTCTGATGCAGATTTCCATGCTTCTGACAACTGTCGCACTTCTTTGCATAGACGAGGGCATCTTCCTTTAATGTAGGCCAGTAATACCCCGTCCTTAGAGCCTTTTCTCCCAATGCTCTTCCCCCAATGTGAGATGCACAAGCTCCTTCATGGAGTTCCTTCAACACTTCTAGACCATCTTCCCTGGTGATGCACTTGAGGAGAGGACGATTGAATGACTTCTTGTAAAAAGTCTCATCCCATAATTCAAACCACTTGTCTCGAGCCTTCACATACTTAGCCTCCACAGGATCCAATGGCAGCCGTCCTGTTTTCTTGTATTCTATTATGGGTTCCATCCAAACTGCCCCTCGGCTAAGAAACATGATTTGTTCTAGGTCAATGCTCTTTTTTTGTTTGACTTCCCAAAACACTGTTCTTGGCGCATCACCTTCAGCCGAGCTGGCCAATTTTGAGAGAGCATCTGCTTGATGATTTTCTGACCTTGGTACTTGGTCGAGAACAAATCGTTTCAAAGGCTTAATCTCATCTTTGATCAGACGCATATATTTGCCCATCGATGCCTCTTTACATTCAAAGTCTCCATTGACTTGACTGACGACCAAGAGAGAGTCCGATTTGGCCTCGATCTCCAGAGCTCCTGCCACTTTACACATTTTGATTCCAGCTAGAAGTGCTTCATATTCAGCTTCATTATTGGACGCTTGGAACTGGAATCTTAGCGCATATTCGAACTTGTCTCCTTCCGGAGATTGACAAATGATTCCTGCCCCACATCCATTGACACTGGACGACCCATCAACCATGAGCGTCCAATGCTTCCTACCTTCAGCTGGATCAGATATTGGCTCCATAGTTGGCCGAGTAAGTTCAACAATAAAATCTACCAAGGCTTGCCCCTTAATGGCTTTCCTTGGTTCAAATGATATATCGAACATGTTAAGCTTAACAGCCCATTTTAGCATTCGTCCGGCGGCTTCCATCTTTTGCAGAACTTGCTTCAGAGGTTGGTCAGTGTAGACGAGTATGCTGTGCGCCAAGAAATAGGGCCTTAACTTTCTGCTAGCCATGACGAGGGCCAATCCAAATTTCTCAACTGGAGTATACCTATTTTCCGCATCCTTGAGCACATGACTCACAAAGTATATTGGGACTTGCACAGACTCTCTTTCAGCCAGCGGGACAGCACTCACAGCCTGAGTGGACACAGCCAAGTATATCAACAGTTTTTCCCCCTCAGCTGGACCGACCAACCTAGGCAGCTGCCGAAGGTGATCTTTAACTTGCTGAAGCGCTTGCTCAGCCTTTGTTGTCCATTCAAACTTGGCCTTTTTCTTGATCGTGGCGAAGAAGTGATGGCACTTGTCACCTGACTTGGACAAGAATCGTCCAAGGGCTGCCAAGCAACCCGTCAGTCGCTGAACTTCCTTGATCTTTGACGGGGATTTCATGCCTAAAATAGCTTGGATCTTTTTTGGGTTGGCTTCTATTCCCCTCTGATCTACCAAGAAGCCTAAGAACTTCCCGGACAAGACTCCAAATACGCATTTGCCGGGGTTCAATTTTAACTTGTATATTCTGATAGTCTCGAAAGTCTCTCTCAAATCACCAACATGACCTTCCTCTTGCCGACTCTTGACTATCATATCATCAATATAGGCCTCCATGTTTCTTCCCAACTGTGGCTGAAAGACGGTATTGATCAATCTTTGAAAGGTGGCCGGAGCATTGCGTAGGCCGAATGGCATTCTCAACCAGCCATACAGCCCATTTTCAGTAATGAAGGACGTTTTGTCCTGATCCTCTGACCACATGGGGATTTGATGAAAACCTGAATAGGCGTCCATGAAGCTTAGTAAAGCATGGCCGGCTGTGGAGTCCACTAGGCGATCCAACTTGGGCAGAGGGAAGCTGTCCTTAGGACAAGCCTTGTTGAGATCAGTATAGTCCACACACATCCTCCAAGTGCCATTAGGCTTTGGCACCATGACCACATTTGCTATCCATTCTGGATAATAGGTTTCTCTGATGAACTTTGATTCCAACAACTTCTGAACTTCTTGGTCGACCGCCTGATTTCGAGCCGGTCCTAAATGTCTTTTCTTCTAACGAATAGGTTTTAAATTTGGATCAACATTCAGCCGGTGGACGGCTATCTCTGGATCAATTCCAGGCATTTCTTCAACACAATAAGCGAACACGTCTTGAAATTCTTTTAGCAAGCTTATTAGAAGGCCCCTCAAATCAGGGGAGAGGGAAGAACCAATCTTTAAGGTTCGCTCTGGACGAGCCTCGTCCAAACAGACATCTTCTGGAACTTCCACCGGCTCTGGACGTTCTATTGCTAGTCCCATGATGGCCATCACTTCATCAGATGAAGGAGGTTCCTCCTTGACGGGCTCATACTTTCTTTTCTTGCTGGGGAGATGTTCAGACGTTTTCCTTGAGGGGGCGAGAGGCATCTGAGGACTCTCAATTGCCAGCTTCAACGAGGCCACTTGGTCCCTTACACTTTCAGACATTTTCCTTTCGCCAGCAACCTTCGTCTTATCTTTCCCAATTTCAGACGTTTTCCGTTCGCCATCGATCTTCGTCTGGGCTTCATTGCATGCTTTCCATGATGATGGCTTGAGGGTGGTTAGGTAGCATTCCCTAGCCGCCTGCTGGTCTCCATACAAGGAGCCAATCTTGCCATCATCACACTCATACTTCATAAGCATCAAGTGAGTTACTATTACAGCTTTAACATGATTCAAAGTTGGCCGTCCGAGTATGACATTGTAGGCTGTCAAATCTCGGACAACCAAGAACTTAATGAACATGGTCCGTGAGGCCTCCTTCTCTCCAACTCGGACGGGCAACGTGACTGTTCCCATGGGATGGATGACTCCTCCCCCAAACCCTATGATGGGATGATGGACTGGAACCAAATTCTTTTCATCAAATTTCAATATGGACAAGCAATTAGCACTAATGATGTTCGTCGAGCTTCCGGTGTCAATCAGAATTCTTCTTACTCTCAAGTTTGCTATCTTCATCTCTACAACCAAAGGATCATCATGGGGGGTCCTCAACTTGCCCTGATATGTCATAATTATATTTAGTTTTTAGATGCATTTTGATTGCATTTAGAACTCCTTTTAGAGCATTTCGGCGCATAATGTGATGAATTACGTAAGTTATGCTCTACTACTCCCCGTTTGCCTGTTTCGATGATTTTCAGGTTATTTTGATGCAAATTGATTATGATTATCTAAGATCGATCCTATTAATCATTGAAGAAGAAGATAGCTTGCACAAGGATCACAATGCATCCGTTCGGGACAATTTCGAGTTAGAATGAAGCAAAGAGTTAGTGAAAGAAGTGCCAAAACTGACACATGTTTACTATTTTGATCATAACTTTTGATAGGAAATTTATAATCAATAAATTCCAGTTGGGTTTAAAACTACACTTGAAGGGCTTTCCAACGATAGGTCACACGTCCCAAACGGACTTCTGGTTTGAGAGATACAGCCTTCGCAAGTTGACGTAAAATCACAGTTTTCCCGCCCGGTCGACCGGGCGAAATGAAATTTTCACAGGATGCAAGGCATGTTAGCCCGGTCAACCGGGCGAAAAAGGAGCCAAAATCGCTTGCGCGCCCGACCGGGCGGATTTGCTGTTCTGTCGTAGTTCCTCAATCACCGTCGCCCGACCGGGCGGTTTCTCGAGACGGGTTTATTTGCTTTTTTTAGCCGGTTTTGTAAAAAGTATAAATAGGTTTTTAGTATTTTCAATTAGAATATCTTATTTTCTACGTTTTTAGGGCTAAACACTTAGTTTCTCTCTCTCTAGTTTGTATGAACTTTTACCTTTGAAGATTATAGAGATCGTTGATTTCGCTTTCATTGTTCCTCAATCATTCGGTATTCCTCTTTACTTTGTTTTATTTAATGAATTCTTTTACTTTGATTATGTTTATTGAGTTTATTATTATCATGAGTGAGTAGACTTTTTCTAGGGCTTAGAGAGGGAAGCCATGTTTATACCTTTTTTATTGTGGTTTAAAGTTCTTCGTTATTTGGATTGAATTAGAATAATTCCTATTGATTTGTTATTCTTCGTTATTTGGATTGAATTAGAATAATTCCTATTGATTTGTTATGCTTGTTTAATTCATGTAATTGCGCAATATCATGAGTTATGTTTAGCTAATAAG
Organism: Beta corolliflora; assembly: GCA_947648045.1. Lineage (NCBI taxonomy): Eukaryota > Viridiplantae > Streptophyta > Magnoliopsida > Caryophyllales > Amaranthaceae > Beta > Beta corolliflora. Next base: position 654,834 of record CANSZD010000248.1, on the reverse strand, counting down.
AATTAGAATCGAAAGATCATATTCATTAGAGGCGTGTTACAATAGGTAGGTTTGATTATGTTGAGCGACCGTACTGGCATATGTTAATCTAAGAGTTGTTAATGCCTGACCAAGGATTAACGAAATACTTTATTTATTCGAACCTCAATCCAAGTATTGTCGAACTATATTGTAGTGATTAAATTGGTATAAGCATGGTGGACCGATCGATTGCCCTAGGTTTTTAATTATTTGATAAACTTCCATCTTTTTGTGTTATAGTTTATTCTAGTTTAGTTATTAATTCTTCAATCAATTTCCTCTCTTGAAGTAGTTAGATAATTGAGCATAAACCTGTAGAACTCCTCTCCCTGTGGATCGACCTGTATTTGCCAGTTTCTGCTAAACAGACACCGTGCACTTGCGGTATATTTTAAAACTCATCAAGTTTTTGGCGCCGTTGCCGGGGATCGAACCCGGGTCACCCGCGTGACAGGCGGGAATACTTACCACTATACTACAACGACCGGGCGAATACTTGATGGGTTTTAAAATATACCGCTAATGATGTTCGTCGAGCTTCCGGTGTCAATCAGAATTCTTCTTACTCTCAAGTTTGCTATCTTCATCTCTACAACCAAAGGATCATCATGGGGGGTCCTCAACTTGCCCCGATCTTGCTCACTAACCACCACTTTTGGGAAGGGCTCGGTCTTTGCCGGATTAGTCAACAAGACTTGGTCGAGCTCCCTAAGGTAGTTTTTGTGCCCTCTATTGGTTGGCCCTCCAGCAGCAAATCCTCCTGAAATAACGAGGACGACATCTTCGTCAGTGCTTTCGCTCTCCTTTTTCTTGCTTTGACGGTCATCTCTCCTCTGAAACTTCTTTCCCCCTTGGGGTAAGTATGAATTCATCTTTCCTTTTCGAGCTAGATCCTCCAAAGCTCTCTTAAGGTGTTTACATTCATTTGTTTCATGACCGCAATCCTTGTGAAAATGACAATACTTGCTCTTGTCTCTGTTTCTGTAAGGCGTCTTCATCTCGGCTGGAGCCTTCAGCTCGTATTGGTCCTTTATCTCCATGAGAATGGAGTATTGGTCCTTGCTGAATTCGATGGGGTTGGATGAAGAAGGCTCAAATTCTTTCCTCTTGCTTCTTCTGGACGAAGTAGTGGTAGAGGTTATGGCCCAAGTCTCGGCCTTTTTGGGGTTGCTTTTCTTTAGCTGAGCAACCTCTTCAGGCTTCTTGGACTCAGGATGCTTTGCCTCAGCACATACTTCAGTGGCATGTATAAAAGCTTCGGCTTCCTTTAAAGCCTCGTCAAGAGTATTGATTTTCTTCTTCACAAGGTCAAACTTAAAACTTCCTGGCCTCAGACCCCTGATAAAGGCGTCAAAAACCACTCCAGCATTGAGATCTTGAATTTGAAGGGCTTCCAGATTGAATCTCTTAACAAAACTTCTAAGAGCTTCTTTTGGTCCTTGGACGACCTTGCCCAAGTGCATGCTTGTCTTTTGTTCTTGACGATTTGCAACGAAATGACTAGTAAATAATACACTGAGTTCGGTGAAATTGTTGACTGAATTGGGGGGTAGATTATTGAACCACTTCTGTGCTACACCCTTAAGGGTAGCCGGGAAATTCTTACACCAAGTAGCATCATCTACTCCTTGGACGTACATCTGATGCTTGTAAGCGGACAGGTGATCATCAGGATCAGTGGTTCCATCAAAAGGCTCTATTGTTGGGAGTTTTACCTTTGGGAAGGGGGGCGCCTCCATGATCCTGGCCGAGAACGGAGTAGGCCAATTGATCCGGAGGGCTCCCAGCTGTCCCTCAATGGGTATGAACTCCTTGCGATATTCTTTCAACACAGGATTGGATGAAGTGTTTGCTGGTACTGGTCGCTTATAGACCATTGGTTGAACCACCGTCTTCTCTTGTCTCGGACGAACTATCGAAGGACCCAGACTTCTTCCCTCTGTTCTGGATGGTATCCTTAAAGGAGGATCTCTTAAGTATGGGGTAGAGCCAGTAGCCGACTATTGCAATGCTGCAGCTCTCTTTGCCTCTAAGTAGTCCCTGGCATCTGTTTCCATTCGGTGCCTGCTCGGACGAGCTTGATCTTGGGTCCTAACCACCAAATTCCAGTCCATCTTCCTTCGCTGCTCACTGCCTTCTGGCTGTTTTCCCGTAGCCGCCCTCCTCGAGGGTTCCTGACGAACAGGTCGACTAGGACCTGAACGATTCTCTTGGGAACGTCCCCTAGGAGGAGCTTGATTGTTGACGGCTGGCTCTGGATTATGATGGAAAAACAACATGTTGCTCCTAATCTGTTCCTGGACGACTGCTGCCATCTTTGTCTGAAAGTCATTCCAGACGTTGTCTAGATGGGCAGCCGTCACTGGACGTTCAAGATTTTCCTGAATGACCGGCTGCTGGCTTGGTCCAGGGACATGGACGATGGTTGGAGGTCTATCCCTTCCTCGAGGCGGTCTCTCGTGTTCTACTGTGTCTTCAACATTAACCTGAAGACTTCGGTTTCTGGCAATGTTGGACGATTGACAATCAGTCAACGTTGCGTCTCCCCACAGACGGCGCCAAATGTTTAGTCCGCTTGTCCAGCAAGTAAGCTGTAGGCTGAGCTTTCTTGTCTAGCAAGTAAACTAGTATCCCTTAGATGTTCTTCCTTGGAGACTTGTGCAACAAATGTCTGAATCAACCTAGTCCAAGCCTGAGCTTCGCTCCCGAACCTGCAAAAAGGGACCCACCCTGGAGGTTTGGGTGGTGGTTCCCCCTCCGAAACTTAAGTCAGATATCAGGAGTTGTAAAGAGAAAAGTAGATCTAGAGAGAAAAAGTGAGAGAGTATTTTTACAGAGTGACTTTGCACTGTTTGCATTGAATGATGTTTTCTCCTGATTTCAGGGGTATTTATAGTGATGGCAAGATGACAGCTATCCTTAAAATCTGCCCTAGAATAGTGGTCTCTGATTGGCTAAGGAATCAGATCATGACACGTGGCAGACCATGATTTGTGAAGGTTTATCAACCACTCACTTGCAATAGCTCACATGGAGTAGCCGGCTCGACTATCTTTTGGGCCAGAAAAGTAACCTTTTAACCCAACTGAGTACAACCCAAAGTCTGAAACCATTTTTTCTCTATTAACTAGGAGAGGACACGTGTGCGGCCCTGATGAGCCCAAGTGTCTTTAAAGGAACCGTAGATGGTAGGCTACAACAAATGTAATAGTAATAGTAATAGTAATAGTAATAGTAATAGTAATAGTAATAGTAATAGTTAATAATTAATAATTAATAATTAATAATTAATAATTAATAATTAATAATTAATAATTAATAATTAATAATTAATAATTAATAATAATAATTAATATTAGTATCTATATTAATAATAATAATAGTTATTATTATTAATTAATTAACATTATAACAAGGCAAAAGCTAACGAGCGCCCCAGGGATGCTGGATAAGAAAACTAAATAACAATATCATAAAAAATCAATTATAAATAAAGAAATAAATTTTCAAACTTTAGAAATTATATCTAGATATTATCCTAATTACAATCTATCCCCCCCCCCAAAATTCTAGAGTCTAGATTTAACAAAAAAAAAAGAAAGAAAAAAAGAAAAACATTATTTCTTCATTTAGATTATGATCAACAGTCTTATATCACAACCCAATTTCCTTGACTTCACCTCCATCACAATCTCAACACTCCCAGAATTCCTAACCACCATTGATGATAGCACTAACATATGACTATGTTTGCTAATTTACCAGAGTAGCCATTGTCCTTTGTCTTAGAAATCATCACCCTATTTAGCCTTTCTCGCAACCAACCTCCCTCATTAACCACCATTTGTCACGCTATCATAGGCTACCATCGTTCCTGTCATGCAGCTTTCGTCGACAACATCGTTTATGGAATTTTTAACCCTCCATGACAGGGTTAACTTATCCCCTGTTTCCCCTTGTTCTTAGGATTTTCATTATTTTTTGCAGCTAATAATTGTTGGCGTAGCTAGTATAAGAACATCAATAAGTAGTTTTCAATTGAATTTTATTTCTATGAAATATTTTAGTATCTTTTTCTTCTTCTTGTTCAGCAATGGTGGTTGTGATGGTGTTAATGGCGCAGTGTTGAGTTGTGGAGTATGGGACTTTTTGTATTCGGTTTGAGAAAATGATCTCAACACAGATATTAATGATGGAAAAAGGAAACAAATTAATTGTCATAAATGTGATGCATACTTTTTCGGTAATCTAATATATACTCCCTCCGTCCCATAATATAGTGCTCACATTCCTTTTTTGGTGTCCCAAAATATTGTGCTTGTTTTCTTTTTTATTAATTTGCTTGGACTAAATTATCCTCAATTTTTACACAAACTTTCCAAAATACCCATACTTTTCTTTCAAAATATGTGCCCCTAGTTATTGTTTTACACCCTTCCAAGAAAAATTCATTGCTTTTTGATTTTTTTAAAAGGAAAAATAAAATAAAGAGCTAGTTCCAAGACAAAAGTATCAAATAAACACTTTCTTAAATATACTTTTTGAGAAATCCTACTACTCCTTCTATTTTCCTTAATTCCCGTGAAAAATGAGAAGTGAGCACTATATTATGGGACGGAGGGAGTATTTAGATGAATAAAATGTTTTTTTTTCCTCTTTTTAAGTGAAGGATGATATAGAATATTATTTCTTAACTAGCGCCCTGGAGCGTCCTTTAGCGGGATTGTAATAATAATAATTATTATTATAATAATAATAGTAATAATGATTAATAATATAATAATAATAATTAATACTGATGATAATAATAATAATAATTATTATTATTATTATTATTATTTTAATAAAAATAATTAGTATAATAACTATTACTATTATAATGATAATTATTATTGATAAAATAAAAATAATTATAATAATTATTGTAATTATAATTATAATAATAATAATTAAGTATTATTATTATTATTATTATTATTATTAATATAATAATAATAATTAATAATAATAATATTAATAATAAAATACTAATACTAATACTAATAATAATAATAATAATAATAATAATAATAATAATAATAATAATAATAATAATAATAATAATAATAATAATAATAATAACACTGAACTGAACTGAATTGAAATGAGCTGAACTGAAATGAAAATAATTCCAAAAGAACAGGGCCTAATTAATTCTAATTACAATTGTTTTCTTTAATAAGTTTCTCTAGTTATATTTCTTCTTATCCATCTTTTTTTTAGGAAAACTTGTTGTACATCTTCTAATTCTAAGATGAATAGGATTTGTAGAAAAGGTGGAGTCGAAAACACATCCTTAATTGTAGTTGCAGTTTGGTTACTTTAATACGTTATTATAGTAAATGTTTCTTCTTATACGTTACTTTAATATAAGTTGAAAAATATTATAGATAGGTCTTATTTTAAAGTATTTTTTAAATAATTTCTAATCGTACAAAAATTATAATTTTTCGAAAAATATATTAAAAGTTATAATCGAGTTACTATAGTAATGTATTTCTTTGTAAACCAAACTCTATTTCTTCTTATCCTAAACTCCATATATGTATTTTTATTAGTTGGAACTCTATTTATTTTTAAAAATAATGACATAACACCTAATAAGCGTGACAAATGGCGTCCAATAAGGACGCCAAATGTCGCGAGCTCGTGCGCACTGACTTTTGGATTCTGCTCTAGTGAGAGTTTTTTTGGAACATTGAGCACCACGTAGGATCGTCCGGTCATAATATATATTTTAAAATATAATTTCACATTAATAAAAATGAGTAATTAGAGTTCTAGATAAATATATAACGGTGTTTGGTTCTCAATCACCACAATAGGTTATTATTTATGTAAACTAATTGTAACTTTAAATATATGGATCAAAAGTTTATAATATTTATACACTGAAATCCGCTCGATATATAATTTAATATAAGATCCATTTGAATTATATTATTGAGAGCATCACATAGAAATGTCATTTCACAATGTGAATGAGACGTTTTTTCAGAGAGTTAGTAGCCTCATATACGATTGTCAAGTTATAAAATCATTAAATATATTATTTTTTATATTATTTATTACTTCCTCCATTTTTTATTTGCAGTGTTTCTCAGTTTTGGCAATTTTCTATTACTTGCAACATTTCTATTTTTTACAATATATTCTCTCTCCTAGCATATGGAGGTCTCTTTTTATCTCTCTCCTCTCCTTGGTCTTGTAAGAGACCACCTGCTTTTAATTTAAAATTAGGCAACGACACAAGCCCAATAGTAAGAAGAGAATGAACCACCTTTCTGAATATAGTAACTAGTTTAATCTATTTAGTGACCAGTTTAATCTATTCAGTGACCAGTTTAATCCATTCAATAATCATATTCTTTAGTTCATTTAGTGACTAGTTTAACCCATTTGGTGACTAGTTTAATCCATTCGGTAAGACTGCCGAATTGTTTTTTAAAATTGTCTGATGTAGGTCGAGATTCAAAGGGAAAAAAAGGAAGAGAAGAGAAGGGACGACTAGGTTGGTGCGAGATGTCTACGGATAGTGTTGGGTTAGACTTAGATGATGTGGACTTGTTAGGAGAATGTACGCTTTGATTCGTCTAATTTTATATTAAAATTAGACCGCCTATTCTAATAATTTGTGTATGGTAAATATATCGTTTACACTTTCAATTACAACTAGTAATTTGACAAATTTGTATTGTAGGCAATATAATTACAGTGACTTAGCGAATTCTCCTCTACCTAATTTTGTAGGGAAACACTATTAAATGCTCTAAACAACTATCAATTTGGGACGAAAAGCATTAAATAGTATGTTATCTTACTGCATATTTTGATTTTATTTTTCCGTCTAATAAAGTTTTGAACTCATACTTTAGTTGTACATCATTTGTGTTGTTGTGCACACAATTTTAAATATAACTAGTTTTTAGGCCCAACCTAAGCTCCGGGTAATTATAACTTTTATTTATTAGTATTTTACTTTAAAATGATAACATCAAGTATCACTTGGTTTAGTGGTTAAGACTTTAGTATATATGTTTGTGATATTGGGGGTGAATCTTATACAATGCATTTTCTATTTTTTTTAATTATAAGTGGATCATATGGAATTAAACACTCTAAGGGAAAGCAACACGTGCATCGTTCCTTGTTTAGGAATGCCTTTTAATATATTAGTATAGATTTTGAAACATTTTAACCTTTTCTTGGCACATGCAAAAGTTATTGATAGAATTGGTGTTTTTAATAATGATTATTCTTGTAATTCCTAAGAATAATTTTTTAAAGGTAAATTAAGTACTTCCACGGGCCTACACATATACTTCGTTTGTCTTTTAGTTCTTAAACTTCTTATTTTCACGTCATCCAATGCATTACTTTGATCAATAATATCTTTAATTACATATAGCGAAGAAGTATAAAAATTTGATATTATGAAAATATGTATTAAGATGAATCAAACAAGATCCTACTTGACTATGTTATTTCTTTTACATAAGGAATAACAAATCGAACAAGGTTAGTTGGTGAATAGTATTAATATGCAAGCGTAGCATTTAAAAAAAATACGAAGGAAGTAACATTCATATTATTATATGGCAGGTTGCACCTCAAAATAATATTTTCCAACAATTAGTTTGTGGGAATATGAACATTTAATGATCTGAAAATTATTAATTTGCTTAAATGGCTCATTATATAAGTACTCGCATTGTCCACATATTTACCCACATTTATTATAGGGCAGGTGGTAACCCAAAAGAATATTTTTCCTACAATTAGGATTGTAGGAATATGAATATTTAATGATCCAAAAATTATAAATTTGCTTAAATGGCTCATTATATAGGAAAGTCAGCTTAATAAGAGGTAAGAATGGATCAACAAACCAATAATATAATCTAATTATCACCTTTGTCTAAAATATCTGCATCACCCTCAGTACAAAAGTATAAAACTTATACTACCAAAAGGTTGGAAACAAATCTGTGCATCAACGGGTTTCCAAACTAGTAAAAGGGAACAAATAAACTTGTTTTTTTGGGTTAACGGGAGCAATATATTAACTAAAAACTAATAATATTTACGGTTTTTTCACCATATACCCCTGACAATTTTTTTTTTGCACCATATACCCTTTCGAGTTTCCAAATTCACCATATACCCTCGACGTTTTAAAAAATACATCGACTTACCCTTTTGACTAACGGTGTTAGACTTCCGTTAGTCATTAGGCCCTAATCCTACCCTAACCCTAATTAACTAACCTAAATCAAACCCTAATCCTAACCCTAATCTAATTCACTAACATGGGCCCTAACCCTAACCACTAACTTGGGCCCTAACCCTAACCCTAACCACCACCCCTTACCCCACTGCACCACCACCCCCTAACCACCACCCCGTCACCACCACCCTCCCCCTCCCCCCTCCCCTTCCCCGTGACCCCTCCCCTTCCCCCGTCACCACCACCTCCCTCCCCTTCCCCTGGCAACCCCCCTCCCCAGTGCCGTCGCGAACCCGCTCCCTCCCCCTTCCCTTGCTGCGCGAACCCTAAACAAACTCCCTCTCCTTCTCGCTCCTCGCCTCCGCCACCATGGTTAACCGTCGATTCAAGCACAATGAATCGAGATAGTTTCGGATGATGGAGGGCATTGAAGGTGTCGTACTTATGGCGTCGAAGTTAGAACCGAGGCGAAGTTAGAACCGGCGCACGATTTTCGCGAGGGAAGTGGAGGAGAGCTGCGGGGGAGGGGGGGGTATCGGGGCGGCTGGGGGGTATCGGGGCTGCGGGAGAGGGGGAGGGAGGGGAGGGGGTTTGCATGGGGCTGGGGAGGGAGGGGGATGCGAGGGGTGGGGCTGTGGGGGAGGGGGGCTGCGAGGGGGGGGGAATGGGGAGGGGGGGGCGGGGGTGGTGGGTGGAAGGGGGGCTGCGGGGTGGTGGGTGGGTGGTGGGGGAGGGGGTGGTGGGTGGGTGGTTAGGGTTAGGGTACTAGATTAGGGGTTAAGGTTAGACTTAGGTTTAGTTTAGGTTAACTAATTAGGGTTAGAGGGGGGACTAGGGGTTAATGACTAACGGTGTTAGACTTCCGTTAGTCATAAGGGTAGGTTGAGGTATTTTTTAAAACGTCAAGGGTATATGGTGAATTTGGAAACTCGAAAGGGTATATGGTGCAAAAAAAAATTTGTCAGGGGTATATGGTGAAAAAACCGTAATATTTAATACAATCATGTTGAGAAGCGAGTAGCTGGCCTTGCAGGCCCAATATAACAACATAAACGTAATTGTTCAAAAGCAATATCTTCACATGCAATATTTAATTCCTCCCAAGGTGATCTTGAAAACTGAACGAATTCATTGGTCTCCATGCTCCCCTTTTTTAGTCGTTCTTGCTAGTATGTCTACTTCCCTGATCTGCTCCCTTTCAGTTTTTTAAACTAGCTTCACCCATCCCTCCTTCAATAACTCCCTGCATGTATTTGTGATATTAGTGTACCTGTCTCTTATCCTAGCATGACCATTAATGTCATCCACAACTATCATAGAATCTGAAAGAATTATGCAATCTTTCCATTCCCTCCGCTTGATCCATTTCAAAGCTTCCCTGATAGCGAGAAGTTCAGCAAGGTTTGCTTCATTACTAACAATAGTCCCATAGATACCTTCAACCCAAGTGCCTGATTTGTCCTGCATATTGCTTCCATACCTGCATGGAGGGAAACATGGCAAAAAGAAGCATCTACTATAACGGCCCGTTTGGTAAGAGGCCATAAATGGTGGGAATGGTAATGCATTATAGTGTAAATTTGTACTAGAAATCTAATGTCATTACCTATGGTAATGCTACTTCATCCCAAGAAATCCATTTTCTTCCTAAAATCTCATTACTATCCATTACCACTTGGGAAGGTGGTATTGGGTGGTAATGGAAATTTATAAAGGGAAACCCATGTTTTGTGATAAAGTTTCATTCCCATCGTCATTGACAAGAGAACTTCTTTACAAAATTACACTAAATTTCATTACCATTACCATTACCACTATATATTACCACTAACCAAACAAGCCGTAAAAGTAAAGGAGTGGTTCTAAGAAGGTTCAAATTTTTGGGGAGTTTGAGGGGGTAATAGGGGTCCAGGTCTTGAGCAAGAGAATTCGACGGCAAGGAATAGAGAGCGTTGCCAAAAGTGATCTATTTTCAGGTCCTTATGATTAAAAACCCATTGATTCCTCTTGATCCATATTCTCCAACACAAAATAAAAATAAAGTAGCACAGGGGATATTAAATTGGTCTTTCATAGGTCTAGAAGATGTAACATTTTCCAATAGCCAAGTAGTAAACTCCATATTAATGAAATGAGGTGGGAGCGAGGCTACACTTATTCCAAACATCAAGGGCTCTGGGACAATCCATAAGGACATGTTCACGGTTTACACTATAGTTTGAAAGAGGGGACAATTAGGATTCTCACTCACTTTCCTCTTATACAGGATGACTTAGATGGTATACTATCCCACAGACAAGCCTAGAAGAAATTTTGAACTTTTGGCTGACATGGAGCTCCCCAAATATAATTCCAATTCAGCCCCTGGTTAATGGAAATAGGCAAATATTGTTGCCATTCTTCTCTATAGATCTTTTTTGAGTAATTTTTTTTCCTTTTACCGCCCAACAGACCAGGGTATCCTCTTATATATTCATGTTGCAGGTTGTATTTTGAAATCCACCGAGTTATATTTGGGGGAAGAGACATAGATAATTCCTCAAGATTCCAGTCATTGTGGTTGATGATACTAATCACTTTCCTACTGTCATCCTGCTGAGTGAGAGATCCATGAATCACACTCCTAAGGGGGCCAAAAGGTGTCCATGTGTCATGCCAAAAAGAAACATGATTACCCTTCCAATACTCCATCCAGAATATTTAGAGAAAATGTCCCATCCCTTTCCCATATCTTGTCAAATATGAGAACCATTTTTAAAAAAGGTTTGGGTGTATCTCTATTTTTACAGTACTTGTTACAAATTACCCGAGCAACCAGATTTTCAGAGGAATTCATTTCCAACAGAGTTTAGCTAGGGCAATTCTATTGTATATGGCATTCTTCCTTATCCCTAACCCTCCTAAATCCTTAGGCCCACATATTTTGTCCCAAGATAATAGGGCCATTTTAGCTTTACCCTCTGTGTTACCCCAATAAAAATTTCGCACAATTGAGTCAATGTTCTTGGTAATAGACGCATGTAGGCTAATACAACTCATGGAGTAAGCAAGAATAACATTAAGGGTGACTGAGATTAGAGTGGTTCTTCCAGCCTTAGTCAGGTACTTGGCCTTCCAATTAGCCAACTTAGTCTGAATTTTCTTAGCAATGTGACTAAGTTGATTCTTGATTGGTCTCTTGTCAGTCAGGGGAAATCCCAGGTAGAGTCCTAGGTCAGGATCAGGTTGGATTTGAAGTCTGTTAGAAATGAGGCCACTGATTCTAGGGTCAGTGTTTTTGGAAAAGTAGACACTGCTCTTATGAGAATTCATTTTTAACCCAGATTGATCATGAAAGCTTTCCAGAGTCCTTAACATAGCATCAGCAGTCCAAATATTAGCTTCCCCAAACAACAATATATCATCCGCGAAAAGGAGATGAGACACAGCTATCCTAATTCTATGGAAGGAGAAAGGGGTTCAGGAGGTTTCAATACAGGCCTCATTGATAAGATTGGTCAAGTGCTCCACACATAATATGAAAATATAGGGGGAGAGGAAGTCACCCTGCCTAATTCCTCTTGAAAGTTGGAAGGATTCAGTGGGTTGACCATTAAGAAGAAATGTCGAGGACACAGATGAAATGCAGCTCATAATAAGGTTGCAAGTATTGTTATCCAGATTGTGTTTGATAAGAGTTTTATGGATGAAATACCACTCCAACCTATCATAAGATTTCTTCAGGTTAATTTTTAAGGCCATCCACCCTTTTTTCCCTTTTCTCTCCTTCATGGAAAGAAGAATTTCATATGCCACAATATAGTTGTTTTCAGTGCCTCTTCCAGGAAGGAAGCTACTTTGATTAAGGGATATCATACTATTAAGGAGGGACCTAAGTCTCTGCACTAGGACTTTGGTAACAATCTTATAGGAGGTATTGCAATGACTGATAGGCCTAAATTGTTTGATGGTCCTAGGATCTTCATTTTTTGGGATTAAGCTGATCACAGTTTTGTTTAACTTCTCAGGAATGGTGCCAGTCTCAAGGATAGAATTCACAAAAACCACAGCATCCTGACCAATATATGCAGGCGTGATTTTATTTCGCCTACGGGGTGTGAGAGTGTATTTGACTACCTCATTGTAATGGTTTTACTGAAAAATGTTTTGAAGTCACCAACAAGTCTTTAAAGGAAGACTCATAAACCTAATTGGATATTTGGGAAACCGTAGAGACAAATTAGGGACTTATCCAATGTAGATTTCCCCGTCATGACTCCATTAATGGTCAATGAACCATAGATTGAGTTCGGGGGTGAGGGTACGAACACAGTCATAATGAACCACATTCGCCTATTGCTGGCCTCTACTTAATATCGATTCATGTCAAGTTTTATGCAAAAGAACAACCAATTAATATTTTCAAGCACCCTAAAAAAAATTAGTCTAAGTTGGTTGATTAAACACATCAAAAATACTATTTTTAGTGGTATGTTATTAGGCAATCAAAATTATAAGGTTCCTAATAGGTTGTCCAAATTATCTGATTAATATTAAAACAGTTCCTTAGGTCTTGATTAGCAATAATAATCATGTGAGGTGATGAAAGCATTAAACATACAATCATGCATAGGCATATGAATAATAATAATATAATATAAAAAAGAAATATAAAAAGAATAGAGATTAGGGAAGAATGTACAATATCACGTTAATTCTTTGAACATCTCCATCATGACAAGTAGATTGTTAGTAAAACAATAATTAAATTGGAATTGACCCTCAGCAATTATACCTTTCTCGCCTGGGTCAAATGCAACGATCTTAATGATGAGCAATCTTGAAGTTTGAAATAATAAATTCGAAGGTATGAATGTGTTTGAATGTATTAAATGTGAGTTTGAGTGTAGGAGAGTATGTGTAGAAGTTGTAGGAAAGCATTGTGTAAAGTCGTTCGAAGAAACGAGGTATTTATAGGCAAAGGAAACCGAAAACGAATCGAAAAGAAAAATAAAACTGTGCGCCTGGTGCACAGCTTTGGCTTGACACAGACGTGCGCCAGACGCACGGTCATATGTACGCCAGACGCAAAGCTTTGGGCCAAGCGCACAGCTTTGCGCCAAGCGCACAGCTTTGCGCCACGCGCTCTTACTTTCTGGCCGGTTTTTGATTGCTTTAAGATTTTTTTTATCCTTTGAAATCCGAAATCAGCTATCTTTTCGAAATATCCTTTTAAAAATTAATTATTGTAGGCGTGTTTTATTTGGCCTACGCGGTGTGAGCGCGTATTTGACTACCCCATTGTAAAGGTTTTATTGAAAAATGTTTTGAAGTCGCCAACAAGTCTTTAAAGGAAGACTCATAAACCTAATTGGATATTGGGAAATCGTAGGGATAAATTAGGGACTTATCCAATGTAGATTTCCCCGTCAGGATTCTATAGATGGTCAATGAACCATAGATTGAGTTCAGAGGTGAGGGTACGAATACGGTCATAATGAACCACATTCGCCCATTGTTGGCCTCTACTAAATATCGATTCATGTCAAGTTTTATGCAAAAGAATAACCAGATAATATTTTCATGCACCCTAAAAATAATTTAGTCTAGGTTGGTTCAGGAAACACATAAAAGACTATTTTTTAGTGATATGTTATTATGCAATCAAATTTATAGGGAACCTAACAAGTTGCCCAAATTATCTGATTAATATTCGAACAATTCTTTAGGTCTTTAATTAGCAATAATAACATGTGGGTGATAAAAAGCGCAACATGACAATCATATGAAAACCTTCAGGACGAGTGATGCGAGTCGTTTCCGCAACAAAATTAAATTTATAAATCACTCACTAACTCTAACAGATAGATAGGGAAAGTAAGGGTCGAATCCACAGAGACTGTGTTATTATATTAAACTAATTATTTAATTATATAAATAACTATTACTATATAATATGGGGGGTTTCCAAGTATCAAAACTATACTAAAACTATTTAACTAAAATAATGAATATAAATTGCAAGAAATAAATTCGGTTTTAAAAATATAATAAAGAAGCTAATAGGAGACATGTAACTTTCTATAGATATTGGGTATAATCATTGACTCGTTCGACTAGCCTAGGATAGATTGGTTAACTATATAATCCATTGAAAGCAAGTAGATTACTAGTTTTATCTTTCTTACTCGTTAAATCCCGTGAAAGCACGAAAATTTAATCCTAATCAAGCTAAATTAATCCAACCATGAAAGCATGTATCAAATTATCAAACTTGACAGCATTAGAAACACCAATCAACTGAACCCAAATTAACCAGTAAGCTGCAACTTAATAGAATTCAGTTGATACACAAGATTCTAGCAATTATAATTAGACCAGAAAGCTGCAACCTAATTAAATTACTATCTATCTAACAATAGAAACATGAAACAATTTAGGTGATCAATCTAAATCAATAAACATGAATCAAAAGCCAGATAATAAACCTTGTATAAATACCCAAAAGAAACTAATCGTTTATAACACAAACAAAAACGTAATCTCATAAACCCATATATCAAATAGTCAATTACATGTTCCTACTAGTGTAAAACTATTCTAAATTAGACATGAAAACAAAGAAAAGAATAGAAAAGAGTAGAGAAAACCGGGACGAATTTTCGGACTACATCCTTCGATCTCTGTAGCGCCGCGTCGTCCTCTGTATTTCTGTTCTCCTCGTTACTGCTTCCCTTTTTATTGTTGTTGTAGACTGTCGTGAGGGTTTTCGTGTATTTCCACCCAACCCAATGAGGGTTTTATTTTCCTTTTTGTCTTCCTCCCTCAAATTGCCTCGTGTTTTAGCCCAACAAAACCATAGGGTTTTGTCCTCTTCTTCTTTTTATTTCTTTTCTTGAATCGTAGGTAGCATGTTTCTTGGGCTTTATCAATCACGGCACACACCAAATGATACGATGTGATCTTCTTTAATGCATCCCTGCTTCCACAAAACAAAACTACTATTTATAAGTCATTACTCACTAATAATCGACCTATAATACTAAAATACAAATATTTATGGAAGATAACATTTATAAGACACCCAAAAATTTTAATATTAGGGAATAAAAATATACATAATTTAACACTTATCAAATTCCCCCACACTTAGTCTTTGGTCGCCCTCGAACAAAACACTACTAAAATAAAAATAAAACTATACTAGGAAAGCAATAAAACCTAACTCACTGTCGTAGGAATCACGATTGCACTTAGCACGTGCAATAAGTCCTTTAAACCCCTAGGCTACCCTAATGGACGAGTACGGTCTCGTGAGGATTTTCAGGTGGCATACCTACAAAACCTTATTAACATAGGCCAAACCAATTAGCAACATGGATATCAGAATGACATTAATAATGAATGCAAGACCTAATATACTACCTCAATTTTCTTTGTCGGAAATAACTAAATTAGATAAGTACACTACAAGAAACTAAAACATTTTAAGTTAGTTAGAAAAACGTTGAGAAAATGTTAGTGGAGATGTCATACTCTTAGTGTTTAAACAATCGAACTATCAAAACTCATAATACTTCATGAACAAATTGTTATCTTCACAATTCAAAAATATCTAGCATGAATACACACTTGTCTGTGTATCAAGTTCAATAAATAGACCCTCATCACAAGTATGAATGAAACACTCAACTCTCATGTGTTTGGGGTTAAATAATATTCACTCAAACCTATAACCGAGTCGACTCAAAATGAAGTATATTTCTTTAAACTTGAATATTGTCTCAATTCTCCACTTTAAGAGTGACACGATGAATAAAGATCAAAAGGTCTTTTAAAAGGTTGTAACGTGGCTAAGGTTAAAGGGTAGGGAAAATATTTAGGAACGTGGAGTTAAAAGAAGTCAAACTAAAGGGAGCAAAAATACATGACTTAAGATGTTTCAGTCACAACAAACTCCATTTATATATTGAACATCATACTCCAACTTTTTTTCTTCTTAAATAATTTTTTTTTTCAATGTCACAACTCCTGTTTTGTTTTTCTTCCCTTTTCTTTTCACAATATTTTTTTTCATCATAACAAAAAATTACAATACAAACTCAACTTAATAACTCCCCTTAGCGAGGCTTGGGTAGAATATGTAGGAGGCCGCAGGTTTGTAATGTATGGTTAATAAAGAAATAAGGATTTTAAGGCTCAAAAGGGCTAAACAAAGGGAAATATTATATAAAAGAAAAATATATGAGGCTAAAAAAATATGAAAAGAACGCCTAAATCACTTCTTTATAACATTTGTCACAAAAGTCTGAAGGAGTACCAAGTCAAGTTCAAGAGCCATACTTCATTGAGGAAACTATCACACAAGAAAGAAAAATATAACTGATGCAGATGTGTCAGTCTAATAGGCTCATAAGCTCACAAGGTTTGGTCTATTTATCTAGCCAGTTTATTTAAGAGAATCAAGATAATTTTTCAATTGTATTATAAATCTCTCAAGTTCGACTATTATATTCCAATTATATAACATTTCCAAAAATCATTTATTTAAAAAAAATTTATTTTATTTTAAAAACAAGTTAGATTAGAGTTTCTTATCAACTTACTAATAAGCCAGTCCTTAGGAAATTAAGAGGTGATAATCCTAACTTAAATGCAAATAAAAGCCTATAACTAATGCAGATAGAATACACAATTTTTTTGTTTGTTGTTTTTTTTTTATTTTTTACTAAATAAAATTCTATAGAAAAATCAGCAGTACTTCCACTAAACTGAACATATCCTAATATTTTCACAGTATATTTGTGAACTCAACCTAATTCTCAGCATATTAGTATCAAATAACGCAAATACTTAGCTTCCCCCACACTTAAAACTTGTCATTGTCCTCAATGAAAAAGAATTGAACAAAAAAAAAGAGAGAACTTAGCTGGTTATGTGCACATTTCTTCAACAAAGAGAAATAATGGAGATCATAGCAGGCTCCCTTGTTCATATGTGTTGCTTTGATGTTCTGTCTTCCTAATATGAAGCTCGCTGGAAACTTCAGTTGCTTCGCCACTTCTAGATTATTAATCATTAGATGCTAAAGCTGCAAGTAGAAACTGATTTGTCCTGGTTGAGAGTAAAGCAGAATTGTATATGGGAGAACAAACACGTTAGATTATGACTAGATTTCCTTAGTTATGAGAAGCATATGTCAAGAATGGTAAGTATAAAACTGAAATAACACTAAGAAAATAAAAGAAAGTAACGAGATAAAACGATAAAATCAGTCTTGGATTGCCTCCCAAATAGCACCCTTAGTTTACGTCGTTGGCTCGACCTAATATGCTCTTCATTCCTGCAAAATACTCTCATTTAGAGCAGCTATGAACAGTTGTTCGAGGCCTAAAGCGCTGGCCATCTCATCTAATAAAGTCTCTAAATTTTCTTCTCCAACCTGTATCACTGTATGGTCTCTATTATTTTGATATCAGAATACTAACAGCTGAACCTCGCAAAGGTAGATAGGTCAAAAACAATAAAACATGCATTCCCACTAATATATTAACTTCAATTCAAATATGTGCAGTAGGTGGAGATGACAAGATGGCAAATAAAATTTGCAGATAGGTAGCAGTTCAATGGATTAAAGTGTCATATAGTAACTAACATATGTTGCTTCATATCTAAATACAATTATGACAACGTGCAAATGGCAACGATTAGAAGTTTAGAAATAGAAAACCGCACTTGCAGATAATAGAGCTCAAAATAGTTTAGAAAAGCATTTGAAGAAAAACCAAGTAGGACAAAGATAAAGAGTTGAGAGCACTCACAAAAAGCTGAATAATTAGTCCATAAGACTAGACTAATCAATGAAATTTTAGAACTCAACACTTGAACTACATTTGTGTGTTTTTTTTTAATCAACTCCACTATCCCTAAACATAAGTATTCAAGCAAGGATCAGCATGATGACACTCATATAGACTCCTATAGGCAGCTTGCAATGGTAGAATTTATAACTAAAACTTTAGAAAATTGACGTGAAGAATTGCATTCTAAACAAAACTGAAGCTCTGTTCTGAACTGAGTTTTTGAATGGCATGATAAGTTTGTCAATAATAGAGATATTTTTCTGTGAAAGGCAAACAGAAATCATGTCCTAACTGCACTATGAGTACTCTATTTGCTCTATTAATCTGAAGAAGAACTGCATATCAGAAGAGAATGGTAAACTCAGCAAACAAAGTAAATCAAGTTTAAGCAGAACTTTTCTCAAGCTTAAATTACCAGATCATATCATATCATAAGATGCAAAACTTTCATAATTCATTCAATACCCACATGTTTATTCTATACTGTTGAGTAAATTTATCTAATAAGAAATTCAAGTTTTCTTTACAGCAAATTATGAATTCAGTATTGCTCACGTGTGACAACCGGTAGCTAGCAAGACTAATCCCATTAATTTAATTCTATTGCTCCACTCTAAATCGGCCATATAGGCTTAGTGCTTCTTAGTTCCAAAACACTACAAAATCATTATTAAACTAATTTAAAAAAAATCAATAAACTAACCAAAGTATATTAAAAAAATCAAGAAAAACTAATTAAAAAAAATAACTAGCTTTAAGATAATAAAACAACAGTCCCCGGCAACGGTGCCAAAATTTGATGCGAGTCGTTTCCGCAACAAAATTAAATTTATAAATCACTCACTAACTCTAACAGATAGATAGGGAAAGTAAGGGTCGAATCCACAGAGACTGCATTATTATCTTAAACTAATTATTTAACTATATAAATAACTATTACTATATAATATGGGGGGTTTCCAAGTATCAAAACTATACTAAAACTATTTAACTAAAATAATGAATATAAATTGCAAGAAATAAATTCGGTTTTAAAAATATAATAAAGAAGCTAATAGGAGACATGTAACTTTCTATAGATATTGGGTATAATCATTGACTCGTTCGACTAGCCTAGGATAGATTGGTTAACTATATAATCCATTGAAAGCAAGTAGATTACTAGTTTTATCTTTCTTACTCGTTAAATCCCGTGAAAGCACGAAAATTTAATCCTAATCAAGCTAAATTAATCCAACCATGAAAGCATGTATCAAATTATCAAACTTGACAGCATTAGAAACACCAATCAACTGAACCCAAATTAACCAGTAAGCTGCAACTTAATAGAATTCAGTTGATACACAAGATTCTAGCAATTATAATTAGACCAGAAAGCTGCAACCTAATTAAATTACTATCTATCTAACAATAGAAACATGAAACAATTTAGGTGATCAATCTAAATCAATAAACATGAATCAAAAGCCAGATAATAAACCTTGTATAAATACCCAAAAGAAACTAATCGTTTATAACACAAACAAAAACGTAATCTCATAAACCCATATATCAAATAGTCAATTACATGTTTGATCCAAGTATGGATGTGCTAGCCTTAATGCATAAGAGTGTCATTTTGGATGTGGAGTCAATTGAGGCTATGCATGGAAGATTCCTAGGATCATCATCACACTCACACGTACTAGTATGCATGGTAAAGCTTGATTATGACCAGCAACTAGGAGTGTAGTGTTTGATTTGCTTTAGGAGTGTTTTCCTAACTAGAATCGGTTTTTAGAGTAGAGTTTGATATTCTTAGGAGTGTTAGCCTAAGTGGCGGTTTTTAAGGAGGTTGTTAGGTGTTTGATTTCTTTTAGGAGTCTAGGATTTAGGGAATTGTCCTAAACCTATTAGGATTTACGTTTTATGTGTGCTTATAAATAGCTTAAGTTGTACGTGTGATTTAAGGAATGAATTCAGTTTATGCTTTGTGCTTTTCGAATGCTTTGAGTATTCATCTCTCTTGATTGCTGGTGGCTTTGCCTTTACGCGTCAAAACCCTTAGTTTGTTCCTTGTGGTGGCCTTGCCTTTATCATTGAGCAACTAGGAACTATCCTTGGTTACTTTTGTTCGAATTGTTACTATAATCTTCCGCACGTTTACTCTAGTATTTGGTTTTCCTAGATCAAATACATCATCTTGGTATCAAGAGCTTTGGTTCTCATCCTTGAGAAATTTTTCGGCCATTGAAGGAGAGCATTCAACCTTCAAGAACACCTTAAAGATTGAACCTTTTTTTCAAGATTTCGAAATTTCCACAAAACTTCACTAAAGTACATCCCTCCATTACACAAACACATTCAAAGAAACCTTCCAAGACTCCATCTTTTTCTAAAGATTTTGTGTTTTTCACAAAACTTAACTAAACATTCAACCTTCAAGAACACCTTAAAGATTGAACCTTTTTTTCAAGATTTCGAAATTTCCACAAAACTTCACTAAAGTACATCCCTCCATTACACAAACACATTCAAAGAAACCTTCCAAGACTCCATCTTTTTCTAAAGATTTTGTGTTTTTCACAAAACTTAACTAAATACACTCACCCTAGAAACGTGAGAGGCAAGAAATTTCGTCCAAGATCCAAGTTCTGTTTGGAGTCTTCGTTATGGACGGTGCTCAAAGTGACAAGGGCAATGAGGTTCGAGTCCCTCGAGGCCTTACACTCAATCAAGCCAATGAATTGCGTCGAGATAGAGAAATAGCCGACCTAAGAGCACGCATGGATGAACTTGTTCATCTTTTCCGAAATCAACAAGGAGTTCCGCATAGAAATCAATCTCCTAGTCCTAGTAGGAGTGTGCCTTCTATACATGAGTCTAGTTCGGAAGGGGAGCAACCCCAAGGGAGACCTCGACGAAGGCAACAAAGAAGATGATGATGATAGGGGATTGAGACTTGATCTCCCGGAATTTGATGGCGGCATGAAACCCGAAAAGTTCTTAGAATGGCTACAAAGGATTGAACGCGTTTTTGATTATAAGGATTATGATGATCACAAGCGTTTTAAGGTGGTCATGCTAAAACTAACATCCTATGCAAGCCTTTGGTTCGAAAATCTCAAAAACAAACGGAGGAAGGAAGGGAAGCCACGCCTTGATTCATGGGAACAACTCAAGGTTCGTATGAAGAAACGATTTTTGCCCACGGATTTTATCCAAGACATGTACATAAAGCTTCAAGCTTTCAAGCAAAACACCCTTAGTGTCGAGGAATATGTGGCTGAATTTGAAAGATTGACCATGATGTGCGATGTGGAGGAGAAAGTTGAGTTTAAAATAGCACGATTTATTGGGGGTCTTGACAAGAAAATATCGAAGAAGGTTGATTTGCAACCCTATTGGAGCTTTGAGGAGGTATGTCAAGTAGCCATGAGAGTTGAGAAACATGCCAAAGCTAAGAAGGCATCGTTTCCAAAGTCGTTTGTGAGGAGTTTTGAGAAAACTCAAGGAGAGAAAAGTGGGGGCAACACGTCCAAATTCACGCCCAAGTTTGACAAATTCAGGCAAGACAAGGGCAAATCATCACAACCCTTACCCACGGAGGAGAGACGAATTTGTTTTAAGTGCAAGGGGTATGGCCATGTGATCAAAGATTGTCCAAACAATCGTGTCATGACATTGAGGGACATTCGTGAGATTGACGAGGCATATGCTTCCAAGGAGGACCCAAGCTTCGAAGAAGAGGAGTATGGGGGCAATGAGGAGGACGCATATGTAGCTGATTCGGAGGAGGAACCGGTGATGGAAGGCCAAGCACTCATCATGCGAACCCTTCACTCCAAAGCAGCATCCTTGGAGACTCAAAGGGACAAAATCTTCCTTACACGTTGCCTTGTGAAGGAAAGATTGTGTGATTTGATCATTGACACGGGAAGTGGCACCAATGTGGTCTCTACTACGTTGATTGATAAGCTTAAGTGGCCAACCACACCTCATCCAAAACCTTACAAATTACATTGGCTAAGTGATGGCAGCGATGTTAAGGTAAATAAACAAGCCCTTATTTCTTTTGCAATTGGTAAATTTAGGGATGAAGTGTTATGTGATGTGGTGAATATGGACGCATGTCATGTCTTATTAGGACGTCCTTGGCAATATGATCGGTTTGTGAAGTATGATGGACGTGCCAATGTGTATATTGCCACTATTGGGAATAAGAAAACCGCCTTGAAACTTCTTGTTGTCTCTAAACCCCACGCCAAAGAGAGTTTGTTGTTGACTGAAAAACAAATTACTCATGAGTTAGAGAAGGAGGGAGGTGGGTATTTGTTGGTTCAAGTGAGTGAGGAGAGCACCACAAACTCACAACCAACCGTTCCTAAGTGTGTAGCTCAGATTTTGGAGGACTTTGTGGATGTGTTCCCTAATGATTTACCCCCGGGATTACCACCTATTAGAGGCATTGAGCACCAAATTGACCTTGTTCCTGGAGCTTCCTTACCAAACAAGGCAGCCTATAGGTGTAACCCTCAAGAGACGAAAGAGCTTCAAAGACAAATTGAGGAGTTGATGGAGAGGGGATATGTGAGGGAAAGTATGAGCCCTTGTCTTTGTTCCGGCTTTGTTGGTGCCAAAGAAGGATGGGACTTGGCGCATGTGCATTGATTCTAGAGCCGTGAATAATATAACTATCAAGTATAGGTTTCCTATTCCTAGACTTGATGATTTGCTTGATGAATTGCATGGTTCGACAGTGTTCTCCAAGATAGATTTGAGAAGTGGTTACCACCAAATTAGAATGAGGGAAGGAGATGAGTGGAAGACGGCTTTCAAGACTAAGGTGGGTCTTTATGAATGGCTTGTGATGCCATTTGGTCTTACTAATGCTCCTAGTACTTTCATGCGGTTGATGAATGAAATGCTCAAACCTTTCTTGGGCAAATTTGTGGTGGTATACCTCGATGACATTTTGATTTATAGTCGAAGTGTTCTTGAACATATGGGCCATTTGAGGGCCGTATTCGAAGTGTTAAGGAGGCGAAGCAACTCTATGCTAAGGTGGAGAAGTGCTATTTCCTTGTTCCCGGCGTCACTTTTCTTGGTTATATAGTTTCTAAGGATGGCGTTTCGGTTGATCCCTCCAAAGTGGAAGCCATAAATTCGTGGCCTACGCCTACTACTATCTCCCAAGTAAGGTCTTTTCATGGTCTTGCTTCTTTTTATAGGCGTTTTGTGAAGAATTTCAGTAGCATTATGGCTCCCATGACCGAATGTATTAAGCAAGGGAAGTTTGAGTGGAGTAGGGCAGCCCAACACGCCTTCGAGACTATTAAACAACTATTGTGCAACACGCCCATCCTAGCTTTGCCTGATTTTTCACAACCTTTTGAGGTGGAGTGTGATGCTAGTGGAGTTGGCATTGGAGCAGTTTTGGTGCAAGGTAAGCGTCCCATAGCTTACTTTAGTGAGAAATTGAATGGCGCAAGGTTAAACTATTCTACCTATGACAAGGAATTCTATGCAATAGTGAGGGCGTTGGATCATTGGAGTCATTATTTACGTCCTAACCACTTTGTGTTGCATTCGGATCATGAGGCTCTTAAGCATATACATGGGCAGCAAAAGCTCAATCCACGGCATGCAAAATGGGTTGAGTTCCTTCAATCTTTCAACTTTTCTTCCAAGTACAAAGCAGGCAAAAATAATGTGGTAGCTGATGCTCTTTCCCGGAGGCATACTTTGATTGGTGTGTTACAATCCATGTTGTTAGGGTTCGAGCTTCTTAAAGAGTATTACAAGGAAGATGTTGATTTTGGGCCTATTGTTGGTGAATGTGTCAAAGGGGCCGTGGGATCCTATGTCATGCACGAGGGTTTCCTTTTCAAAGGTACCAAGCTTTGCATTCCATCTTGTTCAATTCGTGAATTACTTGTTAGGGAGGCTCATGGGGGAGGCATTGCTGGCCATTTTGGTATTACCAAGACACTTGCAATGTTGCAAGAGCATTTTTATTGGCCAAAGATGCAAGGAGATGTTCAAGGAGTTATTGCTAGATGTGCTACTTGTCAGAAGGCAAAGAGTACGTTTCATCAAGGATTGTATACTCCCTTACCTGTTCCGGAATTCCCTTGGGAGGATGTCTCCATGGATTTCATTGTGGGTTTGCCTCGTACACAAAGAGGTAAGGACTCCATTATGGTGGTGGTGGACCGTTTCTCTAAAATGGCTCACTTCATTCCTTGTCACAAAACGGATGATGCATCAAAAGTGGCTGATTTGTATTTTAAAGAGATTGTACGTTTACATGGAGTGCCTAAAACAATTGTGAGTGATCGAGACACCAAGTTCATGAGTTATTTCTGGAAGACTTTATGGAAGATGCTTGGTACTAAGCTTTGTTTTAGCACTTCTCATCATCCTCAAACTGATGGGCAGACGGAAGTGACAAACCGAACACTTGGGGCTTTGCTTCGAGGCTTGGTTAGCAAGAGTACTAAGGATTGGGATGTCAAGTTATCTCATGCTGAGTTTGCATACAATAGATCTCCTACTTATGCAACTCGTCATTCTCCGTTTGAAGTAGTGTATGGTGTCAATCCAAGATTGCCTATTGATCTCATTCCTTTGCCAAAGGCTGATTACGTGCATGGAGATGCTCAAGCTAAGGTGCAAGCCATGTTGAAGTTGCACGCCCAAGTACACGCAAGGATAGAGAAGGTAAACGACAGGTACAAGGTGTTAGCCAACAAGAACCGCAAGCAACATGAGTATAAGGTTGGTGATTTGGTATGGCTACATTTGCGTAAAGAAAGGTTTCCTAATATGCGAAAAAACAAGTTGATGCCTAGATCAGAAGGACCTTTCAAAATCATTGAGAAGTATAACGACAATGCCTTCAAGTTGGAGCCGCTTGGGAAGACTATGGTGTAAGTTCTACATTCAACATTGGCGACTTATCACCCTATGTTCATGATGATGATGTGGCTCAATTGAGGACAATTGTTTTCGAAGAAGAGGAGTATGATCCAAGTATGGATGTGCTAGCCTTAATGCATAAGAGTGTCATTTTGGATGTGGAGTCAATTGAGGCTATGCATGGAAGATTCCTAGGATCATCATCACACTCACACGTACTAGTATGCATGGTAAAGCTTGATTATGACCAGCAACTAGGAGTGTAGTGTTTGATTTGCTTTAGGAGTGTTTTCCTAACTAGAATCGGTTTTTAGAGTAGAGTTTGATATTCTTAGGAGTGTTAGCCTAAGTGGCGGTTTTTAAGGAGGTTGTTAGGTGTTTGATTTCTTTTAGGAGTCTAGGATTTAGGGAATTGTCCTAAACCTATTAGGATTTACGTTTTATGTGTGCTTATAAATAGCTTAAGTTGTACGTGTGATTTAAGGAATGAATTCAGTTTATGCTTTGTGCTTTTCGAATGCTTTGAGTATTCATCTCTCTTGATTGCTGGTGGCTTTGCCTTTAAGCGTCAAAACCCTTAGTTTGTTCCTTGTGGTGGCCTTGCCTTTATCATTGAGCAACTAGGAACTATCCTTGGTTACTTTTGTTCGAATTGTTACTATAATCTTCCGCACGTTTACTCTAGTATTTGGTTTTCCTAGATCAAATACATCAATGTTCCTACTAGTGTAAAACTATTCTAAATTAGACATGAAAACAAAGAAAAGAATAGAAAAGAGTAGAGAAAACCGGGACGAATTTTCGGACTACATCCTTCGATCTCTGTAGCGCCGCGTCGTCCTCTGTATTTCTGTTCTCCTCGTTACTGCTTCCCTTTTTATTGTTGCTGTAGACTGTCGTGAGGGTTTTCGTGTATTTCCACCCAACCCAATGAGGGTTTTATTTTCCTTTTTGTCTTCCTCCCTCAAATTGCCTCGTATTTTAGCCCAACAAAACCATAGGGTTTTGTCCTCTTCTTCTTTTTATTTCTTTTCTTGAATTGTAGGTAGCATGTTTCTTGGGCTTTATCAATCACGGCACACACCAAATGATACGGTGTGATCTTCTTTAATGCATCCCTGCTTCCACAAAACAAAACTACTATTTAAGCCCAATAAACAATAAAAGTCATTACTCACTAATAATCGACCTATAATACTAAAATACAAATATTTATGGAAGATAACATTTATAAGACACCCAAAAAACTTTAATATTAGGGAATAAAAATATACAGAATTTAACACTTATCAACGAGCAATCGTGAAGCTTGAAGATATGAATGTGTATGTATGAAAGTGTTTGTTTGTAAGTGTTTGTAGATTTGAAAAGTTTGAGTTTTGTAGAGAAGTTTCGTAGGTGTATTCATAAAGTTCGAAGTGTAAAGTCGTATGAAAATTATATGAAAAACCCGTTCAAAAAAACCATGGGAAATCAAGACCTATTTATAGGAAAACGGAATTTGCGGGTCACGTAGAGAGTGCGCTAGGCGTACGTCTCTGTGTGACGCACAATTACACGTGTCAGACGCACATTGGTGCTCCTGACGCAACACACCCAATCAGCTGCGTACACGTGGCACACGCTTTAAAAAAGATAGAAAAGATCACTGCGCGTCACGCAGAGGAGTGCGCCAAGCGCACGACTCTGCGTGACATATAATGCCACGTGTCAGGCACAAATTGGTGTGCCTGACATAGTTGGACAATGGTGCGCTAGGCGCACCGCATTGCTTTTTGACACGTTTTGACAACTTTTTTATAAAACGCGTTTTAATAATTTTCTTTTATCTTTTAAACCCGGAAATCTGATTTTACGGGATAAAATCTGATTTTGAAAATATCTTTGAAAATATTTATTTTATTTCAAATAAAACAATTAATTATCAATGAATAATTAATTGGGCTTTTTAAAGGATTGGGCTCAATATATTGTTTTATGGGCTCAAAATACAATTAATTATCATGAATAATTAATTGGGCTTTAAAATAGGACTTCAACACTTTAAAAATAGTTTTAGGCTGGCTTTTCGGACTGCTCTCCCCTTGGGTCGGACCAATTAAGACCGTGATATGTTTCATCATCGGATCCTTGAATGGGGAGACACGATTATGTGTCTACAATTATCAAGAATTGTTAATATCAAAATATTAAAAATACAATTAATTATAAGGAATAATTAGTTGGGTCTTAAAACTGAGCTTGGATTTAATAAATAGACTTTATATTTTCGAAATGCTTTTGGGCTTAGCTTGTTCGATTGCTCTTCCTTTGGACCGGACATATTAGGACGACGGTATATTTCATCATTGGGTACTCGATGGGGAGACACGATTATGTGTCTACAATATCCCCCAGTGTTTTTGGTAGAAAAGAGGATGATGCCCATCAATTCCAGGGGCTTTAAGGGGACCATACTAAAGACAACCTTTCTAACCTCCTAGCCAGTTGCTATTTTAACAAGGTTTATTTCCTCATAATCCTCATTCAGCTTATTAGAGCTCTCCTTACCAGTGGTGAACTGAGAAATAAAGTGGTTTCTAACATGACTCAAGATATCCTTAGGGTCAGTTTTTTCCTCACCAGCTTCAGTATTAAGAGCCCTTATTTTATTCCTATGCCTCCTGACAATAACTTATTGGTGGAAGAACTTAGAATTCCTATCACCCCCATTAAGCCAGCCCTCCCTAGACCTAATAAGCCAATACATTTCCTCCTGGTCCAAGACATCATTTAATTCAGATGTGAGAGAGGATTCAAGGTCCCAAAGGTAATTATTATAAGGATTCATATCAATAGATTTTTGAGCACCCAATAGCCTTGCCATCAGTTTTTTTTTTCTTATGAAAGATATTTCCAGAGAAAACTCTTTCCCAAGATTGGATGGTAGCAGATAAGGATTTAAGCTTAGCCTGAAAATCAGAGGGAAATGAATGCCAGTTATCTTGCACAAGGTTAGCAAAGGAAGGTTCATAGTACCAGAGGGATTCTCACTTGAAAGTTTTCTGCATAATTGATCTAGGTTGGGCAGAAGAATCATCATAATTAAGGAGCACGTGGGAGTGATCAGAACCAAACCTAGGCAGGTTAACAACATGAGTGTTAGGCCAATCTATCCATTTTCTCTTGGATTAGCGAGCATTGATTTATTTGTCCATGTGAATCTTAATCTAGAACTTTTCACATTAATCAAACTGCACTCACAAATACAAGAGTTAAAAGCCATGCAACGATTAATTTTAACAGTGTTGCCTCCTAGTTTCTCATTTTGATTGCACACTTCATTAAAATCACCTATGACTAACCACGGAAGATCAATATCTCCCAGCAAATCTTTCAATTCAGCCCAAGTTACTTTCCTACATTTAATGCTATTACCTGAACCACACTGTGCATAGTATGTAGATCCTTTCCAAGGGAAATGAACTTCACTTTGGGTGAATCCCATAGTAGCAGAAGTCCGCCCGAATAACCCCAAGGTTCCAAATAATCCCACTCATCAAAAGGCAAGGAAGCCACAATTGTTTGGGTATTTAGACCACAGGTTTTGGTCTAAGTGAGAAGAAGAAGGATAGGATGATGTTGGTCAATGATACTCAGCAGATTTCTCTTGAAAATTGGGCGAGAAATACCTTGTATTCCATGCAACAATATGCATGAGATTAGGAATGGGATGGGCTAGGTGGAGATTCCCTTGGATCTCCTATTCCTTCAATGATTTCACCTTCCTCATTTGTTTCTTCTTATTGGTCTTCTTATATAGAAACACCAAAAAGAAAAACTAAAATAAGAGTTATAAAGGGTTCATTCTCTTCAATCTAATCACTAGTAGAATAATATTGTTTTGTTGCGGTTCCTGAAAGGCCTATTGCTGCGAATTTCATGGCGCCGCAAATCAAGGTGCAATAATAGGTAAAGTCTATTGCTGCAGTTTTGATACCGCAGCAATATGTTAATCTATTGTTGCGGTTGTGTGTCAAACCCGCAGCAATAGGTGCTGGCCTAATTTTTATTTTTTTTTTAGTTTTCTCCACTAAAATAAGTTACAGCAATATATGCAGCATTATAGGGCAATTATTACATAGTTACAATAAACAAAATTCAATATATATATTTAATATAAATGATATTTTTACAAATGCTAATTACAAAAAACCTAAGAAGAACAAAACAAAAAAATAAAACGAAAAAATGATACTACAAAACAAATTACGAAAAAAAACAAATTACAAAAAAAAATCACATCACTGAACAACTAAAACAAAAGATACGAATGAAATGAAAAAAAAGGTAAAAAAACGAATGAAAACAAAAACAACACCACCGACTACCACCGCCGCTCAGCCCCAACGAACTCGAGACTAGTCGCCAGTGAGGAGAATGCGAAGAACAATCCAAGATGGAGTCGCGCGAGATTGCAAAGAAGAATCCGAGATGAGTCGTGCGAGATTGCGAAGAAGAATCTGAGATGAGTCGCGCGAGTGTGCGTGATATGAAATCTCGGAGAAAGCGACAAAGATGGCGGAAAGCTTGAAGAACAGTGACGAAGATGGCCGAATCATGTAGGAGAGAAGTCGAAAGTGCCGAATCATGTCGAAGGTGGCCGGGAAGCCATGAAGGGGTGAAGATCTGGGTAAAACACTACGCGAGGAGTGAGAGGACCACCACCAACTGCACCACTAGAACCGGAAAATGAACTGAGAGTGTTAAGGAGTGACGGAGGGAGAATGAGTTAGAGGAAGACTGAGTGAAGAGAAACAAGAGGAGGGAGGAATGAGAGAGGGAAAACGGGTTAAGAAAAATGAGAGAATAAGGGAGGAGTGAAGAAGAGAAAAACGGCGCCTAACAACAATAGAAGTACCTGTCAAACCCTAACGCCTGTCTTATTAAAAAATCAAAATAGAAAAACCTCAGCAATAGATTAAATGATAATTTTTTTGATATATTGCTGCGGTTTTCTTTGATAACCGCAGCAATAGGTCTTCTGTACGCTTTTTTTTTCTTTTCACGCGGATTATTGCTACGTATGGGTAAAAATGCAGCAATTCAATAGCAGTAGTAGGATAATATTCTACTAGTGAATCTAATCTAATATTCTATATATCTAATTAATTATCATATTATATCATATATATACTAGTAATATATAAAGCATAATTCAAAAGCCAGCGCAAGCGGTCTCGACATTTGATATTTTTATTAGATGTCATTCTCATGCTTATTAAGTACCACATCATTTTTTTTTAGGAATAAATTGAGTTCCAGAGAGATAAAAAAATACATATATAGAGTTTAGGATGAGACAAAATAGAGTTTGTTTTACAATGAAATACTCAAGTACATTAAAATGATTATAACTTTTAATACATACTTCAAAATTTATAATTCTGATATCACTGGATATAGTTTGGAACTTACTTTAAAACAAAATCTATTTATAATATATTAAAAGTTTGTAAAAGAAAAGAAACATTTTTTTTAATATTCTTTAAAAAATTTGAACTATTAATATTTATCATGGAATATTTTTCTAATCAACTAATTTGAACGAGTTTGATATGGCTAGGATGCATATTGTTTTAGAGTATAATCAGGATTGTAACTTTCTATAATACTTACTTTTTATAATACTAAGTATAAGCTACACATAAATTCAATATTTACTCAAGTAATGTAGCTTGAGTTAATAACTAATCAACATGTTAAGCTTTATATGGAAGGGTGTGGAGATCTCATATACTTAATAGAAGTAGAAGATGACGTGTAGAATTACAAAAGGTCAAACTTTTTTTGTTTTCGATTGAATTTGTTGCGAAGTAGAAATGCAAAGTACAAACCAACATTAAAATAAAATTCATTTATAATATATTAAAAAGTTTGTAAAATGAAGTCAACAATTTCTATATAATCCCTTAATGAATTTAAATTAATACAATTATTATGTAATATTCTCAGATCCACAAATTTAAGAAGAGTTTTGTATGGGTATAACTCATATTATTTTAGAATACAATTAATATTATGGCTTTTCATAATTCTTATTTATTTATTTATTTTTTATAAGGAAAGAAAAACTAGGACATATCCCTAATTTGGAGGCCATCCTAAGACATCCTTACAAATGATTAGAGAAAAATCAAAACAATATGGAGGGAACTTGTAGACAAGGTTGGGGGATTTGTGACCCTGATGAGCCATGAAATCCGTAGCCTGATTTGCTTCTTTGAAACAATGAGCAATAGTAACACCGTTGAACCTAGCAAGCTCCAAACCTGCATAACGAATCAAAGAATTAATAGTACATGGAGGCTTCCAAATTTTGAGAACTGAATTGATAACATTATGTTGTCTCCTTCAATATGAATATTTTTGATATTTAAGAATAACGTTGCGTTGACCGACTCGTGAAGACCCCACGCCGCAGCTTGAATAATCGAACAGTCTGAGGGTAACGAATTATAACCAGCTAACACAACACCGCCCAAATGATATCTGATCACGAACCCAAAGACCGCACTACCATTCTGGTACTTTGAACCATCAAAATTAATCTTAAAATGATCCAAAGAGGGGGGGGACACCAGCCAATGTTACGACCCACCCTCTTAGCACCCTTAATAGGTTTCAACCCTTTACTAGAATTAAGAATATCATCAACAGGCTTATAATTGCTCCACTATTGTGCAAAATTTGCTATAAGATGGCTCACTTGTCTAACCGAGAAAGATACCCTCAGATTAAAATCAAATAAACCACCATACCATAGCTAACTCGCTAGTTTAATGTGGTCCTAGCTTATCATAACATATAGATAAATTTTGACAAAAGGAGTCGAAAATAGCTTCATTAGGAATTTGAGGCCAATTATAATCCACAGCCAATTGATGAAAGACATCAATTGTAAACGAGCATTTAAAGAAGAGATAATTTGAACTCTCCAAATATCAACCACAAAGATCACACTGTTGAGGGGTAAAAATTTTAGCTTGCTCCAAAAAGTCCAAACGTTCCTTAGTAGAAAGACCATTGTTACAAGCTTTCCAAAGCAAGTTTCGAATTTTATGGGGTATATATAGTTTTTCCAAAGCAAGTTTCGAATTTTATGGGGTATATATAGTTTTTCCAAATCCAATTATACCCCACCTTATCCTGAACGTTAGTCTGGTAGTCAATAAGTAGACGGGCTCCAGATTTAACAGAGTAAGAACCATCCGAGGCAGGCCCCCAAAAAACCTCATCCTTTATATCATTTGAAGGGATAAAAATTTAGGAAATAATGGAGCAGATATTGTTAGGCAGAATAGAATGAAGTAATTCCAAATTCCACGTTTTACTAGTAGTAATGAAAATTTTCACTCGCAATCGATTATCTATATCGGGGAGTTGTACCGCCTTAATTAAAGGATATGGAAACACCCAGTTATCTAACCAAAAATTAATAAGAGAACCATCCCGAACTTGCCATCTAAGACCTGAACGAATAACAGATCTCAAAGACATGAGTTTTTTTCCATTGCCAAGAGCCAAGAGGAGTTATGAGAAACCTTATAGTTTAGAAAATCTCTATTCTTGCAATACTTTTTCTTAGTGAGCATCACCCACAAATTATTATCATTTTTCAGTAGTCTCCAAAGAAGCTTCATTTGATGAGCAATATTGTTTGTTTTGCTTTTCTGAAACCCAAACCACCATAAGATTTAGGAGTGCAGATACGATCCCAACCAATAAGATTAGGAGATTTGGACAAATTATCTTTTATTCCAAAAAATCTTCTATAACTACCATCCAGCTTAGAGAGAATTATTTTAGGTGATAGGAAACTTTGCATTTGATAATTAGCTTTGGTTGCTAAGTTGGCTTGAATGAGAACCGTTCTACTAGCTTGAGAAAGCGTGTTAGCTTTGTGGAAGCTGATTCTACACTATATTAACAACTGCATGAAGGTTTCCTTTGTGAGTCTAGAGTCTATTATTAGACAACCAAGATAACTATCCAGAGAAGAAGAATAGCTCATATTCTAAATACCCTGGAAAGTGACTATATCCTCAGCCGAAATATTAGAAATGCACTAGAATGCAGACTTATTAAAATTTACAAGCTGTCCTGACATTGAACAATATTTATCTAGAATTGATTTGATAACATTACAACTTTGAGTATTAGCTTTAGCAAAAATCATATATAGAGTTTAGGATAAGATTAAATAGAGTTTTGATTTCCAATGAAGTACTTAGGTGTGATTATAACTTTTAATATATGTACTTCAAAAAATCTAATTTTTCGTACCATATATTGGAAAGAAACTAAAAAAAATACTTTAAAACAAGATCTAGTTGTAATATATTTAAAAATTTGTAAAAATCAGCAATTTCTCTAAAATTCATTTAACATAGTGTAAAATTTGGATCGGATGACTCTGGTTAATTGTGCATTCTCTTTACCTAAAAACCCTAAACTTATCTGAAGTGAATTTAAGTGAACTTATTCTACTTAAATTATACTTATTGAACCTTATTTAAACTTATTATATATAGACCCCAAATGTACATGTACATACCCAACCCGATCGGAATTCAATCTAAGATACATCTAACATGAAATAATCCGAGTATCCGACCCATACCCAACCCGAGTGATCCGTTAGCCACTTGTAGGTGAGACCCATCAAACTTGCATTTGCAATGCTCCATCCCTCAAAGTGAAAGAAAAAGAGAGAAGATGGGAAAAGGCGAGATGGAGCGGCTGAACCAATTTTTAACAGGGCATCTAACTAATATCCATGAAACGTTGCAGATTTTGGATCAAACCCCTGCTTCTTCCCTTCACAAAGTTAGCTGGGATGAGGTCATTAAGATTGGTGAACAACTTTCCAAGAACGCTACTACTGGTACTCTTTTTTTTTTTTGGGTGTTTATCTTCACTTTGCTCATTTGGGTACCTAGCTCATGCTTGCTATAATTGTATAATTAACTTTTAAACAATTTTTGTTTATATCTTTTACTCTAATTGTTGCCTAATCAAACATTACAGTTGTGTGTCCACTAGGTGTATTTCAGTGTTCTTTTTTTTTGTTGGGTATAAAGTTTGAGTAATGCCTGTTTGATATCCTTCATAGTTCATAGCCATGGAGGAGATAGTTTTGCTCACATATGTATGCAGTTAAATAGCCTGTAGCCTGTAGGTGCTGAATAAGTCGTAATTGCTGAATATAGAATTGAAGATTTGAGATATATTTGCTGGATTATTCTAGGATATTAACTGGGCATGCCACAAAATGGTCTATCTGTGGACTGTTCCGAAAAGAATTCTCAGCTGTTTGAACACCCTAACAAAAGTGTGTTTTTGTGAACTTCTGATGTTACACTTTACATATCCTCAATTTATGGAACCAATCTCTAGTAACTCAAACTGCACTTTGAGAAACGAGAATGCGAGATCACTGGCAAGTGACAATCTAATATGAATTGTTGTGGAGGGCACTGCCTTTTATATTTTAGTCTCAGATATAAAATGACATTCCTTTCCAACTGGAGAGGTCGTTAATCATGTTACATCTCATTGTTCAGCATGATGTGTGTGTAGATTCTGAATATTGTTGGATTTGTGCTAATGCATGAGTGGAGCAGTATTCTAACCTGATAATATTTGTATATTGAGTATGGATTTATGTGATCATGGTTGATACCACATTTGTGGATATCATAAACTGGACTACTAAGCTTGAAAGCCCCTTAAAATTATAGACGCAAAGCATTAAACTGGACTACTAAGGTTGAAATCCCCTTACAATTATAGACGCAAAGCATTAAACTGAATTAATGTGGAGTGATATAAGATTGGTGCTGAAGGGTGCTTATTATGAAAGAAGTGCTAGAGATGAACATGGTGGAGATGTGAATCCCTAGAGGCCTGATAGAGCTCCTAATTGGAATTAAGTGTCTTACTTGGAGAACTTTGCGAAGCTGATAATCCTCCCTTCAAATTAAGATATAGATGACGTTTGACATTTATGGTTGTGCTTTCTCGACTTTGACTGCTGTTTGGTACAACTAATAACTTTCAATTGGTGCTATACTCATTGTAAAAGTCATAAAAGCATAAATGTTATGATATTTGTTTTGTGATTTATTTACCAATGATATTTTGACATTATACATTAATGTGTAAGTTAGTTGACCGCTAAAGTCAATTTTCCTACTAGTTTTAATGAGATAATAAATGGTGATGTAAATTCTTGTATGTATCTTGCTGTTTCTTTTCCAAGCTATTTATGCTAGCAAGGGTGGATATTTAGGAGAGGCAAACACAATCAATTTTAATATCAACTTTATATTATGTAATTAGTCTTTATAGTGATTTGCTTGAAAGATATAAAAGAATTGAAACAGCTGAGAGGTTGAAGATGAGTGTGAAAGATATCAAAGCTTATGGTAAAGGGTAGAGGATGTCGTAGATTGTGTCACAAAATGAAATTGGCAATATGCATAAAGTCTTGGCTACTTGGCTACAAAATCAAAGATGATCAAGGTACCTCAATTTTGAAATTGATCATGGAAGGGGTCTAAAGTTCAGCACAATCATTTCACTCACTTTTGAAGGCCACCCTTGCAAAGTGTCATTTTTTTCCTGTTGATTAAGGAAGCTTAGACATGAAATAGGCGTTGAGGAAGAACATAAGTGCTTGAGGGAGACAATATGAGCTAGAAAGCTAAGCCCTTTTATCACATTTCCGTCTAGTAACATAGGACAAGATACGGTTTTACGATGGCCTTGCTCCTGTAAACAAGGAAAAAAATCGCGGATGCGGTCGCGATCGCGGTAACGTTCTCGTTGTCGCGGAAGTGGCTTGTAACGGATGAATGGAACGGATAGCGGACGACGCGGCGTGAATTTTTTCAAAAAATTCACATTAATATGTTCTAACCTTATTTGCATTGTTTTAGCTTATGAAGCATTATTACAACATAATATAATCAAATCTATCATAATATCATATTTCATCAGCTATATAATTAATTCATAATATATTTTTGGCCAATGTTTGAAAAGAATGGATGTAATGGAAATTAAAACGTTATGACGCGGCGAGTTTGCGTTACGGAACGGACAACGCGGTGAGAAGTATGTGATTTTTATTATGGCGTTCCGTAACGGGATTTCGCGGAACGGCAAATCCAAAATCCGTTACAGAATGACCGTTCTGTAACTGAACGGGAGAGTTTTAGCCACACACTAATAGCCATGTACACACTGATTTAGCAACCTCTAAGGAATCTTCACTAAGGCTTCATTTGGTAGGGCGTAAAACATTTTCTTGGAAAACTGTTTTCCTCTATTTTCAATTTTACATCTTTTGGTTTGCAAAGGAGTGTAAAAACATTTTTCCTAGGAGTAAAATTGCTCTCTCAATGATGGAAAACCATTTTCCCTTCAAAATGAAGGGAAAATTGTTTTCCTTCCTTTTCCTTATCTCTTTTGTACACTCCTCTCACTACCTCCTTACTTTCCCTTTCATTTTCCTTTCGTTTAATCATTTTTCTTACATGGAACCAAACAACGGAAAACTAATTTTGGAATTGTGTTTTCCATTGTAAATTGTTTTCCATGAAACTCATTTTACACTGAAAACGTTTTACACCCAACCAAACGGAGCCTAAGATTTTGATTTCATACTTTTTCAATGTACCTCCCTTGTACAAGCACCATCACTTTGTTGTTGTACCTCCCTTACAAGCACCATCATTTTGATTTCATACTTTTTCAATGTACCTCCCTTGTACTAAGTACTAACTGCTTATGTACCAGCTTCTTTTGTTGTGTGTTTATTTCCTGCTAGTCAATCATTACATTCTTATGATTTTGCAGCTGGAATGCTTTTTACTGGAGAAAAATCAAAAGTAAGGGCACTAGAGGAAAACATGGAGGCATATTTCAACGGGCTGCAGGGTCTTCTTTTGCTTGCCTATGGAAGTACAGTGGGTGCAGGACCAACTCTATCATCCAATATTCATGCATCAATAAAACAAGTTGTAGACTGCAGCTTCTTGCTATGGAGGGAATGTGTTGCATCTTATGGTGGTACTGTTTTCTTCCCTTCTTTCTTGTGTTAATCTACTCATTTTCCGCCATATATTTATTATGGTTCTAGTTCGAAATACAAGCTATTATGTGCTTTACGTAGTTTACAATCGACTAATATATCTATTGTTAATAGGAATAATTGATTCTCATAATACAACCTTTCGCCGATTAATTTTTAATAAACCAACCTTTCAATTATTCTTGAATA
Organism: Beta corolliflora; assembly: GCA_947648045.1. Classification (NCBI taxonomy): domain Eukaryota; kingdom Viridiplantae; phylum Streptophyta; class Magnoliopsida; order Caryophyllales; family Amaranthaceae; genus Beta; species Beta corolliflora. Next base: position 617,477 of record CANSZD010000248.1, on the reverse strand, counting down.
ATGCAACCTTTATACCCTATTTACTTCTAGTGAGTCAAAATGACTTAAAAACGTCTAAAACATTACTCTTTACCATAGAAGTAGGGGCATGAAGGCAAGGGAAAAGAAAATGGACGAGCTAGGAAATGTAGCTTATCAAACAAACTGATTATCAACACGTCAAACCCCATTAGAAGCAAATACCCCCAAAAGGTTGCATTATTCAAGAATAATTGAAATGTTGACTTATTAAAAATTAGTTGGTGAAATATTGTATTATTAGAATCAATTATATGATATGAATGAGGTTGTGGGATTACCTTTATCCTATAGCCAAATTTTTGCCAACTTAATCATGTTGAATCAATGGGTGGTCATTGCTCAGGAGGCTAAAGTCAATAATGTAAAAGTAGTTATTAAGAAAAAGAATAACTGTAAACAATTATCAATTTATACTTGCTGATCATAAGAATTTTATCTGTTTCCTCAAATATGAGGGTTGTGAATTTTATTTATTTATTAAAACCTAGTAGTCTAGTACTACCTCTGTTTCTAAATAATGGTTACACTTTGACTTTTGATACTATTCACAAATTTCAATTTGACTATCATTTGTGATTTGTAGGTAAGGAATAATATAGTCATGTGGGAGCTTGTTTGATTCGACTCGATATGTACTTTTAGAATATCAATTTTATAATTTTTACAAATACAAAATTATTGGCATGCGTGAAAAGTGAAAGTGTAACTATTATGTAGAAACAAAGGTAGTGTTATATTGTTTGGTGACTATAAGTCTATAATGAGGAAGCTTTTTGACAGGCTTGTGAAAAGGGGACTAGTTCAGGGGACATAAGACCTCCATGGAAGAGTTCCTTTATTGGCCACCCATGTTTCAGTTTCTGCGTTACTTCAGGAGGATAAGATAATATTTTAGGGACTCATCTTTCCTGGTTGCTTGCTGAGGTTGAATATGCTTTTACTTTGACATGATATTAGCAGTGTAGGATATTTAATGTGTAACATTTACATTAAGCACATGAAATTATTGTTTGGAATTGATTGTAGTGGAGGCATAGTTAAAAAAGCCCAGGGCAGTGACCTTTTAATTACACTTCAAACACCTTTCATATGGGTAGTAGATGGAGAAAAATAAAAGAGGCTCTCTTTCATGGCTGCTAAGAAAGCAGTTTTGATTTGGTACCGCATCAATATGTTCACCAGGTCACTTACAGCTCATATCTTCTAAGAGACCATTTTGAGATTCTTCTTAGACATCTCTTTCCTATGTATATCCCTGAAAAAACTGATTAGATGATTTAGGACCAAGTTCCTCCTAACTTGGAGTGTTCCAATATGAGAATTTTCGCAAGTGACTGAATAATTTGTGGAAAATGTTGCAAGCAAATTTGATATTCTTGGTCCCCATAATTGTCACGTAGGAGTGTTGCATGTATCTTTTGAACTCCAAGCTTGTGGATTTGGCTTGAAGTTTGATTGAATAATTTCCTGAATAGTAGATTTTTCTGTCAGTCAAGCCTCTTTGCACTTTGTGTCTCAGCTGTAAAGAGGGAGGGATAAAGAAAATTGTTACTTCCTCCGTTTCTCAATAAATGCATCATAGAGAAAGTGTGGGAATACCAAGGAATGTAGAGAGAGAAAGTTGGGACCACAATAAAGTAAGGGGTCGTTTGTTTGCCATGGGGTAAAGGAAATGGAATCAAGAAAGGGGTAGAGAGGGAAAGGAAAGCAAAACCCTTAGGTTTTAAGTGTTGTTTGGTTGATTTAATATCATTTCTCTTTCTTCCTCCTCTTACCATTTTCCACCATAGCACCACCATTTCCTCCCTCTTGTTGTGCCCCTCCCCACCCAGTAGTGTCGCCGCGCCTCCCCCTCCCCTCCAGCGCGCCGCCACGCCTCCCCCTCCCCTTCCCGCAGCCTTGCTTCTCCCCCTCCCCTTCCGCCTCACTTCTCCCCCCTCCCCTTCCTGGTGCTCCGTCATCCCTCCCTGTGTCGACACCTCCTCCCCCTCCCTTCCTGCCGCTGTCAGCTTCGCCTCCTCCTCCCCGCGCCGACGTTCTCCCATGTTTTTTTCTAGGTGGTGGTTGGTATAGGTGTTTTTTGGTTTTGATGGTTGAAAGGGTTCCGATTCTTTGTGATTGGTGGCTTGGTTGGGGTGTTGGTGGTCGGGTCAGATTGCGGTGGTTGGGTGGGCACGTGGTGGTGGTTGGGTGGGAACGTGGTGGTGGTTGAGTAAGAGGGCTGGTGGTTGGGTCAAATGGTGGTTGGATCAAGTGGTGATTGGATGGTCAAGGAGATGGTCAAAGAAAGGGTAAGTGAAACCTTAGGGGGGGAGGGGTGGGGGAATGAGAGTAGAAGACTTTGGGGGTAAGGAGGGGGTAAAGGTTATCATTTAATGAAGCAAACAAACAACAAATAACTTGATTCCCTTACCCTTTCTAGAATACCCCCAACCAAACGCCCCCTAAGGTAATTTAAGTGGTGAAACAAACAAGTAGTGGTCCCCTCTTGCTTTTAGTGACATATTTGTAATAATATTGAACTTCTTTTACCCTTTTGAGCTTGGTTGCATTTATTGTGACTATTCCAAATAAGAAAAGTGATGCACTTATTGAGAAATAGAGGAAGTATATCAGAAGCTGCTATAGTGCTTGTCTTGTGATATTGCAGTAGAATATGCTACTTGATTTGTTTTTTTTTTTTTTTTTTAGGCATTGTTCCATTTTTGTTTTGTCTTTGTTCATGTATTGTTGTTCCATTTTGTGTATGGTTTTACCCAAAAGGTGCTTGTTTATGCTATGGCAAAAATCCCATTTCACAAACCCTGTAAGCCACTAGCAAAGCTAGAAGATGGTGCAGTTGCAACTTTTGAGATGCTGTCAAGATTTGATTTTGCATTTCTTCATGGAAAAAGCCCCACTTTACGACTATATTCACCCACCCCTCATATCAAGTTTGTTCACTGCAGATTTTTCCAATCTTGAGATTCTGAATTAAAATAAGTTGCCCCAGTCCCCATATACTATTTTGGCTGATTGGTTTTAATTTGTTCCTGTGTTGCACTTTTTCTGTTAGAAAAAGCACAAATGAATGCCACCAGTGCAACTATATTTTCAAACCCTTGACCAACCCAGAAGCCCTTCTATGACAAAAGTTGTCCGATCAAGCAAGTTTTCATTTAGATGAAACATTTCCTGGACTTCATATTTAAGTAACTGTACACTTGCAGCTTCTGTCATCCTATATTGCCAACATGCTTTTGAAGTTATTGCCAATGTTACTTTCGTATGAATGTTAACTTTGAGATACCAACTTAATGCCCTTGGAAAATTCTTCAAGATGTTCTGATTCATTACTTCCAGGGCCTCATGGTAGCAGTGAGCAGCAAACCGCCATTCCACGCTTAGCTGGCACGGTCTGGGAAGCATGTTCTGCTCTTAAGAAGACTCCTGCTACAAATATAGTTGCGATAGGGCGGGCGATGACGCAGATTGCTGTCTCCATGAAGGACGTGTTACGTGAAATGAAGGAACTCGAACCGTGTTCTTCTTATCCAACCGGTGAAGCAGAAAGCCAAGCCCTGGAAAGCAATACTTCGGATGTTGATGCTGATGATGAGTTTGGTAAAGACCTATCACCTGAAGAGATGAAAGTTGCTCAATTAGCAATTGGAGTTGTGTCAGAAGCAATTATTGTCATCAAGGAACTTATACGATCCATTACTGGATTGCTGAAGAAGGAAAATCTTAGAGATGAACAAGATGGGGTTGAGTCCTTGGAAAAGCTATTGAAGCTTTGTCGTAGCATCGGGGTTCAGGTGGATGAGCTTGGAGCTTGTCTTTATCCACCACAAGAATTCTCAGTAATAGCTAAATCATGCAAAGAAATGTCCAACTTGATAGATGAAGTGGGTAGAGAATTAGACAGTTTAAATGGCTCTACAGAAGCTTTCTTCAAGGGATGCAAATCATTGAATAATGCCTTGGAAATTCTGCAAGTAGAAATTTCTGACTCTGTTGTTACTGATGCAATTCCACAAAATTCCAGTGATATGGTAGAACAGATGCAGAATCTTGCTGTACAAGATTGATGATCTTTCACAAATTTGTCATTCTTGCTGGTAGAAAATTTACAGTTTAACGAGTATGAACATATACAAATTTGTGCATCTAGTTGTGTTGGATTTGAATGCCAGAATACATTGTAACTTGTTGCCCAAAATTGTCTTATGGCATAATCCACGAGTTCCATCTTGTAATTAAGTACAACCCTTACGCATTGATACAAACAACATATAAACTATACAAATTTAACCACATTGGCAAAGGCCGTTAACGTATTTTGTAAACAACTAGCGTCCGATGAACTTCACCGCCCAGGCACCACCAAGATAGAGCCCTAAAAGTGGCCCTGCCAGAAGCAGTTGGGTCAAGGGATCAGTTGATGGTGTAAGCACAGCAGCAGCAACAACAGCACCAACCACAACATATCTCCAAATCGACAGCATTTGATCTCCAGAAACCAAACCTGTCTGTCCCAGCAAAAGTTGTATGACCGGAACCTGTGAGTTACCAAAGAAAAAGATCATCAACAACGGCCTTATCATTAAGTACACGCACAAGCCTTCAAAAAACAAGTCCAAGCAAAAGATCTCCTGATTGCATCCACAAAGCACCATAATTATGAGAACCACCATCACCACAACCTAATCAGAATCTTGTTTATCATGTCTCCATGAAGTTGAGCCTCACCTAGGCAGACAGACCTAGAGAGATCCTTAAAATAGTGGAAGACATGTGGAAAAAAGACACCAAAGAGAAGGAAAGTTCACACATGGGAACACACGAACTAAAATGTCAAAGAAGATAAGCCATTTCTGTCTATAAGAGAAGTAAAATTTAGGGGGTTGTTTTTGAAATCATCTTTATCTAGATTCTGAGGTGGCTTATTACTCCTAGAGGCAGTTAATTAGTGTCCAAGAAAAGCATGTTCAATCCACCACCAGTAGAGATCTTCGCCAAGGGGGATACTTAGGCTTGCAGCACAGCATCTGTATGTAGGGGTGAAAGTTCGGTGTACGGTTTGGACTTAGGCCTAGTCCAATCCAATACGAACAAAATTTGGATTTCAATTTTTCAATCCGAATCCAATCCATTTAGAGTTTGAGTCCAAACCAATCCAATCCGAATTTTCAGACGATAGATTGGATCCGATCCGAAATATCCAATTTTTTAAAACTCCATTTTTTCGATGAAATAAATTAGGCACGAGCATCAAAATAAAGTTTTCGATAGGTATTAACATCAAAATAAAGTTTTCGATAGTGATTAGGAAGTTAGCCAATTAGAGTTTTAGGGGAAGGGAAAGGCCGCTAGACCATTTGGTTTTTTTTAAAAAAAGTATTTGTTAAGCCCAATTCTAATTATACAATTCAAGGCATATCTACTATTCGGTTATTTTGGATTTTTGGATCCAATCACCCTCAATCCGATCCGATCCGAAAATGCAATTTTTCAAAAAAATTCATTCCGAATCCAATCCGAACATAATTTGAGTCCAATCCGAATTACTAATTTGGTTTGGATTGGATTGGATTTCGGTTTTTATCCGAATAACTTTCACCCCTATCTGTATGTGTGAAAGGGTGGTCTTTATGACCTTACAATAGGTGCATTTTATTTCTCATGCTTATCTTATATTATCAGATACCTCAGAGCGTTGAAATCTTTTTGAAGCCGAATGAGGAAAGCCAACAAACTCAATAAAAACAGAAAGACCCTGTCACTTCTCTGACTTGAACCTCTTCATTTGAATTTATTCATGAACTACACGAAGACAGCGATTTTATTTAATGCTATCAAATGACATATGCTAAAGGCCATAATAACAAAAAAGATATGGATCATTTACTACCAAAATCTATACCTCTCCACTCTGTTCACTGTATCTCCTTCCACATTGTCGAAATGAAACAAGACCATCTTCAGTCTCATTAATTTATATGAGGGATTTATAGCCAAAATAAGTTGAACAATGCATACATGCCAATATCCAATGGCAGGTATTCAAACACTGGTTCAACATGAATCAGTCTTTCTAAACATTGGTTCCTCTTTGAGGTGTGTTTAATTTTTACTTACTAGTGCACTAAGATCAAATAAATTTGCTGTTTCTAATTCGTGCCCGATTCCAATTCTCACCCAGAACTTAATAGCCAAAACTCTCTTAACCAACGCCTCTGGCAGTACTAAGCCCTCAAAATTCCTCTCATATCCATTCATATACAGAAGAGAGCACCTTGAAGAGAGACTTTCTTATAAAGCCATCCAAATGATCAAATTCATGCCTATTCAAATATATAGATCAAGAGGAGAAAAAGAAAAGGCCAAAAGTAAGATGAGATTTAATATTCTTTATAACTCTCGTTGTAGTTTGGCCATCTAAGAGAACACTTTTTGTTATGTAACGAGAAAGACTTAAGAATCAACACTTCTTGCACTTTTTCACTTGCCACACACACAAAAATTAATTTAAAATTTTTTAAAGATTGGAGTCACATCACTTCTATTTTAGAGTCACATTACTTCTCATTTCTCACACAAAGATGCATTCTCATGTGGACATATATACATATATATATATAAAGGGTGAGGCATCTGAAATTCTGAACCATCCTTATTGTGCAAACCACTTTTGAATGTCAGTTTAGGAGATTTAAGTGTCACTAGTATTTTGTGTCATTTCTCTATAAGTGTCATTTTAAATTGTTCTGTGTCTCTTTTACAAGTGTAATTTTGCAAGTGTTCTTTATCAATTTTTGGAAGTATCATTTCTCAAGTTTTCTATGTTATTTGCAAGTATCTGTGACATTTTACATAAAGTGTCATTAATCAAGTGTCATTTTCCAAAACTTCGAGATCAGTTTTCGAGATTTGGGAGTCATTTTTCAAATATTTTGTCATTTATAAAGGTATTGTTATTCAAGTAACCTGTGTCCTCTTTATAAGTGTTATTTTCAAGAATTTCATGTTATTTTTGCGTCAAGTCAGCTTTAAAGTATTCTGTGTCAATTTTTAAGTGTTTGATGTCATTATTCAAGTATGTTGTGCCATTTCTATAAGGATGCTGCACATCTAAGGAGGGTTCGCCCAAGAACCTATAGTAGTATATATACACACATACATGCATACATATAAAAGAGAGAGAGAGAGAGAGTACAAAGTTAAGAGGACACGATGTCCTTATACAGCAAACTCAGATATCAAATAATTCCAATTGCTTTGAATCTCACCAAGCAAGTCTAGCTCTTAAAAGCCGAACAACCTTGGCTCACATGTATACATGCATACATATAAAAGAGAGTATAAAAGTAAGAGGACAAGTTGTCCTCAAACAGCAAACTTAAATAAGAAATTAAGCGAATTGCTTTGAATCTCACTAAGTCCAACTCTAAAAGCCCAACAACCATAGCCAACAAAGAGGCTAGTAAGTAATCCTATTCCACAATAGGATACACATGTTTCATTCTAACCATAAACGCCACAAAATTTCTATAAGAATGTTCATCTACATCATCTTTTTCTACTTGGTGTCCCTCCAAGTCCCAGAAAACATACTATAGAAGCATCCAATACAGTAATTGGAAAGACCTAGGACTTCACAAGCAATACAAAAAGCCCCATCTAAAGATAACATGCCACTTCACTATGAAGGAAGAAATCACATGACAGCATCAATCACCATTGGCTCAACAAAGCACGTAGATGTCTGATACGAAAGCCAACTCTGGTCTTCACTTCTGGAGCTTATTATTAGTGCTATACTGCTATTCTACCCAATGCAAAAACCCACACACTAGTTCTCAGCTTAACAAGCACTCCAGTCTCCAAATAAATCATGGGGGTCAGCTTTGATGATATTGAACCCACATGCAGTCCAGAGAACATGGAGGCAGTGCAGCGACAAGTATTTTCACAGTTTCAACTTTTTTCAAACATTTGGCTTAGTCTTAAATGAAAAGCTTTCAAATTGCATGCAACAGTATCGAGAAATTAAAAGTACAACTGAACTTAATAAGACGGTCCAAGAAACATTACCTGGAAAGACAAGCCTGTGCTGAACATCAGGATAAGAACAAATTCAAAATATTGATCAATCGACCAAAGTGATTCAACAACCCCTTCCGCATAAGTTACAAAGAAGTTCAATGCTGCTGGGGTGAGAACAAGGTAGGAGAAGGTGATACCAGCGTAGAACAGTACAGAAGAGCCTAGAACAATAGGTCCCAGGAATCTTCTCTCTGCCCTAGTAAGACCAGGTACCACAAATGCAATAATTTCGTAGAGGATCACAGGGCTTCCAAGAAGAAGACCACAGTATCCTGAAACCTGAAGCACACACTAGATTCTTGTCAGCAGTCGTGGAAGCTTATGTAATGTTTAGACATAGAAAGAAGATGAGGTTAAGGAGGCCCAAATTGTAATATTCACATCAACAGTTCATCCATTACGACAATAAAAGAGAATCCAGTAATTTCAACAAAGATTCGACTTCTAAAGGATAATCTAAGATCAATCAATAAGCCCATTCATTTCAGTGCCGTCAGATGTTTCTAAAAAATCCAGTCTCCAAGTACTAATTAAATAGTCTGGCCAAATGCAATTATGATCTCAACTAGTGAAGATTCTTTTGCTATGAGCTCAGCTCAGATTAGTGAGTAAAACAGAGATTATGGACAGAAAAGAGAAACTAAGAGAAGCAAGAAGAAACAAAAAAGAACAAGATATGACTGAATAAATGCTAATCAAGTTGACTAATCAACAATTACAGCCCTTCCAATCTTTTGTGAGGAATGGCATTCTCCCAAGCTACAAGCCACTAATTTTTTTTTCACAATAATTAACTTACTCCTCTCTCTAATTATCTCAATATACAGATTTTAGTAGTTTGTAAATTGAAAAATATACAGAGGCCAGTGACCCAGCGTAACAAATTGATAATCACGTCAACACTGCCTTTTTTCTAAATCCTCTAGGGGAATCCAGTAAAGGTAGATCACGAGATAGAAGGCTTTGTCTGAATCGCACTGATCCCATTCACAAGAATAAATCTCCTGAACATAAACCTTTGAAGGCAAAGCCAAAGTTAATGACTGACTTCGTATTGCAATGGCATAATAAACTATTGGAAATTGCTAACCAGGTCAATGTTTTGAATACTCAGTTGCTTGCAACTGAGGTCCACCTGAGCTACTCCAGATATCAATCGAAACTTCTCTTAACATTTTCAATAAATTTTTGAGTAAAGATTATCTTCAGAGTAACCTGTTCAGGCGAAATTTAAAGGCAATAACACGTCGCCTAGTACAAGTCTAAGTCTGATATCCTCCTAATACAATATTGGGTCTTGTTTATCTGCGTTTATCCATCATTCAGATAACTTTAAAGCGAAGCTCCTATCTAAAACCAGTAATATGAGCTTTCAGATCATGCTCCTGTTTATGTAGTTTATAAAATACTTTGAACTTTTCCATAATGAAAGTACCATAGAATAATTAAAAGCTCCTTTAATAAATTTCTGAACCATCATGTCACTGAGTCACTCTCATTATATTGCATCAATACTTCAGGCTTGCGGGGCATAACTGGGGAACCCCCAATCAGAAATACGCTTTTGCCTATGTTTGTGAGTCCTAACTGGTAGATCCGATGGTCAAAATTTCTGGTAAACCGATGACCTCCCTTAAATAAGAAGCAGTTGGCATTACATCCAAAATTCTATGGGTAATTAAAATCTGCTCCATGCCTTCATCAAGAGGAAGAGGACTCTTCCACCGAGAAAGATTGAAGGCTGCCATGAAACTGCAGTCCACAACTGACAGCACTAGCAAGCAACTCACAGAGAACAAATAGAACAGGTAAGGCGAGAAAGAGTGGAAGTAGTACGATGCAGCAGCACAAAAATGACTTCAATCACAGACGGCAAAAGATCAGGGTGGACGGAGCAGCTTAGCTAAGCAGTGGTGGTTCTAGGTGCTCATCACGTGTAAAATTAAAACGCAATCTATACTGGTAAGTACAATGGATGGATGAAAGAAGCTAAGATACAGAAACTGAAGTCATGTAAAGAGAGAGGCAGGAGGCGGAGGGGGAACAGTGGAACTATAAATTATATAAAAAAAACTACTATTAGTCTATTACACTGCAACTACATTTATTTTGGCCAAGCCTTCTCTCCTAGTGCATGTTCTTATCTTGCAGTACATTTTTAATTCTCCTAACCTATGGACTATATACACCACATTTTAGAAGTTCAATTTTTTTTGATCCATCTAGAAAGTGATGCGAATTCACTTCATAAACTACTAAGATGAAATGCGAAACCATTTTGCATCAGAGAGATTACATAAATATGCCACCAATTTCACAATGACCACAACATCAAAGCCTTTATCCCAAAGGATGGTCGTCTCTATGAACCAAGAGTATATCTCCAGTGATCATCCACAAATATCCTCTTTCTCCAATCGCTTCTATCTACCGTTATATGCTCCTGCAGTCCCATTTTGTTCATATCCTTTTCAACTCCCTCAATCCGAGTCCTCTTTGGCCTCTCTTGACTTACTTCAAACCATCATCCCAACTCTTCACTTTTCTTATTAATGCATCTTCTGGCCAACATTGCACAAGCCAAAGCCAACATAGTCGGTATTGCTTTATCCTCAATATCTGGAACTTCAACCTTTCTTTAAAAATCCTCATTTTGAAAATTACCCTTAGGGTATCCCAGACATCCATCTCAACATACACCTCTTTGCTACACCCTTCTTCTTAATATGATACCTTCTTAAATGGCCCAACATTCAGATTCAATATAATAGCGTTATTCTAATAGCCAATCAATGATAGGTTCCCTTAAATTGTGGAGGTATGTTATGGTCGCACAATAACCCACTTGGCGTCCTCCATCTTAGTTAATCTCTCCATTCCTTTTAGGAATTGATCTAGCGTACTTCATGCACTCACTTAGGGGTAACTCCTTACCATCTGATATGTGATATCGGTACATCTTCACTTGGCTTATTCTGAGTACTTAATTGGCACTCCACGTACTCTGTCTAACTCTTACTTAGCCTGAACTCTTTCGATTCTACATTATGTCCGCAGCTCCAACATAGTATTAACCCCAGACCTAGGCTCATCTATCAATACAATACTAGCCTTATATGCCGCAATGCGTGCGTTAATTTCAAAACTTGTTATTCTATTATATACTACATCCGTACTATAGTTATGATTACATTTAAAATGTGAAAGATTAATAGTTAGATGAATTTAGGTAAATTAATTCGCTAATGTAAAAAACTAACAAAGGTTGTAAATATATGATTTTTAATATAAACTTTTGTAAATGAATTTTGAACAAAAAGAATAGACATAATGAGTTGGTTTGACTGAATTAAAAAGTATCAAAGGTAGTGAGTGTTTCAGACTTTTCAGGTGGACGTCGTGTATACCATCTTCTTTTATAAAAAAAAAAAGATATTTTGTCCATTTAATTTTTTGATGGAAATATTTGATGCATATACCATTTTTAACTTGTTTAGAATGGCAAGTTGAAATGAGAAAGGACTCTTAAATTGTTTTCTTTTGTAATTTTTTCATTCCATTAAATCATTAAGAGTATTTTAGTATTTTCAAAGGGGGACACTATCTTCCTCCCCCCTTCCCTTATATAATAGAGATCATCTGCAAACAACATACACCATGGCATCTTAACCTGGACATACCATGTTAATTCATCTATTACAGTTGCAAAGAGGAAAGGACCTAATGGAGATCCCTGGTATAATCCAATCATAATAGCGCAATCCTTCATTACTCTTCCACATGTTCTTACATGTCTTTTTTTGGTAAATGAAAGAATTTATTAATAACCAAACAATGAACATGTTGCAAATAAGCAACCCTTCTCATCTATTTCATCTAGTTACTTTACGTTGCTAATTTAGTTGCAACAAGGGGGAGAGGCACAAATTTTTAGGAGAGCAATCTTTTGTGGAAAGAGAAGAAAGAAACGGAAAAAGGTGCCCAAGTGATCAGGAGAGAGAAAGAGTGGCACAACTATTTAGTATTTACAAACAGCAAAAAAGAGGAAAGTGTTGCAACAAAAAGAACAAAGGAAAACAGAGGAAGTATGTTAGTTTTATTCTTCGTACAAATAAAAACATGCATACAAATTGCAATTGAGATTGGGAAACAAGTATAGGCGAGGAAATTTTCATTTCCATGTGTTTCTTTCTTTGGTCATTATATTTTTGAACGTTTCAACATGTTTCTGAAATGGATACTCAAGAGTTGTAAAATGTTTCCGTGCATTAAAGTTTGCATATGAAACTTCTATATTCTTGCAAAGGAGGCATAGTCAGCATACCCTCATCCAATTATTTTCACAACCGGCAAATTCATCATTTTAAACGCATAAAAGTTAAGTAAACTCGACCTTCAATGTTGTGAAGAAGAACTCGCCAGGAGCTAGTTGCAGAAAACGAACTCCTTGCTCTTTAACTGGGGCCTCAAGGAGCATGATCAAATCTTTTGAGAAAGCAAAACATCCCAAAATAGCTGCACCAACAGCCAAAACTGACACAAATATCCTCTGACGAAGCTCCTCTAGGTGATCAAATATAGTCATTTCCGTATCATCAGGTAGATCATCTTTACTAGGATAAAGAAAATCATAGAGACCACTCTGTCCACGTTCTTGGTCAACATTAACAAGTTCATCTGCCGTGAGACAATTCGACATTAGCTTTCACAAACATAAAAAAAATTTCATCACAGAGTACAAGCCCATACATTATCTTTTTTTGGTAAATGAAAGAATTTATTAATAACCAAACAATGAGTACAAGGGTAAACAACCCATGCATCATTATAATGCTCATTTAGGGGACAAAGGATAGTATTCACATATGTTTACAGAAATAAAAAGACAGGGACTGAAGGATGAACCAAATAGTTCAATAAAACAGCTAAATGATTTAAGAAACACTAATGCTCATATGTCTTACTTCCCATTACAAATTGCGAGCAAGAGGATCATAAGATTCACAAATTTCTCTATCGCAATGAACCTACAAATTTAAACTACCAAAGGGACTGATTAGGCTAAGTCAATTGTCACAGTATCGTTTCTCAATCCTCAAATGTAATATATAATAAGCCAATGATACTCTTTACTATCAAAGTCATATATTGATATATCACATTTATTAGTCTGTACTATCCATCTTCAGGTATTAGAGCTCTTATCTACATTTTCATAAGGTGTGAGATCTGAGAATAGATAGCCACAATCACCAAAACTAAGATTCTTATTCCTATATGCATTATTTAAACCTACTAAAAGCAAAGGAGGAAATTGGGGGTTCTATGAGTGCTAGTCCTACAATAGATCAAACCTTGATATTATAGTGTAATATTAAACCACATGACGAGCACCGCGCCATACTAGTTAAGAGGCAAGAGACGTAGAGAAGTTCAAAACTTCAAATTGAAAAAGAAAGGAAGTCAGGGAGAAGCAAGGTACACGAGCAAACTTCAAAATCATGCAATGACTTAAAGAAGAAAAGACAGGGGAGACAGATGATGAAAAGGAGAAGATTTATTGACTTTATTTTGCAATCTTGATTCGGCTTGTGGAAAAACACGTGGCTAAACATTCTTCAAGTTTATAAAGGAAAGTATATACAATGGGAAATTTAAGTTGTTCGAGATTAAAGCTAATCATCCAATGTACATACTAGAGTAATACAGCAACACATTTCTCAGTGCAAAGGATAAATCAGTTTAAATGAAACAATAGCTAGATCTAGAAAGTTTCAAATTCTCCAACAATTAAAGAGACTTGTGCCTCAGTTCAACACTCTCCCCTTCGTCCCTATGTCAATATAAGGGGAAATATAAAGCTTATCTTTTTTTATTCAGTGAATAACAGGCAATGGTTTATAAATTATGAAAATTCAAGTAAATTCCAAGGCATGAGTGGGTAAGTGGGAAGTATATCACATGCTACTTCCAAAATGCTTGCTTCATCACGTAAGCCGCAACATGAGTTTCTTAAAAAAAAAAGATCTAGACTAATGACTAATGAGCATGTTACAGCAAAGTACGCAGGTCTTTGAAGTTTGAACTTCTACTTTGAAGAACACCCTGCCAAAAATAATAAGAGCATAATTTCCATAAATCCAGCTACTTTTGTATGGCTATAAACCTAATGAAAGTCATTTTCCTACAATTACAGGTTCTAGAAAAGGAGAAAGTTTTCACGAATATAAAACGAGACACCTCCTTCTATCATTATGATCAGCTCCTTGATATTAAGAAAACTAGAGCTCATCTTAGTATAGGAGATTCCATGTTTCCTGCGCATTTGCTTCTTCAGTCAAAAGAGATCCGTAGGAACAAGATCTTTAGGATGCTAATACCTTTCTCGTTATGACGTTCGAAATGAATACTTCTAGCATCATTCTACTACTGACATTACAGAATTAAATACCTAGACAAAAATCACATTATCATGACCAAGTGTACGAGAAAATTTATAGTAAACCTGGGTGTACTATGCATGGGACACCCAAGACTATTTTTTGCTCATTGCTCATTTGATGTTCTGCAATTGAGCAAAATTCTACTCATTTCCAATCACTTCTGCTCATTCGTCCAAATGAGCAAACTTTTTCAAATGGGCAAACACTTCAAGTCGTTTAAGAAAATAAGCAAACACTTTTGCCCAAATGGGCAAACCTTTTTGCTCATTTTCTCGCATGAGTATAAGTGTTTGCTCATTTTGAAACTGCAATATTGATTTCAAATGTGAAACTAAGTCCACCATTGATGAACTTTGAAACTTCAATATTTGATTTTGCATTGATGAAGCACAACTTTCTCAAATCATATTTTAGAGTTTATCAATTTGATTTGCCACAATGAGACAGAAACCATGAAGGAGAGAGAATTTGGAGGTTATAAACAATGGAGGAGAGAGAAATTTTGAGGTAAATGAAACAATGGAGGTAAGAGAAATCTAAAACTAATGCTGATTCTTAAATTATCTTTTGCATTATTGATCATTAATTCCGCCCTTGAAGAATTTTGAAAACTCTAATGTTGACTCTCAAATATGAAATTACTCCTGCCATTGATGAAATTCAGAGCTCCAATATTTGTTTGTTATTCATTAATTTCAATGAAGGTTGCAAATTTGGAGGAGAGAGAGAAACAATGTAGGAGAAAAACTTGGAGGTGAGAAACAATGGAGGACAGAGAAAATCGGAGGTAAGAGAAACAATGAAGGAGAAGAGGTGGAAATAAGAGAGAGAGAAATAAGTGATTAGGAATGAGTAAAATTTTGCTCATTTGGAGAATTTATTACAGAATTGCCCCCGGGTGTACCATGAGCATCTTACACCCGGGTGTACCATGAGCATCTTACACCCGGGTGTACCATGCATGTACCCAAGGGAGGAGGGCGAAGCTGTTTGGTGAACCCATGTATTTGCAGGCTCACAGATTTTAAAATAAAAATTAATAAACAAAACATTATTGTAATTGAAAAGATGACGTGCCACTTTGAAACTTTAATAGCTATCATTACACCATAGAAACTTCAGTATAACTTCAGTTGCGAATTTTTTTGTTGATGTACTCCTGTTTCTCCAAGGTCGGATAGTATAGCAAGATAAACAATATAACCACTTCACCTAGCCATTAATGGTGGAAATTAGTCGCAGTCTATGTGTCACATCAACAGAAATTCAGTAGCACATTCGACTTACCAGAGGATATGGCCTGACCTGAGTACATCGAGACTGAAGAGTACATGAAGACAAACCCATATCACATGACAACAATTTTCTAATACTTCCACTATCTTAAAATAATTGTGCACCTATCTGTTTGGCATTCTTCTAGACATCTATACATACAGCACACTCCCCCTTTTAGTTTTCGTTAGATTTTTTTTTTTGGATATCTACTAATTTAATACTTCTCTTTCTCCGTTCAATCATAAGTGCACCTAATCATCATCCATTATGTAAGATTGCACACCCTACATCTTTGACACAAGCCCATATCATCCATATGCATTAGTGCATTTTCTACACTTTATAGGTTTCAAAATATCTACATTTGCAGAAC
Organism: Beta corolliflora; assembly: GCA_947648045.1. Classification (NCBI taxonomy): domain Eukaryota; kingdom Viridiplantae; phylum Streptophyta; class Magnoliopsida; order Caryophyllales; family Amaranthaceae; genus Beta; species Beta corolliflora. Next base: position 601,274 of record CANSZD010000248.1, on the reverse strand, counting down.
CATTACACTAATCTTTCCGCATCAATGTATATTACATCAAAGACTACGTTGGTGTGAGCCGGGAGCGTTTCAAAATGGATATTGTCCAATGAGTGTATTGTTAGTGTTGGAGAAATTCAATGGAGTTCTTGTTAACTGAAAAAGAATTAGTTGATGTTTCTACGAAGAAAACTCTCTTTTGTTAGGCATCATATACTAGTACATCATAAAAGACAACTCTAAAATCTATTCTACTGTGGACAATATGGTCTATGAGAATCACATTGGCATTCTTGACACTTCATTTGGATAGCAATGAAGGAGGGAAAGGAAGGAGAGGGAAGGAGATGAAATGGGAGAAAAGAGTGAGCTTGCATGGTCTATAAATTCTTCCAATTTCTATTTCCTTCCCTTACCCCACATCGTATCCAAATAAGGGAAAATGTGTCCCTCCCTTTCCCTCCAAATCCCCCAATCAGAACAAACTATTAATGACAGAGGAATACTAACAGTAATAGAAGCAATGTAATAAGGAAAAGGCCATACTACTGCATAGGCTGCCAATCATAAAATATTTTTTTTTCCTTTACTCAGCAGCTATTCCCACACCACTTCAAAGTCCAACTACCATCATCTATTCCTAATTTGAGCTCCACCTGCCAATGCTATATTCCAGGTGTTCAAGTTTCAACAAACGACTAGTTCTGATGAAAATGCCAGACAGAAGCAAAAAAAAAAACGGAACTACAAACAAAGTTACATACACGTTCATAAGAAAGGGAAAATGATTCTTAATAACGCTCCTTGAATTTACTCTAAAATTCATTAAGGTAGTGTTTGGAAACTTGTATTTCATTTCAAATAATGAAATTGAAATCTGGAATTTAAAGTTTGTATTTCAATTCCTAATCATTGTTTTGTAAAGGGGGTTTGATAGAGGAGAGAGAGATGGGGGTTTGATGGAGGAGAGAGAAAAAGTATGGGGTTTGATGGAGGAGAGAGAAATAAATATTAGAAAGGGAATGAGTGAAGTTGGGATATAGATACTCATGGAGTTGGATATGTATAAGAGAGAATTTCAAATAACAAGGTAATAGCTTGAATTTCAAATTCTACTAATATAGGCTTTTGATAAGAATTTGGACAAATTCCATAATTTCAAATTCCATGCCATCCAAACAATAGATTTCATCCAAATCCAGAATTTGAAATGAAATATTGCTATCCAAACATAGCATAAAGGACTGGTGAATGGTGATTGTAAGGTTCAAAAGTTGCTACAAGAATATTTTGGGAATAGTGGTACGGTAGGCTGGTACATAAATCAACAAAAGCACACATTCTTTTTTGCTCTTCCCTATGGCATCAACAATCTAATGCAGATAAAAGGCACTACCCTGTGGCATTGGTTCTGTAATAATGAGCCACGAATTGGTTTTACTTCATAAGTTGCCATTGTTGTATATATTAAGAGAGCATTCTCTTCCGCTTAAAAATATAAGTTTCAGGTCTAATAAGTTCATAACGCACCCTACAATCTACTTTTCGCTAACTCCCGCCCGCTACAAATTAAAATATAAATTTCAGGTCTAATCTCTATTATATAAGCCAGGGGGAGCTATGGTGTCCCCCTTTGAAAAGACTATTTAACCCTAATTTTAATAAAAATTATTACCTATTAAGATTTTGAGATTTTCCTCAATCATAGCCCTTCCTAATTTAAAATGTATATCAAAGGAAGTTCAAAGTAGCTAAAATAAACTGTCATAAAAATATATGTAGTGAAAGAAAAAGTTTATGATTGAAGAATAAATTAACATAACTAAAGCAATTTTGAAATCAATTACAAAATCAAAGACATAAAATTTTAATTCTACCTAAACTTTGAAATGCAATAACAATACCAACATCCATTAACAAGTCATAAAAATACCAAGAAAACAACTTCTTTATCAAGTAATTTTTATATTTTGTATTTACACCACATGATATATAATTAGAACTAATGATGATTGTAAATTACATCCTTCAAAATTACATTTAGATGAAATTTAAGAATAATCGCCAAAATAATCCACGCACGCATCGCGTGCAAAAAAGGCTAGTAAATTCATAACGCACCCTGCAATCTACTTTTCGCTAACTCTCGCCCGCCAAAAACAAGGAAGAAACAAATGCTCCTTAACCAAAAAACATAGAATTAATATCATTGTATCAACAAAAATTAGAAGAAAAATTAATTGAACAAATAAGCCATCAAAAGATAATAAAAAATTGAAAATTTATAATAAATAAACTGAGAAATTCAATATGTATAATCCAGAATCATGCTAATCAAAAGGTTAAAAAGAGGGGAAAAATCATTACCTGGTGTATCTTCAAAAGGTGAGCTAACACCAACACTGCCAGAAAATTGATCATTTTCCTTCAAATCCTCAACCGCAAAACAAACAGTCCTCCTACAATTTCTAGGAGATTTTTTAGTAGACAAAGTGAACTTTTCGGTATGGTTTGTTAAGTGAACAAATTCGGGAAAAATTCGATGCTTTAAATGAAGAGGGAGAGATTTTAAGCAGCAGGCGTTGGTGTTGAGATGTAGCTGAGACATTAGAACACCACCACTCATGCTTAGGCGTCCCCAATATCACAGAATATCATAAACAGATTTTGCCACCAATGTTGTTTTTGTTTAAAGAATTACTGTTAAGGTTATACGGCCTACAAGGAGCCGCGTGCCGCGTAAATAACAAGAAAACACTATTACTTTTATGTTAGGAAGAATGGATCAGAATACCCCAACTTTGGCCTGTCCGTTTTTAATACCCCTAAATATGGGTTATTCCTGTATAATCCCAACTATTGGGTAGGTCCGCCAAAAATACACCCAGGTGACTTGAAACCTATAAAACAGGTAATTTGTTATAATTTTTCTCTTGTTTATCTTTCCTTCACCCTTACCCCTTCCACCACCCACCCACCATCAGTCCCCACCCCAGCCACTAGCACCCTCCCCTTCCTCTTCCTCCCCTGCGCCACTGCCACCAGTCCTGCTCTCTGCCCACCAGCCTCTCTCCCCCGAAATCTCCCAGCCACCAACACCCGAAAAACCTCTCGTCAATGGCCAACCTCCTAAACCTTAAAATTACCACCCGAATTGGGCCAAAATCCGAGAAATCTTCATGCCCGCACTCTCCTCCACCATGTTAGAAGGAAAGATTATATAGAATAGAAAGTGGTGGGTTGGATCGCAATTTCACTTGCTGGTTTTAATGAATCCTTTCCTCAATGTATAATGAAGATTATCGTGCTTGATTTCTAGCAGCCAAATCTAAATCTCCACATCTGAATCTCATCATATAATCAATGCCTAGAAAAAAATGATTTTCTTTGTTTAACATGGAAGCCAAACATTCATCAGTTGGCAGAGGAAATAAGTTAAACTCTGGACCAACAAAGTTGTGTTCTTGATGATAATTATTGATAAAATTTCTTGGATTTCCATGTTGCCAGTTACAAATCTCAAAATCATCAACTTCATAAAAAAAGGTTGTGTTATCCTCTGCACACAAAAGGCTTGAAGCTGCATAATCTAAACTGGGTGCCATTTTTAGTTGATGTTCTTCTTTTTGTTCTTCAACCTTCACGTTAAGAGTCTGTCGCCTCGAGTGTAGCTTCGGTGGAAGTTGTTGCTGCTGCGATGGTGGTGGTGTGGGAGGGAGGATTGAGTGTGTCTGATCATTTGGCGCCGGAGGGAGGTTGTGGAGGGGGTGGCGGTGCATGGGGGTATTTTCTTGGGGGGGGGAGGGGGTGGCAGTGCGTGGGGGTTCTTTTTTTTGGAGGGAGGGGATGACACTGGGGTGGGGGAGGAAGAGGGAAAGGGGGGTGTGATAAAAAAAAATTGAAAACAACAAAATTTAGTAGATGGCAAATAAGAGTACGACACATGGCATTTTTAACCTGTTAAACAGGTTCATTCAGGTCACGGTCTATTTTTGGAAGACATGTCATATAGTTGGGGCTATTCTGAAATAACTCATAGTTGGGGGTATTAAAAGCGGACGGGCCAAAGTTGGGGGTATTTTCATCCATTTTTCCTTTATGTTATTAGAACTAGAAGGTGATGTGGTCGTTACTCGTTCGAATTAGGTTCAGGTCGAGTCATTTTGGGTTTGCTTCGATTTCAAGCTCAGTTTGGATAGGGTTGAATTGATTTAGATTGGAATGAAGTTGGGTTTTATGATGTTGGGTCGAATTGGGGCCATTTCAACTTTGGTGCATTTGTATTTGTGGTCTTATAAGTTTGAGCACCTTCAGATATATTGTACTTCATGCATTCTTTTTTACTTGCATTATTTGCACTATTATACTGTTCATAACTAACTTTAACTACTCATTTTGACCAATATATAGATAAAAAGTTTGATCCTAGGGATTAGTTCAATATTGTTTTAGTAAGTCTTGTGTAAGATATTGTTACAATAAAATGATTATAAGATCACCTTCCTTTATAAGAGTCATTTTTTAGATTAAAAGGACTTTTAAGTTAGAGGAGTCATTTTTAGGCAATTGTTCACATTTTAATTTAAAGGGGTCGATGCAAAAAGTTAAGCTCTGTCTTAGATTAACTTTATCATACGATAAGTTATTGTACAAAGGTCTTATATGAGATATATATTGTATTATCGGTTTTTTATTTCAATTTTACTGAACTAAAAAATAAAGGCACATAAACCATAAAAGGCCAGTTCACATTTTTTGTTGTCAGATTTCATAACACTAGATGAAACAAGGTTAACTGATTCGGTTAAAATGGGCTTAACTGATCCAGAAATAAACCTTGAACAGATGGGGGGCGGAGCGGTTGAGAAAAGTTAACTGGTCTCGGGGTTCAAAATCAGAGCGGATAATGCTTAACTAATCCAGTTTTAGAAGGCCAGATTAGTTGATTTTATCAACTGATCCGGTTTTCCCTCCAAAACCGAACCAGTTAAGCCCAAAAAAAGATTTAAGTATGATTGACTTATTTAAGGTTACTATACAGTCTATATTATATGACTTTAATAAATTTAATTATCACTAACAACCTTATAAAATACTCCACAATTTTTGTGCAAAATTATCTTATAAAGAAATTGTTGTAAAAAAAATTACCCTTTATTACTTTTATTGTTGTAAAATGGTACCAAGGATCGAATTTTAGTGAGTTGACCCAATATTCAACGACGTTGACCATCACGTATCTTGCACAAGAATTTTTTTCCCCATTCTTTTATTTTTACTATAATTACTATGGAAAATTCTAGATTGAGAATCCAATGTGAGAATTTTAGACTTAATCAATGAGATTAACGAGAAGCGAAAGAAAGTGCATGTTGTAATGTAAAAGAAGGAAAGAACAAATTTGAGGAAGTCCGGGAAAATCGCAATGAAATGGAAGGAAAAGAACATTATTAGGGAAGGGAAGAAAGGCACGTGCAAGACCTGTGATGATTAACGTCGAAATAGGTCAATCCATCGGGACTTGACAAGTGATATTTTCTTCCGACAAAAAATATAAAAGGTAGTTCTAGACGCCTACATTTGGTCTCTTATCCCGCTGAAAAGATCTGACAACGATAATTATCTCTACTTTTAAAGACTCAAACTTTGCACGTTACAAATTAAGCCCAAACACCCACATGACAGTTCAAATAGGCGAATCTTATCTCAAATTTGAATTTCTTAGTCTAAAAAAACCTATAAGGACAACCCATGTTATGAAAACATGCTCACGCATGCTCAAATTATGTTATTTAACTTAGTGTTATATAATATGTTCTTTCAAGACTCACGTTTCTTTTTTTAATTTATGGTTTGGTATCATGCATTTTATATGAGTCGATAGGCTTTGAAATTAAATGTTCATCGACATATCATAAGCCTAAATCGGATTATAAATGAAAGAGATTGGATCAAGACATAAATGATAACTTTGCTAGAAGGGACACCCTTCCACTCTTTGAGTGCTTATCTCAAAAAATTACAAATGATATAAATGCAAGGCCAATTAGATTAGAAAGTAGACAATGTATCTTATAGCATATTTTAAATTGCGTTGTCATGTTAATGCACAAGGAAAATAATATGCGCAAATTGAGTAAATTACAGTAGCTTAGCTACTGCATAATATACAAATTAAATATTAAACTTGACTACAAATGTATCTCTAAAAGAACCCTTCTTTCGAACTCTGAAAACAATGTTTTATTCCACTCATTACCTTTTCTAGTTTCAGTGTACGATATGGATTCTTTTCTCTTGATAATGATAAGTCTTAATAGCAGCTCAAAACCATTTAGTTACTTCCCTAAACCACATAAATCATTGCTTAAAGTTTTAAGTGATTTTGAGAATATTTTTCCATGAAGGAATGCGTTCAAGGTTTGTTTTTCCTTGTGAATCAATCATTAAAGAGTTGTGTTCTTAAACTGTTTTGCGCGGGAAAGGGGTTATGTGTGTATCTTGTGTGGGGACATGTCCTAGAATAGGTTGCAAGTGAGTGAAACAGTAGGAGCTGAGGCTCCAAAATGTGTGGAGGTTTACACTTCGGTATACCTCAATCATGTAAACATCCTCCCTGCGCTTTCTTTGTTTGACTAATCGTTTGTGGGTTTCGATATCTGGTTTTGCAAATGATGTTTTACATCAAGTTTGAGTTACAAATTCCAAGTATCTTTGGAAGTCTTGTTAATACGTTATAGTTGAGCTTATGTTTTGCTATAAACTACGGAGTACAAATCCCTATTTTCAGCCACCATAATTAGATTTTTGGTTTATTTTGTGTACCAGCTTAAGCTGATTTTTTTCAGTGAAGTTGTCCTGGTGGGTGCAGACTCTCTTGTGCAGGAACTAAAAGGTAGGCTATAAGGGAGCTCTAGGAATGTGTAACAGGGTTATCCATAGCAAGCTGGAACTTGAGCATGATCATATCACCTTTACTAAATGACATTTGTGATGTATACATGAATATATATATTTGCACCAGATTTTGCGCTATGTATTCTAATAACTTGAACTATCTCATGTATGATGTATGTTTTTCTAAACTAATAGAGTCAACCCAACCAAATTAATGGGTTTGACTCCAGCAGGTGACACCCTCCGTATCGTTTTAATCTAAATGCTTCCGCTAATCTGAATATAGCTTAGAATGATTTAAGAAGTTATACGACGGTGGGCTGTTACAGATACATTACTTGGGAAGCGAACAAGCATTCCAAAGACATTCACGACGGCTAAATCCAGCGCCGTACTCCGCCGAGGCGTGTAGACTTAATAAAAGAATTGTCAGAAGGATCATCTGCTCATCTAGAAGACCTCAACTACGGTAACTCCTACATTACATCCGAAGAACATCGACAGCGGCAAATGCAGCGTTAGTTCCAAGGACATTGATTCCAAGGATATCGACAGCGGCAGATCCAACGTTATTTCCTAGGACATCTACGAGCCGAGACAGCCCAAAAATCCAGTGTTAATATGGTTCGTATTCCTGAAGACAACAACAGTGGGCGCTAGTCTTCAGCTGAGCATAGCTCATATATCATCCCTGGAGTGGGACGAAGCTCTACACTGTCATGAGTCGGACATAGCTCATAATATCCTTTTCACATATCCTTTCATTTTGCAAACTTATGCTTGTTTTGCAAATATTTTTCACATATAACTGTTCCTGCAAACTTATGGTTGTTTTGTAGGTACCGGTGTTAAAAGAGCGGTTTTAGATTACAGAGCATCTAAGAACGTTCTCCATCCCGACACGAATACTTTGACTTTCGGTTTTGCAAACCTCAGTTAAAGTGGGGCTTCTGTAGGAACATAATCGTGTCTTTCCATTTGAGTACCCAATGATGATACATACCGCAGTCTTATTTGGTCCGATCCAAGGGAGAGCAATCCAAAGAGTCAAGCCCAAAACCCAATTAATCATTCATGATAATTAATAGTATTTATTTATTATTTTAATAAATATTTTCATAAATAAATATTTTCAAGGATATTACAAAAATAAAGGATTGTATTGAAATCAGATTTATTCAAAGTATTTACAATAACTGGTTTTCGTATTTAAAAGGATATTATTTGATAAAGATAAAGACCAGATTAGAGCTGTGTCTAACACAAAACATTGCGTGCGCGCTATGACAATGCCGTACAAAAATTTGAAAAACGCACAGGGCATGCGCCCAGCGCACAGTCATGCTCGGGACGCATAGCCTGCGTGTTCCGCGCAAAGCCTGTGTGCGCCACGGAACGTTTCTTCGTATCTTTTTTTCTAATATTTTCCTATAAATAGGCCAAGGTATTCCGGATTTCATTCACGCTTTTTGACGCATACTTACGATCTCTCAAGGCACTTATGTAATACCCCATATTTTTGGGTATTACTTTATTGTTATTTATGATAATAATTTAAATATTAAAAAGGATTTTTGTTTTAGTAATTGGGGCAAATGTTTAATCATAAATAAGTTTTGAATTCTTATCGTTTATAGTAGAGTTGAATTTATCATTTTGATATTTGTGAACCATTTATTTACTCACTTAAACTATTATTTGTAGTTTTTATTTAAAGTGATTCTATGTTATTTTATGTGGTAATTATTTTATAAGTAGATAGCTTTGGGTTTAAACGTTTATGTAAGGGTTTTTATTTATTTATTTATTTAAGGAGGAGTAAGTATTTAAGGTCTCTTTCCATTTATTTGAGTACGATTAGAATTATTAAGGGCCTTAAGTATTCATTTGGTATTGTAAGAATTTAATTGAGGAGTTTATTTGTTTACTTGAGGTAATGCGGAGTAATTTTTGAGTTTAATAATTTATTTGAGGATATGTAGGAGTATTATTATTTGGTTATAAGTTCAATTAAAATTATTTGAGGTTATTAGTAAGCCTACTTTATGGGAATTAAGTAAGAAATAGTACTTTACGGATTTTTTGGATTGAGTTGGTTGAATAACTTATTTATTTTAGAATTTAGAAGAAATACTTGAGGAATAAAGATAATTCTTGTGAGTAAATTAGGGTGAAAAATATCTTATTTAAAGTGGGAAAAATTATTTGGAAATGTATTAGTTGGGAACTTTAAAGGAGAGTATAGAAATTCTATAATTGGGAAGAGAGTATTATTAGCAAGTCTAATGAGAGTAGGATTAGGAAACCCATTAAAAGGTTAAAAGGAAAATTTAGCAAATAAATTTGACTTTAAGGGCAGTAGGAAAACCCTTTTCCTCATAAAAATTTCGTGCCTCTCCCCGTTTTTTTTCTCTCTAGGGTTTTACTTTCTTCCTCTTCTTTTTCTCCCCAAATCTGTTCAGCAGATTGCAGCAAGCTCCTAAAGAAAAATTCATTTCTCTTAATCTAGACCATATTTTATCAATCCAACCGTTCAATTTCAAGGACTATATGTCTATTTCATTCCTGCAAAATCTCATCCAAGAATATGGTCGTTTGACCCTTGATCTAACCCTTTTTCTAAACTCGTGCAGTCTGAATCCGCTGACAGTGATTTTTGTTTTCAAAAATTCATGAAGGACTCTCTTTTCAGCGTTTTGACATTAAATTTGGTGGAGATGATCTTCAATATGTCTATTTTAAATCCACCAAATCTCATTCAATTATATTATCATTTGATGGTCGAAAAAGATAAAAACTTTTCGTCACTCAATTCTGGAATTTTTAGTACTCTTGCATAATAAAAATTGTTTTTAGGTACCCAATTCATAGAAGGGAATTTTTAGTGCATAGTTGTGTGAAATTCACGCTTCAGAGGTACGTACTAGTACTAGGTATTACTAGTAGCGTTAGTATTTATATATAGTATGCTTAGTTATCTATTCCGGAGCATGATGGAACTTAGTTACATGATTAGGGAACAAAAAAATTGTATGTTATAGTGTGGTAGTACTTATAATAAATATGATTATATGATTTGTATTTCAATGAAAGAATAGTCATTATATGGTTGTGCGTGAACTAATAATTCTTATTAGTATTGGACATGTTATTTTATATACCATGACTGTTTGAGTTAGTATCGTGATTAGTGTTACGTTGTTTATGAGTTTATTTTATCAACCTATTCATATTGAAAGGACAAAGTTTTCAAGATTTAAGAGTCTTTTGTGACTATTTCAAGTTATCTTTATTGTTGAACAAGGTTCAATTTTTTTAGGGACATTTCTTTTTAAGTCCCTAATTCAAGGTTTAAAGGTTTAATAAAAATGTGAGTTTATTACTATATGACCACTCTTTATTAATAATATATAACAAATTATAAGTGTTTATATTTGTTATTTTTCTTCATACTTGTCGGACAAAATAAATATTATTGAACACTTAAAGTGAAAGAGAATGACATGAAAACTCATAGGATGGATCCCCTATTGAGTATTGAACAAGGGGGGAGAAGTAGTCTATGAGCTACTTTCTCCTGCACATATTAATTTGTATGACGATATAGTTAATTATATAGTTATAATCGAGTTAGATAAGTTATCTAAGCTTCCTGAGTAAAGTTAGTCAAAGACACTTCTCGGGGGTATGATCATACTGATTTTCAAGGTTTATCTACTAAAGTCAGTCAAGGACGCTTTAGTTATTCAAGGTTTAGTAGCCCGTATGATTCCAAAGTGAGGACGGTGCCCGTTCCATGCCAGATCAATATTAATAAAAGTTAGGAAAAATGGATCAGAATACCCCCAACTTTGGCCCGTCCGCTTTTAATACCCCCAACTATGGGTTATTTTTAAATACCCCCAACTATTGGGGAGGTCCGTCAAAAATGCTCCATTAACCTGTTATGACCTGATGAACTGGTAAACCAAAGCTCCCACCCCCCCACCCCCCCCACCCTCCTCTCGCTCATCTCTCTCCTCTGCTCATCCCACCACCCCCCCCCCCCCCACACCACCCACCGCCACCTTCACTCCCCCCCACTACCACCATTCCCACACCCCACCCCTCCCCTACCCCCAAGAGCCCCCAACCACCCCAACAGCCCCCCTCCCCCCACCCCCTTCGAAACCCCCTCCCTCCACCCGCACCCCCACCGAAAAAGCATCGAGAAGAGAGCGGCCCCTCCACTCCCAGAAGCCCCCCTCCCCACCATCCTCGAAGCTTCCCTCCCCCCTTCCCCATGACCCTCCTCCCCTTCCCCGCGAGCCGCACAACCCCCTCCTCCCCTTCCCCCGAGCCGCACAACCCCCCTCCTCCCCTTCCCCGCAGCCGCACAACCCCCTCCCCACCATCTCCTACGCGTTTTCAAACTTGCCTAGATTTTGCCCATATTTTTTATGGGTTTTTCGAAGGGGGTGGAGGGAGGGATGGGGGGCTGCGGGGAATCGAAGGGGGGGGGGAGTGACTGCGGGATTCGAAGGTGGTGGGGGAGTGACTGCGGGATTCGAAGGTGGTGGGAGGAGGAGATGCGGGGATTTGAAGGGGGTGGGGGAGGGGGTGGTGCGGGATTCGAAGGGTGGGGGGGGGGGGGCGGATTCGAAGGGGGTGGGGGGGGGGGGCTGGGGCCGGGGGTGGTGGGGGGGAGTGGGGAGGGGGCCGAGCCTCGCTGGGGTGGTGGGAGTGGGGAGGGGTGGGCTGCGAGGGGGGGGGGGGTGGGGGGCCGCTGGGATGGTGGGAGTGGGGAGGGGGCTGCTGGGCCGGGTGGTGGGAGTGGGGTGGTGGGAGTAGAAACTGAAAATAAAAATAAAAGAGAAATAAAAAATAAAAAAATTACCTTGTTAACAGGTTACAAGTCATCTAGGTGCATTTTTGGCGGACCTCCCCAATAGTTGGGGGTATTTAAAAATAACTCATAATTGGGGGTATTAAAAGCGGACGGGCCAAAGTTGGGGGTATTCTGATCCATTTTTCCTAAAAGTTATGGAGTCATTTGTTTATTAATTTCTAAGTCAAACATGATTTGTTATTTACGGTTTTCTAGTATCATGTTTAGTTATTATATTCTATTGAATTGGTTAAGTACGTACTCAACAATAGCTGACTTGTTCTTTGTGTGTTTGGTTGCATGTTCTGTAATGATCCATAATTTCTTATAAATTACGGGGAACAGGTTAGTAACAGGTTTGCAAGATTCATGCATGGGGGTTAGCTGTTGGAGTTGGATTTCATTTTATTTCTATCAGACATTGTGTTTTATTTCTTCCTTTCTTAAGTTTGGGATTTTAGATTTATTATATTTTAATAAGGGGCCTTAAAAGGTTTTCAACTTGTAGTTTAGTTATTTTTATTTAAAGTCTTCCACTGTATTATTTTCAAAGGTTAGCAAGTATGGTTTTTTAAAAAATTATTATTCAGTCGTATGCGTATCACCGTAGCGGTAACATGTTCAGATTCCTCCAATATACTTAGTATAATATTTATTTTAATAGGAGGAATTTGGGGGTGTTACAACTTAGCACTCTCATACTCTCATACTCTCATACTCTCATACTCAAACACATAAATGCATTCCACCTTGTTTGATCTTCATAAGTTTTCGTTGAAGGCTCCACGATTGCTCCTTCGGAAGGTCGTTATCCTCTCAGACCCAAGCCACACCGGTATATATTTTTGAGGGTCCTTAATATTTCATTTTCCTATTTATTTTATTGAAGTTACTAACAATCTTTTCATGATTTAGATCTTTAACAAATAATCGTTCTTTGTACATCTATTTCTCTACTCCTTATGTTCAATTTATATATGTAACATCCCAGATTCTCTCGACCAGCTTACAGATAATTAAGCACAGCGAAAGAGACTCTAGTCGAGTTAACCTGGACTATTACCATCACATTCACCAAACAACATCGAAAAATATGGAACTCAATTCCCAATTCTATTCAAATTAATTAACTATTACAACAAGCCCTGATTCTAACTCTATTCTAATAAATTCTCTAGAAAATCCGGCAGAGTTTCCTTTGAAAATAAGACAACCCTAAAGCGGGAAATAATTTAAACCTGTTTACAATCTCAATAAATAAAATATTTCTAACTCCCAAAACTCAACAACCTCAACGCTTTCGCGGAGCAACACCAAGAGAGAATCAGGAGCACCAACGACTCTTAAATAGAGAAATAGATTATAGAAAATAAACTATTAACTATTACAAAGTGGAGCGTTCTTGCCTCGAAAACAAATACAATTCTACACCAGCTCGTATAAGCTTCAATTTGCAAAAGATTATCTTACGGCTTCAACCTGAAACATTTAGGATACTGCCACCCACCAAGTGACAGGCCACATAAATGACAAAACAACATACACACATCAGCAAAGCTGAGTACTAAACCCGTAAAGTGATTAACACATACTTTGGTGGCCACACTGTTACAACATGCATCACATCAACTCCTGTTGACCACATACATATTATATCTTTATTCGAATATTTCTTTTATAGTAATCCATCATTCACATAACAAGAAATGCAACAAGGCGACTCCTAAGCAATCACAACAGAGATATATTTCTTATATATTTATTAAATTAGCCTTTCAAACATATCACGATTCCTTATGAGGAATCTAAGTTAACAAATTCTGATATAGATGATATCATTTATTTCCTTTAATCGATTTCTTATCAAGAATCCAAACTTATGCTTTCATACTCTATCAATCATTTTCTTAAACTATTATAAACAAACCCTTATCAGGCAATAATAACATAACAACTTTCACTATAACGATTCCTTATCGGGAATCCAATAACAAGATACGATTCCTTATCGGGAATCCAACATCAGTATAAGTTACCATGATATGCTTCCTTATCAGGAAACCAATATCGATATTCATATTCAAATATTGAATAGACATTCATTACATTACCTGATATGATTCCTTATTGGGAATCTAATATCAAAACAACTTATCATGATACGATTCCTTATCGGGAATCCAATACCGTCATCCGAGATAACTTTCTTTTAACCAGGGGGAAAGAGAACACGGCGGAGGAGACAAAGCTTAAACTCCGATAGTGGGGGTCGTCACCCAACCATTCGCTTTACTTTTGGCCAATAACCGCGACTAGTTCGGAGTACATTTTTCCGCTGATTCAATCAGCCATCCACAGGTTTCACATTACCTGATCGCCCGATTATCGCCCCACAGAGCAATGGGCATGTTTCCCTGTGGGTCCCCCCCAAGGTTCACAGTCCATGGGGTACTGTTCGTATCACCTCATCCGTCGACTCAGACGAGGCTACTTTCCCCTTTAGATTCCTTTTGATTATCATTCATGGCTTATTCCAATCATTCTTAGAACTCAAGTTTACATATCATCTCAATAACTCTTAACAACAATCTTTGAACAATAAAACAATCCATAACACTTCTCCTTAGGTAACTATAATCGTTTGACATAGTATCTTTATAAGTGAGTATTTCATATCAATACAGATATACTTTTATATGAAATCCAATTCCAATCATGAAACTTATAAACCACAACAACTAATAGATAATCATGTTCGCTAAACATCAACAACAATGATTATCTATTGTTATTATCAGTTAGAATTAACTAACGAGAGTTACTATTATCAAACACCAGCAACACTTGCAATAGGTATCTCACTTAGAATTAACTAAAGAGAGTTAACTTAAACTCCACAACTCGAGGTTCACCAATCAAAGGTTGATTAGAGTGACTAAATATGGTCCAAGTTATACCATTAACTGAATTCTAATTAACGTAATCAACAGCGAACCCATCTAGAAATCATACTCACCCTTGCATTGTCGAGTCCACCCCTTTCCTAATTACAGAACAAGCGAATCAAATTACTGAATCTCCTTTAAAGTAATCATTAACCTTGTATTCACTTATTTACAAAAACTCACGTACAAACTCATTTTAGCGACCATGAATCAGATAATCCAAATTTATTATATTACTCCATTTGTAGTTATTAAACCAAAACCTTTTCTAGAAACACCACCTTACTAGTCTCATCCACAATTAGTTAACCTATCTCCAATATCCTCATTGTTAGCGATAATTAGTTAACCCCTTTTAAAACTTTTTGTGAGAGAACTAATTAAGTAATTAGCTTCCCAAAGTTTAGTTAAGGGGTTCTTCTTCATGACACCATTAAACATCTAAATCATATTATACTCTTTTACTTTTCACAGTTAATCTTTAGATTTACGGTTTTTTCACCAAATACCCCTGACAAATAAATTTATTCACCAAATACCCCTAATTTTTTCAAAATTCACCAAATATCCCTGACCTTTAAAAAAATTCACCAGATACCCCTGACATTTCAAAAAATACCAAAAATGTCCTTTTTGGCTAACGGACGTTAGTTCTCCGTTAATTAATTAACTAATTAACCTAAAAAACTGTAATTAAACCCTAATTAAACCTAAAAACCCTAAAACTCTAACTAACCCTAAACCTAATTAATCCTAAAACCTAATTAACTCAACCCCGCCCCCTTCCCCACCCCAGCCCCCTTCACCCCAACCCCAACCCAGCCCCCCCCCCCTCCCCACGCAGCCCCCCCCCCCCCGCAGCCCCCCGCGCCTCCCATCCCCTCACTCTCGCCGGCGCACTCTTCCCCCTCTCTTCCTCCCTCACTCTCGTCGGCGGCCCACGCCCCCTCCTCCCCGCACTTTGTGCAATTTCAATCTCAAAGCAAGTCGACCTTCTCACTTCTCGGCACCTTCTATGCCGCGTCCTCCGTTTCTTTCCGGGCGAAACGACGGTGGGAGAGTGTCGCCTCCTCTGTTTCTTTACGGCGAAACAATGGTGGGAGAGTGTCGCCTCCTCCGTTTCTTTTTGGGATGAAACGAGGGTGGGATAGGGGAGACACGAGATTCGCTTTGAAGGGGTGGGGGAGGAGGAGGGAGGCGCGGGATTCGAAGGGGTAGGAGATAGGGAGGGGGACGCGCGGGGTGGGGGGGGTGGCGGCGGGGAGAGGGGAGGGGAGCGGCCGAGTTCGCGGGGGAAGGGTTGGGGTGGGGCAACCGATTTCTTGGGGGAAGGGGAGGGGGATGCGGGCCGGGGTGGTCGGGAGGGAGGCGCGGCGGGCGGGGGGGTGGTCGGGAGGGGAGGCGCGGCGGGGGGGGGAGGGAAGGAGGGGGAGGGAGGCGTGAGGGAAGGAGTATGTGTGTGGTGCGCCGGGTGGGGGAGGGGGGGGAGGGGGCTGCGTGGTTCTTCTTTGGGGGAGGGGGGGGGGTGGGGGCGGTGGGGTGGGGTTGGGTGGTGGGCCGGTGGCTCTAGGGTTGGGGGGGTGGGGTTGGGTTAGGGAGAGAGAGAGTTAGGGTTTTTAGGTTTACTTAGGGTTTAGTTAGGTTTAATTAGGGTTTTTTTAGGGTTAATTAGAAATTTTTAGGATTAATTAGGGTTAATGACTAACGGAGTTAACTCCGTTAGTCAATAAGGGCATCTGGTCAATTTTTTTAAAAGTCAGGGGTATATGGTGAATTCGAAAAAAAGTGGGGGTATTTGGTGAATAAATTTATTTGTCAGGGGTATTTGGTGAAATAACCGTTAGATTTATCTTGACAACAATGACAAGAGCTAGTAGCTATTCTTATTAAGTTCCAGATAAATAGAATAAATCGATGAACATTCTTCATATAATACCTTCACCGCTCTACTAACAGTCTGACATCCTTCCATTATAAATAAGTTAAACTGCATCTCAGAAGCTAACTCTATGATCTCAATAATAACATTGTTTATATAACTATTATGATTAATGTCATTCCAAGAATTACAAAACCAATTAGCAAGCATGAAATTATAGTTTATATGGTATAATTATGCCCCACTGAACATTTAGATAAATTAAACAAATTACTCTTTCTAATAGTACTACTTACTAATGGCCCTGACATTGTCTTCTTGACCAGACTAACTATACCAAATATTTTACGTAGTCAGAATACCAATTTGGTATACTAGAATTCCTTGACAAAACTATAATTTACAACTTATACTCAAGCCATTGTTTCTTAACCATTATACTACTTAAACCCAGACATCCAAGCTGATTGAATTCACAATCAAACCAAGTAACATAGGACATTTAGTATACCAATGCATGGACCAACTCTACAACATGATATTGTTCAACAAATATGAATTAGGCCAAGTTTTATAATCATTCCCTTAACTTATTAACAACCTTTGAAATTACAAGTAAAAATAAGTAGATTCAATTTCAAGTATAAGTAGTTCTATACTAATCTCAAGCAACTAAGTGATCTATTGATCATATTCTAGTATATACTAATCTGAATAATAACCTTTGAAGTTACTTTAAGTCTTATTTAGAAACTAAATAATCTACCAATCATATAATCAATTCAAAGATAAGCTCTACCATAAATCAACTTAGTTAACAACCCACAACTTCTCCCTAACATATACCAATCCAAAATGAAATTTCATATCACTAGCAACTATAAGTTTAAGATCAACAAATTGCAACATACAACTAACATCCACAATTCAACATCCACAACCCAATTATTAACTTCACTCAAAATTAGAAGAAACAACGAGAAGATGCAAGAAATGGGAAAAAGGTTGTAGTACCTTTAGAGGAGGTGACACACCACTACTGGTGGTGGTCGAGACATAGCAGCACGGGCAAGAGGGGAGGGGTAGGCGAGTAGGAGGGAAAAGAACACGGCATCGACGAGCAACAACTAGACAGACGATCATCGACAAACCGGTGAGAGGCGGCTCGCGACGGTCAGACGGACGGTGGCAGCACCGCTAAGGGAAGAGAGAAACGGCGCACAAGCACCGTTCTTCAGCGAACAACAGCAGCAACGACGAGGAGATGAGAAGACAGATGGGCAGCGTGGGCGAAAATCTCCGGCGAGCTGAAGTAACGCCGGCAAAGCGCAGGCAAAGCCGCGAGGGGCGAGAGAAAGAGAGAGATCGGGGGGGTCAAGGGTTTCACGATTGAGGGGGAATCGGGGAGTGAGAAAGAAAAAGAGGTGGAAGGGTTTTAGGGGTCTTATCTCCCAAACCGACAAGGGAACAAAAAGGAGGTCCTCGTGGGAGCCCAATGGTTGGTGCTCCCACCTCCCAACCGCGAGGTCGGGTGTTCGACTCTCATCACTCCCCAATTTGGGGAGTTTGTATAAAAAAGTTTGCTTGTGGGTATAAATCCCCACTAAAGGCAATGATGGTGTGTGTCTTATGTTAGTAGCTGCAGTTCTTGGACCAATTATCTTTCCTCAACAATAAAAAAAAAAAAAAAAAAAAAGACAAGGGAACAAAAAGGAAAGGGGAAACTGACCCAACTTAATAAAACGCAACAATTAGTTTCGTATTTTGATTAAATACTCCCTCCGTCCCTAAATAGAGTGCCCATTTCTCCAATGCACGTTTTTTATCGTTAATATCTTTAATTACATATTAGTAAAAATTATAAAAGTTTGATTTTCTTAATGTACGCAATGAGACGAATCAAACAAGACCCCACATGACTATGTTTTTTCTTATATATTGGATTTTTTTTTAGGGCTTTCTTTACCTTTGAATAGTGTCCAAAAAAGAAATGGGCACTCTATTAGGGGACGGAGGGAGTACTATTTAACAAATTTTAAATAATTGAAACCCAAAATGTAAAATAGTAATAATAGCAACTTCTTAAAATTAAATACATAAATATATTACAAACACGACAAATAAAAATAGTTCTCCAACCAAATAAAATATGAATATAAAAAACATAATTACTTAATAAATATAATCAGCATTAAAATAAACGCCTTTAAAAATAAGCCTGTATATATATATATATATATATATATATATATTGTTCATGAATGTCGTGTTTATGCTTTCATCACCCACATGTTTTTATTGTTAAATCAAGACCTAAAGAATTGCTCTCATGCCTAATCAGATAATTGGATAATTAATTTAGGAACCTAGTAATTTTGATTTTTTAGTAACTTGTCACCAAAAAAAGTAGTTTTTTATGTGTTTCATGAACCAAACTAGACTAATCTTTTTTAGGGTGTTGAAATTTATTATTTGGTTGTTCTTTTCCATAAAATTTGCTATGAATCGTATTAAGTAGAGGGCAACAATGGGCGAACGTGATTCCCGATCATGTTCGTACCCTCACCCCCAAACTCAGTTTTTGGTTCATGACCATTAATGAAGTTATGACGGGGAAATCTAGATTAGACAAGTTCCTAAGTTTTCCCTATGATTTTTCAATATCCAATTAGGTTTATGAGTCTTCCTTTAAAGACTTGTTGGCGATTTCAAAATTATTTTCAATAAAACCCTTCAATGAGGTTGTCAAATACGCGCTCACACAGCGTAGGCGAATAAAAACACGCCTACACAAGGGAACTCTGCCGAAATTTTGAATCAAATTATGAGATTATTGTATTAAGGTATATATTATCTAGTTTTGAAGATCGGGGCGTTACATGCACAAGCTTGCTCGCACTAGTAGAATAAATGCTAATTGCGGCGGTCATTAAGTGGCCTATTGCGGTGGTTTTGGCCGCGCAACAATTAAGGGTGCAACAATAGGTAAATATCTATTGTTGTAGTTTTTGACCGCAACAATAGGGTAACAATAGGGTAACCTATTGTTGCGGTTTTGGCCCAAAACCGCAGTAATAGGTATTGGCCAATTTTTTTTTTGAAATAATTGGAATATTGATATCTAGCTTGAACGATACAACATTATAAAGTTTGAAGGATACAAATTCACACAGATTCGCATAACAAAAAAAATTGAAAATTTATCATTGCATAAATTGATAATATTCAGTTACAACATTGAACATAATGCTCACTAAGGGGAAAGAATACAATTAATATGAACAAATAATTAAAGGAATTCCCAAAACTTGAACTTCAACAAGTACTCCTACTGTCGCCAACACCGCTGACAACCGTCGCCAACACTGCTGACAACCGCCGCCAACACCGCCTGATATTTCTTCACCTATGTCGCAGTGGTAATACCACCTAAAAACCCAAAAAAAATTCTCCACCAGACTGACCACCAGCCGAAAAGAATAACCTAAAAAAACGACTAAAACATAGGATCTGAGAGTGAGAAAGGTGAAAAAAACGACTGAAAATGGGGGAGTGAAGAACTGAAAAACAAAATAAAGAAAAATGAAAACAAAATCAGATCTGCGAGAGGCGATTTCAGCGCTGATGGAGTGACGGGGATGAGTGACTTCGAGCAACGAAATCTCGAAGAACGCTGATGGCGCGAAATCGAAGATGGCGCTGAGGAAGGAAGCGTCGGTGGGTTTGTTGTGGTACGGTGGTGATGTTGGTCGTTGTTAGGTGAAATCGAGGATGAGTACTTCGAGTAACGAAATCTCGAAGAACGTCTGGTGAACGGCCAGGAAGAACGACGAGGAGAAAGCTCGAGGAGGAGATCTGGGCGAAAATCGGTCGATGATCTGGAGGGAGTGAGAAAGGAGATCTGGGCGAGGACGATCTGCGAAGTGTGAGAGTGAGGAGAGATAGAGGAGGAAGGAGATCTAGATAGAGGGAGAGGAGAGATAGAGCAGCAAGGAGATACTGTGAGAGTGAGGAGAGATAGGAAACGGCGAAGTGTGAGAGAGGAAAGAGATATGCGAAGTGTTTGAGGGGGGAATAGTGAGGAAACGGCGCCCTTAGTATTAAAAAACCCTAATGACCCTATTGTTGCGGTTTCTAGAAGGAACCGCAGCAATAGATTAAAATATTAATAAAAATAATAATTTTTTATTCTATTGTTGCGGTTCTGTGTGGGAACCGCAACAATAGATCTGGTCAAACCAGTCAATGACTTTTGAAAAAACTCCCGTTGACATCTATTGCTGCGGTTTCCACCCGAAACCGCAGCAATAGGTCTATTTTATATTTTACCTTTTCTTTTCACGTGGTTCATTGCTGCGTATAGGTAAAACCGTAGCAATACCACCGCAGCAATAAGCAAAAATTCTACTAGTGTCGGAACGCAAGATCCTTACGTAGTTGCGTGTGACGCAAGGTAGACATAATACAGCTTAATTTCGGCGGTTTATTAATTGCATCATAATCCATGATTACTTTTAGGTCATCCTTATTTTTTTTTTCAAAACAGAATTATCCTAATTCAAAGATAAAAATTAATCTTTTTCATTATTGCATTTAAGATTGAATTTATCTTTAGAATGCATCTAGATAACTGTTCATGATAGAGGCTTGAGTCAACATCTCATCTCATCTTAGTATATCCTATCTCTATTCTATGTTTTTCAAGATATTCAATTCCCCAATCTTATCATACCACTTAGCCATCGTTTTTAAGATATTTGAAAACAAAACAAAAAATCTTTTTCAAGATTAATCCAATCAATTCTCTTCTATCTCTATCTTTCTCAAGATAAAAATCTTTTCAAGATTAATCCACCCTAACCTTGATCTCCATCTCTATCTTTTTCAAGATATTCATAAAAATCTATTTTTCAAGATCAATCTATCCCATCTCATTCCATTATCCCTATCCTTATCTTTTTCAAGATAGCTTGCAAAAAAAATACAAAATTAATCCATCATCAATCATCATTTTCTTTTTCAGAAAAGAAAAATCCAAAAAAGGAGTCCTTTCAATATAAGGGTTTTTCTATGGTGACCCCCTGTGTGTTTATAAAATTCTAAGCTATACCCCCTTTATTTATTCTTTTTCTCCAGGGTACCCTTCAACTTTTTAAATTTTTTCTGTGGAACCCTCCCGTTAAGTCAACGGTAAGTTGACTGTTAGTTTTGTTTAACCCCAAAATATGGTGGGAAAAGTTCCGACCAAAATGCACTGTTACAGGTTTGTGGTTCGTACAATCGCCAATCTTCTCCCTCCACTCTCTTCCATTATTGTATTTTCACTCTTAAATCTGCAATCTTCTTTCTTCCATTGCTGACTATTCAAGTTCTTATTCTTCTCACTCTTACAATCCTTGCGAGTTGGAATTCTTAAGACCTAGGTGCAACTGAAGCCTTACTAAAAACGCAAAGCTGCATATATCTCGCTCTCAAAGAAATCCACAAAAAGCGTACTTCAAATGTGACTACTGTCAATTCTTCTCGTGATTAAAAAATAACCATGTTTTAATGAGAGAAGAAACGCTTGAAAAGCTACTGCGTGGTGGTGATAACGATGTTGAAATGGGTGAAGATGATGCTATGTTGAAGATGAAGAAAGAATTACTTATGTGAAAGACAAACTTGCTGAACTTGTGGGTTATTTGAAGGAGATGGTTAAAATTGGGTTGCTTTTGTATGTTTTGCATGTCTTTATTGTGATACTAGGGTGACATTGTTGCCACCAAATTTGTAATGAGATAGGAATGTCCTACTCAATTGGTGTAGTTGTTGCTTATGAATGGATATTAGGGCTTTTGGTTTAATGTTTTAATTGGAAAAAAAGAACTTTTGGAGAAATAAATTGGTTTTGCAATTTCTTTAATATTGTCATAATGTTCACAAAACAACCACAAAAGTCACCTACCTCCATGACATAATTCAAAGCACCTATGATACTACCCAAAATAGAGTTAATGTCTAATATTTGATCTTTACTTAAAAGCTGGTTCTAAACTATCCGAAAAAGGCTGCAATACAGTACCTGTTCACGATAAAAAGTTCACTCTATGATCACACATTTTCGTAGCCAAGCCATTATGTTCATGATCTTCTACCTCTTTGCACTAACTCTTCCAGGTCCAATTGTGGAAGGCTGGCTGGATGATGCATGTTCTTGGTGAAAACTAGTGTAGGCAGTTGTGGTAGGCTGGCTAGATGATGCATGCTGTTGTTGAGGAATTCTTGCACTGGAAGTGTGTTGGTTGTGACTGAGTGATCATCAAATCAATCAAATTGCAATCACTTTTCACCTGGTTGCTCTACTGACTTTGTCCTTTTTTTGCTCCCTAGCTGCCATCAGACCTTGGTTGCCCTTGTGTTCCTTGCTGCTCCCTTAGCTCCTTGGCAGTAGCTCCACCCTTTCATGTCTTAGAGTTATGGCCAAAGTTTTTGCACTTCTATTGTACAGTAGTACGTGCACCTCTTTCCTTTCTTCTGTCCTCCCTCCTCCCTTCTTTTGTTCCTATATGGTCTACCAATCCCCCTTTTCATGGTAGGAGGAAGAAGTGTTGGTTGACCTAAATTAGGCCACTGCTCAGAATCAGGGATGGGTGACATATTGCCATTATAAACTTGTTTATACCTAGAAACATTATACCAATCTAAGACAAAATCAAGTGGGTCTTTAGCAGCATCCAAGATGGCTTTAATTCCATGCTTACATGGAATACCCTCCTATTCAGTGATACTAGCACATGAACTCTCCCATCATGTACCTCATATTATCCCCTCCCAGATGGATAAGCTTGGTGATTCCTTGACTATTTTGTCAAATATCTCACCCTCTCTCTAATGTTAGAACATATTCCAGGTTCCGCTCATTGCTCTGAAAGATGTTGTTTAGTAGCATGTCTAACCGTTACGATTCTTCTCACACCTACATCATTTAAAAGGTGTATATAATTAATGTAGTGCTTGTAATAAGATAATGAAGGGGATGTGTTGAGTGTTTACCCTATAATAAAGTGAGAATAGGATTACATCTATCTGCACCTATTGTGGAGTTAGAACTCTCCACAAAATTATTTGTCCACTCATCATTGCATAGAGATGGATCAAACTTCCATTTGGTCCATCTATCAAGTAGACCTATATCTTTAAACCACTTAATTGCCCCTAGACCAGCCACTTGTTGTATATTTTGTAGAGCCTTCTTGAATGAGTAACAAGAGCATGATTTCACAACTGACTAGAAGAGCTAATGCATCAAGATGCCTGGGTAATCAGACTTGAAATTCTTGCACAAGTGTCTTGCACAATATCTCCTAGGGACCTTCAGCCATACCTGATCTAGGCTTGGATTAATCCCCTACAACAAGACACATTTATTTATAATATATAGACCTTCATTCAATATACAAATACATAATATAACATGAAATCATAAAAGAGGAGAAATGTCACCTTTTGTCTATCTGACATTATGATTCAGTTTGACCTTTCATTTGCAATCAAAAGGTTCTTCAAATGAGAGAAGAACGAACTCCAACTTGTCTTGTTCTCAGAGTCAACAACAACAACTACCACATGGAAGATCTCATTGTTTCCATCCAATGAGACATCATACAACAATATTCCCCCGAAATTTCCTTTAAAATGAATGCCATCAACCCCAACCAAGCCCCTACATCTATCTATTCACCCTTTGGACCGAGCATGGAAGCTGATGAAGATGGACTTGTATTGTAGATGCCTCTTAGGTCTTTGTAATGTTGCCCTAGTTTAGAAAGCAACTGAGCCGGGGTTATTCATCTTAATCAACTAGCAATAAGTTGATAGATTTATGTAGGAATCATCATGGCCTCCCTGCATCGTTGTGATTGCCTTCTTCTTCATCTTATATAGTGTGGATGTTGCCATTCCCACACCATATTCCATAGCAACTTGTTCGTTGTTTTCCCTTTGATATCTAGATTTGCTCTAATATCCTCTAATAATTTTTTAGCAGCCCATTCACAATTCACCAATGGATTTGTCACCAAATTTAGATCATAACTATGTTATTGCTTCATTGTTTCAATTGCCCAAGTATACCCATCTGGCAGCCTAGTAGCATGAATTCTCTACCCACACCTTTCATCAACACATTCTGCTGTATACTTAAGCTCCTCTGACCTATTCACAAACAAGGCAAAGCCTTCTTGGATGCAGCAGTCCTTGAAAGTGTCTTTCAAATGATCCTTGTCCACAAAAAACATCCATGGTTTTAGAAATATTCTTCCCATCTCAACATCATCATAAATAACACCATTCTTATACATCCTGCTGAAATATCCTCCTTCATCAGCATTCTCCTCTGAATTCCTAAATAAATCCTGTAGGCGTGATTTTATTGCCTATGCGGGGTGAGCGCGTATTTGACTACCTCGTCGTAAATGTTTATTTTGAAATACGGTTTGAAATGAAGAATTTGCCAACAAGTCTTTAAAGAAAAACTCATAAACACTAGTGGGAAAAACCTTAAATGACACAATAGTAAGTTTGAATTTTTTTTTTCGCAATTTTTTGGGCCGCAAACTGATCCGGTTTGAGGGAGAACCGGATCAGTAAACAAACTGATCCGGTTCTCCCTTAAACCAGACCAGTTTGTGGCCCAAAAAAAATTTAACCCTGCGTTGGATAATTTGGCCCAACCTCCCCCATATAAATGATACGACCCTCCCCATTCGAAACCCTAAATCCCCATTCAAAACCCTAACTCCCCTCTCCTCTGATGCCTAACTCCCTATTCTCTCTCTTCCATCTCCTCTGATGAAACTCCCTCTCTCAAGCGCCCCCTCTCTCTTCCCTCTTTCATCCTCCCCTCTCCTCTCAAACGCACAACCATCTTCGCTCGTCGTTCCGCACAACCATCTTTGCTCGTTTTTTCTTCATCACCGAAGAAATCCGCACAGTGGGTGGGTTCTTCGTCACGTTCACCATCGATTAATTTCGCTCGTCGCTTGTTCATCTTCGAAAACTCCAACTATCGAACAACTCCGTACCAATTTCGAAGAACTCTGCACCTTTCGTTAATTCTGTAATTTTTTTCGTCTTTTTTAAATTTGTAATTAGGGTTTCTATTTTTTGTTTTCTTTAATTAGTTTTAATTGGTTCATTTTGCTGCAACTTTTGGTTGTATTTTCTTTTTTTTTAATTAATTTCTTTTGTTTTTAATTTAGTTTATTTAGTTGTAATTTCGTATTTAGTAATTAGTTTGGTTTCTTTGTAATATTGTTCGATTTTTTTTCGATTCTTGGTAATTTCTTTGTATTTTCTTCTGTTTCATTTTTTTATTATTTTTGCCATATGTTCTTCATTTATTTCCTTATCTTTCGAATGAATCAGTTGGGTTATAGCGTTGAATTGGTTTGCTTATCTGAATCTGGGCTGAAAATCCACTGGGCTCATTTTTCACGTTCTTGGATTTTGTTCTTGAATGTGAGGCCGCTTTTTTTTATTTGTTCATTCTACTAAGCTGATCTGGTTACTGATCCGATTTTCGACCGGAGAAGTTGACTTTTGTCAACCGCTCCGGGCCAAAAACCGGATCTGTAAGGCCTATTTTGACTGGAGCGGTTGAACTTTTTTCCACTAGTGAAACCTAATTTTATATTGGGAAATCGTAGGGACAACTTAGGGACTTATATAATGTAGATTTCTCAGTCACGACTCCATGATTGGTCAATGAACCAAAATTTAGTTCAGGGGTGAGGGTACGAATATGATCAGTAATCAAATTCCCCCATTGATGGCCTATACTTAATAATGATTCATGTCTATATTTATGCAATTAAACAACCAAGCAATATGTTAATGCAATATAAAAATTAATCTATGTTGGTTCATTAAACATACGAAAGACTAATTTTTTATGGCAATTTATTTAAGCAATTAAATTACAGGGAATCTAATCCAATTGTCCAAATTATCTGAATTTTGCATTGGAATAATTATTTAGGTCTTTGATTAACAAAAATAATCATGTGAGGTGATAAAAGCATTAAAGCATATTCGCAGGCATATGAATAATATAACGAAAAATAAATAAAAGAGAAGAGTAGAGATTAGAATATACAAGATAGCGTGAATTCCTTTAAGATCTACATTGTGACAAATAGATAACGATCTACATTGTGACAAATAGATTGATAGTAGAAAAAGGAATTAAATTGGAATTGATCCTCAGGAATAATACCTTTGTCGCATGGGTCTTATGTAACGATCTGCAAACAGAGCAATTTTGAAGCTTGAAATATAAAATTCGAATGTGGTTTGGATGTGTGTTTGAATGTGAGTTTGAATGTTTGATTGTAGTGTGAATATGTGTTGTTAAATGTTGAAGTCGTAGGAATATTGTATTATGAAATGTTAAACCGTAGGGAAAAGGTATTAAAAGCGTTTGTAGAAATCATAACTATTTATAGGCAAAGAAAACCGAAAACGACGCGAAGTGATAAGAAAAAGTTGTGTGTCGCACACAGGCCTTGCACCTAGCGCACGACTCGTGCGTCTAACGCACCTGCTTTGTGTTTTTGGTTTTTGTAAGCAGCATCAACGTTGCGCGCACGCAATACGTTGCATCAGACGCACCAGTGTGCGCTTGACGCAACACAGATCTGTGCGGTTTTTGATCGTTTTAACATTCCTTTTTTATCTTCGATGATGTGAGTGCGCCTTGGATGTAACATGTTACATCATAACTTATTATGTAACAACATCCCACGTGTAAGAACTAATATAACCATTTTATGTCATTAGACAACTCTTTCATGTCATTATTGGTGTGTTTTATATCATTTTGAATCTGTTTCATGTCATTTTTAAATTTAATTCATGTCATTTATAAAACTCTTTTATGTCATTATTAGTATGTTTCATATCATTTTTACTGACTTTTATGTTATTTTTCAGCAAACTTGTATCAATCCCTTATTTCCTTATTAGGAGTATTTTTTAACTCTATATACCATATCATTATTACACAAACTGATATCATTAGTACTTACTTTTATGTCATTTTATAGCAACATTGTATCATTTTGCCTTATTTCATTATTATTTTTCAACACTTTATATACCTTATTATTATTACACAATTTAATATCATTTATAAGAGAAATGATATCATTATTGCTCACTGTTACGTTATTTTTTAGCAATCTTGTATTATATTTCCTTATTTTATTATCATTTTTCAACTCATTATATACCATACCATTATTACACTAATATGATATCATTTACTAAGAGAAATGATATCATTATTTCTCACTTTTATATCATTTTCAACAAATTTGTATCATTTTCCCTATTTCATAATTAATTTTCAACATTTTATTTTCCTTATCATTATTACACAAACTTATATCATTATTTCTTACTTTTATATCATTTTTATCCAAACTTGAAGCATTGCTTCTCTCTTTCTCTCTCCTCCCCCTCATGAATCTACCACCCCCACCCACACAACACTCCATCTCCTCCCACCCTTTCCCAACGCACCACGACTGCCACACCACTTCATCACCTGCCGCTATCATTAATCTCCTCAATCTCTTCTTTCTGTCACCACCACACCACCGTTTCAAAACTCACAACAGGCCAGAAAGAAGGGCAGAATTGACTATTAATCGTTGAAAAACAGGAGGAAAAAATAAGAAACCTAAAAATTGACCTTTAATCGTTTAATTTTGAGCCAATCTTCATAAAAGGGGGAAGAAAGCAAGTAGTGCTAGAATGACTACTGTTATTTAGGGTTTCGCTGAGAGAGCTCTCGAGGAGAAGAATGAGTTTCAACATCAACAATTGCATAAGACGCCGGAATTTACGGAGGAACATTTGTTGTTGAATATTCAATTTCGTTCAAATTCAAGGACAAATCTCGAAAATATGGTTTGATTTCGTTCCATTTCTTTCAATCTGAAGAACAATCTCGAAAATATGCTTCGATTTCGCTCGATTTCAAGAATAAATCTTGAAAATTTGGATCGAAGAATCAATACACGCCATCGGATTGTTGTTCCAATGAATTTTCCAGCAATTATTACGCCGACGACGGAGTTTAGTGAAGAGTTTGTGGCGATGATGCAGAGATGATAAAGAAGATTGGGATGGAAAGCTTGAGTAGATTGAACTTTGTTGATGATGAAGATGAAGAATGAAAGAGATAAATGTAGTGAACAAATTTGTGAATCTTGATCTCTTTCTCCTATGAAGCTGTTGTAGTGAAAACGTGGGTTGTTACACCATAACTTATGGTTTAACTATTACACCCAAGATTTTCTGTTGATGATATTTATCTTTTAAAATTCAAAATCAGCTATCTTTAGGAATAAAAATCCGATTTTCGAAATATCCTTAGGAAAAATAATTATCGGGAATAATTAATAAGAATATTGAAAATACAATTAATGATCAATAATAATTAATTAGGAGCTTTTAAAATTGGGCTTGGATTTAATAAATATACTTTATATTTTCAGAGCACTTGTGGGCTTAGCTTACTGAATTGCTATTCCTTTGGATCGGATCAATTAGGACGACGATATGTAACATCATTGGGTACTCAATGGGGAGACATATTTTGTGTCTACATTTCCCACCCACCATCTACATAATTTTGGTTCAGCAACTCATTCACATCTTCCTCAGACAATAAATCATCTTCATCTCCATCTTGATCACTAGGGATCTCTTCATCATTCACATTTGGCTCCCACTCATCTTCACTCCCACTCTCACCACTTAGAGCTAGTCCCTCCACGGCAACATTAGTGCTCCTAGTTCTTCTAGTACTATCTGGCCGAACAGTAGCAATAGCACTAGCACTAGCAGTTGGTCCATTATGTGATTTAGGAACCCTAAGTCCCTTAGCCTTAGATGTGGTCCTAGCCTGATTTTTCCATGAGGGAAGGCTATCAATGTTTTCAAATTTATGTTTTCCTCACCAGTGTTAGAAGGTGGTAGATTGGTTTCAATTTGGGGCTGTGAAGGTGGTGGATTGGGTTCAAGTTGGAGTTGTGAAGGTAGTTGATTATATTCACTTTGGGATTGTTAAGATGTTGGACTAGTTAAAATTAGTTATGGGAATCTTGGGCTTCTCCTGAGTGTAGGACTTCAAAGTGAGGGCAGTTGAGTTTCTTCAAAAATGTCTGGTTGGCTTGATGGGATTTGATCCATTCGTATAGGTGAGTTTGGAGGTGAGTTTAGGTTTGAATCATTTTGTGGAAATGGGTTTGGCTGATCAAGATGTGTAGGTGAGTAATCAGTTGGGATTGGTTTAGCAATCTGTTGAGGAGTTGTGTTTGGCTTAATTTCTTTGTTTGGTCCTGTGTTTTTCTTCCAAGTTTGAAGTTTGGGCCTAAATTTCTTTGATGGGCCTCCTGTTTCTGCACTATAAGTTTGGGCCTTGCCTGGGGCTTGGTCATTGGCTTTATTTTGGTTCTCACCCTTACCCTCTATGCTAAATTCCAAATGAAATTGGGTTGTTCTAAACTACCAACCCATACATTAATTTTCTTGCTACCTAATACCTCAAATATTTTCATCATACTTTCATCATCAACTAGTTCATAAGTTGTGTTTTCCTATTTATATTGAAGTACAGGGTATGTTGGAAGTTGAAAGTCATTTTTCACAAATAATTCACACATATCATTCAATATCGATCAACAAACACAGATCTGAATCATCAATCCCTAATTCTACCACATCTTCCAGATAATGTATTCTCAAATTTTGTTCAGGCATTTTCTGTAACATCAACATACAACAACAAACATGCAAAGACAAATTTTAGTTTCTAAGCTACTCAATCAAACCCTAAAGTAAACGCTACAGTAGACAATGACATATACAACAATAAGTCAAGATTTTTTACAAATTTAGGCTACAAAATTACCTGAAATTTGATGCTTCCCAAAACTACAGCTTCATTGATTTGCAGAGCACCAATTTTTTTCCTTCCCCGCTTTCTTCTTCAGTTAATATTAACAATTTCCTTTGCTTGCTTCATTCAAGTTCGCAATTGTGGGTTTTCAGAGGTTTTGAAATCAAAGGGATTTTAGTTTTAGAGGATTGTGTTAGAAGATGAAGAGACTCCTAAGAAGAAGTAGTTTGGAGATCAAAGGATCAATTCATAAACTTTAAACTAGTAACGGAGTGGATGGGCCAATAACATCTTCTCATAACGCCATTTTCAAAATTAAATAATAAGGGTACCATAGAGAAAACTTAAAATGTTGAAGGGTATCGTGGAGAAATAAAATAAAGATGGGTACATCGTAGAATTTTAAAATACACAAGGGCACACCATAAAACACTAGTGGAAAAAAGGTTAAATGACACAAAAGAAAGGATATGGTTGTACAAAAATCTGGATCCGTTAAGTCAATTGGATTTTGAATGCAAAAAAAGCTTCATATAACTGGTCTGGTTGGGCTATAAACTGGATCAGTTAATTAACTGATCCAATTTGTAGGCCAATCGGACCAGTTAATGGGCTTGGGCTCTTTAAATAGCGCATTCTCCACAATCCTCTTCTCTCTCCTTATTTTTGGGCCTTTTAGAAAAGGCGGCCTTATAACCTGAATTCTCCTCCCTTAATCCCATCTCATCACTTCTCTTCTCCCTCCTCACTTCAAAACCCTAAACCTAATCCTAGGGCTGGCAATTAGGTCGGGTCGGGTCAACTTCAGGTCGACCTGTTTAGATAAACGGGTCAGCACCCCCAAACCCGACCCCGACCCGTTTACCTAAACAGGTCAGAAATTCCAACCCAAACCCGACCTGTTTATAAACGGGTTGACCTGAACCCGACCCGTTTAAGTTGATTTTTTCAAATTTCTTCCGAGGTTCAAGAATAGGTGGGCAAGTTGAGAATTATGTAAGAAAAGAATATATAATTAATTGGGGGCATTCAAATTTCAAATAATTTTTATCAATAATTTATTGAGTCACTTTTGTATAGTCTCCATGCTCTTTCTTCTATTTCTTTAAGATTGCTCGCAACAATGACTTCCATTTTCAATTATATGAATTGGGCTAATATATGAGTTTCTTCTTCCCACTTTCGCTTTCTCACACTCTCTCTCTTCGTGAGTCTGGCTTTACAATTAATTTAAACGGGTTAGGCGGGTTATTTTCGGGTTGAAATTTTCAACCCGAACCTAACCCGTTTAGTTTTCAGGTCGGGTTCAGGTCAACCCATTTAGCTAAACGGGTCGAAAATTTCAACCCGGACCCGCTTAATTCGGGTTAGGTTCGGGTCGGGTTCTCGGGTTGGGTCAACTTTTGCCAGCCCTACCTAATCCGACCTCTTCACCCTCCTCTCTCATCTCTCATCAGCCCCCTCTCTCCTCAATTCCCAACCTCTCTCTTCACCATCCTCTCTCCTCTCTCATCGCTGGCGAAGGAAGAAGCCGAAGAAAAAGCTGCGAAGCAAGGAGATCTGAAACGAAGATGGCGAATTCATGAAAAGATCTGACTCTTTAATTCTTTAGTTCAAGCGAAGAGTTCATCTCTTCAATTCGTTGGAAACCTGAAGATCTGAAGCAAAGATTTCACCCATACCGTCATCTTCTTCATTTCTTTTTTTTTGACGAGATCTTCGTCATTTCTTTAGTTTTCCGTTTAATTTATTTTTCATTTATATTTTCGTTTTCTTGTAATTTCGTTTAAGTCATTTTTTGGTTGATTTTCATTTTCATTGTGTTAGTTAAGTTTGTAATTTATTTTCGTTTATATTTTCCTTTTTTTTGTAATTTCGTTTAATTTTTTGTTGATTTTTGTGTATATTTTCTTTATTAATCTCGTTATTAGTTGCAAATTTGTGTATACTTTTTTGTATATTTTTGTATATATCTTTGTTGTTAGTTGCGACTTTGTGTTTTTAGTTTTATTTATTGAGTGTTTCTTTTAATTTCATTGTGTTTTGGTTTGCCAATTTATCTTTTAAATGTCGGCTGGAGGCTGGGGACCGATTGAGCAATTCATTTTTTTTTGTTTACATTGTAATCTCAACTGATCCGGTTTGGTCAGAATACCGGATCACTTAAGTTGATTAACCAGTCCAGTTATCTTACCAAAACGGATCAGTTTATGCTCAACTGATCCATATGAGAAATGGTCATTTCCTACAAATCCTAGTTCTGTTAGGATTGGTGTTGTTTTCCTAGTTCTAGTAGGAATAGGACTCGTTTAAAAATCCTAATCCTAGTAGGATTAGAACTCCTAGTTCTGTTAGGAGTATAATAGCTTATAAATTCTAGTTGAGTTAGAAATCCAAAT
Organism: Beta corolliflora; assembly: GCA_947648045.1. NCBI lineage: Eukaryota > Viridiplantae > Streptophyta > Magnoliopsida > Caryophyllales > Amaranthaceae > Beta > Beta corolliflora. The sequence goes on along the minus strand of CANSZD010000248.1, from coordinate 568,357 downwards.
CCTAGTTGGATTAGGATTCTAATTGGAGTAGAGTTATAGTAGTAATAGGAGTCTAGTTAGTAGGCACCAAGTTGAGCTTGTTCTACTTGGTTTAGGAGTTTGTTATTTCTTTGTTATCTTATTTTGTTTAAATTTATCTTGTTAGTTTCCTAATCTTAGTATACTTAAGTTGTAATCACGCCTTTATAAGGCTGTTGGTTTCATTAATAAAATCAGTTTGTTGAGTTTAAGAAAAGTTGTAAAGCGTTTGTGCTTGCATAGAACTGAGTGTTCAAAATATACAAGTTATTGTGTGATCTTGGAGCCGAGACTCACAAGTCACAAAAGACCCTCTTAAACTGATATTTAAGAGTTCTATCCATTTACCTTTACATTACTATTCGTCACAATTCACAAAAACACAATCAAAGTTTGAAACTTGCCACAAAAATCACATCAAGTGGTATCAGAGCAGGGTTCATTGCGACGGCGCGTGAGGGCGCTTGCAGAGTCCAAATCATGATTTTTTTGGTTCGTTGGAAAGCTAACATATAGTGCTACATTATTTCAAAATTTCAGCTCAATACGATTAGTAACGAAGTCGCAGCGAGCAGAAACGTTCGACAAAAAATTCCTGGCAATTTCAGTTAACATGGGAGAATTCGAGGCACTTAAGACTTGGATGACAAATATGATGGATAAGATGACTGCACAAGTGGTTGACCTTCTTAATGGATGATTGAAGGAGTATGAGCAGAAGGCCAATGATAATTCCGAACTCCTAGCTAAACTCACAAGCGAAAGGAAAGGAGAGAAGAACACTAGGGAATCCGAACTAAAACTTGGAGATCTTCTGGAATTCAATGGATTAAAGGACCCTCAAGCTTACTTGAATTGGGAGAGGAGGATTGAGTGAATGTTTGATCACAAAGGTATGGATGAGACTCAACGTTTTAATCATGCTATACTTAAATTTACTGATGATGCATCTGATTGGTATGATTCTTTTCAAGTGCAAAGAGTGAGAGATGGGAAAGAAAAAATTAAAACTTGGACATCATTAAAACTTAAGTTAAGGAAACGATTTGTTCCCAAGTCCTATATGCAAGAGTTGTACCTTAGGTTAAATTCTTTTCAACAAGATCATCTGTCCATGGCGAATATGTGATTGAATTTGAGAAGTTGTATTTGGCGTGTGGTTGCAAGGAGGAGGAGGAACAAAAGATGGCTAAATTTCTTTTTGGTATGAATAAACCTATAGCCAATCTTGTTGAATTGCAAACTTATAACACATTTGATGAGTTGTGTCAATTAGCAAGTAAAGTAGTGTAGACACATAATCGTATCTCCCCATTTAAGGATCCGATGATGAAACATAACGTGGTCATAATTGGTCCGACCCAAGGGCAAAGCAGTCTGAAAAGCCATTCAAAACCAATTCGAAAAGTGTTAAAGTCCTATTTTAAAGCCTAATTAATTATTCATGATAATTAATTGTATTTTGAGCTCAATCCTTTGAAAAACCCAATTAATTGTTTAATACTCCCTCTGTCCCTTAATAGATTGCTCATTTCTCTAATGCACGTTTGCCAATGCACGTTTTGTATCGTTAATATCTTTAATTATATATTAGTAAAAATTATAAAAGTTTGATTTTCAAAATGTACACCATGAGACGAATCCAACAAGACCCCACATGACTATGTTTTATCTTATATATTGGAAATTGTTTTTGAGGACTTTCTTTACCTATGAATAGTGCCTAAGTTTTATTTTAATAAATAAATATTTTCAAAAGATATTTTTTATATAGTTTGAATCAGATTTTATCCCGTAAAATCAGATTTCCGGAATTAGAGGATAAAAGAAAATATTCTAAAACGCGTTTTAATAAAGCTGGCAAAGACACGTCAGGAGCCAGGCTGGTGCGCCTAGTGCACCAGCTTGCGTTTGGTGCAGGGCCTTGCGCCTGGCGCACGTCGGTGCGTTAGGCACAACTTTGTCCACTTGTGTCAGGTGCACCAATCTGCACCTGACACGTGGATTTCTGACTCACACAGAGTCCTGCGTCAAGCGCACTTCTCTGCATGAGACGCGGCTTTTCTTTCTTTTCTTTTTCAAAACGCGTACCACGTGTGCGCTTTCTACTGGGCATGCCGCGTCATGCGCTTGACACGTCAGCCTGCGCCAGGCGCAGCTGGCGCGTGAGGCGCAGTGTCGTTTTCCCTATAAATAGGCCTGATTTCCGTACAGATTTAAGAACGAATTTTTCACATTAACACACTTCGAACTCGACGAATACTTTACGAACCTCTCCGCGAACTACAAAACTTCCCTACAAAACTCATACTTTCGAATATGAACACATTCAACCTACATACTTTGATACATTCAGATTTTTAGGCTTCACGATTGTTCGTGCCGAAGGTTGTCAATCTCGCAGACCTAAGCCACGGTATAATCCTGAGGGTCCTTGAATAAATTAACTATTTTTGTATTGAAGTTCCTAACTATTTTCTTTCCTGATGTAGATCTTTAATATAAAATCAATCTATTGTATATTGTAAACCTTTTTCCTTCTTTTTATTTCTTTTTATATATTGTTATATGCTTGCCTGATTATTCTACACATAATATATGATTATCCTGCTTTGTTGCTTTTATCACCTACATGTTATTTTTTGCTAAACAAAACCTAAAGAACTGTTTTAATATTAATCAGATTAATTTGGACAACCTGCCAGGTTCCCTGTAATTTTGATTGCTTAATAACATATCACTAAAAAATAGTCTTTTTATGAGTTTCACGAACCAACCTAGACTAAATATTTTTTTAGGGTGCTTAAAACATTATTTGGTTATTCTTTTGCATAAACATTGACATGAATCGGTATTTAGTAGAGGCCAGCAATGGGTGAATATGGTTCATTATGACTGTGTTCGTACCCTCACCCCCGAACTAAATCTTTGGTTCATTTTGACCATCTATGGAGTCAAGACGGGGAGATCTACATTGGATAAGTCCCTAATTTGTCCCTAAGATTTCCCAATATCCAATTAGGTTTATGATTCTTCCTTTAAAGAATTGTTGGCGACTTCAAAATAATTTTCAATAAAACCTTTACAATGGGGTAGTCAAATACTAATACGCGCTCATCCCGCGTAGGCGAAATAAAAACACGCCTACAAATTGGCGACTCCACTGGGGAGGATTTTAAAAAATTAATTTTTTAAATGAGTGGGTGAAACTTGAAAAATACGATTCATACTCTTTTTATGCCTTAGAATGACATTACTGTTTTACATATGCATGGCTATTGTTTAAGCTACCATAAGGACAATATACCTTACCTCATTAGCACATGTTCTATGTGTGAGGTCACCCCCCGGGGGGGTTTGCGCTTTGTCCTTCCAAAAAGCTTCCTGAGCGATAGTGTTGGATCTTAGTCATAAGCAAACCTACCCAACCATGGCATTGTTCTCTTGTTCTTGACTTGAGAACTGGAGTGCGTCTTACACGTGGCCACCTCTTTAAGCAGGGGTACGAAGCGTGGGATCAATCTCTTAGTCATGGACCCTTTTTAGCCTTAACCTAAACCTTACCATAGTTGAAACTTAGAACTGGACTTTAGGTTGGAACTTTGCATATTATACTATTTGTGCATCTTTGTGTGTGCGTGCCTTTAATTATTTCGTATTGTGCGATGTTTCGAGTCAAAACGATCGAACGAATTTACGCGATGAGTACAAGGTAAAAATTGAGTCTCCGCCTCAGTTGCGCGTCGCGCACACATTAAGCGTCTGACGCAGTAATAAAGCGCTCCGCGCTGTATCCCACGTTCCGCGCGACACTTCGTCTACGTGCAGCGCTGTTCTTTCGAGTCCCTCGCACACAGCTGGCGTCCAGCGCATTTAGATCGCGTCCAGCGCATGCATTTGCGTCTGACGTTATTCCTTCTCTTCACGGCTTTGATTATGCTTTGCATGTTTGCCGTTTGATTTTAGCGCATCATTGCTACTTGTTGTGTATACTCGATTAAAATGGGTTCAATGTTGTATCTCCCCGGATAATTCCATTAACCTTCATCCCATTTTTCATTCAAAAATCCATCTAAAAAAAAGGGTCGGTCTTTTCATGCAAGGTCGAGTCTGTCCTAAAAAAAAAGTGCATCTAGAAAAAAGGTCATGGTAGAGTTAGAATTGTCATGTATGTCTACCTTCTCCCTGCTATTCCTTCTACCTAATCTTCCCTATCAATCTTACCTTACCATATTCAATAAATTTCAAAATCTTACATTTATTCAATATCAATCCTACACCCTCTTCTATTCCACTCTTTTTCAAAAACATTTACAAATCATAATCATACAAAACATTTACAAAAATATTTTCAAAATTAATCCACCATCTTTTCCTAACAAAAGATAAAAACATGGGGTCCCTTTTAAAAAACGAAGTTCGAAAATTCTAAGCCCAATCCAAACAACTTCATTCAATCCATTTGCATTCATTCCAGGTCCATATGCATTAGAGTCCATTTTGCATTCATTTAGGCCCATGTGCATTTCAGTCCATACATTCGCTAGCATTAGAGTCGATCTTAGGCCCATATAAGTCTAGTTCATATCAAAATCTAGGCCCGTTTGCATTTTTATGTGAAGTCTAGTCCAAGTCTATTCCTAATCCATTCCAATCTAAGTCTAAGTCTACTCCAATCCAAATCTTAGGTCCATTTAGGCCCAGTTCATTCCCTAGGTCTAGTTTGCAGTATATGTAAACCCTAGTCAGTCTTCGGACTATAAAAGTCAGTCTTAGGACTATAAAATTTCCCTAGGTTTAGTTTGCATTATATGTAAACCCTAGTCAGTCTTCGGACTATAAAAGTCAGTCTTAGGACTATAAAATTTCCCTAGGTCTAGTTTGCATTATATGTAAACCCTAGTCAGTCTTCGGACTATAAAGGGCAGTCTTAGGACTATAAAATTTTCCTAGGTCTAGTTTGCATTATATGTAAATCATAGTCAGTCTTCGGACTATAAAATTCAGTCTTCGGACTATAAAATTTCCCTAGGTCTAGTTTTCATTATATGTAAACACTAGTCAGTCTTCGGACTATAAAAGTTCAGTCTTAGGACTATAAAATTTCCCTAGGTCTAGTTTGCATTATATGTAAACCCTAGTCAGCCTTCGGACTATAAAAGTTGAGTATTAGGACTATAAAATTTCCCTAGGTCTAGTTTGCATTATATGTAAACCCTAGTCAATCTTTGGACTATAAAATTTAAGTCTTCGGACTATAAAAGTTCATCCCCTAAGTCTAACCACCTTTATTTCTCTACCTTGCTTTGAGTCTAGTCTGCTTATTGTAAGTGCGAAGTCTAGTACTCACCAAAACCCAGTCGTGGAATCCAGTTTGCCGGCATAGTCCAGTCCAGTCCATGTCTGCATTTGCGTATAATTAGCCCCATGTCTCCATCATGGTCAAGCCCATACTAGTCGAAAACCCATAATCAATTCTAATCCTCCATTTCAAATGCATTTCCCATTTCCATTCCCATTTCCATTTCCATTTCTCATCTCCCATTTCCCATTTTTCCATTCTTCATTTCCATTCCTCATTTCGGAATTCATTTGTTAAAACTTACAAGCGAGGTCCACTCGATTATGTTCATGACCGGTCGAGAGATTACAACATTAGGAACGCTTAGTGGAGAAATAAAAAGTTGAGCCTACTCTAAAGCTCATCAATCGCATTATCACCGACTTCATTTAGAGTTATGAAAATTACTTTTGACCGCCTTCATAATAGAGGCGCGATCACTTCAATAGGGTATGCCGCCTTCACAATAGAGGCGTGATCACCTCTATAGGGTCTACTCCGAATCCTGCATCTAAAAGAAAATTCAAAAAAGGTGCAACCCATATTTCTACTGTGAATTCCAACAGAACAATGAACATCTGAAATCACTGCGCTGCAAAACATGGTCGACAACAACAAACTTCTAATACTTGCTACAACGAGAATCAGCATCACTAGCAACCCTTTTGGCTCAGTGCATCAACAATTCAAAGGCTTAGTCTTTTATTTCTGGTCTCCTAGGATGAGTCAGAGAGTCCTTACCCTAAGCCATTTATGTCCTTTCATGTCGAGTCTATGTCATTTAGGACTTTAATATTTATAAGCCTTGTTCCATTTTATTTCTAATCAATAAAATAATCGCATTTTCATTTTTATTTTCATTGGCCTTCCATCATTTTATTTATACTTCTAATTCAATGATGAAACTTAAATCACCTAATGATCTTGACAAATAAATAAATAAAAATCTGATAAAAAAAGAAAAAAAAGAAAAAAAATGGACATACTTTGGATTAGGAGTCTATCCCCTTTTTCCTCCATCATCCCCATTAGCCAAATAACCTTTCAAAATTAAAGCTCCACAAATATCTTTCAAACCTTCTAATACCCTAAACCAAACTTGTAAAACTTGTGTGCAAGTCTTAATGCATAAAAAAGATCAATGCCAGGCAAAAACAAAAAAAAGAGTGAAAAAGATCAACGTGCCAAAGGAAAAAACAAAAACAAAAGAAAACACACAGGACAAAAAGGAAAAAAATTCAAAAAGAAAAAGCCAAAGGCAAAAAAATAAAAAGTCAAGCTAGGGGGCTTGCACACAAGTTCTACCCCTCATTCAAATCCTTCAACCCATCAAAACCTTAGCATATATAATCCAAATCCATGATCCTATGTTCGCCAAACCAGTTGAACTTTCATCAAAGCTTCAAGCCTTAAACCTTTCAACCTTTCATCAATCCTAACTCCTTTTTCAAGGTATGTCCAAGTCCGCTAGGTTGAAAACCCAAAAGGGCGGCCTAGGCAAAAGTTAGGGCACAAAAAAAAAATATAATAACAAAAAAAAGAAATCAGATTTGGAACTACGAATGGTCTGATTCCGTAAGGATACATAGGAATCTTCATCTCGAGGTCCGACCGCTTCAACAAAATAAATTAATCATGGTCTAATGATTTGATTTTCTAGAGTTCAGGAGCATACTCTTTCTAGATCCCGACATAGACTCGAGTCTGAACCTAGCCTCGTTAAAGCCTTTTCCCACCTACAATTATATGAGTCATAAATTTAAACCTTTTTATTTTTCGATCCAAGCTCTCCTTGTCCCTGAAGGACTCTCCGACAATTCCATGGTCTCTGGCGTTATCTGACTTTGCGTGTATCAGCTTCCCAATGAAGAATCCCTAGTGGCAACTTTCAACGTTCAAGACAGTTCAACTACATTTCAATATCATATCAAGTACACGCCTAATTCCAGACAAGCTCACCCAAAGTGGAGGCTTCCTATATATGTGGTGGTTCCTCCAAATCAAATCAAACTCCCGAAAAGTTGTAATCTGCGGACCTCGTTTACGGACCCCGATTATTTACTAAAAAACAGTTTTCGAAAATCATTCTATCTATTTCTGATCATTCTATTTCTCTACATATCCAGATCTCCTAGCCTTGCAAAACCCTGACCTTGCATTGCATTTCATACATCCTTTTCTTGCATAACCCTGACCTTGCATGACGTGTCATCTTCCTTAGCTTTGCATAACCTTAATCCTTGCATAGCGTCTTGTGCATCCTTGGAGAGTCTAAGTTTGCATTATTTGCATCATTATGTGCATTATTATGTGAGTTGTTTGCACCTATTTGCTAACATCTTTCCCTGCAGGTAATCAGATTGCTTGTAGTTATTGTCCTGCATACTAACTTTGTTTTACAGAGACCGTCGTATATAGATCAGTTCTAAACTGCAGAGCGTTTAGAATCGTTCTCCGTCCCGAAGCCGTATACTTTGACTTTCGGTTTCCTGAACCTCAATCAAAGTGGGGGCTTCTGTAGACACATAATCGTGTCTCCCCATTTAAGGATCCGATGATGAAACATACCGTGGTCTTAATTGGTCCGACCCAAGGGCAGAGCAGTCTGAAAAGCCATTCAAAATCATTGTTAAAGTCCTATTTTAAAGCCCAATTAATTATTCATGATAATTAATTGTATTTTGTGTCCAATCCATTGAAAAACCCAATTAATTGTTTAATAATAATTAATAATTTTATTTTAATAAATAAATATTTTCAAAAGATATTTTTTATATAGTTAAAATCATATTTTATCCCGTAAAATCAGATTTTCGAAATTAGAGGATAAAAGAAAATCTTTTAAAACGCGTTTTAATAAAGCTGGCAAAGACACGTCAGGAGTCAGGCTGGTGCGCCTAGTGCACCAGCTTGCGTCTGGCGCAGGGCCTTGCGCCTGGCGCACATCGGTACGTTAGGCACAGCTTTGTCCACCTGTGTCAGATGCACCAATCTGCACCTGACACGTGGATTTCTGACTCACACAGAGTCATGCATCAAGCGCACTTCTCTACGTGAGACGCGGCTTGACACATCAGCCTGCGCCAGGCGCAGTGTCGTTTTCCCTAGAAATAGGCCTGATTTCCGTACAGATTTAAGAACGGATTTTTCACATTAACACACTTCGAACTCGACGAATATTTTACGAACCTCTATGCGAACTACAAAACTTCCCTACAAAACTTATACTTTCGAATACAAACACATTTAACCTACATACTTTCACACATTCAAATTTTCAGGCTTCACAATTGCTCGTCCCGAAGGTTGTCAATCTTGCAGACCCAAGCCACGATATAATCCTGAGGGTCCTTGAATAAATTAACTATTTTTATATTGAAGTTACTAACTATTTTCTTTCCTGATGTAGATCTTTAATATAAAATCGTTCTACTGTATATTCTAAACCTTTTTCCTTCTTTTTATTTCTTTTTATATATTGTTATATGCTTGCCTGATTATTCTTGGAGGCGTGGATTTTGAATGTCTTTTTATATGTTTTGAAAGAAGTCGCCAACAATTCTTTAGAGGAAGAATCATAAATCTAATTGGATATTGAAACGGAAGGGACATCTTAGGGACTTATCCAATGTAGATTTCCCCGTCATGACTCCATAGATGGTCAGGAACCAAAAAGTGAGTTCGGGGGTGAGGGTACAATATAGTCAGGAACTATATTGCCCATTGCTGGCCTCTACTAAATAACGATTCACAACAGATTTTATACAAAAGAATAATCATATAACGTTTTAAAGCACCCTAAAAAATATTAGTCTAAGTTGGTTTAGGAAACACATAAAAAGATTAATTATTTAGTGACCAGTTATTATGCAATCAATATTAATGGGTTCCTAGCAGGTTGTTCATGTTATCTGAATTAGTTAGAACAGTTCTTTAGGTATTGATTAACAATAATTACAAGGTGATAAATATTGCAATCAAGCACAAAAAATAACATGTTCATGGAAATAAATAGAAATAAGAAAATAAAATATTGCAGGAAGTTAGTATAATATGTACAATACTTACAATCGCAGAAATATATTAATAACCTACATCACGAATAGAAGGTTAGTAACTTTGAAAAAATAAAAAAAAAAATATATAAATAAAATAAAGTTTGTTAATTTAGTTGACCCTCAGAAATTATACCACCGTCTGAGGTCATTGATTTGTACGGATCTTGGAAAATTGAATGTTGTACGAGTCTTAGAAAAATAGTTTCTTTTGTAAATTAGTTTCGTAATATGTAATGAGGTGCGTGAGATTAGTGTAGATGTTGTTGACTTTTGTAAGATTTGGTATTTTGTGCTGATGATGATGCGATATATGATGATGAATAATGATTAAGGATGATTGAATAATCAGGTGGGTTATGTGTCGCTGGAGGACAGTTTGATGAATTGAGTGTCGAGTGATCTTTGTGAGGTGAGATGAGTATTAGGCGGTGAAGTATGGTGCGAGAGAGTTGTGCTGTAGAGATTAGGTGTAGCGAGGGATGATGTGGCGAGGGATGATGTGGCGAGGGAGGAAGTGTTAGCCGTGTAAATTGTTGCTGTGTATTGTCTGTGACGAGTGTCGAAGGATTTTTTTTTTTTTGAGTTGGTCGTGAATTGGTTGAGAGAAATTAGAGTTATTATTGTGTTGAAGGATTTCGGTTGTGAGATGCTGCCGTGGGAATTCTAGAGTGAGGATTATATATAGGTTTAGGGTGGTTTAGGTAGTTGGGTTGCGATAGGTTTCCAGAAGATAGAAGGTTTTTAAAAGATTTTTATTGAAAAGATTTTAGAAAAGAGTTAGATAAAAGATATTTAAAAACACTTTGGGAAAAGATTATTTTTATAAAAGATATTTTTTTATTAATAAAACTAATTAATATAATTAATTAATTATATTAATTAAATTGGGCTAGAAAAGGGGTTTCATAAAATTGGGCTTTCACAAAACTATTTTTAAAAGGTTTTCAAAGATGGGCCTTTAAAAGGTTATTTAAAAAAGTTTTAAAAAGTGGGCCTAGCAAAACTATTTATAAAAAGGGTTTTTGAAAATGGGTTAATAAAAAGAGGTTATAAAATTGTTTGGGCTTAAAACATTTTATTTTAGACTCATACTTTATTCTTTCCTCGATCCGGACCAATTGGAGCGGGGTATTGGTCATCATAGGGTACTAAATGGGGAGACACGATTATGTGTCTACAGAAGCCCCCACTTTGACTGAGGTTTGTAAAACCGAAAGTCAAAGTATACGTGTCGGGACGGAGAATGATTCTAGATGCTCTGCAATCCAAAATCACTCTTTTGCGCCGGTACCCGCAAAACAAGCAAGAGCTTCAGGAACAAGCATGTGTGAAACATATTTGTAAATATGTAAAAATGAGATGGTCTGAAATAAGGTGTCATGAGCTATTTTCGGCCCGGCTCATGTCGGGGTTATGCTGTCTCGAATGATAATAATTTGTGAATCTGGCGGTGGTGTGTCGCCTCTTGATTGAAGGTGGTTCACAGACCAGGCGGTGGTATGTCGCATATTGATTGAAGGTGGTCCGCCGACCAGGCGGTAGGATGTCGCCTATTGATTGAAGGTGGTCCGCAGACCAGGCGGTGGTATGTCGCCTATTGATTCAAGGTGGTCCGTAGACCAAGCGGTGGTATGTCGCCTCTTGATTGAAGGTGGTCCGCAGACTAGGCGGTGGTATGTCGCCTATTGATTCAAGGCGGTCCGTAGACCAAGCGGTGGTATGTCGCCTCTTGATTGAAGGTGGTCCGCAGACCAGGCGGTGGTATGTCGCCTATTGATTCAAGGTGGTACGTAGACCAAGCGGTGGTATGTCGCCTCTTGATTGAAGGTGGTCCGCATACCAGGCGGTGGTATGTCGCCTATTGATTCAAGGTGGTCCGTAGACCAAGCGGTGGTATGTCGCCTCTTGATTGAAGGTGGTCCGCAGACCAGGCGGTGGTATGTCGCCTATTGATTCAAGGTGGTCCGTAGACTAAGCGGTAGTATGTCGCCTCTTGATCGAAGGTGGTCCGCAGACCAGGCAGTGGTATGTCGCCTATTGATTGAAGGTTCAATGTTGGGTACCTGTAAATACAAAGAATACACAGATATACAGACAAACAATTAGGGGACATGCATGTGCCCCGTGATGTGGGTGCTAGTGTATGGATAGGACTTGATTTGACTTGACTTTACTTAACTTGACTTGACTTGAAGGTGTTATCGTGTGTGCATACATGTGTGTGTGTGTGTGACTCGATGATTGACGCTAGAATCCTATGGCTAAGGACGAAGGAAGCAATGCTTGACACAATGTTTGGATGATGCAAATATGTAATGCAACTGCAGAGACGTGACACTAATGCAAAAATATGATTTTGATGCAGATGATATGATTTGATGATTTGATCGTTCCATTAGAAGCTCAAATTTTTGTTTTAGGAAACTGTTTTCGAAAGAGAAGAAAGGGGAAAGCCCCAATGATGATCCACGTAGGTTATGTTTGATTCGAAATGCGTTGTAGTTGTTACGGGTCTAAGTGAGCCCATAAAACAGTTAGGATTCCGTATGGGTCTGGGGCCCACAATCTTTTGTATTGACTCATAATGAAGTCCTTATTAAGGTACACATGGAGCCCAAGGATAATCTATTCAGTTAATATACTATGTTGGATTTGAAATACGTTATAGAACGAGCTTTTGTAGCGCTTGAGTTATATATGCTTCGAGTTTGGTATGCCAAGGGCCTAAGCGAACCCATAAAGTAGGTTCAATCTTGTATCAGTGTAGGTTTTAAAACCCAAAGTTTCATGTATGGACTCGTGATGAAGTCCTTATTACAATAGGCCTAGACTTGGAGCCTATGATTTTCTGTGTGGACCATTGATAAAGCCCTCAGTAAGATGGAATTGATGAAGTATTCAGCTTGATTGCTTGATTTTGAAGATATCTCGTCACGCTTAGTGGAAGTTTCGACCAAAGATTCTATATAGGGTTCCTAAGGTGAGAAGACAAGAAAGGCCAAAGAAAGAAACACTCGAAAGATGAGGTGCGGTCATAGCGCTGAGTGTTGAAAGGTTGCTAAGGTTGGCTTAGAAGCGATAATGTGGCTTAGAAAAAGGAAGTGATTAGAATAAGAAAAGGCGGAGACATAATGAATCGACTCACACAATAAGGTAGGTTAATGATGCAGGTTCGAATCCCAGTCTAGTTCTAAGGGTATAGATGAGCATTTAAAATTCATAATTTTTGGGCGATCGCGCTTTTCTCATGGGCCTAGGCGAGCCTTATGAATGTGTTTTGAATTAAAATGGTCGGGCCTCAAAAGAGGTTGCCTACGTATCCATGATGGAATCAGGCCAGTCGTAGCTCTTAGCATTTTAATTGGTGGCCGAGCATTTTGCTTTGGAGCCATTTGCAATGAATTAGGCATTGATTTAAGTATTGATTTGGAAGAGGTCTTTAGCAAGGGGGATATTGATGTAGGTTTGGTTTGGTTTGGTTTAAAGCGGTCGGACCTCAGGGTGAGGTTTCCTACGTATCTTTAGCAGAATCAGACCATTCGTAGTTCAAGCTAATGAATAAGAAGGTGCCCTGACTTTTGCCTAAGTCGCCCTCATGGGTTTTCGACCTAGCGGGCTTTGGTTTGTCTTTTATGACTTGTTGGAATGCAATGTGCATGGTTGTCCAGGGCCTATTGGTTTGAAGGTTTGAGTTGAAGGTTGAAGGTTGAAGGTTGAAGGTTTTGAAAGAAGTACATTTGACAAAGCTATTGATGGGCTTATTTGCAACACTTCTTTTCTTTTTTCGATTTTTTGATATTTTGCACTTTTTTTTTTGTCATCATTTTTGCTTTTGCTTCTTTTTTTTTGCTTTGATTTTTCTTGTTGCTCTTTTTTTTTTGTACCCTTTATATTGATGTCAAATATACTTCCCATGAGGTAGGTTAAAGGGAGAGTGGTGTTATGTATTTAGGTTGAAATGGAGGAATAGTTGTAGGGAAAGGGAGGAATGCGTCTTTTATATATGCCAGTTGTTCATTACCTTTATTATAATAGTCATGAGAATTAGAAATTCATTTTCTTTTAAGGCGACAATCATGATTTTCATTTATGCTCATTAGTGCAAGGTTAGAGAAAAATAAATACTCATTTATTGATTGAAAATTATGAGTACATGCAATGAAAGGGAAATCCTATATTAGACTGGGCGAATAAGAGAAATGAAACAGAAAATGGAATCTCAAGTCTAGACTCCTACGTCACGTTACAAGTGATCTTAAATCTGAGGTCTTTTTGTAATAGGAGAAATTGAAAGTCTTCCATCATTGATCATGTCCTTAATAAGGCCTCGTAATGGATAGCAATTGTCAGTCTTATGTCCATGGCCTCTATGGTACTTGCAATAAGCATCTTTGTCCCAATTTGGCCCCCTTTTATCTTCGTCTGGATCTGGAGTAGGCCCAAGAGGGGAAAGTGCGCCTTTTGCGCGAAGGCGGTCAAAAGTTGTTCCATAACTTATACCCAGTGAGGTATATTCTCTCTTGTGTTTTCTTCGAGGCCTGGTGGCATTGAGTACAGGTCCATGTGAGACAGTGTCACGAAGGTGCTTAGAAGGTATTCCAATCGAAGTAACAATGAAGTCGGACTTGACCGAAGGCCTTAGAATTGAGCTATGTGGTATGATGTTGTTAAGTTCCTTGATCCTTTGTGGGTCAGCTACCATTGTATCAAAGCTATCTAATGCCTTGTAATTTGCACTACCATTATGCTGAAGAACAGTGTAGTTTGCCTCTATTCTGCCAACACGTGTTATAAGATCCACTAGCATACCCTTCAACTCATCAACTTGTTCTTGAAATGTGTTTGTCATATTGTATATTTCCTGTAATGGATCATCCAACGGGAGATTAGAAATGGAGTGATGATGGAGATAAAGGAATGGAATGGGAGAATGTATGCTTGTTTTAACAGAGTTGAGCTTCTAGGAACGAATCTGAATATCCTAAATGAATGATGATTTTTTTTTTTTTGGATGCACCTAGACCTAATGCATGTATGCACGACTCTTTTGGATGCACCTAGACCTAATGTATGCATGCATGACTCAATCTATGCGTTCGAACCTGTAAAGGCTGCCTACATATCCCAAAAGAGGGAATCAGATCGCTTGTAGTTTAGGACTACTAAATGCGAAATGCATGAAACGAAGTGGAGAGTATGGATGCAATGAGACTCCTAAATGCCTATTAATTCTAGTTAGGCATGAAGTGTATGAATGATGGAATATGCAATGCAAATGAATTCTAGTATGAATGCAGTCCTAATGGATATGAAATTCTAATGACTTCAGAATCCTAAACTTGATAGACTTCTAATGACGTTAGAATTCTAGATTTGATGGACTTCAAGGATGCTAGACTCCTAATGTGCGTCAAAACTCTAGTGGACCTAGACTCCTAAAGTGAATGAAACTCTAGTGGACCTAGACTCCTAAAATGGATGTAATTCTAATGGATTTAGACTCCTAAGATTGACAGAATTCTAACGACTCTAGACTTCTTTGGTGGGTGAACCTAGACAGGGTTAAGACTCCTAACATGGATAGAGTTAGATGAGGTGAAGAACTCTAAATGGAGTGAAACTGGATGAATCTAGACATTTGGGTCAGACGGACTTCTAATGGAGTTAGAATTCCTAGGTGGATGAGACTTTTACAACAAGATGGACACTAAAAGAAATCCTAGATGGTGTACACAAATGGTAGATAATATACATAGAAAGATAGGATAGAGAAAAAGGATGAATTTTCGAAAAAAGATATGTGATAGGAAAAAAAAGATGAAGATGTTTTTTTTTGAAAAAAGGTGGAGATTAAAGATGGGATGAATTTTTTTTTAAAAAAGATAGGAGAATTATTTTTGAAAAAAAAAGATGGGAGATATAGTTTGGTAAAAGATGGGGATAGAATTTTCGAAAAAGATAGGATTTGAAAAAAAATATGAGATAAAGTTTTCGAAATAGATTAAGATTTTAAAAAAAGATGGAGTTTTTTTTGTTTTTGAGATGAATTTTTTTTTTGAAGATAAAGTTTTGAATGTAAAAGTTGGGGAGGATAGGAAAGAAACTATGTTATCCTAATGATTTACAGCATGACAGTCCGTGAAATGAATGCAAAGCAGCGCGCGACACGCAGAGAAGTGCGCGACACGCAGAGTAGCGCGCGACACGCAGGTTAAGAGGCGCGCTGAACGCAGGAAAATGCGAGACACGCTTTACTTTTGCGTCACACGCAGATATGGTGCGCCAAGCGCGGATTAAGCGAGACACAAATTGCTTGACTTTTAGCTCGACGCGTAAATGCGTTCAGTAGTTTTGACTCGAAACTCACGTAGTACCAAAATAATTAGATACAAGCACACGCAAATATGCACATGTAGGATAATAATATGCAAAGTTCCAACTTAAAAGTCAAGTTCTATGTTCAACTATGGTCAGGTTTAGGTTAAGGCTGAAAAGGGTCCATGACTAAGAGATTGATCCCACGCTTTGTACCCCTACTTAAAGAGGTAGCCACGTGTAGGACGCACTCCAGTCTCAAGTCAGGAACAAGAGAACAATGTCATGGTTTGGTAGGTTTGCTTATGACTAAGATCCAACACTATCGCTCAGGATGCTTTTTGGAAGGACAAAGCGCAAACCCCTCGGGGGTGACCTCACACATAGAACATGTGCTAATGAGGCAAGGTAGATTGTCCTTATGATGGCTGAACAATAGCCATGCACATGCAAAATAATATATTATTCTAAGGCATAAAATAAGAATGAATCGTATTTTTCAAGTTTCACCCACTCACTTAAAAAAAATTATTTTTTAAAATCCTCCTTAGTGGAGTCGCCAAATTATAGGTGTGGATTTTGAATTTCCTTTAATGCCTACACGCGGTGTGAGCGTGTTTATTTGACTCCCCCATTGTTAAGGTTTTATTAAAAAAAATATGTTTTGAAAGAAGTCGCTAACAATTCTTTAGAGGAATAATCATAAACCTAATTGGATATTGAAACGGAAGGGGCATCTTAGGGACTTATCCAATGTAGATTTCCCCGTCATGACTCCATAGATGGTCAGGAACCAAAAAGTTAGTTCGGGGGTGAGGGTACAATATAGTCAGACACTATATTGCCCATTGCTGGCCTCTACTAAATAACGATTCACAACAGATTTTATGCAAAAGAATAATCATATAACGTTTTAAAGCACCCTAAAAAATATTAGTCTAAGTTGGTTCAGCAAACACATAAAAAGACTAATTATTTAGTGACCAGTTATTATGCAATCAATATTAATGGGTTCCTAGCAGGTTGTCCATGTTATCTGAATTAGTTAGAACAGTTATTTAGGTCTTGATTAACAATAAATAAAAGGTGATAAATATTGCAATCAGGCACAAAAAATAACATGTTCATGGAAATAAATAGAAATAAGAAAATAAATATTAGAGGGAGTTAGTATAATATGTACAATACTTACAATCGCAGAAATATATTAATAACCTACATCACGAATAGAAGGTTAGTGAAAATAATAAAAATAAATATATAAATAAAATAAAGTTTGTTAATCTAGTTGATCCTCTGAAATTATACCACCGTCCGGGGTCGTTGATTTGTATGGATCTTGGAAAATTGAATGTTGTACGAGTCTTAGAAAAACAGTTTCTTTTGTAAAAGTTTCGTAATATGTAATGAGGTGCGTGAGATTAGTGTAGATGTGGTTGACTTCTGTAAGATTTGGTATTTTGTGCTGATGATGATGCGATATATGATAATGAATAATGATTAAGGATGATTGAATAATCAGGTGGGTTATGTGTCGCTGGAGGACAGTTTGATGAATTGAGTGTCGAGTGATCTTTGTGAGGTGAGATGAGTATTAGGCGGTGAAGTATGGTGCGAGAGAGTTGTGCTGTAGAGATTAGGTGTAGCGAGGGATGATGTGGCGAGGGAGGATGTGTTGGCCGTGTAAATTGTTGGTGTGTATTGTTTGTGACGAGTGTCGAAGGATTTTTTTTTGAGTTGGTCGTGAATTGGTTGAGAGAAATTAGAGGTATTATTGTGTCGAAGGATTTCGGTTATG
This sequence comes from Beta corolliflora, assembly GCA_947648045.1. Classification (NCBI taxonomy): domain Eukaryota; kingdom Viridiplantae; phylum Streptophyta; class Magnoliopsida; order Caryophyllales; family Amaranthaceae; genus Beta; species Beta corolliflora. The sequence goes on along the minus strand of CANSZD010000248.1, from coordinate 550,827 downwards.
AGATGCTGCCTTGGGAATTCTGGAGTGAGGATTATATATAGGTTTAGGGTGGTTTAGGTAGTTGGGTTGCGATAGGTTTCTGGAAGATAGAAGGTTTTTAAAAGATTTTTATTGAAAAGATTTTAGAAAAGAGTTAGATAAAAGATATTTAAAAACACTTTGGGAAAAGATTATTTTTATAAAAGATATTTTTTTAATTAATAAAACTAATTAATATAATTAATTAATTCTATTAATTAAATTGAGCTAGAAAAGGGGTTTCATAAAATTGGGCTTTCATAAAACTATTTTTAAAAGGTTTTCAAAGATGGGCTTTTAAAAGGTTATTTAAAAACGTTTTAAGAAGTAGGCTTAGCAAAACTATTTATAAAAAGGGTTTTCGAAAATGGGTTAATAAAAAGAGGTTATAAAATGGTTTGGGCTGAAAACATTTTATTTTAGACTCGTTCTTTATTCTTTCCTCGATCCGGACCAATTGGAGCGGGGTATTGGTCATCATAGGGTACTAAATGGGGAGACACGATTATGTGTCTACAATTCTACACATATATATTATATGATTGTCCTGTTTTATTGCTTTTATCACCTACATGTTATTTTTTGCTAAACAAGACCTAAAGAACTGTTCTAATATTAATCAGATTAATTTGGACAACCTGATAGGTTCCCTGTAATTTTGATTGCTTAATAACATATCACTTAAAAATAGTCTTTTTATGAGTTTCCTGAACCAACCTAGACTAAATATTTTTTAGGGTGCTTAAAACATTATTTGGTTATTCTTTTGCATAAACATTGACATGAATCAGTATTTAGTGGAGGCCAGCAATGGGCGAATATGGTTCATTATGGCCGTGTTCGTACCCTCACCCCCGAACTCAATCTTTGGTTCATTTTGACCATCTATGGAGTCAGTACGGGGAAATCTACATTGGATAAGACCCTAATTTGTCCCTACGATTTCCCAATATCCAATTAGGTTTATGATTCTTCCTTTAAAGAATTGTTGGCGAGTTCAAAACAATTTTCAATAAAACCTTTACAATGGGGTAGTCAAATACTAATACGCGCTCATCCCGCGTAGGCGAAATAAAAACACGCCTACAAGTAGAAATGCAGCAAAGGGAGGCCAAGGACAAGTCTTCTAGGGTTCCTTTTTCGGGCAAGATTGAATCTTCATCTAGTTTCAAGGTGGAGATGAATGATAAGGGGAAGGGGAGTAGTGTGCCGATGTTGGAAGCTCCTAAAACACCTTCAACTCTCACGTCTGGTCAAAAGGGAATGAGGGAGGTGGTGTGTTTCAAGTGTCAAGGCCAAGGACATGTAGCCAAGCAATGTCCTAACCGAATGCTGATTTCTATGGAAGAAAGTTATAGCCTACTGTCCAAGCAAATAGAGGAGGCCGAGGAAACAAGGTTTGTGGAGATTGAGAGGACACCCGAAACTAGTGTCCATGACATGACTGATCCTAAGTTTTGGGATACTAATGTTGTTGAACCGGAAGTTGAGAGGAAGAGCATGATACTTAGGCGTGCATTAGTGGTGCAACAATTCGAAGATCACGAGCATGAGCAGCGTGGAAACTTGTTTTAATCAAGGTGCTTAATCAATGGTAATACTTACTCTTTTATTATTGATTCGGGATCTTGTACTAATGCTATTGCTCAAACTGTTGTGAATGCTTTGAAATTACCTACGCAAGTGCATCCTAAACCATATAAGTTGAGTTGGTTGAATGATGATGGGGGTGTATGGGTGAATAAGCGAGCATTGGTACGGTTTAGAGTTGGAACTTATATGGACCGGTTGTGGTTTGATGTTCTGCCTATGAATGCTTGTGACTTGCTACTTGGGAGACCTTGGCAATCAGATCGCCAAGTGATACATAATGGCCGAGAGAATGTGAATTTAGTGATGAAGGATGGGGTGCATTTTGGTCTCAAGTCATTGCCTCCTAAACGTAATTTGCTACCTAAGGCTAATGATGGTGCGTCCAAGCAACATGAGAATACTGGTCATGTGTGTGTGAGTTCTTGTAGGGAGGAAGAATTAGATGCAGCAAGCAACAAGAAAGAACGAAGGGCTAAGCTACTTCATCTTCGTCAAGATCCACATATAGGTGAAGGGGATTATGTTTGGTTGTCACTTAGTGCTCAAAAGTTGCATCTAGATCACAAGAATGATAAACCTATGGATGAGGGGTCGTTCAAGATCGTGAAGAAGCTTGGATATGCTACGTACAATATGTTGTTGGGAAAGGGAGTGTGCGCCACACATGGAGTTGCTGACCTAGTGCCGTGCCTTGAAGACCCTTGAGGACAAGGGATGTTTTCAAGAGGGAGGGGATGATCCATATGAGAAATGGTCTTTTTCTACAAATCCTAGTTCTGTTAGAATTGGTGTTGTTTTCCTAGTTCTAGTAGGAATAGGACTCTTTAAAAATCCTAATTCTAGTAGGATTAGAACTCCTAGTTCTGTTAGGAGTATAATAGCTTATAAATTCTAGTTGAGTTAGAAATCCAGATCCTTGTTGGATTAGGATTCTAATTGGAGTAGAGTTATACTAGTAATAGGAGTCTAGTTAGTAGGCACCAAGTTGAGCTTGTTCTACTTGGTTTAGGAGTTTGTTATTTATTTGTTATCTTGTTTTGTTTAAAGTTATCTTGTTAGTTTCCTAATCTTAGTATACTAAGGTTGTAATCACGCCTATATAAGGCCGTTGGTTTCATTAATAAAATCAGTTTGTTGAGTTTAAGAAAAGTTGTTAAGCGTTTGTGCTTGCATAGAACTGAGTGTTCAAAATACACAAGTTATTGTGTGATCTTGGAGCCGTGACTCACAAGAGACCTTCTTAAACTGAGATTTAAGAGTTCTATCCAATTACCTTCAAATTACTATTCGTCACAATTCACAAAAACACAATCAAAGTTCGAAACTTGCCACAAAAATCACATCATCAACTGATCCAGTTCAAAACCGAATCAGTTGAGTTCTTCTGACTGCTCCTAGTCTATCCGTTCATGCCCAATAACGGATCAGTAACCCTTGTTTTGACCAGATCCGATGATGTTTTTTCCACTAGTGAAAAAACCCTTAAAATAAAAATGAATTTCAAAAATTCTAAGCCTAACCCAACCGAACTCAACCCAAGTCCATTGCATTAATGTTAGGCCCTTTTACTTTTTTGTGTAGGTCCTATTAAAATTTGAGTCCACATGCTTGCATCTTTATGTTGGCCCATTTAAGTCTAGCTCATGTCAAAATCTAATCTCATTTGCATCTTCATGTAAACCCTAATCTAAGTCAAACCCATGCTTATATTTTCATGTAGACCCAATCTAAGTCAAGTCCTTGCTTACATTTTCAAGTAGGCCCAATATAAGTCTGCTCGTAGTCAGTCCTAAATCCAAGCCCGCATTTTCATGTAGGCTCTGTTCAAAGTATAGATCTAGTTTGCATTTTTATGTAAGCTCTAGTTAATTCCAAACCCATGCTTGCATTTTCATGTAGGCCAAATCCAAATCCTAAGTCTAGTTTGCCTCTTCATGTAAGCCCTAGTCAATTCCAAAGTCAAGCCCACATTTTCATGTCAGTACCAATCCAAACTCTAGGTATAGTTTGCATCTTCATGTAAGCCCTAGTCAATTCTAATTTTAAGCCCGCATTTCATGTAGGCCCATGTTCAAAATATAATATCTCCCTATATTTTCATATAAGCCTAATCCTTAAGTTGATCCTGTTTTCATCTTCATGTAAGTACAAAGTCTAGTCCTCCTTATATTTCCACATAGACCCAATCCTTAAGTCCAGCCTGCTTGCATCTTCATGCAAGTCTTAAGTCTAGTCCTCCTTATATTTTCATATAGGCCCAATCTTTAAATCTAGCCTTCTTGCATCTTCATGTAAGTTCAAAGTCTAGTCCTCCCTATATTTTCATATAGGCCCAATTTCAGTCTAACCTACTTGCGATTTCATGAAGGTCCAAAGTTTAGTCCCAGATCATAACCCATTTCATGTTTGCATTTTCATGTAGATCTAAGCCCATGCTTGCATATTCATGTAGCTTCAATTAAATTCCAGTCCATATCTGCATATTCATGAAGTTAGCCCATGCCTCCGTCATGGTCAAGCCCATTCTCAAATCCACATCATTTTCAAAATTCATATCATTTTCAAATCATTCATCTATTTTTCGAAATCATTTCCAAAATCTTACAAGTGAGGTCCATGCTATTTCTGTTCAGGATTGGTTGAAAGATTACAACTTTGGAGTCCCCAACAAAGAAAAAAAAAGGTCAACCCACTCCACGACTCATCAAACGCACTATCACCATTTCGATGAGTCATCTGAAACTTTTGAATCATCATCTGAAATGGGAGATACTAATGAACAAATGAACGCCATCATGGCCCAACTTCAACTGATGAACTCTCGTCTTGAGGAGCAAGACAAGGAGCTTAAAACACTGAGAGACACTAGTGGAAAATTGTTATATGTCACAACACAACCGTTGCGGTTCTTAAGAGAACCGAATCCGTAAACCCTCGAAAATTTGGGTGGGAAATCTGGGAATCTAACCGCTCTGGTTTTTAAGAGAACCGGATTAGTTAACAAAAAACCGATCCAGTTTTTTGTTAACGGATCTTGTTAAATTGACCGAATCAGCTAGTCCTTAGGCCTAACATCAACAACCCACTCTCCCTCATTATAATTCCCCGCGCCCAACTTCATCCCTCTTCAACCCTAACTCTCATCTCTCTCACTCTCCCTCCTCGCCCACTTCCTCTCTAGCCCACCCAGAAAACAAAAACCCTATTTGCGTCATTCATTTTAAGCGACGAAGACCTAGCTGATGCATCATCGATCCCACGGCTTTGGTTTCGGCTTTCGAATTCTCCGGCAATTCCTCCTTAACGACGGCTACGCTCATCAGGAATGTCGGACGATCGGAGTTAAAGAAGTGAGATGAAGCCCTAGAAATCGTCATTGGCTTATTACCTCTGGAATTGGAGAGAGAAATGCGTCGATATGAGTTGGTTGGAAACCCTAGCTGCTGCTTCTTCAATGTCGACACCAACTATACTTTTTTTAAGCTAATGTTACTTGCTTCTTGTTTCCAGTTGTTATGTGGGTTAATTGGTTGTTATTCTTGCAGATTTCCTGTGTTGGTGGCTTTAGGTCTAGCGCAAACATGTATAAAATTAATGGCACTGCAAACATGAATGCAATTAGCTGCCGCATAGAAAGGTATGCAGCTTTATTTTTTGCTTCACATATGTTGTTGTGCTTCAAATTCAAGAACTGTGATAAGCTTGTATCCACGTCGTAGGAACTTATCTCCCTGGTCCCCTTCAATTAGCTTATATGGTAAAAGCTTTTTAAGAATCATATTGCTGAGAGAATAATCTAATCGAGGGGGTCTTAAAATGAAATGTGAATCGATTTGTATGAAAGTGTAGCAAAAGAAGGCTTTGCTTCCCTGTCATAGAGGTCAAATTGACATTTAAACTTGACTATTGCATGCTTAATATACATATGTGTGTGAAATACAGGCTTATTTGTTCTAGGTCACTTTCGGTTATATAATTTTATCATGGCATTTTCTAATTGGTACTTTTGACGTGTCTGTCAAAGTCTTAGTTGATGTATCTTTTTTCCATAACTATAATGTTTGTGGTGCAATAAACATGTGAAAAATCCATGAAGAACTTTTTGGTTATTTTCCCTCAGGACATCAGCTTCCTTTGGACAAAGATAAGGAAGTCTTGTCGGTAATTGAAGCATATATGGAGCCGAAGTGTCATTCGGCTGACTCAGATCCTGTGTATAGGTAACACCTCTATTTTCCTGCTACAGCATATGCCTTATTGCTGTATTTGTGGCACGGCTGTTTGGTACCCAAAAGTATATCCACTTTTGCTACATCGCCTGTACTAGCATGTTCACCGATTGACCTGCTTTTGTTCATTCATCTGTTGCACGCCGCCAGTGTGTCTAAGTGTTTTTTTTACTGCAAGATCAGAAGATCATTATGTTGCTTGTATGTTTTCAGGGCTCTTGATGTGCTTCCTTTTCAGCGTGCTGCGCTTCAGCAAATATGCTTTCAGTTCTTTGATTGGCCTCCAGAGAAAACAGGTTCTTGCTATGGCAATAGATATGCAAATAAGTTCAGCAGTACCACTTTTCCTCCCCCTCCCCCCTCTTCCCAATTCCTCCCTAAATCAATATAGCAGTATGACTTAGTTTAGTAGTGTGATAGTGTCTTTGTTTGCTTTAATTAAATGTCTAAAAATTTACGTGTTTGGTGAATGTAAGCATTAAGATGCATTTATTGGTATATAACTTTAGAAGTGGTGATATGACTAGAGATATACTGTTTAAAGACTTGAAATCCAAAGATTTCCATCATTATCAATCAAGCATTCTTGTAATGGTGTAGCTAGAGCAATTATTTCATAGTCAGATATATTGGCTGGATCAAATCCAGACTCAGATATTATAGGTGCAATCTGTTATGAATTTGGGAAGAGTTATCGTCAGGATAAATTCAGGTTTCCTGACTGGGGTTGTATCATTGTCGGGAATACTAAATAGTCTAAAATTCTCCCCCTCTCATATATTAATGGGGTCAGTAACTCAAATGATTAGTGGCATACTATTTTCGTTTATTTTCGAGTTCTACCATATTGAAGTGTTGCACTACTCACATAACACACTTTGACCATATTGTTTAATAATATATAAAAAGAAATGTTATCATGTCAAATGTTACTGAATTAGTCTCATTGTGTATTAATGTTTGCCTTTTTATAATTCGTAGTTTTGTACTAGTGGATTACAAAGATATTAATGGTAAACGTGAAAGTCAACATGGTAGAAACAATAAAAAACAGAGGAAGTCATTCAGCATTCTGTAAAAACTAGTACGCCAACAGCCCTTTGCGTGCACTTCTTTTGAGAAGTTGCCACAATTTCCTGCTCTTTTGAACTTTTAACTTTAATATTTATGGAAAGTGGCTACTTGTATTTTGTTGTCTCATATTTGTCTCTAGATCGTATAGAGAAACTAGTGTGCAAGCTTTGTTGAGATTATACTTCTTCTATTGAACCAATTTCAGATGAGTACATCCTTCCTAGGATTGCTGAAAGAGAGCTGCGGAGATTTGCCAATTTGCGTTTGTCTTCTTCACAGTTAGGAGTTACACTTCCATTGCACATGGTAAGCTCTCTTTGCCCTTTGGTGATAATTTGTTCATTGTTTCTTTTTGTAAAGTACTTGGTGGGGAACTGGTAATTCCCTCTCCAAAGTCCTACTCTCACTTCAGAAAGCTTTTTGTTGAGATATCATGTTTTAGTTATTTAGATAATTTGAGATAGAGGTTTGAGATAATTAGTTCAGATAATTTCATATATTTCCAATAGGTTCTAATAAGTTATACAATAAGCTTCAATAAGTTCGAATCAATTCCAATTTCCAACAAGTTCACATAAGTTTAGCAAAATTCATGTGAGGAAACCACCGCACCACCCCTTAATTCGACAATTATGATTGTAATAGGTGAAGTAGTAAAAATTTTGTAGGGCATCATACACAGAAGACATTGACCAAGCGTCATTATGGATATATAACCAGATGAAGAATTTCAAAATCAAAATTAAAAGAAATAAATGTTATAGGGCATTATACATAGAAGACATTGACCAAGCGGCACTATGGAAACATAACCAGATGAAGAGTTTCAAATCGAAATTAAAAGACATAAACTGTTTTCTAATGCCGATACTAATGGGATCTTGTGCCGTCTGGTGCAAGCCTAAATACTTGGAAGACTGTGAATCTAAAATTCCTTTTGTTTTAAGTTGTACCTGGCATCAATAATATTACACATCTAAAGAGTGTGGTGTAGGAAGCTCATGACTACCTGCAGAAGGAGTACCTTGCATAAGCTGATGTACTTTTCTCAAGTGGGCAATTCAAGGAATAGGTTGTACGTGTTGGTGGGGAAGAGGACTAAATCTGAAATTAGAATTGTGTTGCTTTTAAAAAAGAATTTACATTTTTTTTGTTAATGTATTTTAATTACAGTTGGTGTATACATTTGGTACATGTGTTGAACTCTGCACACATGAATATGACAGCTAGTCTTTTAAAAAATAATAGTATACATCTGCACAGATGAATACGACAGCTAGTTTCTTTTTTATTTTCATATTATAACTAACTGGTCCGGTTCTTGCTGGAAACCGTATCAGGTAGTTTGGTTGAATTTTTTTTAATCAAACTTACACTTAACTGATCCGGTTTTGATGGAAAACCAGATCGGTTAATCTTATTAACTGATCCAGTTTTCCATCAAAACCGGCTCGGTTAATGATTAGATCCGGTTTAGGACCGAATCAGTTAATCATTGTGAACAGTTGTGGGCCCACCCGATCCGGACCAAAACCGGATCTGTAAGCCCGGTTTTGACCGGATCGGATGGGCTTTTCTCCACAAGTGAGAACAACTGAAACCTCGTGAAGAAGAGTTCAATGAGACTCCACCATCACCTCCTCCTGAGAAATCTGAAACCGATCTAAGGTTTAAAAACTCGAGCAATTTATCCAGTCAATTTCTGCACTCGAGAGTTAGACTCCTGGCCATGACATCATTGATCATGAGCTAAAGGGAAAACTTCCTATAAAGAAAGCATTGGGTGACCCCTCAAACTTAAGCGGGTCGAAGACCCATAAGACCATTTGAGAGCCTTCTCCATTTCTGTGGCTCTCAAAGGCATGAGTAAGGACTTGTTTGCTTATGTCTTTCCCTTGACTTTGGATGCACATCCATCCAAATGGTTCAGATCATTGAACAAGTCAAATATGAATTATTGGGATTTCATCAAAGAAGAGTTCCACCAACAATACCATTATAATGCTCAACTTTCAATTGTCCTTCATGAACTAGCTAGAATTAACTAAGCAAAATAATGAAGACTTCGTCACCTTCCTTACTAGATGGAGGAAAAAGGTCGCCTAAATGACCAATAGGCCTTTTGAAGAGGATCAAGTCCGCCTAGTGTTTTGTAAGTTGCAATCGAAGTACGGAGAACACATCAAATTCCAACCTATAGAGTCCTTCTCCAAGCTATAAAGTTTGTCTAGTGATCAAAGAAGAGGCTCAAGCCTCTAAAAAAAGGGTTACAACAACAGCAACACCACCAACAACAACAATAATAATAGCCCTTCTAGCTCGAAGAGCAATGAAATGCACGCCCTGAAAACTGAGAATAAGGGTTATCTGACACGCCTTAAAGAACCTTTACTCCCCTAGACATGTCACTAGAAGAAGCTTTCAATAGACTTGATGCAAGAGGAGCACTCCTTCCTCTTGGCCCTACTCCAGACCTGATCCTGAAAAGAGTTCTAAGAAATGGAATCCCAACTCCTACTTCAAGTTCCATCAAGGTAAGGGACATCTGACATAAGAGTGATGGACCCTCAAAAATACCCTACAAGACATGGTTGAAGATGGTAAACTTCTGGTTCCCCCTGCGTTGAAAGTCAACATCAACTGCAACCCGTTGGGCAGTGTTACAAAAATACAAGAGGCTTAGTCATTTATTTCCTATTTTCTAGGTTGAGTCGGAGAATCCCTCCCCTAGCCATTTCTTTCCTTTCTTGTCAAGTCTATGTCACTCAAGGATTTTTTTTTATTTTCCTTCAATTCATTTTCATTAACAAAATAAGTGCATTGTCATTTCATTGGCCATTCACCATTATTAATGCTTCAAGTTCGGTGATGAAACTCTAATCAATTTGATAAAATCTAATGACCTTTGGTTAAAAAAATGAAGAAAAAAAATTGACATACTTTGGATTAGGAGTTCTTTCTCTCTTTCCTCCATCATTTCAAAAAGCCATCACCTCCATAATCCATCCTCATGCATAAAAAAACCAAAAGCAAAAGAAAAAAAGTACAAAGCAAAAATGCAAAAGAAACAAAGGAAAAAAGAATGAGCCAAAGGCAAAAGGTAAGAAAGGGGACTTGCAAAAAAGTTCTATCCCTCATTTCCAATCTTTCAATCCATCAAATCATCAATCTATTTTAAACCAGTCAAAGACTATAACCCTTATCTTAGTCTCTCATATCCAATAAAAAAAAGTCGTAATCCTTACCTTGGCCTATTAAATTCAACCATCAAATCCCAAACCTTTATCCAAACCTCAAATATTTTCAAATCAATCCTAACTCCTTATTCAAGATATGTCCAAGCCCGCTAGGTTGAAAACCTGAAACGGCAACCTAGGCAAAACTTAGGTTACAAAAAAAATTATAACAATCAGATCAAGAACTACTAATGATTTGATTCCGCAAGGATACGTGGGAATCCTCATCTCGAAGTCCGACCCTTTCAAAAAAATTAATTAATTAAGGTTTCATGATTTGACTTTCGGAATTCAAAAGCATACTATTTCTAGATTCCGACATAGACTCGAGTTTGAACCTAGCTTAGTCAATGCCTCTTCCCGCCTCTATCTATGTGAGTCAAAAATTCAAACCTTTTATTTTTCAATCCAAACTCTCCTTGTCCCTAAAGGACACTCCGCCACTTCAATGATCTCTGGTGATATCTGACTATGCCTCAAGGCCACGATAAGTGTCTTTCAATCCAAGCTTCAAATGCTCAATTCAAGTCAAGAATATCTAGGCTCCGAGTACGTGAAGCTTTCCCACTGTGAGGGCTTCCTACATTTGTGGTGGTATATTTATTCCTCCAAATCAAACTCCCGAAGAGTTATAATCTGCAGACCTCACTTGTGGACCCCGATTTTTATTAAATCAATTTCAAAATCAATCTATCTCCTTTAATTAATCTTTCGGCTTTGCATAACCCCTGACCTTGCATAGCGTCTTATGCATACTTATATAGAGTCTAAGTCATCATTGCATTTTCATGCATCTCATCATCCTTGCATTATTCAATGCTTTGTGTGAATTTTCTGAGTTGTTTGCACATATCTGCTAACATCTTCTTTTGTAGGCTAATCGAATTGCTTGTGCCTATTGTTTTGCAGACTAAGATTTTTTTGCAGGAACTGCTGATATATAAACCGATTCTAGTTTGCAGAACATCTAAAATTGTTCTCCGTCCTAATACCACTAGTAGAATAAATGTTAATTGCGGTGGTCATTAAGTGGCCTATTGCTGCGGTTTTGGCCGTGCAACAATTAAGGGCGCAGCAATAGGTAATTACCTATTGTTGCGGTTCATACCCAAAACCGCAACAATAGGTATTTTTTTAATAAAAAAATGAAACCTACTGCTGCTGTTTTTGGTAGGAACAACAGCAATAGGTGTCAGTGGAGATTTTTTTTTTGCTAGCTAGAAAGGAAAATGACTCAAAAATACAAATAAAACTAGAGAAATCTCATCAACAACAAATCACGCTACCACCAATGTAAATATATATAAACGATCGAAAATAAACGATCGATAATAAAATTCAGTATATACAAAATAAAAATTAGTATATACAAAGCAATTACAAAAAAAAATATAAAAACTAACAACGAAAATATGCAAAATTAAAATCAGTATATACAAAACAAACCACCAATTACAAAAAAATGTAAAAAATATAAAAATCAAAGTAAGAAAGAGAAAATCGAAAAAGAAAATCTCGCTACCACCAAATCAGATATGATAATCGAGTAAATTATCACCAAAAAATCTCGCTACCACAAAAAAATCTCGTTACCACCAAAAAAATCGAGTATAGAAAATCTCGCTACCACCAAAAAAATTCTCGGACCAATTATCTACTCACCGAATGGATACGAACTACCGCTGTCACCACCGCCGACATCGACCGTGCACATCTATGTCTGCAGCAGATGTAGTTCGACGAGAAGAAAGACCGACGAGGAGGAGAGAGAGGGAGGACGATCTGCAGCAGTGAAGGGCTCGAGTGGCGAGGAAGATCTTAGAGGGAGTGAGAAATCAGCGCAGGACTAGAGAGGAGATCTAGAGAGGGAGACGAACGAAATGCAGCGCCGAAGGAGAGAGGAGGAGCGCGCGGCGAATTGAACGCGTTCGTTTGACAGATCTGGCGGTGCTGTGCGGTCAAGAATATGGCGGTGCGGCGCCGGAGATTCTTCCTCCACAACCGAAAACCTCTCTCTCCTTCGATCTACTTCTATCTCCTTCGAACCCCTTTCTCTCTCTAGTTTCTCGATCTGAATTTTGGTGAACGGCCGACGAAGAAACGGCGACGGACTGAGAAGGGTGAAGGTGAGGGTGAAGGATGAAAGGTGAAGGTGAGGATGAAGTTGAAGGTGAGGGTGAAGTGAGAGAGAACCAGTGAGAGGAGTGAGGGTGAGGGTGAAGTGAGAGAGAATCGTGAAAGTTATGAGGGGAGTTATGAGGAAACGACGCCCTATTGCTCATCTATAAAAAACCCTAATGACCCTATTGCTGCGGTTTCTAAATTTTTAATAATATTTTAATCTATTGCTGCGGGTCTAGGTGGGAACCGCAGCAATAGATCTTTTCAAACCAGTCAACAAATTTTGAAAAAATTCCCGTTGACATCTATTGCTGCAGTTTTCACCCAGATTCGCAGCAATAGGTAGATTTTTGATTTTTCCTTTTCTTTTTACACGGTTTATTGTTGCGTATTGGTAAAACCGCCGCAATTAACATTTATTCTACTAGTGTACAGAATACTTTGACTTTAATTTATTCAACTTCAGTCAAAGTGTAGACTTCTGTAGACACATAAATATGTCTATCCTTTTAGCACCCAATGATGAAACATATTGCCATCCTACTTGGTCTGGACTGAAATGGAACAACTAAAAGCCTAAGTCCAAAACCTTTTTGAGTCGAAATATGTTTTAAAGCAAAGCCCAATTTCAAGCCAAATTAATTATTCTTGATAATTATCTAAATTTCAAATAAATCTTATATTAAATTAATTTCATAAAATCAGATTTTATGATTAAAATCTATCATTCAATGATAACTATCTATAAAAGATTAGCCAAAATGATTATATAAGATAAAAGACACTCTTGCGTCTGACGCGAGGCTGTTGCGTGGCATGCAACACCCATGCGCCAAGGGCAGGCTTATTGCGTTAGACGCACGGCTATTGCGCGGAGCGCAAGCTTCTTTTTTATCTACAACTTCTGTTTTCTAAACCCTAGTTGTATTTTGCACTATAAATACCCTGTTTTTACTCAAATTTTCTCACGGACTTTTACATCTACCTCAACATATAAAAAAAACACTCAAAAACTCTCTCTAATGTCTCCACAAATACATTCAAACACATTCAATCCAAAAAAAAAGTATGCATCCTTCTTTGAATCTTCATTCAAGTTCTTCCTCCTTCAAGGCTAAAGAATTGATTCCTTTGACGTCCATACAAAAGTCAGACCTAGGTGACAAAGGTATAATTCGTTCCTAATGGTCAATTACAATTTATTTCTTTTATACTAACAATTTCATTTTCATGAATTAGGGTTTAAATTCATTAAAAGATGCAATCTTGTAAATATTTTGTACAATCTTTCTAATCTCTTACTCATAATTATTCTCATACTTTAAATATATTTTATGCCTTTTATTGGCAATTGCATGATCACCTTTACATTACTGTTTGCTAAATCATTCATGCAAATTAGTTAAATCACGTCTAATAAGATAATTTGGACAATTTATCTAGGTACCTATCAAGCTTGTGATTTTAATTAAGTGATCACCACAATTAGATCTTATGTGTTAAAAAACCAACCTTTAACATATTTGTTTGTTTATGCAATTAATCGAATGATTTGCATGTATTTGACTATCTCATTGAACAAATAAGGAAATCCACTTTGAACTTAAATCTCTTCTTTTTTATTTTATTAATTTTTTTCTGAAAATTAATTGGCGACTCAATTTAGAACCAAAACATCACTATAAATTTTGTGGTCTAAAACATGATAATCACATGCCCACAACCTCTATACATCTTTCACAAGAAATTAATGCTTGATAAATAGCAACCCACTTCGTCAAAATTTTCAATTACAAAATTAAACATTACTTCTTTTTATGGAATGATTGACAAAAAACATCAGTTTAATTAGAAGAATGGATATGATACTTATAATAGTCCAGATATTTCACAAGGTAACTCAGGGTCATTTGTTAGATGAAACTCAATTTTACCTTGTTCAAGCTCAAGTTGGAACTGAAATTTCAATATCAGCACATTCGTGAACAAAGTTCGGACAAGCCAAACTCGAACAAAAATTTCTAAAACTTCATTGCGAATACTAATAATTCTTATCAAGCTTTGATCGAACAGGCTAAACCTCAGCTCAACTCGGCTCCTTTGCAGCCTATACAGGATAGAACATTATTAAGACTTATTTTTTCGTTTCTGTCCTAAACTGTTTACGATATACTTTCTTTATTTTCGTTTTCTTTTTGAAGATTTCCTTTTAAGATTATTTTCTCAGTTCTATATTAGTTGCAATATAGTGAAAGGATAATGTCTGAAGTAGTGTTTGTGAAAAAGAGTATATAAAAGAGGAACCTATATAAGGAAAGGGATAGAGAAAACCTATTATGCTATTACCAAATATTATTACCACTAATTTGAAGATATCTAAAAGTAAAGTGTCAAGTATGTAAAAACAACATTCATCTCTGAGATATGGGGGCGGCAAACATAATAGTGTACAATAACAATTTTAGTCCTATCTCTATTATATAAGTGAAGGGGGAGGAAGATGGTGTCCCCTTACAAAAAGTCTGATATACCCTTAATGAATTGAAATTGCCATATACATAAATAATATTTTCTTCTTCCTACTTACCATATATATTGAACAAGTTAATAATGGAATTAAGTTTGAAATTTTGATTAAATATTTAATTAAGGAGAATGATTTCCTATTTTTACATATATGTGAAAAACTCTGATAAAAAATTAAATTGATATATAACTTGATTGACACAATTAGAAGAAAAAATAAAACTTAAATTTCATCATAATAATTATATTGATAATATTTTAAAACCTAAAGAATTTTTTGCCAAATACAGCCCTTTAAAGTGACTACTTTGTTAGTTGCAGCGATTTCATTTCAATCTCTTCAAAAAACCAAACACTTTTACATTGCAGCCCAAAAGGCGTGAAGATAGGTTGGATTCGGGCTGCAACTTAAAAGTGTTTGGTTTATTTGAGGCTGCAATTAAAAAGATTAAAATGAAAAGGCTGCAATTAACAAAGTGATCAGTTTAAAGAGCTGCATTTGGCAAAAAATTCAAACCTAAATGTTGATTATTATTCGGTAATCTCTATTATATAACAAACTCTTCCACTTTATTAATATTCAATGATTGAACCTGATACACAAATTCTTCCACTTTATTTGAGCACAAGCTTTCTTCTGCTTTATATTTTCCGTCTCTCAATACTATATTTGAATAATGATGAACAAATAACTAAAAAAAACCAACAAAACATTGATTTTAAAAAAACTTATTAAAAATAATTATAAATGACGTTTGAATTAAATTCTTTGTAACACTAATGAATAACTAATTAAGAAAAAAATGTAATTATGACACGCACGCATAGCGTGCAAAAAATGCTAGTAGGCACAAAGGCAGAGCCGAGCTAGGAATAATCTCTATAGACACAAATTCTTCTACAAGACCGATCTATAATAACCTTAGATTATGATAGGTTTTCTATTTTAAAAAACAACATTCATCAATCATCATCTATGAGATGAAGCTTAAGGACGGCAATACGTTGTAGTTTCCTATAACAATTTTAGTCCTATATTGAGACACGGCAAAACCGAGCTAGGACTAATCTTGTATAAGACGGACCTATAATAATTCTATGACTATGGTAGCTTGTCTATTTTAAAGAGCAATTTCATACCATTGGTAGAGAGATAGCTTTCAACATCTAATACCAAACTTGGCTTAGTTCACTTGGTAGAGATTCCATCTCATGACCTTAAAGTTAGGGATTTAAATCCCACTAAGTGAGAGGCACTTGGATCCATGAGGATTCCCCTTACCATTCCCTCCTCCTTCCAAGTGTTTGGGCCTCTAGATCGGTCATGTGCGAGGTCAATCAAAAAACTACTTTCACGTCTAAACTATAATAAAGTTATTTTAACCCACCTCATCTAATAATTATTGGTCTGCAAAAGGTTCTTCATTTTAAGGGTAAATATTAAAGAAAAGGGTATGATAACGAATGAGGGAGAGGACACTTTGATGATACCATATGCATGGACCCCATCCAATTTTCCTCTCTTGTTTGGTGCCAAAGTTTTTTGATGAGCATAGAATGTCGAGGATCGAAATGTGGAGCCCAGTTCGGTAGAAAATTAGGCAGTTTATACATGAGTTTCAGAATTTTTCAGAAGCTAGCGTGAAAAGAAAAGGTCTGAGATTTGAACATTTATCCTCAATCTCAAGCAAGAAGAGTATAGCAAGAAGAACGCATAAACGCAAGCAATACTGTTTCTTATAAGTTAAAAAGCACCATAATAATACAACACTTATATTTGAGTATTTGTTGATAAGGTGTAAGTGATGCATTCCCAGTTGCATAAATCTTAGGATATCAGCTAAGCGATAACATCAAAAACCAAAAGGAAAATTTGACAAAAATAATCCAACTTTCACTATCTTCCCAAATAATCCAAACGTATGATTATTATAGAATAGTCTCAACTTTTGGCGCCACCTTCTCAAAATCCAAACTCTTATCTTAATCGTTAGGTCGTTACCATAAATCTAAAATAGATTAACAAAAGCTAGAAAAGAAACAGTTCGGATTATTCAAAAGGTCCCCAAAAGTTGAGATTATTGTTCAACAATCAAAAGTTTCGATTATCTTCATTCTTGAACAGATCAGTGGAAGTTGAGATTATTCATGTCGATTTTTCGAAAAAAGAAAGAAAACCAACATGGAAAACAATAAAGTTACCTCGAATGCATCTCTTACACCCCCCATGCTACACCAACAATTACATAATTCTTTTCAATTTTTCTAAAAAATAGAAACAAAAATAGGAAGCAGTAAAAGATAAAAATCGGACCGCTACCCTCAATTCCCCGCGATGCAACCATACCGCTCTCCCAGTTCTGCCCCGAAAGGGGCTAGAAACTCGGGAGAGCGGAGTTGCAAAGCCTTTTTTGAAGTAGTAGTAGTAGTAAATTTATGGCACATTTTTGCCACTAATTCTCATTTGTATATACTATACAATCAGCTCCTACCACCCGTCTTCGCCGCCTCGAACGTCGTATTCCGCTGCTGGAGCGATGAAACATTTCATTGTTTGTAAGTTGTAACAATTATATGTTAAAGCTCATTAGTCCTCCTCTACTGAGCAGTAGAAGGAGAAAAATGAACTTTTGTGATGAAAGAAAAAGAGAGGTGTGGGGAAAAAGGGGATTGCTGGTGTGAATAGGATCAGAGGGAGGGAAGCAGTGAGCACAAAGGGTTGTATATAAAGACGAGATTGTAGCTTTTTGGTTGAATGTGCGTGGCCGTTAATTGGTGAATTGTCCATAAATTACTTTTCAACACTACTAAAAGTATTTCATTTTTTTTTTCGACCAAGGATGTCTTGGCCTAGTGGTTAAGATTGAGGTGCTGTGAACGGTAGGTCACAGGTTCGAATCCCCCCTCCCCTTCTTTGTACTTTATACTGCCTTCGTGGCTCCAATGGATCAATATATATATATATATATATATATATATATATATATATATATATATATATATATATATATAGTTCTTTTTTCCTTGGTATTTGTAAGGACTCAAGAGAAATGCTCTATTAGATCGTAATCTCAGTTAACTCGACTCAAATTAAGAAATAAGATTCCTTTAGGTTGGGGTATGGGGAATTCTCGAACCCAGAGTGCCTGTAGTAGGATTTGATCACACAATTATTGATGTTGTGTGATACAAATCATTACCATTAGACTAAGTACTCTACTAACTCATAAGTAACAAATAAATAATTTTTACATATATATATTTCCTCGGTCTCTAATTATATGCTCCATCTTTTTTTACGGTACTCATTAGTATAGATTTATAACAATTCAATATTAAAATTATACGTTAATGGCTAATTTAACATGATAATACTTTTCGTATATATTAGTCAGATGATGCAGTCAAAGTTCGTAAATTTTGACTCCAAAAAAGGAAATTGAAATCATGGCTAGAGCATTGGAGGCAGTATTAAGATAATTATTTTTATACCCTTTTAATACACCGGTGCCAGATTTAAAGGAAAAAAAAGCATCAGTTTATCAAAAACATGCTCTACAAGTTTGTCAAACAAATTTATTTTTAAACTAGATGTACATCGAACAACCAATACTTATCAAACACGACCTTAATTACCTTACTAAAAAAACAAACAGGTAATACCTTATAAAAACAAAAATAAGAATTGTGGAGTGAATATAGAAAGCTATCCTTATTTATTTCAATGGGAATGAATTATGAAAATAAGGAGTGTGAGATGGTGTGTGACAAACAACAAAGGGGAAAGGGAGAAAACTAGAGCTAACAATGGGTCAGGTTAAGTCGAATTTGTGTTGGTATAACATGTTGGAAGTTTACTAATTGAAACGCTATCGGTCTACATAAGCTGGTTGAGATTATTAACCCAACCCAATCTGCTAATAAATAAATCAATCTTAAATTCACCCGATTGACCTATTAAAGATTTTATTTTTCTTTTTCTATTTTTCTTTATTTTGCACGACATTTTATATTATTAGAGTAGAATGTAAGCTTTTATTAACAATAATTACAAAACCTAAAGCATGTCATCTTGACAATGGTTTAAATAGACACATTTAGTCCCTGTTCTTTTGGACTTATTTTCAGTTAATTTCAGTTCAGTTAATTGAATTTCAGTTCAGTTAATTTAATTTCAGTTTATTTAATTTAATTTCAGTTAAGTTAATTTAATTTCAGTTTAGTTAATTTAATTTACGGATTTTTCACCAGGTACCCCTGAGGTTTCTTAATATTCACCTGGTACCCTCGCGTTTTCCAAAATTCACCAGGTGCCCCTGTGGTTTTGAAAAATCCCTGACGTGACCCTACCGTCGACTTTCCGTTAACTATCACCCTAAAAAAACTGATACTTTATTTCATTTCTCTCTCCATCTACAACCACCCACAACAGCACCAACACCACCACCCCTACCTCCCACTGCTGCATCACCACTAAAACTACCACCCTCCACTCTTTGCAACAACCCAGCAGGAACGACACAACCACAATAGCAACCCTGTAATGGTGGCACCACCACTACGAACGTGCATCCATACACACCATCACCACCATCAACACCACGTCGGCGACCTTGAAGCCTACACACCATCACCACCATCAAACGTGCAGCCATACAGGAAGCTAGCCACCCTCCCTTCCCCAGCCCCAAAAACCACCAACCCTCCCCCTCCCCCAATCCTGAAAGTCCTAAGAAACCATTCTCAACTGTCATCTGCTCTTCTTCCTTCTTTCACCATTTTAGGAGAGAGAATTTAAAGGAAGTTGAGTATTATTCAAGAAAAGAAACTACCCAGAAACTCACATTTGTATCCTCCTCTGTTTCCGCCATTTTTACTTCAAACTTTTCAAATTTCTCAAATTTTTATAATACTCTTTTTCTGGGTATGAGGGATTTTTGGAAGGTTGAGTGAATTTTTTAGACCAATTTGGTAACTGGGTTTCAAATATGTTGAGTTTATAATTCAGAAAGTTATGATACAACCTCCGAAAATTTACCGAAAATTAAAACTCTTGATTCTTGCGCCATTATTGCCGAAAATTAAAACTCTGATTTAGGAGGAAAATTACGAGGAGTTGAACATTGTTGAAAATTGTTGTTGCGCTTGGTTTATGGTGTTTGGTATTTTCTCGTCATCTTCTATCAGAATGTTATAGGTCAATCTATGCAAACATGATTTAGTAAACCTTCACAACAAGAATGTGAAAAACCAACCTGCCTGAAGTTGACTAACCATTCTGTTGAATTTTTGAGTTGAGTTTAGGAAGAGGGAAGTAAAAACAGGTGAGGGATGGTAGGGCTGCTGGGTGGCGGTGCTGGGTTGACGATGAGGTGGAATTAGGGGTGGTAGGACTGCTGGGTGGCGGTGCTGGGTTGACGGTGAGGTGGGGTCGGGGCTTGGGTCGGGTTGGTGGTATTGCCGCCGCTGGGTGGGGGCTGCAAGGGTGGGGTGAGGGGAGGTTGTGGGGTTTGGGTGGTTAGGACATTAGGGTGGGGTGGGGTCAGGTGGTGGGGTTAGGGGTTAGGGAGAGAGATAGGTTAATTAGGGTTTAAAAGTATTAATTAGGTTTAATTAGAGTTAATTAGGATTAATTAGTATTAATTAGGTTAGTTAGGGGTTAATTTGGTTGATTTAGCCTTAATGACTAACGGAGTTGACAACCGTTAGTCATTAAGGGTATTCTGATGATTTTTCAAAACCACAGGGGCACCTGGTGAATTTTGGAAAACGCAAGGGTACCAGGTGAATATTGAGAAACCTCAGGGGTACCTGGTGAAAAATCCGTTTAATTTAAGTTCAGTTAAGTTAAGTTCAACTTAATAATAATAATAATAATAATAAATAATAAATAATAATAATAATAAAATATATAATAAATAATAAATAAATAAATAAATAAATAATAATAATAATAAATAATAAATAATAATAATAAATAATAATAATAATAATAAATAATAAGAAATAATAATAAATAAATAAATAATAATAATAATAAATAATAATAATAATAATAAATAATGAATAATAATAATAATAAATAATAATAATAAATAATAATAATAATAATATATAATAATAATAATAATAAATAATAATAATAAATAATAATAATAATAATATATAATAATAATAATAATAATTAATAATAAATAATAATAATAATAATAAATAATAAATAATAATAATAATAAATAATAAATAATAAATAATAAATAATAATAATAATAAAAAATAATAACAATAATTAATAATAATAATAACAACAACAATAATAATAATAATAATAATAATAATAATAATAATAATAGTAATAACAATAATAATAATAATAATAATAAGAATAATAATAATAATAATAATAATAATAAATAATAAATAATAATAATATTCATAATAAATAATAATAATAAATTTAATTTCAGTTCAGTTAATTTAATTTCAATTCAGTTAATTTAATTTAATTTCAGTTCAGTTACTTTAATTTAATTTTAGCCAAAATAATTTCAAAAGAACAGGGCCTTAGAAGTTGTTTTACAACCCAAATTGAACATAACCTGAAAGACTAACACATCTCAAACCATAATTTATCACTAGCGTACCTTTCTTTGGCATTAGAGACGCAAATCAATGATAAAGGTTTAAAATAGACGAAAAAATCTCACTAATAAAACTAACAATAATCCTCACCAGAAAAATAAGAAATTTGAAACTGATATGATTATATGAATAAATATGATCTAACAAAAGATTGTATGAAATTGATTATCAATCCAATGTAGACAACATCAACTTTAAGCTAGATTTTTTGTTGTCATTGTTTCGCATTCCACTTTAGTTAGTGGAAGTAAGTAATTGTTTTTCCTTTACAAGACGTAGGTAGCAGTAATGTTGAAATTCTGTTCTTGGTTCAAGCAGGTTACGAGCATGTTTGTGGGGAAATACAAAAGAAAAAATCCCCACTATCTCGATTTTCTAGGCTCTTGGAATTGCCACACAGTATTTAAGTAAAGAACTAAATTGAAGGAGTGAAAAAGAAAACTAAATCTGAAAAAGGTTGAAATAATTGGACTTCTTTTCGGTGGCAGGTAAACGTGGCTGGTTTTGTGAGCGTGGTAATGGGAATATTCAACCCAATGTCACCTTGCTCAAGACAAAAAGTTATAATGACTACCTTTACAGTTTTATTGCCTTATTATTGAGCATTGAGCAAAGTTATAGGGTGTAGGGTCATGGACTTATGGTGGTTCACTATTACCCTATAGTAACTTTGCATTCTTTGTTGCCAGTAGGGGTGAAAGTTCGGTGTACGGTTTGGACTTGGGCTTAATCCAATCCGATCCGAACAAAATTTGGATTTCAATTTTCCAATCCAAATCCAAACCAATTAGAGTTTGAATCCAATCCAATCTGATCCGAATTTTCAAACTCTAGATTGGATCCGATCCGAAAATCCGATTTTTAAAACTATTTTCTAATGAAATAAATTAGGCGCGACAAGCCGACAACAGCAGCCCAATAGATTTACAATTTACATTTTCATAATTCATTACAAACCTCATAGTCCATTAATAAACTAATAACAAACTCATAGGCCATACTTTATTACAACATAACGTAACATAATACATGAGGTTTAGTCCAACAACACACAACAGGTTCAGTTCAACAACAAAGAAGACAGCAACATCACTTAAGCATTGGGCTTTTTTTTTAAATAAATCAGTTATGCACTTAAGCCCAATCCAGAATTTACATAAACAAGGCATATTACTATTCGGTTATATTGGATTTTCGGATCCAATTACCCTCAATCCAATCCGATCCGAAAATCCAATTTATCAAAAAATCTCAATCCGAATCCAATCCGAACAGAGTTTGAATCCGATCCGAATTACTAATTCGGATTGGATTGGATTGGATTTCGATTCTTATCCGAATAACTTTCACCCCTAGTTGCCAGTTGCCACATGCTCATCAATCATCATTATGTGAATTTTCATTATTCCCTTGGGTCTTCTTCGTCGCTAATCAACAATATGTTTATGTGATCAAAATAAAAAAAAAAAAAAAAAAACTCTTGTTTATAGTTGGCAATATACTTAGTTGTAAGAGTATACTATTTGGTGTGAGATCTCTAAGTGACTTAAACGTAAACAATAAATAATTTTCATCACATGTTGTTCAATATGAGGGGTAGGGTAATGGTTCCCATTTCCTGAAGTTAACTATCTTTAGTTCTTTACCTAGATTTTAACCAGGTTGAGATCACATGTCCCTTTGATGCCTCATATTATGCCCTAATTACTTCTCATCTTAGCGACTTGTCAATTTAAAATTAATTATCTTATATAATTACTAAAAGAGGGGTAAGATGTCAAGATGGGAATTACTTGGGAGGTAGGATGAGACACTAAGTGGGGTTGAGGATCCGTGCTAGTTTTATCCTCCTCAACCCTATTGTAGAACATTACTATTCCTTCCTCAACCAACACTTCTAAGTGTTTCCTTTTCCATAGTAAAATCAAATACCTAACAAATATAATATTTATTGTTACCATCTTATCCCTCTATTAAATTGTATTCTCTTTTCATTTCATGTGCTTAACCAAACATACAGTGAGAATAAAGAAACTTTTATAAGTAGTTAACTGTTACTCTGTTAGGTATTTTTCATAATATGAGTATAGGAGACCGTTTTGAAAATCCATCATATTTTTTATAAGATGAAATCCACCATTTTATCTGTTTTACATCTAACAATCCATCCATTATATATTTCGTTTTTTCTATATTAAAGTTCAACAGTTATGTGAGACAAAAGCACAAATGACATTGACCAAAAATTTCAAACATCACAGTGGAAAAATTTGTCAAAACGGGAGTGGGTCACGAAATGCTTTGGATTCCATGTAAGGGTTGCAATTGTCAAAATCCACTGCTGTTGTGTAGGGTAAAGATCATTTTAAGACGCAAAAACCTGTAAAGTTTATGTACAAAAGGAAAATTGGCCTTTTAACACTATTGGTTAAAGTTTATTTAGCTAAAATTCTATCTCTAAATTTATATAGGCTATTTCGACAACTTTACTTCAGAGAAAGATCAAACCACGAGAAAATTCATAGTAAACCTGGGTGTACTAATTACCATGCTCATGGTATACTAAATATTACTTTTTGCTCATTGCTCATTTCATATTCTCTAAATGAACAAATTCTACTCACTTCTAATCACTTCTGCTCGTTCGCCCAAATGAACGGACTTCCTCAAATGGGCAAAAAATTCTACTCATTTGAGAAAAACGAGGAAACAATTTTGCCCAAAATGAACAAACTTTTTCCGGCTCATTTTGCAACTGCCATGTTGATTTCAAATGTGAAACTCAGTCCACCATTGATGAACTTTGAATCTTCCGTTTTTGTTTTTGCCATTGATGAAACCCAACTTTCTCAAATCATATTTTATAGTCCATCAATTTAATTGACCACGATGAGAGAGAAATCATGAAGGGGAGAGAAATTTGGAGGTGAGAAACAATAGAGGAAGGAGAAAATTTGGGATAAAATAAATAATGGAGGTAAGAGAAACCTAAACTATTGTTGATTCTCAAATCACCTTTTGCATTATCCATCATTAATTCCACCATTGAAGAATCTCGGGTACTCTAGTTTTAATTTTCAAATCTAAAATTAATTCCGCCATTAATGAATTTCGTAGATCAAATATTTGTTTTTGCCATTCATTGATTTCAATGAAGGTTGTATATTTAGAGGAGAGAGATGAATAATGTAGGAGAAAATTTTGGAGGTGAGAAACGAGTTGAGGAGAGAGAAATTTGGAGGTGAGAATCAATGGAGGAGAGAGAAATCTAGAGGTAAGAGAAACAATGGAGGAGAGAGAAAATGGAGGTAAGAGAAACAATGTAGACGAAGAAGAGTAAAGAAGGGAGAGAAATAAGTTATTAGAATGAGTAAAATTCTACTCACTTGGAGAATTTATCACAAAATTGCCCTTGGGTGTACCATGAACATGGTACACCCGGGTGTACCATGAATAGACTCATCACACCACTACTTCATTTTATCTATCTAACAAGATTTTGGTGGAACATGGTTTTTGGCGCTAAAACCACGTTATTAGTTAGTACTCTCTTCGTTCTTAAGCAATTGTCATGTATACTATTCTAGTTAATTTTATAAAGTAATTGTTTTGTTAACTTAAATAAAAAATTCATTCCACCCAACCTACTCAATTCATATAAGGTGGGTCTGTCCACTAACTTTATATCTCTCATTCTTTCTTTGTATATATATGATGCGAGATCCTCCACTAACTTTATATTTCTCTTACTAAGTGAATTTTTTATTCTTACTTCTACACTATCCATTCAAAAACTTACACTACCTTACTATATATCCGTAGTATATTTGTCTAAACCTAAAAGGACAATAAATTGAAAATGTAGGGAGTAATTACATTATGAGACGAATTGTATGAGAAAAAAATACTTCTTTTTTTACATGTTACACTTTCACTTTTCACGCATGCCAATGCAAAACTTTGAGGACATGTATCTATAATTTTGAATTTGTAAAAATTATAAAAAGTACTTATTAAAAAAAATACATATTAAGAAGAATCTAACAAGATCCCACATGACTATATTTTTATTCAGGTATAAATCACAAACGATGGTCAAAGTGAAATTTTTGAATAGTGTAAAATGTCAAAGTGTAACATGTAAAAAAAACGGAGGAAGTAACAAAAAGGTAAAAGGACGACATGTAAACATTTGGAGATAAGAATCAAGGTTGGCGTAGTTGGTTGGAGGCTCTTCTTTCACCCCTGTGATTAGGGTTTGATTTTTGTCCCTTACAAAGTGGGATCCTCAAAATCTCCCCACTTGTGTAAGGGATATTCATCTTACCTTAAAAAAATAAAAAAGTAAAAAAGTAAACATTAGTATATTCTCTTTTGCACTATGCTATGATGCAACATCCATGGTACAAACATACTCCTTTTATAAATGAAAAGGGATAGATAGATAGCAAACTATTCGCCAGAGTATGAAAAACTCTAGTGTCCTTAATATCTACCATGGTTAATAATTGATGCAATTAGCCTTATACTAAATCCATTTTCTAATAGATGAATCATTTCGAATTTTACATCATTTAGATTTTAAACTAGTATTTAGGCTCGGGCGATGCCCCAGGGTTTCTCTGTGCTACAATTTAGTAGTAGTTAAATAAGTCATCTCATACTCAGTTAAAAAAGTCATCTCATTCATTATATGGATTTCAAGAGTTCTCCATTCATATATCATCATTAATTTTGATTAAATAAGCAATAATAGTATGGTGGAGTGATGGTTGGATCTCTTTCTTTCATACTTGAGGTTGTGGGTACGAATCTTCACGTTAACAATGCTTCTTTTTTTTACTACTAGTTGTTGGTCCGCGCGCTACCGCGCGGCCCCCTTAGATAGCGAAAATGGTGGTGAATAACTAAATGCAAGTATTAGAATTATTGATTTAAGCAAAACCAAAGCATGTGAACTTGGTAGTTAGGAAGATAAAGTAATTAGATAGCATAGCATATATGCATATAAGTATATAACCCTTGTTAGTGCAAGCTATTTTTGGGTTGCAAAACATGTGGAGGGTTTTTTGCATCCTCTAGAATGTCCTTGAGTCATTGTTATATCTGTTATAAGAACTCATTCATGCCTATTAGCAAAAGAGATTAGTTCATATTAGGCGGTGATTAACTATAAGGGCCACATTGTTAACATGTACCATTAGACTTTACAACAAAACAATAAGCAAAAGGGTTTTTTGGGTGGGTGATGTAGTAGCTTAATTTCTAGGCTTCGTAGCATCTTCGGTGGTAAGTGCGGTCCCTCAAGGGGGCAAATACTAATTAGCGTTACTCTAATGGCGTAAAAATCTTGATAATGTAATTTAAATTTTGTATTTGCGAGAACAAACTTAATTATTTCTTGCAAGTATACTTTTATTTATGTTATAACATTCACATAATCGAGTAACAATAAATGCGGAGAACTAAATAGCTAGTAGTTTAATTGCTAGGCTCAACATTACCCTCACTTCTAGGCACGGATGTAAACTGATTTGTAGGTTCTGTAGCATACTGATTTATGGCCTTAGAACCTTATCTTCAAGTACAACTCTCTTGAGGACCCATTGCACGAAATTGCTCTAGGTTAGAGTTATCTTTGGGCCAGCTTCAATCAGGAAATGAGACATGCACAACAGTCCTTCGACAACGTTGAAGCCTTGCGGGACATTGTTCCAAGTAAGAGTTATCTTCGGGCTTACTTTGATCAAGAAATGGGACGTGCGCAGCATTTCCTGGACAGCTTTAAAGCCTTCTCGATCATCTTGCCAATTGAAGGCTTGTTAATTTGGTCTAAACACCGACATAGAACTTAGATGTATACTCTTAGATAAACATGGATGTTTCTTGTTATTCTCTAAGTATGTAAACCTCATATAATCATATTGGGAAGATATACAATATATGATTTTCTATAGCCCTTGAACATAAGAGCAACCGACTATTAAATTACCAATCAAAATAAGAAAAGAACTCTATTAAATCCCAATCAAAATATATTTAAAAGGTGAAATTTAAACTTGAGTATCTTGAACACAAGAGCAACCGATCGACTATAGCTCGATGTATTCATCTTAATCTTAGCAACTGCTCTTAACTCTTTCTATTCTACTCCTCTGAAATAATAATTAGCCCAAAAGAATCAAAACAATGATCAGAAAAGGGATAAAATGCAGATATAATCAACAAATCAAGGAGATGAACGGAATTAAATTCCAATTTTAATTACTAATACATCTGTTCTTAGTAAAATTGGTTTTTGCTAATCAGCACTCCCCTTATTATACCTAAACACCAAAATGTAACAAGTTGCACACTTCTATGATTATACTTATCATAGAATCAACAAAAACAACTAATTTATATGTTCCAACTCAAAATAATCTTGCACAATTTTTAACTGGTTTTACAAGTCTTAAATTATGGATAACCCAACTCCCTCCCCCCACCTTTCTCTCACCCTTACCTTCTCAACCCCCCCCCCACTCTTCCCCTCTTATCTTACACGATTTTGCAAATTTTTAATCGTCTCTTCCTAATTTATCTTTTTGCAAACTAAGGCCCTGCTCCCCTCGAACTTTTTTCAGCTGAACTTAAACTTATTTTACTAATAAATTATTTTGATAAGTGTGAGAAACACAGAGCCTAAGTTTCCCGAGTAGCCAATTAATTCCGAGTAACTTATAGCCCATCAATAACCAACATTAAATTGAAACTGAACCCAATCATGCTTTGTCCTCCCAGAGTAGTACAGTAATTCACTAAGCATTACAATAAAGCAACAACATCACCAAATCAAGAACCCCTTGGTACTATCCATGCTTCTTTCTCTACAATTCTACAATTCTACGACACCCCCTCCCCGCCCGCCCCGTCAGCAGTTATTCTTAGCTACCCTAATCCAGCAGACAACAACCATTAACATAGAAGTTGAACTGAATCACTGATCACTTTAATCATACAATCTATAACCTTCAGGACAAAGGGCACCTACAAATAACTTTTAAATAAATACTGACAGCATAATCTTTATTCTATTGCACCCAAAAATTATTGAAATTACTTAGTATTCCAGATAAATTAAGAAGGTTTCTTTTTTAATGACAAAGGCTATCATTTGTATCCAAAACCCAGAAAGCAAAACAAATAATTAAGACTAATAACCAACTTGAAGTATCATGTGAGGCAATCAGATTATCAAACATAAATTGAGTTTGGTAAAATTAATCAATCTAAAAAAAGGGTAATTAATTAGATGATAGGAGAGAGAAAGAAGGAACCTGCTCCAATTGCTTCTTATTGTGGAGGCGAAGATTCAGAAACTCCATTGTTATCGATTTGTTGATCCTTGGATTGACTTGCAGCAACCTTTAATAGCAAAAAGAAAATCAGAAATCTGAATAATACTTCAATTTCTTGTAATTTTGATTTTGATTTCAAAGATGATTGAATAAGATTATACCGAATCAGTAGTGATATAAAAAAGGCTAGTTCTATGACGAAGACGATTAAGATTACTCCTTGGATTCCTCGCCAATCTCCTTTTCCTACATTTTGCAATCCAAGCAAAAACAACTTATGTTCATCTTCCGTCCACGACACACCTAAAAAAATCACGATTAATCAATCAAATCAACAACAACAACAAGTAACTATGAATTGATTTTTAATTTTGATGTTTTGATTTTTCTCTCTCTTACCTCGCTTGCGCTCGCGGCTGACAACGGAGGTGGTGGTGGAAGAATGAGTAACGACGGCGGCATCATCGCCAGAGGCGTAACCAGCAACACCGGTTGGGACGACGTTGTTAGAGGAGGAAGAATCAAGGCGATGTTCACACTGGGATAAGTTGTTAAGAGAAAAAATGGTAAGGAACAGAATAAAGAGGAGAGAGATGAAGAAGATTGAGAAAGTGAGAATGAAGGGGAGAGTAAGACGGCTGATCGAAAATGAAGAGAAGAGGATAGAGAAAATGAAGGGAATTTTCTAGGTTAGAGAGGAGGATGAAGATTGAAGAATGAAGATGGAGGGTTCAGAGGAAAACCGGGAGGAAGTAAGGGCAGAGCAGTGGTTGTGAGTTTTAGCGAGGGCGAAAGTGGTATTCTACTGTTCCTAAGCTACAGTAAGAAAGTTCTCTCTTTTTAATGGTTGTAGGATATGAGAAAGACGTGGATAGAATGTTACTGAATGAGGGATGGTGACACGTGGCACATATACGTTCTTAGGAACACTTTTTAATATATTAGTATAGATTTTATCATTTTTTATTATTAAATTATAAAGGTAAATATTATTATTTTTTAATTATTACTAAGTTAATCTCAATGTATACTTTCAATTAGTTTTAATAATATGTAATTGAAGATATTAATGACTTGTACATTGGCAAAAGTTTGTCAAGTCAATATAATACATTTATTAAGAAATAGAGGAAGTATACTTTCTAAAGAGAAAAGCTATCTAGACCCATACATAATATTGTAAAGAGAGAGAGAGAGAAAAAGACATACTAAAACTTACCTACACATAGTCAATCTCCCAGGCAATTTTTTAGGGTTCATAATTTGGGTTACTTTACAAGATCCTTGTAGAAGAGCTTGAAAAATTCATAAGAGAGTAGTTGAGGGCCAGTGAACTCCGGAATTATTGATTATAAAGAGCCACACATACTCGAATTCCTCAGCAATTTTGCAAAAATCATGAAGGAGGGAAGAGGCTAATAAAGAACTGAGACCGATCAATAAAGTTGGAATCATAGCTATTAAAGTAAGGAATATTCTTATATCCGGAAACTAAGTTGGTGCGCGAATTGTTGATGGGTACATATTGTAGGCGTGTAAAAATCATGTAGCCTACACAATAATGAAGGTCGGTTTGTTAGTTTAATTTCTTTGTGTGTTAGCAAGGTTTGGATCCTCGCTCTAGTTGAAGGTTGATTTGTTGATAGGATTTTGTGCGGGGTTGCAACGACGATCATTACTTTGCATACAATATGTTGAATTAACTCTAGTTCTACATCAAAACTACATCAGATCGATAGACCCCCTCATAGAAGGTTGCATTAGATAGCCATGTGAAATAGGGTATTTAGACGGGGAATTATTACTCAATGATCGTGGTTTTACCATATTAGAATTAAGTCTCTTTCAGTTTGATCTGTATTTTTTAGTTTTTGAATTCTCTTGTAGATGTCGTATGACTTCATACTAATGAATGATTTTCACTTAAAAAAAAGAGTCGTCAATCCATTTTTTGGAAAACTTATAAACCAATATAAACAAGATTATGAGTTCGGGATGAATATTCTTAATTACTTAATTCAATAAAATACTTAATTGTGAATTAACATATGGACATAATTTGTTTAAATGCAATAAAAAGACAAATATACTAAATGTCGGCTTTTAGCACATAAGATCTAATTTTGAGTAATCACTTTTTTAAGCATCAAGATTACTGGGAGCCTAATAGGAAGGCCAATTTATCTTAGTAGGCGTGATTTAACTATTTGCATGTCTAATCATGCAATTAATTTACAATTTAAGGTAATAGAAATTTATAAAGTTATTTAAGCACGTAAAGAAAAAATTGACAATTATACTAAGATTATACAAGTGTATTGCACTTTTAGATCTACACATGAAAAGTAAACGGTTAATACAAAAGGAATAAAATTGAAATTGACGAAAAGAACCCTCAAACATTATACTTTTGTCGTCTAGGTGAGTTAGGGACTTTTAAAGAATCAATTGTTTAGCCTTGAAAAGATGAAGGTGAAGACACAATTCGGCAGAGCTTGGTTTCTTTAAAAGTGTTTGTGAAATAGTGCTTGAAAGAGAGTATATTTTAGAGAGTATATTTGGTATTTTTTTAGTGTGTGAAACCATGTTGAAAACCGATAAAAAAGCTAGACTATTTATAGAGAATCATGAAATTAGGGCTTCAAGAAATGCCGCAGCCGAGCAATGTGTGGCGCGCAATCCTATGCATTAGCACAGTTTTTTTGGCGCTTTGTTGATTTTAGGATCTGCTTTCGGTTGCACGGTGCGTAAATGCCTGCTCTTGACTCAAAGTCCTGCGTTTTACACAACGAATTGGCTTTAGCCAGATTTTTGTTTCATCCTTAAATAATCGTTTTACCTTATCTTTTAATATATATAACTCATTAAAATACAAGATTAATCCATAAAATACGACCTTATGAAATTAATTTCATAAAAGATTTATTTGAAAATAATTTAAAATTCAATTAATCATTGAGAATAATTATTTGGGTTTATAAAAGTGGTTTTATTTTCAAATGAGTTTAAGACACGATTTTTGGGCTCAATATGGTTTGGACGAGACTTTCGGTTGCTATTCTTTAGTCCGCAACAATTAGGATAATGGTATGTTCCATCATCAGGTGCTAAAATGGAGAGATAAATTTATGTGTCTGCACATATGGTTTAATTCCCAAATTTTTCAGTGTACTACAAACAAGTGAGATGACAAACCAAGTAAGGTTCGTAAATATTTTCTCTTTTTTGTGCAATGTTTTTTTATGGATAAATTAAAAATAATGATATATTTCATCGAAAATAGTTGCAGTCTTAAATTTTTTGATGAAGGTTGTAGAACATTTGTACCCCTAAAAAATTGTATAATCACTAAGGGAGAAAAAAGGAAGGGTTGCGCTGCAAGGGCTGCGTTTTTTGGAAAACGCAGCCCTTCGTGTATGAAGGGCTGCGGTTTTCAAGGAAACCGCAGCCCTTTTAGTGAAGGGATGCGGCTAACCAGAAAACGCAGGCCTTCGTACTGTATGAAGGGCTGCGGTTTTCAAGGTAACCGCAGCCCTTTTGGTGAAGGGTTGCGGGTTTCCTAAAACCGCAGCCCACCCTACACGAAGGGCTGCGTTTTTCAAAAAACCGCAGCCCTGCACTTTACTTAATAGGTTTTCAGTGCGCTCATTTTCCCTCCCTCACTCAGCACACACGAATTTCGTTCCCTCCCTCTCAAACAAAACCCCTCCCTCTCACTCAGTCGCACAGCGCCATCACCGGAGCCCTAGCGCCGGAGCACTGCCCCATCACCGGAGCCACGTCAGTGATGCACCAACTCAGCGCAACAACCACATTGACGCACCACCAGCATTGCTTCAATCTCTCCTCCATTCCTTGGAGTGAGTTTGCGCACCACCAGTGCTCTACCACCACGCAGCAGCACCACGCAGCAGCACGACCCATAACGCGCAGCAGCGACCTCCACCACCACTACCCTTCTCTTTCTTCTCTTCTCTTCTCTTCTCTTCTCCACCATTTGAGTGGGTTTAGGGTGTGGAGCTCCTCCACCACTACACAGCGCCACCACCCACAAGCGGCACCAACAACTACCACCACCACTGCCCTACTCTTTCTTCATTGCTCTTGGGTTTAGTGAATTTTTGCTTAGTTAAGTATGAATTAATCTTGTTCTTAAGTTAGTTTTGTTTTTCTTAATTGAATTAAATGATTAATGTGCAATGTGGGTTTTGTTAATTGTAGGATGAAGAGGCTAAGGAAGGCAAATAAAGTTCCAACTATCTCTTCTCTCTTCATTGCTCGTCATTGGTGTTAAGAGGTAACTAGTTTAATTTCGTTGTCTTTTTTGTTTGATTTGTTGATGAGACAAAGTTGTCATTTGTTGATTAAGTTATGACCATTTTTATATAATATATATATATATATATGTATGTATATATATATATATATATATATATGTATGTATATATATATATATGTATGTATATATATATATATGTATGTATATATATATATATATGTATGTATATATATATATATATATGTATGTATGTATATATATATATATATGTATGTATATATATATATATATATATATATATATGTATGTATATATATATATATATATATATATATATATATATATATATATATATGTATGTATATATGTATGTATATATATATATATATATATATATATATATATATATATATATATATATATATATATATATATATATGTATATATATATATATATATATATATATGTATATATATATATATATATATATATATATGTATAATGTATGTATATTTCTTGATATGAGATTGTATGAAAACAATGCAATTTAGCTATGAAATCTACAAGTTGTTTGAATCATCATCATATATGCCTAGATACCCGTTCAAGACTTACTCATTAGGAGTAAGTCTTTAATAGTCCCCGGTTTGGGATTGTTCTTGGACGTTTGATCTCGGTGGTGAATATGTGTCTTCTTTTCAATTCTGAGGAAAGTCTTTGGCTTATCGTTTCTCTACATTGTTCGCTGGGTACATTGTAGATAATCAATTATCTACATTGTGTACTTGGAGAACTGTAGGGAAATGCTGCCGGATTTTCCTTAGAATTGAAAAGTTGGCATATATTCACTAGTGAGATTAGACGTCCAAGGATGGGTTAGGTTGGAGTGATAAGGACCTTCGACTGCATGCATACATTTGAACATGTCACTATCTTAGCTTGCATGTGTATGTGTGTGATTTGAATATATATGTGACTTTCTTGCATGTGTATGTACTGAAATAATTGATATATACATTATAATTATTGGTTGTGTTTAATTATTAGAGGTCTTCTTGAATGAGATGGATCGTACTTGGATGTATGGTAGTCGTGAAGCGATTGTGTAACACCCCGTCCTTCTACTACTAAGATACTAAACAATGTCTAATCAATAAATACTAAAATGACGTTAGCGGAAATAACGTCGGGACGGTTATGCTACTCTAAAACAATAAATAAAGATAATTCCTCAAACTCAAAGTTTCATAGCTTCAAGAGAAAATTAATATCTGAGTAAACAACATAGTTCTAAAATAAAAGAAATATCCCAAATTGTATCATTACCAATCCCAAAAACTATGAGACGTGCAAGTCTCCCGATAAAACTTAAATATAACTAAATGTCCTTGAAAGCTATCCAAAAGTAAGTCTCTCTATGGTCTACATAGAATTCATCTACCAAAAACAGTACTAAGAGCTTCTTCTCACTACAAACTCTCACTCTGTTAGCCCAAGCAGTCACAAGCCTAGCAGTCATTTCCATCTGCAAGGATATATTAAATAATTCCACAGTCAGTGGGGAGTAACTAGCAGTTCTCCTAGAACAATAGCAATCAAAGCACAATTCAGAATTAGATTATTAAGAAAGGAAAATCATGCAATCATTACATCAATAGCATACACCTAAATCCACAAAGCTCATAGGTAAACAAGTGATCATCAACAATAAGTAAACATGATATGGTGAGTGAAACAATTCCAATATATATAAATAATAACAAATCAAGAATTCAACAAGTTATTGAGTCAGAAACCGAACGCCAGTAATTCGCAAATCACTTCCTAAGGTTTGTCAGATCGCAATCTCCAGGTCAGTCTATGGGCTTACGTTCCCCACTGCCTGTGTCTAAGAATGGCCAAACTCCCGATGCAGGGTAGAACACGCAGAACTCCCTGACCTCTCGGACGACAACAATTAACCCAGGTGTACCCCTAGTTCGCAAACCAGGTGGTTGGCATGTTCTTCACCGGGGACTACATCTATCCCACCGGATGTTCTTATCTCAAAATACAATCATGCATACAATCCAAGTATCATTCATCTAAATATTCAACAAAAAGGGATGCCACCCGGCCTTATACCCACAGTTCATCAAAACAGTTCTTCATAATTCCTCAAAATAAATCACTTACAAATTTTCAACAAATAACTCTCACAATAACACTTGAACATCTCCAAACATCATCAATGATAATATACTGGTTTTTACAGCAACCACAATTAAATCAAAAATACACCACCAATTAACTCTAAATCATATTCATTAAAAGAGTAGTAACAATTAATCAGTTTCTTTCATAAATCAAACATAAACATGTGGTTACCCAATGATACATACAGTATACTACTGAAAATCAGCAACCCAGAATATATTAAATTATGAATTATTTTTGATTTACAAGCCCTCAACTAATTTAAAAGTGTAACTCCAATTTCACCACAAAAACACCATAATAATTATTAAACTAATAATTTCAAGCATTAAAATCACACAAAAATTATCATACGACCCTAATGGCTCTACTGACATGGTACAATTTTTATTTATAATTTTCGGACTCCAAAAGTATTTTTAACAGTTAATATACAGATTACTCAATAAAGCCCAAATAATAACTAAAAATATAAACAGATGCCCAAAAATTTACATAACATGTAAAAACTCACGGAAATACATAATATTCAAAGAAATGAATTTTTCTGCCTCTAGAAATAATTTTCATGATTTATATACTAACAGAACCGAAATTACAAAAACAGATATATCAATTAATTAAAACAGTAAACAGTAGGTAAAAATTATTCTAAGTCATAGAATACATACTACTATGTAACATGATCTAAGAAAAATAATTTCATCAATTTTAACAGTCGTTCCATAATTATTATGCAATTTAGCCAAAAACGCACAAAACACCAATCAAATCAAATAAATACTAAAAATCATGCGAAAATTATTTTTCTCTACACAGTATTCACATAGCATGTATCAAGTATATTCGTGTCAAATTTCATCAAAAATTTCATTCAAAATGTATTTTAAATAATTCCTAGCGTAGTAATCTAATACCGAATAATACCCTAATCACTATGGTTCTAAGATAACAACTAGTTACCTGGATCGTCGGAGGCGAGCTGAAAACTTCTAGAAAATCCCAAAATAGGTGTGTGATCCTCTTCTTCTTCAAATTCCAAGCACCAAGTATAAGAAAAAGGCAACAAGAACAATTAACAAGAAGTAGAAATGAAAATTTTTGAGAGAATGAGAAAGATGATGATGGCCGAAAATGGCAGCAAGGAGTTCTGATTTTCTAATCAGAATTTGAAGTGATGATGGTTGGTTTTAAGGAGGTTTAATTATGAAGAATCATTAGGGGGGTTATGGGAGTTACAAAGCATCAAGAGTCACAAGGAAAAATAAAAGAGAAAAGAAAGAAGAGAGGCTCTCCTTTTCCTTCACTTGGCCGGCTGTCAAGCCCAACACACCCACAAAAACTTTCGGCCCAAATCAACAAGGGTCCATGCTTCAAAAGCCCGCTACGCGATAAAACGATTAATTCCTAAATCGCGCCTAAACTTTGAAAATACTTAATAACAAAAATAATTCTAATAAATTATATTATAAATATAAATGAAATAAACACATTAACACGCCACAAAAATAAAAATAATAATTCGGCTCCCAAAAATTATAAAATAAAAATAATTAATTTAGAGAAAATAATAGTTTTAGAGAAAATTCTTGCGAAAAACTAGGAGCAAAATTATGGGTTGTTACAATCTCCCCTCCTTAAATAAAGTTTCGTCCTCGAAACTTCGAAAACACACAAATAAAACAAGAACACAAATAGTACCTGAAACGAATAGTTCCGGGTATTTCAGCCGCATCGACTCTTCGGTTTCCCAAGTAGCTTCTTCTTACTTTTGACTTCTCCAAAGTACTTTAACCAAGGGAATCACCTTCCTTCTAAGAGCACGGTTCTGACGGTCCAATATACGAACATGTCGCTCTTCAAAAGTCAAATTCGGCTCAACTGATACCGACTCGACAGGGATCACATGCGAAGGATCACTACGATACCTGCGCAACTGCGACACATGAAACACATCATGAACCTTCGACAGCTCTGGCGGCAAAGCCAAACGATACGCGACCTCCCCGGTCCTTTCAAGAATTTCATAGGGACCTACGTACTTCGGACTCAACTTGCCCTTTTGACCAAACCGCATCACTCCCTTCATAGGAGAAACCTTCAAAAGCACCTTATCCTCCACCTCAAAAGAAATAGGTTTCCGACGCACATCAGCATACGACTTCTGCCTATCTTGAGCAGCCTTCATCTTCGCTTGAATTACTTTCACCTGCTCAACTGTATCCTGAATTAACTCCGGGCCCAAAATCAATGAGTCACTGATGTCGCTCCAACAAGTAGGACTACGACACTTCCTTCCATAGAGAGCCTCATACGGAGCCATTTGGATACTAGCTTGATAAATGTTGTTATAAGAAAACTCCACCAAGCTAAGAGACTTGACCCAAGACTGTTGAAATTCCAAGGCACAAGCACGAAGCATATCTTCCAAGGTCTGAATAGTTCTCTCAGTCTGACCATCGGTAGCTGCATGAAATGCAGTACTAAGCTTCAACTTCGAACCAAAAGCCTCTTGCAAAGCAGTCCAGAAATGGGATAGAAATCGCGGATCACGGTCAGAGACAATGTCTTTGGGAACCCCATGAAGACGAATGATCTCATTAGCATAAGCTTCAGCTAACTCTTCCATAGACCAAGTGTTCTTCATCGCAATAAAACGAGCCACTTTGGTCAACCGATCCACAATCACCCACACAACATTCAATCCATCAGCAGCTCTAGGCAAACCCATCACGAAATCCATCGAGATCGAGTTGAACTTCCAAGCAGGAATAGGCAAAGGTTGCAACAAACCACCAGGCCTCTGATGCTCAATTTTCACCTTCTGACAGACCAAACACCTAGCTACAAACTCGGCAATCTCTCTCTTCATACCAGGCCACCAAAAATTAGCCTTCAGATCCTTATAAAGCTTGTCGCCCCCAGGATGAACGAAATAAGGAGTACTATGAGCTTCTTCGAGAATCTTTCTCTTAAGCTCACCATCATTGGGCACACACCAACGCCCCATAAACCTCAAGCTATCATCAGCACAGATCTCAAAATTCTTTGCACGACCTTGCATCTTTACTTCAGGATCTTCTCTAGCTTCGGATCACCTTTTTGCTTGCTTCTTAACTCCTGGAACAACTCAGGTTCAACACTCATGGAACCCAACAAAGCAGACACATAACCCTGAGGAACAACCTCGATATCAAGCTTGCGAAACTCTTCACACAACTCACGAGGCACCACCATAGCAGCATTTAATGAATGCCTACTCTTGCGACTCAGAGCATCCGCTACTTTATTCGCCTTACCCTCTTGGTAATCCAGGGTCAGATCATAATCCTTGATCAATTCAAGTCACCTTCTCTGCCTCATATTAAGATCACGCTGAGTGAAGATGTACTTCAGGCTCTTGTGGTCAGTATACACCTTACACGGAACACCATACAGATAGTGTCGCCATATCTTTAGTGCAAACACCACAGCCGCTAACTCCAGATTATGGGTCGGGTAATTCCTCTCATGCACCTTCAGCTGCCTCGAACCATAGGCTATTACTTTCCCTTGCTGCATCAAGACACAACCCAGACCATTCTTCGATGCATCACTGAACACTTCATACCCAACGCCCTCAGATGGCAAGGTAAGAACAGGAGCGAGAGGTCAAACTCTCTTTCGGCTTCGTAAATGCCCCCTTCACAATCCTCGGACCCGGATGAACTTGCGGTCCTTGCGCATCAAGCGAGTCAGAGGTTGAGCTATCTTGGAGAAATTTTGAACGAACCTCCTATAATAGCCAGCCAGACCCAGAAAACTCCGAATCTCGGTCACATTCTTAGGACTCTCCCACTCGACAACAGCCTTGATCTTAGCGGGATCCACCTTAACTCCTTCCTTGCTGATTACATGCCCTAGAAAAGCAACTTCCTTCAGCCAGAACTCGCACTTAGACAGCTTTGCGAACCACTTTTGCTTGCGCAGAACATCCAACACCAGTCTCAAATGCTTCTCATGCTCCTTCTCATCCTTAGAGTAAACGAGAATATCATCGATAAACACGACCACACAAGTATCCAAGTACTCGTGGAAAGAGCGATTCATTTGATCCATGAAAATCGCAGGAGCATTCGTGAGACCAAAAGGCATCACTTCAAATTCATAGTGCCCATACCTGGTGCGAAAAGCAGTCTTCGGAATATCCTCTTTCTTCACAGGAATTTGATGATATCCGGATCTCAGATCGATCTTGGAAAATACACCAGTGCCTTTTAACTGATCAAAGAGATCTTCAATGCGAGGCAACGGATATTTATTCTTGATCGTTACCTTATTCAACTCACGGTAATCGATGCACAGACGCATACTCCCGTCCTTCTTCTTGACAAACAGAACAGGAGCACCCCATGGAGACACACTAGGCCTTATGAAGCCCTTATCTATCAGCTCTTGCAATTGAGTCTTCAACTCTTGCAATTCAGACGGCGCCATTCTATACGGAGCCTTGGATATAGGAGCAGTACCCGGTACCAAATCAATGCCGAACTCCACATCTCTTTCAGGAGGAATACCTGGCAACTCTTCAGGAAACACATCAGGATAATCCCGAACTACCGGAATACTCTCGAGCTGATCTTCAGATGACAAATTCTTCACCATGCAAAGGTATACCACATCACCTTTTTGACGCATCTTCCGCATTCTCAGAGCGGAAACCCACTTAACACCCTTCTTCACTACAACACCAGAATAAGAAATCCTTTTTCCCTTAGAATCTCTGAGCACCACCTTCTGATCACGGCACTGAATGTAGGCATGATACTTCGATAACCAGTCTATTCCGAGGATCACATCAAACTCTGACATAGGAAACTCCTTAAGATCAGCCGGCAACTCAGAACCTAGAATGCTGACAGGCACGCCCTTAAACTCAGAATGACAGGGATAATTCTCACCAGACGGAAGAGATATTAGGGACTTAATAGGAGATCTAGAGGAAAGATTAGCTTTTCGAACAAAGGAACTAGCAACAAAAGATACCGTAGCACCAGTATCGAACAGAACAAAAGCAAGGGTATTATTTACAAGAAAAGTACCAGTGATGACATCAGGATGGACATCGGCTTCAGCTTGCATCATCACATAAATCCTGTTCTTCGGAGGAGCAGAAGAATTAACTGGCTTAGCAGGACCAGCAGAAAAAGACAGAGCTCTAGGATTCTTAGCACACTGGAAAGACTTGTGCCCCACCTCCTTGCAATAGAAACAAACAACAGCCGATCCATCACAATTCTTCCCCGGATGAGCAGCCTTACCACAGATTCGACACTTGCTCGGATCAAAACTCGGACGATAACCAGATCCAGAACCCTGTTGATAACCCCCTCGACCAGACGGCTCATACCTCGGCTTCTTGGCCGGGAACTGAACATAGGTAGCAGCGAGGCTTCTTAGCGAAGCGCGGCTTTAGCGAGAATCTTCCTCTTTCAAAGAGGCATGAATACTCAGAGCTATCTCATAGGCTCCCTGGAAAGTCGAAGCTCCCGAACTCAGGACATGGGTCCTCACCCTAGGATCCATTTTCTTGATGTACCTCTTCACACGCTCAGCTTCTGTAGGTACAACTGTGGTAGCAAACCTGGACAGCTCGGTGAACTTATCAGTGTACTCCTGCACACTCAGAGTACCCTGAAACAGAGTTAAGAAATCTTCCTGCTTCTGCCAACGGAGCTCATCAGGATAAAACCTCTCTTCAGCTTAACACGAAACTCATCCCATCCAATTCCCGGTGTAGCCATGCAGCTTGCACGAACAGTACTCCACCAGTTATCAGCTTCCATCTTCAGATAGTAGGTACCAATAGGCACCATTTCAGCAGCAGAGCAACCAGTAGCAGCAAACAGCTTCTCCATCTCCCTTATCCACCCTTCTAGCACAACAGGATCAGAAGTTCCGTCAAAAGTAGGCGGACGGTGACGGTCAAACCGATCAAAGACAGATTGCCCACTAGGAGGAGCAGAAGACCGATTAGCCATGGCTATGATAGCGTTCTCAAGAGCTTGGCGCCTCTTTCGGGCAGCTTCCTTTCTAGCACTAGTCATACCTCGAGGCGGCATTCTACAAACACAAGTTAAACATTCGTTATTGAACACATTATTAGTTGTAAATTAACAACTTATCACATCAAAGTAAGAAAAATATTTTCCCGTGGTTTCCTACCCAAGTGACCCTCTCACCACTACTTTTCTTGAAGCCTAAGATTCTAATGATCCTAGTTACTTCAACTACACATTTCCCGGGAGTTTCTTAGTGACTAAGTAAGGGTCTCGGGTAACTTTGCTCTGATACCAACTGTAACACCCCGTCCTTCTACTACTAAGATACTAAACAATATCTAATCAAGAAATACTAAAATGACGTTAGCGGAAATAACGTCGGGACGATTATGCTACTCTAAAACAATAAATAAAGATAATTCCTCAAACTCAAAGTTTCATAGCTTCAAGAGAAAATTAATATCTGAGTAAACAACATAGTTCTAAAATAAAAGAAATATCCCAAATTGTATCATTATCAATCCCAAAAACTATGAGACGTGCAAGTCTCCCGATAAAACTTAAATATAACTAAATGTCCTTGAAAGCTATCCAAAAGTAAGTCTCTCTATGGTCTACATAGAATTCATCTACCAAAAACAGTACTAAGAGCTTCTTCTCACTACAAACTCTCACTCTGTTAGCCCAAGCAGTCACAAGCCTAGCAGTCATTTTCATCTGCAAGGATATATTAAATAATTCCACAGTCAGTGGGGAGTAACTAGCAGTTCTCCCAGAACAATAGCAATCAAAGCACAATTCAGAAGTAGATTATTAAGAAAGGAAAATCATGCAATCATTACATCAATAGCATACACCTAAATCCACAAAGCTCATAGGTAAACAAGTGATCATCAACAATAAGTAAACATGATATGGTGAGTGAAACAATTCCAATATATATAAATAATAACAAATCAAGAATTCAACAAGTTATTGAGTCAGAAACCGAACGCCAGTAATTCGCAAATCACTTCCTAAGGTTTGTCAGATCGCAATCTCCGAGGTCGGTCTATGGGCTTACGTTCCCCACTTTGCCCGTGTCTAAGAATGGCCAAACTCCCGATGCGGGGGTAGAACACGCGAACTCCCTGACCTCTCGGACGACAACAATTAACCCAGGTGTACCCCTAGTTCGCAAACCAGGTGGTTGGCATGTTCTTCACCGGGGACTACATCTATCCCACCGGATGTTCTTATCTCAAAATACAATCATGCATACAATCCAAGTATCATTCATCTAAATATTCATCAAAAAGGGATGCCACCCGACCTTATACTCACAGTTCATCAAAATAGTTCTTCATAATTCCTCAAAATAAATCACTTACAAATTTTCAACAAATAACTCTCACAATAACACTTGAACATCTCCAAACATCATCAATGATAATATACTGGTTTTTACAGCAACCACAATTAAATCAAAAATACACCACCAATTAACTCTAAATCATATTCATTAAAAGAGTAGTAACAATTAATCAGTTTCTTTCATAAATCAAACATAAACATGTGGTTACCCAATGATACATACAGTATACTACTGAAAATCAGCAACCCAGAATATATTAAATTATGAATTATTTCTGATTTACAAGCCCTCAACTAATTTAAAAGTGTAACTCCAATTTCACCACAAAAACACCATAATAATTATTAAACTAATAATTTCAAGCAGTAAAATCACACAAAAATTATCATACGACCCTAATGGCTCTACTGACATGGTAAAATTTTTATTTATAATTTTCGGACTCCAAAAGTATTTTTAACAGTTAATATACAGATTACTCAATAAAGCCCAAATAATAACTAAAAATATAAACAGACGCCCAAAAATTTACATAACATGTAAAAACTCACGGAAATACATAATATTCAAAGAAATGAATTTTTCTGCCTCTAGAAATAATTTTCATGATTTATATACTAACAGAACCGAAATTACAAAAACAGATATATCAATTAATTAAAACAGTAAACAGTAGGTAAAAATTATTCTAAGTCATAGAATACATACTACTATGTAACATGATCTAAGAAAAATAATTTCATCAATTTTAACAGTCGTTCCATAATTATTATGCAATTTAGCCAAAAACGCACAAAACACCAATTAAATCAAATAAATACTAAAAATCATGCGAAAATTATTTTTCTCTACACAGTATTCACATAGCATGTATCAAGTATATTCGTGTCAAATTTCATCAAAAATTTCATTCAAAATGTATTTTAAATAATTCCTAGCGTAGTAATCTAATACCGAATAATACCCTAATCACTATGGTTCTAAGATAACAACTAGTTACCTGGATCGTCGGAGGCGAGCTGAAAACTTCTGGAAAATCCCAAAATAGGTGTGTGATCCTCTTCTTCTTCAAATTCCAAGCACCAAGTATAAGAAAAAGGCAACAAGAACAATTAACAAGAAGTAGAAATGAAAATTTTTGAGAGAATGAGAAAGATGATGATGGCCGAAAATGGCAGCAAGGAGTTCTGATTTTCTAATCAGAATTTGAAGTGATGATGGTTGGTTTTAAGGAGGTTTAATTATGAAGAATCATTAGGGGGGTTATGGGAGTTACAAAGCATCAAGAGTCACAAGGAAAAATAAAAGAGAAAAGAAAGAAGAGAGGCTCTCCTTTTCCTTCACTTGGCCGGCTGTCAAGCCCAACACACCCACAAAAACTTTCGGCCCAAATCAACAAGGGTCCATGCTTCAAAAGCCCGCTACGCGATAAAACGATTAATTCCTAAATCACGCCTAAACTTTGAAAATACTTAATAACAAAAATAATTCTAATAAATTATATTATAAATATAAATGAAATAAACACATTAACACGCCACAAAAATAAAAATAATAATTCGGCTCCCAAAAATTATAAAATAAAAATAATTAATTTAGAGAAAATAATAGTTTTAGAGAAAATTCTTGCGAAAAACTAGGAGCAAAATTATGGGTTGTTACAGATTGAGTTTGTGAATGGGGTCTCAGAATTCTGTAAATCTGCATTACAATATCAAGCATTTTCAGGAGCAGTCGACTTTTATTGTCCTTGTATCGATTGTGGAAATGTGAGCAAGGTTAGTAGTATACATTTGCTTAGGGAGCATGTCTTTTGCCGTGGGTTTAGGCCTCAATACCACGTATGGGTTTGACATGGTGAGGAGGGGAAGTATATAGGAAGCTCTAGAGTAATGAACGATGTATGTGAAAAAAAGAAGGATTTAGAGCTCGTTGATGATGTCGGGGATGAGAATTGGGATGATGAGTATGCGGATGATGATAGGGATCGGGTAGACGAGATGATACACGAGGTTGAAGATCAGTCGTGTAAACGACCTCGTATTTTTGAGTCTATGTCTGAGGCTGCTGAAAAGTCGTTGTATCTAGGTTGTACAAAGTACACCAAACTTTCCGTCGTGATAACACTCGTCAACATTAAGTCGAAAGTTGGTTGGACGGACTCTAGTTTCACATCGTTGTTGGAAGTTTTAGCTGATATGCTC
Organism: Beta corolliflora; assembly: GCA_947648045.1. Lineage (NCBI taxonomy): Eukaryota > Viridiplantae > Streptophyta > Magnoliopsida > Caryophyllales > Amaranthaceae > Beta > Beta corolliflora. The sequence goes on along the minus strand of CANSZD010000248.1, from coordinate 505,973 downwards.
CCTGATGGAAATGAACTGCCAAAGTCGTATTATTATGCTAAGAAACTCATTTGTCCTTTCGGTTTAGAGTGCGAGCGAATACATGCTTGTCCTAACGATTGTGTGCTTTATCATAATGAGTATGAGCATTTACATGAGTGTCCCCGTTGTGGATTGTCGAGGTACAAGCGTGAAGGAGCTGGGGGTAGTGAAGGACCACCAGCTAAGGTGTTGTGGTATCTACCCATAATACCTAGATTTAAGCGCATGTTCTCAATTAAAGGAGATGCGAAGAATTTGAGGTGGCATGCAGATCGTAGGAAGAAAGATGGTCTGCTGAAGCATCCGGCTGATTCGCCTGAGTGGAAAAGTATCAACAGGGGGCATAAGGCATTTGGTAATGAGGATAGAAATCTGAGGCTTGGATTATGTACGGATGGCATGAACCCTTTTGGCCATCTTAGTTCTTAGCATAGTACATGGCCAGTAGTTTTAATGGTTTATAACTTGCCTCCTTGGTTGTGCATGAAAAGCAAGTACATCATGTTGTCGCTTCTTATTTTGGGGCCGAAACAACCTGGAAATGACATAGATGTATACCTCCAACCGCTTGTTGAAGATTTACAGAAGATGTGGAACGAAGGAGTGTTAGTATTTGATGCGTATGCTAATGAGATGTTCACTCTGCGTGCCATGCTTTTGTGTACTATGAACGATTATCCAGCTTATGGGAACTTATCTGGGTATAAGACTAAAGGAAAACAACTGTGCCCGATTTGTATACATGACATGAAGTATACACACCTTAAGGGCTGCAAACATGTCTATATGCGCACACGAAGACTCCTCAGACGCGACCATCCCTATCGGTTTAAGAAGAAGGCATTCGATGGGACGGTTGAAGAGGAAGTTGCTCGTATACCATTAACTGGTACTGAAGTTTATAATCAGGTTAAGGGCATTGAAACAATCTTTGGTAAACCTGCGAGTGAGGTTGATCGACCTACAGGATTATGGAAAAAGGAGTCCATTTTTGGAAACTCCCATATTGGAAAAATCTAAAGGTCAGACATTGTTTGGATGTCATGCACATAGAGAAGAATGTTTGTGAAGCTATTCTTGCGACACTCATGAATATTTCGGGCAAGACAAAAGATGTTAAGGCGTCATGACTTTACTTGAAAAAACAGGGGCTTCGACCAGAGTGGTGGGCTCAGAAAAGGGGACGGAAGGAAGAAGAAAGTAGTGGAGGAAAGGGTTGATGAGGAAACTCGGAAAAGAAAAAAGGTGTAGGATTCGGAGAAGAATTATTTGCCACCAGCTTGCTACACGATGTCGAGAGCAGAGAAACGGATTTTTTACGAGTCGTTGTATGGCATTAAGGTTCCAACTGGCTACTCATCGAATATGAAGCAATTTGTTACCTTAAATGGTGAGTTTAAGTTATAGAGTATGAAATCTCACGATTGTCATGTCATGATGCAAGTATTCTTACCGATTGCAATTCGTGGGATACTTCCAAAGCATGTGAGGCACACCATTACAGAACTTTGTTCATTTTTTCATACAATATGCAGCAAAGTCCTAGAACCGTCGACCCTCGATTCCTTGCAGGCCAGAGTAGTTGAAACTCTATGCAAATTTGAGATTTCCCCAGATTCTTTGACATTATGGTCCATCTCATTGTCCATCTATCGAGAAATTAAGTTGTGTGGTCCAGTGTTTTTGAGGTGGTGCTATCCTTTTGAGAGATATATGGGTACTTTGAAGGATAAAGTTTGAAATCCTGCACAACCAGAAGGTAGTATAATTCAAGGGATTGTGGGTGAAGAGGTCAGTAAATTATGGCTGAGTATTTTGCTAGTGTTGATCCTATTGGACTTCCGACATCTCGACATGAGGGCAGACTTGAGGGCAAGGGTACAATTGGTTCAAAATTGATCTCACCTTCTATAGAGAAGCGTACACAAGCTCACTTATTTGTGTTGCAGCACGTAGCAGCTGTCAATCGTTATTTAAATGAACATATGGAGGAATTACGTGTTAGCAACCCTGGAAAAGGAATAAGGGCATTGACGCAAATGCATAACAAGATGTTCATTGATTGGTTTCATAAACGAGTAGTGAATAATTTGGATGAAAATGTTCCTGAAACAGTCAAGTGGTTAGCATTTGGTCCTCGTGAAGCTGTACGCTCTTATGAGGGTTATGATATTAATGGGTATACGTTTTGGACTGAACGTCAAGATCTTAAGTCGGCATCGCAATAAAATAGTGGTGTTTCACTTGTGGCGTCATCTACACAATATGCAAGCTCGAAGGATAAGTCGCCTATACTTGCTGACAATAATTATTATGGGTGAATTTAAGAAATATGGGTGCTGGACTACTGTACTTTTCATATTTGCCTCTTGTGTTGCAAGTGGGTTGACGATAATCGACGTTGCGTAAAAAAAGATGATCCTTGCGGATTCACTCTTGTGGACCTTTGTCGTCTACGTGAAACTCAGGAGCCATTTATACTTGCATCACAAGTTAAGCAAGTATTTTATGTAACTGATCCTGCTGATAATAAGTGGTCAATTGTTGTACCTGGCAAAAGGAGTATCCTCGGCATTGGTGATGTTGATGATGAGGAAGAGTCTGATGCATTTGAGGACATCCCAACTTTTACCTATCCTGAAAATAGTGTCGAAGATGATGTGAATATGTCGGAGAACTATATGTGTGTCGATCACACCGAAGGGATACATGTTGTTGAAGATCCTAAGAAACGGCGGAAGGTCAATAAATCATGAGACATATACTCAGGTATGTCTAATTTGCTAATTTGTACTTCTCGAGTCATTTAACTCCAAATTATTTTTGAACATGATAATATGAGGTATAATATAACTAGTGTGTAGATTTTTAGGCTTTCATCTGTTGTTGGTTGAATTTCGGGAACGAAAATATCATTATGCGCCTATTTTGGCCGATTCACGTCCAATTTGTACTTCTCGAGTCATTTAACCCCAAATTATTTTTAAACATCATAATATGAGGTATAATGTAACTATTGTGTATATTTTTAGGCTTGCATTTGTTGTTGGTTGAATTTCGGGAACGTAAATGTGATTTTAGGCCTATTTTGGCCGATTCGCGTCCAATTTGTACTTCTCGAGTCATTTAACCCCAAATTCTTTTTGAACATGATAATATGAGGTATAATGTAACTATTGTGTAGATTTTTAGGCTTGTATTTATTGTTGGTTGAATTTCGGGAACATAAATGTGATTTTAGGCCTATTTTGGCCGATTCGCATCATTTTTCTATATTTTTGTTGAGCTAACTCCAAAATTTTGTTGCATATGCCAATATGAGGTTAGGGCTGGCAATCAGGTCGGGTTGGGTCAATTTCAGGTTGACCTGATTTATATTTCAGGTCACTTACCCCTAACCCAAACCCGACCTGATTCTAATTTCAGGTCGAAAACCGTGACCTACACCCGACCTTTTAAGTTTCGGGTTGACCCGAAACCAACCCAAAATGACCTGAAATAAAATCTAACTATCCAATAATTAACAAGCTGCCAATTTAATAAAAGGTACAGGTTCAAGTTTCACCATTCAAAGCCATAAATTGGCCACCAACTTCAAATTACAAAACATAATCCAGTAAGCTAGAAAAAATAATAGAAGATGAAGACTTGAAGAATGTCAGGCACTTAGAAATTTCACACAACTTGAAGATTAGAAGAACTTAGAAGAACTCCAGTAAGCTAGAAAAAATAACAGAAGGTGAAGACTTGAAGAATTTCGCACCAACTTCAAATTGGCCACCAAATTAAAGAATGTCAAGAACTTAGAAACTTCGCACAACTTGAAGATTAGAAGAACTCCAGTAAGCTAGAAAAAATAAAAGAAGATGAAGACTTGAAGAATTTTGCACAACTTGAACTTTGAAGAATGTCAAGAATTTCGGAAATCGCAACTCTAGGGTTTTGAGGTGTGAGAAGTGAGTTGGGAATTTAGTCTTACTGTAGCATCAAAAAAACGGTGGAGTGAGTTGGTAATTTAGGGTTTCATGTTTTATATGTTTAGAAATTTTTAAGATCCAAAAACGGGCTTGTATAAGTTTATGGCCCAATACAAGTAAGTATAACAGAATACTGAATATAGGTTGTATAACATTGAAAACTTTAGGTTACTTTTCAGGTTGACCCGATCTGAAAATAACCCGATTTCTAAATCAGGTCATTCGGTTATTTTCAGGTTGAAAAAGCCAACCTGAACCTAACCCATTATATTTTCAGGTCGGGTTGGGTCGACCCATTTTTTATTTCAGGTCGAAAATCTCAACCCAAACCCGAAATTTTCAGGTCGGGTTATCAGGTTGGGTTAGCTTTTGCCAGCCCTATATGAGGTAGAATGAAACTACATATTAGGTTTTATTTTGTGCATAAATTTTCATGTAAATGAAATTGGGAAACAAAAAAGCTTAAACAAAAGGGGGGGAGTTGTGCGGGGGGCGGCGGTGGGGGGGGGGTCGTTAGGGGCTTGGGGAGGTCAAGCGGGGGATGTGCGGTGGCTTGGGGGCCCAGTGCGGGGAGGAAGAAGGGTCAGGCGGCGGTGGGGGAGGGTCGGCGGGGGCTTGGGGGGGTTTGGCGCGGGGCGGGGGTTAGTATTTACCTCTGCCGGCCCCGGTCGGCCCGCCCACCCGCCCCTCCCCCACCGCCGCACACCCCTCCCTGCATAGACCCCCTGCACATCCCTCCCCTCCCCCTGCCCAGCCTTCCCCTCCCTGCACAGACCCCCCCAACCCCCTGTACACCCCTCCCTTCCCCTGCCCAGCTCTCCCCTCCCTGCACAGACCCCCCCAACCCCCTGCACACCCCTCCCCCACCGCCGCACACCCCCCCCTCCCCCCAGGACCCCCCCGCACATCCCTCCCCGCCCAACCCTCCCCTCCCCCCGCACGACCCCCCAACCCCCCGCACACCCCTCCCCGCCCAGCTCTCCCCTCCCGCACGTACCCCCCCAACCCCCCGCACACCCCTCCCCTCCCCTGCCCCCTCCCTCCCCCCCGCACGCACCCCCCCAACCCCATGCACACCCCTCCCCTGCCCAGCCCCTCCCCTCCCCGCACGACCCCCCCAACCCCCCGCACACCCCTCCCCTCCCCGCCCAACCCACTGCTCAGCCCCCAACACCACCGTACACCCCTCCCCGCCCACCCACCTCTCACCCCCAACCCCCGCACACCCTCTCTCCCCGCACAACACCCCCAACCGCTGCCATTTCACGTCCAATTTGTACTTCTCGAGTCATTTTACAAGTTATTCTTTTTGAACATGATAATATGAGGTTTAATATAACTAGTGTATAGATTTTTAGGCTTTCATTTGTTGTTGATTGAATATTGGGACAGAAAATGTCATTTTAGGCCTATTATGGCCATTTCGCGTCCAATTTGTACTTCTTGAGTCATTTAACCCCAAATTATTTTTGAACATGATAATATGAGGTATAATATAACTATTGTGTAGATTTTTAGGCTTGCATTTCTTGTTGGTTGAATTTCGGGAACGTAAAGGTCATTTTAGGCCTTTTTTGGCCATTTCGCGTCCAATTCTTAGATTTTGAGTCATTTAACTCCAAATTATTTTTGAACATGATAATATGAGGTATAATATAACTAGTGTGTAGATTTTTACGCTTTCATTTGTTGTTGGTTGAATTTCGGGAATGAAAATGTCATTTTTAGGCCTATTTTGGTCATTTCGCGTCCAATTTGTACTTCTCGAGTCATTTAACTCCAAATTCTTTTTGAACATGATAATATGAGGTATAATATAACTAGTGTGTAGATTTTTAGGCTTGCATTTGTTGTTGGTTGAATTTCGGGAACGTAAAGGTCACTTTAGGCCTATTTTGGCCATTTCACGTCCAATTTTTGGATTTTGAGTCAGTTAACTCCAAATTCTTTTTCAACATGATAATATGAGGTATAATATAACCATTGTGTAGATTTTTAGGCTTGCATTTGTTTTTGGTTGAATTTCAGGAACGTAAATGTAATATTTAAAACTATTAACTATGGTAAATGACTGAATTCTTATATTATGTGTTTTATTTCATGGTTGTTTTGCAAGGTTTTTATGAATAACACACCAAGTTTGAAGGCCTTCACCATGGAGGAATTACATGAAGTTCGGGATAAGTGGGCAAGCTACCTTTGTGATGATTGCTTATGATACATGCATTTTGGGAGGATTTTGCGATATAATTAGCTAGATCTAGTTGGTATTTTCCTTTCTAATATAGTTTTTAGCTAATATGTTGGTATTTTGTAAATTCTATGTACACTTTTTACATTATTAATATATTTTGAGTTAATTACGTTGAAAAACTTGTGATATATTGCAATTTATTTTTTTTTGTGGAAGGGAGGTGTTGGCCGGGGGGGCTGCCACGGTGGGGTGTAGGACTGGTGCTGCTTGGCGGGGGTCTTTGGGCCGGGCAGGGGGTGCTTCTTGCGGGGTGGTGGTGGGGGGGTGGGGGATCTTCTTGGTAGGGGTGGTGCAAGGCAACAGGGTGCTGCTTTGGCCGGGGGTGAGTGGGGCGCAGGGGGTGTTGGGGGGGCGGGGGGGGCTGGCGGCGGGTGGTGCGGGCGGCGGGGGGTGGTGCGGGCGGCAGGGGTGTCGTCCTGGGCCGTGGTGGGGGTGCTTGGCGGGGTGTCTTGTTGGGGTGGTGGGGGGCTAGCGGGGGGGATCTTTGGTCAGGGTGGGGGTGTTCTTGGGCCGGGAGGGGCATGGTAGCAGGGGGGTGCTGCTGGGCTGGGGTGGGGGGGACCATTTTTTTTAAAAAAAAAAATCAAACAAAAAGGGCAGCGGTTATGGGTCTAGACCGCAGCCCTTCCATATTGGAAGGGTTGCGGTCTAGGCGCAAAACCGCAGTCCTTCCTACAAAGAAGGGTTGCGGTCAAAAACCGCAGCCCTTCATTTTTGCCGAAGGGCTGCTACGCCAAGGGTTGCGAGCCAAATACGCAGCCCTTAGGGCTGTTTTGACCGCAACCCTTGAGTTTTTCTCCACTAGTGAATTGAATTGTCCTAGTTGTTTGTCTCAGTAATTTGATAATTTAGATTTGGTTGACAAGTGAAGCTCCTATCTTTACTGATCACCGCCCTTATAATCCCATGCTAGCCTTTGAACACTTAACCTTAGGAAACATAGATGAGTTACTTCCAACTCAACACTTTGGTGGTAGATAGTATTACATATGACAACATTACGACATAAGATTTAAATTCTTTCTCCACATATAAATATGTTGGTAATTTTCGCTCAAATTAATTTCTTAACAAAAATAATTTATTATTTATTATTTCCCACTTCTTAAAAACAAATCTAAACTTCACTATAAAATTCAAACTAAATAATATGATTTCAAACTCAAAATTGAGATTAGAGTGCATAAAGTATTCATATGACATGAAATACTTCATAAACAACTACTTTTGTAACGCCCCGACTACTAATCAACATTACTAGGTTAATTGTTCATTAGCAGCGGAAAACCTAGCATAGTCGGAATGTCACTGCCATACCTCCCGTCCGGAAGGTAGAAGGCAACATACTTTTTCATAATACTAAACATATTATAATAATTATAGCTAATCTTGAAACATATAAATAACTTAAACATAGCTAAAGTTTCATAACTTAGTGTGATTGAATTTATAATATAACCGTCATAGTTGCATAATTCTAAGTTAACTACTCCTCACTACTACTTCATTTCGTCTTCCCCGTACATACCTAAAACAGAAAAACAAAACGTCATGAGCCGATGCTCAGTAACCTACTACCCTAACATCGTAAATTTATTTCAATTCATTTTAGTTGCAATCAGAGGGGAGACAATATCATAAAACATTTATACAACCATCGCGTAACCATAATATTATTGAAAGAGCATCATCATGAGTATCTTATAACATCAGTCATTAGCATTATCATTATTCTGTAACTTGGCAACTTGGCAAATATAGTTTTGTAGGACGCCTCCTACCAATGTGGTACCCCTTCCGGGTGTACGACAAACAATGTGGTATCCCTTTCGGGCATACGGTGGACAATGTGGTACCCCCTTTCGGAAGTACGGCGAACAATGCGGTATCCCTTTTGGGGTATACGGCGGACAATGCGGTACTCCTTTCGGAAGTACGATGAACAATGTGTTTCATTACTATGTTGCCAGAAAGTCATTGCAAAAACGTCGTATCAAATGATTTATAGAAACATACATAAATCATACTTCTCATATCACCAAACCATTTATAGAAACATCCTTTATACAGCCAAACATTTCATATCCCGCACACCATAGATAATGTAGCATAAACATTACATAAAACCACTATATATACTAACCCCTGCCACCTCCTGCCAGCCCCCCCAAGCCCCTGCAAGCCCCTGCCAGCCCCCCCAAGCCCCTGGCTAATAATGGACCGTCATTGTCCTGAGCATATGTCATACTTATTACCTTAAGTCATAAGAAGGTCCATTATTAGCCATTATTATTTAAGTTGTTCTTAACTTATTAGAGTGACTCTTTAATCAACTAATAAGTGAAGTAACTCTTTCATTACCATTTTAGAATGAGTAATCAATACAATTACAACTCATAATAATAGCTTAGTATTATAACTACTTATTTAGTTATAAGTAAATTTGATGATGTTAAAGTGATTATCATGAAAGTCTAAAGTTAACATCAATTAATCGTTAATTACTAATCAGATATATTAAATCCCTAAATTAAAAGCCATATCACAATTTGATTCAAAGTTCTCATAGAAGGGTCCATAGTCATTGATTATCACTTAAGTTATACCTATTAGAGTGACTTATCAATAAACTAATCATTAGACAAGTTTATTATCATTAGTGAATATACTTCCATAATACTCCCTCTGTTTTTTTATCTTTCTCACTTGGAATCTTGGCATTATTCATACTTAGAGAGAATCTTCTCAATTTTTCTCAATTTATAAGAAAAAATATAGTCATGTGGGGTCTTGTTTGATTCGTCTCAATTAGTACTTTAATAATATTCAATCGTTATAATTTTTACTAATGTATAATGAAAGATATTTAAGTTCAAAGACGCACATTAGGAGGCGCGCACAGGAAAGTGAGAATGATAAAAAAAACAGAGGGAGTATCATTTAGTCAGATTGTATTGACAAACAAGTAAACTATATATTATAAGTCATAAATTATAAACATAAGCTTTTCTAAGAATTAACAAAGCTCATTATATTGAGTATCATTTAGTGCATAAATTATCACCATCAACATTCTAATCCTAAATTCCATGAACAATAGTGAGGTTATTGGTTTATTTAATTAGCCAACCCACATAATACAAATAACAAAATTTCAGTTTAATCTTTTTAGCCCAACACTAAACAAATCAACCATGGGTATTTGGGCTCAAACTAAACATTGAAAACAATTGTTTAAGAGGTATTTTCATACCTCCAGCTCTACTGAGCAGTCACGAGAGACAGTTGGGTGGAGGATGGGAGCTCCGGCGAGCTGCAGTAGGGACGCTGTGGCGGGGGTTTGGTGCAGATTACAACGGCGGTGGCTCGTGGAGGTGGTGTAGCAGCACCGTGCTACATCGCACAACAGCTCGAGAGAGAAGAGGAGAGTGCAGCGAGCAAGAGAGAAGAGGAAGAGGGGGAGTGGGGCAGCAGGATTAGCGCACAGGAGAGGGTTGGTGTAATAGCCCACCGTCATATCACCTCATAAATCATTCTAAGTTAAGCTAAATAGCATTAGCGGAAGCAATTCAGAATAAAAGTTACGGAGGTTGTCACCTGCTGGAGTCAAACCCATTAATATGGCTGAGTTGACTCTACGAGAGTAGTTCAGAAAAGCATACATCTTACAAAATTTAGTTCAACTATTACAGTACATAGAGTAAATCTGGCGCAAATATACGTTCAAGCATTCTTCACAAAAGTCATTTAGTAAAATGAGATGATCATGTTTAAGTTCTGACTTGCTATGGATGCAACCGTTACATATTCCTAGAGCTTATCTGCAGCCTACCTTTTTAATTCATGCACAAAAGAGTCTGCCCCCAGTAGGATAGGTTCACATTACAAAATCAGCTTAAGCTGGTACACAAACCACTCCAAAAACTAATTATGGTGGCGGAAAGTAAGGAGTTGTACTCCGATATTTCTACGCAAATCAATGATTTGTCAAAACGTTACTAACACGAATTACAAATACCAAAGTGTTCAAACCCACTTATTTGCCAACATCACATATCATGAACACAAGTTTAGTTGAATAAAGTTTAGCGCAGGAAGAAGAGTTCACACATTGAGGTACACCGAAGTGTAGACCTCCACACAATTCGGAGCTTAAGCCCCTACTATTTTACTCGCTTGCAAGCTGTTATAGGACATGTCCTTACACATAATACACACACTCCTCTTTCCCAGGCAAAAACGGATTCAAATTCACAAATAATATTCACAATTTCACTATAATGGGTTCGAAATGCATTGCTTGCATTATTGAGTTGCAAAACCATTTTAAGACTTTGGCAAAATAATTTCCGAGGCTTATGAAGTAGCTACATGACTTTGAGGTGTAAGTAAAACTCATGAGCTCAATCAAGCAATACAATTTCAACTTATAGATTGAAAATTGGGAGAATCAAGAGTGAAAATGATGTTTCGGAGTTCGTAAAAGAAAGTTTCTCTTGAAACAATCCTTTAACTTGAAATTAACCCTTAACAATATAAATTATTTGGTTGCCAAGCTACTGTAAATATCTAACTATTTTAGGGAAATTCTTCTCTTTGGAAACTCTCCTGAAAATCAAGCATAGTTCATCCTTAAAACGTGATTTTTAGCGGTTTTCCCGCATTTAGCTTAGTGATAAATTATGAAATAAATTTGGAAAATCCCAACTAGTGAAATACAGTATCTTATTGCCAAGATTTCATTGTAAAAGTTTCAAAATATTTCTCCCACAAATCAATGAGTAATCCTTTTGTTAAAATAGTAGAAACGATGTTGTTTTAGCACCTTTCATAGGGTAAACGTTCAACTACCAAAACAAAAAAACTTTTAAAACATTAACATACACATGCAATCTCATTATCATCATATAAGCTACTGCCCAATCAAGCCAACATCAAACAAAACTCAAGTACACACAATTCTTTACGAAAATCGATTGAGCAAACCTACTACCTTCTAATGTTAAAAAAAACACAACTTTCACTTACTTTCTTAAACATGCAATGGTTATTCCTAATTATTACAAACATGCAGTAGCTAATAATCATCTAACTCAAGAATTTAGTCCTCAAAAGCGTTCTTAGAGAAATTCTCAAAATCCATACTAAAACTAGTTCTCAAAGTGGAGTGATAAAATTTGTGTACCTTTAACTTCAAAAGGGTGCAACTCGACTTCTTCTTCTCCTTATGTTGTGATTATGACTTCCTTTGGAACCTAAAATACAAATTTATATCCACAAAAAATTTCATAAAAAATACCCAAATGAAGTACTTGAATTAACCCAAAACTTCCATTATACTTACTGGTTTCTTGGCTGAGGAAGATGATCCTATTTCTTGAACTTCTTTGCTCCTAAAACTTGAGTTTTTTCCTTCCCAGTACGCACCTATATATATACTCCCTCCGTCCCTAAATAGAGTGCCCATTTCTTTTGGGCACAAGTATTAAGAAGAAATTATGTGTAGGACCTTAGTTGTATTAAATCATAATTAAATATAGAAGTTAGTACACTTTTTATGAATTGTTTATTAAGGAGAGAGAATGTGGGCCATATGGGAATGTGGGTGATATTATAAAGCTAAAAGCAAAATAATATTTTAATTGGTGGACCCATACCAAATAAGGAAATGTGAAATCTATTTGGGACAAACATAAATGGATAAATGGGCACTCTATTTAGGGACGGAGGGAGTATATAACAAGAGTTATGATTTGCATGCAAGTGTTAGTAGAGAAAAATGGAAGGAAACGAAGCTGGAACCCAGCCCCTGCATGTACTGTAGGTTCTAGCGAGTGAGCAGGGAGGAAGAGGAGAGTTATGGGTCGCAGGATTCCTTTGGAGTTTTGTGATGAAATTTTTGTGAGGAGTAGAGGCTCATGTGAAGAGGGTTTAACTGTATTTATTTCGTATTAATCATCCACTTGCAAGGTTATTTTGGAGCTTCCCCCACACTTGGTCTAGCACAACAAATTTCAGCTCTCCTCTTTGTCCTAACATGATTCCTAATTTAATAATATACCATCTATTAGTGGTCTAAGGACCCCATAAAGCTTTTATCTTACTCTAAACTCCCTTAACATAACTCTCCTTGATTAATTTAGGTCCCTTGAATTAAAAGAAGTCCCAAAGTTCATTCAATAAAACGTACTCATTAGGGTGGTTTAATAGTCGCTACTTAACTTTTCATTTTTTAATAACTTCACAAATTCGCACGGCTACAAATCCTTGTAAACAACCTCGACCCTGAATACTTACTTAATATATTTGGTTGGTTACTTATTACCAATTAAGGATATTATTCACATTTTTTTCACATAACACGCAACGAATATACATAAGCACATATTAATCACATCACACTTTCACACACAACTTATCATACATAATAACCACGTACCATCTTATTCTATTCACTGAACTTAGGTTAATTAATCACAGATTAAATTCCCGTTACTTACCAGCTATTACACGTTTCCCCCCATCAAGAAGTTTCGTCCCGAATCTTAAATTATACCTTAGAAAAGTTGTGGGTAACGATTCCTCATGTCAGCTTCTTTTTCCCATGTAGCTTCCTCAGAACCCTGACTCGACCATAGCACATTAACCAACGGAATGGTTTGATTCCGTAAAACCTTTTCTCGATGATCTAATATCCGGAACGATTTCTCTTCGTAACTGAGGGTCTCATCGAGTTGCAAGGGCTCGTATGATAAGACATGAGAGGGATCATGCACATATTTCCGTAGTTGCGATACATGAAAAACGTTGTGGATGCGGGACAGTTTTGTTGGCAACACGATCTCATACGCTACTTCTCCGAATCTTCTAAGAATTTCATATGGTTTGATAAATTTTGGACTAAGCTTTCCCCGGATACCGAATCTCTTCACGCCCTTGGTAGGGGAAACTTTAAGAAAAACTTTATCACCTACCTCGAATTCCAGTTTTCTCCTCCGTGTGTCCGCATATTTATTTTGACGATCCTGGGCGGTTTTCATTTTTTCCCGAATTATTCGGACCTGATCCATGGTTTCTTGAATTAGCTCTGGCCCTACTGGTATTCCACTCCTCAGATCATCCCAACAATTTGGCGTTCGACATTTCCGATCATACAAAGCCTCGTATGGAGCCATTCCAATCGTGGCCTGATGACTGTTGTTGTAGGAAAATTCTATCAAAGCCAAATGATCCTCCCAAGACCCTTGGAACTCTAAAACACATGCTCGTAGCATGTCTTCTAGCACTTGGATTGTGCGCTCGTTTTGACCATCAGTGGCAGGGTGGAATGCAGTTAATATGGTAAGGAACACTGGTAAGATATGGTAAACGTTTTGACCATCAGTGGCAGGGTGGAATGCAGTTAATATGGAATGCAGTTAATATGATGTTGTTTTAGCACCTTTCATAGGGTAAACGTTCAACTACCAAAACAAAAAAACTTTTAAACCATTAACATACACATGCAATCTCATTGTCATCATATAAGCTACTGCCAATCAAGCCAACATCAAACAAAACTCAAGTACACACAATTCTTTACGAAAACCGATTGAGCAAACCTACTAGCTTCAAATGTTTAAAAAAACACAACTTTCACTTACTTTCTTAAACATGCAATGGTTATTCCTAATTATTACCAACATGCAGTAGCTAATAATCATCTAACTTAAGAATTTAGTCCTTAAAATTGTTCTAGAGAAATTCCCAAAATCCATACTAAAACTAGTTCTCAAAGTGGAGTGATTTTGTGTACCTTTAACTTCAAAAGGGTGCAACTCGACTTATTCTTCTCCTTATGTTGTGATTATGACTTCATTAGGAACCTAAAACACAAATTTACATCAAGAAAATACCCAAAGGAAGTATTTGAATTAACTTCCACTATACTTACTGGTTTCTTGGCTGAGGAAGATGACCCTATTTCTTGAACTTCTTTGCTCCAAAAGCTTGAGTTTTTTCCTTCCCAGTACGCACCTATATATATATATATATATATATATATATATATATATATATAATATATATATATATATATATATATATATATATATATATATATATATATATATATAGGCTTTGCATGCAAGTGTTGGAAGAGAAAAATGGAAGAAAGCGAAGCTGGAACCCAGCCCCTGCATGTACCGCATGTTCTAGCGAGTGAGCAGGGAGGAAGAGGAGAGTTATGGGCAGTATGTGAGTAGAGGCTCATGTGAGGAGAGTTTGGCTGTATTTATTTCGTATTAATCATCCACTTGCAAGGTTATTTTGGAGCTTCCCCCACACTTGTTCTAGCTAGCACATCAAATTTCTGCTCTCCTCTTTGGCCTAACATGATTCCTCATTTAATAATATACCATCTAATAGTGGTCTAAGGACCCCACAAAGCTTTTATCTTACTCTAAACTCCCTTAACATAACTCTCCTTGATTAATTTAGGTCCCCTTAATTAAAAGAATTCCAAAGTTCATTCAATAAAACGTACTCATTAGGGTGGTTTAATAGTCGCTACTTTAACTTTTCATTCTTTAATAACTTCACAAATTCGCACGACTACAAATCCTTATAAACAACCTCGAACCTGAATACTTACTTAATATATTTAGTTGGTTACATATTACCAATTAAGGATATTATTCACATTTTTTTTCACATCACACGCAACGAATATACATAAGCACATATTAATCACATCACACTTTCACACACAACTTATCATACGTATTAACCACGTACCATCTCATTCTAATCACTGAACTTAGGTTAATTAATCACAGATTAAATTCCCGTTACTTACCGGCTATTACAGTTAGTGGTGCGTGTGGTTGGGCGCGACAGAGAGGTGGAAAACGGGTGGCAGTCGTGAGTGGTGCTGCGGTGGTGGTGATGCCCGAAAACAGAGGAGGTAAGGGTGCGAAAAGAGCTGCGTTTTTCCGGTGGAATTACGGGCTACTTCCGGCGACTTATAGACTTATTTTCAGTTCAGTTTATATTACTCTCTATATGTCAGTTTCTCTCAACTCAGTTCGGTTGAGTTCATTTCACTTGAGTTCAGTCCAAAAGGGGCCTCACTCCCCCTTCCCTCTCCAGTCTCCACTCAGCTCTCATTTCCCGCCATTGTTAAGGATTGAGACTTCAACACAACATCTCAAAGGGAAAAATAAAATGGAAGAGACTCCCGCGAAAGAAGCCCTAATTCTACTGAGAAGTAGACTTTGTGACCCCCATGCTGTTTTCTCTCTCCTCTCCCCCTCTTCCGACAGCAACTACAGGTATAGAGTACTTCACAGGATTACAAAACCCTAGATATATTCCTCTCTCCTTCCACTCATACTCTTGTTGAATCATCACAAAGTTTTAATTTAATTTCTGCACTTTTACAGAAGCTTCTTTAATTTGAACATGGTGTGAATTTTTTTTGTAACTCATTATCATTTTGCAGTAAATTGAAGTTTATAATATCGAGCTCAATTGCCGAGGCTTGCAATAACTCCGTATTGCTTCTTGGTCCTCGTGGTTGTGGAAAAACCGCGGTTTGTTTGCTGTTCCTTTCAATTGGTTTTGATCTATTGTGGACTCACCTAATTTCATTCTGTTTTTTTTTGGGAATTAGGTTTTGCAGCTGGTTCTTAATAATCTTTTGGCAGAATATCCTGATATGATATCCGTGGTAATGTTCAATTCCTATATACAAATCAAATATTAAGGTGGTACTACTCTAAGTATTTTGAATGAATGAGTGATGATATTAACTCTTTTATTTGAAGTTAAATAACTTATGTATCATCAAAATATTAATTATAATAGAGGCGATGATTAAAATTCTACGATTTATTATTGATCAACTTGTCACAAAATTTCACATCATTAATTTACGTTATTGCAATACAAATTTAGTTATTGAACCGTTCTTATTTTCACGTCATATTGTAGGCCGTTAGAAGGTTGTTGTTGTGTATGGATTTCAATTTTTTTCAGTATTTAGTGTTATACTCCTAGTTGTATCTTTATTTATTATAAATGCTTCATATTTGTATGTTTTGAAATTGCAGAATGAATCAAATTAGAAAATGAGAAATTTAACACTACCTCTATTGTTTTTTGTTCTTCCCACTTTCCTTTTTGGGGGTGTATTTTTTCGTTCTTCCCACTTTAGCTTTAAGTCCAGAGCTAAATAGACATATTTTGTACTTGATATTGTTTTGGTGAAACATGGCATCTAAGTTCTATAACGCATGGTTTTAAATCTCCGATGCGCCTGTCGAGGGCTTATATCGCGGTCAGCTTAAGCTTAAAACCCGTTATAATGCATTTGCAATACGGAGATGCAGCCAAGATTCAATACCATGCTTAAGCATGCTGCCAACATGAATAAGAATTTCTTACTTAAGTGATTGACATCTAAAGGAGTTGGATTTGTCTGTATGTCTGCCTGAATGCAACCAGAGTGCCATATTGATCCTGTCCACCATATATAATACTTCGTTGTCATCTCTTTCTGTTATGTGGGTTCAATCTGGGAGTTTTTTTTTTGAATTTTCTGGTTTATCTTCCGAGCCTTTGGCTACTATTCTGAGTTGAACAATCAGTTGGATCTAAGTACGAATAGAGATCTTTGCGCTTTTGATGTTGGGCTTGTTTTTCCGGCAATATACACTATTTCCAAGGTTTCACCTTAGGTATTAGGATATCTCCTCTTGGAAGAAGAAGTCTTTGGCTTTTGATTGCTGATTGATTTATGTTTATATGGATTCAAAAGGCTTTAATTCAAAGGTCTGGGTCCTCTTTTTATGGTTTCCTTTCCCTTTTGGGTTGAATATGGTGCTGGGTGCTGAAGTGTCAGCTTCTAATCTTTTGCAGATTAGATTAAATGGGCTTCTGCATAGTGACGATAACTGCGCTGTAAAGGTATATAAAGTCTCTGCCCCCAACCATAAGCTTAAGTACTATACTTCACATGGCTGTTTTTGTGTGGAGTTTCTTTTATTAACTAAACTATTATTTTGAGCTGCATATCTATCATGTTCTTGTTCTCGATGTTTGTGAGTACTAGTGTCTAAGTGTTTTAAATTGATCTGGAGTTCGGCAATTTGTTGTCCGTCTTTTTTGGTTGTTCGGAAGGAGGGGAGGGGGATTCTAGTCACTCATTTATTATAGGGGCACTGATTCATTCACTTTAACGTTACACGTAGTTTCCCACTATCTATTGTAGGAAGTTGTGTATTATATGCATCTGCATAGTAGCCAGAATAAGATATTTCAAGTATCTGACGTATTAGATGCTTGGAGCTAAGACAATCTAGATGCTGTTAAGCCTTTATGACTCAAAAAGTTTTTAATATTAGTGACTCTGCAATTGCATTGCTCACTCATGGATACGTTCTAGCCTTGTAGTCTTACTAGCTATGAAAAGTAAGCATGCAGCAGTAGAATGTGCTTTGGCAAGCCGTTGTCGAGAAACCAAAAACCAAGAACTTAAGATTTGTTGCTGTCAGAAAATCCCTTACAAAGTCCATGCAGGTATTGAGCTCCATAAACTCACTAACTCTGTATGCCAGCTCTTCATTCTCCCTAAGACAGTTTCTGTTATGAATTAACATAACCTTGACACCATTGATGACAGAAAATGAGGAAGATAATGAGTATTTGATTGATAAACTGAAAATACAGCAAAACTAAATGATATTCAAGCTTTCGAGAGGCTTGATTCTCTCCCAAAATGAACTCTTAAAAGCTCACCCAAATTCTCATCTATTTTCAACAACCTTTCTCTCTCCCTATTCCATTCTATTTATAGAGATATTTCCTCCCTAACTCCCTAACTTATTCTTCAAGCTACTACTAAAAACTAACTAATTATTGTAATACCAAAAGTACCCCTCTCCCTAGGTTGATTCATTACATTACCGGCCGCCCAAACATTCACCTTGTCCTCAAGGTGGATAGTAATTTGCACTTAATTGTAAGCATTGTCCCCGATAGTCAATGTCCCTCTTGTTGTCACCTTTGAATCCATATATTTGTCTCTTCTTCTGCTCCTCTGCTAGCTTGGAGGAAATTGGGCTACAATGTGGTGTTAAAATTGGGATGAGATCAGGGATCATTAGTATGGGTTGACTGGCTAGGAGAAGAGTGGAAAAATGATGGTTGATAAAATGGGTGTTGATAATGGGCTGGATTATAGCAAGGAAAGTATTGGGCCTCAACCCATTGGGTTCGGTAAGGCTGTGAAAATCAAAAGTGTTATGTTTGGATGTCTGGGTGGAATTAATTGAACTTGGGCTGGGCATACTTTTAAGTTGGGAATTAAAATATTTAGATTTTTGAACTTGGTTGGAGTAATTGGGCTTAGTTTGAAAAGGCCCAGTTGCTGACATTACCTCACCAACTTTAATTAAGTTGCTGTAAATTTTCCCTTCACATGTAAATGCACGTGGTCCCAGTTTCTCTTTTCCCTTTGCACTATAATCTGCTGACTCATCTACATGGCGATTTACAGTGTTACCCCTTCCACCATGATCCAGAATTTCCACTTTCTTCTCCAAGGTTGTAGAGGCTTCGAGATTTCTCTGGTTCTCTGACTTTAACAGAGAGCCTAGCCTGAGGTGCCACCAAGTTCTATCTCCGACAAAAATTCCGGGAAGACCTCCGCGAGCGCCACCAGTATGCTGAAAACGGGCATTCTCACCGGAATAATATCTAGATCTGCCCTTCGCGCCTTCTCGCCTGAGTTTGAGGCTGCGATTTAGATCTTCCCAGCCACCAGCACTTCCATCTTCACCGTCAATCCACTCATCAACACTATAGAGACCACCGCCTGATCCACTATAATCAGCACCACCTTTTCCAAAAACGTCTTTCCTTGACACCTCGTCCCATTATCTCTGGAAAATTCTGTTGCACGCTTCCTGATGATTTCCCCCGTCGATCACCACCAACAGAATTTCCGGTGAAATTACCCCTAACCCCGCAACACTCAGATGCTTCACCATCTAATCCACCGCGGCCAGCGAACCTGCGTGGCCCACCGTTGCCATCCCCACCGCAGCATTCCCCACCTTCGCCATCGGTGACGAATCCCGGACCACCGCCATAACTACTACCATCATCAGAACTTCCACCGCCACTAATACCGGGACCACCACCAGATCCAGAGCCCCCAGCACCTCCCCTCTCAAATAATCCTGCCTTTAGATTAAGGTCATTGGCGAATCTACCACCAGCAAGGCCTCCATGACATTGGCAAGTGAAACCACCTTGTCCTCCGCCGGTGAATCCACCACCTTGTCCATTTTTGTCATTGCAAATATTTCCACCAAGAGTACCAAACCCTGTCTTCGTCGGATCTGGTGTCTCACACACCAGTGACCACTTCCTTCTCTCAAGCTTAGGTGAGGATGATGTTAACTGAGAATTTTCAATTTTTTCCTCACCTGAAGGTTGAAAATCAGTGGTTGCTGACTTAACCTGGTGGCTGATTTCAGTTCCTTCCTCCGCCTTGAGCTCTTCTCGGAGCAAAGCTATTTCCATTTTGAGTGGAGCCAACGCCTTGCTGACAATTCCTTTAATGTCCTCGCACAACTTCTCTGTCAATTGCTTTGAGATATCGTCCATCTTTTCACCGAAGTTCTTTTTGAACTCCTCTATGTCAAAAACTCGAGTTCCGGTGAACACCATTGCAGACCTTTTTTTTTTTTTTTTTTTTTTGAAATCAAAAAAATCAGCAACTTAACCTCCCTGAATCGTACTGCTCTGGTACCATTTGTTATGAATTAACATAACCTTGACACCATTGATGACAGAAAATGAGGAAGATAATGAGTATTTGATTGATAAACTGAAAATACAGCAAAACTAAATGATATTCAAGCTTTCGAGAGGCTTGATTCTCTCCCAAAATGAACTCTTAAAAGCTCACCCAAATTCTCATCTATTTTCAACAACCTTTCTCTCTCCCTATTCCATTCTATTTATAGAGATATTTCCTCCCTAACTCCCTAACTTATTCTTCAAGCTACTACTAAAAACTAACTAATTATTGTAATACCAAAATTACCTCTCTCCCTAAGTTGATTCGTTACAGTTTCTCACCACATTAGCTTGCGTCACAATAATTTTACTAGTGTCGAGAAGCTCCTGAGTCCTGAGCAATGCCTACTTTCTGCTTGCAGAGAAAGGATTTCATCTATCCTACTTTCTGCTTCTGAACCAATGTTCTTGATCCCCTTGCTTTGCTTATTCTTTTAACCTCTCAAAATGTTAGTATGTTAATGCATTAACTAAATGTAATAGCTTACTATCCAATTTTGATATAGATTTTCCTCATTAGGTTCCTCTCTGATAATTTGGAAATACTGGGAATAACAATGAATCATATGTTTGTATAGGCTGGATAGATATCTGCCATCAGATCAGCATACTAAAGGATGAGATGAGTTTCTAGCACGATGTCCTGTGGTGGAGTGGAAATGCAACTGTTAGAGTGTTAGGTGACTGAATTCTGCCACCAAGGTTCCAGTCTGCTAGATCAAAGCTCAGTTGCCAAGTCTGTCCATTAAATTGTTAAAACTTCAATACAAGTAATACAAAGCAACAAGTGGTGAGCAAGAGGAAGGTTAGAATTAGACAGATGATGACGTCCAATAGAGTTCAGTGGGGGGAGAGAAGATAGGGATTTGGACAAGATGATAGGCCGTGAATTCCCTGTTGTTAGATAATGAAGGAGACGTTTTTCGTAATTATCATCTCCCTTTGAAGAGTCATTCATACACATATGACTGTTTTATCCTTGCCTAAGCCTTGATTAGCCATGTCTACGTGGACTCTATATCGTGAACTTTTTGGTCCAAAACCAAATTGGGACTATTTAGGGATATCTTGAGTTTCTGTGTATTTATCATTAGTTGTTATTAATTGAAAACTTGAAACGAATTGTTAACACAATTGGCTATCGGACAATGCCGACTTCTGAACTATATGGCAATGCTCCCAATTTTCAATTTATTTGGTGAAAATGCACCTCAATTGGCATGAAGTATATTGTTTCTATAGTTATTAGAATGTCATGCAAATTATCTAATTGATGGCTAAAAATGCTCAGTTTTGTATTAATACACATTATTATACTAAGGGGCCTTTTGGTTGGAGGGTTTCGGACCTTTCAGGAAAGGGAAAGGGAATCGTTCCTCTTGTTTCCCTTTGATTGTGTTTGGTTATGCATTTATTTGTTTCCTTTTCCCACTTTTCTTTTATGGAGTTACCCCAAAGTCCTCTTTCCCCACAGTCCACACCGCCTTTTAAGCCCCACTATTCAGCACTACCAAATTGACACCTCATCCAATATTCTGACTTTGTAGTATAAATGTCATCCATAGCCAACCACTAGTAACGGAGGACATTGGTCTCCCAAGAGCCTAAAGGGTTTATTGGAGTAATTGTGTCTCCTTTGAGCTAATGCTCGTGGTCAATGAATTCAAAAAGACCCATATCTGGAGAACTATTGATGTTCGGACTAGGTACCACCATGGATGACTCCCCTGACAACCAAGTATCATTTTTAAACGTGTATGCATTCACCATTTCCCACTCTCCACCTCAACCCTTCAAGAAGCAAATACTTTGCTCCCCAAATGCTCGTCCACGCATAAGTTAGGTCATAACCTCTAGCTGCATCAATGACATTACCATCTTTAAAGTAATGTGCTTTAAGTACCTGACAAGTCAATCTCCATCCCTATTGATGAGAAGGGCTTGATAAAAAAATTTGCGATCATGGAATCGTATTCCTCCCAATGAGATTGGCAGACAACCTTACCCAGCTTACCTAGTGAATCTGCGCTTTGATCCCTTTGCTCCCCACCAAAAACGAGCCAGCATAGAGCGAGTTTGTTCAAAACGCCATCATCTTTTTGAAGTTGTCTCATATGTGTAAGAATGATACAATAAACCACCATGATTAAAACCTCTTTCCGAGGACGAGCAAGCAATTTTTCTTTCCAGCCTTGTAACTTTATCCATATGCGCTCCTTGACACATGCAAAGACCTTTGTCGATGTACCAAATGTGCCATGACTCATGATAGGATGGAGCAAGACAATTATGACATATGGACAGGGAATTTTTACTCGAGAAAAGGTCTTGTGGTAATAAGAGGTGAAATTGGCAAGCAAAAGAGGTGTGGGACCTCTTAATATCAACTTGATTCCTGGGGATGTGCTCGCAGATCGAATGGAAATGGAATCCTTCATGCAGCTAGGAGAGGGTACAGAAAGTGTTGGTCATAGATGTATTAGCAAGTCTTGTGTAAGACCGTCTTACAATAAAGTTATTGTAAGATAAACCTTTTTGCACTTTAAGGATACTTTTTCAGTTGAGGGGTCACATTTTATGTTAAATGGGTCACTTTTAGATAGGGTGTCTTTTTACTATAAAGGAGTCACTTATTAGGACATAAAGCTACCCTCAACTTACCATAAATTATTGTAAGACAATCTTATACTTCCTTCGTTTTTTAATAAGTGACATGTTTTCCTTTAAAGGAAATGTCAAAATAAGTGACACATAGCTCAAAGTAGTAAAAAATTCTTCTCATTTATTACATCTTTGCCATCATTTAATTGTTTCACCTACTCACTTTATCCAATACTCAAATTTGATTGGTTATATAAGTGGTCCCAACTTTCTCTTTCTAAACTCCTTGGTATTCCCCCCACTTTCTCTCTGTGTCACTTGTTAAAAAACGGAGGAAGTATGAGATTTTGTATAGATGTATTAGTTAGACTTCATGCTTAAACTATTGTTTTAATGTAGCTTTTTGCAAAATCTGGGATCCAGTTGATATTCTTGTGTGTCCGCGTGCATATGTTTGATGGAGAAAACACTAATGTATGCTGATTGTTATAACTTTTGGTTGGAACTTAGAAGTTAAAATGTTATATGAAGCTATTTTGATAATTTCTACTTTTAGCTAAATTTATGCTCCAATTGCTTCTGCTTCTCTGACTTGCACATTTTTGTCTTCTTTTGAT
Organism: Beta corolliflora; assembly: GCA_947648045.1. Lineage (NCBI taxonomy): Eukaryota > Viridiplantae > Streptophyta > Magnoliopsida > Caryophyllales > Amaranthaceae > Beta > Beta corolliflora. The sequence goes on along the minus strand of CANSZD010000248.1, from coordinate 482,655 downwards.
GACTTTCATTGCAGAATTAATACCTTCTTGATCTTCTATGTTTGTTTCTTCTTCGTAAGTCTCCTTGTTATGATATTGACATAGCTGTTAACATTTTAGGAAATCGCTAGGCAATTATGTGCGGAGCATGAGTTGCTGTTCTCGAAAATGGTAATTTGTATATAACTCTACTATTTGCTTCTGCTTTGATTTTGAGTTGAGAATTGAAACCAATTATTCAGGAGATCTACTTGTGCTCAGGCATCTTTTGATGACAACACTCAATTTGTAGTCGGTATGTTACGGTGAGTGCCTAACATCTATAAGAGGTCATTTCATTTTAGTTGCCAAAATGTCAACAAATTACTAATGGTTGAAGGATTTCTTTAGAATAAATATTTATTCTTCTAAAACCTTTTGTGCTTTTTTTCAGTGAGTGTGGGTTGGCGCATAAGACAATTGTTTTTATTCTGGATGAATTTGATCTATTTGCTCAGGTATGCCATTGTCTTCTTTTTCCAACCTTTTTGCTGCAGTCTTGAAGGATTTTTTCTATTTGGTAAAAGATTGTGTTATGTGGCATACACTCTCTAATTCCTTGTGTTTGACGACTAGAGTTTAGTTACTTATGTGCTTTGAAGTTTCAAGAGACATTTTGAACCTTTTTTTATCTTCTTACTTTCACACTTCGCAGGGTAAACAACGGCTACTTTATAGCTTGTTAGATGCAATGCAATCTGTGACATCACAAGCTGTTGTGATCGGCATAAGTTGTAAGCTGGTATGCTCCTACGATTTTTTTTTTCCCTGCCCATGATTATATTGAGTAGGACGCAAGTGTCTTAAAATTGTTTTTGAAGTGGAATTTTGTATTGACTCTCTATACGACTATACCTACTTTTATCTAGAATCTATTACAAATATAGTGAATATACTAAAGAAACCAAAGATGACACATGTCACTCTCTCATTAAAATATTCTCGCCCCTAAATCATTTATAAGATATTATAGGAAATAAATCTTCTATATAAAAATACTATGTTTTGAACGGGAAATTTTACATAATCTTCATATATTGATAAACTAATACTTCCTCCGTTTCGTTTCAAATGCAACATTTTCCGTTTTTGGCAGTTTCAAATTAAATGCAACAAACCCAAACTTTCCAATTTTGGTATGATTTTTGAATGCGATATTACAAAAATACCCTTACTTAAAAATTAAAACACATATTATACAACCCAAATAAAATTAATTACTATCCTAACCTAAATTAATCTACCAAAAGTCCAAAATGTACTTCAGCTATCTCTCTCTTGAATACCCACCTTGACCACCATCATCATCAGTCCATCACCTTCACCCACCACCACCAACTTCCATCTTCATCACCCACCACTACCAATTTCCATTTTCATACCACCACCATCACCCACCACCATCCTCCTCTTTTCGGCCTCCGATTTCGGGCACCACCACCATCACAACCATCTTCTCTCTCCTCACCACTCCATGAAATCAACCCACCACTCCACAAATTCAACCCACCAACTTTTGCGTTATTCTGCTTCCCTCCATTTTCGCTTTCGACTGCCGGTGGGGATGCGCCGAAGGAAGGAGCGGAAGAGGAGGAGAAGCCGAAGCCAAAGGAAGGAGCCGAGGAAGCCAAAGAGGCGGCGCTGAAGTCGAAGAAGGGAGAGGATGAATTTGAAGAGGTGTCGCCGAAGCCGAAGGAGGGAGAAGGTGAAGCTGAAGAGTGGCGCCGAAGCCGAAGGAGGGAATGGAGGAAGAGGTTGAGGCGGCGCCGAAGAGTGGCGCCGAAGCCGAAGGAGGAGGGGAGAGAGAAAGAGAAGATGTGTTAGGGTTAGGGAAGGGGGAAGAGGAAGAAAATGGGGGGAGGAAGAAGAGGAGGTGGAAGATGTGTTGGAGAAGGAGAATCTGGTGAATCCCACCATCGCAGATGGTCGATTCTGACGTGGCTAGTGTCGTAGTAGTGGTGGTGGTTGCTGGTAGTGGCGGTGTGTGGCTGTGATGGTTGGTGGTGTGTGGCAGTGGTAGTGGTTCATAGTGGTGGTTGATGGCCAGCTTCCCCTTTTAATTAACTTAACTACATACCCTCACAATACTTAATCACCCACTAAAAAAAAAGCCTAGGAGTCTGTGCCAACTAAATTGTTGCATTTAAAACGAAACGGAGGTAGTATATGAAAATTTAATCTATTACAATATACTAAAGCAGAATCCATAGATGACACGTGTCACTCTCTCATTAGAATTATTTTCGCCCCTATATCAATTATAAGATATTATAGGAAATAAAATCTTCTATATAAAAATACTTTTTTAACGGAAAATTTAGATAATCTTCATATATTGATACACTAATTTATTAAATAGTTAATTCAAAATATTCAAATTTAATCTATCAAATTTGTTCCTATGTATTTTATATGGCATATAGCTTTTGTCAATGATGAATTTTCTCTTATAAAAGAAAGGAAGTTTAGCAAAAATATGATTGTAGCATTTCTAGTTGTTTTCTAGAATATGAGTTGATATCCTTTCAGTTGTATACAATTGATATTTATTTGGAAATGTTTGAAACCATTTTATCCATTTTACATATAGTCCACCTAATCCAAGTGTAAATTAAGTCTTGCGAACTATTTTTTACTTGGAAAATTAAAATGTGAATTTCATATAGTTATCTTGAAATTAGCGTAATACTATTGTATTCAAGTACCTTGTAAGATTATGGATTTTTTCTGATGCAAAAACTAACTTCTATGAATCAAATGTTTCTGCTTGAAAATATAGAAATTGTATTTGGGCATTATTTTTGGTTTGATTCTACATAGTAAAGTACTTTATATACAACATGGAAAAAAATGTACTCTCTTTGTTCCTAAAAGTTCTTCTCACTTCTACATTCATCCGTGTTTCAAAGTTTTTCCACTTTCACTTTATTCGACTTCTGGTGAACTTTTTTCCCCTCTTTTACCCTCCATTACTAACCACATAAGTCCACTCGGTCCATTAAAGTATACCCATCTCTATACAACTTTCTCTTTCTTAATTAAAAGTACAAAACGACCCACTTTTCAGTAACTCCAACCTTTTCCTTGGTTTCTGGTTCTATGGTAAGTGGGAAGAACGAGGAGCGAACGGAATACTTACCATTTTCAGTTTCGTTTATTCCTTGTGGAGCCACATATAATATTTTTTAAAATAATTAATTAAATACGCAAACCATATTGTATAGAAGATCAGTCTGAAGCTAAATTACTTGTAAGCCCATAAAAGGAGAATGGAAGCATGTTTGGTGGTAAGTGGTGATACTAGTGGTATTGATGGCAACAAGGTGGCAGTATTGGTCCAAATAGCTAGCAAGTTTTTTATAATTGATTTTTGTCCTTTTCTAGAATTTAATTGTAGCATATCCCTCACCAATGGTAATGGTTTTATTAAGAAGAACTATATTAATAGTTGGTGAAGCTAGGAGCTACTCCCTCCGCCCCATGATATAGTGCTTGCATTCCATTTCGGGTGTTCCAAAATGTTGTTCATGTTTCTATTTTTTAGTTCTACATTTTCGCTTGATTTGCCTAAAAAACCATGCAACCATCATTTATTTGCTCCTTGGAATTTTTTTTCTTTGTTTATTGAACCTAAGGGCTGAGTTAGTCATATATTTAATGCTCTTTCACCCATTATTCACCATTCTTTCTCCTAAAATCAGCTTTTCCCAAAATATTAATTGTTTATCATTTCATGTTACATTTACCTTAATTCTCATAAAAAAAATGAGAGATAAGCACTATATTATGGGACGGAGGGAGTAATTAAGTTATATCTTATTCCACACATCAAAAAGTACTTTGTATCTAGCCAATATTTTATAATAATATAATGGTACCAAGGACAATGTACCTACTTCAAAAAAAAAATGCCATAGGCCCCTGAATAATTTTTTTTCTCTGAGGGTATGTGCATATGCTATACTTTAAGGACTATATATAGACTATTTTCAAAATTAAAAGTTTGAAAAGTTTGGTAACAAGTTACTGATTGAGACTATTTTCAATATATATATATATATGTGTGTGTGTGTGTGTGTGTGTGTTTTATTTTTCCAATATTTAAAGAAAAAAAAAATGTAGGGGACATAGGAAGAAAGGACTTTTCATGAAATCATTTTTGACCAAAAGTCTATCTCATCTGGAAAGAGGGCGAACATAGAAAGAAAAGTTCCTTATTGTATCAGTCTTATGATGCCCTAAAACAGCAATTTATATCCAATTCGACATGCAGGATGCTGACCAGCTCTTGGAGAAGAGGGTTAGGTCCCGTCTGTCACACAGAAAGCTTTTGTTTTGCCCTCCCTCAATCGATGAAATGGATAGGTAATTTTAGCAAAGTCCAGAATAGTGATTGTCTGCAGTTTGTGCTCCATGATGTCCTGAAGTATAGTTTGTTGATGTGGCTGTAAACAGGTTGTTAGAATGTGTATTATCCTTGCCGGAAAATTCAAGCCTACCCCAGAGTTACGTTGTTGAATATAACAATGAGCTTCGTGTATCCTTCATCTCATGTGATAGATTTTTGCCCTGTGCACTGCACATTATTTGAGCTTTAGTTGTGCATAGATTGTGACTTTGTTGGGCCTAGTGATTCTCATTTCTTTATGCTCCCTCTCTGCTCTTTTGGATTTCGAAGTTATGAGCAACAATTTAATGATGCCAGCTAGTAACAAACTACTGTTGAGGCCTGGAATTAAAGCTACTAACTCGAAATATAATTTGTGAAAATATGTTGTGTGCCCCTTTTTCAAAACATATGTAACTTTGTCAAATATATAGAATTATCTTTAATATTCTATTAAAGAATTGTATTTATTTTTCTGATTTTTGTACTTCCGGAGTTACAGAACAAACATTTTGGTGATTGTTCTTGCTTGATATTGTGTAGAAGCAGCCTCAGTTTGATGCACTTCTCGAAGACAAGATAGTAACATTTTAGTGTACTGGAGAGTTTGGGAAGGGTGGGGAGAGTAATCTTCCGTATTCATCTATATGTGAATGATATCCAATATATTTCGATAGCAAATTATGCCTCTTAGTGAACACTGATTCCGCAACATGTCAAGCTTTAGATCTGAGAAAATCCGTCTTATTTGAAACCTTACTTGATGTTCATATTCCAGATATGTCTATTTCTGCGTTCTCTTCCTTGATATTGTGTAGAAGATATTGGCAGATAAGAAGTTCAAGGACACTATGACCACATTGTTGAGTTCAGATTCAACAGTTGACCAGATTTTGAGATATTTGTAAGCCTTTTTTTCTTCATGAAACATATATATGTAGCTGCTATAATTTGTAATTCCAACTCAATTTATCAACTCTTTGGTTAGCAGATGTTGGCTAAGATAAGATGATAAAGTCTTTTGGGGTGTTTCCCTAAGACTTGCAATCAAAAACTTTCTGCAACATTGTGTTTTATAGCTCGTTATGACTTCTTCCGCTCATTCAAGCAAAAATTAAAATAAGAATTATAAAGGATTTTGGATCATGTCGAAAATCTACTATGCTTCCAGGTTTTTATCTGTTTCCGCTATGGACATGAAGAGGGGCATTCTGTCAGTTGAGAACTTTAACATGGCTGTTGTGAAGATAAACAGACAGCCAAAGCTTGAATTTCTAAAAGGTGAAAAAACTACATTAGGCCTCTGTCTCTGTTGTTTAATTGTTTTTGGATATTTCTTGTGTTCAATAATCTTCCATTTCAATCTGATAGTAATTGGTCCGCAAACTCTGTTTGTTTTGTCATCCCCCCCCCCTCTTTTGTCCACTATATAATTTCTAGCCAACCTTTATCATGAAGCCAAAAAATATCTTATGCTATCCTATCACTCTATTGTTCTTCACTTCATATTGTAGCAATGGAAAGAAGGCTGATGAAACACTTAATATTCTGGCTTATGTCAAAATTGTTGTTTCTCAAATTTTAAAGTGGAAGGAAGGAGACTATAGAGCTAGCAAGTTTGAGGAGAAGAAAAGGGGTGGGGTAGTGGAGGGAAGGTGGGTGGACTGACTACTGAGCGATGTATGTGGCGGTCTGGCGGAAGACCTTTTCCTTCTCCTTTCTTGAAGATAGCTATACTTTTTGCAGAGTGGAATTTCGAAGATGTGCAGATGTGAACTCTACAGGAAGGGGGATAAATGAGGAGTTTGTGTCACAGTTGTTTATCTTAAGACTGAAGACTTTGTTTGCTGAAATTAAGCTCTCTCTCTCTCTCTCTCTCTCTCTTGCTGTACCGCCTGTAACCATAAGTTATTTATACAAGCTGTAACTTTTTCTGTGCTGTAGCAATATTAAAAGCTAAGGTCCCAAGATTGCAAGTCTGTTCTATACAGGAACCTGTGGCTTTCCACAGCTGCGCAGGGTGCAGACAATGGAGTAGTTTTAGGACAGATGTCTTTTGAATTGTGTGCATATGCTAAAACAAACTCAAAGCCCCGTATTCCTTTTTTTGTCCACCACACCCCTACGGCCCCACCTCCAACCCCCACCCCCTCCCTCTCCCCGCACCCCACACCCCACACCCCTCCCCCATTCCCCATTTTTTCTCCTAGATAACTTATGGAACTCAACTTACACACTTTGTTTTGTTCCAACAGATTGCTCTGTTTTAGAACTTTATATACTGGTCTGCATGAAAAGGCTTGAAGTGAGAGAGCAAAATTCATACAACTTCAACTCTGTCATGAAAGGTTCGCATTGAAGATATATGCAGAGCATTTAACTTTCAAATTTCAATTTACTTACTTCAGTCTCTGGCAGAATACAAAGCCATAAATGATTCCTTCCAGACTCCTGATTATTATGCACGGAAAGTCTGTTTAAGGGTGAGTAGATTTTTGCCTTTTGTCAACACTGCTTGTATAAACAATCTTAATCTGATTGTCTATTGGTAAAATATTTACAGGCTTTTGAGCATCTTATCCAATGTGAATTAATCTGCTTCATGGATAATCGGGGTTACAACCAATCCATTGAATTTCGTCCAGTGAAGATACTAATATCATCATATGAGCTCCATCAGGGATTGAAGTTAAATCAAAGTTGCCCAGTAAGTCAAAATGTTTTTTATAAATCTCTACTTCTGAATTAATGTCTGGATTAGTTATGGTTCAAATAAGTTAGCTAAGTTAAATACATATCATTTCTAGTCACATAAGCTTTGAAGTTTCTTGATGTCCTGTTTTTGGTTTCTGCTTGTGCAGAGCATTCTTGGAAAATTGATGGATCAGACTGGTCAAAAAAGTTAAAATGACGGATTGTTGCGAAGCAGCTTGAAATATGACCTTGTGCTAGGGGTGGCAAACTGGCTATTCGGGTCAATGGGTCAGGTTTGGTTTGATTTCGGGTTATGCTGAAATAATATCGAAAATCATGTAAAACATAAAATTACCATAAAATATGAATATTGGGTCAAATCGGGTTGAGTTCGAGTTCAGTTCGGGTTTCTCTCAGTAGCTTTGGGTCGGGTTCGGTTCATGTTATCATGTCGGGTCAGGATTGACAACTCTACCTTGTTCACATTGCGTTGGGCAAGGATGAGTTGACAATGTTCCTCCTTGAAGTTTAGGTTAAATCCTTTTCTTTGCAGATCTTTGAAATAATCAAGTATTTCAGCGGAAAGTCATGTTGGGTTTTGCAAATTGTACCTAAACTCTATTTTTATTTTTCTTGTTTTATTGCATGCAATATCTCAAATTGGATGGTGTTATGCGGTTCTCTTTTCCCCCGTTAATTTTGGTTGGTTTTTATTTTTATTTTTTTGGTTGACTATATATAATCATTTTATTCAGAGACTAATCCACCAATTGTTAAAATGCCTTTGGATCCATGTTCATAATTTTTCCATTTCCTTGGCTTTTACTAGATCATCACTTGGAGGCTGGATCGAACAACCTATATCACCACTAGTTGGTATTTGGGTGAGTGGAGGCAGAAATGCAGAATAACTGACAGCTTTATTGATCTGAAATGTCCTTGGACCACTTTTTTGAGTTGCCGTCTTCTTGCATATTTTTATTTCGACAATATTCCCCATGGGCTTTCATTAGTTGCCCCCTTGAAATTTTCAAACCAATGTTTATCTTGAAAATCCTTGTGGTTTTTTGAGTCGTTATTGTAAATGGCGAATGTGGTCCTTGTGACATCGTCATCCCACTAATCACTTGTTCTTCTTGTCTTAGCATGAGCATATGCACCAACAGACTTCAATACAATTGCATTTATCCCTTTTCAACGGCCTCCATTTTCCTCTCTTTAGCAAATTAGACTCTCTCATCCCTTGAACTCTTTCTGCCCAAAATCTCTATAACATCTGACATGTCCAAACATACTAGTAACTCTACTCCAAAATGTATCCTTTTTTTTTGGTTCATAACAATAGAGTTGTCTTGACTAAGATGTAGCCACGACTTTACGAGGATTTGTTCTTTAGCATGCGTTCAAAATTGTCTCACCGCTTTCCCAGCTTTTGGGCCTTCATGTTTCTCATCATTTTCCTCGATTCTTTTTTCTCCATCGTTCTCACCGTCAACACTTTCTGATGCAGCACGAGATCGCAATGAAGTATCCAAGTCGAAAGTGAATCTTCACCTTGTGATGATTGAAAATGTTGCGATATAAGAAATATTGCATCATCATGAGAAAATTGGAAATTCTCATTTAAAGCTATGCCATGAGATGGAAAAATACCTTCATAGTTTGAAATTTCACAGTTTTGTTTTGAACGTAGAGGAAATTGAGAAAATGAGCCTGAATTTGAGTAATTAATATTTTATTAAGGATATTGTTGGGTGAATTGTGTGGTCAAACCCATAATTTACATGCCATGATTAGGATATTGTGGAAAATTTTACGAGTTGGAATCCATTTGAAAATTTAGGTCTATTTGAGAACTAGATATAATTGCATATTCAAATTAATCTGGAACTGTATTGCTTTTTGGATATCTGGATTTTTTTTCCCGGTTATTAGACCTATATCTACTATTTTTTATTTGGTATATGTAAGATGGTCGGATATTTTTTTAAAGGTTGATATTATGATAAAGTAGTTTGTGGAGGATGGAGATTAGTTTATAAGGTATAAAAAAGTGTGGGAAACAAAACTTACTTTCAAATAGAAAATATTAGTGTCCAGTTATAGAAAAAAAAATATACATCCTTTGTGGTTTTACTTTTTTTGTTTTAAAAAAGAAATCTCAATGCATTATAAATGTTGCAAATTGCAGCTTTACAAAAATTTAGTGCAACATCTATGGCCATTGATATAATTGATGAGAGCATATCCTGTTGGATTTAACTAGCAACTTGACGCACCTCAGACTCTATACTTCACTTTTTGAAGGCTTACCATTAATCTCTCTGCCAAGTGTCATACTATATATGTTTGTCCTTCCTTCAGCCGATTCATACTTCACAGGGATGAATAGGGCAAAGTTTATCATTCCTACTTCTCTTTTCATGCCCACCCAAATGTTCAACCATTGGCTATGCTCTTAGATGCGTTGATAGGGAAAAGAGTATTAAATTTGGTAGAAAATGGTAGAAAAGGGATATAGATGAGAAACAAGTTGAGTTGAGATGGCTGTCGTATGAAGTGCCACCAATGGATGGTGGATTGGTGGTCAAATGGTCATGGTGGTGAGAAGGTACCACTGATGGTGTTGGTTAGGTTGGTGAGAAGGTCCCAGTGGGGTAGTTGATGTGAATTTTAGTCCGAAAAATTCACAAGGTTTGCTTTAGAAGCTAAGTGACGTTTCTATGTTACTTTTGTGAAGGAAATATGAAAATAAGAAGTGAAAACAAAGATAATACTCTTGATTCTCGCAAGAAATAGAGGGTCTCTTCCTAATCGCAATTAGAAGATGAATACAAGTCGCAACAAGTATTGGTTTTGGTTAGCAACCGAAATAAGCAACACTCACAATTATCAAAATCAACTCTCTAGCTCTTTAGGAGGTTAGGCGTGTATTATTTATAGAGGATGAGCAAGAAAACCCTTGTTCCCCAAGCATCACCATAGCCGAATTACAAGAGAGAAATAATAGGAAAGTTTCCCCTTAAAACTAGCCTAGAATCTAGCACAACTTAAGGAAACATAGAATTTAGGGAAGCTTTACAACACTTTCCATAAATCCTTATAAAAACACACGGCTAAGCTAGGGGTACTCCCTTTCCCTACTTTCCTTATTACAACTCATGACAACTCATTTACTTGGAGCTTAAGTAAACAAATTACAAGTTATTTTTTGGATTTTTATTGAATTAAACAACTTCAATTAACTAACTTAACCAACAATAACAATAAAATACATATTTTTAGCTACATGTAAAACCTTCACTTAAAGAGTAAAGTAAAACCATACAACGACCTTAAGAAAGCAAATAAACAAAGTTGAACTTGCACGTTACACCATTGGGTAGTGATTTCGCGGCACTATGAAGGTGACACCAGTGTGGGAGATGGAGCTATTGGCTTTGATTTGCATCATCCTGAAACCGTATTTTGAAACTGGTTCGGGAATACGGAACGCAAAAGAAGGATGTAAATCAATCAATTGGTAACAATCACCCATTCAATTCCGTTCCGCAAAGCTAAATACTACCTCCCTTTCACAATACATGCACCACTTCTATACGACACACAAACCAAGGATGAGGAGAGAGAGTGTTGTGATTGCATTTCAAACCCATGTGATTATGTTCTGAAGGAAGGGATACATTGTCAAACATCGAAAAGAGGAAATTGTGAATGTGTTGTGAAATATGCAAAAGAGGAAAATAGTGCATATTTTATGAGACGGAGGTAGTATGTCAACCAAACAATTGATAACTGAGAGTCCCCGTTTCGTTTCCGCACAAAACAAACGGGATCTAAAAAGATTTGTGACTAAGAAATGAGCTGCTGAAAGGTAAAACAACTAAAAGATGCCGAAGCATGCAAGTAGCGAGAAATGAGTCGGTGAAGTACAAAATAACCAATGGGCATCACCAATGTAACAGGAATAAACATGAAACTGTACACAGCAACACAAAATTTGATGTCCTGGCCTCCAATGACTTCAAATCATACACAGTACAAAGGAGCAGGAGATGCATATGTATTCAATAATGCTATACTGAGACAAATTATTTTTTGTACAAATGGAATAACTACGGGTCCCTAAGCGCCTCCAGTTTCAATTTACATTACAGAATCCGGTATCCACTTTCACGTGATAAATTTCCCAAAATAGGGCAGCATATCCTGCAATGAAAATGAAGGAAATCGCCCTTCCCAGTCATTCCTGCCCCCATCCTCACAAACCCCTCCATCCAAAGCCTAATTTACAGCCAAAAAACAGCAGTATGTGGTGGTAGCCACCAAACACTTGGAAGCTACAAAAAGAACATCTCCAAGATTTTTGTACACCTAAATGTTGTCTCTGTTCACTTTCTTCGGAGAATTTTTTCCACCTTGAATTATAAACCATGACATTCCACGGTATTCTTTCACCAGTGCACTGGGTGTCAAAAATCAGCCTGGCGAACGATCAGACTCAAGCCAGATCACACAGTTGCGCAATCTGAGGACTCATCAGGCTTTCTGCGCACCTTTCGAAATATCTGCTTAGCCACCCGCCAATGCAGTATGCACAAGTCAGTATCAGTTGTGATACCTCTTGCTCTTTTTCAGCAGCATCGACATGTGATTGACGTGCTCGTTGCCCATTTGGGTCCCACCCATTAGCCATTCTAAAGCTTCAGAAGCTGCATCTTTCTCTGCACTCTTCTTGTTGTTACAAGGTCGACCTATGATCTGCATTCCGTTGAACTCTACAGTCGCTCTGAACTGATTATTTGACAGTTGTTTCACTTTATATATAGGGGCTGTATAACCTGCCCTAGTAACTAAGGTTTGAAGCTGACTCTTAGAGTTATCACCACCAGGTCCACTTTGAGTTCTAGAAGAAAATGTCGGCATCATTGGCGAAACAGATTTAGTAGTAGTAGACTTTAAATTCTGGCGGCAAAACACAAATCGGCCCTCACAATTATCCTCCGAAACCAAAAGCCTCATAGCAGACAGAAGGTCCTGATAAGCATGTGTATCCATCTTAGGATTTAGGAGCTGCAAGCAAATATGAACCACTTCAGACAAACAGCATTATGACATAAGCATATGGTGCAATTTTCAAATATCTTATCAGATAGGTAAATATGAAAGCTTCCACAATCAACATTATGTATAATACGCCCACTAAAAACCGGGTTCACAGAGCAATCCCTGTAATAAGCTTTGCTTACTTTCAGCTGCATAAAATCCTCCAGTTCTCTCTTTAGGTTCAAGTAAGTTTCTGCCATAACAGGGTTCATAAAAAATTCCAAGTATCCTCCCAACATAATTAGATGCCCATCCTGCCAAGACAGATAAAATCAAGAAGAAATGGAACTGTTAAAAATGCAGTGTCCAGAAAGAAAAAATCACTTTAGTCACTATATGATTCTTCTCACCATTGCACCTTTGACAATGTTTCCTCCAAACAGTAAGACCATCGAATCTGACACTGCAGTAGAATCACGGAGGAAAACTGAGTTTACTTTAATTTTCTCATTGAAAACAAGCCATGGATATGGAATTCTCGGCTCACGAGCATTGACAGAGTTCTGCCACATGATAACAGACAAGAAATTTAATCCACAAGGATGAACTTACATCTGAGATATACAGTAGATTTTGATTACCCAGTAAAATATTTACTAGATTCACCAAGAAAAAAAGGAATAAACATTCAAAGAGGGAATATAAAATCAAAGTACCGAGACGAAATGATCTTACCGAGTACAGGTGCACCTGACCATCCTCCATTGTCTTTAATGACAATGACTTCTCATTGTGCTGTGAAAACATTACAACCAATAGATTAGTACAAATCCTGTAGGCGAGACAGAGAAACTCAATATATAGATGATAATAGAGAGCAGCAGAAAGCCAGAGACACAGGTCCCCCACAGTTAAAGCTTACTTCAATTACATTATAGACCTTATATAGTCATCCAGATCACAGATCACTTTATTGTCCAACTAAAAAAAATTTCTAATCAGACTTCCTTGAAAAAGTTCATCAAGAACTAAGAATTTCTGCTTGTTCCTGAATAAGATCAGTGCTTGGGCAACCCAATGAGGAGGATGAGAGTTCGGTCCACATACAAGCGCAAAGGAGGTTCCATACTAAAACCAATTGGCAATAGTAGGAGTAGCTCCTCTAGCTTATATTATGGTACTTTCTCTCCTCTTTCTCCAATGTGGGACAATTCACATGTGCACAATATATATGGGGTTCAACAATCAGATAGAACCATTCATATGAGCGAGTTACCCCATTTGGATTACAATTCACATATCGCCAATATTTTCGAGTGTTTTAAGTCAATTTTATTCTCTTAAGCAAGGAGACAAAACTATATTTTGTGAAAAACAAGCTCAATAGGCTTGCAAGCTGTGGATATATAAGACTCAAACTCCAATAGAAATATGTTTATCACTCAAGCAATGCATAAATGAGCCACAAACGATCTTCCACACCTCAACATAGGTTTCCACATATAAGCATTTCTTTCTTAAGTCTATTTCCTGTCGTTCATTAGAGGTGTTTCTGATTATTTGGCATGGTCAGCTAAATTGGGGTACAATATGACCCATTCTAGCACAGAAATCATGCAAAGCATTCTACAAAATTTTGATCTCCATAAATTTGCATTATGCAAGATAAGTTTTAGCCGGCAATTAAGCCACTCACCACAACAGAGCAGATTCCTGGATACAATCCATAGCATATAACAGCACGAAGAAGCTTATTGTCCTGGCTCCATCCATTGAAGAAGGCTGAATTATCATCAACAAGTCCAGTATCCTTCAACAAAGTATAGAATTCCCTCCGAAGAGAATCAATAGCTTTCATGGACTGTACTGAAAGAAAATTTTTCCAGCAGTAGTCATGACCACCATACTCTTTCTCAGCACTCTTCCATCCATCATAAGCGCGAACAAGTGCAAGATGGTCACTATATTCGCGAGAGAACTGCGCTTTAGCAGCCTCTGCAAGCTGAAGAGTAAAACCAAAGCAACCTTAAAACTATACAGGAATCATAGATAAACAAAGAACCTTCAGTTGCTTCAGAGTAAGTAAAAGAACAAAGAGCAAAGATATGAAAACTGTGCATCTTGGCAAGTGACACTGGGAAGGTGAGAGTATTGCAGCACATACAACTCTGTCTTGAAATGGTCTAAATGAGACATACTTCCTCCTTTTTTTTTAATTCCATCGTTTCCCGGTTTAGGAAGTTGCATATGCAACATTGACATTTTTCGCAATATATTTTCTTTTTCTCTCTTCTAGCATATGGGATCCCTTTTTTTCTCTCTCTCTCTCTCTCTCTCTCCTCTCCTAAATTATTTTCTTTTTCTCTCTTCTAGCATATGAGAATTTGAGAAAGTTAGTATAAACCTATGAAGTCCTTTTAATCTATCAATTTTTAAGCAAATCCACCTCGGAGAATTATGGTTGTTATGATTCTCGTTCACCCAAAATCTGGATAGAAGCCTGAAGCCTTATCAAATTTCTTGATACTATATTTGATGTATATTTTTATCCGCTTGCAATTCTTTTGGAACAACAGCCACTAATTCAGTAGGTATATGAGATCCAAAAATATATTTCTTACTAAGAGGACACAAGATTTGTCTATCCGTACAAATAGATTGTTTGTTTATGCGGATTCCCTTTCTACCAAATGATATCTAATATAGTGGAAAACTGTTCCTCTATACTGAGAATTGAGAACAGCACACCACTAATAATCGAGGAGGAAGAACATAATATCTAAAAGGAAAGGCTGAGAAGAACGACGAAATATTTCCATTCACTTAAGTGGTTACTCATACCAACCAAGTATAGAAGATCTCCCACATTTATTAAACTCCTTTGCCCTCTATCACTCTTAATCATTTATTGCATCATAATGGAACCCAAAAAGATAAAAGGGGTTGCATTTAAAAGATCTTGGTGTTGTTGTCTTGGTTGGTTAATGAGCGGAAGAACTGCTGAACCTCATAATCATGGTGATCGAACTTAAAGATACAAAAAAGTGCCATTACTTGATTGTCAAATGGGAGATCAAGAGCCATGTTTTCTTGGTTTCCCTAAATTCAGCTTTATCCAAAAGCCATGGGGAACTACCGAGTCCAAGTAGTAAAGAACTCCATACAATATCTAAACATAATTTTGTCTTCTTGCTACACAGGTTTTCCACATCTTTTCAATTCTAGAGACAAGCAGGAGTACATGAAACATATGGAATGATGCAAGTTAAACCAAAAACTCACTAAGGCATGGACCATACAGCACCAAGGATGTCGTTTAATCTACATAAAGCATCGGACTTGTTCTACAAAACATAAAATCTGACTTACGTCTTTCTTGTCCATGGGTGTGAGAAAGGGATCTCTTACGCTGAGGCCAGCAACTATAGTCAACACAGGATCCAGACAGCTAAATATAGCACCTGATACAAGCATTTTCCCAAGCTTTGGCTCCATTGGTAGCATTGTTAGGTACCTACCTGCCAAAGAAACGACAAGTATACAAAGAGAAAACAATTTCAGCAAAGGACAGCAAGAAGAGATGGCCGCAGAAATGGGATAACCCACCTAGAACAGTGAGATTTTCATTTGCGTCCAATGCCCCGATAACCTTCAAATATTCTATTGCATTTTGAACCTATTAAATAAGTATTAGGAAATTAAAAAATGGGAACAAAATCCAAGGCAAAGTGCAAAATGTGAAGGCAGAAATTTCCATTAGATATGATGTAAAAGCATACAGAAATAGAACAAGATCTATCAAGCAAAGGAATTCCAAGTTACCGCCAGTAATTCAGGTGACTGCAGAGCTCTGGACAGGAACTCAGAGATGCTGCCAAGTTTTAAACTTTTGATCTGCAAACAAAGGGACTGCAGAGGTGTCCTCAGGATTTCTGGAAGTTGGTACTCCGCAAAAGCATCATATACACATCTTGGATACAGATGGTAACATTCTCCCGGTTGAACACGACCAGCCCTTCCTCTTCTCTACATATATGCAGAAGAAAAGTTATCAGGATACAGATATTTTCAGCAGAAAATAGATATGAAGACATTTAAGAAAACTGCGCCTCAATATGCATTCACCTCATTCATGTTTGATTCAATTTGAATCAGAGACGTGATCATTCAGCACAAATGATTTATTTAATAAGGATGCAACTGCCATCTATTATGTAGCTGCTGTCTCAAGAAAACAGACATTACAAATTTCTTTTCAAGCAAAATGAAGACCATTTTGGCTTTCATGTTATCTTCTACCTTGAGTAATCAGTACTTAAAGTGACCATTTAACACACATTAACACAGAGAACGTGACATTTATAAAGCAAAAATACTCAATATAGATTGCCACAAGTTATATTACTGACCATAAAGGAGTTTTTTTTTTGGGGGGGGAATTCAGTGCCAAGGGGTCAAAATTGCCACTAAATTTTCACAAAGTTGTTCCGCTAATCCTTGGAATTTGGTGCAGCAGCTAGATCGCAGTTTTGGTAAGTGTACCTTGGTTTTTCATGCAAGCCTCATGCGAAAAATGATCCAAATCAAACAAAGATGGCAGCAGCTACGGCATACGACTTATTTAGTTGAATTGAAATAGCTTAGGTTTAGAGGGATATAAGTCAGATTCTACTTAGGCAAATTGTCATATTAATTTTTCTTGTCTTCTGTTCTATCCTTTAGGTTATTTTTTAGAAGAGTTGAAAGTAGCGTGTTTGTGAGCCTTGGCTGGTAACAGTGTGTTGCTAACTTGTTATGATCAGGATTAAGTGTTCCAGAAGTAGAGTTATTGACATTGGGTGTTAGTGTCATGTATGCATACATATCCGAGTGTGTCCATGGCCATAAATCTACAAGTTGGATATGTTATCCTATATTTGCAAATGTCAGATTTAAAATTCTGTAATACCAAATAGATCCCCAAGTCTCACAAATTGGTTCGATTCAACTCATTTTTGTATTGATTTTTAGATCCGAACATATAATTACCACTCTAAACCAAGAATTCAGCCCCCATCTAATGGCTAAATTGGAGCTGCCAAGAATTCAGGCCTCTCCATTGTTTGACTGAATAGCGGGTCTGCTCCACTCCTCCATGTAAGTAGATCACACGCTTCAAAGCATGTCTTTACTTCCCTCTCATTCTCTTCCCATCTTTACTTGAGGTATTTTCACACTATATTGACGGAAACTCATGTTGCGTTCACCACAAGTAAAAATGGGAAGAGAATGAGAGGGAAGCATGTGATCTACTTACGTGGAGGCGTGGAAGAGACCCGCAATTCAGGCAACACGAGGTATTTTCACACTATATTGACAGCAGTTGTGGAGGTGGGTTTTTGTGATGTTGATGGACATTTTCACACTATATTGACAGCAACTCGTTTCATATCAAATTCATACTCTAGATATTTTGTTTACTTCGTCAAAGAATCTCCAACTTCAGCCTCCATTCTGAAGCCTCAAATTTCCAACTTTGTCTCCTTGGTTCTACCTTATCATTAGGGTTTTTTCTAGGCTCGTCCACTAATGCAATACGCCATGACAACTCATCTTTTATGAACTTTGTCAGCACGTCCATAACCATTGCCAAAGAGACTGACTTATTATTGATGAGTAGGGAAAAAAACGCGGTCGCGTTTTCGCGGGAATGGCCCGTAACGGCCAAATAGAATGTTTCACGGCCGTAGCGGTGTGAATTTTGTGAAAAAATTCACATAAGTCGGTTTTAAAGCTTGTTTTTTCATTTATAGTACCATATTATGTTAAAATACACTATTTGGGATACTTCTCACACAAATAATTATTTAACTAATAAATGAATTAAAATAATTAACAATTCATATAACAACTAACTTATGGAAAAATAGAATACTTAAATAAAGAAGGGTGTATGTCTCTTACCTATTAAGGATGAAAGTTGAGATGATTCCTTATTTTTGCACATAAAAGCCACTAAGGCATGAAGAGAAAATCAAAGAGGGAAGTGAAAAAAGGATAATAAAATTTAGAAAGGGAAATTATAGAAATTCATATTAAAATTGCACACAACAATACCTTCAAATCTCTAATTCCACTAGCGGGGAGAAAAAGAGAAAGAGGAAGTGGAGTGCAAGAGAGAGGACGGGTAGCCGTGTAGGTGGTGGCGTGGTGCACCACATCTCCGTAGTCCACGCAGGCCTTTCTTTTCATCTTTGGGTAAGTGCTGTTGTGATGAAGATTGGAGTTGAGAAATTTAGGGAGGGTAATGACATGGGACGGTGGGAGTGGGAATAAATTGGATGGCTTTTTGGTGAAAGAAGGTAGACTTTAGTATTTTAGGAGGGGAAAAATGGAGGGAAAACATGGAGGGAAAAAATTTGGCTCCCTTATTGTACTACTCTGAGAGTAATTTTTTTTTCTCTCTCTTTTTACTTATTTTTTTGGATCAACATATTAAGAAAATTTGTACCATTAGTTAGCAAGCATAAAATGTAAGTAACTTATTTTTGTAACGAAAACAGATTATTATAAGTAGCTAGTAGTATAGTACAAAAATTAAACAAATTATTAATTATTATTACATGTCATTTAATGTAAATTAATAAATCATACACCACACTAATTGTCTAATAGATATGATTACCACCAAAATGAACGACGATTGGGTTCTTCGTTATTATCATCTCTAGCCGGCTCACCAAAAATATATGAGCCCATTGCCGTGTTCCCCATTTCATATGTGTTAGTTGGTTCACTTGGTTGACTCCAATTACTAGAGTTTGTGGAGTGATCATAATTTACATTTCCATAATTGATGGTCCCGTGGTTGATGATTTGAACGTGATCACGATATTGAGCACCAACCTCAGCGTCTTCATAATTAGTAGATGCATTAGGCATGGTCCATCTCCAATTTTCTTCCCAATTTGCTTGAGGTTGTTCATGGTATGGTTGGGGTGGGTAATATAGGACTGGCGGTTGTACCTCCATCGCGTCTCCCCAATTCGGTGTAGGGTATGTTTCTTGAAATATATTATTAACACTGTGAGTAACTTGAATCACCCAAATTACTCCCCATGAAATTTTCTGAGTTATCGTTTGGCCCAAATCGAGTGATGCCAGCCAGCAAAAGCTCTCGGTTGGTGAACCTTTTCATATATTTCACGCACCAAGTTGAATTGTAGATGAAGCTAGATATCGACTTTGATTGTGATAGAACATCCTCCAATATAAGATCTATACAATGAGCATCACAAGGAGTCCAATATATATGCGGAAAAACTTCCATTAGTTTTTTTCCCGCGGCCTTCATAGCAGCCTGATTATCGGTCACTACTTGGACCACTCGATGTCCAACTTCTTCTACTACTTTTTTCAACAAAGAAAAATAGTAGTCAACATTTATTAACGTCACATTGGTGGCATCAACTGATTTGTGAAATATTATGCCACGAGAACAATACACAAGATAATTCAAAATGTGCATTCTCGTTGGACCAGTTCGTCCATCAGACATTATTGTCACACATCTCTCATCTCACACCTTAGCAACTGTGCCTATATACCCCTTCATCAATCTACATTCTTCCGGGAGATATACTTCTGCAAGCTCATATGCAAATGGAGCTCTGACATCAACTAGAGTTTCACGTATGACATTCATTAATGGGTTAGTGAATGCGGAATTGACAGCTGTAAATGGTTGGTTGTTATCTATAACCCAGTTACCAAATGCTTTCAGAACTTTCTCCTTTTGCCTCTTTAGCCAACTAGTGTTGATCTTTCTTTGTCTTTTTACTTTTTCATCTTTTTCTAGATCAATCTCAACTGCTCTTAACTTAGATGCTGGAGTGGATACTGGTTCACACATTCTATTCCTACTTCCTCGTTGATCGCCTTCTCTAACAGTAAAGGATCTATTCATTCGAGAGACCCCATTGCCACTATCACCTTCATAGTTACTACTTTTCCCCCTCAACATATCACGACCCCTTTCGAATTGTTGTTGCATTCGGCTATGTTGCATTCCCATAACCATATTTGGATCATTCTCGTCATCAGAATCAAAACGATTTATATCCCTCATTATTTCTTGCTCAGCATCATACTCATCAGACTCTCTCTTCTGCTTATTTTTTTTTGGATTTCGAATACTCTTGTAGCAGATTGTTCATTTCCCTTTGGATTTGTACCGGAACCTTATTACATGCCATGACATTGTCCTTTTTATGAGCCAAGTGCTCTTTAAGACGTGTTATCCCCCCTTTGATTACTTTTTGGCAAAATTTACATTATACTGTTTTCCCATCTTCGGTGAGTTACATACAAAATCTCCATCCAACATCTTTATCTTCAGATTTAGATCGTGGCATTTTGCAATTAATTATGTGAAACTAAAACAATGTACATATTTATATTTTTATCGGTTTTTTCACCAGGTACCCCTGTGGTTTTTCAAAATTCATGGGGTACTCCTATTTTTAAAAAAATGCACCAGGTTCCCTTACTGTTTCAAACAAATGTACGAAATGCCCTTAATTACTAACGGTGTCAAGTTTCCGTTAGCTTTATTTACCATTTTGCCATTGTCAACCCCTAACCCTTAACCCTAAACCCTAACCCTAAACCCTAACCCTAAACCCCGACCCCCTCCCCCACCACCAACAGCCCCCCTCTTCCACCACCCCCATCGAATTCCCCACCCCTCCCACCACCAACAGCCTCCCCCCCACCACCCCCATCGAATTCCCCTCACCCCACCCACGCACCACCACCACCCGGCCACCACCACCTCCCCTCCCCCCCCCGTAGCCCCGCAGCGAACTTGCCCCCCCCGCAACCCCCACCCCTTCTTTCCCGCACCCCGCAACCACCAATCGGACCATCAATGTCGAGACGCAGCCAAAGGAGAGAAAAAACGGTCACATCTCCGATCACAACAACATCCATGGACGCGACGAACTAAGATCAATTCTATCAAAATGCGGGTTTCGAATTCGGGTTCGAAAAAATGCGGGTTTAGGGCGGTGGGCGAGGGAGGGGGAAGGGCGGTGGTTGGTGGTTGGTTGTGCGAAGAGATAGAACGGGAAACCGACGATGAGTAGGAGGGGGGGAGGGCGTGGCCGAGAGGGAGGGGGAAGGGCGGTGGCCGAGGGAGGGGGGGGGAGGGGGTCATTGAGAGAGGGTGGGGTGGTTGCGGGGATGCAGGGGAGGGGGAGGGGGGTCTTGAGAGAGGGGGGGGTAGGGGGGAGGGGGTTGGCTGAGAGGGGGGGGGGTAGGGGGAGGGCGGCTACGGGGGTGGGGTGGGAGTAGGGCGGCTGGCTGGGTGGGGGGGGGGTGGGGAATTCGATGGGGATGGTGGAGGAGGGGGGGGCTGGTGGTGGTGGGGGGGGAGGGGTGGGGTGGTGGGTTAGGGTTAGGGTTTAGGGTTAGGGGTTAGGGTTTAGGGGTTAGGGGTTGACAATGGCAAATTGGTAAATAAAGCAAACGGAAACTTGACACCGTTAGTAATTAAGGGCATTTCGTACATTTGTTTGAAACAGTAAGGGTACCTGGTGCATTTTTATAAAAATAGGGGTACCCCATGAATTTTGAAAAACCACAGGGGTACCTGGTGAAAAAACCGTATTTTTATCTATAGTTGCACAATACAATATACATTTTTTTTATGGCCAACTAATTAATTCTATGCTCATATAAGTAGTAATCTTTGTATATATGTATGTATGTACGCATATATGTATGTATATATATGTATAGGTATATATACATATATATGAAGCATAATACAATATACATTTTTTTTATGGAGTTTTGGAGGGTAAGTGCAAATTTTGGCCTAGGCAAAAAATTAAGAGCGGAAATGTTAAAAAGTCCAAAATTTCAAAAGAAAAATGTTAATTAATATTTATTGAGTCGTATTTTTTATGCTGAATATATTATATATTGTATGCTAAAATATTTTTTGGACTGGATTGGACTTATTGGACTCCAAAGGGGTGAGTCCAAATCCAATCTGAAAATATTTGGACTCGAAAATTTGAGTTCAAATCCAATCCAAACATTTTTCAGTCAAATCCAGTCCTCGGACTGGACTGGATTGGACTCTGGACTTCTCGTAGTCCACTTACACCCCTACTTACATGAGCATAGAATTTAATATTGAATACTTAAAATGAGATTGTGATATTATATACTCCCTCTGTCCCATAATGCTCTTTACACTTTCATTTTTCATTGTCCCAGAATACTCTTTACACTTCTATTTTTGGATATGACCCACTATTATTTTAATCATTCTACCTTTTAACTATTGGCCAACACTCTCTCTAATAAAATAACCACTCATACTACTCACCAACTCTAACCATTGGCTCACACTCTCTCTCCACCAAATAAAATAATACTACTTTTACTACTTACTAACTCCTATTACATCTACCTTATCAATAAAATAACAAGGGAAATTCCCACTGGTATACTTCAACTTTTAACAAATCCCAGTAGTATACCCAAGTTTTTTTAATTCCCAAAAACATACTTGAGGTATTGCCATCTGCTCATATGTGACATAATTGGTTAAAAACTGTTAGTGTGCTGTTAAGTATATTCGTTTTTCCCACCAAAACTAGACCCAACAATTATAAAACCGAAATCATCCTTCTTCCTCATTCGTTCATCTCAAATTCTTCAATCTCAGCCTTCCTTCTTCTTGCTACTGCTGTTATGTCTCAAATACAAACACACCTTTATTAAGATCAACAATAAGATCAATTCTTTCTATGTTATCGTCATCATCGTTGTCGTTGATAATTAACAACGAAAATTACTTGTTGATAATTACTTGGAAAACACAGCAATAAATGGAAGGAGGAGGAGGAGAAGAAGAATGTTGTGTAAAAGTAGCAGTTCATATTAGACCATTAATTGGAGATGAGAAGATTCAAGGATGTAAAGATTGTGTTACTGTTGTTCGTGGGAAGCCTCAGGTGCATTTTCTCTCTCTAAAATTCATTTAATCAATTTTTGGGAAATGTAAATCTTTTTTTTTGGATTCTGATTGTTTTGGGTGTAATTGATGTTGTGTGCACTCTCTATTTTGTTGTTGATGGTTTAGTGTGATCTAGATCTTAATTATAGTGACAGTAAATGCATTTTTTTTCCTATTTAAATAACTTGTTGATGCAATGTTTGTAATATGTCCGGCTTTTATGCTTCTTGCTGAATGATTTTTTTTAGTTTTAAATCTTGAATGGTCTGACTAATTAAATTATTCTCTCTGCTTAAATCCCTTTATAGTTTCTGAAATTTTGAGAGGAACTTTTGTTTGTTGACTCTTGTTTTGGGTCCAAAATCTAAGAAATAAATTATGCATTGGAGAACTCAAGGCTAATTTGTAGAATTGATCATGTTTTTGCTCTGTGATTTATGATTTCAATCATTAAGTGTAAGCATAGGAGAAATGTAAGTTCTTTGCATTTGACAATGACGAAGGCTGGATGCTTTGCCATTGATAATCAACAACGACAACGATGATGATGATAACATAGAAAGAATTGATCTTAATGTTGATCTTAATAAAGGTGTGTTTGTATTTGAGACATAACAGCAGTAGCAAGAAGAAGGAAGGCTGAGATTGAAGAATTTGAGATGAACGAATGAGGAAAAAGGGTGATTTCGGTTTTATAATTGTTAGGGTCTAGTTTTGGAGGAAAAAACGAATATACTTAACAGCACACTAACAGTTTTTAACCAATTATGTCACATATGAGCATATGGCAATACCTCAGGTATGTTTTTGGGAATTAAAAAAAACTTGGGTATACAACTGGGATTTGTTAAAAGTTGAAGTATACCAGTGGGAATTTCCCAAATAACAATTGATAACCAAACAACAACTTATCATCTAAAACTATGTGTCCTGATAAGTGCGTCATAAGAGTATTCTGGGACGGAGGGAGTTTTTAATTACGTAATAATTTGTTGTGCTAATTATTTAACGTTATGCTTCATATATATGTATATACATATACATATATATACATACATATATGCGTACATACATACATATATACAAAGATTACTACTTATATGAGCATAGAATTAATTAGTTGGCCATAAAAAAACTGCATATTGTTAGGTCTGTGCAAAGACGAGGGTCGGACTGGAATTTGAACCGGACCGGAATTTGGCCCGGACCGGACCGGACCGAAAATATCGGTCCGGTCCTCGGTCCAAAGAAAATCCCGGTTCCGGGTTTCCGGTCCGGTCCGGTCTAAACCCGGAAAATTCCAATCCGGACCGGTGAACCGGAATTTCTGATTTTTTAGTAAAAAAAAAAGTTTATATATTAAAAAAGTTTAAAAGGTAGAAAGTTACAAAGTTAAAAACCTACTATTTATTACCTTTAGGAATATTGTTATTAAAATTATTAAATTTTAATTATATCTAATTTATAAATATGTTTATAAATATGATAACTCAGAAAATTTCATGGGGAGTAATTTGGGTGATTCAAGTTACTCAAGTAACCGTTGGGAATAATATAGTTCAAGAAACATACCATACACTGAATTGGGGAGACGCGATGGAGGTACAACCGCCTGTCCCATATTACCCACCCCAACCATACCATGAACAACCTCAAGCAAATTGGGAAGAAAATTAGAGATGGACCATGCCTAATGCATCTAGTAGTTATGAAGACGCTGAGGTTGGTGCTCAATATCGTGATCACGTTCAAATCATCAACTACGGGACCATCAATTATGGAAATGTAAATTATAATCACTCCACAAACTATAGTAATTGGAGTCAACCAAGTGACAACTAACACATGAAATGGGAAACACGGCAATGGGCTCCTATATTTTTGGTGAGCCGGCTAGAGATGATAATAACGAACAAAGGGGTATTTTTTGTGAAATATAAAATATTCCTTTGTTGCATTTAAAACGAAACGAAGGAAGTAATAATTAATAATTTGTTTAATTTTTGTACTATACTACTAGCTACTTATAATAATCTGTTTTCGTTACAAAAATAAGTTACTTACATTTTATGCTTGCAACTTGCTAACTAACGGTACAAATTTTCTTAATATGTTAATCCAAAAAATTAGGTAAAAAGAGAGCAAAAAAAAATATTATCGAGTAGTAGAGTAAGGGAGCCCAATTTTTTCCCTCCTAAAATACTAAAGCCATCCAATTTATTCCCACTCCCACCGTCCCACGTCATTACCCTCCCTAAATTTCTCAACCCCAATTCTCATCACAATAGCACTTACCCAAAGATGAAAAGAAAGGTCTGCGTGGACTTTGGAGATGTGCTGCACCACGCCACCACCTACACGGCTACCTGTCCTTCTCTCTCTTGCACTCCACTTCCTCTTTCTCTTTTTCTCCCTGCTAGTGGAATTAGAGATTTGGAGGTATTGTTCTTTGCAATTTTAATATGAATTTCTATAATTTCCCTTTCTAAATTTTATTATCCTTTTTTCACTTCCTTCTTCTTAAGCCATCTTTTTCTTTGATTTTCTCTTCATGCCTTAGTGGCTTTCATCTGCAAAAATAAGGAATCATCTCAACTTTCATCCTTAATAGGTAAGAGACATACACCCTTCTTTATTTAAGTATTTTATTTTTCCATAAGTTAGTTGTTATATGAATTGTTAATTATTTTAATTCATTTATTAGTTAAATAATATTTAAATAATTATTTATGTGTGAGAAGTATCCCAAATAGTGTATTTCAACATAATATGGTACTGTAAATGGAGAAAAATGAAAAAACAAGCTTTAAAACCGACTTATGTGAATTTTTTCATAAAATTCACACCGCGACGGCCTCGAAACGTTCTATTTGGCCGTTACGGGCCGTTCTCGCGAAAACGCGACCGCGACCGCGTTTTTTTTCCAGGGGCGTGCGCATCTCAGCGCCTGTCGTAGATCACTGTGCCCAGCAAGTCAAAGGCAATTTGGCCATCGCCTCCATCCGCGTCTTGCCTAGGTACATATATATTAACATTTTGTGACCATACACTACTTAAGATATAGCTCCAAAAGGGAAGCAGAGATTGGACAGACAAGAATGTTAAACAGTTTGCAATCAAGATAACCCCACACCTTCAGCCAACTAACTGCACTGCAACGTAAAAAGTTCTCTCATCGTTCTGGACTCCAATAGTGAAGGCAATGTCTAATTACCCATTCAGTCCACTATTGGGGCATCAAGACTCAAGAGTCAAGACATCAGCTAGCTGGCTCGTATCTGGAAAGATAGCCTATATTACAGCATAAAGAGAACAGGGATTCATGCGCTTAAGGTTTTAAAAAGATACAGAACTGCTAAAATGGAGATGATACCTCACTCACTCAAACCAACATAGTCAAAAATAAGCCCAGAGTGGTCCCACTGAGTCAACCAAAAGTTTCATATCAGTGAGCATGTTTTGGAAACAAAAGACAAATTACCTGCTGAGCGGAAACCTTTGAGATCCAAGCAGGAAGCAAGCAAGGTGTATTATTTAAGGCATCATATGATGTCTCCTTTGCCTTACCACAGTCAAGGACAAAGACCACATCATCAATTGTGATACTGGTCTCCGCAATATTAGTAGCCAGCACTACTTTGCGCACTCCATCTTCTGGTTTCTCAAATATTAACCTCTGTACACAATAAGTACGCACACCATAAAATTGATGACAAACACATATGATACAACATGTAGATAAGAAAACAACATAGCACAGGCAATAAAGATATGAAATAAAGAGCAACCAGTTTGCCTATATCATCAAGATGCAATATACCTGTTCTGAACTTGCCATAGAACTGTGACAAGCAAGTAACAAGACTCTACTGGGATCTCCGAAGATAGCATGAGCTTGGAGTTTATCCTTAAGTGAGCTTATGTCATCCCATCCGGTCATGAAAACTAACACAGCACCAGGCCCTTCCTTTTCACAAATATGGCAAAGTATATGTTCAATAAGATTAAATCCCATAGAATCTGGATTCCAACAGGATAAAGATTCCCTGCTCTGTGTACTATAGTCTCTGAAGTCTGCAGCAGCAAGTGCATCCTGATGGATTAAAAGGTAAGATTATAAAAGAGTTATAGTAGCACAAAACAAACATAAGTCCCAGTCTACGAGCAGCTTACCTCAACAACAGAAGCAATCTGACTCTTCCTTTTCCTGAAGCCTTGTTTGTTCATCTTCCACGATCTATCTGGACCATAATCATCTATCTGATTGTAAGGAGTCAATCTATATCCAGATATTTCCAACATATCTTCTAGGAAATGAGTTCGAACAGGGTACGTGAATCCCTAGAACAACCAACAGTGCAGAGGTAAACCTCCTTAACTTTAGTTAAGGAACAAAAAGGCAACATACGAAATAGCCATCATGAACATCAGAAACTAAGCTTTCTAAGGATCATAATAGATAAAGTGACAGATTACAACTTTAGTGCACAGGGCTTCATGAAAAGCATTCAGAGAGTTGTACAAGACAGAGAATACCTGATTTATATATCTGAATCCTATGATAGCACAGGAGATTCTTGGTTGAATTCAAGGGTGAAAAAAGAAAAAGAAAAAAAACACAATCAAGAATGAGAAAGAAAAAAAAATATATCAGTTTTTTGGAAAAAGGAAAAGGTCTTTAATTCCATAACTAGCATTGGTTACATTAGAAAATGGAAGCCCAATATCAATGACATCCTCCCCTTTCTTCCCAACACCAACCTACTGATTGCCCATTGTCTCACCACCACAACGATGTCATTCAACATTCTCTCTATACACAACTGTTGCCACCTTGTTTTTAACTTCATTGTCGTCATGGTGGTTGTCCTATACGTCTCCATAATCATATACAAGGACCTCAAGAATGCTTTTGGTGTCAGAGTCAGGAAAGATAATTCATAAACCAGAGGCCAATTTTTAGGTCCGTCTACAGAATTACAAATCTATTACAAGGTGAGATTTTCTCCTTTCTGGTAGATTCACAATGGTTCTGGGAGAGAGGGATCTCACACCAACAGAAAAACAAAAATCTAACCATCAGAGGTAGGTCCATCTTCAAAAAAGAAAAACACTTAGATTCACAATATTTCTGTGAGGGAGCTCTCACATGGCGCCAATGCCAAACTGAACGGTTGTGACAGGCAAGGTTGTCACCATGGTGTTCATGAAAGGCACGCCAAGGCCACGAAGTACAGGTGACGGTGGTTTGAGGTGGGAGCGAGTGGTTATACAGTTATGGGCTTGAGTAGAGATAACGCCCATGTGGAATGACAATAGAAAGATGTTTCTAATGGTCAGAGTGCTGGAGAAGGATCGTGATGGCGTTTTTGATTGCAAAGGTGGTACGGTAGGTCGTCCTTACGCATAGGGTTGGATCATAAATGAGGAGGGAAATGGTAATAGTTAACAAGATGGCAGTACTGCAGTAATGTTAAGTTGTGCTTATATGAGAGCCAAATGTTGAGTTCGGAAATCCAGACCCCGAGGGGGAGGGGAATCAGGAAAAGGCAATGGGTCAGAATGTTGGCCATTTAGAATCATTCAAAAGATTGGTGCAGCATAAATGTGTAGATGTGTAGAAACACCTTAAGAGATGGGATTCGAAATGAACATACCTGGAGAAATGTAACTATTTAAGTTGCAAAAATATGGAGGATAAGGTAAGGGAGTCAGGAGAACTCAACTTCGCTGATTTGAGCACGTGCGACTTCAAACTGAAGATGCACCGGTAAGGAATGTGAAGAGGTGGGGTTATGGGGATATACTATAAATTGAGGGAGACCAAAGATGACTTTGATGGATAGAGCTAAAAATGATATTAAGAAAATGGCTTTGAGGGAGCATATAGCACTAGATAGAAATAAAATGATATGAAGAAAATGGCTTTGAGGGAGCATATAGTATTTCTTGGTTCATGCAGCCATCCAGACCCCATCTTTGGGATTAATGCTTAGCACTGTTGTTGTCGTCGGTGTTGCTGTTGTAAATTCCAGTACATGTATTATCTCTCAAATATTGTTCCTGAATTCCCTTTCATAATGGCTAGCAGTTTGAACTTTACACTTTATTTGGACAACAAACTTAAAAGGGGAAGGAAGAGAAAGGAAAGGGAGGGGCAGGGGAGATGGAATGCTCTTACAAGGAAATACAAGTGAAAGAAAGGAAGGGATTGAAAATCCTTTATTTCGATAACAAATGAATTGGACGGGAAAAACAGGAAAAGGATTGGGAGGAAACATTTTTCCACCATCCTCAACAAGTACGATCTTTCAAAAGTTGGAAAGACTTGAATTGGAAAGATTTGGAAGGAAAACATTGCTTGTATGATTATTGGAAGACTCTACTCGAATCCCAGCACAATGGCAAATGAAAGATTATATTCCAAATCATATGGAGGCTGATAACTACAACCATTATAATTACATTTTGCTAATGTGAAGCAGTGACACATACTAGAGCATTTTGCTATCAATTCATGGGGTTCACTCTGCTACTCCTAAGTCCTAACACAGTTTTTGCTCCAGTTTGCTTGGGAGCAATGGATGCATTCACATATTATCTTTATTTTCCTTTCTCTACTCTTTTCACTTGTTACCCAAACAAGGGATTTTGGATCCCTTCATTTCTCTTCTCTTCCTTTCCATCTATTTCCTCCTATTGAAACATAGGGTTAAGCATCAAAGAAGACAAATCTTGGACTATTGTCTTTTACATTTGGTGGCTTTAGGAACTTCAAAGAGTGTGTTAGTAGCAACCCAAAGAACTCTAGTGAATTTAAAGATACATTATTTTAAAAATAAGAATCGATCTTCTTAAGACAAGACCTCTAATTATACATCAACATATACGAACTATATGAATCAACCATTGAATGAGCAAATTATAAATTTGATTATATGAATCCAGATTTTGGATCAATGCATATCAAAATAGCAATTGAAAGTGAATTCAACAGATTAAGAGTTTATAAACCATCTTAACATTTTCATACAAGGAAAGGCAATACTGGAAAATTGAACAAGTAGATTTACAGAAGCGTTTACAACAGCTAAATGAAGTCTCCTATCTTCAGGAGGGAAATTGAAAGACATTACAAATAAAGCCGTTAGGCAAAGCTAGATAAATCGAATTAGAACAACATCCAATTTTTCATAAAGATATAGCCAAAATTCTTACAAGTAGTTTGGCAGACTCATCCTTCAGAAGCAACAATATCTTAGCAATTTTATAGCAAACTTACTGGAATGTTGACCAGAGGAGCACCACCAAAATAAGAAGAGAAAAGCTCAGCATCTAAAGTCGCACTCATCAAAATCAACTTCAATTCCGGTCTACGAGGAAGTAGCTCTTTGAGCACAATAAGAAGAAAATCTGGAATACATAGGAGCACTGATAAGATTTGGCAAACATAAAATGAGATTAGATGTTTCATGGATGTAGCTTGTAGGCTCACCTTCATTCATCCCACGTTCATGAATTTCATCCACAATAACATGAGTTATTCCCTTCAAAGTCCTGTCAACAAGTAATCTCCGCAGCAAGATCCCTGTAGTGCAAAACAGAAGCCGTGTATCTCTGCCTTTCATCCCCTCCAACCGAACTTTATAACCAACCTAAAACAAAGAAATGTGAATATAAAATCCAGCTAAACTTTCTAAGCTTAAGATTTTATACCAGTAAAAAACTGAAGTCCAAAACATAGGTTGACAACAATGCTCACAGATTCTCCCAATTTCTCCCCTCGCTCTGCAGCAACCCTCTCCGCCACCGACAATGCCGATATTCGTCTTGGCTGAGTACATATTATACTACATGACGCTCCACGGCTAGATTCTATTTCAGACTCCAAAATAAATTGTGGAATTTGAGTAGTTTTACCACAACCTGTTTCCCCAGAGACAATGATGACCTAATATATGACATGGTAAATATAATCAAGAGACCATCTCAGGTTTAATATGGAAAAAAAATAGCTATGTAGCATAAAAAAGAAGACAAAAAAATTATTGAATTTGCTGAGACGAACTCAGATAGCACACAGCAAAAGACGGATGAACTCAAACAAAAAAAGGCATGATATGTAATCATCAATGAGAGCAATTGATCAACAAAATGATCTAAAGAAAAAACAGAAATAAGAATTTCGAGTCGATAATACTTCTGCTTGAATGTGGGTATCAAGCAAAGGCACGGTCCCAAGATTGTAGAACGGAAAGTTTCTAACTTGAAGTTATCCAAATACAGCTCAGAAGTGCCCAAATCTGGGATATGGACACATACTTAGAAGCAATAAAAGAAGAAAAATTATTGCAATGACGTTCAAATATGTGAAGAAAATGAGATGAAGTTTAACATCTGGAAATGATTAAAGAAACTGAAGAGTTTAACTGTAGATTACCCAACCCCACTCTTTTTAACTATTTAAATGTCTTCCCCTGCTCCCTGTTACCTATATACAGGAGGCCTAAGGACAAAAAGGCTCATGCCCTCGAGCTACCTAGTAGATTACCCAGAAAAGCAAGAGTCAAGTGGTAGTCACAAGCTAATACCTGACTCCAGCTATAAGAAATCCCTCTATTTTCTTATTCAGTTCCCCCCAAACTCCTTAACCCCCCCGGTTGGATTTGTATTCCCCAGAAGTCCTCTACAGGTGAGCAAACGGTAACCCAAGCCTTACCAGAGTTATAAAAAGACAACCACACTAGAGAGCTTTTAAATTTCCCAGAGGTCCATGATGTTATGTGCGGCAGGTAGTTAACTCCATACCTACTTTCAAGCTTTGTGCTTCCATCTCCATTACTACCACCTCCATCTTCACTGACACAGCAAACATCCACCACCACCATTTGCACTTCCACCACTACTGCCATAGACAACATCAGCTCCCAATCACTTGCGATCACCACCGCCACTAGGCGGCTTTACCACAATGCCGAGGACTGCCGACAACCTAGCTCTGGGTCTGACCACCAGAAATCACTGGCCACAAGTCCCCCAAAATCACAAGCTTGATGAACACAGGGCCATTACCCTTTACCAGCATATCCGAGAGACTGAATTTAAAAAAAATACATGCCCACGGACAAGGAATTGACAAAAACCGCCATATTTTATGTGCTTAACTGCTTAGAGATGGTTGAATTCAATTATCAAAAGTGCAGATCTAAAATTTTGATGGTCAAATTCAACATCAAAAGGCCAGGAGATACTATTTAGAGAGTATAAAAGACGACGATGACGATGATCAAAGGCGCCCATAGATGTGATTGAGGGAGAATGATGCTAATCTTCACGGAAGAAGATTTGAGGAGGAAGGTGGGATTGTCCACGGAGAAAAGGAGATACGAGATGTCAGCAGTTAGTGAATGTGAAGGGAAGGGTTTTCTTTTGATTACCCCCACTTGAACCAAACTTATAGAAATGGAAATGAATTACTTACGGCGCATAAACCTAGCATTTTATCAAGTTTCCCTTTCTTGATTCCTTTCCCTAACTCCCGTGTGAGCCAATAAGCTTAGCATGCGGTATTAGGTTTGCAAAAAGTGTCTAATATAGACAAGTTAAGCAAATCAAGTCAAGTTATGCAATTAGAAGAGTTTAATAAAGTTGAGGATTGATGAAGCGTTTAATAAACACATCATGAGTTAGGTCAAGTGTTGCCAACCCATTAACAGTCAGCCCAAAAATGACGAAACCTGATACATTTGCCAATAAGTAGTAGGTAGTTGAAACAAGACAATCCAACAAGTATTGAATTTCCTTAGTACCTTTCTTTTTTTTATTGAAGGGGGTAAAGGGAGGGAGTTTAAGTGGTTGGTGTTTGAGTATTCACCCGTTGCTTCATGATAGTTTGAGGGCATGAGTTATTTTGTGCTTTGCCTTCTGTTTTTACATGGGTATGCTGTGACTCACCCTAAACCACCTGTGCTAGTGACGTACAAGAGAAGGCACAAGGCAAAAAGGGGAGAAGCTGAGCTGGAGAATATTCCCAGCAGTACTGAGCTGGAGAATGAAGGAAATTTCTGACCACCTTCCAGAAAAGGGCTAGCTTGTCTTTTACTTAATATTTCTGTTGTAGGTAGTGGGAGTGTTTTGTAATAAAAGGGGAAAGTGGTACCAGGGGAATGGCATTGAGAAAAGTATTAAGAGAGAGAAAACCTTGGGAGAGCACTCATCCTCTCGAATGATGAGCTTGTATGAAGTTGATGACAATCAGTGGAATACAATCTATCCTCTTTAGCTTATTTTATTGTTATTGATCTAGCTTGATCTGAGTTCATAGCAACTTGGTATCAGAGCCGAGCGATTCCCCCCTCAGTATTAAAAAAAAAAAAAAAAAAAAGGAAATACCCCATTGTCAGCCATGGTTGGACCTTCAAACAACACCCAGAGGCTTGATAGCTTAGAACAGCAGTTCGTTACATTCCAGAATGACCTACCCGGAGAAATCGCCCGCGCGATGAGTAGGGTGGCTGAACCTCTTCAGCAGGCCCTCACCCAACTCACGGCGGCGTTGGAGAAAACCAATACCGACATGAATGAAAATCGGATTCGGTTGGAAGGGCGGCTTGACCGGACCAGGGAGAACCAGGAGGCGGCGATTGCGAAGATCCGCGCCGATCTAGCTAAGGTTGAAGCCGAGATTCGGAGGGCACCGGTCATCCCGCGACGAGAGTTGGAGGAACCCTTGCTGCAGGGCAACTCGCCGCGTCGGGCTGACGACCGGGAGAGTGGACACCTCTACTCTATGCTGGGTGGGGGTGGACGGCAAGATGACGAAGAGTTGGAGGAAGTTGGGCGAAGAGGGGACTTCACCTTCGAAAACGGAGGTACTGGTGGTCCAGGGTGGCGCTTTAAGAAGTTGGACCTCCCCACTTTTGATGGGCAGAACCCGGACGGGTGGATTATGCGTGCCGAGCGATTTTTCAAGTTTTACCGACTTAGTGAGGAGGATAAACTGGAGGCGTCGGTCGTGGCCCTGGACGGAGATGCCCTTTTCTGGTTTCAGTGGGAGAATAGGCGACACCCCATACGACGGTGGGAGGAGTTGAAAGGTATGCTCCGTCGACAATTCCGCTCTACGTTCACCGGGACCCTCCATGAGCAATGGTTGGATCATCGGCAGTGGGAGGGAGTGGCGGATACCGCCGGAAGTTCATAGAGCTTTTGGCTCCGTTAGAAGGCGTTCATGAAGAAATTGCAAAGGGTCAGTTTATTAACGGGCTCAAGGGAAAGATCAGGGCCGAGTTAAGAGTGTTGGGCCCAACCAGTTTGGACCAGGCCATGGACCTGGCACTTAAAATAGAGCACAAACAGCAGCAAAGATGGGGCCGAAACTGGGAGAACACAACTGGGCCTCAGCCAACCCCATCCATTACCCCCCCGACCACCGCTATAAACACCACCTCAACCCAAAACACATACTCAAACATAACCCACCCTATTCCCACAAAAATACCCCAGCCCACAAACACGTATTACCCAAGTCAGAGCTCCATTCAATCCACTGGTTCTTTTGCTCCTAGATCCACAGCCTCTTCATTGGGCCGAGCCACGGGGGAAGTAAGAAGGTTGAATGAGCAAGAACTACAAACCCGAAGGGAGAAGGGCTTGTGTTTCAAATGTGATGAGAAATGGGCCCCTGGGCATAGGTGTAAAAGGAGGGAGTTAAGTGTGCTATTAACCCAGGACGAAGAGTTTGAAGACTTTGACACACCTGATAACCTTGACCCCATTCCCGGCACAGAAGAAAACCCCACCCTCACTGAGATATCCCTTAACTCGGTTATGGGAATCAGCAATCCCAAAACCTTGAAACTGAGAGGCACGATCAATGAGGCTCCGGTGGTGGTCATGGTGGACCCCGGAGCAACCCATAATTTTATCTCTACCACTCTTGTAACGCGGCTCGGGATTCCGGTGACTACGTCGAAGACGTTTGGAGTATCCTTGGGAACGGGGGATGCCGTCCAAGGTGAAGGAGAGTGCAAGAAGGTTCTGCTCAAACTACCAGGGATCGATGTTCTAGAAGATTTCCTCCCTTTGCAACTCGGAAACTCAGATTTAATACTGGGTATCCAATGGCTTGAGAAATTAGGCACTATGACAGCGAATTGGAAAACTCAGACCTTGAAGTTCCAATTCGGGGGGGAAGCGGTCACCTTAGTGGGTGACCCAACCTTGGGAAGATCGGGAATTTCACTAAAGGCCATGCTCAAGACTATTCGCAGAGAGAAAGGAGGGGTGTTGGTAGAGTTGAACCTATTGGAGGGGGAGCTGACCATGACTGAGATAGAGCTGCCACCTGCCTTGCAATCCCTCTTACAGGCGCATGAGCAAGTTTTTGACATGCCGGCAGGACTGCCACCCCGTCGAGATCACGAACACGCCATCACTCTCAAGCACGGAGCTAACCCAGTGAGTGTTAGGCCGTATCGTTATCCGCAATTCCAAAAGGATGAGATTGAGAAACTCATCAGGGACATGCTGTTGGCAGGGGATAATCCAACCATCTAGCAGTGCATACTCTAGCCCGGTTCTCTTGGTGAAAAAGAAAGATGGCTCGTGGCGTTTTTGCGTCGATTACAGGGCATTGAACAAGGTGACTGTCCCGGATAAGTTCCCGATTCCGGTAATCGAGGAGTTGCTTGATGAGCTTCATGGTTCAACCATGTTTTCTAAACTCGACCTCAAATCGGGTTATCACCAGATCAGAATGCGGAGGGAAGACATCCCCAAAACAGCATTTAGGACTCATGAGGGGCACTATGAGTTCCTTGTCATGCCTTTCGGGCTCACCAACGCCCCGGCTACCTTTCAAGCATTAATGAACGATGTTTTCCGCCCTTACTTGCGAAGGTTTGTCCTTGTTTTCTTTGATGATATTTTAATATACAGTAAGACCCCTGCGCTTCACCTTCAACACTTATCTATTGTCCTTGATGTGCTGTCAAAACACCACTTATTTGCTAACAAAAAAAAATGTGAATTCTGGAAATCTGAAGTTGCATACTTAGGACATATAATTGGGGGAAATGGTGTGGCTGTGGACCAAACAAAAGTGCAGGCTATGATGGATTGGCCTACGCCCACTAACTTGCGGGAATTACGGGGCTTTCTTGGTCTTACAGGGTATTATCGAAAATTTGTGAAGGGATACGCTGAGATTGCACAGCCACTCACCGCCCAGCTCAAAAAGGATAATTTCGGGTGGTCCCCTGCTGCCACCGAGTCTTTTACGGCCCTTAAAAAAGCTTTGGCTGCTGCTCCGGTGCTCGCCATGCCTGATTTCTCTCAACCTTTCATTCTAGAGTCTGATGCTTCCGGTTTCGGGGTGGGGGCAGTGTTGTTACAAGGAGGGCACCCAATTGCGTACTACAGCAAGTTGTTGGGACCTCGAGCTCGCAGCCGCTCTATCTATGAAAAGGAGCTTATGGCTGTTGTGTTATCGGTTCAAAAGTGGAAGCACTATTTATTAGGCCGGCATTTTGTGATTCACTCGGACCAACAGAGCCTACGTCATCTCATGGCCCAGCGGGAAGTGGGTACGGATTACCAGAGATGGATGAGTAAGTTGATGGCTTACGATTTTGAGATCAAGTATAAACCGGGTCCCTCTAACAAAGTGGCCGATGCCCTCTCGTCAGTTCTCGAGCACCCTGGAGTGTGGAGCTCTCATTTCCTCCCACACACCCAAATGGGCAGATGTGCAGCTGCACATTGCAGCAGATCCGTTTATTCAGCAGCTTAAACGCACCATTGAAGAGGGCCAACAAGGCCCAAAGGGGTTCACAGTGGCACAAGGTGTACTACGTTACAAGGGGCGGGTTGTAATTCCTAACAAATCTGCCTTGGTTCAGAAAATTCTACATGAGTATCACGACTCACCTACAGGGAGCCATTTGGGGGATTTTAAGACCTACCAACGCATAGCCAACGAGTGGTATTGGCAAGGGATGCGTAAGACCATCACAAACCATGTTCAATCATGCCAAGTGTGTCAACAACAAAAGTCTACTTCGTTGAAGCCGGCGGGTCTTCTTCAACCACTTCCCCTCCCTAGCCAAGTGTGGGAAGATGTGTCGATGGATTTTGTGGAGGGCCTTCCTAGGTCCAATGGGGTGGATACAGTGCTGGTTGTGGTGGACAGGTTCACCAAGTACAGCCATTTTTTGGGCCCCAAACATCCCTTCACCGCTGCAAGTGTGGCAGCCTTATTTGTTCGAGAAGTAGTGAAGCTCCATGGCTTTCCTTCCACTATTGTTTCGGACAGAGATCGGGTCTTTCTTAGTGTGTTCTGGCGAGAGCTTTTCAAGCTCCAAGGCACGCAGCTTCACCGAAGCACGGCCTATCACCCTCAATCCGACGGCCAAACAGAGGTTGTTAATAAGTGGATGGAAGGGTACTTACGATGCTTCATTAATGGGCAGCCGAAAACTTGGGCTTCCTGGCTTTTGTGGGCGGAGTATTGCTACAACACCTCCACCCACTCGTCTACCCTATGCTCTCCATTCAAGGCCTTGTATGGGCGCGATCCACCACCACTGGTGCGTTTTGAGAAAGGCAGCACTGCTGTGTCTTCTCTGGAAGACCAATTAATCGAGCGAGATGCCATACTGGATGATCTGAAGTTTAATCTCTTGAAGGCCCAGAACAATATGAAGCTGTATGAGGATGGTATGAGAAGGGATGTTCACTTCGATGTGGGTGACATGGTCTACTTAAAGTTGCGCCCCTATAGGCAGAAATCTCTAGCCAGGAGACCATTTGAAAAGCTCGCTGCACGCTTTTATGGGCCCTTCCCGATACCGGAGAAAGTGGGTACCGTGGCTTATAAATTGGAGCTACCTCCTACTGCGAAAATTCACCCGGTTTTTCACATCTCACAGCTAAAAAAGGCCCTGGGCAACCATCCAGCTTCAGCCCATATCCCTTCTGACCTCTCCTCTGATTTGGCCTTGAGCTCCAACCCTACTGCTGTCTTAGGGATTCGTTATGTGCCTCTAGGAACTGGGTCCCAAACTGAAGTACTGATTCAATGGGAACACTTGCCTGACACGGACGCAACATGGGAAGAATATTCCGCTCTACACAAGAGATTTCCATCTTTTCACCTTGAGGACAAGGTGAAAGTTTGGGTGGGGGGTAATGCTGTGACTCACCCTAAACCACCTGTGCTAGTGACGTACAAGAGAAGGCACAAGGCAAAAAGGGGAGAAGCTGAGCTGGAGAATATTCCCAGCAGTACTGAGCTGGAGAATGAAGGAAATTTCTGACCACCTTCCAGAAAAGGGCTAGCTTGTCTTTTACTTAATATTTCTGTTGTAGGTAGTGGGAGTGTTTTGTAATAAAAGGGGAAAGTGGTACCAGGGGAATGGCATTGAGAAAAGTATTAAGAGAGAGAAAACCTTGGGAGAGCACTCATCCTCTCGAATGATGAGCTTGTATGAAGTTGATGACAATCAGTGGAATACAATCTATCCTCTTTAGCTTATTTTATTGTTATTGATCTAGCTTGATCTGAGTTCATAGCAGGGTACAGCCCTTTGGTGTCTTTCTAATATATCTCTTTCTTGTTTAACCCTCCCCCCACCGCGCGCGCGCACACACACACATACACACACCAAAATAAAAGAGAATTATGACTCACACCACAAAAAGATCCAATTAGAAAGACAAAATAACCCCCCCCCCCTTACAGAAAAAAGGAGGAAACCCCCAATTCACATAAGGGAACGGAGCATCCTCAAAACCAATAACACATATTAAATCAAGTTGCATACTATGTAACAATGATACATATATAGAGGGATAGGAGGGACTCAATCAAGTACATATTAGTAAGTGCAATTAAAGTATATTGCAGAAGCCAACATAAAGAATAAAGAAGCCAGAATAATCAATTGTCATCAGGCATGGTGCCAAACACCCCGCATCTAAGCAGAAAGGAAACAGAATTATGGAAACTGACTTTGCACCGAGATGACTTCAATAGTGGAGAATTCCTGGTCAATCTGTCAAATTTGATTAACTAAAAAAGAGTTCACCTGATTACATGCAATGGCTGTTATCAGTGCATCTCTCTCCTTGAATGCAGGAAGGCTTCTACGGAACTCCAGCATTTTCCTTCCTTCAGGGCATTCCTGTGACGATTGAATGCAACTCTATTAGATA
Source organism: Beta corolliflora (assembly GCA_947648045.1). Classification (NCBI taxonomy): domain Eukaryota; kingdom Viridiplantae; phylum Streptophyta; class Magnoliopsida; order Caryophyllales; family Amaranthaceae; genus Beta; species Beta corolliflora. Next base: position 443,284 of record CANSZD010000248.1, on the reverse strand, counting down.
CAGATAAGGAACTAATAGAAGTGCCTACAACTGATTTGTAGGAGCGACAAATCAGTACTATTGAGGCGATGACAAGAAGAAATTGAGAAGATGAACCTGCCAAGCAAGCTGCTGATCACGAAGCTGCAAGTTTCTGCGCCTTATAATTCTCTCCATGACAGAACTGCTAAGATTCAGAGGTTCTGGTTGCTCAAAGAAACCTTCATCAGTGGCAATGCTACCGCTACTACTTGATCTTGAAAGACCATTATCATGTAAAATATTTACACTCTTAGCTTTGTGAGAAAGATAGTCAGCAAAGTAAGCATCCACTCTCCTCTGCAAACTACAATCTACTGCAACCTGTAGATATTATAGCAAAAACTTGAAACCCCCATACATAAGTCGGAAGATAAATTACGGATTTGAGGATAATCAATTTTGGCAATTATGTCCTTTTCCAGTCAAATATGTCCTTTTCCAGTCAATTATGTCCTTTTCCAGTCTTATCACTGGGTATTCCATGATTCCATCTCCCCAATTCTAGACCAAGGGTGTTGATTGTAATTGAAAGTCTTTAGCCCACCCCATATCCCGAAAACTATACCTAGAATCTAACCAGTAAGTGATGGAGAGTGGAAACACTGATTGCCTATACAGAAGAGGATAAGACAAGGAACTGAAGTTAGTGCAAACAAGTCATCATTGTCATAAATGGTTCAAGGCCCCGCAATTCGCAAACTTACAATTGACAAACAAAGGAGGACAGCATCAAATAATGGGTAAAAGTGAGATAACATCGAGGAAATATAGTCTGAAGAAGAAGCTGCAGTACCTCTCTCTGAGGACGCTTCTCATCAAGATCGAATCTGTAATTCGGCAGTGGGATCTTACTAAAAACTACTACTTTGACATATGAATGGCTGCAAAAAGTAACATACTTGATATAAGTATAGAAGCAAACCAAAGCAGCAAAATTGTTTTCAAGCTCAACATACCTATACAAACCCATCTTGTTTGCCACATTAGCGATCTGCTCAAAGTCATGTCGGTCCTTTTTCTCCCTGGATATCAATTCTTGTTTGTCCTTGTCTCGTAGAAGCATGTTCAGCTTCGATTTCCAGTGCTCCACATTACCAGCAATTGGACCAGACTGAAACCACATTGTAATAATAGTCACCAACAAATTTATTGATATCATAATTATAACAAACAAAAAAATTAGCTAGGCGAAAAGGCAGGAAAGAAGTGATCAAGTCTAAACCCTAGCCTCCTTTCTCTATCCCCTCGGTCTCGCATATCCTCTATATTTTTGTCTGGGCAGTCATCAAATATATTGTTGAAGCAACCCTATTTCTTAGATATTGCAGTTCAATATCAGAAATTAACTTCATTTCCTTAAATATAACTTTCTCTCAAATTGTGAGAGTTTATCAAAAAGTGCACACTTATATTTTCATCAACTCCACGCCTCTTCTTTTTCCCGAAAAGGAGCATATTATCTAACTTCGTTTAATTTAGAGTATCTCTATCTAGTTGCTTCCATTGCAAAATGAAGGAGCAACCACTTCAAGAAGGGGGGAAAAGGACAACAAAAGTTGCTTTTTAGCGAATATGCATGGAATTAAAACTCTCCCGTTCCGTTACAGAACGGTCGTTCCGTTACAGAACGGCCGTTCTGTAACGGATTTTGGATTTGCCGTTCCACGAAATCCCGTTACGGAACGCCATAATAAAAATCACATACTTCTAGAAGCGTTGTCCGTTCCGTAACGGGAACTCGCCGCGTTAGAACGCTTTTATCCCCGTTACATCCGTTCTTTTCAAATATTGGCCAAAAATATTTTACGATTTAATTATATAGCTAATGAAACATGATATTCTGATAGATTTGATTATATTATGTTGTAATAATGCTTCATAAACTAAAACAAAGCAAATAAGGTTAGAACATATTTATGTGATTTTTTAAAAAAAAATCACGCCGCGTCGGCCGCAAAACGTTCTATTTCCCCGTTACAAGCCGTTCCCGCGACAACGCGACCGTTCCCGCGAACGCGACCGCGACCGCATTTTTTTTTCCCTGGTTACAACAAAAAAAAAAAAGCAATTGTTGTTCACATTTGTGGTAAGAGTCGTGCCATCGGCAAAGTGAGATGAGTCTGCAGTTGTTACATCGCTTAGCAGCGACAGTGACATGCATCAACAGATTGAAAGCTTTCCATTTGATCAAGTTTTTGGAACATAGTATTCAGATCCTTGTTGACAATATACATATTAGCACCATGTGTTCTATTTTGTGAAGAAACGAGAGTTTTAACTTTTATACACAGTAAGAATGTAAGATATGTAAAAGTTACTTATATGAGAATTCAAAAGTATAAACATTCATAACAGCATTAATAATGGATTACCAAAATGGATGAGGGAAATTAGCAATGGAAAACAGATGTTGAAGTGTGATTTCAGACTGATACCGGCTTTGTGTGGAACAGCAAGTTAAAAATGCATTGCAAACAAATAAAACCTTTACTTAGCAAACGGTCTTATTTCCATTACATGGGTATCAAGGACATGCAGGGTGTATCTTTCATCTACTTTTCTTATATTTCACAACCGAATATTACATCTGGGTGGGGCACCAAAAAAATACCCAGAGTGGCCTCTATGCTTAAGCCCTGTTTTTTTCACATGATGAACATAAGTTCAAGCACGGATTAGTATGTTCATATAAGGGCTTGGAAATAGGAACCCTAAGTTATTCAAGTTCTAATAATTTCTGGTAAGAGCCAATAAGTTCAAATGAGATCAAATCAAGGTAAATATATGGGGTTTCACATCAAAGTAGTATCTGCTTCAAGGTAGAGAATTTTATGGTGCCTATCTCCCCTTGCATACACAGGTGACATCGCTTGGTCTTTTCATATTTTTTTTTATTATTTATCAACTAAAACACACATTACACAACCACATAATATATACGAGTGTAACATACACACATGGAGAAGTTCAAACAAATTATTTATAATAAAAATAGGAAGTTATTAAAATTTATTTTCAATATAAGAGATTATATTAATAGCATAAAAAGCAGTAGAAAGAAAGAGAATAAGTTGTACAACAAACAGACAGATTAACCCAATTTATTCAACCCTCCCCAATCTTAAAAGCTCCAGTAACCTCAGCGTGCTTAGCCCATAACAACGCTTGATAAGTAACTTTTTCTCACAGCAATTCAAAACACAAGGAGACTTGTGAAAAGAGATCGGAGTCCCGTTTCAACCACATATACCACATATTTGCCATACAAGATTTGCACCACAGCAACTTCTTATCCTTTTCCAGTCAAACACCATAAAGTGAATATGAAGTCAAAGCAATTCAGTTTAAATGGCAAAGCAAAGGCTCCTTGTGCAAAGAAAACCTCCTCCAAAGGGTAACTTGCCACTCACTGTGAACAAGACTTGCTACTGAGGACACACTAAGGATGAGAAGCTATATGTTTTTGGTGTAATTTGATGAATGGGGCTGTTAAAATTATTAAACTCCAAGTATATTAAGATAAATCTCAGGCGCATTAATGAACTTACTGGTAATCTTGTGCAGATTCGGGAAAGAAGAGTTCTTTGGGTAGTTTACGAACAATGGAAGTGTTTTGGGGTGATTGAACATTATCATTTCACAGATCGTGGTTCTCCTTCAAACTTAAATTTATATTCTGCATCTCTTGATTCAAAGAGCAACCTCATGTGTGTATTGGCGGTTTTTAATTGTCAAAAAGAGCAACCTCATGTGTGTATATTAAAGCTTAGGTTAATTTAATTAGAAAACAGTTTGCTGTTCTTCTAAAATTTCACTCCGACCGCCTCATCACTCTTCTCTACAATACGCAGTCACTCTTCTCTACAATACGCAGGAAAGGAACTGAGCCCCGCGCCTTGTCGGAGCCTTGGAGGCGGTTGGAGGCGCGCACATTGGGTCGCCTGTTATACATCGCTACGCCCGTCTTTCATATAGATTTTTACCTCGGCTAGACCTGCCCTCGCCAAGGTGTGCTCTCAAAATCTAAGCGCACCATGGTTTGAAATTTCCTATCTGGCCGTGCTAAAAAAAACCTTTGAATGCGGTCACGATGAGGTGATAGGGCCGACCTTTGATACCATGTCATGCACAAAGATCCTCTTCCTCCATTCTTTTCTATATAGTGCTACATGCTCCTAGAAACACAATTTCTTCATATCAGTTTTATCTCTCTCCATCCCGGTCGTCTTTGGTCTCCCCCCGACCATGGTATCAAAAAGCGCCCGAAAGTTCATTTCGCTGTATTGGAACGCTTTTCAACATTGGCAAATTGAATTTGATCGGTTCAACGCGGTGCATTCTGATAAGCCAAAATTTGGCCGACGCAATCGTGACAAGGCAATTTCACTCGCATTTCTCGTATTTCTGCCAAGACCACTTTTCATATTCTTTTCAGAAGTTTCCACTCCCAATACCCATTGTTCCCTACAACATTATAACCTAGGAAATGTTAAAGATTTTCTTTACTAATACAAAGTTACAATTTATTATTATAATATTATCATAATATTGGGGTATACTAAAAAAACTAAAAACCACCTAAAAAGAACTATTATAACCGATTTGTGGGCGAAACCGTTTTGAATCCGCATTGCATGTATCCGTTCCATTCATGCGAAATCGCAACCGTTTCCGCGACCATGACCATAACCGTATTTTCGAACCATGCCCCCGACTTCTTCTGAAATCCTCATAATCCCAACTAAGTGTCCTTGCCAATGCATTTAGTCGGGTTTCCTTTTCTTATCCTCTATATCTGCTACTCCAACCTTTCTCTTAATATATACAATTCTGAATTTGTCCTTTAAGGTGTTCCCAAGCATCTATATCAGCATAAGAATCGGTGTACATCCATTTTCTTGATATAATCCTTCTTACAATGGCCAACCTCTGGAAGACAGACTTGAACCAACAAAAAGGACCTTATCATTCAAAAGGATAACAACTAATAAGGGGGTGTGGTTTCAAAACTTGCGATGCCCTAATCACTAGCAATTGATAGATCAGTAAATTAGGCCGTTTGAATGTCCTGCCCCTCCCCCCCCCTTCTTTCAAAAATAGCAACATAATGATCAACATTCTACGTACATGTTCTACAAACAAAAAGATACAATCCAAGTCCTTGAAGGCCACAATTGCCATTCAATATTTGTATAGTATTAATTACAATAGCCAAGCCAATATAAACAACTAAGTTAATACAAGCATACGACAATAGCTACTACACTTAATAAGATTATACCACCACGATATCATAACTCAGCATTTCCACTAGAAAATTGTCAATTGAAGACAACAATGTTAAATGGTTGCTTGGCACACCAGAATAAATTATATACTCTGAGTTATAGTATGAGTTCAAAACAAAAGTAAGCTTTAAAAGTGTCATCGCACCAAGACAATAAGGTCTGAAGACCCTAGGTGCAAGGTTCGGACGCATCTTGTGAATAGAAGCACATTAATAATCAAAAGTTGTTTATGCTTGCGATAGATAACATGCTTTAGTGGTACTGAATGCTTAATTAAAACCTGAAAATCCAATAGTACAAGGCTCCACTAATGTTAAAAGTACAAATGAAAGGGGTATTTAGGGAAAAAAAAAAGTCCTTGCGACGTCGCATAATAGTTTAGCTCTAGGACATTAGTTGTTAAGTGGTTATCATTATTATAAGTTTAGATGTGATAGGAGTTGGTGCGTTTTATTTTATTGAAGGAGAGAGAAAGTGGGGTGTTTTTTATTGAAAGAGAGAGTATAGTGGCCAAAGGGGTAGGAGAGAAGTATCAAATAGTAGTGAGACCCTCATAACATAGAAGAGGTCAAACTATTCTGGATAGATGAAAAAAAGAAGTGTTCAGACTAATATGGAACAGGGGAGTAATAAATTTCTACAACTAAGGAAAGAAAAAATAGCAATAACTAAAATGTCTTTGTGGTCCACGCCCAACGAATAGGTCTTAGCTCTTGTTTTATTGCCAAATAAATTAGAATGTTATGATTCATTAAAATATTGTTTAATACGGGGGTTACGAAGGGAAAGAAAGAGAAGTAGAGAACGGAGAGGCAGGGGTGAAATTCCCTTATTTGGATTTTGGATCATATAACATTGTCTAAAATCTTTATCTTGGATGGAGTAAAAGATGACCTCAAATTTCACTTAACATGAGGAATTTGCAATTAGGACTTATATCTAGTTCTAAATCTAACTTAAAGCAACTTGCCCACTTTTTGGTCACCCCATACTAGTTTTCTTAATCTGTGTGCCAAAGCCTGAGCTAAGAATAAAATTGGGATGAAGAGGTAGAATTATTTAGCAAAGATCATTTTGTCCTTCAAGGATGTGATACTTACAATTTTAAGCGGCAAGCAAGACTAACACCTCAAGTAAAAGGAAAGAAATATTACAGAGAATGGAGTACTAAAATCACAAACAATCCTTTTAAGAATAAATATAACCCAATACTATGAATATAGACTTTTGTACTCATCACACTAAGTAACTGTCCAAACTCCAAACTAATTAAGGGAAGTATAATTCAGCTGAGGAATCAGTATAATGTGAGCAGTTAATTCCTAATCTCTCCATGCATATCACAGTACTGAAATGCCCGCGCATCTCCACTCGATTGACTTCGAAAGGAACTAGTAGTAATACCTCATAAATGAGACCAAAAAATCTTGATCGTTCATTTCCTTAATAATAATTTAGAGACACTCTGTCATTAACTAACCAAATGCCAAATGCCAAATGCCAAATGCCAAATGCCAGCAAAACTAGAAGAAATTCACAAAAAAATTATAAGTACTCACCCCAGAAGGATAAGAAGGAGGCTCAAACTCCCCAAATTCGCGGTCCGACCCCTCTTCCGAAACCTCATCAACGACGCCAGACTTTGGCTGAGAATCACTAAGCTGGCGATCACCATTAAACAAATAACTCTTAGGCCGGTTATAGAACTTGTAGTGAAAGCTCTCGGAATTCCAATTCACATTTCCGTTCTTATGTTGATTCGGACTCGAAGGCGACACGTTCCGCTGCTGATTAAACTGAAAATATCCACCATCACCACCACCACCACCACCTTCATTCTGGTTATTCGGAGTAATTCTAGCATCAAAATTAGGGTTAGGGATTGAAGTGAGACCTTGATGATTGTCGATACTGCTACTGCTACTGCGAGCTGGAGAATGTGCGCCATTAATGGAAGTTGAACAAGGGACGGTGATGACTGACCTCAGCCTCTGGTGTGGTGGCACGTACACAGAAGACTGCGCCCGATCCTTCATTTTCGTTGCACTCTGTGCTCTGCAAATTTGCACGACTTTTCAGAGTTGGTATTGATTTGATGATCAAAGAAAGAGTGAAGATGAATTTTTAGGGTTTTAGTGTAAATTGTAAAAAGAGGAGAGAGATGGAAGAAGGTATATTGAGTTTAATTAATTATTCAACTGCTAAAGGAGACATCATTTTGGCTGACCTGTCTGTTAATACAAGTTCCATTTGGTGTTCAAGAGAAATTAAAAAAAAAAGGGAATACGTAAATTTGAAAAGGTCACATAGTGAACATGTCCTGTAGTGAAGACAAATGGTGGGTCATGCTTACCTACGCTTATGTAAAGTAGATGTCATTTAGCTTAGTTGATAAAGTATTATGATAATGATATTTAGGAATTGGGACCAAATATCATCTACATCACTATGCTTAGTCGCTCATTTACACCCAAAAAAATACCCATTTTTATTTAGCGGTCTAATTGGTTGTGAATTCAGTTGTCATGTCATGGGAACGAAATATATACGTTAATCGTGGACGTCTGGACGACGTCATGGTTGTAAAATCTATCTTATCGATCTATCTACCTAGCTATCTATATACACTAGCCTTATATGCACTCGATACGTGCGACGACATATTAACATGAATACTGACATTAAAAAGCGTTAGTGGCACTAATATTATTTTATTGTAGTTTAATTTGATCATTTGCAACTTATTTTCAATGTGATAAACGAATATGTACCAGAATGTACTATAGGTTGATATTATTGGATGATATATGTTAATCTCTTTAATATATGTGTAATTAATTGCGTAACATTACATTGAGAAATTGGATGGTATAAGCTTATTTCTTTGATATATTTGAATTACGAACATATTTTTAAATAGTATATATAATAATCATGACATATTTCTACATAAAAATAAAATGATGAGATTGATTATCCCAACTGACACAAACGCCTATTACGAACCTTTAAATAAATAAAATGATAAATTATTCCTAATCGAGACATACGTCAATTATAAAAGCCAAAAAATAAAATGTATTTTCTTTGAAATTGTAATTGCAATTGGAAGTTTATTAGGTAGAAAGAAACTTTGTAAGTTCTTACTTTGTAATTGTTTGGAATTGCTTTAGTTATATCAGTTTATTTTCAATCGAAAATTTCTCTTTTTATGCATATTTTTTTGGGAAAGGTTTTATGCATACATTACATCTTACTATCAGTTAGGCAATCTTAACTTTCCTTATTACACATAATTGTTGATCAAGAAAGAATTGAATATTTTAAAATAATCATTTTTCATAAGTCAAAGGCAAAATAAATCATTTTACAAAGGGACACCATAGCTCCCCCCTTGGCTTATATAATAGAGATATATATTTAAAAAATAAAATATTTTTTGCCATGTGGCAGTTTCTCAATATCTTGCACACATGTCAGTCTCGCTATCAAAAAAGCCACATGTCTTAGTGTAATTAAATTGCAACACCACATGTACACTGCCACTTCATCCCACCAATCATGTTAGTTTGACACATATGGATTATTGTCCTCTATAAATAATAATGTATGTTAGTCCTAAAATTATAAAATCATTCACACAACGTAATTAATATGCTAATTGTGATTATTACCATTTATTGATTGCTTTTTTATGTCATATTTTTCATTCAGAATACTAACTAGTTTTTAACCCGTGCAAAAATGCACGGGAGGTTTTATGTAGATACGATTTTGGACCCGTGCATAATGCATGTGAATTGTTTTGTTTATTAAGCAGTTGTTTTTATTCCAAATTTACTGAATCCATAATTATTAGAATCCATGCATTTAAAGTTGAAAGAATATAAAATGTAAATTTATCTTTGATGATACATAAAAATCCTTTGTTACAATATTTTAAAGTTTAAAAATCTTATAATCATGATATATAAATTTATAAGTACGTAAATGAAACAAAAAACACATCAAATTGCACAAGGATTTTTTGTTTTATAATTTAAGATTTTAGAATGTTTCTCCTAAAATCATGGAGCTGAGTAAATACTAGCTTTTGATCTTATCGACATTTTGTAATCGTGTATTGAGAATATTTTAAAATTGGCTTATTCTCCATGTGTGTTAATGGATGTGGATCACGTGACCCACTAATTTTTAAAGTAAAAAGTTGATTGAAATAATTTTCACTCATCCTAGTTGTAATATCCTATATTCTACCTGTAAAGTTATACCTAATTTTACCCTTACTAATTATATTATTACTACACAACAATGATAATTTTGTGAGTTTATTTTCTTAAGTAAAAATTACCAATTTATTTTGATTCAATAATATATTTACTATATTAATTAAACTATTACTTTTAAGTTTTATTAAAAAATAAAATGATTTTTATCATCGTCTTCACGTAGGAAGAAGATGAGCTCTCCTCTAGTCTTTCTTATCTTCAAAGTACTATCTATCATACGATTTAAATTAAAATTCTATCAGCTCAACAAACTAAACTTATCTTATCTTCCTAATAACATGATAAGTTGAATAATCATAGTTATCCTTCCTAATTATCTTTAAAAAAAAATATTTCTCCGTTATCTTCTCAACCGTGAATCTTCATATGCCATACTCCTTTGATTCTCCCTATAAATACCCCTTCTACTTCTCACCTACAAGCTTTGGCAACCTTAAAATCCATCCTAGAGATCACCCGTCAAAAGAAACAAAGAAAACCTCGGCCGCCGACAAGGTAAACTGCCCCACTTCGGCAGCCCCGAAACACCATCAAACCTGGTCGGAACCTACCGCGAAATCAACCCACGCGTAGCTCTCATTGCCCTCTGCCCATACGACTTTTCAGTTTTGAATTCCGACCTTTCGTGTGCGAGAACGGTAAGTCAGACGTTCACCACTCGTAAGTGCTTCCGTAGTTATTCACGTTGGTATTTTCGAAGATGATGATTGTTTTTGGCGGCAAAATCTTATTTTGCTTTATTTTAAAAATATATATACAATTACAAAATAATTATAAACACCTACCATAAGTGTATAGATGTAGGGAGTTTGGCCAAAGTACTTATTCTCGCTAAGAATAGGTTTTGACAGGAAAACTTACCTTGTTAACGTAAGTATACTATACTAGTATGATGACTAAATATCCTAATAATACTAATAACTTAAGTACGTAGTGCGTACCAAGGACCCTTGGGTCCAATGGTATGGCTTCCTATCTCCCACATGGGAGACCAAGGTTCAAATCTTGGTGGAAGCAAAATTTCAATATTGTTGGGGGTTGGTATGGGGTATGGGGTTTGGTTATATGATTATTGGAAAAAAGAGGTAGCCGCTAGTATGTGAGGGAAAGATCAAAGTGCGAAAGGTTTACATTTAACCCCAAAACATGGTTTTATGTGCCCGATGTGTACCGCGAATATGGACAAAATTTTTTTTTTTTTTTTTTTTTTTTTTTTTTTTTTTTTTTTTTTTTTTTTTTTTTTTTTTTTTAAATTTTTTTTTTTTTTTTTTTTTTTTTTTTTTTTTTTTTTTTTTTTTTTGTTTGTTTTTTTTTTTTTTTTTTTTTAATTTTTTTCTCCCCCCCCTTTTTGGGGGTGTTTTTATCGTCCTTTTTTTTCCCCCAGGGGGGGGGGGACAAAAGCTATTCAAAACCATTTCGAAAAGTGTTAAAGTCCTATTTTAAAGCCCAATTAATTATTCATGATAATTAATTGTATTTGAGCCCAATTCTTTAAAAAGCCCAATTAATTGATAATTAATTTATTTATTTTAATAAATAAATATTTTCAAAAGTTATTTTTTTTAGGTCAAAATCAGGTTTTATCCCGTAAAATCAGATTTCCGGAGTTAAAAGATAAAAGAAAATCTTTAAAACGCGTTTATATCAAAAACTATAAAAAACAAGGCGGTGCGCTGAGCGCAGCTGATTAGTGGCTTGAGCGTTGTATCTTGTGCCGAGCGCAACCGATCGTGGCCGAGCGCAACCGATCGTGGCTTGGCGCACGTGTCTCGCCATGTGGACTTCCACGTAGGCTGCGCCAAGCGCACGACCGTGCTCGGCCGCACCGTAACCGCCACGTAGACTTCTGTTTCATGTAGAGTCCTGCGTCAAGCGCAGTTCTCTGCTTGAGACGCGGAATTTCTTTCTTATCTTTTCTAAAAGCGTACCACGTGTACACTTTTTATTGGCCATGCCGCGTCATGCGCTTGCCACGTCAGCTGCGCCAGACGCAGCCAGCGTGTGAGGCGCAGTGCCGATTTCCGAACAGATTAAAGGAACGGATTTTTCACATTAACACACTTCGAACTCGACGAATACTTTACGAATCTCTCTACAAAATCTCCCCACAAAACTCATACTTTCAAATACAAACACATTCAATCTACATACTTTCATACATTCAGATTTTCAGGCTTCACGATTGCTCGTCCCGAAGGTTGTCAATCTCTCAGACCCAAGCCACGGTATAATCCTGAGGGTCCTTAAATAAATTATTTCTATATTGAAGTTACTAACAGTTTTCTAACCTGATTTAGATCTTTAATGTAAAATCACTATACTGTATATTCTAACCCTTTTTCTATACTTTATTTTATATTTCATATTATTATTATTCATGCCTTTGTATATTATATGCCTGCCTTATCATTCTATGCCTATTATATGATTGTTCCTGCTTTATTGCTTTTATCACCCACATGTTATTTATTGTTAATCAAAGACCTAAAGAACTGTTCTAACATTAATCAGATTAATTTGGACAATCTGCTAGGTTCCCTGTAAATTGATTGCATAATAACTTGTCACTAAATAATTAGTTTTTTTATGTGTTTCTTGAACCTATTTAGACTAAATATTTTTAGGGTGCTTTAAAACATTATTCTCTGGCAAAAAATCTGTAATGAATCAATATTTAGTAGAGGCCAACTTTGGGCGAATGTGGTTCATTATGACTATATTCGTACCCTCACTCCCGAACTCAATCTTTGGTTCACTTTGACCATCTATGGAGTCAAGACGGGGAAATCTACATTGGATAATTTGTCCCTATGTTTTTCCCATATCCAGTTAGGTTTATGATTCTTCCTAAAAAGAATTGTTGGCGACTTCTTTCAAAATAATTTTCAATAAAACCTTAACAGTGGGGTAGTCAAATATAATACGCGCTCACACCGCGTAGGCGAAATAAAAACACGCCTACAATTTGGCGACTCCACTGGGGAGGATTTTAAAAAATTAATTTTTTAAATGAGTGGGTGAAACTCGAAAAATACGATTCATTCTTATTTTTTTGCCTTTGAATAATATACAATTTTGCATATGCATGACTATTGTTCAGCCACCATAAGGACAATCTACCTTGCCTCATTAGCACATGTTCAATGTGTGAGGTCACCCCCGGGGGGTTTGCGCTTTGTCCTTCCAAAAAGCTTCCTGAGCGATAGTGTTGGATCTTAGTCATAAGCAAACCTACCAAACCATGGCATTATTCTCTTGATCCTGACTTGAGACTGGAGTGCGTCTTACACGTGGCCACCTCTTTAAGCAAAGGTACGAAGCGTGGGATCAATCTCTTAGTCATGGACCCTTTTCAGACTGAACCTAAACCTGACCAATAGTTTCAAACATAGAACTGGACTTTAGGTTGATAACTTTGGCATCCATGTTACCTGACATTTATGTGTGATTGCAATTTTTGCCTGCTAATATGCTTTACGCCCGAAATTATTGCAACTCGCGTCTAAAACAAATCGCCGTTTTCGCCCGAACATTCGTCAATTTACCAATACGCATGCCGCAGAGCATTGCGCCAAATGCATTAAGTTGCGCCTGGTGCAATGCACCTGCGCCAGACGCATAGGCTGTGCGCCGCGCGCACCAGTTGCGTGGCACGCAGCCTATTCGTCCCATGCTTATTGGTCTTTTGACCTTTGTTCGAGTCTAAGATAACAAGTTTGCATCGTATCATATTCAAAAAAAAAAATTCAGTCTTTTCATGCAAGGTCAAGTCCATCTAAAAAAAATGCATCTAAAGGGTCATTGTAGAGCTAGAGTTGTCATGCATATCTACCTCTTCCCGCTTTAATTTCTCCCTGCTGTTCAACAAATCTTTCCTGTCGATCTTACCCTACCATATTCAATCAATTTCAAAAAAACTTACATCTTTTCAAAATCAATCATACACCCGTGTCTATTCTACCTTTTTCGAAAACATTTACTAATCATCATCACACCACGACATTTCAAAAAAAAATATTTTTTCAAAATTAATCCATCATATTTTCCTAACGAAAGATAAAACAAGGGGTCCAATTCAAAAAAATGAATTTCGAAAATTCTAAGCCCAATCCAAACACCTTCATCGAATCCAATCTAATCAATCCGATTCACTTGCATTCATTCTAGGCCCATATGCATTAGAGTCCATTTTGCATTCATATAGGGTCCATCTAATTCGAGTCCATGTATTCATATTAAGCCCGCTAGCATTAGAGTCCATCTTAGGCCCATATAAGCCTAGCTCCTGTCAAAATCTAGGTCCATTTGCATCTTTACGTGAACCCCAGTTTATGTCAAGCCCAGTCCAAGTCTAATCTCAGTCTATTCCATTCTAAGTCCAATCCTAATCTATTTCCACTATCAAGCCCATATGCATCTCCAAGTCTATATCAAACCTATAGGTTAATCTAATCCAAACTTAGGTCCATTTAGGCCCAATTCATATCCTAGGTCTAGTTTGCATCTCCATGTAGGCCCTAGTCAAGTCCAATAGCCCAAATTCCTCTAAAGTCCAGCCTGCTTGCTTCCCCGTAAGTTCAAGGTCTAAGCATTCCTTAAGTCTATAGACATTGTTGTGTCTAGCCTGCTTGCTCACCCGTAAGTTCAAGGTCTAGCATTCCTTAAGTCCATAGGCAATTTTTGTGTCTAGCCTGCTTGCTCACCCGTAAGTTCAAGGTCTAGCATTCCTTAAGTCCATAGGCAATCTTTGAGTCTAGCCTGCTTAGTTTAATGTAAGTTTCGAAGCCTAGTTGTCTAGCCTGCTTGCTCACCCGTAAGTTCAAAGTCTAGCTACCTAGCATGCTTGCCTTAAGTTAAGAGTTTGGTCTATGTAATTGTCTATCCTTCCTTAATGTCTAGACTGCTTGCTCACCCGTAAGTTCAAGGTTTAGCATTCCCTAAGTCCACATAGGCAATTTTTGAGTCTAGTCTGCTTAGTTTAATGTAAGTTTCGAAGTCTAGTTGTCTAGCCTGCTTGCTCACCCGTAAGTTCAAAGTCTAGTTGCCTAGCCTGCTTGCCTTAAGTTAAGAGTCTAGTCTCCCTTATTGTCCAGTCTTCCTTAAAGTCTAGCCTACTTGCTCACCCATAAGTTCAAAGTCTAGTCTCTCCTATCATCACCAAAATCCAATCGTGGAATCCAGTCTGCTCGCATAGTCCAGTCCAGTCCAAGTCTGCATTTGCATATAGTTAGGCCCATGTCTCCATCATGGTCAAGTCCATACTAGTCCAAAATCATACCCATCTCTAATCATTTCCCATTTTCATCTCCATTTCCCTTTCCATTTCAATTCCCATTTCTCATTTCGAAAACATTGTTTCTTAAAACTTACAAGCAAGGTCCACTCGATTATGTTCATGAACGATCGAGAGATTACAACTTAGGAGTGCCTAAAGGAGGAACAAAAATGTGAGCCTACTCTAAAGATCATCAATCGCACTATCACCACCCTGACTTCATTTAGAGTCATGTAGATTACTTTTGACCGCCTTCACAATAGAGGCGCGATCACTTCCATAGGATCTATAGCCTTCACATTAGAGGCGTGATCACTTCCATAGGGTCTACTCTGAACCCTGCACTTTAAAGAAAATTCAAAATGTGCAACCTATATTCTATTGCAAATTCCAACATAAAAACAAACATCTTACACCTAGTGTTGGATCCCTCAAATGCACTGCGAAACATGGTCGATGACAACAGACTACTAATACTTGCTACAACGAGAATCAACATCACCAACAACCCCTGAGGCAGTGCATCAACAATTCAAAGGCTTAGTCTTTTATTTATGGTTTCCTAGGTTGAGTCACAGAGTCCTTACCCTAAGCCATTTTTGTCCTTTCCCATCGAGTCTATGTCACTATAGGACTTCATCTATTATAGCCTTTCATTTCATTTCAATTTTATTTTCATTTTCATTGGCCTTCCATCATTTTATTTATGCTTCTAATTCAATGATGAAACTTAAATCACCTAATGAACTTGACTAATAATAATAAAAAAATCGAAAAAAAAATGGACATACTTTGGATTTATTCCCTCTTCCTCCATCACCTTCCATGAGCCATCATCCTTAAACCATCATAAACCAAACAATCCCTTCAACACCAAAGCTCCACAACAAATATCCTTCAAGCCTTCTAATACCCTAAACATAACTTGTGTGCAAGCCTCACTACATCACAAAAAGTATCAATGCCAGGCAAAAACAAAATAGAAAAAAATAAAAAAAATTCAAAGTGCGAAAAAATGAAAAAAGCAAAAGAAAACGCACAAGGCAAAAAGAAAGAGCCAAATGCAAAAAGAAATAAAAGTCAAGCTAGGGGGCTTGCACACAAGTTCTACCCCTCATTCAAATCCTTCAATCCATTAAACCTTAACCCATACAATCCAAATCCATGACCCTTGCCTTAGGCCATCCAATTAAACATTCATCTAAACCTCAAGCTTTATACCCTTCAACCTTTCATTAACCATAACTCCTTTTTCAAGGTATGTCCAAGCCGCTAGGTTGAAAACCCGAAAGGGCGGCCTAGGTAAAAATTAGGGCACCAAAAAAAAAAAAAAAATCAGATCGAGAACTACGAATGGTCTGATTCCGCAAGGATACGTAGGAATCCTCATCTCGAGGTCCGACCGCTTCAATAAAATAAAATTAGTCATGGTCTAATGATTTGACTTTCTAGAATTTAGGAGCATACTCCTTCTAGATCCCGACATAGACTCGAGTCTGAACCTAGCCTCGTCAAAGTCTTTTCCCACCTATATCTATTTGAGTCATAAATTTAAACCTTTTTATTTTTCAATCCAAGCTCTCCTTTTCCCCGAAGGACTCTCCGATAATTCCATGGTCTCTGACGATATTTGACTTTGCCCATATCAATTTCCCAAAGAAAAATCCCCAGTACAATCCCCAGTGAAAACTTTCAATGTTCAAGACATAGCAACTACGTTTCAATATCAAATCAAGTACATCTCAATTAAGGCTCAAGCTTAATTCAGGCAGGCTCACCCAAAGTGGGGGCTTCCTATACGTGTGGTGGTTCCTCCAATTCAAATCAAACTCCCGAATAGTTGTAATCCACGGACCTCGTTTACGAACCCCGATTGTTTACCAAAAAACGATTTTCGAAAATCATTCAATCTATTTCTAATCATTCTGATCATTCTATCATTCTATACATCTTCTAGCCTTGCAAAATCCTGACCTTGCATTGCAGCTTTGCAAAACCCTGACCTTGCATTGCATTTCATACATTTTAGTCTTGCATAACCCTGACCGTGCATGACGTGTCACCCTTTAGCTTTGCATAACCTTAATCCTTGCATTGCGTCTCATGCATCCTTAGAGAGTCTAAGTTTGCATTATTGTATCACTATGTGCTTATGTGAGTTGTTTGCACCTATCTGCTAACATCTTTCCCTGCAGGTAATCAGATTGCTTGTAGTTATTGTCCTGCATACTAACTTTGTTTTGCAGAGACCGGCGGTTATAGATCAGTTCTAAACTGCAGAGCGTTTAGAATCGTTCTCCGTCCCAACACCATATACTTTGACTATCGGTTTCCTGAACCTCAGTCAAAGTGGGGGTTTCTGTAGACACATATCCGATGATGAAACATATCGTGGTCCTAATTGGTCCGATCCAAGGGCAGAGCAGTCTGAAAAGCTATTCAAAACCATTTCGAAAAGTGTTAAAGTCCTATTTTAAAGCCCAATTAATTATTCATGATAATTAATTGTATTTGAGCCCAATTCTTTGAAAAGCCCAATTAATTGATAATTAATTTATTTATTTTAATAAATAAATATTTTCAAAAGTTATTTTTTTTAGGTCAAAATCAGGTTTTATCCCGTAAAATCAGATTTCCGGAGTTAAAAGATAAAAGAAAATCTTTAAAACGCGTTTATATCAAAAACTATAAAAAACAAGGCGGTGCGCTGAGCGCAGCTGACTGTGCTGAGCGCAGCTGACTGTGCTGAGCGCAACTGACTGTGCTGAGCGCAACTGACTGTGCTGAGCGCACGTGTCCTGCCATGTGGACTTCCACGTAGGTTGCGCCAAGCGCACAGGCTGTGCTCAGCGCACCAGAACTGCCACGTAGACTTCTGTTTCATGTAGAGTCCTGCGTCAAGCGCACTTCTCTGCTTGAGACGCGGAATTTCTTTCTTATCTTTTCTAAAAGCATACCACGTGTACACTTTTTATTGGTCATGCCGCGTCATGCGCTTGCCACGTCAGCTGCGCCAGACGCAGCCAGCGCGTGAGGCGCAATGCCGTTTTCCCTATAAATAGGCCTGATTTCCGAACAGATTAAAGGAACGGATTTTTCACATTAACACACTTCGAACTCGACGAATACTTTACGAATCTCTCTACAAAATCTCCCCACAAAACTCATACTTTCAAATACAAACACATTCAATCTACATACTTTCATACATTCAGATTTTCAGGCTTCACGATTGCTCGTCCCGAAGGTTGTCAATCTCTCAGAACCAAGCCACGGTATAATCCTGAGGGTCCTTAAATAAATTATTTCTATATTGAAGTTACTAACAGTTTTCTAACCTGATGTAGATCTTTAATGTAAAATCACTATACTGTATATTCTAACCCTTTTTCTATACTTTATTTTATATTTCATATTATTATTATTCATGCCTTTGTATATTATATGCCTGCCTTATCATTCTATGCCTATTATATGATTGTTCCCGCTTTATTGCTTTTATCACCCACATGTTATTTATTGTTAATCAAAGACCTAAAGAACTGTTCTAACATTAATCAGATTAATTTGGACAATCTGCTAGGTTCCCTGTAAATTGATTGCATAATAACTTGTCACTAAATAATTAGTCTTTTTATGTGTTTCTTGAACCTATTTAGACTAAATATTTTTAGGGTGCTTTAAAACATTATTCTCTGGCATAAAATCTGTAATGAATCGATTTATAGTAGAGGCCAACTTTGGGCGAATGTGGTTCATTATGACTATATTCGTACCCTCACCCCCGAACTCAATCTTTGGTTCACTTTGACCATCTATGGAGTCAAGATGGAGAAATCTACATTGGATAATTTGTCCCTATGTTTTTCCCATATCCAGTTAGGTTTATGATTCTTCCTAAAAAGAATTAATGGCGACTTCTTTCAAAACAATTTTCAATAAAACCTTAACAGTGGGGTAGTCAAATATAATACGCGCTCACACCGCGTAGGCGAAATAAAAACACGCCTACACTATATGAGTACGTTATTTTATTGAGTATGGTGGGAATGGAGTTTATATGCGGTGTCTTTAATATTCATGTGAACCAAGTTGCATAATTGGCGTATTAATAATTAACAAGGACGATTAATATGTTAGATACTTAATTGAGTTAATTATTTAGTTATGTTATTTTGCCATGGTATAACTAAACCAATCGATAACAGAATGATTCACTATGTAAAGTTGAATTAACTTGGATGGTAAGTCATCTTAGGTAGGATCCCCTAAGGTGTTGAACATATTGGTGGAAAGTACAAGATACTTTAATATTTGGTCGGAGCCATTTGCACGACCTTAGGCTTATTCTACTCCTATTAAGGACTAAGACCTATATTGGTGGTTGCACCCTATTGGGTGGTGGACTAGAATCCACATTATTTTGTTGGTGGTTTTATATTCCGTGTTCACTTACCTCCAAAATAAACTGGAAACTAATTAACTCACAATTAATGATGGTTATGTTTAATTTTATTTATTGTGTGCATGACAAATGTTTTAATAAAATGTTTTCTCAAGGTAAGAAAATATTTTCCAAATTGTTTTACGGGGTGAAGTAGTGCTTACTCAATTTCCATTGATTTGTGGTTTTTCCTTGTGTATTTCCGTTTTTTTTTTTATTTTCAGGTATGCATGATCTCCATTGAGCGCTCGATCACGACAAGTTTAATAGTAGGAAATTAATAAGTTGTTAACTACATAGACTATTACGTTGAGGATTCTATCTATTTAGTTGGATTGTAATTACTATTTCAGGTTTCGTTTAGTTAAATGTTAATTCAAACATAGTATGACTTTGATAACATTGGATTAATTGGTGGAATGAATTAGCCTTGCACTTGGGTTGGTAATTTGAGTGTGGCGGTAATACCCTTAAATTTGGTATATATGTTTCCGCTACGTATGTATATTGGTGTAGAATTTAGGGGTGTTATAAATTGGTATCAGAGCCATAGGTTTTGGGATAAGCAAGATATTAGGAAATTAAGAATATTAAGTAGGAAACAAAATTGGAAAAGTCGTTGGTGAGATTGTGTGCCATTGCATAATTTATGTTTCTCATGTTATACTTTGTTGTAGAGCTGATCAACTCCAGCCCGGCCCGACCCGATTTTGGGCCGGGTTTTTTGCGTGGTCGGGCCCGGCCCGATTTTTTTTTTTTGGGACGGCCTTTGGGCAAGCCAAAAATTACTTTTTAGCCTAATTTTTTGCTCGGCCCGGCCTGAAATAGCGGGCTTTGGGCACAAAATTTTGGCCCGGCCCGACCAATGGGCAAATTTTTTTAGTCACGACCCGACCCGAACCCGACCCAGCCCGGCCCATGATCACCTCTACTTTGTTGTATATTGATGTGCTATTCATAATGTAGATGTCTAGACCCTATTTACCAAACTACGCGGACATGCTTGAAGAATTTGATTCTTTGTCGCAAGGAATAGAAGTATGGAAGAATTACATAATGGACTCATATGGGATTATGGTCGTAGAATATGAAACTGATGAAGGAATTAAGATAGAACCAGTATCCCCACCTCCGATTCCTGAATATACAGATGAAGAATTAGTAATTGAGGAACCTCCACCCTTTAGCTTATCTTTCTTAAGTGGGTGTTATTGTGCCATGTGTTCTGGAAAGAGTATAGAGGAGTTATTTAATTCAGTCAAAGAAACTCTTGATGTCCTTATTTTGGGGAGGAAATTAAGAAAATCTTAGGAATAATCTCTTAAGTTTTATACATTAATATTGTTCTATGTTGTGACTTGACTGTTGGATTAAGGCATTGAAACTGTGAAGTATTACAATAAGTTGCTATGGATAAATGAAAGAAACTTCGTATATCTCAATGTTACTTGTGAATGTACGATTTCTTATTGTGGTAGTTATGTGTATTGTTACTACAACACTACTATATTTAATAGATGAATAAATGGAGTACATGTAATTAATTTGCCTTTATTTTGGTACTATAGATGGAAGAACATCCCATGTACCCTTACAATATGAGAATGACACCTAATGAGGATATATTTGATTATGTGGAAAGAGTGAGAGAAAGATCTACTAGATGGGGAAGGGATATTATAAGAGGTTTCAACAATTATTATACAACTCCAAGAAGAATTATTGATGTTCTACTGAAAACCATTCCTAACCACGAGGCTTGGGTACCAATCATTGAGAAATATAAGGATGTGCTTACTGATGATGAGGAAATACACCCAACTAAGTATAAATATAAGGGTAGATGGTATCTCAATTTGGATTTTGTAGCAACAACACTAATGGAGGCAATTGAAGAATGGAGAGCGAACCAGGAGAATGAAATGGGTGAAGTAATAGATGTCGAATCACCAATATTGAATGATGAGCAAATGGATGTCGAAGAAGATGCCCTACCTTTAGAACAAGAAGATCCTTTGGAAGAATAAGACCCTGAAGAAGATATCGAGGAATATGCTCCCAAAGAAGAATAAAGAAATTAGAAACTAGTCTAGCACTAGATTTAAATAGTTTTAGTTAAAAATAAGTTATAGTGTAGGAAAAAAGAATGTAGGCATGATTCTATTCACATTAAAGGTCATGTTTTATTATTTCAGATGTTGTGACCGCAGACTTAATAGTAATTCAGTTATAATAAATAAATACTATGTGTTCCCGTTGGATGATAAATTGTGTGTAGTGTGATTGCATTAATGTATGTCTATAAAATGAAGCAAAGTAGTATATAATTGGTGTGTACACCAATGCTTGAATGCAGGGAATTATGTCGGGAAGAGGTCGCACTAGGAACCCTCCTACTGTGGGTGAACTTGCTGAGAACCTGAAACAATTGACTGAAATAACTCAAAACTTAGGGAACGCTTTGCTGAATGGTAACAATGGTAACCAAAACAATAACAACCCTGATTACGCTAAGAAGATTGCTAGCAGAAACCCACCTTACTATTTAGGTGAAGAAGATCCGAACATAATGGCACTACTACAAATATGGGAAAAGCACTAGTGGAAAAAACGCTAAATGACACAAGAAAACTGATCCGGTTTAGACTAAAAAGGATCAGTTAAAGTCAACTGATCCGGTTGCCTCACTAAACTGGATAAGTTAGGTAATAGAGCTAGACTTATAATAACGCGATTCTACCCTTTCATTTAACTGATTAGTGGGCTCCTCTCACCCGGATCTGTAACAAGTTGGGTTGGGCTAACAACTCCCCTCACTCATCTCCTTTTCCCACACCCATCTCTTCTCCTTCATTTTCTCTCTTCTCTCACGGGGTAGGGTTTGTAACCCACACCACCTCTCCTCTCCTCACCTCACTCTCAACCTCCAGTTCATCTTCTTCTACTATCGATTCGTACTCACCACCCACAACTTCAACTTCAACCTCCAATACGAAAATAAAATAAAAAATATCAACTTCTTCCTCCATTTTTGCGTTTTTTCTTCATTCGTCGGTGAATCGATAAAAAATCCCCAATTTTTAGGGTTTGTTCATCGTAATCAGTTCTGTTCTTGATTAATCCTCATTTATGCTTTCTGATTTCTGCGTTTTTTCTGCTCTTGATCCGTTGGAGGTCGCCGCGTTTTCGCCAAGACTTCCCAGGTCACCAATCACCAACCTCCGCCAGCTCAACTTGGTAATTTCATTTTTAAATTAGTTTGTAATTAGGATTTTTTTTTTGTAATTAGGGTTTCTTTTTTAGGGTTTTTGAATTTTTCGAATCACTAGAATTAGGGTTTTTGAAAATTTCGAATTACTGGAATTATGGTTATTGGCCGTTATCCTACTACTAGTTGTTAGGGTTTTCATGTGATGTTAGTTGTTTGTAGTCGTTTCTATGTCGAACTTGAATTGATTTTTCCTATTATTTTGTGGTTCTGATTGTAAAGGATCGGTTGTTTACTTGAATTGGGTAATATATATATATTTTTTATTATTAGTAAGTTTGAAGTAAATTATGCTGTTTGTGAGGTGTATTTAATTCGTATTATTTGGTTTTCTGATGTAGGTTTTTCCGTGTTTTGCTCTAAATTGCTGCATTTTTCTTGCCTGAAGTTGCTCTAAATTGCTGCATTTTTCTTCCCAAGCACTTTAGAACTGAGAGAGCAGAATGTTTCCTTCTCATAAGTTGTTGTAAACCCCGAATTTGCAATGATCTCGTTTGTGCAGCTACTAATTTCACCATGTGTATGGTATTGGTTGGTTATTACTTGTTAGGTTTATCTAGTGTGGTGTATGTGTGTTAATTGTCCTGACATCTGAGTATAACATTTGGGCTACTGTTTTGATTTTTATTAGAAGGTTATTAGTTATCATTGACCTTGAGAGGCTGCCCATGAAAGGGCTACGAACTCAGAACATTCAGTGGATGAGGATAAGGAGGAAATAGATGCCACATATCCAATTATAAAGTCAAATAATCTAGAGTCTGTTGCTTCTAAGATCAGCCAGCTAGCTCTTTCTACAACCGCGACTGCTAGTAAGGTATCAGTTACAGCTAATTCAGGTGTCGATATTTAGAAAAAGATCCGAGCTTTGAAAAAGAAGGTACCATTCCCATCTTTGGAACTTTTTTTACTACAGAAAATGAATATGGTTGCTGCTGTTTGGTTGTTTTGAAATGAATAAAACTAATCCCTACCCTCTCATGAAGTATTGAGAAAAAATAATTCAAGGTTTCTCTTATGCCCTTACCTCATGCATATTAATGTAGAAAGTTCTCAGAAAATGATGATTGATTGTCATGACTGTGGACAGTTAAGATATCACTATGGGGTATCACTTATTCACTGTATTATAAGGCATTAGTAGAAGAGCCAAATTCGATATCACAAATAATGCCACCAATAAAATATGAGAAGATACACTTGCCATTGGGATCCATAAACTCAGGATAGTGGTTGGGGGTGATGATGAATTCATTACATCATTCCATATCTAAGGTTCTATTTGAAAAAGATTGAATTTAGGAGGATGATTCACTCTATGGTAGGGGGGTGGCTTGTATAAAAAGTTGGGGTTTTGGGTACATTGACTTGAATTGTGGCTTGAATGTGTTTTGGAACTATTTTTGTGGTTTGCCAGGCTGATGTATTGTTCTGGATTAAATAATTCTTTAGGTTAACTTCTTTTCTTTTTTCCATTTCTTTTTGTAGTGAACGTTCCACTGTACTTGCATGTTTACAATCTTGGTGAAATTTGTTGATTCACCACATTGGTTTTGTTAGCATAAGGGAAGTTAAAATCCGTGTTGATAAGTTGTAGACACTAGAAAATTTATTAGTGTTTTACATAAAAATAAGTTAATTATTATTGAGCTAAAATGAATATAACTAGCCCAATTTAATTAATTTAGCCCACCTAAAGAAATATCCAAATTAAATCAAACAAATATAATTTGGATTGTAAAATATTTGGGTCAGTCCATATCACTAGTCCAAATAAAATGGTCAAATGGCGAAGGTAAAAAAGATTTCCAAGTCATAAACGGGTCCAAGCCCATAAATTACCAAGTCCATGAAGGGATCTCCATTCCCTATAAATAGGCCTCTTCTCCTTCAGTTGAAGGGATCAGAAAATCATTATTCTCAAGAGCTTATAAAATTCTCTTGGAATTCTCTCTGCAAATAGTCAACAAGCACATCAAATCCGTGCCGACTGTTCAGATACATTCAAACACATTCGATTGAGATTCAAGCTTTTGTCAGCCCTCATCCGAATACACTCAAACAAAACTCAAACTCAGGTTGACGTTGACAAAACGTCATCCTACACTCAAACTCAGGTTGACATTGACAAAACGTCACTCTACATTGAACTCCACGTCGACATCAACACGTGTTACTCTCCAGCTATGGAACAGAATTAGAGGACTTAGTTTATTTTTATTATAAACTGTTTACAAAGATTGTACTCAATATATTTATTGAAATAAAATTTCTTTGTTACTTTGTTTCCTGTCTTATATATTTTGACTCGAAATTTGTGTATACAAATTTTGGCACGCTCGGTGGGACACTCTCTGCCTCTCATCTCTGTTTCGTCATCAACAACAAATCTGAGAAATGGCCTCAAGCAAGAACATCTCTCAATCTTCTGAAAACTCTGCCGACACCCTACTAAAATCTGTAACGTTGGGTGACTTTATGGATGACATGACTCTTGGTTTTCGCACCAGAGGAATGAAAAAGGTTGTTGTCGCTGCCGCCGCTACTAAGCTTTGAACCGCAAATGTTCCTACCAGATAGAGAAAACTCTCTAAACCTGCTGCTGCTGAATCATCCATCATGCCTAATTCACACAAGGAGCGTGAAACCCCTGTGTTTGGCTCAACTGCTTTGGCTGAACGCGAGTCATCATTCATTGCTTCTCAAATAGGGGAGCTACTCTCATGTGATAAGTCAGACAGGCTGACCGTTCACACTATCCCTCTCTTTGATCCACTTAATGTAGAGAGTGACAATGAAACAAGTGATGATCTTGTTGTCTCATCACCCCTAAAGATTTTCGACTTAGAGGAACCCTTGCTGTCTTCACAATCAAACACTGCTGCTATTATGGTGACCTCAGCTAAGACAGTGAGGAACAATTTACTGAAATGAATAGCCTACTCCAAAAATTAATGAAGGATGGAGAAGAAAAAGATGCTCAAATTCGACTCCAAAATGAGCAAATCACTGCCCTCAACAAGAAACTTGAGGAGGGCGACACAGCATCAAGACAGGGTGGGGATGAAAGCGAAGGCGATACTAGTGAAGACGCTCGCCGCCCACCTACAGCTCGACAACTTGAGTTATTGATAGCTCACGCTGTCAAAAAATAAACTCGGGGAAAGTTCTCAAGGCATTCATCGCTATGTAAAGCCTTATACCAAAAGAATAGATAAGTTGCAAATGCCTTTTGGCTACCAGCCCCCCAAGTTTCAGCAATTCGATGGGAAAGGAAATCCTAAGCAACACATTGCTCACTTTGTGGAAACATGCAACAATGTTGGTACCATAGATGATTTCCTGGTCAAACAATTTGTTCATTCTCTTAAAGGCATAGCCTTTGATTGGTACACATATTTACCCTCACAATCCATCGACAGTTGGGATCAAATGGAGGAGGAGTTCCTGAACAGGTTCTATAGCACTCGACGTATTGTCAATATGACTGAACTGACTAAGACTCACCAGTGGAAGGATGAGTCAGTCATCAATTACATCAATCGTTGGCGCGCATTGAGTCTAGAGTGTAAAGATCGCCTAACTGAAGTCTCTGCCGTTGAGATGCGCATTCAAGGAATGGATTGGGACTTGCTTTATATCTTGCAAGGTATAAAGCCTAGGACTTTTCAAGAGTTAGCTACGCGAGCTCATGACATGGAGCTTACCATTGCCAACAATAGAGGCAAAAGCAACACTTCTTCAGAATACAAGAAAGAGAAGAAGGATTTTAAGAAAACTGACAAGACTGCCAAAAGTTCGACTAAGGAGTCAATTTCAATCACGACTACCTCCTCGCCTGTCAAGATCTCTAGCAAGGCTGGCACTGAAAAGAATAAGGGTTCATCTTCTAAAGAACCTAGGAAAAATAGGCCAACCTTGAAAGAACTCCAAGCAAAGAAATATCCATTTCCAGACTCTGATTTATCAAGGATGTTAGATGATTTGCTTGAAAACAAAGTTATTGAGTTGCCCGAAGCTCAGCGTCCTGCAGAGGTCGGTAAGAATTCCGACCCTAACTACTGTCGGTATCACAGGTTGATTAGTCATCCCATAGAAAAATGTATAACACTTAAGGAGAGAATTATGCAACTTGCAAAGGATAGGAAGATTCTACTGGATTTTGATGAAGTTGTTGAAGCTAATCACGTCTTCGCGATGTTAGATTCTTATTGGGAGGCTCAAACTCAGTTTGGGAGTTTGTACACACTAGGGAAAAAAAAAGGAAGGGCTGCGCTAGAAGGGCTGCGTTTTATTTAAAACGCAGCCCTTCGTGTATGAAGGGCTGCGGTTTTCAAGGAAACCGCAGCTTGAAGGGCTACTGTTAACAAGAAAACGCAGCCCTTCGTACTGTATGAAGGGCTGCAGTTTTTAGGCTAACCGCAGCCCTATTAGTGAAGGGATGCGGTTAGCCCAAAAAACGCAGCCCTTCATACACGAAGGGCTGCGTTTTTTGGGCTAACCGCAACCCTTCACTATCCTTTTTTTTTTTTGATTCAATTAATTTGCGCGTATACAATACAATACCCCCATTTCAATTTCCCTCCCTTAGACAAAATTCACGAGCGAAATAAAACCCCTCCCTCCACTAACCTTAACGCCCCATCACCGGAGCCCTGACGCCGGAGCACCGACCCATCACTGGAGCACCGACATTGACGCACCAACTCAGTGTGACATTGAAGCACCACCAACATTGCTTCATTCTCTCCTCCATTCACCACCAACTCAGTGCGCACCACCACCATGCAGCTGCACCACCTTACACACCACCCACCACGCGCATCAGCGACCTCCACCACCACCACTACCCTTCTCTTTCTTCTGTTCTCTTCTCTTCTCCACCATTTGAGTGGGTTTAGGGTGTGGAGCTCCTCCACCACTACGCAGTGCCACCACCCACAAGCGGCAGCAACGACTACCA
Organism: Beta corolliflora; assembly: GCA_947648045.1. Taxonomy (NCBI): domain Eukaryota; kingdom Viridiplantae; phylum Streptophyta; class Magnoliopsida; order Caryophyllales; family Amaranthaceae; genus Beta; species Beta corolliflora. The sequence goes on along the minus strand of CANSZD010000248.1, from coordinate 415,736 downwards.
CCACCACTGCCCTACTCTTTCTTCATTGCTCTTGGGTTTAGTCAATTTTTGCTTAGTTAAGTATGAATTAATCTTATTTTTAAGTTAGTTTTGTTTTTCTTAATTGAATTAAATGATTAATGTTCAATGTGGGTTTTGTTAATTGTAGGAAGAAGAGGCTTAGGAAGGCAAATAAAGTTCCAACTATCTCTTCTCTATTCATTGCTTATCATTGGTGTTAAGAAGTAACTACTTTAATTTCGTTGTCTTTTTTGTTTGATTTGTTGATGAGACAAAGTTGTCATGTGATTCAATTTGATTAAGTTATGATAATTTATTGATATATATATATGTATTTCCTATAATGTATGTATATTTCTGGATATGAGATTGTACGAAAACGCAATGTAATTTAGCTATGAAATCTACAAGTTGTTTGAATCATCATCATATGCCTAGATACCCGTTCAAGACTTACTCATTAGGAGGTATAATGTAACTATTGTATAGATTTTTAGGCTTCCATCTGTTGTTGGTTGAATTTCGGGAACAAAAAGGTCATTTTACGCCGACATGTCAATGAGGGAGTGCAGTGGGGGGGGAAGTAGTGGCGGTGGTGGTGGAACTGTTGCAAATGTGGAGAGTGAGGTCACATGGCAATAGAATGCTCTCCACATTTATAACAGTTCCAACTCCGCCGCTACCAGCTGATGGGCATTCCATTGCCATGTGACCTGATTCTCGGGTCATTTTAGGCCTATTTTCGCCTTTCGTGTCCAATTCGTACCTATCGAGTCATTTAACCCCAAATTCTTTTTGAACATGATTATATGAGGTATAATGTAACTATTGTGTAGATTATTAGGCTTCCATCTGTTGTTGGTTGAATTTCGGGAACGAAAAGGTCATTTTACGCCTACATGACAATGATGGAGTGCAGTGGGGGGAAGTAGTGGCGGTGGTGGTGGAAATGTTGCAAATGTGGAGAGTGAGGTCACATGGCAATATAATTCTCTCCACATTTATAACAGTTCCAACTCCGCCGCTACCAGCTTGTAATAGCTTGAATTTTTAAGCAGGTTCAATTATTTTGTTAGCTATATTAAGTCTTCATCAGGCTTTGGTTCTTTAAGTAGTTAGAATTCTCTCCAACATCATACTAGGACAAAAGTGGATAAGAACCATCATTCTTAGTGGTTAAGAAAGTAAGTGGATAAGCTCTAACATTCTTAGTGGTTAAGAAAGCAAGTGGATAAGCTCTAACATTCTTAGTGGTTAAGAAAGCTTGTGGATAAGCACTATCATTCTTAATAGTTAAGAAAGGTCAAAGAGGATAAGCACTATCATTATTAGTGGTTAAGAAAGCCTTGAGAACCAATAGATAAGCTAAAAAGCCTTGGAGAGCCTTATTCCTTAAGATTATGAAAATCGCATAGAGACCGTTTTATCGGGTAACAATAAACTTCCAGTTAAAGAGCCTTTTTGGGTTGAATCCGAGCTCAGAACCTAATCAAACTTGACATATGTTATGTTTGGTATGTCTTAAGGTTAAAATGGTCATTCACCATCAAAATTTACGTGGCTAAATAGGGTGAATTCCTTACATAGTAAGATCCGGCTCAGCTGAAATATCAGTTTGTACCTATCCTCAAAGAATGCCTCTTACCAGCTGCTTGAGTGTCGATCTCTTAAAGATCTTTGCATGAATGAAAGCCAACACCTCAAGCTAACATCTCCAACAATAATCACCTAGAAACTCCAAGCAACCGACCTTACCCATAAGAGGTTTCCCTCCCCTTAGGGTACCGCCAGAACAGACCCTATAAAAGGGTGTCATGACCTTACTCCAATCCTTTTCTCCTAATTCTTGTTCTTCAACACCTACTTATCTTTACATACAACTCTTCTAGACATAATTCCTTAGTGTTTCAATCTTTTGGTAGAGTTTTTAAGCTTTGGGAAGTTGTAGAAAACTCCATAGGAACATAAAACAGATTACTGTAAGTACAGCTTTGCATCTCTCTTGTACTTAGCTTAGTTATTTATGTTCTAAAACTTGTGTAAACTAATTCCTATCACTTTACATATTCAGGGGAAGCTGTAGGAAGAGTAAACCACTTGAGATAAGAAGTTTTAAGTGCACTAAGCAACCTAAGTGAAGGTATACACTTAGTTTGGATTGTAACCTATAGATTGGTTTGTAGATTGTTTCTTTCTATTATGAAGCATGAATATGAAATTCAATCTCTTCTGATATGCATATTAGTATGTGTGCTTTGAGTATATGACATGGATTTGGCATGCTATGGTTCACTTGAGATGTTTTACTTATCCTAAGCTAGGCTCAAACACTAAATTGCCATGTTTATGCTTTTAAATGGAATTTGTTAAGTATATCGAATTATATGGTAATGAAACACTAAATGTCTTGGTTTTTAATCGCGGAAGCGAGGCGTGACCATACACCCGGGTTAGGGCGGGTATTCCCTAACTGTTACCCAACCAGGAGGGGGAGATCCTGGCGGAAGTAGGACATGTCCGGGTTAAGTCTTGCAAGCAGAACAGTAAAAGGTGGGGTGACGACCCTCAACAGTTTGCTACGCTCGCGGTCATATCAAAAGATTATATTGATCTTATGAAATCTCTAAGTAATTGAAGTGATTATGACTACTTACTATTATGACTATGTGTTATCAATTAGTTTTCAAAATACACCTAAACTTGTATTTTATATTACACAGTGTGTACTCAGCTTTGCTGATAGTGTTGTCATTTCTGTGGCCTGTCACTTGGTGGGTGGCAGAGTCAAACTTTGTTGCAGGATTGTGTTGGAAGCCAGAAGCAAGTTGAGAGCAAAGTTATGATTCGAATTGTGTATTGTGGGTTAAAGTCCGAGATTTAAGTTTGTATATAGAGGAGTTTATTTAGAATTACTTACAATATAGATTATTCTTTTGCCATGGAAATTGAGATTGAATGACTATGTAATTGAAGTCTTATATAAAGGATATTGTTTTGTGGGCCCATAACCCACAGGTCCAGGATCGTATATTTCAGGTTGTTTCCGCTACGAATGTTATCTAATTCATAAGTGATTAGTATTATTTTGGTGCTAATTGAGATTTGTGATTGCTAAGCGATTTAAGTTAGCAGCTCGAGAATAGGGCTGTTACACAGCTGATGGGCATTCCATTGCCATGTGACCTGATTCTCGGGTCATTTTAGGCCTATTTTCGCCTTTCGTGTCCAATTCGTATCTATCGTGTCATTTCACCCCAAATTCTTTTTGAACATGATTATATGAGGTATAATGTAACTATTGTGTAGATTTTTAGGCTTGCATCTGTTGTTGGTTGAATTTCGGGAACGAAAAGGTCATTTTAGGCCTATTTTGGCCGATTCGCGTATGATTCGTACTTATCGAGTCATTTAACCCCAAATTCTTTTTGAACATGATTATATGAGGTAAAATGTAACTATTGTGTAGATTTTTAGGCTTGCATCTGTTGTTGGTTGAATTTCGGGAACGAAAATGTCATTTTTAGGCTTGAGGCTTCACCAGAAACATCATCTGAACCCTCCAAATTACCATTTAAGATATGGAAAACTATCAAACCTGAAGAGTGGGAATCATTTGTTGCCAAAAAAACAACCCCACAAGCTATTGTAAGAATATCTTATTAAGATTTACTACACTTATTAGCTCCAGTATTATTGTATAACGCCGTACCTAACCTTTGTTTATAATTGTGTGTTTTAGGCAAGTCGTGAGAAAAATAGCACGAGTGCAAAAGCTAGAAAGTATTATCATCATTTGGGTGCTCATTCGTACAATGAGGCGAGAGAGAAGTGGATGTTCGGCCATTACCCCACAATAGGGTCGACAACGGCAACGGGGACTAGCTCTACGACGACAGTTGCACAGCCTCGGCAACCAGATAGAGTCCTTGATTGGTGGTGTTCGATGCATGGGTTTGATGCAAAGGGAAAAAGAGTCTTGCCTGATCCCGGTATAGAACAGATAGCCAACGCCATTGTAAATACAAAAAAATGTCATTTTAGGCCTAATTTCGCCTTTTCGCGTCCAATTCTTAGATTGTGCGTCATTTAACCTCAATTTATTTTTCAATATGACTATGTAAGGTATAATATAAGTAGTGTGTAGATTTTTAGCCTTGAATTTATTATTGGTTGAATTTCGGGAACGTAAATGTCATTTTAGGCCTATTTTGGCCATTTCGCGTCCAATTCTTAGATTTTGAGTCATTTAACTACAATTTCTTTTTGAATATGGTTCTATAAGGTATGATATAACTTTTGCGATCACGAGCATTTCTATCTTATCCTTATGTTGATTGGCTTGAAGGTAAAAGAGGCAACTTGTGAGTTCACTCCTAAAGGACACATTGATGCATTGCACGAAACTTTAGGAAAGGACCACAGTGGACGCGTGAGGGGCGTAGGAGGTGTCCGCCTCGGCTTGAGAAAGGTATATGGTGATCAATAAACTACATCGACTAAATCAAGTGTAAGTAGTGTGAATTCGACAGCGTCAGTAGATGTGGAGGCTATCAAAGTTGCTATTCGGGAGGAGCTCAGGGAGGAGATGACACATAACTTCAACGCCATTTTGGAGCAAATGAGTTTACCGACTTTTGCTGCATTGAAGAAGGGTAGTGATATTACACCTAGCCACCCATCCAGTGATCCACGAACATCTATTGATTAGATGATACCTTTACCTGATCCACCTGTAGTACCCGAGTTGAAGGTAATCACTTAATCCCTTTGCTTTATTAAACAACTATTGTTCTTAAATGCATGGAATTCTTACTATAATGTTGTTTCATAGACTAACTATAAATGGAGTTTTTTTTAAAGGAGGAGACACCATGTGAACTAATAGCTCGAGGAGATGGTTATGATAGTTTCATTCTGGTAGCTTATGGCCATGCACAACCCCCAAGTGACCGAGTACGATTGCATAACTAGTTAGTGGATGCTAATCACTATGTGGTCACCCTCAATGAAATTGTGTCTGGTTTCGAAGAATTACCTCTTCCGCTGCCGAAGCCAGAAGTTGGTCTACATTTACTGAATGATGTACTTGGCAATTATAATCTATGGCCGCGTGCATTGGTGCGGTTTTCAGATGAGGTACAATGATTAACATACATATATATATATGCGTGTTTTCTTTTATAGTTCCTATGATAGTCAGTAATATCTTTACTTTTAACTAATTACTAGGTTTGGGGGAAGGCCGACTCACATGAAAGGAAGGGAAAGAAGGCCTGTTCACCTGATAAGAAAGCAAGTTTACGTGATGAAGGTGAACGAAATGTGGTGAAGGGAAATATTTCTATGACAAAGAATCCACTTATTATCGAGCCAGAGGTGGTGCGAGGCCTTAGTATTCCATGCTTTTGGTTACATGAGTGCGCTAGCGATTTACCCGATGATAGTACCAATTCCACTACTTTGAGGAGTCATCGACATTAATTTCTAAGCTCGATATTAAAGAATTCTTATGTGCGGTAGAGTTGAATGTTTTCATGATACAAACTTTCATGAGGTAATACATAAGTATATAAATTAAATATACATATACAAATGCCTTAAGTAGTTTTCAATTCAACTTCCATAATAAGTAAGTTTACTTTTAATCAATATGATTTCTCAGGTTATTATACAATGAATTGATTGCAACATCAAGTGAGTCAATGTTTGGTTGGTTATGTCCAAACATAATACGAGATGACAATTGCTTAAAAAACAAAGCCGAAGTGAAAGAGTATCTCGATATGAGTTTGAAAGCATCATCTCGTTTAGGATATCATCAGATCATCCTTGTCCCGTATATTGAACAGTATGCTTGTTAAACCCGCTTTACTTTTATTATTCGATAATTAAATTCACCTATTAATTGTTCTATGATTAATAATAACTATATTTTCTTGTTGTAGGGCTCATTGGACACTGCTTGCGATATGTTTGTCACGTAACGAAGTCTACCACTTTGATTCTTTGCGTCGACAACCACTACGGTCCTTACTAATCAAATCATTGTTAAATAAGTAGCCTAATCGAAACTAAATATATGCGCACTTATTAATAATTACACATTATTCATCATCTTTATATATATAAACAGTTAGTACATCTAATCTTATAATAATGTATTGATGTAGTGTGATGAAGCATATTAGTGCAACAGGACTTCGAGCACCAAAAGCTCCTGCTTGGATATCAGTCGAGGTAACATGACTAATTTGTTAGTCCTCATATAGAAACACTTTTCGCCACATACTACACATCTAACATGAATGTCATTGGATGCATGCTTTGGTGAACATTTAGTGTCCGCAACAAGAAGATGGACTTGCATGTGGCTATTACGTGCTTAGGTACATGTTCGATATCGTCAACCATTGCACTAACGTCGATGATCTTCAAAAGGTATGTAACTTATTAGTATATGTTAGTTTAGATTAGATCGATTGGTAATAGGTATCAATTGGTTTAGAAACCAAAGTAGCACATGCATATTTGCAAAAAATGACCCCATTCTACCCTAAATATAGTACTTTGATGCATTTCATATAAATATGAGGTATAATAACTAGTGTGTACATTTTTAGGCTTGCATTTGTTGTTGGTTGAATTTAGGGAACGAAAAGGTCATTTTACGCCTACTTTCGCCTTTTCGTGTCTAATTCGTACCTATCGAGTCATTTAACCCCAAATTCTTTTTGAACATGATAATATGAGATATAATGTAACTATTGTGTAGATTTTTAGGCTTGCATTTGTTGTTGGTTGAATTTCGGGAACGTAAATGTCATTTTAGACCTATTTTAGCCTTTTCGCTTCCAATTCGTACTTATCGAGTCATTTAACCCCAAATTCTTTTTGAACATGATAATATGAGGTATAAGGTAACTATTGTGTAGATTTTTAGGCTTGCATTTGTTGTTGGTCGAATTTCGGGAACGTAAATGTGATTTTAGGCCTATTTTCGCCTTTTCGCGTCCAATTCCTATTTCTCGAGTCATTTAACTCCAATTTCTTTTTGAACATGATAATATGAGGTATAATATAACTAGTGTGTAGATTTTTACGCTTGCATTTGTTTTTGATTGAATTTCGGGAAGGTATATGTCATTTTTAGAACTATTAACTACGGTAAATGATTGAATTCTTATATTATGTGTTTATTCCTTGGTTGTTTTGCAAGGTTTATATGAATAACACACCAAGTTTGAGGGCCTTCACCATTGAGGAATTACATGAAGTTCGGGATAAGTTGGCGACATACCTTTGTGATGATTGCTTATGATACATTTTTGTGGATTTCGCGATATAATTAGCTAGTTGGTATATATCAATTCTATGTACACTTTTTACATTATTAAATATATATATTTAAAGTTAATTATTACGTTGAAAAACTTGTGATATATTGCAATTCGATCGGTTTTTTTTTGTGTCGAAGGGAGGTGTTGGGCGGGGGGGGGCCGCCACGGTGGGGTGCAAGGTCAGTCTTTGGGTTGGGCTAGGGGGCTGGTGGGGTCTTTGGGGTGGTGGCAGCGGTGGGTGGAGGGGCCGCGACAGGGGGTTGGGGATGGCGAGAGGATGGGTCAGGGGGTGGGGTGGGGTGGGGGGCGCGGGGGGGTGGGGGTGGGGTGGGGGGGGTGGGTGGGGGTGCGGGGGTGGGGGTGGGGGGTGGGGGTGCGGGGCGCGGGGCGGGGATGGGGGTGCTGATTTTTTTTTATAATAAAACCCGAAAGCGAAGGGCTGCGGTTTAAAACCGCAGCCCTTCACTTTTAGTGAAGGGCTGCTACGGAATGGGGTGCTGGCCAAAAACGCAGCCCTTATGGCTGTTTTGACCGCAACTCTTCCGTTTTTTTCCACTAGTGACATGTGTTGCGACCGGTTCTCCAAGTTGATGATGTGCCATCTGTTGAGCACAGTGTCCCAACTGACAACCAACATGGAGAGGATGACGAAGGGTGGACGTTGGTCACTAGAAGGAGGCCTAGACGGCAGTCGAAGCCTCAACCAAAGTCTGTTTGTCGTAAGAAGAAGCATAAAAAAAGGAAGGGCTCAAGACGCTCGAAAGGAAAGAAAAAGTCAAAAAAGCATACTAAACAGCAAGTATTGCCAATTGACTTGCTTGAACAAGATCCACTTACCCCTGTAACCTTAGAAGAATTATTCCCTGTAGATTTCTTTACTACGGCTACTGTTAATGCTACCTCATTTGTTGAGGATGAAGAAGAAAAAGAAGAGGAGGAGGATCAAGAGCCTGTTAAAGAGAATGAAATCTCTGTTAAAGTGACTGTTTAGCATTCAGGGACAGAGATAGATCCAAAGATATTGGCTATCTTGGAAGCTCTTCCTACACGCATGGGATGGAGGCAGATCTTTCATTTGCCTCGAGAAATGTGTCGACATGTGGCTCTTGCGCTTCAGCACCCAGAAATATACCTTGACAAAGTGAAGGATGATGGAGAACCAATAGAAAGTTCGGCTAAATGCGCGTCATGTAATTTTGCCTTAGCCTTCACTGATGAAGACTTATTGTTAGGGTCAAAACCTCACAGCCGACCTTTGTTTGTCTCTCGATATATTTTCGGCCAAAGAGTGAATCATATCTTAGTGGATGGAGGTTCAGCTGTCAACATCATGCCAAAATCCACCATGACTGATTTAGGGATCACTATGGAAGATCTTTTTAATAGTCGTCTAATGATCCAAGGATTCAACTTGAACAGTCAGCGTGCCATAGGCATAATACGTCTTGACCTTGTGATGGGAGAGTTAACATCATCTACTCTTTTCCATGTCATAGATTCAAAGACGTCGTATAAAATGTTGCTTAGACGACCTTGGTTGCATGAAATTGGGGTAGTCGCATCAACCCTCCATCAATGTCTGAAATTTTATCGTGGAGGCGAGAAGAAAATAAATGGGGATGTCAAACCCTTTAGCACGACATATTCGTACTTTACCGATGCAAAGTTTTTTAAAGATGAGGAACTCTCAAGTGAAATGTTGCCATCTAAAATCAATAGGGAAAAGGGGTACAAATAAAAATGGTGATATTCCCTCGTCTTCAAGCTCTAGCGAGTCAGCCACCAGTGAGATGCAACAACAAAAATGCAAGGAAAAAGTCAAAGAAGAAGTTGTTGCTCAACCCATTAAAGCAATGAGGAAGGCAGTAACGACTCCGGTCTTGCGATACATTCCTAAATCACGTTGTAAGGAAGGGGAGTCACCTTTTGCAGGGTGTCAGGTTATGAAAGTAGAGCCAAAGAAAGAAAAAGGAGTAGATGAGGCTACTCTTCAATGTTTAAATCAAAAAGTGGTTGTTCCTTTACCTAGAGCCAACCGCAATCAAATTGCTAAGCCTCCAACCTCAGAATCTGTTGATCAATCTAAGAGAAAATGGCTTAACAAGGTTAGGTTTGACCCAAATGCTTATAAACTCTTGGCGAAGTCTGGTTATGACTTCGAGAATCCAGCGCCCATGGGCAATGTCATTGAGGTTGATCCTCATGAAATTAATGACACACAAAAGAAATTGCAAGAGTATGGCATTAAGGTACGTCCGACTAAAGTAGGCTTGGGATTTGAAACCCCAACACCCATCAAAATTTCCACACGGCGTTGAGGGACAACCTCTTCTTCGCAGTATATTACTGCGGAGGAAGTCAAAGAAAATGAAGGTGAAAATAATGTGCCTCAGCCAAAAATATCGGTCTTTGATCGACTACAGTCGCCTGTCGTAAAGGATCATACATCGGTTTTTGACATACTTGGTGGACAAGAGCTAAATGAAGGTGCGAAGTCAAAAACACAAACACCCTTACAAAATCTTCGATCCTCTAAGAAGAAAGCATCTGTCTTTAAGCTTCTTGGTGCATCGACCTCAATTGATAAACAACAAAGACGGTCAGTACTAAGTCGCATCACAAGAGGGAAAAATGAAATCAAAGGCTAGGACGCACCTCAAAGTGTTATTCCATCTCACATGAGGCGTACACAGGTGGTAATAGACATCATTGAACATGCACCCTTGAAAGCCAAAGGTCGTGTCATAGTGTTAACAAACCAAAGGAGTTCGTCTAGTCAAGAAAAAGAAAAAGATGTTGAATTTGTTTCTTCACACCATATCACAGGTTATGAGGCTCCTGAAAGTGACAAGGAGATGGAAACAGATGAGGCTCCTAAAACTCTTGAAGATGGGGGGCAAGCCACCGTTGATGAGTTAAAAGAGTTAAACCTTGGAACTCAAGAAGAGCCACGTCCTGTCTACGTCAGCACTTTTCTTACCCAACAGGAAGGGTAAGAGTATTCCAAATCACTCTTTGACTACAAAGACGTCTTTGCATGGAGTTATAAGGAGATGCCACGACTCGACCCAAAAGTCGTTGTCCATCGTTTAGCCATCAAAAAAGGTGTTAGCCCAAAAAAACAGTCCCAAAGACGTTTCAGGCCAGAATTGATTCCTAAGATCGAGTCAAAAGTAAACAAGCTCATTGATGCAGGATTTATTCGCGAAGTCAAGTATCCTACTTGGTTAGCAAACATTGTGCCAGTACGAAAGAAAAATGGACAATTACGAGTTTGTGTGGACTTCCGTGACCTAAATGAGGCGTGTCCGAAGGATGACTTCTCACTCCCAGTAATGGAAATCATAATTGATGCCACCACTAGTCATGAGGCTTTGTCATTCATGGATTGTACCGCTGGATACAACCAAATTCACATGGCTCCTGAAGATCAAGAAGCAACTGCATTTCATACCCCTAAAGGGATATTCCGTTACAAAGTTATGCCTTTCGGCTTGAAAAATGCCGGGAGCTACATATCAACGTGTGTAGACACATAATCGTGTCTCCCCATTAAAGGGTCCAATGATGAAATATACCGCGGTATTAGTTGGCACGACCTGATGGAGGAGCAGTCCGAATAACCAGGCCATATGTGTTTTGAAATAATATTATAAAAGCCCAATTAATTATCCATGATGATTAATTGAAAATTAAGCCCGTAAAATGTTTTAAGTCCATTTTAAAAGCCCAATTGAATATTTGTTGTTTTAATATATATTTTCATAAATGCTTTTATTATTATCTTTAGTAAACACTTTAAGCATAATTCAAATTGTCATCCCGTAAAATTCGATCTCCGGGTTTTTAGGGATAAAAATAGCATCTTCAAAGCACGCGTAGAATAAAAAACGAATATAATGGAATATGCGCCAGATGCGGCGGCTGCGCTCAGCGCGCCACGTGCGTCCAGCACATTGGCTAGATCGCGTCAGGCGCGCCAATGAGCGCCTGACACGTGTACTTGTGACTCACACAGAGTCCTGCGTCTGCCGCAAGTTCTGTGTGAGACGCAAGCTACTTTTTTTATCTTTTCAAAATCGCGTTTACACATGTAAGCTTTTAACTGGACGGACCACGTTAGGTGTGCCAATCTGCGCCTGACGCGTGTCCTTGCGCCTGCCATGTAGGCCTGCGCCTGACGCAGGACTTGCGTGCAGCGCACAGTTCTTTTTGACTATAAATACGGGCTGATTTCCCGAATCAGAGACGGCTTCGAATTATTATTTTACGAACACAATGTCCTCACGAATACTTCCGAATACTATTACGAATCTCAAAATACTTCAATCCTTTCAAATCAATTTCAATTCCTGATCTTACTACGTTCCTGGTTCCACGATTGCTCCGCCTGAAAGTCGTTACGCTCTTCGATCTAAACCGCATAGGTATAATCCTGAGGATCCTTGAATAATTATATTTTATTATATTGAAGTTACTAACAGTTTTTTGGCATGATGTAGATCTTTAATTAATAGTCGCGTTTCTTTGTAAATTCTAACCCTTTTATTATTCTTGTATATAATATTCCTGATTGTTTTATTTGTCCTGCATGCTTTTTATCACCCACATGTTATTATTGCTAAACAAGAATTAAAGAACTGTTCTAATTAATTCAGATAAATTGGACACTTTGTTAGGAACCTTGTAATATGATTGCTTAATAACTTGTCACTAAATAATATGTCTTTTTTATGTGTTTCCTGAACGAACCTAGATTAATTATTAGGGTGCTTAAAACGTTATATGATTATTCTTTTGCATAAAATCTGTAATGAATCGAAATTTAGTAGAGGCCAGCAATGGGCAAAATGGTTCCTGACTGTATTGTACCCTCACCCCCGAACTCGATCTATGGTTCACTTTGACATCTATGGAGTCAGGACGTGAAAATCTACATTGGATAATTTGTCCCTACGGTTTCCCATATCCAATTAGGTTTATGATTCTTCCTAAAAATAATTGTTGGTGACTTCAAAACATATTTTTAATAAAATCTTAACAATGGGGTAGTCAAATAAACACGCTCACACCGCGTGTAGGCATTAAAGGAATTAAAAATCCACGCCTACAATTTGGCGACTCCACTGGGGAGGATTTTAAAAAATTAATTATTTTTAAATGAGTGGGTGAAACTTGAAAAATACGATTCATTCTTATTTTATGCCTTTGAATAATATACTGTTTTGCATATGCATGGCTATTGTTCAGCCACCATAAGGACAATCTACCTTGCCTCATTAGCACATGTTCTATGTGTGAGGTCATCCCCGGGGGGTTTGCGCTTTGTCCTTCCAAAAAGCTTCCTGAGCAATAGTGTTGGATCTTAGTCATAAGCAAATCTACCCAACCATGGCATTGTTTTCTTGTTCCTGACTTGAGAACTGGAGTGCGTCTTACACGTGGCCACATTTTTAAGCAAAGGTACAAAGAGTGGGATCAATCTCTTAGTCATGGACCCTTTTCAACCTTAACCTAAACCTGACCAATAGTTGAATGTAGAACTGGACTTTAGGTTGAGAACTTTTGCATCCATGTTACCTGACATTTATGTGTGATTGCAATTTTTGCCTGCTAATATTGATTTAACATGTTGATATGCTTTGCGCCTAAAAATAATGATAAATCGCGTCTAAAACTACTCGTCGTTTTCGTCTGAACCTTCGTCAATTTACCAATACGCATGCCGTAGAGCATTGCGTCGAACGCATTAAGTTGCGCCTGGCGCAATGTTCCAGCAACAGACGCATAGCCTGCGCGCCGCGCGCCTCAATTGCGTGTCGCGCAGTCTATTCGTCCCATGCTCATTGGTCTTTTGACCTTTGTTCGAGTCTAAAAATAACAAGTTTACTTCAATATCAGTCTGTCAAAAAATCGTTGTTGTCAGTATGTTAGTTGTCGCGTCCTGAAATTATGCTAAATTTGTAACAACCCGCACTTCCGAGCTGCTAGCTAATCACACTTATTATACATAAATCTCAATTAACACTTAATAAACCTCGAATTATATTTACTTAGCTTGCAGCGGAAACATATCTTTACAAATCGATCCTGGACCTGTGGGTCAGGGCCCACAACATAACAACTCCAAAACCATATATCGAATTACATAATACTTTACTCAAACCCAAATAGTTAAGTTATTTATTCTCAAATAAGCACTTGAACATTTCTAAATACAACTTTTCAATCACTAATCTAACTACAATCTCATAACTAAAACTCTCGCTTTGATCCACTTCGAGCCTCGGACACAAACCTGCAATTTACAGAATAAAATGCAAAACAAAACAAAAATGAGCAAAAAATGCAGTGACAACTCATTATAGTAGTTTAAGTTGACAGTTTTTTTAAATGAAAGCTCTGTTTTGTTCAACTTATTAGAAGTTATTTTCAGCAAAAATGAGTTCAGATCAGTTCAAATAAGCAAAATAAGTTGAATAGAACGGAACCAAAGTAGTTAAAGAAAGCATGCACTTCTAATTAATATTTTAAACATAGTATTAAAAAAATGTCCATAACCATATTGCATAATCACCTCTTTTGTCAAGTTTATCTAATTTGATTAGCAAAATTAGTTCATAATTGCAAATATATTTATCTTTATTAATCCGTGGAAATCAAATTAAAAAAACCTTTATTTTCTATTTTTTTGCTTTTTTTAATCCCAATTTTGATTCAAATTTATGTTCTCCATAATTGGAAAGATTACCTTCAGATCTTTGTGCTTTTCTTTTATCTTCTTTTTAATTTTGAATTAGTTGTGAACTATTTTAATTCTAACTCTTATTTATCTATCATTGATAATATAGCTAAAACTTCAAATGTAGTACATTGTCTTGATCTGACCTTATTATCCTCAATGTAATTGACTTACACAAATTGAAATTATATAAACCCATTAAAATGATCATTTTCTTACATGATTATAATGTTGTGGAAGTATATTGCTGATTGTTTATTTTGACAATTTTTCTTTTTGATGGAAGATTTTGATATTCTTAAATGAATTTGTTATCTTCTTTTTTTAAACTTTTTTAGTCTTTCCTTTTTTTCTAAACCTAGATTTTTTAGTTATTCTAAGAACTTTTTGCGGGGATATACCAGGGTAATAGGGCATTTTGTGGGGATATACCTCACTAATTTTTTTTTGTGAGGATATACCAACCTAAATTTAAGTTTTGTTAAAAGGTACCAAAAACACTATTTCCGGCGAGAAAGTCAAATTTTCGGTCTTTGACTTGGTAGGAACTCGCGAGTGAGCCACAAATGTTGTCTTTTACCCCCTCAACCACGTGCATACTATTGAAATATTTTTTTTTTAACAATTTTTTTAAGAATTATTCCCTCCCTTAATAACCAACCCCCTCCCTTAACAATCCCTCTCCTTAAACCTTGAAAAAGAACGCTTCAATTCAGCAAGAAAGGGCAGCCCAAAATCATCAATTGCAAGGTATGATGTCTTATTTCAGCTTTAATCTCAATTCAATTTACTTCTTGTGTTCTTCAATTGTACTATGTGGTTTGAATTTGTGCTATAGGGTATAAATTAGGGTTAAGTTACCAAGTCAAAAGCCAAACATTTGACTTTCTCGCCGGAAATAGTGTTTTTGGTACCTTTTAACAAAACTTAAATTTAGGTTGGTATATCCCCACAAAAAAAATTAGTGAGGTATATCCCCATAAAATGCCCTATTACCCTGATATATCCCCGCAAAAAACTCTTATTCTAATTTCAGTTGTTTTAAAATGGCAAATATTTTTGATTCATTGATTGCCCATTATTATCTTAAAAATTTAAACAAAATTGATGTAATTAAAATAATAAGGGTTTTACAGTCATTATGGGGGGACACCATGCCTCCCTCCTTCACTTATATAATAGAGATTATCATCCATTTGTCCCCGGGACAAAAGCATTTTGGTAGTTATCAATGAGTCGAGGTAAGAGGGGTTTCATTCTCTTAACCATGCATTTAGAAATACATTTATAAATAACATTATAGAGGTTGATGGGGCTGAGGTGATTTACCTCTTCTGGATCTAATTTTGGAATTAGAACCAATAAAGATCTATTTCATTCCTTTAGCAAGTGACCCAATAGTGAAAAACCGATTGACAGTTTGAATAACATGATCTCCAAGGGTAGACCACTACATCTTGAATAATTCAGCTGGAAAACCATCTAGTCCCGAAGATTTATCATTTGCAATATCGAACATTGCTTCTTGAATCTCCACTGCAGAGAAAGGAGGAATCAACTCATTCAACTCGGTTGCCGAAATAGTAGGCAGATGTAATTCCCTCAAAACCGGGTCAATGTGCTCGCCTTATTGAGTGTTAATATAATGCGAGGAAGTAGACCTGTAGATATTCTTGAAATGGTTGATAACCAACTCTTCAATTTGTTGTTGGTTGTTAATCCAATTACCATTGTCATCTCGGAGCATGTATATATGATTTCACTACTTCCGCTGCCAAATCCTATTGAATAATAAAGATGACGGAAGCACTCCAAAACGAATCCATTGAGCCTTTAGGTGTTGTCTCCAGTAAGTATATGCAGGGTAGCTTCAGCAAATAACTCTCGACGACGACCCACGACCAAATTACCTTGTGAAAGTGACTCAACTCGGTTACTTAGTGATTGGAGTTGATCCATAATATTTTTCTAATTGTTGCCCCAAAAAAGATGTTTATCTAAACACCATATTTTTAGTCGATCACGGAGTAGCTGCAGCTTGCGAGATAAGGAGTACATAGTTGAACCAGCTATTTGCATTTCCAGGATTCCCAAAATAATAGATCGAATCTCATTTCTTGCCGAGAATTTCACATACTTCCTAGTTTTACAAACTACATCCACTTCGAAGGGGCCCCAATAAAAAACCGCTAACCCCCTCTTGCATCCTGAGCATCAACACCACAATTAAAACTTGGACAAGTAGAACGAAGTAAACTTTGGACATACTCTACACTACTCTTTGTTTCTTGGAGATACAAAAAGGTTGGATGAAACTGAGAAACAAGCCAGCATAAGTACGAAAATGTCTGGTTGTCGCTGGCATTTAAACCCCGAAAATTCCAGTAGAGAACATTCATTGGACTTGTGGTCAGCCACATCCCTCGAAGCATTGTTATCAGAAAGAGTAACTAGCATATCAAAGTGGAATTCCGTGTTGTCAGTATTTGAATCTGCGTCACCAACACTCTCCCTCGAACCTACTGCATCTTGTTTGCTGCGCTTCAAACTCCATTTCAAGCGCCTTCGATTTGAATTTTGAAGAATCCACCCTTCGCCTCTCAACCTTCCAGGCGCCTTTTATGCCTTTTAATTCGAGGTTGATTATCATCGAAATCCAGAATAATATGACTTGCTAGAGATTGATTTCTGCCAAGAGGATAGTCCTTATGTTTCTTGCCTGAGAACCCAGAAGAACTACATTGCATCGCTAACACAATCTGAGGGGCCTCGTGTTGATCTTGCATAGACGAATTATCACTTTCATAACCCGACATATTCAGTCCTGATAATTGCAATGGACTGGTTGGAGAATATAATTCCTCATCATGAGGGTCTTCTGGTGGTTGGGTAATAGGGCCTTTAACCTACATAAGAGGGTTAAGTCGATCAGCATAAAAAGGAGGAGAGATACGAAACCTTTCATTGCAAGTTGGAAATATTCTGCAACTCTATAGGCTCCACATCATTCTCGACCCGATCTCCAAATGTATTACCCTGAAAAGATTAATTATTTGAATAAGAATGTGGGCTTGGATGCGGAGGTGGTCGTCGGAACCAATCACTCGACCCAACCTCGTCTGGAGCAGGAGGAGCTCTCATAGTCCAGCCTTGATGGACTAGTGCTTCAAGAGTGTTCGGTGCTTCATCATGCCCAATATTCATACCAGGGGGCCCATTAGCTATATTCGGCAAGGAAGCATGACTAAATTGAGACTTTGCCTAATGGAATGTACATAACCTCCTTGGCCCTTGCTGCCCTCATGGACCGCTGGACCCAATCTCCAATTCCCAATGAAGGGAAAATTCCCCTTCGAACTGGACTGGTACTGCTAACATGCTAGCCCAAGGAAGTATTTGGACTTGGACTGGAGGGATGAAGAGGCAAATTGAGATCCAGATCTAGAGCATCTCTATTCATTGGCCTAGTTTGAGGAGCAACCGACCCGCGAGCCGGTAAATCCAGCCCATATCTCCTACCCATGGATGGAGAGAGATGAAACCGCTCCCTCAGCGTTGAAGGTGTAAGATTTCTCACGGATGAGTTCGAAAAATCTGGGGGAGGCTTAGTATGGTGCTGAGAGTTATCATCGGAATATCCTTGAAAAGGTGGCTGGCGAAAATCCGGGATGCTTCATAAAACTCATCGGACGAATTCTCCGACTCTGCATAGTTGTTAGGATAATAATGGGGGTACACATAAGGGTCATGGCGGGGCACAGATAGGGAGGGTTAACACGACGAAGATTAACTCTAGGATTACGATTGATAAATCTGTCATTTAAACCTTTAATCAAATTAGTATATAAAGGGATACCTTCCTGAGTTTGTAGAACAGCCATACCATGCTCCTCAAATTCACGAACTCGTCGATGGATGAGTTGATGGGCGTCATAGGCCGATAAGTTGCACCTCCCCGTATTATGTCCAACGCACCCGCATTCTTTACAAAACTTGTAGATCCCTTCGTACCTAAAGTATACCCATGAAACTCTATTATATCCAATGGGCAGGAAACATCCTGGAAACAAAGGCTGAGATAAGGCAAGGACCACTCGCGCCCAAAGATATGGCTGAAGTGGCAGACCCGGTCCGTAGTTGTCGATGGATTGAACGTAGACGACGTGGCTAAGTATACGGATCGTCCACTCAGTTTCGAGGAAACCCCATGGCAAATCTTAAATTCGAACCCAAATTCGAGCAACATTAAATTTGATGCTAGTTGGGAACCGATTTTCCAAACTAGATCTGAAAGTGATCGGCTTATCATCTATTATGGTAGTATGGATGTGGAGAATAACATCCCTATCAACAAGATTTTGACATCCTAAAATATAGTATGGACCCGTACGATATACACGAATGGTTTCCCGCGTCTCCCAATGATTGTTTAGTATATTAAAAACAAAACTAGAGGTGGGAGGAGCGTTATCGGAGAAAAGCCCACGACAGCATGAGTCCAGTTGATATAAGGAAGATGTTGATTGGTAGGTGGATGTTGTACTAAAATTCCCTATCTTTGAAGACGATTTTGGTATGGTGGAAAAGGAGAATTAGAAGGATTGTGCGAATTTGGGTTTGAAGAGCTATCCATGTGGAAGTAAAATAATTCACTATTAGAAAGTCAAGATATTGGAGATATTGTAGATATATTTGTTATTATATCTTTTGGTATTATCTTTTGGGATTTCGTTTCCTATTTGTATTAGGACTAGTTTCTATATAAGCTGGTATTCTCTCCTCTGTGAACACATTTTTGTATTGGAGATCATTCTAGTCTAAAGATTTATCATGGTATCACAGCCAATGGTTTAAGATCTCAATTTTTTTTCTTTCTCCAAGTTCCAATCTTTTTCACGCAGCACACCCCTTCTGGGTTTCCATCCCCGTCACGATGATCCCAGTCCTCGTGTCTCGTCTCCGGCTGCTACCGCATCTCAGTTTCCACCTCCTGCAAGTTGCTCACGTACACTTTACACGTTGCTATGACTACCGGCAACAACGGCAACGGTAAGAAGCTCCAACTTATTCATGATGCTTCTACTATATATTACCTCCATCCCTCTGAAGGACCCAGTAATCAGTTAACCAAATATTTGTTAGCCGGTGACAATTATGATATCTGGGCAAAAGCTATTATTAATGCCCTAGAAGGCAGAAACAAATTTGGCTTTGTTAATGGTGATTATACAGAACCTGTTGATCAAAAATCTAATGACTATATTGCTTGGAAATCAAATAATTCCACCATCTGCTCTTGGATTTTCAATTCTGTTGATATTTCTATACAATTGTTTCACATAAAATTGCTGCGGAATTATGGAACGATTTGAAAGAACGCTACTCTATTGTTAATGGCCCACGGATTAATCAATTGAAATCCGAATATCATCTTTTTCGCCAACAAGAACAATCGATTGTTAATTATTATAACAAATTTAAAGGCTTGTGGAATGAATTATATGGTTCTGTGGATGTTACCTGTGGATGTGTGTGTGCTGCTGCCCCTAAGTTACGTGCCCGTGCCGCCGAAGAACAAGTTCATGACTTTGTTTTAGGGCTTAATGATGATAAGTATGCTGCATTACGTACCCAAATTCTGAGTATGGATCCTTTTCCTACCCTCAATAAGGCTTTCTCCTTGGCTACTCAAGAAGAAAGACATCGGTCCATTGTTCGGGGACGCGATGATAAATCTGAGATAATGAGTTTCGCGGTTCATGCTTCACCTTCCACACCTTCCACTCCGTCCGCCTCTGCCTTTTCCTCACAGCCCATACAATGCACTTATTGTGGTAAGCAGGACATGATTATGACCGTTGCTATCAACGGGTTGGCTACCCCTCTGGTACTTCTCGTGGACGTGGTCGTGGCCGCTCTTCTCGTGGGCGTGCTCCATCTAATGGCCGTGGACAGCAACCTGTGGCCTCTGCTCATGCAGCCCAGGGCCCCCGCTCCGACACTGCTGCCACACCCTCCTCCTCCAGCACCGCTTCCGCACTTCCTGGTCTTTCTTCCGAGCAAGTTCAACGCTTGTTGAGTCTCCTGGATTCACCTTCCACTACTGAGAAGTTAACGGGTAAGCCGACTTCCACTGAGCCTCTGTGGTTATTTGACAGTGGAGCCTCCCATCACATGACAGGTACTCTTAATTACTTGACCGAGCGACAAGCACTCCCGCCCTCTCCTGTTAGTCTACCTGATGGGGTTCAAACTTCTGCCACTATGCGTGGCACTGTGACTTTGGGTTCTTTGGTTCTCCGCAACGTTTTATACGTTCCCAATATCTAATGCAATCTTATTTCTGTTGGTCAACTTATTTGTGATTCTGATTGCTTGGTGACTTTTACTGATCGTTTGTGTATTATACAGGACCGACATTCGAGGACGCCGATTGGACTGGGTGAGCTCTTGAACGGGGTGTATTGCTTTCGACCAGTGACACAACCTATTCTTAACAACCACAGCACGGTCGACTCTACTATTCTTCTCCATCGTCGTCTTGGTCATCCGTCAAGTCAGCATCTCTCTTTTCTTTCAAGCTCTAGTCGGCATAGTAAAATAAAACAGTTATTAGATTCTTGTGATATTTGTTTACGTTCCAAACAAACTCGAAGTATTTTTCATTTGAGTACTAGCAAGGCGAATGATCCTTTTGATTTGATACATTGTGATTTATGGGGACCATATTCTGTTTCCTCTATGTCTGGTGCGCATTATTTTCTAACAATTGTGGACGACCATTCTCGAGCTGTATGGACATACTTGATTAATGATAAAAGTTCTGTTCCTAGTTGTATGAAAAAATTTTGTGCTATGGTTCGTACACAATTTCATAAGGATGTTAAACTTGTTCGTACAGATAATGGCACTGAATTTATTAATTCCCCCCTGAATGAGTTTTATAGTAATCATGGAATCTTACGGCATACTTCTTGTGTTGGGACACCACAACAAAATGGTCG
This sequence comes from Beta corolliflora, assembly GCA_947648045.1. Taxonomy (NCBI): domain Eukaryota; kingdom Viridiplantae; phylum Streptophyta; class Magnoliopsida; order Caryophyllales; family Amaranthaceae; genus Beta; species Beta corolliflora. The sequence continues at coordinate 394,653 of CANSZD010000248.1, read as the reverse complement.
TGTTGAACGCAAACATAGAAACATTTTAGAGGTTGCTCGGGCTCTTCGCTTTCAGGCTTCTCTTCCTCTTGACTTTTGGGGAGAATGTGTACAAGCTGCGATTTTTCTAATAAATCGCACCCCCACTACTTTGCTTAATGGAAAATCTCCTTTTGATATCTTGTTTGGGTCGAGTCCTGATTTGTCCATCTTACGCACATTTGGGTGTCTTTGCTACGCTCACTATCAACCCCGTGTCAAAGACAAATTTGGTCCTCGGAGTCGACGATGCATATTTTTGGGATATCATGTTGGTAAAAAGGGTTGGAAAGTCATGGATTTGGAGACCAAAGATTTGTTTGTCTCGCGTGATGTCCGTTTCATGGAAGACTGTTTTCCCTTTGCTGAACCAACTGTTGTGCCGCAAGTTGAACCTGCTTCCCTCCCTTTTGTGGACTTGAATGTACCACCGTTTAGCGATAGGGGGAGTGCAACTGCGGCCCCGGCACCTGCTGCCCCTGCATCTCCGTCTACTGTCCCACGCTCTGCCGCCCGGCCACCGCTTTGTTGTGCGCGAGGTTCCTGCCACACAACTCGCCAGCCAACAATCCCATCCTACAGAAACTTCGAGCACCACGCTCGTTCGCGAACCTGATTCCATTGATGCATCTTCTACTACCACTCGTGCTCAACGCTCTCGTCGTGCTCCTACTTATTTATCAGATTATATTTGTCACTCAGCTCGCACTACACACCCCGTTTCTTCTCCGCCCACTTCTTCGGCATCCTCAGGTACGCGGTTTCCTATTGCACATTATGTCACTTACAATAATTTTTCTGATGACCATAGAAAATTTCTTGCATCTGTTACTACTAATGTGGAACCTAGGTCGTATAAAGAAGCTGTTGTTCAGGCCCGTTGGCGCCAAGCCATGCAGCAGGAAGTTGAGGCTCTAGAACGTAATCATACTTGGGATATCGTAGACTTACCTCCTGGAAAGAAGTCTATTGGATGTCAGTGGGTATATAAAACAAAATATCATTCAGATGGCACTATTGAACGAGATAAAGCTCGTTTGGTTGTTCTAGGCAACCATCAGACAGAAGGCGTGGATTTTACAGACACTTTTGCTCCTGTTGCTATGGTGAGTGTCCGTACTTTTCTTTCTGTTGCAGTAGCCAAAAAGTGGGAGATCCACCAACTAGATGTCAATAATGCATTTCTTCACGGAGATTTACATGAAGACGTATATATGCGTCTCCCCCCTGGTTTTTCCTCTTGTTCTACTGGCAAAGTGTGTAAACTACGCAAGTCTCTTTATGGTCTGCGACAGTCTCCCCGCAACTGGTTTGCTAAACTTACTTGTGCTCTCCGACGCTATGGTTTCTCTCAGTCTCATGCTGATCACACCCTTTTTACTTATCGGAAGGGCGATGATGTCTTATCACTGCTCGTCTATGTAGACGATATTCTGGTTGCCGGCAACAACACTACTCTTTGCACCTCCTTCAAACGTTACTTAGATGATTCTTTTCAGTTGAAGGATTTGGGTCCATTAAAATACTTTCTCGGCATTGAGTGTGCACGGTCTGCAGACGGTTTCTTTTTAAGTCAGAGAAAGTATGCATTGGACATTTTACATGAGGTTGGTCTCCTTGCCGCCAAACCTGTTGACACTCCATTGCCGCAGAACCATTCCCTGGGTTCAGATGTCGGGCCTTTCTATTCGGACCCCGCACTCTATCGTCGACTTGTTGGTCGATTGATTTATTTAACCATCACTCGGCCGGATTTATCTTATGCTATGCACATCTTATCCCAATTCATGCAGGCCCCGCGGCAATCTCATTATGACGGTGCTATACGTGTGCTTCGTTCTCTCAAAGGCCATCCTGGCCAAGGCTTGTTGTTGCGTGCGGACTGCGATCTCCAGCTATATGCTTATTGTGACTCGGATTGGGCCAGTTGTCCCATCTCCCGTCGATCGGTCAGTGGATATTTTATTATGCTTGGTGCTTCTCCCATATCTTGGAAGACCAAGAAACAAACGACCGTCTCCCGTTCTTCCGCGGAAGCTGAGTATCGCGCCATGGCATATACTTGTGCTGAGATTAAATGGTTGCGCTATTTATTGGCTTCGCTTGGTGTTGCTCATCGTCAACCTGTTCGCTTGTTTTGCGACAATCAAGCTGCTCTTCACATCGCAGCCAATCCGGTGTTTCACGAACGTTCCAAGCATATCGAGATTGATTGTCACTTTGTTCGAGAGCTTCTTCTATAGGGTCTCATTGCTATTGCTCATGTCCGCACCAAATTTCAGTTTGCTAAAGCTCTCGGAGCTTTAGTAAAAATATCAGCAAACGAAATCCCAAAAGATAATACCAAAAGATATAATAACAAATATATTTGGAATTTGGTGTATAAAGGATTTTGGGTCTGAATGAGTTAAAGCTTAGCCGCACTAAAATTTATAGAAAATGATTGAAGAGTTAAGACAAGAGAAAGGAATGTTAGGAATGTTCACGCTTGCATGATTCACACCTGGCGCTTGAGAAGATAGGATTGCATGAAAGGGTTCGGCTGAACGGCGGTTTTTGCAGATTCTAGTTGGCTAGAATGAAGGCGACTTGGTTTTCGAGCTTCACTTTTCAGTGATGAACTCTCGAGAGAGTTTTTCCTTAGTGTTAGGGTTTTTCTTATCCCAAAAAAAATAATCAGACCCTCTCTAATGAAGGAGGATGCGCTAACCTGAACCAACCTAACCATTTCCCCACAAACATTACCCACTAACAGTCATGTTCTCCTGTTTACAGGTTATGAACTTTTGGGTGAGTTAGCAGCAAGAAAGCATGGTTGAAGAGTCAGAAATATTTTCTCCATGATTTTCCTATTCTCTTTCTAGTAAAGTTTTCTAAAAGGTGTAAAAAGCTATATTTATTCTACATAAATAAATCAATAAAAAAAAGAAATTAATATTAATAAGAAAAATAAAAGATATTAAAATTAGAATCCTTAGTCAAAACAGATTTCATTTAGAACGTATCTTTTATTTGAAATAAATCTTATCCTAAAATAAATGCGCATTATTTAAAAACAATTAATCAAGTAGAGATTTGAATTACAAGTATAAAAGTCAAAATGATGCAATAGAAAAAACTGGAGGAACTATGGCAAGTTTTTAGACAACAACTCTTCCGAATCATGAGACATGTCCAAAGCCCGGTTGATTCATTGTATACCCGCAGGGGCGGGGCTACCATATTGGAGGCCCTGTGCGAATTCTTGAAAAGGGGCCCTTAAATCTTTTTTTTTTTTGACAAAAAGATGATTTTATTATCTCAAAATAATTCGCTCATCGTAAAGAGTGTCAAATTACATAATATCTACTATGAAAAAAAAACTTTGTAATATTCACTTAAAAAGTGATGTTCGTCTTGCATTTTGTGAGGCAAAATCATCTATAACACTTTGAACATCAACTTCTTCCAAAAGATGTAATTGAAAAATACATAAACTAAATAAAGAGAGAGTGATAAGAGATAGCACCGGGGTTTTGCAAAGGAAAAACTAATCCAATTCTCCTCAAATATCAGATATCAGTAAATCCACAAGCCAGAACTTGCTGCTTGGTGTTGAGCTTCCACCTTCAACCTTCAACCTTCAACCATTGCCGAATTCGCAAGTGCCTAGTACCCACAAGCCAAAACAGCAAAACTTACAGCTTGGTGTTGAGCTTCCACCTTCAACCTTCAACCTTTGCCAAAATTCGCAAGTGCCCAGTACCCACAAACAACCAATTTGTATAATTTTGAAATATATTACTGAATTTGTTAATATTGTAATTTTATTGGTAAAAATTGCAGAAATTGTATACAGTATATATAGAGAAATTAGGGAGATTGATGATATCACTAACTCAATTCTTAACGGATTAATTATCAATTCAATAATGAAATTGAAAATTAAACCGTTAGATTGGAAAGTAGTAATAGCCATCTATTCAACTTCTCTTGGGAGGGAGATATTCAATTTCAAAGAATTTATATTTTGGAAAAAAAAAAGTTGTAGTTCGAAAATTGAAAGCAAACTAATTAATGAAAATATGGAAATTGGAGAAGTTTGTATGGAAATTTCAAGGTGAAGTATTAATGATTGTGTGGGAGTTGATGAGTGAAGATGAAAGGACGAAGGTGAGAGAAAGTGAGAAACAGAGATAAAAGATGTGGCATTGGTGATTTATGACCCTTTAAAAAAAACAAAATCAAAACGCACCTTTAGAACATTCGAACCCTTGACTTCAGGGGCCTCATTAACTAGGTATACACCAGTGAACCAACACGCTTCTTCTACTTACATGTTGCAACAATAAATACATATAGTAAAATTCTAGGGCCCCTATTTTCACGGGGCCCTGCGCGGTCGCGCGCGCCGCGCAGGTTGAGCCCCGCCCCTGTATACCCGGGTGTACCATACTCATGGTACATTCAGGGGTAATTCCATAATAAATTCTCCAAATGAACAAATTTTCACTCATTTCTAATCGCTTACTTTTATTTCCTCTTTACTTCTCTTCTTCTTTCTTGTTTCTCTTACCTCCAATTTTCTATCTACTCCATTGTTTTTCGTACCTCCAATTTTCTCTCTCCACCATTGTTTCTCTTACCTCCAAATTTCTCTGTACTCCATTGTTTCTCACCTTTAAATTTTTCTCCTACATTGTTCTCTTTCTCTCCAAATTTGCATCCTGCATTGAAATTAATGAATGGCAACAACAAAAATTAGAGCTCCAAATTTCATCAATGGAGAAATTAATTTTAGATTTAGAATCAACATTAGAGTTTCCAATGCTTAAGTCGATTTAATAATCAACACTACTTTTAGATTTCTCTTACCTCCATTGTTTCTTTTACCTCAAAATTTATTTCTACTCCGTTGTTTATTACCTCCAAATTTATCTCTCCTTCATGGTTTTTCTCTCATCGTGGCCAATCAAATTGATTAGCTGTAAAATATGATTTGAGAAAGTTGAGATTCATCAATGGCAAAAACAAATATTAAAATTTCAATGTTCATCAATGGTGGACTTAGTTTCACATTTGACAAAATCAATGTTGAAGTTCCAAAATGAGCAAACACTTATGCTCATTTGAGAAAATGAGCAAAACTAATGCTTATTTTGGCAAAAGCGTTTGCTCATATTCTCAAATGAGTAAAATTGTTTGCCTATTTGAGAAATTTTGTTCATTTGGGCGAATGAGCAAAAGTGATTAGAAATGAATTGAGATTTACTCATGTAGAGGATATCAAATGAGCAGAGAGCAAAAATTAGTCTTATGTGTACAATGAGCATGGTACACCCAGGTTTAATTTACTATAAATTTTTTCGTCCAAGGTCTAGTTAAGAGGTGCCATATCTAAAACTTGTCTTCTCTTCCTTTTTTAAAAAATTGGGCCGTTAATAATATGTTATTTCTCTTTTCAAGTTATTTAACCGGGCTAGTATTTAACTTCTACTCCCTCCATTTCTAAATTTTCTTTATACGGGAAATATGGGAAGAAATAAAGGAAAATCGGTATTTTGCAATCTCTCTCTTAATTTTTTTTTCCACATAAGGTAATATTCCTTCTAGGAAAAACTTTCAAAAACATTCTAATGGGGAACTAGGAAAATGTAATTAGAAATTAAGGGAACGTATAAGATGGTTTGAACATTGAAATTACCCTATGTACCATTCTTTACGAGATTTTGATCCAATTATGAATCAGATGCTTTGTAGTCCGACAAAATGTTTAATCTTTGATGGCTAATTCCTTTGGGATTGATTTAATTTCCAAAAGTAGTTATCAAAAGAAATATTAATATTCTTATTTCGGCTCGTTAAGGATAGAATGGTCAATTTAATGTGGATTTTTAAGGTTACAATTTTGATTTGAAGAAACTAGGCCTTTTAAATAGAATCACTTATTTATAGCCCTAAACTAAGTAGGAGGTATCTAATAATTAGTTATCTAATTACTGTAAATTGCATAATAGACCATCTAAACATTATGGAGTACATAGGAAAAATATGTTAGAGCGGTATGTATCATCATACAATCTAATATTATTAAAATTTCACTTTTATTCTTCTAATTGAAATTGGTTCATATCATTTATATTCATATGTAGCAAGCATATACATAATATAAGTTGACTGCTTTGTTTATGTAAGGAAACCACTTTGGGATCAATCCCACCTACATTTTATCCATGTGACTCTCTATGCACCAAACATTAAATAAACCACTCAAGTGAAATTATTCATGAAAAATAATGCATAAACTATTTTGTTGGCTCAGGTGACACCTCGAGTCATTATATTTTTAATATAATATTAAATCAAGTTAAACATAAATTTATTCTATGTAGTTGGACATTATGTATAGTTGTTTTTTGTAGTTCATGATTGGAATTTTATCTCATGTATAATTAAAAAACTTGATATTTCTTTTATCAAAATTCAGCACGTACTTGGTTAACTAACAATTAAACAATGTAATTTACTTGATTAGCTTTAAGATGGATTTATTATTCTTCACCATTACAAAATTCTTTGAACAATAAATCGTACGTAAAATCAGAAGATTTTTTGTTGCTTGGGTTTTGTAACCAACAAAATTCAATTGGTTAATTGAAGAATAATGTAATAATCTTAAAAAAGTCTATGTATTTGAGTAGAGGTGTCAAAAATACGGGTGAACCCGCACCCTCCCCGCATCCGACCTGTTCCAACCCAGAAGTGTAAGGTCGAAAAGCCGACCCATTCTGAGCCGATGTCCACCCGAACCCAGTTGGACCCAGCTAAATCTAACCCCAACCTGATCTGGACCTATCTGAGTTCAACATGAACCTAGTTGGACCCGAGAAGTATGACTTAGACCAACCCGTGTCCAACCTAAAGTCAACCCGCACCCAGCTACACACGAGACTAACATAGCTAGAGCCGAACTGTTTGGACTCGGCCTAGTGGTGGCACGACCCAATATCTACTCGACGTGGTTTAGACCTGACTCAATAATAATAATAATAATAATAATAATAATAATAATAATAATAATAATAATAATAATAATAATAATAATAATAATAATAATAAAAAATAATAATAATAATAAAAATAATAATAATAAATAATAAATAAATAAAAAATAAAAAATAAAATAATAATAAAAAATAATAATAATAATAATAAATAATAAATAATAAATAATAAATAATTAATAATAATAAATAATAATAATAAATAATAACAATAATAATAATAAATAATAAACAATAAATAATAATAAATAATAAATAATAATATTAATAATAATAAAAATAAATAATAATAAATAAAAATTATTATAATATTATTAATAATAATAAATAATAACAATAATAATAATAAATAATAAACAATAAATAATAATAATAATAAAATAATAATAAATAATAAATAATAATAATAAAAATAAATAATAATAAATAATAAATAACAATAATAATAATAATAAATAATAAATAATAAATAATATATAATAAATAATAAATATTAATAATAAATAATAAATAATAAATAATAATAATAATAATAATAAATAATAAATAATAATTATTATTATTATAATAAATAATAAATAATAAATAATAATAATAATTATTATTATTATTATAATAAATAATGAATAATATTAATAAATAATAATAAATAATAATAATGATAAATAATAATTATTATAATAAATAATAAATAAATAAATAAATAATAATAATAATAATAAAAAATAATAATAATAAATCATAAATAATAAATAATAATAAAAAAAAATAATAATATTAATAATTAATTATAATAATAATAAATAAATAATAAATACTAATAATAATAATAGTAAATAATAAATAATAAATAATAAATAATAAATAATAAATAATAAATAATAAATAATAAATAATAAATAATAAATATTAAATATTAAATAATAAATAATAAATATTAAATAATAAATAATAAATATTAAATAATAAATATTAATAATAAATATTAATAATAAATAATAAATAATATTTATAATAATATTTTGAATAATAATAAATAATAATAATAATAAATAATAAACAATAAATTATAAAAATAATAATAATATTATAATAATAAATAATAAATAATAATAATAATATATAATAAATAATAATAATAATAATTAATAATTAATAATTAATAATAAATAATAAATAATAATAATTAATAATAAATAATAAATAATAAATAATAAATAATAAATAATAAATAATAAATAATAACTAATAAATAATAAATAATAAATAGTTAATAATAAATAATAAATAATAAATAATAAATAATAAATAATAAATAATTAATAATAATAATAAATAATAAATATTAAAAGTAATAATTATTATTATAATAAATAATAATAATTATTATTTTAATTTCAGTTCAGTTAATTTAATTTCACTTCAGTTAATTTAATTTCACTTCAGTTAATTTAATTTAATTTCAGTTAATTTCAGTTCAGTTAATTTAATTTCAGTTCAATTAATTTAATTTAATTTATTTTCAGTCAAAATAAGTTCAAAAGAACAGGGCTTAAACCAGACCCAGAGCCTACTGACCCAATATTGACCTCACCCAGTGTTAAACAGATCATTGGTGACCCGACCCAACGATTACGACACCCATTATTGGTGCTTGACCTAATGTTGACCCGACATGATATAATCTTAACAACGATATTTCATTTAAAACGTATATGGCTTAAAAGTATAACATTGTTTTATGACATTAGTTATTATTATAATATATTTTTAGGAAAGATGAAATATGTTATATTGAATTACATCTGGTATTTTTGATTATATTATGTCTCAAAAGTATATCATTTACTAATCATGTTAGTCATTAATATAATATATATTTTTAGGAAAAAGACGAAATGTATTGCAATGAATTATATATATTATTTATAATTTTAACGTGGTTTTTATTTTTTAAGTTAGCACTTAGTTTTGGTTTGCTAACTTGGATGTCATTAAATTCGACTAATACATCAAGATATTCTTAATCTTTTGAATATTTGCTAAAAATCTATAACTGAATAGTGAATAACACTTTAAATATATAAAATATTAAAACTTTGCATTTTGCAATGCACTTTTTTTTATCTTTGATCATTGAACAGAGAAGTGAATGTTAATAAAAAAACCTTTCATTCATAAACTTGAATAGTTGATTCACTTGAATGTTTACAAAATGTAAATGTATTGATTTGAAGTGTACAAAGTACCAAGTAAGGTCATTTACAACTTAACTACGTACTATACTGTGTTATTTAAAACATTATAATACAGCTAAAATTGTATACATGGTTTCTAAATACTACTAAATACTAATCCAATCTTCTACGTAAGAGTCTAAGACTGCAAGAGGCAACAACTCTTCAACTCTCAAGCCATCAAATATAGTCATTCAGACCAAGGGCAGCAACAGTGCAAAAGCGTAGAATAGAGCCAGAGTCCAGATACAGCTTTGTAGGCGTGTTTTTATTGCCAATGCGGGTTGAGCGTGTATTTGACTACCTCCTTGTAAATTATTGAAAACGTTTTTGAAGTTGACAACAAGTCTTTAAAGGAAGACTCATAAATCTAATTGGATATTGGAAAATCATAGGGATAACTTAGGGACTTGTCTAATGTAGATTTCCCCATCATGACTCCATAATAGATCAATGAACCAAAGTTTGAGTTAGAGGTGAGGGTGAGGGTGAGGGTGAGGGTACGAATATGATTAAGAATCAAATTCACCCATTGATGGTCTCAACTTAATAAAACTCATGTTCGAGTGTTATACAATTAAATAACCAAGTAATATCTTAATGCAATCTAAAAAGTAATCTATGTCGGTTCATTAAACACACAAAAGACAATTTTTTGGTGACATGTTATTTAAGAAATCAAATTACTGGGAACCTAATCGAATTGTCCAAATTATCTGAATTTAGCATTAGAACATTTATGTAGGTCTTTGATTAGAAATCAATAAACATGTGTGGTGACGAAAGCTTTAAAGCATACAGACATGCATATGAATATGAATAATGTATGAAATATATTACAGAAAAAGATGAGTAGAGGTTAGAATATACAAGTAAGAAATCATCAATTCCTTTATGATCTACATTGTGACAAATAGATTGTTAGTAAAATAAGAAATTAATTGGAATTGACCCTCGTGAATAATACCTTTGTCGCCTGGGTCTTATATAACGATATATATGCAGGAGGAACAATCTTGAAGCTTGAACATAATTTGATTGTAAATCAATGGAGTTTGAGTGTGTCTTTGTAGTATGAGAGAGTGTGAAAGTGAATGTAAAAGTATGTCAAAGTGTGTAACACTCCGTCCTTATACGGAATAGAAATAAAGAAACATATATCCAATATTTATGTAATAGACGATAGCGGAAATATCACCAAGACGAAAATGTGACACTAAGGGTTCAACTGATCATTATTATAAAGTTAAAGTCAAAGATAAAGTAACTAATAATATCCTTAAACAAACTAGTCATCCAAAATAAGGAAATAACCAAAAATCCCAACACAAAACAGAGAGTATCAAAATCTCACGTGGCAAAACAACCACCAAAACCAAACCAACTACTTAACACCTATGAGGCTAAAAGATCTCCTATAACCCTCATAAATGTCATCTACTAAAACTAGAACAATAAACTTGGACAATCACCCAATTCTCACTTCCCGTGCCCATATCGTAATTAATATAGCCTTCAGTGCCATCTACAATTATATAGAAAATAACAAATAATCCACAATCAATGAGGAGTCACTAACCGTTCTCCCAACCCAATCAAAATTCACAGAAGAATTATACAAGTCATAGTTAATAAAGGGACAACCATAACAAGCTAATTTACCTGATAAAACCACAAAACTGGGCAACTGAAAGAGTTAAACATATCAATAAAGGGAAAATATTCATTTGGAAAATAATAATTTCATAGTTTGAGAAAGAATAGAACGCTAATGAATCGCAACCCACTTCCTATGGATATGTCATATCGCAACCTCCAGAGCAGCCTATGGGATTACATTCCCTATTGTATGTGTATAAGAATGGACATACTTCCAATGCAGGGATAATACTTCCTATCCTCTCGGACGACAACATAACCAAGGTTTACCCCTAAATTGCAACCTAGGTGGTAGCATGTTCTTCACCAGGGACTACGTCTATCTCACCAGGGACTTGCTTGAAGATGACAGATTAGACGATTTCCACTCTGAATTGCTTTCTTGCTAATATACTTATAGTTTGAACTTTGAAGATAGACGATATGCCAGCATATGCCTCGTGCTAAAGCTTATTGTATTTCATCAAGATACAATGGTAGAAAGTGACCAAAAGCATCTGCAAATTTGGCATTTATTAGCCAAAATTAATTTTTTTAATAAAAATTATGTGATTTGCATCGGTTGGGGGTAATATCCGACGCAAATCCCCTTCATTTGCGTCATATGTTGTTATGAGTCCGACGCAAATCCCCTTCATTTGCGTCATATGTTGTTCTGAGTCCGACGCAGATAGCTAACTTGCTAATATTTCTGTACTAATGTGTGCGTCGCACATAGCAAACTGTCCGACACAAATAGTTTAAGAATTGCGTCCTGTCCTCATCCGACGCAGATTTTTTACGGCACATTTGCGTCGAGGCTTGTAGCGTCGGACCCATATCCGACGCAAATGATGGCCTGGCATCCGACGCAAATCGTGGATTCTGTACTAGTGTTTATTGTTCAATAGAGGAGAAGGAGTTCGATTAATCAAGTGTGCAACAGCAAGAACACTCTCACCCCAAAAATAAATAGGAATGTTGGTCTGAAATCTCAAAGCGCGCCCAACATTAAAAATATGTTGGTGCTTCCGCTCCACTGGCCCATTTTGTTGAGGAGTGGCAACACAAGAGGTTTGAAAAAGAATCCCATTAGCAGAGGAAAAGAATCAAGCAAATAATTAAATTCAGTACCATTGTCACTTTGAACCACTTTAATTGTTTGATGAAATTGTCTATTAACAATTGCCACAAAAGTCATAGACATTCAAAAATCTCAGTTTTATCCTCCATCAAATATATCCAAATAGCTCTAGAGAAATCATCAACAATAATTAAAAAATATTGAGCCCACAAGTTACAATGAATTCTCTCAAATATCCTAGTAGCTCTATTGTCACTTTAAGGAAACTTGTCTCTAGAATGCTTAGCACGAAAATAAATTTCACATGCTTTATTCCAACTACCCTTATGACCACATAGAGGGGGAAGTAACTTCAATACTTTTTCTGAAGCATGGCCCATCCGTCGATGCTAGAGATCAAACTCACAAGAAACACCATTCACTGAAACCAACTGCACTGTGTCACCTCCGTTGAAATAGTAAAGTCCATCCCGTCTACGACCCGTTCCAATGATCAGCTCCCTCGTATGGTCTTGTATAGCACACATAAAGGAGTTAAAGTGTACAATGCAGTTTAAATCATGAGTCAGCTGAGTTACAGAAAGCAAACTACAATTGAACCGAGGAACCAAAAGAACATCAGTGAGAGTAATAGTATCTGACAACCGAACATAGTCCTTTTGAGTGCAACAACAGAATCACCATTAGGAAGACCAACAAGAGAATGAGTAATATGAACTATATCAAACATCCAAGACATCTCACCTTTGACGTGGTGGGTAGCACCAGTATCAATAGTCCACGAAGTAGAATTAAACTTACCACTCAAACAGTCATTAGAAATTTTTGTAGTACCAAAAGGCCTAGTAAGAGCTTTCCATTAGTCAGGAGTAAATAAGGAAGATGAGGTGACAGAAGACGATGATGAAGAAGCTTGTGAAGAGGAAGCACCCACGACAGTAGAGGCGTGGGCTTCGGCTGTGCCACGACCACTGCCAGCACGAGGACGAGAGTCGCGACCCGAGCCGACAATTTCAAAGCAATTCCCAATCTCATGACCATTTTTATTGCAATGAGAACAAACCATAGTGACCAAAACCGAGAAGCTTCATGGCCAACTTTGTGACAGTGGCTGCAAGTGGGCCTCTTCGACAGTCCACTGCCATTGCCTGCACCAATCCTGACCGCGAAACCAAGGACGTCAGTAGGCTTCTTGTCGGTGGTAGGTTTGGCGGATCTTACGCGCTCCTCTTGAATGACGAGTTGATACGCACAATCAAAAGAAGGCAAATTAAAGGTTCACTAGGCAATAAATCGGGGTACGAAGACGGCCATAATAATCCGAGAAAAGACCCATTAAAAAATCATGAAGCTTTTGTGTTTCTCGACGTTCTTCGTGTAAAGAACCAGTCGTGCAAGCAGTACGACATGTATCTTGCACAACTGTAGAGGAAGTTAGAGGCTCGTGTTTAGACAATTCTTCCCACAAAACATTAAATTTGCCATAAGAAGTAAAAACACTAATTGTTTTGGTTTGTTCCCATCTCGCAATAGCCGATTTTATTTTAATGAATTCGAGGGCCGTTAACGGTTGTAAAACGAGATATAAGATGATCGTCCCAAAGACATTTTGACTTGCGAAATTTAATACCTTTATCTTCGGGTCAATGGTGTTCATGATCCATGAAACAAATTGCATAGCGTTAACTGTAGTCGAATTCGACAAAGTATAAGGAGCGGTGGTTGCGATGATGGTGCCGTCTAGAAAGACGAACTTGCAGCAAGCCTCAAGGGTCAACGGAATATCGCTTGCCCAATTGTCATAGTTGTCAGTACGAAGGCGAGTTGGGGTTATAAAATCCCTAGGTCTATCACCAGTACCAGATGAAGAATGGATGTGTAATGTCAGTTTTTGAAGGAGTTGATGATTTCGGCAACTGTTGGTCGCCAGCCATGGTAGGTTAAATTTTTTTTTTTTTTATTACGGCTCCGATACCATGTAAAGAATAATAGGTAAAACTCATCTTTCTCATTGATGCCATAACAATATATATAGAGATTACAATAAGGAAACTTTGCGAACAAAGAACTGTATTAGTAGGAAACTTTTCTTTACATATTATTTCCTAACACATACATGTTTGTACTTGAAAAAAGAATCGTTCCCTATAAATTGCTTGAACTTGTACTTATGTATTGAATCTTTTCTATTCTTCACGTTTAAAAGCAAAATTGCAGCCTGAAGCGCCATCTATTCCTTGAGCAATTATTGACATGCCGTTGGAACCTTGTGGTATTAGGAGGCGATATTAGCTCATATCAAAACTAGTTAATCAATAGTCTTTGCTCATCCACATTTGTACCTTCGTAACTTGATTTGGATATTCTTTCCAATGCTTTTCTTGCCTGGAAAACAAATGACAAAAGAAACTACTGCTAATTAGAACTACATATATTGTTGATCTTTCATGTACAAATTGAAGTGAAAGCTTAAAATGAAAACAAAATGATTAGCAACAGATGTTGAAAAAGATGCGAGGAAGACATACCGCCTCTTCCCAGTTTGTACAAGTTGTTATGATAGCTAGAAGCGTTGTCTGCACAAAGGCACCAAAGAGAATTCCGATCCAGAGGCCTCTTCCCCTCATGTGCACCCAGAAGCCTAATAACGCGGCAATTGGAATTCCGAATAGATAGAATGCAGCAAGATTTACAAAAGCACCTATATGTTGCCAGCCACATCCCCTAGCAACACCTGATATTGCAGTAAATGGAGCTTTAACTACAAGAGCCAGACGTAACAAATTCCCTAAAAACATACTCCCTTTGTCCGGAATTAATTATCATGTTGTTACTACTATATTATGAAATGTGATAACTTATCACAAACCATTATCGTGTACGTGATAAGGATAGGAGTTAGCTCAAGTGGGTAGAGCACTCCCCCTTGGCCCTTGAGGTTAAGGGTTCGATCCTTACCCCCAGCATTATGCTGGGGTATTTCTTTAGCATGCTATGCATGCCTTACCAGCCAATGTGTTGGTGTTTCCTACAGGCTAGTAGCCTGGTAGGGGTTAGCCCTTGGGCTGACTTAATTTCCTAATAAAAAATAAAAAAATAAAAAAAAATTATCGTGTACGTGATGGAGTGTTAAAGCAAAGTTTTGAACAAATACCCGAAAGAACACCTTGTAGGCAGTCTATTATAACACTGACACAGACCAAAGGAGCCATTATGGTGACATAATCGACAATGTCCTTCTCATTGCTGAAAGTGTAGCCAAAAATTCTCCGTGTAGTAAACAGGACTGAGCTAACAACAAGACCATTTGCCACAGCAATCGCCACAACTCCACAAGCAGCTGTACGAGCTCCTTGTGGGTTTCCAGCCCCAAGTTCATTGGATACTCTAGTGCTGTACATGTATTAGAAAAAAGTCAGTCATCAAGTTAAAACTTGAGTTATAAGTACTAGAGTTTGTTCAGAAGCATACCTTGCAGCAGCTCCTACTCCATAGGGTATTGCATAGATAGTTGAAATAGTTGTCAAGCTGTTATATAAAAGAGTAAAATTAGTGTTATTGTAAATGTAAAAAAAATTGCCTCCTTTCACTCATTTTATAGATGCAAGGATTACAATTGTTGATAAATAAAACAATACATTACCATACAGACAGAACAGAAGTCTCGAGTTGGGGATTTGGTAGAAGGCCTGATAGTAGGATCAACAGCTCAAATGACCACCATTCTAAACTGCAAGCAAAATTAGTAACGTAATTTAACATAATTTTTTCAACTTCTAGCAAGTCCATAACAGTATATGAGCAAAGGTATTCTTACCAAATCATTACAGCAGAAGGAATAGCAAAGCGGAAGAACTCCCCAATTCCATGGAACAATTCCATGGAGAGTGGAGAACGAGTTGCTTCACATGAAGAAGAGAATTTCATGTATAAAGCCAGAAAAAGTACATTCAACCAATATGATATGCCCATTGCAATAGCGGCTCCAAGGTTTTGAAGCCCGGATTTGAATACCAAAGCCCAACAAATGGGTATGTGGAGGCACAGAGTGGCGCAGGAGCTTACAACCATAGGCATGACCAAACTTTGGGATTGGAAGAACCGAACAAGAGGTTGCAGAACAGCATAAGCAAAGAGGGCAGGCAAAAGGTATATTGAGAATTTCCCGGCTTCATGTGATATTGAAGGGTCTTGGCCAATGAAATAGAGGATTTTTCCCATGTTAGCCCATAGGACAGAGAGCGGGATGCAGACTAATGTGAGTGAGAAAATGGCTGTGTATGTTTGTGTTCCTAGTTTCTTGTACTGCTGTGCTCCATAAGCTTGCCCACTTATGGTCTCTAACGCGCTTGCCATCCCTAGCTGTGTACAAGTGCAATCGTGCAAGAAGTTAGTCTCCAGAGTACATCTAATTAACGAAAGAAAGTAGACAGTAAGACTTAAAAAAAAAGATGTTCCTACCAATTTCATTGAACTCTACATCATGAACTTTGTGAATCTTAAGCAATATATATTGAAAGATCGCATCAAATATCATCACCAATACACGGATCACACTAGAATGAAATCCTTGAGTGCGGTCCATATACTACTATAAATCCAACCTTATATCAAATCCATCGTGGGAGGCAGCATCTTATAATGCAGTCAAGTCTCTAATGATTGTAAGAGGTACATCGTTTTTCTAAGGGCTGTGGGTTCATAACGAGCCATGAAAGGTGACATAATGGGATAAACTTTACAATAATCTAGCTATTTAATCAACATTGGCTTTCGAAGATCATAGAGGAAACAACCTCAAGTGTGGAAGCCTAACCAATACTCCCTCACAATTATGTACATTTGCAAATATTTGTGGTATCATGACGACCACTATTTTATTTTCACATTCACTACATTTGGACATTTGGTCCCATTAATTTTGTCTTTTGTCAATTTCACCTCACCATAAATCTAAAAAGTATCAAAGTCATAATGGTGTAGACAATAAAGATAAAGGGAATCTCCCTCAAAAAAGACAGGGAGATCAGGAGAAAAGCAAAAAAGGAATGAAAATAGATATAGGAAGAGAGCATTTGTCCCCAATCTTCTGTTCCGGTTGTGAAGCGGTTAGCGGTCTTGAGATGAGTCCGCCAAGAATTGGAGTTAGCGTCCGCTAGTGAATAGCTGCACAGGAGGCAAACGTAAACTACCCTCGGGGGGGATGCGAGGAAACCCCCTCCGACGCTCAAGTCAGTCCGTGTCCAAATAGGATTTAGAGAGAAAAAGTAGAGAGAGAGAGATAAGAGTTCTGAGTGTGAGAGATTGTACCTGCAGAATAGTACCATTTGGCTATTTATAGTAGTACTATTCATCTGATAGGATGCGTAATCCTTTGACACGTGTATGACTGTGTTGAGTCTGACTGGAGGGAAGATTCCCTTGTTTTGTCCTTAAGTGTGGCCGCGAGCACCATCTCGGCCTGTTTATTAGGAATGGCTTGGATCTTCTTGGTGAGATCGCGTCTTAAGTTGCTCATGTCGGCCACATGAAATGTGTCCGACACCAAGCTTGGATGTACCCAGACAACTAGCCCCCCAGCATCATTGGGGGTCGTGACCGGCATTGATGTTATATTAAGGACGCGAGTGAACTCGTGCATGTTCTAGATTTTCTTCTGTTGCCACGTGTTGGTCTGGGGAGAAACACCCATTTCAAAAAGTGTAATCATCACCTTTTTCTGGAATCCAGCCCATTTCCCTTTATCTTTATTAGGGTTTGCTTACAATTGGCGTGCATCCAACAGGGCAGTTGATGAGGCATTTAATCCTGGCCGCTGATGTTCGCATTTATAAAGCGAAGTCAGTTTTCTTTTCTCTTTTTTACTCTTCATCTTCAACCTTCCGTAGATTTCTCTGGTTTGTGCGAATTTTTTCAGAACTTTAAATTTCCTTTTTCTTGCCAAGATCTTAGTTTTTTGCGCCCGAGTTACTTCGAAAGTATTCTAGGTTACTGTTCATTCGGCACATTCGAAGAATTTCGCCATTTTCGTCCTCCTTTCGCCTGGGTTTCTTCAAGAATTTCGCGCAAAGATTTCGACTTTCCGGTGGATTTTTGGTTTCTCCGGCGTCGCTTGCTTGGGAATCTTTTGCCCGCACTTAGAAACTTTTCGTTGCGCTCTTTCGAGGGTTCGCTTGATTTTCCGGTCAATTTTCCGGCGAAGCTTTCTTCTCAGGTGCCTGCTCCAAACCCCCTTTAAGCTTTGTTTCTTTTCTTGCTTAAAATTATGTCGGACCGTTCAGATAGCCTAAAGACCTTGAGTGACAACTTCTTGTTTGAAAGCGACCCTTCATCCCCCTCTTCCCTCCATGGCGGACATAGTTCATCGACTAGTTCTAGGGAGGGAAAAACTCGTCTATTAGCCGACTTGCCCTTAACTGCCGACCGGGATAGGGAACTTAGATCCAAATTTCTTAATGATCGTTCCACTCCTGAACAAAAAAATTTGACCTCTCAATATTTGTCCGCGAGGATGAGTGGTGATAGGCAAACTCTAAGAGAATTACGGCATCAAATCTTAGCTCGCCAGACCGTTAGGAATTCTCCCCCTGATGATGTTCCCGGACTTGATGTTCAACCGTTGAGGGAACATGCTTGGTTAGATAGTCTAACAGATGCTGGGATTGTAGTGGCGGATGATTTTTACGACCGCCTTGCTCATGATGTCGGCCCTTCTCATCCACCTGTTGTTGATCTAGGTTCGGACAACGACTCTCTTGCTACAATGGACGAGACTGATGTTGGTCAGTCTACTTCTGGCCGGGATAGAAGTATTCGTCAAACTGAAGTTGCTTTAGGGGAAAGTTCAAGCATGCCCCCTAATTCTCGGCCCGAGCCAATTCCTGACCGCAATGATGTTGAGCATTCCGGGATCTGGCTACCGGTGGATTACAGTAGTGGTCCGAAATCAACGGCTATTTGCAAAACCTGGCGGCAGTGTGCCATTAATCTCAAGTACTGCGTGGTTGCGGAAAAGTTGTATGCCTTCCCGCCCGAATATAAATTGGTGATCCCGGACAAGGGGTCCAAGGTGACTAATTGTCCGGCAGGGCACATAGCTATTTACGCGCACCATTTTTAAATTTGGGTTGCGCTTTCCTTTAGATTTGACCTTGGTAAGAATTTTGAAAGCTTTCAACGTCTGTTTGGCGCAGCTGACGCCCTTGGCCGTTAGAAATCTGATTGCGTACATTTGGACCTGTCGCTATTTAGGTTTTCCTGAGACGCTCAACCTTTTTCGTCGGCTTCATTGGCTGCGACGGAATGGATCCACCGAGAAGGGATGGTGGTGTTTAATGACGGCCAAAAATAAACTTACCGTCTACCCTAAGCTGACCGGGTTAAAAGGTTGGCAACCAGCTTTTTACTAGGTTAAAGTGCCGGATAATTTCCCTATTCGCCGCCATTTTACCAAGCCGGTCACCCGGATGGAGGATATACCCTCCTATGGTTTTTCTACGGCCGAACAAAAGGCCTTTGACTATTTTGAGTCCGAGCTTGGGACTGTTATTGTTGACGGCGAGGATGCCGAGGGAAGGATCCCCTCCAAATGGCTCCCCCATGCGAAGTATATATTGGGAAATGAGCCTCTGTCGGCTTTGTTTCTCTGCCGGACCCACCCAGAAGGTTTGTCTCTCGACTTATGGTCCGATATAGGACTTGCTCTTTGTTGATTAACACAGTACTAATCCTTATCGGCTTTGCTTTTGCAGGTCCTGTCAGTTTAGATCTTGAGGTGTTGGGGCTTGACGAACATCTGAAACCAATGTCTAAAGCTCCTGAAGACCCTGTTTTCGATTATGATACTATTCACGGCCTAACTGGAGGTCTTCGCGGTGCTGATCGCGGACGCGGTAACCGCAATGCCGGGCGCACTAGTGTCTGACGTGCCGGTCGTAATCCCGGCCGTGCTCCAGGTTGTAGTACCGGTCGTGGGGACCAGGGTTCTCCGCAGTCTGTGGTTCAGGTCCCGGTCCGCCGAGGTGGCGGGACCGTTGGTCAGAGGCGGCCCCGTGAAACCGACAATATTGAGGAGAGCCCCAGTAAGAGGCAAGCCTTGGATACCAATGCTGCTTCTGAGACTCGTAACATGGAGTCCGCCATCAATATCCCGGATGAGAGTCCGGTCCGGGAGTCTGCGCCTGCCAGCAATCGTATTTCTCCTCTCAATGCTGCTATTGATAGCATTGGGACGACACTGGGGTCTGGGTCCAGTGTCTGGGTCCTCCATGCGCCAGAAGATCTATGATATCCTTAGCTCTCCAAGTTTCTTGTCGAACCTGGGTCCGGGAATTTTTTCTCGGATCCACGAGTGGATAGAGCATAAGGAAATAATCCTTAGTACGCTGTGAAGGCTGCTTTTTCCCGTCCTCCCACTACTCCAGGGAAGATTTATCAACCCAACTGGGACGTGAAGGAGGATGAGTCCTTGTATGCTGACATTCCAGCCAATGGCGGTACTCTTGGATACCGTCTTCTGAAGGGCCTTCAGTTGCCTATTGACTGCCCTGCCGACAAGCTAGTGGCTCCGGCAGCCCAACTTGCTCACGACCTAGCAGTGGTAAGGATCTTTCTTTTGCAATAATATATATATATATTTTATTTTTTATTTTTATTTTTATTTTTTTTTATTTTTACATCTCTTGACTTTTTGATGCAGACCAACAATTCCGCTATCGAGCTTATTGAACAATTTATCCACTATCAATCTGTGTCCGATAGCCATAAACGATCTTTGGACGCGCTTCAAACTCAGCTTGATGCCGCCCGGGAGCGCGCTGATAGTATACAGCAGGATCTTGATGCCGAGAAGGCATCAAGGGCAGTGGTTGATGTGGAGTTGGCGGATTTGCGGGTTAAAGCTGGCACCTTGGAGCAGGCCGAGAAGAAATCAACTGAGCATAAAGCGGCCTTAGAATCTGCTAAGAGTGAGATGGCCACCGCTGTTGCGAAGGCCAAGGATGATGCCGGCCTACAAGCTGTTGCCGACTTCAAAAAATCTGAGGAGTTTGTCGGCCTATTGGGGGAGAGGTATGACAGAGGTTGGGTGGCTGCTAAAAGATGCGTATGCCATAGCCATCCTTCCTTTAACTGGGAGGAAATGGAGACCGCTTTTGCGGAATGCGTTCATACACGGCCTCTGGAAGATGAACCCTTCATCTGTGAGGAGCATATGATTGCCAATGTCCTTCCCGTTGTCCAAGATGAGGAGGCGCCTCTCCCTTGATGTTTTTGGCGGTCATCTCCGGGCTCTTCAGTGGCGTCTAATAGTTAGATTTTTTGTAATATGAATATTGTTATCCAACTCTGAATTCGGCCCATTATGGCATGTAAATTGAATATGCTTTTAATTACAATTACTGTTATCAGTTTCTGATGCCTTTTTGATGGTTGCCCACGTTTTTGCTTGTAGTTGGCCGCCATGCCAGTAATTAGTAATGAAGCTTCGTGTTTGCGTAGATTTTCATTTCCCATTCTGCTTATTCTTTCAATTCGGACAGTTTGCCCGCGATATATCATATCTCAGACATCATAGCCCGTTAGAAAGAACCAATTGAACGTACATTCTATTATTTGGCTTAGGGTTTATTGTATAGCCGTATTTACACGGTTTATCATCTGACGCTTGAGGCCTGTTATATGGCCGTTTTGATATTTTACCAGTTATATGGTCCGCGATATATCATATAGCCGTTTACATAGCCTGTCATATGGCTTTTATTATGTACTTGGTCTGTCATATGATCGTTAATGCACTTAGCCTGTCATATGGCTTTTATTATATGCTTGGTCTGTCATATGACCGTTAATGCACTTAGCCTGTCATATGGCTTTTATTATGTGCTTGGTCTGTCATATGACCGTTAATGCACTTTGCCTGTCATATGGCTTTTGTTGTGTGTTAGGTCTGTCATATGACCGTTAACACATTTTGGGCCTGTCATATGGCTTTTTTAACGTTCATGCCTGTTATATGGCCGTTAGTATACATGCGAACAACAAGATGATTGATGAACTATTAGCGGAAGCTTATATTATTTACGTAATGAAGAGTGGCTCTCGGCCCATTACATTCTAAAAATCAAACATAGTACTTTTTTAAGACGCTAGCGTTCCAACAATTCTTGAACTCCTTGCCGTCCATGCCTTTTAGAATGAAAGAACCGGGAGCAAGCTTTTTGGCTATGATGTAAGGACCTTCCCAATTAACAGTCAGCTTTCCTTCAGTATGCGCTTTGCCGGTGGCTGCTGTTCTGCGAAGGACCAGGTCGCTAACATCTAACGGCCTCTCCAGGACTTTCTTATTGTAAGCCTTGCTGATTCAATCTCTGTAAGCGGCTGCTTTCATTTCCGCCATAAGCCTCATTTCTGGCAAGAAATCCAGGTTTTCCTGAGTGCTTAGTCATTCCTTTGAAGGTCTTGGTGCTTGATTCGGTAAGAGAATAATCCCACCTCTACCGGTAACACCTCTTTTGCGCCAAAGGCTAGCTTGAAAGGGCTTTCTCCCGTCGCTTCCTTCTCTGTTGTTCTATTCGACCATAGCACCGCTGGTACCATATCGGCCCATCCTCCTTTGAACTCATCTAGTTTTTTCTTTAAGGCATTCAAAATTTGTTTGTTCACGGCCTCTGCCTGTCCGTTGCTCTGGGGATGGCAAACGGCTGAGTATGCAAACTTCACGTGGAACTCCGTTAAAAAAGCTTGTATGGGACGGCAATCAAACTGGACTCCATGGTCGAAAACAATAGCCATGGGAATCCCAAATCTGGTCATAATATTCTGCCAGATGAATTTTTTGACCTAATTTGCCTTGATCTTTGCTGTCGGTTCCGCCTCGATCCACTTTGTGAAGTAATCAATTCCCACTATCAGGAATCTCCTACCTCCTGTTGCTGTGGTGAACGGTCCCAGGATGTCCATTCCCCACTGAGCGAATGGAATTGGGCATAGGATAGGCTGCAAATCATTGGCTGGCCTTTTGATGACGGGAGCATATCTTTGGCATTTATCGCATTTCTTGACATAATCCTGGGCGTCCGTCAGCATACTTGGCCAGTAGAACCCAGCTCTCAATGCTAAGGCTTTACCGCCAATATGGTTGCCGCAAATACCCTCGTGTATTTCTTCGAGGATTTTTACGGACTCCCGTGCAGTTGCGCACTTAAGCAGAGGCAGACTGAATGATTTCTTGTACAGCTCATCTTGGTATATGACGTACCAATTTGCTTGTCGCTTCAACTTCTTTGCGGATGACGAATCGTTGGAAAGTGTCCCCGTCGGCTTATACGCCACCAGCTCACTAAACCACTCCCCTTGCCGGTTTATGCTGTTGACGGTTACAATCTTTTCCATGATGCTCTTTTCCTTCAGGATATCCACCATGACGATCTTTTCGATGCTGAATGAGTTAGAACTTGCCAATTTGGACAACACATCCGCTTTAGTGTTCTCGGCCCTGGGTATTGCTTGAATCTCAAAGTGATTCAATTGAGCTATGAGTTCCTTGGCCTTATCCACATACTTCAGCATGTTGGCTTCCCTGACTTCAAATTCCCCTCTTAGCTGGCCGCTAACTAATTGCGAGTCCGTCTTCAAGAGGACATTCTTAGCGCCCGCCGCCAAACACATTCTCAAGCCGGCAATTGCCGCTTCATATTCTGCCTCGTTGTTTGACGCTGGGAAGGCGAATTTGATGGCGTACTGGTATGAATTCCCTTCAGGGCTGGTCATCACTATACCGGCCCCGAATCCGCTAACAGCGGAAGATCCGTCGACTTCCAGTAGTCAGGTTTCCTTTTGCTCCACTTCTTCCTCCTCATATGAGGCTTCTACAATAAAATCTGCTAGGGCCTGTGCTTTGATAGCGGTCCTGGGTTTATATTGTATGTCGTACTCTGATAATTCAACGGCCCATTTCAGTAAACGGCCAGAACTATCCATCTTCTGCAAAGCCTTTTCTAGTGGCTGATTGGTTAGAACTTGGATGGGATGACTGTCAAAGTAGGGCCTGAGCTTCCTGGCGGCAATTATCACGGCTAACGCCATCTTTTCAAGTAACTGATAACGACTCTCCGGGCCGTTAAGGATATGGCTGACAAAGTATATTGGCTGCTGCTGCTTCTCCTTTTCCACCAATAACACGGCTGCGACTGTTTTAGGCGAGGCCGAGATATATAATTGTAATACGTCTCCCGTCTCGGGCCTTGTTATGATGGGTAAGCTTTTCAGGTGCTCTTTTACCGCCAGGAATGCTTTACTTTGCTCCTCTCCCCACTCGAACTTCTTATTTCCCCTTAGCAGTGCAAAGAAAGGCAAAGCCTTGTCTGCTGATTTCGAGATGAATCGAGTGAGGGCCGTCATTCTTCCTGTCAGCCTTTGAATATCCTTGACACTTTTTGGTTCGGGCAGATCTGTGATGGCATGAATTTTGTTCGGATTCGCGTCAATCCCTCTTTTGCTTACCAAAAAACCCAAAAATTTCCCTGCTCTCACCCCAAAGACACATTTCCTTGGGTTGAGCTTCATCCTATACTTCCTCAACGTTCTGAAAGTTTCCTTCAGGTCGTCTAAGTGTTGGCGATCAGTTTTGCTTTTGACGATGGAGTCGTCAACATATGCTTCGATGTTCCTCCCCCTCTGATCCGTGAATACTTTGTCGACCAGCTTTTGGTAGGTCGCCCCCGCATTACGGAGCCCAAACGGCATTGCCTTGTAATTATATACACCACCATCCGTGATGAACGCAGCTTTTTTCCTATCGGCCTCGAGCAAGCTGATTTGATGATAGCCCGAGAATGCATCCATGAAGCTGAGTAATGCATGACCGCTAGTGGAGTCTACTAGCTGGTCTATTCTTGGTAATGGATAGCAGTTTTTTGGGCAGGCCCTGTTGAGGTTCGTGAAATCCACGTACATCCTCCATTGGCCGTTAGCTTTCTTCACCATGACCACATTGGCCAACCATTCGGGGTAGTCACATGGCTCAATGAAATCAGCTGCCAATAGCTTATCAACTTCCTCTTTGATGGCTTTGTTCTTCTCAGCAAAAAAATTTCGTTTCTTTTGCTTGATAGGTCGGACAGTGCTGTCAACATTCAGACGGTGTACCATCACGGCCGGGTCTATTCCCGGCATCTCATCCGCCGAGAACGCGAAAACATCAGCGTTTTCTCTTAGGAGAGTCACTAGGTTGACCCGGACCTCTGGGTCCATGTCCGTTCCGACAGCAACTGTCCTTGCCGGATCCTCTGCCAGCATCTCCTGCTTCGTTTCTCCATCAGGCTTGGGCCTTGGCGTACTATCGGGCCTAGATTCCAGCTCCTCCATTGATATTTCCATCATCTCATCCCCTCTCTCAGATTCTGCTTCACTTGCCAGAGCTTTCCTCTAGGCTCGCCTCTGCTTCCGAGTTGGGGGATTCAGATCTTCTACCGGAATTCTCCTTGCCGGCTGTTTTAACGCTGTTAGATCGCATGATTTCGCCATCTCCTGATTCCCTCTCAACTTCACTGTCGTCCCAAGGTTGGAAACGTACAGCATGGTAAGATCGTAAATTGATACAACCCCTTGGACGTCATGGATGAAGGGACGTCCAATAATAGCATTATAAGCCCCTGGTACGTCCACCACTAAGAATTCCGCCATTACATCTCTGGCGTTTTCATCTTCTCCTACCCTGACCGGTAGGGTTATCAATCCTTCGGGAATCACTGACGCCCCCGTGAAACCTATCACCGGGTAGCGAACGGGCTTCAAGTGTTCCCGGCCGATCATTAGTTTCTCAAAAGTCGAGAAATACAATATGTTTGCAGAACTTCCTCCATCTACAAGGATTCTATGGATCAGACAGTTTGATACTTTCAACGTGACCACCAGAGGGTCGTCATGGGGGTAGACAACGTACTTCGCGTCATCCACTGTAAAAGACATCGCAGGCATCACTGGCGGCCTTCTCCATTGCATGGTCTCGTTGAAATTGACATGGTGCCTGAACTCTTTCAGGCTGGTCTTTGCTCCGTTCACACTGCCGCCATGAATCGGACCGCCGCTTATAACATGGATTTCGGCAATCCGTGATTGCACATTGTGGTTATTGGGCTTTACGTCTCCATTTTTTATCTCGGCCTTATATTGAGTAAAGTAACCCCTTCTTATCAGATCTTCCAGATTATCCTTTAAATGCCTGCAGTTCTCGGTAGTGTGACCGTGATCCCCGTGAAAGTCGCACCACTTGCTCTTATCACGGTTTTTGTGAAACATTTGCTTTGGACGTTGCCATTTATAGCTGTCCTTGTTCATCAGGTATATCTGAGCTCTTGATGTCGTGAGCTGCGTATACGCATCGAACTTATCTTTGTGCTCAAACCTCTCGCGGTCATTCCCTTTCTTGACCACGTTTGACTCTTGTTTTCTGTCATCTCGGCCTCTATCATTCTCGCGACCCTTTTCCTTCTTCTGCTTGTCCTCTTTCTTTTTCTCAGGCTCGCGGATTTGGCTGCTCGCGGCCTTATCAAACTCCTCACCTCTGATGAAGTCGTTTGCCTTTCTTAGGACTGGTTCTAGAGATGTGAAGGTTTTTCGGCCCAGGTAGCTCCTGAACGCGGACCGCTCCCTCAGCCCAGTCATTAGAGCTAGGACGACCACTTCTTGCTGAAGACGAGGAATAGTGACCGCCTCGGCATTAAAACGGCCAACGAAGTCTCGCAGGCTCTCATTCTCACGCTGCTTGATGGATAACAACTCGCCAGTTGTGCGCTCACGACGTCTATTGCTCACGAAGTGAGCGCTGAACATAGATGAAAGTTGAGAAAAACTAGAAACGTTACCAGCCTTGATGCTTTTAAACCACGTCTGGGCGATTCCGGTCAGAGTAGGAAAAACCTTATACCAGATGGCGTCCACCTGTGTGTACAAATACATATGCCCTTCATAGGCTGCAACGTGGTCATCCGGATCTGATGTGCCGTCGTATTTGCAGGACGGCATCTTGATCCTTGGCATAGGGTGGTTCAAGATTTATGGAATGAAGGGAGACAGCTTAGGCTTGATCAACAAGTGCCCACCAGCAGAATAGTTGCTTACACCGTTGGTGCTATATTCTCGATGAGAACGACTTTGATGCTCATCTTCAGAATTGTTCAGATTCTCAGTCTCTAGGACAGCTTCTTCATACTCTGGATCATCGATTATTCTTTCCATCTGGCCTCCTTCTTGAGTGAAGGTACGCAATCTCCTTACTGGTGGGCTGTCAGCGTTGCGACCAGTCAAGCGCGCCACCCGCCTACGGACTTAGCCGACTCTTGCATTAGGAGTAGGGGTGTTGTTAGGCTGGGGAGTACCCGCTTGTAACATTTGGATGAAAGACGCTACAGTTTGTAGCTGCTCAGGAGAGAATTGATTTAATTGAGCCAGGTTAAATAATCCGCCACCAGTGTTTACCTGAGACACATTGTTCTCAGGAGTTTGCTGCTCATTGACGTTCTCGGCCATCCTGGTGCTGAACTGAGGTGCACCGAGTGGTCCGGTAATGATGGGTGTAGATCCCTGACCGGTTTCAAACTCTGATGGATAATCACGGCTGTCATTGTTTGCTCTTTCCATGATAGCGTTCACAAAGATGGGAGGCCCCTCCTTCTAGCGCCAAGTTGTTCCGGTTGTGAAACGGTTAGCGGTCTTGAGAAGAGTCCGCCAAGAATTGGAGTTAGCGTCCGCTAGTGAATAGCTGCACAGGAGGCAAACGTAAACTACCTTCGGGGGGGATGCGAGGAAACCCTCTCCGACGCTCAAGTCAGTCCGTGTCCAAATAGGATTTAGAGAGAGAAAGTAGAGAGAGAGAGAGAGTGTGAGAGAATGTACCTGCAGAATAGTACCATTTGGCTATTTATAGTAGTACTATTCATCTGACAGGATGCGTAATCCTTTGACACGTGTATGACTGTGTTGAGTCTGACTGGCGGGAAGATTCCCTTGTTTTGTCCTTCAGTGTGGCCGCGAGCACCATCTCGGCCTGTTTATTAGGAATGGCTTGGATCTTCTTGGTGAGATCGCGTCTTAAGTTGCTCATGTCGGCCACATGAAATGTGTCCGACACCAAGCTTGGATGTACCCATACATCTTCAATATGCAATTTAATTATTATCGGTCAAAACTATAGATGTGTAATGAACTTGCTCAATTTGGTTCCAAGTACTGTATAATTTGCAAATCATCCACCATTTTGTCCAATATAGATGACAAATTTGACTAAAATTAATTTTTTTTTTCATTTTCTTGTTTTGCATGACTAAGATCATTTAACTATATCATGTGCCATATCTTTGCTTTTCCTACAGTCTAAAAGGGGAGATAGCCAAGTCAAAAAAATCATGTGAAAACAATAAACTAGTCAAACAGATGTAGTTACTGTATACAGTTGTATGAAGTATATACTTGGTCCCCTATGCACAAAAAAAAAATACTTGGTCCCCAAGCATATCCTACCTACAACAGGCAACAGCCATGATAGGACATCAGTCTTCCACAAATGATGTTACAGTTTTTTTGTGTGATGCGGAGCAAATAATGTTATAGTTTTATATTTGTATATATTCAGGATTATTAATATTTAAGTAACTTCTAATTTTGTTAGATATCAGTATCATGTGGATATTTGCGGGTTTGGTGGTGAGATTCACTGAAAATACACTAGGATATTTCTTTAACTCTATTTTTGTAGGAGTACCACCACTTTGTAGCCAACCCGACAAAGTTTTATTTTAGAGTGTGCTTTAATTTTTGCCAGTAGCAGCAAGCCGTCAAATTTATTATTTATCGAGAGCAAGAGTTGCGATCTTCTCCCACTAACAAATGTATAAATTAAACCGCAGCTCAATCTCTCGAATAGCAATATTCTACATAAATCAATTACTATATTCACAAAATCCTTTAAAAAAGAAAGTTACATATTTATTATATGTTTTTGCATATTATTACTTCCACCAGGAATGCCACTAGAAAACTAGGGCTGATGACTTAGGCAACTAGGCAAGGTACATCTTATTCAATAAGTCTTCCTGCTGCCCATAATAAGATATACTCCATCCGTCCCATAATATAGTGCTTACTTCTTCTTTTTTTACGGGAATTAAGGAGATTGGAGGGAGTAGTAGAATTCTCAAAAAAGAAAATTTAATAAAGTCCTTTTGTCTTGGAACTACTCCCTTTATTTTCTTTTTCCTTAAAAAAATCAAAAAACAATAAATTTTCCTTGGAATGGTGCAAAATAATAAATAGGAGCACACATTTTGAAAAAAAAGTAGGAATATTTTGGAAAGTTTGTGTAAAAATTGAGGATAATTTAGTCAAAACAAAATAATATAAAATGAAGTAGGCACAATATTTTGGGACACCTAAAATGGAATGTAAGCACTATATTATGGAACGGAGGGAGCAGTTGGTATCAATTAGCCACACTTTTTTATGTCAATTTTTTCTTTAAAAAAAAGTCATAATTATTTTTATGGCCTAAACTACCTTTCTTTCCCTCGCCACAAATAAAGTATATATGATTATGGTTTTACTTCCCTTAAATTACTCCTAAGTTGATTAACCAAACAATATTTTTAATACACTCATGAATTAATACTAAACGTTGATGGCACTTGTAACACTTGAATAATTCAAAAGAATTTTTTTCACAATAATAAAATAAATCATAGGGAGAATATAACTCCTCCTTAAGGGTATTGGTAAAACTATGAGCTTGTTAACTATTAAAACTTTAAAATATATTGTATAAGGGAAGATTGTAACACATGGCTTTTCATCCTATAAGCTCTCGCCTTGATGCAAATAAATCAAAGTCAATGGAGTCCAAAGTTAAAGACACAGCTTATTCAAATGGTACCTTTGATTTTACCTTACTGATGTTAATGTGTCAATATTTTTTATTTTGTACAAAATTTAAAACTTAAAACATGTTTCTACTTTTAATGTATCAATAAAGGGGTTAATATTATCTTCATTGAATAGGGCTTCTTTGATAAATAATCTGCCCGGCGTCCCAGTTGTGCGAGTACGGTCTAGGATGGCACGTAACACACACGCGCTACATCACCAATATAAGTATTATGTCATTTTGATTTTTAAACGCTTTGTTCATTGACATTAATCACAAATTATTCGCATTACTTATTTACTTCGGTTGATAACCGATATAAGTGATTACTATAATACTAATCACTTTTTATGTATTGTTTTGTTTGTAAGATCTCTTATCATCTCTTGTCAAAAAAAATCTCTTATCATCCACCACGCCAAATTGATAAAGGTCGCCTAGGCATACTATCTTTGGTTTTTCATAGATGTCTATCATTACTCACAACCACACGTCATGTAATAAAAGTTTATTATACAGAATTATGACATAAAATAAATAGAAGTAAATTGAAATGAAATTGCATTAACATGATAATTACAGGACTTTTCTTTCCAAATTACATTGAAACTCATAGCAACAACATGAAATGGAAACTATTCATCTTAACAAAAATTGTTGATTACGTTAGCTTAGTTTTGGAATGGCAATAGTTACAATTACAAATCCTAGTTTTTTTTTTTCCTGAGAAGGATATGAATGCTACTTTTTATTCCTTTTTTTTATAGCAGAAACGGTACTTTTTACTTTAATTTTGTGACATCCACAAAAAACAAGTGGAGGATGGAGATTATTCTTAGTCAACTAACTAAATTGTTTGTTGGTAATACATAATCTTGACCGCGCAAAACCCTCTAAATCCGAAAAGCGGAAAACAGATTAAGAAGACTATATTTATAATATTATCATTACTTGTTATATGGCAAATTTATCCCTTGTCAAGATTTGCCAATTTAACTAAAATATCATTCAAATACTGAGTGTTTATTTCCCATAGAATTCTCCTACTTATGGACGTCAAAACAAAAAAATCAGTGTGTGATTGAAACATTATTATTCACCTCCCATTGTAAAACAACAATAAAAAAAATCATCTACGGTAATTCTATACTTTAAAACAGTTTTCCAAAACACGCCTATTTTTCAACTAGAAGATCTGCCTAGAGTTATGATAGAAAACTTTCTCGAGTGTTTATAAACGATTAGCGTTATTTTGGAGAATGCCCAATAAGTGGATCTCTTTTATCTAACTTAATTGGTAAATTCTTGTGAAAACGGTATCCAAAATTTCGGCCAATACGGTTTACATTACTGTGCTTAGTCGCTGGTTAAAAAAAAGCCTAATAAGCAAAGGTCACTTTTTGGACCGCCTCAATGAATTGGATACAAAGAAAGAGAGAGAGAGTTACCAGGAGGCTGAAGCCAGTGACACCAGAAAGAGAAACAGCAACAGCGGTACTAGAGAGATAAAGCTCCCCAAGATGACCGACCATCATGATGGCAATAACTTGTAACATATATTGGGACATTACAACAGCTACCATTGGACCTGCTAACCAACTTACTCTTTTCACCTCCTCTCCTATATCTTTCCATCTTATTACTATTCTTCTTTTTACCTCTTCCTCCTCTGTTTTTGCCTCTTTCAGTAACAACCCCTCTTCCATCTTTTTTTTCTCTCTCTGATCTTCTTAGAAATGTGTGTTACGTTCTTGCTGCACACTCCCATATGTGTATATATAGGGGTTTTTTGTTTTTTGTTTTTAATGATGTAAGTCGAATAGGAATTGGATTCCTATTTCATGGAAACAACCATAGAAACCGCCTGCCAGGGGAAGAGTTTAGGTTGATAATAGTCACTTCTATTATCCAATGGGTAGTTTTTTTGTCTTATAGTAAAAATTTTCACTTTGGTAACATAATTTTGTTTCGATGTTGTATGGTTCATTGATTCCATTTTGATACTTCTAGGCTCTAGCCTCTAGGCTTATGTTTTACCCCTACCGTCCTATGTTAATCGCTACACACTCTTATACACAAAGTTTTAGGAAATAGATAAAGTGAGACATGATTTTATTATTCTATTATTAAAGTTGATTTGATCGAAAATAATGACTATTTTTATAATTTGGGTAAACAGTGTGGATCCTCTAAATGGGGGGTGGGTGGGTGGGGTGTAAATAATCCAATTCCTAAAATTAAATCCATTCCTAAAATTAAATCCATTCCTAAAATTGAAGTATTGTAAATAATATAGGACGATCGAATATGAAAAGTGTTGTGATCAATATGGGCGGAGAAAGTATTAAATTCATTATTTTATATTTATGAAACTTTGTGAGAAATGACCTTTTATTGTTGTAGTTTATGTGCTTTATGTAACTAGTTGTTGGTCCGCACGCTATCGCGCGCGGCACCCCAAGAGAGTGAAAATTATTATGAATAGCTCTATGAAAATATCAGTGAAATTAATTTAAGACATTTCAAAGTATATGAACGTGTAGGTAAGATAATACAGCTATTAGATTTTTTTTTAGTGCAAACCGTTTGTGGGTTACAAAACTTGCCCAAAGTCTTGTACCTTCTCTAATTTGCTATATCTATTACAATCATTAAATCATGCCTAGCAGCAAAAGAGATTAATTTATATTAGGCAGTGATTAACTTTAGGCGACATATTGTTAACAGGGAGCATTAGGTTGCATAGCAAAATAGCAAGCAGAAGGGCCTCTTAGGTGGGTGATGCAACGCCTTAATTGTTTGGCTCATCAACAGCACTACCAGTGGGTAGGACATGAACATCCTGATGTGTAGCAAGAGATCAAAATCTAATATATGAGATTAATAGTTACTATCATGGCGAAAATATCTTGATAATGTAATCTTGGAGTTGGACTAACCAAAATAGTAGAATTACAAGTTAAAGCAGCAAAAGAAGAAAAGACAGCTAGCTAAGAATAGACAAAGGTTCAAGATTATCCCATCTAAAGCCTCACAACCACACAAACTTTCTCCAAAATCTTGGAGTTTCCTTACAAAAAAAACTTACAAAAAAACACATACAAAAAGTAAAATGTCTAGAAACAACGTTTGTAGACTTGGAACTGCTTCAGGAGATGCCCAATTCATCTTACCCTATATGTTGTACACTACAATCACAAAACTATATGAAAACCATTTTGGTTTTCTCAAGGAAAACAGACTCAGGACACTATTCACAACGATTTCCGAGCAATCTTTGCTTTTAATAGATTAAAGACAAAGAAAATTATGATGTTTCTTATTTTTTTATTACCTTCATGTTTTCTGTATTTGTAGGGGTTGTAAAGGTGAGTTAGACAAGGTTCTTCTCCAGGCACTTTTTCATAATACGGTTCATTTTCGTATCTATTACAGGTTTTCCTCCAAGATTAACGAGATTAATTTCCTATGCTAAAGGCAGGCTAATCTCACAAGAAAATTTATTGACGTCTGTATGCTATAATGAAACTTTCTCAAGGTTATAAATACATAATGTGCATTGCGTTTAGAATAGAATCATATTTCAACCTACGAATTACCTTCTCCTTCCTCTAGCCCTCGTATCTCTCTCTCTTATCATTAGTCTTTGATGGTCTTTTAAATTTCAAAAGTCCTATTCAATCTCACTGTAACTTTCCCCCCCCCATTTTTTTTTCTCTTCATCATCTTTTATAGTTTCACTAATTTTAAAAAGTTTCACCTATTTAATCGAGGTTTTTGTAGTACCCAAAGCATTATAATTAAGATATTCATGTAAAATTATTTATGGCTAAGAAATTGAACATGAAGCTATTGCAACAAAGATATTGAATGTGTATTTTGTTGCCTCATTGTCCTCATCATTTGTACTAAAATATGAATCGAAATAAATTTGCAATATAACATGTTTGTTTTAAAAGGTAACATCTTCATATATGGTAGTTTTTCAGAAAAATATGTCTCTAACAAATTTTCCAATTATATATACATAATCGACTAATAATTCAAATTACATACCAGTAATAACAGCTTACAAGAACACTACATAAGAACAATTAACAAACAGGTCACCCAAGTAATTCACAAGAGTAATTCACAAAAGACAAAGGCAAACTTGTCATGTAAGTCATCCATCATGACAATTGGACAGTGTAGTATAGCAACTTTTACGCCTCCCTGAATACACTTTAAATCAAAAAGAAAATTTGTCACATAATCTAGTAAGTAAATAGAAAATTAGAAACAATCGTAATAAAATAAAGTTTGAGTAATCAATATAAAAACCTTAACCATACAACCGTAATCTACTTAAAGAGCTCCCCGACAAAAATATTTCTCTATAATGAAGTTTTATCTATTTCTCTCTTACTATCCGTGTTTCTCGTGCTCAACCTTCTATCATTCTTCCCCTTTACCTCACCCTCCTTTCCCCCTCTTCTTTCCCTCCCTACCTGTTAATATCTCACTCTTTTAAGTACAAGTTATCTATTAACATTTTTTTCATATACTTTCTCTCTTTTTAATTGTAGCTATTTCTTTTAGGGAAATATCACAATACTTCCTACCAATCGCAAAATAAACTTTTTATAGTCAAATACCACAAGTCACCTTAATTAACTAACTAATTTAAACAATTAACAAGTCACAAGACTCATAACCCACCCTCCCCAATTATGTCCCTCTCTCTCCTCACCCCTTAAAACCTTTGCCAACCCCACTCCGAGTCGTCGCCCCATTCAACCCCAACCTTATAACTCCAACATCAACCACCACCACCACGACCACCATTGCAGCCTCTCTTCGACATCACTTTTCCAGCAATTTCCCCGCCATCAACATGTTGCTCAAGCATTCCGTCATAGTTAAGCCTTCATGGTGAATTCGACCATGAAAATTCCAGATCTGAAACTTTCATGGCTACATTCGACCATTTAAAAGCTTTCCTCCAATGAAAAACACAGAGAGAAAGAGGATGAAGAGGAGGGGAGGTGGTTGCAAGTAGTAATTCACAATGGTTGTGTTAGAAGATATGGATGGTGTTTGATTTTGAAATAAGGTAGCTGCAATTGTGGCTGGCTGGAGAGATAATAAAGAGAAAGGGAGGAGTAGGTGGAAGAGATAAATGATGAAAAGAAGGGGGAAGAGGTGGTTGCGACTCACGACGATGGCTGGGAGGATATAGGATATGAGGTGGATGTAATGGGCCGGCGGTGATGGGTATATATGTTGGTGGGGGTGCATCTGGGATGGCGGGGATTCATCTACGCTGCTTGTGGTGATAGTTACAGGGAGGGAGGAGAGAAGGTGGATGGTAGTAGGTCATTAGTTAACTTAATCTTTGACGTTGAATTAGTTTTGTTAATTAAAAGGGCTAAATGTCCTGTAGAACACTCTTTCTTAAAATGTGTGTGCATATCTATCTTGCAAGTAAAAAGAAACGCATGAAGTATAACAAAAAATAAAACATAAAATTACCCAATAACACAATCATATCTAGAATTTTTTGTGTTATAACAATGAAAATACGTAAAAGAACCATTTTACTATATTAATTAAAAGTCCAATATCATAAACTCCAAAATTTATTTATTGGGAAATTTGAAAACAACTAATCTAACAAGCGTCGTTTGCTTTCAATATCCGAACTCATGGTCTTAGAAAAAAGTTTTAGATCCACAGAGCCCCTTTCTTAAGAAGAGGAATAAGATATTTATTTCATCCTGTGTCATTACAGTCTCAATAGATCCTTTATTTTTTTATATTTCTGTGATCAATAATAATAAGAAGTGCCTGGATTTGGACCACAAGTTGGAGATCACGGCTAGTGTTTTGCACACCTTCACTGATATCTTTTACTTGCTTCATATTACCTTCCAATTTCCCATTGGTTTTATTGTTCCCTCTTCTCGGGTCTTTTGTAGAGGAATTTTAGTAGAAGATGCAAAAGCAATTTGTGAGTCAAATCAACATTGATATCAATTTTGGCTGAACAACAAGAATATACTCCAATATAGGTATCAAATGGAGATTACCCAATTTAAATATTATTCATATTAATATAATAGAATGACATAAACATAAAATTGAGAGGAAAAAAACTGACTTTTACCAGCATGGATGCTCTTCTGAGCTCCCATGAATAATGTCGGACAAGATTCATGAAATAAGTGGACCTAGAAAATATATGAATAATGCCATATATTTAGTTTAGCTAATGAAGCGTAGAACCTATTAACTTTGCAAGGAAAACAATGCCATATATAGCAAGCAAACATACTTTAGCATTTCCTTGAGCAGCTCTAGTGGACCTCCTATACACATCAAAAAGAAGCAAAAACACACTAATCAATATGACAACAACATATTTCAAATATGATATTTGTATCATAAAAGGTAGCTAATCAAGCAGGTGGAATTCATTAACTTATGCTGCTTGTATTTGTTTCTGAGTGCAACCAAAGACCCTCCTCTACCATCTAGGTGCAAGTCTTAGATAGTAGCACCACTGCGATTGCCACTGCCGCATTGACTGCAACAACACCATCCCTTGCAGTAGTGATGAAGAAGACTACAATATCTCATTCAACAAAGATCACGTTCAAATTCACAACAAAAGAAATAGTATCAAATCCAAAAGTAAAAAAGACTCATCACTTGAAAACTAAAGATAATATGATATAAGTTAATCAGAGAAAAGAGCTAATTAACCAATCTTTACGATCTAAATATTATGTGATTGGTAATATCATATTCAATATCAATTTTGTAATAAGCATAAATCAGCAAAGCCTTGTCGTCATGGAGCCATATTACCCAATTCCCTTAAAGAGAATTCGTAAGTAAAGAGACCATATCTAAGTCCTTAATGGCTTAATAACCTCTATAATTTACATGTTGAGTAGATATGAATGCAATTCTTCTATAGAGTGCATACAAAGAAGGCATATCATACCCTAACAGTTCCATCTCTAACTTAAGACTATTGCTAGTGTCCTTTCTTCAAACAAAGGTGTGTGCTTATGGCAATCAATGCTTTTTGAGGTAGATTCTTGATTCCAAGATACAACCTCTATTAAGTATGATGTTTTACACATTTATGATATGATTCAAGAGGTAAACTAAGTCAAATATGAAAATATAAAATCAACAAACCCTAAAAAATCAATTGCACATACCTCGAGCGGCATATGCCATCTCTCTCTTATTCTCTCGAAGTGCCTCTGCAATAAAGGATCATCATAATTCACAAACTTAGTAAAATAAGGTTTATAACATTAAAAAATATCTCATGTAGTTTATCATAGAGACACAAAGATATGACTCCAATCTCAATTGTGTCATGAAGAAAGTTATAACTACTAAGCTTCAATACAAACACGGTAGAAACATGATTTATTAGTGTTCTTTATCATATCTAATCATAATTAGTTGGTGTCCTGAATTAATGTAGGCAACATGATTAATGTTCATTCTGGAAGCATAATTCAAAAAATTGGCTTCATTACATCCATAACATATCATATTAGCAAAAACACTTTATGAAATAGTTATTTTTGTGCCTCACGCAATAGGTTAGGACCTTATTCAAGGATCTTAAACATCCAAATTAGAAGCATTTATATGAAAATGAGACATGAAAGGGATTGCCCTGCATTTCATCTTCTATATTGAATGTTTTCAAAAACTATCCCAAAGGTTATCCACAAAAAAGAGAAAACCTAGTTCACAGCTGGACATATATTGATCAGGAACATATGAACGATTGTAATAGATCTATGAGTTTGCTCATATGAAGAGTTGTTGTTGAGAAATCTTAAACTTGAAAGGATTTTCTTAATTTCCTAATTCTTTCGATTTCTAGGTCATAATCATATGGCCAAGTGGTTTAAGGCGTATCCTTGTGAGAGAAAGGGTTGTTTACCCAAAATCTATAGAAGAAGAACATGCATAGGTTCTAGTTGTTCCCTTTCAAAAGTCTGAAGCTGAGTGAGGGGGTGGACTTGGCTAAGGGGAGGAGCATTATAAATTAGGAGGAAGATAAGAGAGCTAGTTATAGTAAAGAGGGGGAAATTGAATCAAATTCTTTATAAATAGGGTTATACGGGAAATTAGAGAATATAAGAAACCGCCATGAATATTATGGAGTTTATTATAGTTTTCTTTTGTAATTTTCAATTGAAATATGGAAATACAAAATGATACGCATCTAACAAGAACTCAGTCTCATGTGATAATATATTCTTATATTATAAGTGAAATATATGGTCGAACATTATAAAATTTTGAACTACAAAAGGCAAATGTTGCAACAAAGAGGAACATCTATTGTCAAATATTAAGAAGGTAGTGAGGAAATTCTTTCTGGGACAAAGAGCATACCAAACTGAAAACTAATTGTTACAGATTTTACATGCTTATATGCATTGAGATTTGAGTGTGCTTGTAAAACTTCAATTTTAATAAATCATGTGATCCTACTAATGATCAATTGAGCTATAAGCTAAATTATCCTTTTTACCAGCATGACAATTGAGTTTCATCTAACCAACTGTATCAAGGTATTAAGTGAGCAGTGTAAATTTTCAGTTCTATTGGGTGAGAATAAACAAAAAGTCAAACGTGATAAGGGTCGCATGTATTAATTCACCCAATTAAGGGAAATATAGGAGATGATATAAGTTTATACCAATATAGTATGCATGGATAGCAACATATTAATCAGCAATCCTGATGTTGCGCTTCCGCTCATCAAGTGCTTCATCTGAGAATCTGATGCGGGGAAGGCTCCGGTGGGACAGAATCAGAGAGCTGGACGGCTTAATCTCATCTAAATCTTTTTCAAAGTGTTGTTTATTCTACGGCAGGTATCTGTAAAAACAAGGAAAAAAACCATCCCACCCACCCCAATAGAAAGAAAAAGAACAGAACTACTTAGCTCAAGAAAACGAGATGTTGGTGCTCATAAGTCGTAACACAAAAACCCTATGGTTCTTATTATCACTGTTTCTAGAATATATAAAGAAATAGAGTAAAGACTGCAAAATGGAGCAAACACTATATTAGGGAAGAGGATATAATATTTTCAAGTCTACAAGCAAGACGATGAAAAAAAAAACAATTCGCAAATGCACCTTGTAAGCTTTCATCAATGTCTAGCAATGCATACTTCTTTTGGAGAATCGGATAATAGGATCCTACTAATATGCAAATTTAAGAAAATATACTGCAACATATTAGGTTTACAGGTTTTTTTAAGGTGAAACAACACTAAAAATCAAAATTATTTACCTATTTTAAGAGCCCATTAAGTAGCCATTTACAAGATATCAACGTGTAGCTTCCTTTTAGTTAAAAATAGACAACATCATATAAGCTACAAGCATTTTAAGACAATATAAATTGAACTATTGAAGCAGTGATATATAGAATACTCAAAAAGGCACTTATTAGTTAATTGGTTGACCGATTCCTACAAGGCCACTACCAAATATGATCAAGGACCAACTATATTTAGAACTAATACTCCTAAAAAATTTCCATCATGAACTACTTCTTCAACAACTTGCAAAAACAATTCCTAAGTTCTACTAATATTTAAAGATAATAGCATCTGGTAAACAAGTATATATTCAATACATGGAGAACAACATGAAGTTTGTGCAGCAGCCTACTTAGTTCCAACTATTAGATACTTGGCAATAAGCAAGCAAGTAAGCAGATCCACTGTATTTAAGTTGTCCAAGTATAGACTCTTTTAAATACATTTGTTTCAGTTACCTGTTAGAAGGACAAGGTACACTATTAAGTCGACAAATCTATCACCCTCTAAGCCTTCATAGCCTCAACGGAGGAGGATGGCATTGAACAACTAAAACATTAAGTCAAAAAACATGAACTGTTGAATATAAGTTTGATGATCCTAATTTAGCTGATATTTCTAAAACACAACCAAGCATATGGATTGCATTACAATATGGTGTTTGTTTATCCTCATAATTTTTTGGAAAATCGCATATGTTTGATCGATTTAAAATCTAAAAACTGACACAGACATTTTAGTGGGGAGCTAAGACCTCAGTTTTTCCCTAGGATTTGTAAAACTGTTGGTGTCACACATAATGATGTAGTGTTAGTGTTCGCCTCAAATTGTTTACAGAACTCTTGCACTTCGACACTCTGGGATTTGTAAAACAGTTGTCCCAATTTAGTGTTAAGACGACTAACTGTAAATGGCAGGACAAACTTCATTTTTGATAGATTTTTACAAGGACGTGACCATACGAGTCATCTGGCCTTATACATCTTCATGTAAATAGCAAGATTTTAAGAAGCCACTTTCAACTCATCGTCTCATCCCCTCTTTTGGAGATGTTTCATGTAGAAGAATTTTCAAAGAAATGAACACATGCAAAGTCAGCATCCTGGTCAGTGGAATAATACAAAATAAAAATCTGTGACCAACAAACAAAGCAAACCCCGCCAGACTGAACAGGAGAAAAAAACCCAATATCGACAATAGCCTTTCACAATCCCTTTTTTCCTATCAAATATTTCTTTTCATTTCTCATTCCATCAAAGTACACCAGTCATTATTGAAAACACCAAATTAACAACTAAAAAGCCAATTTCTATAACATAGAAATAACAGAAAAATAAATAGAAATTCTTAGAGAATTCAGGAAAAGTAAAATGAAGAAAAAAATTAACACTCAAATTATGTTAAAGAGAAATTAAAGGGAACAAAGAACAAATACACTTATGACTTTGGCTTGAAGGGAATCCCCAATGTTTTTGGCTTTAAATTTGAAATTAGAATTGGAACCGAAAAAGGAGAAGGCAAGAAGAGATTTAAAAAATCATATAAATTTAACTAATGGTGAACCGGTTCAAATTGGGATAGGAATCTAAAATTCTATGAAAAAATAATCTGACAGAGAAGAAAAGAGAAAGCAAAGAAGATCTCCTAGGATGTGATATGTTGTTACATGGCTTTTATTTCCTTTAGGCCTATCTCTTGCATATCCATAATTTGATAAGTTCAAGTAAAAGATGAGATCTTACAGAATCTGACAGAATCACAAAGCTAAGCTTAGTTACTTCGTGAAGGAATGCGGAATGTGAGGCCTTAGTCAGCTCCGAGTGCGATTTCCATTCTTGTCAACCATGGTATGGCAACACAACACCCTGCATTCATACCAATAATCATGTCAAAAGGAGTTATAATGTTAAGCATAACATATTGCTCCAATATATGGCAATTTCTAATACAATCGTTAGTATAAATGACATACTTGGTCCAAAAGGGTCGTAGATGATCGCAGCCAATTGGAAGCCATGGTTTCGACTGGCCATTGTAATGAGTGACTGCTGCTTTCTTCATGCTTTCGATATTAGTCTTATTTTGGTAGCCAAAGGGAGCATATGCCAAGACGGGTCAATCGGGTGAACGTGGCCCTTAAATGCAATTAAAGCTGGACATAGAGTTTCAAGCTTCCACATGGTGAGATTTTGCATTCAACTTTTGCGAGTTAACATAAAATCCATGTCAGAAGTCAATGGCCCACTTTGACAAAGAAATTCCAATTAAACAAACTTTTATATGACATTTTATCATATTTACAAAGACGATAACAGCAGACTTCCCTTTACAAGACATAATCCTCTAAACATAAACCTCTACATGACCGCCACACAATACTGCCATATATGTGGCTGTGTACATAATCATACCTCCTTCCGTAACAGGAGAGTCCAAAAACACAAATGGAGAACCATATGGATCATGATCAACCTGAAAGCAAGTTAACAATTAATAAATAATAGTAGTATGTTTCCTAAGAGAAAACAGAGACAAATAGCTAAAACAAAATAGGCACTTCTTCAACTTCAACTTTAGCAGAATATTAGTTTAAGAATCCAATATATTATTTAGAAGTTGTAACATTTAAGGTATGAAAGCAAATCCACCAAGATCATCTAATTAATGAATCCCAAAAGATCATACAATCTCTTCAAAAAAACATCATCCATTTATGGAAATTCGTGTGTATGGAAGAGAGAGAGTGAGGAAAATGTGGGTTTATGTTTACTTGGAGTTAAAAAGGGAGGAAAATGAAATAAAAGATTTGTACACAAACACCGGAAAAGTGACATAGGTTTCATCTTGCAAAAGAAAAATTTACTTTTAGGTTATAACTTGCAAAAAAAAAATTAAAAGGTTGTTTCTCACAAAAAAGTGACTATAAAAGGAAGTTTCTGAAAAAAAAACTCTTATTTAAACCCCTATTAGATTAAGAGAGGAGGAGCTTGGATCTCGCCCAAACTACACCAATATATTCAGTTTGTTGTTTTCCTTGAGATACAAAAATCAAGCATGAAAGCATTCATAAATACATAAACTCAGTAATAATCTTCCCGACTCAAGTACAAGTTGTCTCATAAATAAAGAATATAATACATCATGACGTAATGAAGTGAATCTACAAACTTTATGAACAAACCCAATTTAGTACAATAAACAAAGACTATTGTACCTTTGTGGCTTTATCCCCTCCATTCCAAATTGAAATAATAAAAAACTTCAAGCGCTCTTCTGGATATTGGGCGTGGTTTAATGCACATATACCTAAAGCATTGAAGATATACATATAAAAAAACTAACACAAGCATAGATTTAGAAAACAAACATTGTCGAGCGTAAAAAGGCAAAATTTTGAAAATAAAGTTGCTACATTCCAAAGAAGATGTTTTCCATAGTCTATTATCATAAGTCATGACTTGAATCTCCAATTTTCAATTATATAAGCCCTATTGTAAAGCATAGGGTAGAACATCACAAACAAAAAAAAGAAGCAAAATGCATGAAATCTAGATCTATCACCAACAAAAGAGTTATAATCAAAATTGTAAGTTATTAGGAGCACAAATTCAGTTTTCGCTCTCAATTTTACGAGATATCACTTTTCAAAGAATAATATGTATAAAGTCGAAATCAGCATAAAATTGCTCCAAACCATTTCTCTCCCACACAACCAAGAAATTACATATATGAGGCGGAAAAAATCCAAAAATAAGCAAAAGTAAGAATCATTGAAAGAAGCAGACCTTAGATAAATCTTTAGGGCAAAAATAATAATCGCGGGAGGTTTGTGTTGCTTCTTCTCTCTCAAGCTCTTTGTAAGATAAAAATCCAAGCCCTCAAAATCTCGATCATGCAGAGAAATCCAAATGGTGGAGTGAAATCTGGAAAAAGAAGCTAAATGAGAGGAAGATATTGCTTAAGATCCATGGAATAGATGGCTAACAAATAGGACTAATGGGAGGGAGTCAGAGAGAAAATGAGAGGAGGACAAGATGGAAAGACAGCTCCATGTTTGGAAGCCAGGGCAAGAAGGGTATTTTACAAGGGAAAGACAAAGAGGTAATTTGGTGGAACTCGAGGGGTAAGACAGTCCAGCCACTATTTTTAAGCTACAGTAGATCAACTTTCTTGCTTTTTAATGGGTATAGATATTATTTTATTTTGTTAAAGAGCATCATAAATGACACATATTATCAAAATGCCCACAGTGTCACCAGATTTTGACCAAAAGTCAAATTTTTGGTCATAAACCCTCTCATTTTTCCTCCCTCTTTCTGGATAGAAGTCAAACCTTTCAATAATTTTTTTGTCCGAAAACTAAACTCAAAGAGGGAGAAAAAAGGGACAAGTTGTGTATTTTAGAAAAAAAAATTGTATAAGATGTTTTCTCACAAAATAATTGGAGAAATTGGTCTGTATGATAGCAACTGTAGCTTTGGTCCAGGGAGTAACACGAACTAAAACGTATAGATTCCACTACAGAAGCTATAGTAATGAGTAAACCCATTGACATAAAACTCGTTGAATTATCTTTATTTTCGGTAAATAGAGATTATTACGAAAAGTCATATCAGCACAAACTTCATACTACCTATGTTAGGGCCAACAAGATCCCAACAAACCAACAAACTATCAAACAATGAATGCCAACAGGCTACAACAGATTAACCAAACTATAGAATTGCAGAAAAAAGTCT
The DNA here is from genome assembly GCA_947648045.1 of Beta corolliflora. Taxonomy (NCBI): domain Eukaryota; kingdom Viridiplantae; phylum Streptophyta; class Magnoliopsida; order Caryophyllales; family Amaranthaceae; genus Beta; species Beta corolliflora. Next base: position 350,622 of record CANSZD010000248.1, on the reverse strand, counting down.
AGGAATCTGGTAACACTTAGTGTACACCAGGAATTAAATCTGCCAAACAAGAAAAGCTAGAGTCTTTTGTTGTTGTTGAAAATTCCTCCTGCCACAAAACATAAGTTGTAACTGAGAATGTCATTCTCTGCACATGCTGCTTGTTGGAGTTAGATTTCAGTCTATTAATCACCTGTAGTTGATCCAACTAGACATATGATTATCCACCCTAAGGCAGAAGAATGTCAATCCAGACACCTTTTGAATACTCATAATAAAAAAAAAAAAAGATGAGCTATAATCTTATCACTAGCACCACACAAACAACATAGAGGATCATGTTGAATTCCAACCTTAAGCAAATTATCACAAGTATTTAACCTGCCCATGACAGCTACCCAAGTAATAAAAATGCATTTAGGAGGACTAAGAGTATTACACAAGAGCTTGTTCCATTGGATAGCAACATCATTGCTATAAACAGCCTTGTGAACCTTCTTAATGGAGAACTCAAAACTTTGATCAGTCTAGCACCATCAGACCCATAATGCATAGATTTCAAGATCTTCTTAACAACCTAAGATGTTTACTGAGGCACATCAAGGGTGGTAAGATTCCTATTTATGATATAGTATATGTGCACCCACTTTACCCAAACCTTATCCTCTTTTTTAGCAAGCTTTCACAATAGCTTACAGATGGCAATTTTATTCCAAGCCTCCACATTGATGATGTTCAAGCCACCTGCTTTTTTTAGCAAGCACATTCTATCCCAAGCTACTAAGTTTCTCTAAGTAGTACCAGATTTACCAGTCCATAGAAAGCTCCTACAAGCAGCTTGGAGCAGTTGGAGAACTTTTTTAGGCAAAATAAGTATCTGGCACCAGTATGTTTGAACCACAAACAACATTAATTTGATGAGTTGAAGCCTCCTAAAATAGGAGATCAACTTGCAATCCATCTATCAACTCTAGACAGTACCTTCTTGATAAGAGGCTGACATTGAATAATGGAAACCTTGTTAGAAGATAAAGGCACTCCAAGGAACTTGAAAGGCAGGTTACCTTTAGAAATGTGGAACTCATGTAAAATGGCCTACTGAACCTCTCTGTTAACACCTCCAAAATGTATGGAAGTTTTGGCGTGATTAGCTTAAAGACTAGACACAGAGGAAAATTGTTGAAAAGTAGCAAACAATTGCCTAACAGAGTTGATATCCCTTCTTGAGAAGAGTAATAAGTCATCAGCAAAACACACATGATGCAAATTGAGCTTCTTGCACTTAGAGTGATACTTATATTCTTTATTGCTACTTAGTGAAGCCAAACATCTGTTTAAGTACTCTATACATATCACAAAAAAAAAGGGAGAGATAGGGTCTTCCTGCCTAAGACCATTCTTTCCTTCAATAGGCACATTTATTTCACCACTTACATTGAAGGAGTAGGAAATAATAGTGAAACAAGCCATAATCCTATCAATAAAGACACTTAGAATCCCCAACTCCAGCAATAAATACCTAACAAAAAGGTCGTTCTACAGAGTCATATGCCTTTTGCAAGTTAATTTTGGGCATACATCTTGGAGAGATATGTTTCCTATTGTATTATCCTTTAACTAACTCATGGTTCAAGATAATGTTATAAAAAATAATCTTACCCTTGATAAATGCAGATTGATTTTCACCAATAAAGTCAGACAGCACACATATTGCATCCTATATGTTAAGACCTTAGAAATAATCTTATATGCAGTAGGAACTATAGGCAAAAGTGAAATGACATAAGTGCAGTTGACAATTATGGGCATAAATCCAGTCTGAAAAAAATTCTTGACAGCATGAGTTACACTAGAGCCAATGAGATGCCAGGAAGTTTAATAAAATACACATTGGAACCATCTATACCTGGGGCTTTGCTAGCATCCATAGCAAATAAAGCCTCTTTAATTTCCAATTCAGTAACAAGATACACAAACAGTACTTGTTGCTGATGATTCAATACAGGGTCTCTCTTCACAATTTGGGGATCTAACATGGCAAGAGTATCAGAAGCAGACCCCATAAGCTTATGGTAAAATAGCCTAACTTCCTCTATAAACATTCTTTGAGTTGAACACCTAACCCCCCATCATCTCTAATCAGGAGCTTAATGAAATTTTGGTTCATCCTTTCCTTAGCATAAGCTTGGAAATACTTAGTATTGAAATCTCTAAGAGATGTCAAAGATGCTCTGTAATTTAATTGCTAGATTATTTCCTCAATTACACTCCATTTCTCCAAATCAGTTAAAATCCTTCTTTTCTTCTTCAATCAGCTGAGCATATGGATTATCATAAAATTGACTCTGAATAATTGGAAGTTGTGTTATAAGCATATTCACCTTATCAGTAGTATTCTTGAAGCATTGTGTGGTAATGCTTTTCAGAGGTCTTTTAAGATCCTTGAGCCTACTCCAGATTGCAAGCAATGTGATAGGAGGATTTGTATTCCAAATTTCATCAACAATCTTAGCAAAATCCTCATACTCAGTCAAAAGATTCAGAATTTGAAAGCCATAGTAGATCTACTATGCTAAGAACTGGGTTTAATGAGGAGTTGACAGTGGTTTGGAACACCATTTTCCATTACTTCACAAGTAACCTGAGGATAGCAGTCAAACCATGCTCCATTGCCTACACTTCTGTCAATTCTAAAATAAGTTCTACTTTCCCCACTCTGATTATTGAACTATGTAAAATAGTGACCAACAATCCTGAGCACAGCTAGCTCATTATGTTGTAGACACTCCTCAAAGTTCTTAATTTCAGCTAGGTATCCCCTAGTGGTAATAGGCCCCTGAAGTACATTCTTCTTAGGTGCCCACTGCTTCTTAGGTTTTAGGCCTAATTGGTTGAGGGTCTTTAGTCACGGCACAATGTCCAATTACTTGACATTTACTATAAAATTCAGGTTCCCACTCATAAACTACCTTTGGTTCACACATAGTTCCATCTGGTTTTTTAACTTAAACATTAAGGATTAAAGGCCTGGTCATATCCACTTCTATTAATAACCTAGCATATGAGATCTTAGCCTGTGAGCAAGTACATTCATTTGTAAATATGGGTCTACAAATGGTGCTACCAATCCTGCTCAATGAATTAGCTCCCTAAAAGCTAAGAGGTAATCTAGGTAGTTGAATCCATATTAGAATGACTTTAAGAATTTCATCTTGAAAACAAAAATCAGCCTCCCAACCTTTCACAATAACTGGCCTATTAGCAATTGTATAGGGTCTAGAATACAACACTTCATTCCTTTCAATCATTGTTTTAAAACGAATTAGAAAATATCCCTCATTATGATAAAAAAATTCAGGCTCAACAATAGACGTCCATTGATTGCTAATATACATAGAGATGGGTATTTCGTTGTAGGAACATCCTCCAACAACATATACTATTATAACATTCTTCCACTTATCAACCTCATTATCAATATGGGACTGATTTAAGCAAGCTATTAGAGCACCCAATTTTAGAGTAGGGTTTACAAATGTAAGTTTCATACCTTTTGCCGCATTCCTATTTTGTGGGATTTGGGGGGGGGGGGTACCTCCATCTAGGACAAGAGTAGCTAGCTCCAATCGTCGAGGAAGACCAAAGAGTTCATTGACAACCGGATATGTAGCTACAACCGCCAATGGGATATGAAATCCTGAATTCAATTCATCTCCCAAACTCGACCCATGTTGGAGAATCGTACTAGTTGGAATAGGAGCACTCCTAACCACCAATTCCAGGACTGAGACAGCTAGAGGTGTCTTTCGTAATATTTGTGGCCGCTGGTACTTTCGAGGTCGACCTCGCTTAGCCATGGCGACGCTAAAGGAAGCAAACCTTGGATAGAGAAGTTGTGCTTAGAGAGAGAACCTTTTTTTATTTTTATTTCAGCCTAATTTATTGTTCTCTCATTTCAAGTCTTTATTACATCATCTGCTTCCCTAATTACATCATTTGAGGGCATTTAAAAATAGGCTAAAGTATATATATAGAGAAGATTTTATGATTCTGGTAGAATCTTCAACTTGAAACAAGTCGTGTCTTGTGCATCCACCCATTGCTATACTTCGTGTTGGGGAAGGTATACACTTTTAATTTGTGATGCTCACTGCATTTGAGCTATATTTAATTTCAGAAAGGCGGTTTTCTCCAAATTAATAATATAAAATGTAGTTTCACAAGAATTGTAATAGATTAGGTCAACCGTAGCGTTCATTTTTAAAGATTGGCTTGATTTTTGTTTTATGTTTATATTTAATTAGCTATATAGGAAAAATATCATGAAATGAACTATTGTTTTTGTTAATGATGATTGTTGTTTTGTTGACTTGTAGCAGTAGTATTGGCTTGATGTTGGCTTATCTTAATATTCTTCCTATGTAATAAAAAAAATCATGATATATGTTGTTTCAAATGTTTTATACTAGTTCTTTATCTTCATCATCATTGTTATTCTACTTCAATGACAAGAAATCTAACAACATTAAGAAAGAAGTACACAAATATTCATTCATAAATTAAAATAAAATTAAACAAAAAATAATTAACTTTAGAAAAAGCTCAATATAACAGAACTGTAGAAACATTAATGCAATATATAAGAGGAATTTCAAAAAAATAATTCTCTAACATTAAATAATACCCAAGATCTCATGCATACATTAATATGAATATATAGCAAATAAATCATACCTTTAAACCGTGTGTTCCCTCACTAAAAAAGTGCTTCTCCTCTAAGTATGAAGATCCAAGGTTTCAAGTGTAGCCTCTCTACTTAGTCCACCTAGTAATGAACGAGACCCAAAGGTTGTCTTCTAGAACACTGGGGAACCCCCCCTCTCTCTCTCTCTTTGGGTGGCCGGTTCTCTTAGGGGGGAATTAGGGTTTCATTTTCTTCTTAGAAAATAAACTAAAAGACGATCCCTTATATATAACTACTTTAATTAGGTATATACTTTTTTGGAATAATTATATCAAAGATAATCACCTATAAGTCTCTGATATCACTAGTTGAAAAAAACCCATTTGATCTGGTCAAAACCGAGCTTACCGATCCGGTTTTGGTTCGGATCGGGTGGGCTAGCAGTAATTAACAATGATTAACTGATTCGGTCCTAAACCGAATCAGCTAATCATTAACCGATCTGATTTTGATGGAAAACCGGATCAGTTAATCAGATTAACCGATCCGATTTTCCATCAAAACCGGAGCAGTTAAGCACCCAATTTTTTTTTTTTTGCATTTTTTTGTTCTTAATTGATACAAAAACAATTGTAGTGGGAAAAAAAGTATCAATGCTCATTTTATTGAGGCAAAAATCTCACTTTATTGAGGCATAAATAATTACATATACATAAAATTGTTACCAATTCTAATATTCAACATCAAACTAAAACATGGTAGATATTCCTATTAAAAAAAAGTAAGAGGGGCTATAGCAGTGCCATTGAGCAGATGGGCACCATCTCTTCTTTGAGGTTGTGCTGCATGCTGTTGCCGATGTTTTACTGCTGTTGTTGTTTTTGTTGCTACTGTTGCTGATGTTGTGGTGGCTGTTGTTTCTACTGTTGTTGTGCATACCTGTAAAAAAGAAGCAACAATTGCTGTGAGATAGTAACCCAGACTTTAGCTCAAACTTTAAGAAACTTGCAGGTAACCTTAGCTAAGTTAGGTTAAACAATAAACCTCAATTATGTTAAACTTCCTCACCAAACGACTATAAACTAGGTAAAATCAGCTCTTATGCCTTGTGCGATAGAAGGTTAGAAGTTCATGCATATAGACCCAAGACCCAAACATGAGATCAAAATCAGCAATGAAAGACACTCAAAATATATGAAAAGGCTATAAGAGATTCTAAAAGACATATAAGCTTTGCAGCATGACACCATCATATGATTTCAGTAGGCAATGGATTTACAGAAAGCAAAAATGCCTTAGAGATTATACTTCTGCAGTACATTAGCACTGACAAGGCTATCACTTAAATCAGCAAGACAGTGTAAATTATTTTTAATGCTTGTTAATCCATGACCCCAATATGCAGCTTCTGTAATATCAGAATACTAGTAAATTATTTTATGACCATTTAGTAGCACAAAGAAAAATTAAGATATCTTTTACAAAAAAGGTTGACTTAGTGGACTATAATTCAAAAAAAAAAATTAATTTTCTTATTGCAATATTTAGAGGCATACCATGTCCACATGTGCCTTTTGCATCTTTAGACATCCAGACGTTGCCATATGATGAATTGTCTTCAGAGCCTCTAACCTGACAATAACCGAGTCATCATTCAGAACATAGCTCAATATATTAACAACTTCACCAGTAAATTGACCAGGGACGACATTGAGCATTCGCAAGGAGATACAGGTTGTCGTTGTACCTTCAGGGGAGCCACACATATGGTCAAAGCTTGCAACTTTTAAATACCATTGTAAACAACAAGAAAAGCATAACCTAGATCTTAACTGTCTCATTACTGGTTCTACAACTTTTGGCAAATTGGTTGAGCAATTGAAATATGGGCAAGTAATTCTGGGTGTAATATGAAGTACAATGAATAAAATCAAATGGACAATATCAAAAAGGGCATCACCAAAAGCTTAGATAATATTCCATCAATTTCAAATCCATAGAAATATCCGTCTAATATTGGTGCACAAGTTTCTAAAACAAGTTAGTTATTAGCATTGGTCCTTAAAACCAACAAGTAATGGTGCACTAATATTTTATACAAACAAATTATTGCGCATTGACATTTAAAGTGATGGAAATATATCAAACGAAAAGGTTACTCCCTGCCTTTCACCATGCCTTTCACATAGAGAAATGACACTCTATTCATGAAGCTCAGTTGATGAGAGAGAGATAGTGAGAGATGAGGCATTTTGCCCACGTGATGAGGTATTTTAACCTTATTATACAGCAGACCAAAAAGGAAAGCATCAAAGGTATTGTCAAAAGGAGGGAGTGGTTAAGTGGTCTTACTGACTACCACTTATCAGATCCAGGCGGCTCGCTAGAACTAAGCCAAATAAAAATGAAACCACAATGCAGTTCCTATTATTGAATCTAAATCAATTTCTCACAAACGGCATGATGATCATAAGATGCAGTACTTAATAAACTAAACAAGAACTTTTCTTCAGAAAACAAAATAAACTTACTAATAATAATAATAAAATTATAAAATTAAAATACGCAATTATTTACCTTCCATTGCCGAGCTTTTTCTAGTTCAATAATGTCTGCAACCTCAGGATCAATAACATCAAGCGGTTCATTCAGCTGCTTTATCCACTAAAATCATAGATAAAAAACATAAACTTCAACATACAGTTTTATGATCACCACTACAAATCAGTAAACCCTGATCTACCAATTCTATAACAGATTTCAACCAATAAATACATCAATTTATGTTAAAGATCGTAAAAACTTGGAAAATATAACTTAATTTAGTAAACACCTAAGAAATATGAAGTATAAAGCACATACGGATTTCGTAGGAAAATAAAAGGTTAAACAAAGCACCTGTTGTCTCTTTTCTTTCTTTCTTTCATTCCTCTTAACAGACTGTTTGTTTTTTCCTCCGTTCCAGTTCTGGGATCATACCCGGGTGGTCCAACTTGTGACTCCAGGTCCTTTCTCCACTGCAATAATTTTTGAGTCAAAGCTTTCAAGTTTGATCATTAATTGATTGTTACAGAACATAAATAGACACACAAAAGGAACAAAATCAAGAAATGGAGCAAATTTGAAATTAGAATTCAGCATGGAGTAAAAGGAGTTATCAAGAATGATACAAGCAATCTTAACTCAACATTTTCCTGCTTTTATAACCCCATAACATGCCAGCCATGGCTGTAAACCAACCCTAATTCTGATGGGTTAACAAGAAAAATCTGCACATCATCACAATTCGCAGCCACTGAATAAAAAATATAACTCACAAACCGTAAATAAAAATCACAATTTGCTAAATTATCTTGAAATAATAAATGGAGGAGGGGTGAAACTATAGGACTTGAGAGTGCAGAAGATAGGAACAACAACAAAAACCCTAAAAGTTCAGCAAAATAAAAGGAAACCAAATTAATTCATCTAATTCTAAACAATAAAACAAAAGCCCTAATTCGATTTCTAAGGTTCGAGTTTTTGAAACAAATCAATCGCAACACAGCTAGCCATCAACATCAACATAAGAAACAAACACAAACAATCAGGAAATTCAAGCAAAAAGAGGTAAAATCGAAAAGTCCTAATTCAATTCCTAGGGTTCAAGTTTTCGAACCAAATCAATCGAAAATCGAAAAAAAACAAATTTGAGCTACTAACTTGTTTTAGTTTAGAACGGGGCAAATTTTGAATGCAAGAAACCCTTGAATCGAAGCTTTGGCAGCAGCACTTCGTTAATCTTTCTCTTTTCGTGTTGATGGCCATTGGCGTTGGTGGGCACAAGAGAAGGGAAGAGGGAGAGAGAGAAACCGTGTGAGAGAGAAGAGAGAGAAAGTAAACCCTAATTATTTTCATGGTGAGAGGGAGAAATGAAAATGAGGAAGAAGAGGGAGAAATGAAATGAACCAAGGAAAAGAACGCGGGGTAATGACAACTCAATAACTGATCCGGTTTAGTGAACCGGATCAGTTAACAGAAAACCAGATCCGTTTTCTGTTAACTGATCCGGTTCACTATTGGACCAGAACAGTTACTCAGCCCAACTGTGAGCCCCAAAAATTTGTCGATTTACGGATCCGGTTCTCTTAAGGACCGCAACGGTTGTGTTGTGACATATAACGTTTTTTTCACTAGTGTATTGACCGAAAAATCCTATGTATATTTTGTATAGCATTCTTTCCTTTCTTCCACCCAATTAGCTGTTATGTGTGACCTTGTAGGATTCAGATATATATATAGTCGTAAGTGTAATCTAATTAGGAATCACAAGTTATAGTTGGTTCCTAGCAAAATGCTACAACTACCTAGAATATCTAAGTAATTAATCTTCATAATTATCCTATTCTATTACTGATAATTGCTAAACTTAATCGAGGGATAGATTCCTTCAATATCTCACTTGCCAAGAACAAGTGTTCAATTATAATTCCTTTGTCACTTAGTGTCTGAGTTGAACATATAATGATATCTCATATCAATCATGCTTGCTATAAAAACCTTCCTTGAACTTTGAGTTCAAACTGTCAAAACAAATTATCATCATAATTCATTTGAGCAGGGCCATAAGAAATGAAGGACTTTACCAAATTCAACATTAAGCAACTTGTTGGATCTCTTATGACACACTAATTGGATTTGGGAGAAAGCAATTTTGAGAGTTCCAAAAGCAAGGGTTTCGCCCTCAAAGAAGACGATCAAGAAGATTCGAAACCTGATGAAGAGGAAGCAGCTATGTTGATCAAGAGGTTTAAGAGATTCTATAGGAACTTTAAACTAGAAACTCAAAAGGGTAGGAAGTTTAGAAAGAAATCTATGAGTTCCAAATCGATCTGAACAAGGTTGTTTCGGCCAAGGATAATCTAAGGAAAGCTATATTTGGCATGTCCGACTACAAGAGGGCTATGATAGCCGCATGGGGAGACACTGATAGTGAAGATGAAGAGGCCGAACAACCTCTTGAAGAAACAACAAATGTTTGTCTCATGACAAAGATAGATGACTACATGCAAAGTTATTCTGATGAGATAAATTCTGAAACTCCTCAAATTTTGTCTAAATATGACTTAGTTGATCTTTTGTTAGAAACTGCTAACGAATTTAAGGAACTGAGTTTAAAAAGGAACAAATAGAACACGTGTAGACATCCAAACTCATGTTTATGGACAAATAGGACACTTAGACAACCATAGAACATATGTAGCCTGTATGCATCCTAAATTCATGTTTAATCACAATTAGGATACTTAGGCAGCCATATAACACATTTAGGTAAGAAACACATGGTTTATTAGAAAACTAAAAGATTAGATGTTCAAAGTAGATTCTTTTACTTACTTCTTAAGAACATCACTTTAAAATAAGCCTTTGAAAGATAAAAAAATTAAATAAAAACATCTTACATAATGTGGAAATTAGCCAATCTAGATTGTTTAATGATGTTCTAGATCCCACTAAATCAAATTCCATTTTATGGGGATCTTTAACAATGATCTAGATAACTTAACAAGGAACTCTTATCTACTAAGGAACAAAAATAAAGGTTGGAAAAGGAACTTGCATTCGCAAGATCCAAAAGAAATACTCTACCATTTTCCAAGTGGATTGAAAATCCTCAATCTAAATAGACTAAAGGCTTAGGATGCACTTATAAAAAGAAGAATGAAAAGAAGAACAAGTATGTGGAACTTCCACCACCTAAGAATCGTTCCTACTGTGGTTGCGGTTGACACACACAAAATAATTTTCCTACGAAAAGAGAACAACATTTGAAAATTGAAAATCACGTCAAAAAGGTGTGTCAAGAAGACTATTCTAGTTGTGGAAAAGGAACCCGAGAAAACCCGGGATTCTGAAACTAACTGTTGATTTCTTTTGTAGGTCCTTGTGAGGGGGAACAACACATATCTGGATAGTGGTTGTTCCATGTAAATGACGGGAGATAAAACAATATTTCTCTCACTAGAGGCCTATGAAGAAGCAACTGTAGACTTTGGTGATAATAAGAAATGAAATATTATTGTTATTGGAAAAATTGGAAGGTCGAGTTCCCATGCAATTGACAACATATTCCTAGTAGAAGGTTTGAAGCATATCACAATTCTGTGTTAAAGGTAACTTTGTAAACTTTACTACTAATAAATGCAAAATCATCAAGAATGGCAATGGCGAACTAGCCTAAATGTCATAGAAGGTAATTCACTTCTCTGGCATAAGAAACTTGGACATGCTAGCCTTTCACTACTCGACAAACTTCGAACTAAGGACTTAGTAAGAGGACTTCCGTCTATTAAGTTCTAAAATCATAAAAAATTTGAAGCATATGTGAGAGGAAAGCATGAAGAAGTTCTTTTAACCAAAATAAATTTTGTAAGTACCACGAAAGAACTCATCCATATGGATTTATGTGGTCGAAGGACAATATAAAGCAGAAGTGGTAAAAAGTATGTCTTGGTGATAGTTGTTGGTTTCTCTAGATTTACTTGGGTTATTTTCTTAGTTTCTAAAGATGAAACGTTTGATGTGTTTGTTAATTTTGCTAAGAAAATTCAAAGAACCACAAGATATCAACTAATTCACATAAGGTCAGATCATGGAAAGGAATTTGGAAATTCGAAGTTTGATAATTACTGCAAGGAACCAAGATTGGATCATAAATTATCAGCATCAAGGACTACTCAACATAATGGTGTTATAGAAAGGAAGAACCGGACCTTGGAAGACATGGATAGGACCATGTTCATTGATTGTTCCTTACCTATAAACTTCTGGGTAAAGGCAGTAAACATAGCGTTCTACATAATTAGTAGAGTCATGATCAGGACTTTCCTCAACAAGACTCCTTATGAACTACTCAAAGGAATCAAGCACAACATCTCCTATCTCTGAACTTTTGGTAGTAAGTGCTTTGTCCACAATAATGGCAAAAGAAACTTATGTAAGTTTGATGAAAGAAGTGATAAGGCAGTGTTCCTAAGGTATGCATCTAATAGTAAAGCATACAGAGTTTACAATAAGAGATCTATGGGTGTGGAAGAAAGTACCCACATTATTTTTTATTATGAAACTAACATTCTTAACGAGGTTCGGGAACCAGAAGACTTTGAAATTGGTCTAACTCGTTTTGCAGATTATTGACGGGCTTGTTTTAAACACGCCAAAAATACCTAAACTACCCAATATAGAGTAAGTATAGGGTTGAATCCAAAAGGAAGTAAGGTTAATCACTAATTACGATGAGCTAAATCTATTTTTGGGGTTTTTGAAGGATTAGTAACAATTGTAAAGTCTAAAATAACTATGAGAGTGACAAAACAAATTAGCAAAGCAAATAAAGAGGAGAAATCAAGGATAAAGGAACTAGGGGATTAGGGGATTCACCAAAATTCAATCAAAAAATCCAATCATCAAAGTCAAGGGGAAATAAATTAGGGATCGCAAGGGGAAATCATGCACATAGGAACTCTAATTACTCTATCGAGCTACTTAGAGGAGCTTAATTAGTCAATCATGATCTATTCTCATGGCATGAACAACTAATCTAGCCAAATCAAGAACAACATGATAATCAAGCTTCCCTAAACTAGAAAATACCTATTTTCATGGAGATTCTAGTCTAACAACCAAACTTAGTCTCCTAAACTTCATCTATCGATCCTTCACTAGGGATTTATGATGTGGACATGGATGGCTTCCCTAAAACAAGTCCTAGTTCCGTTAGGATTTGTGTTATTTTCCTAGTTCTAGTAGGAATATGACTCTTGAAATCCTAATCCTAGTACGATTAGAACTCCTAGTTCTGTTAGGAGTCTCAAAGTTTTAGTGTGTTCATAATTCTAGTTGAGATAGAAATCCAAATCCTAGTTGGATTAGGATTCCTAATTGGAGTAGGATTATAGTAGTAGTAGAATTCTTTTGCTTGTAAGTTTTTACTATTCTACTTGGAATAGGTTTTTCTTACTTTAACCACATTAGGATTCTAGTTAGAGTAGGAGAATAATTAGAGATAGGCGTGCAAAGGAATTACTTGGTGATCAAGTATTTTCTATATAGATAGTTTTTATGTTTGTCTTATAAGCTTTCCTAGTTAGAGTTGGATTAGGATTATTGATGTATAAATAGCTGATTTTCGAAATTAATAAAGGAGATTGAGTTTTGATAAAAGTTATTCCTTTGTGAATTATTATTGTTTTTGTCGAGATAGCAAAATAGCATTGTTGAATTTAGCCGAGATAGCTTTATTCTTCAACCCTAGTTCAATTTAACCGAGATAGTCAAATTATTCATATCTTTTATTACTGTTTTTCGTCCATTATAGTACCATAAAACACTGAAATTCAGTTCGAGTTAATAAACACACAAAAAGAACGGAACGAGCCAGAAAATCCACATCAAAGTGGTATCAGAGCAGGCTCATTGCGACGGTGTGTGAGGGCTCATGCGGTGTCCGAATCGTGTTTTTCTTGGTTTTTTGGAAAGCTACCATACAGGGCTACTTTGTGTCAAAATATCAGCCCAATCGGATAAGTAACGAAGTCACAATGAACGCAAACGCTTGACGCAGATTTCTGTTTTCGGAGGAGATTGCATACTGTTAGTAAAACAAAAACTGCAATCAATTGGTTTGTTATTTTTTGTTGAATTGGTCGAGTGTATGTTGACAAAATTTCATAATATTTTGAGTGACATCTGCAATTTCAATGATAATTGCTGGCAGTTTTCTGTTAGTTCGAAATCTATGGGTTCAAGTGGATGGAGACATGAGTTGCAAGAGGTTTGTGAAAGACTTGGAAGAGTTCAACAAGATCTTAAGAGTCTACCAGCACTTGACGATGTATTGGCACGAATTTGAAAGGATAATGCGGAGATTGAACTATGGTTACAACAATGAACTACATGTTTAGATGAAGAAACAAAAGAAGTTCTTGTTGATGATGAAACTGTGGAAGAGATTTCAGAATTTGTTGCTGATGTTGAAGATGAGTTAAAGATCGAATCTTTTGACTTGTTATGTGCAAATAACAAAGCTTCAATCTTGGGCATTCGAGATGTGCATAACGTTAAATCCAAGCCTTCAATAAAGGAGCTTGATATATTTCTTGCTGCTTTTGATTCCAAGGTTTGATTATTGGCGCATGTAGGCATGCTCTTGAAGAAAGTGTGGCTATCATCGACAATCTTGTTCCTCTAGTTCATGAGTTTCACGTATGGATGGTTGCATGGCTACATTGGAACTTGAGGACAAGTTCGTTTCAAGAGGGGGAGTATGATGTGGACATGGATGGCTTCCCTAAAACAAGTCCTAGTTTTGTTAGGATTTGTGTTGTTTTCCTAATTCTAGTTGGAAAAGGACTCTTGAAATCCTAATCCTAGTACGATTAGAACTCCTAGTTCTATTAGGAGTCTCAAAGTTTTAGTGTGTTCATAATTCTAGTTGAGTTAGAAAGCCAAATCGTAGTTGGATTAGGATTCCTAATTGGAGTAGGATTATAGTAGTAGAAGTCTTTTGCTTGTAAGTTTTTACTATTCTACTTGGAATATGTTTTTCTTACTTTAAGCGCATTAGGATTCTAGTTAGAGTAGGAGAATAATTAGAGATAGGCGTGCAAAGGAATTACTTGGTGATCAAGTTTTTTTTATCTAGTTTTTATGTTTATCTTTTAAGCTTACCTAGTTAGAGTTGGATTAGGATTATTGATGTATAAATAGCTGATTTTCGACATTAATAAAGGAGATTGAGTTTTTATAAAAGTTATTCCTTTGTGAATTATTGTTGTTTTTGCCGAGATAGCAAAATAGCATTGTTGAATTTAGCCGAGATATCTTTATTCTTCAATCCTAGTTCAATTTGACCGAGATAGTTGAATTGTTCATATCTTTTCTTACTGTTTTTCGTCCATGATAGTACCATAAAACAATGAAATTCAGTTCGAGTTAATAAACACACAAAAAGATCGGAACGAGCCAGAAAATCCATATCAGGATTCCAAATAAGCAAGTCAAGTGGTGATCAATCACCCAACAAACCAAAACAAGCAAGTTTAATCAACCAGTTTTACCTCAAATGTTAAAAATCTAACTTAGATTTAGAACCCAAAGAGTAAATGAAGGCTACATCCCTTGCCCTAGTAAGAAACTACTCACAAATCATGGAAATAAAGCAAACCAAAGCTTGAAATAACTTCATCATCATAACCATGGATGAAAGAGAAAAAGGGGGAAATAATCAACTAATAAAACAAGATCTAAGCTAACAAAGCATAAACCAAAACAAGATTAGAGGAAGAGAAAAAATGAAATAAACAAGAAATTACCAACTTTTAACCTTCCATAAATCTGAAAATGGAGTTCAAATTAAAAGGTTCAAACCTCAACTTTCTCTCTCATAGGGTTCTAAAACTTGAATGCTAAACACAAAATAAATCTCTCTAATCAGAATGTAAATTAGCTTAACCTAAAATGAGAGAATTTTTCCTTATATAGTCCAAAAATAAACTCAGTTTAATTATAAGAAAACCCCCATAGAAAAATCAAAAACAAAACAAAACTTTCATGAAAAACCCAGCGACCCGGACGGGTGACCCGACCCGAGCGCTCGGGTGGACCTGACCCGGACGGGTGACTTTGTCAAGAATGAAATGGGCTGCTCTAAGATCTGGCCCGAACCCCCAGGTCACTTAACTAACTCGAGAGGGTCATTCTATCAGTGAGGAAGCTCTTGGTCCCTTTGACTGACCCGGGAGGGTCTGGTGACCTAGGCGGGTCAGATGACTTGGGCCCTCGGGTTATTCCTTGATCCACTCCTTTTCCTCATTTGAGCATCGTTGATGCTTCTCTCTTCGATCCCTTGCCCCCGGGTTTGTGCAAATGCCCTGCAATCACGCTCCTATGCCCTGAAAACAAACCAAACACCCAAAGAAGAAGAAGCAAATTAGCCTAAAAGCTACCATAAAATCTATTAAACACCAATCAAAAGCCAAGTACATAAACTAATCATCAAACTCCCGGCCCCCAAGCTAGATCTTTGCTTGTCCTCAAGCAAAATAGAATAAAACACAAGTAGGAGAACGAAAGTTATTTGAAAACAAAATCAAGTAGAAAGAAGGAAAAAAAAGGAAAGAGAAAGAATATACACTAACTCATTTTCGTAGGAATCACGATTGCATTTAGCACATGCAATAAGCTTTTTAAACCCCTAGATCGCTCTAGAGGCCGAGTGGGATCTCACGAGGGTTTCCTAAGAGTTTTAAAACCCACAACTCTAGCTTTTTCATCAATAATTTATTCAGCACATTCAAGATTTATGCCCAAGTCAACTAGAACGAAATGGTGCATAAGCGAAGATAAAGAGAGCAACATTCAAGACAACTAATAAGTATACTCATGGGTTATAGGTAGGGAAAGAGACTAATCAAGATTGCAAAAGGACACCTAATTAGACTTTTTACTCCCTCATTAGAGGAACACCTAGCTATCCAAAAGACTTAGGGCTCTTCAAGTGTTATAGAAGCTTAAACCAATAGTCCACCTTCCCTAGACACACAAATAGGTCTTAGATTCCACTCTACTTGAAACTTAAGAAAAGTAGAATTAAGTGTGGGAGGCATCCACAAATTGACCTCTTTTATTGAATTTATTCTATTCTTTTTGTGCCTTTTATTTTTCTTCACTTTTTTTTTCATTTTTCACGCTTTTTTTGACTGTATTTGGCTTTTTCTTTTTCCCTTATTATGGGATTTTTGCTATACAAAGGTGAAGTAACTACTCACTAGAGAGAAACATAAGAACTTGTGGCTTTTTGTGCCACTTATTGCATACAAAGAGAAGTAAAAACTAAGTTTCTTGTAGAGCCTTGTGTGGGACATGATGAGCATATCTAAAGACACAAGGGACCACAAATTTAAAGCTAAAATTATCCAAGCATAAGAAACTTAGTCAAGATTCAAGACTAGACATCCCATTAAGCATTCACTAGTTTCATTTTGGTAGACTCTAATGCAATTAAGATTAAACAACTCCTAAAACACCTTAACCCATGCTCACACTCTTCTAAAAGGAGGCTCTAAACATATACTCAAAGTCAAAGCAAGGAATCCACATATATCATTAACTAGCATCTTCCTTGGGCAAGAAAACCAAAACTTTATTCAAAGCTAACACTTTTTTTTCTTTGTTTTCAAGTTTTTTTGTTGTTTTTGCTCTTTTTCAAATTTTTTTGTTTTTGTTTGAGCTAAAAAATGGAGAAAGCAATGATTGAAAGAGAAGGAAAAGAAAATGAAGAAATAAAGAAAGGAAATGAAAAAAAAAGAAAGAAAATTGTTTTTGGATTTTTGAAATATATGAATTTTTTTTCTCTTTCCTTTTTTTTAAAAAAAACTAAGGAAGCAAACAAATGAGAAAAATAAAATCATAGCTGAACATATATTTACAAGCATTGGCCCATTCACGAAGCATAACCACAATCACAATCAACAAATCAATCAAAAATAGCAACAAGGGCCTCCTAATACTAACCTTCAAGAGTAAAAACCATTCAAATAATGAAAATACCACCCCAAGCCAAAACAAACACCGTCCTCGGTGTGAAAATAAGAACAATCAGGGAGGGGGTGGGGAGAAGGACCAACCTAAGGCTCTAGGTCCTCGTCCTCCTAGGGGTGAGGCGGGGTTTGCATATAAGAGAGGTATGGGGTACCTGGGGGAACCATGTTGTTATCATGAAAGAATTGCAAGATGGGGGAAAAGCTATCCCGCAACTTTTGTTGGATGTTGGTCAATCTTTGTTCAAAACTATCAAACCGCCTATCTATTTGGTCATAGATAGGGGTATAGTCGGGAACATATGTAGGATGGGGTTGGGGAGGAGGAGGGGGAGGGGCGGAAGAGGAGGAGGCATGCTCATGGGCATCCCGCCTTTGGTAGGTACGAATCTCCGGGCCTCCCTCCGGGACTTTCAAGAGGAGGTAGTTTTCTTGCTCAGTTTTTATCACGGTAAGATTGCGGTTTGGAAGTTGGATGGAAGGCGTTTTACCAATCTTCCAAGTAAAAAAAATTCCATCCACACTAAACTAACGCGCATCCTGCAGGTGTTGTTGGTTAATGAGGTTCGGCCCTTGGACTTCGGGGGTCCAATCACGGACCCCATGGCGGTAATTAAACTACCCACAACAATCGACCCGCGTCCGCGAGTCCTTGGGTGCCTACCCTTTGGAGATGCTGGGCAAACATCTAAGGTATGTTCAGCCTCTTAAGGTCCCATAGGTATGAACATATGCTACTTTGTTCGGACTGACTTACCTTTGAGTTGTCCTTCCTTCCAAAATTAGTATTCCCCAAGAACTTACGGAAATATCGGATAGCCGGTTGGTGGACAAGTGAGTCATTCGCATTTGTGGCATCGTACAACTTTGACCCACTTATCTTGCACCAACAATTTGAAATATTGAAGGAAGGTGCGAGAATGGTGCTCTGCTCAATTTTTAATTCAAAACATATCTGCAAAATCAGAAATATCCAAAGAGCGAGCAACATTCCCTAACCTAAAATGGAGAATGGCTTCAGCTTCAGTTGAGCATTGTAGTCGTTTCTATCCAGTTACTTCCAAAGAGCTAAGAAACTCAAGTGTTAGGCACCTATAAGTTTTCTTTCTCATTGCTAACACTTTATTCAAATTTGATCCATTTGCCATTTTATTAATATTCCCCCTTATTCCCTACAATGAAAGCAAAGACTCGTCAACAAAACGGGTGGGAGCAAATTTCTTAATCTTAAGAGCTTGACAATTATTAAAATTCTCTAAACTACCAAACTCAATAAAAGGAAATTCAAGATCTCGAAACTCACCAGGGGGCATTAAGCCCCGAGGCATTTTCCTCCGATGCTCCTTGCGGTTGTTGGCTGGAGCTTGCTTCCCCCACTTGTCTAGATCTCTTTGAATTCCTCATTTGCACTTGTTGGACTACTTGATTCTCAAAAATCCAAAATCCTGTAACTAGGTAGGGTGAGCGAGAAAAAGTGAAAATATTTGTTTGTTTTTGGGTTTTTTAGTATAAGAAATGCAGGGGGAATGAGGTTTTAGGAAGAATTTGTGAATAAAGTTGAGTGGAAAATGGATGATTTTGAGAGTTATGGTAAAATTTTGAGGAGAGAGAGAATGGTGAGATGTGAGTGAAGATGGGGTTTTGGGGAGGAAAAGGTAGAAATCTATAGAAGAAAATAGATGAGGATGAAGATTTATTAGAGATTTGAAGTATTTAAGTGTTGAGATGAGTGATTTGAGGGAGTTTTGGAGAGTTAGGGTTTGGGTTTATGTGAGGGGTTGAGAGAGTTGAGAGGAAGAAGAAGATGAGAGAGTGAAGAAATGAGAAATGAAGTGAAGAAGAAGGGTGTAATACCCGGTCACATTTTTCAACTGCTCTGCCGACCCGGGCGGGTCGACTGACCCGAGTGCTTGGGTGAGAGCGACCTAGGCGAGTCAACTTAACCCGGGCAGCCCTCGGGTGAAGCCACCCAGGCGGGTCGAAAGGCGACCTGGGAGGGTCAACTTGCCAGGAACTTTTCTCCTTCTTTGCTCAGAGTGACCTGGGCGGGTCAGATGACCCGGGCGCTCGGGTCAGCTCCTCTTGCCCTTTTTTTCTTCTCTCTTCAATTCTCATTGCTCCAAAGTTGAACCAAAACCAATCCTTAGCACACATATATCACAAAACCACCACAACAAGTAATCCACAAGTCAAAATAATAAGTGAAAAGCCATCATTCCAAGAGAATCAAAACAATATGAAAAGAAGGAAATAAAAATAAGTAAGAAAAACGGGTTGCCTTTCGCTAAGCGCTTGTTCTAAGTCATAGCTCGACTACCACCATAGAGAGGAGAGTAGTGCTCAAGAGCAATAGAGTATGATTCTTGAATAGGCGCACCATCATAATAGATATAGAGTCTTTGCCCGTTCACCTTAAAATACCCTTTTGCATCATTGCAAATTTCAACCGCACCATGCAGGAATACTTGTTAGACGGTGAATGGACCACTCCACCTTGATTCGAGCTTTCACGGAAACAAAATCAATCTTGACTTGAACAAAAGAACCTTGTCACCAACTTTGAACTGGCGTTTCATGATTCGTTGGTCATGCCAAGCCTTCGTTCTCTCTTTGTACACCCAGGCACTCTCATAATCATCATCTTATAAGCTCTTCAAGCTCATGAATATCAAGCATCCTTCTTTCACCCGAGGCTTGAAGATCAAAATTTAAAGCCTTGATGGGCCAATAAGCTTTATGCTCCAACTCCACGGGTATATGACACGATTTCTCATATACAAGCTTGTATGGTGTCATGTGGATAGGGGTTTTGTAGGTTGTGTAGTAGGCCCATTATGCATCATCCAACTTGGATGACCAGTCCTTGCGGGATCGGTTCACCGTCTTTTCCAAAATAACCTTGACCTTTCTATTAGATATCTTCGCTTGACCACTAGATTGGGGATGGTAAGAGAGGCCCATTTTGTGATGCACCCCATACTTAGCAAGAAGAGTTTTGAATGATTTCTTAGCGAAGTGTGATCCTCTATCACTAATAATAGCTCTTGTAACTCCGAATCGGGGGAAAATCACCTTCTTGAATAGCTTCAAAACTACATTGGCATCATTTCAAGGGGAAGTAATTGCTTCAACCCATTTACAAACATAATCAACCGCTACCAAGATGTAGCAGTTACCAAGGGAGGAGGGAAAAGGACCCATGGAGTCGATCCCCCACACATCAAAAATTTCCAACTCCAAGATGCTTGTGAGGCGCAATTCATGCCTGTTTGAGATATTGCCAACTCTTTGGCACCGGTCATAAACCTTGACAAATCCCCAAACATCGTTGAACATGCTTTGCCAAAATAATCCACATTACAAGATCTTTACCACGATCTTGTCGGCTCCCATATGACCACCACATGGGGATGAAAGGCACTTCCCTATAACATCTTCAATCTCATCATCCGGGAGACACCTCCGATAAATACCATCCACCCCCCCTCTTGAACAAGTATACATAGTGCTTGGCTTCATCCATAAACCTTCTCTTTTGCTGGTAGCTAAGGTCATCCGGTATGACTCCACTAGCATGAAAATTAACAAAGTCTGCGAACCAAGGAGCATACATGGCCTTAACGACATAGAGAAAGTTATCTTGGAGAGAATCATTGATGGGAGGATCTAAGCCTTGTGAACCATCCATGGGAAGGCGAGAAAGGTGGTCGGTAACCGAATTTGGGTGCCCTTCTTGTCCTTGATCCCAATATCAAACTCTTGAAAGAAAAGGATCCACCTAATCAACCTAGTTTGGCATCCTTCTTAGTCATGAGGTACTTGATAGCCGCATGATTCGTATATACCACCACCTTGGAGCACACAAGATATGACCGGAACTTGTCAAAAGCAAACACAATAGCTAGTAGTTCCTTCTTCGTGGTAGCATAGTTCCTTTCAGCCGAATCAAGCGTCTTGCTTGCATAATAGATCACATGGAGCTTCTCTTCTTTTCTTTGCCCTAAAATGGCCCCCACCACTATCACTAGCATCACAAATTAGTTCAAAGGGCAAGGGTCTTTTCATAGGCAAGATTGTATGCTTGCCTATGGGGTGGAAATTAGTGCATTCTTTAAAGTTTCAAAAGCATGCATACAATCTTTGTCATGTTTAAATTCAAAGTCTTATAGAAGAAAATTGGACAGGGTCTTTCAGATTTTTGATAAATCTTTGATAAAGCGGCGATAGAATCATGCATGCCCAAGAAAAGAACTTACTCCCTTCACCGAAGTTCGGGGAGGCAATTTCTCAATCACCTCAATTTTAACCCTATCAACCTCAATCCCTTTTTGGGAGATCTTATGACCGAGGACTATGCCATCTTCAACCATAAAATGACATTTTACCCATTTAAGAACAAGCTTCATCTTTTGACATCTCTCCAAAACTTTTTGGAGTTTAGAGAGATAAATATCAAATGAGGAACCTACCACGAAGAAATCATCCATGATTACTTCAATGGTTGATTCAAGCATGTCTGAAAAAAAGGCGGTCAAAAATCTTTGGAAAGTGGAATGAGCATTGCACAATCCAAATGGGATCCTTCGATAAGCGAAGGTGCCAAAAAGACATGTGAATGTTGTCTTCTCTTGGTCATCGAGGTGAATGGAGATTTGAAAGAACCCCGAATAACCATCCAAAAAGCAAAAAAGGGTATGACCCACCAATCTTTCAAGCATTTGGTTAAAAAAAAGGTGGAAATGGTCTTTCCGGGTGGCAATCAACGCACATCGCCACCCGGTGACCGATCTTGTGGAGATAAAGCTCACCTTTTTCATTCTTAATGACGGTCATTCCTCCTATTTGGGACAACTTGGACGGGACTAACCCACCTACTATCCAAGATAAGGTAGATTATCCCCGCCTAAAAGAGTTTCAAAACTTCCTTTTTTTACCACTTCTTTCACTAGTGGAAAAAAGTTCAACCACTCCAGTCAAAATAGGCCTTACAGATCCGGTTTTTGGTCCGGAGCGGTTGGACTCGTAGCGGTTGACAAAAGTCAACTGCTTCGGTTTTCACCCCATTATAACCGGATCAGTTTATTACATATCTGGTCTGGTTTTCGAAATAATCGGACCAGATATGTAATAAACTGATCCGGTTATGGGGTGAAAACCGAATCAGTTTGACAAAACTGATCCGATTTTCACCCCATAACCGGATCAGTTAGAGGGTGAGATGTCACAAAAAAAAGCAACCTGAGGCTGCACACATGTTTTCTTTTTTTATAATTCTGCACATGTTTTTTTTTTTTATAATTTTGCGCACATGTTTCCAACGTTTATGAAATCAGCAAATTACAATCAGCAAAATCAAACTAAAATCAGCAACTAAAATTAATATTCAACAATTTATGAACAACTGAAATATATTATACAAATTACAAAAAACAACTAAAATCAGAAATTAAAATCAATATTCAACAATTTATGAAATTGACAGATAACTATAAAGAAATTTATGGAACTTAGAAAAAATTAAAGAAATACAGAGAAACTATGTAGAAAATCATCAAAAAATATTCCACAAAAAAAGAAAACTAACAAAACCCTAAATTCGAAGAAACCTAGATCTAAAAAAAGAGGAACAAAAATTCGAATATTACAAAAAACCCTAAATTCAGAGGAACCTAGATCTGAAACGTTGTGGTGGTTCGAGAGAGGCGTTGGTGGTGGTTCGAGAAACGTCTTCTCATTCGACCGGCTGAATTCGTGAGAGACGAGTCTTCTAATCCATACATCAGATCGGCCTTGGGAGATTCGTGAGATACGAGTGAGAGTGCGTGGCGAGCGACGAGCGACGAAGACGAGTGGTGGCGAGCGACGAAGACGAGTGGTGGCGAGCGACGAAGACGAGTGGTGGCGAGCGACGAAGACAAGAAGTGGCGAATTTGAGCTGTCGTGGTTGGTGGTTTATGGGAGGGAGGAGGGAGTGGTTTTCGTTGGTGAGGGGAGTTCAGCGGTTGAAAGTTGGTGGACAGCGCTCGGCAGTTGAAAGTTGGTGGACA
Organism: Beta corolliflora; assembly: GCA_947648045.1. Taxonomy (NCBI): domain Eukaryota; kingdom Viridiplantae; phylum Streptophyta; class Magnoliopsida; order Caryophyllales; family Amaranthaceae; genus Beta; species Beta corolliflora. The sequence continues at coordinate 327,334 of CANSZD010000248.1, read as the reverse complement.
GTGTTCGGCAGTTGAAAGTTGGTGGACAGCGTTCGGCAGTTGAAAGTTGGTGGACAGCGTTCGGCGGTTGAAAGCTGGGGTATGAGGAGAGAGAAGAGAGGAGGTCGGGGTATGAGGAGAGAGAAGAGAGGAGGGTCATCAGATCTGGGTTAGACTTTTTGAGGGTTTGTGTTTGGGGTGAGGGAGACAAGTGAGTGGAGCGTTAATAAACCTTTCTTTTTGCGAATTGGGCTTAGCTTGTAGATTGGGCTTAGCTCGCAGATTGGGCTCAGCGCCACAACCCCCCCATTAACTGATCCGGGCTAATGGACCGGATCAATTGACAAAAAAGACCGGATCCATTTTGTCAACTGATCCGGTTCTTTTAAGGAGCGGAGCGGTTAGTTTTCCCAATTTTCCCACCCAAAAAGTCCAATATTTACGGATCCGTTTTGTTAAAACCGGATCTGTTGTTAAGGGACACATAACGTTTTTTCCACTAGTGTTTCATGTTAGGATTTAGCCTTCTTTGAGGCTCAATAGATGAGGGTTGACCATCATCCAAATGAATTCGATGCATACACAAGGTGGGACTTAGACCCTTGAGGTCATCAATTGTATACCCAATGGCACTTCGATGTTGTTTTAGAACAAAAAGAAGTTTAGCAAGAGAAGGACCATTGAGTGTAGAATTAACAATCACGGGGTAGGTCTCATTTTCTGGAAGAAAAAACATATTTCAAAGAAGGGGGGAGGGGTTTTAACTCACATGTAGGAGGAGACGTAGTCCTCTCCTTTTTTTTCAATGAAGCTTCCAAAACTTCAAAGCTTGTATGAGTAGGTTGGTAGATTGGTGCTTTGTCCATGGCTTGCTCAAGGTGCCAAGCTTCACCCTCCTTTTTTTTGTTTTTCCACTAGGAGCACATCTTCAAGAGGATCTCTTGCTTCAACCAAAGCCCTTAGGCTTAGCACTTCTTGCTCAAGGGTATCGATCCTATGCACTTCTTCTATAATAGAGGCTTTCATGCTCTTGTTGAAGGCGAATTCCATTTTCTCATCTCCAACTCTCAATGTCATAACATCTATCTTCATATCAACTAGCACTCCGACCGTTTTTCAAGAAAAGCCTTCACAAGATAAGAGGTACTTGGGAGTCTACTTCCACCTCCATCACAACAAAGTCACAAGGAATGAAGACTCAACTTGCACCAGAACAACCTCCAATTCTCCAATGGGCACCTTAACCGAGCGGTCTGCTAGTTGTATCACTCTTCTTGTGGGTTTAAGCTCAAAGTTGAGCTTTTTTGCAATCGAGAGTGGCATTAGGCTTACACTAGCCCCAAGGTCAGCTAATGCTCTCTTCGGCTCTAAATCTCCAATCCTTAAGGGTATGGAGAAGGACCCCGGATCTTCAAGCTTCTTGGGGAGCTTGTTTTGGAGGACCACACTAACTTCGGCGGTGAGAGCAATGGTGGAACTTTCTTCAAGTTTGGACTTGTTAGAGAGAAGTTCCTTTAGAAACTAGGGATGGGTGTGCATCTGAGCAATATCTTGGAGAAATGGAATATGAACTTGTAAACCCTTCATGACCTCAAGAAACTTGACAAATTCGTCATTGAAGTGCTTCTTTGCTAACCTTTGAGGATATGGAACCAAAGGAGTGTAGCTCTTCATTGGAGGAGGCTCGCTCTTTACCGGATTTTTCGGGTTCAACCACTATAGGAGTCCCATCCTCTTGAATGTCTTCCACAATGACTTCTTCAATCTCTTTACCCACCCCACTATCAACATTCTCAGTCTTGTGTCTCAATCATCTTGTTGTGGGCCTTCATTGGTTGGAGGGAAGTGTTTATCTCTCAAAAAACTTCCTATCATTGTCCGCATTGGTCTTTGTTTGTTGGGATAAGAAGAGTTGGAGAGTGGATTCTAGGGAAGATTGTTTGGGTTGGTTTGGTTCAAAGGGAGCTCTGGGAGGTGGTTGTGTGAATCCTTGTCGGGGGTTATGGAATCCGAGTGGTCTATTCGAGGTTTGGTAAGGTTGAGATGGTTGAGGGTTCTTCCATCCACCACTTACATTGTTGTTCCACCTTCCTTGATTGTTGAAGTTGGAATTTCCCTCACCTCTAGAGTTCACCCACGCAATATGGCCCCTAGACCCACCACAATAAGAAATAGCATGGTCTGAACCACCACCAATTTCACAAGAAAAGGCTTGAGAAGTGCTTTGACTAGGAGATGCCAAGCTTATCTTTTCCAACTTCTTTGCAAGGGTATCAATTTTGCATTAATGTGGTCAATAGCATCAAGATCGTACTTGCCCTTGCTTACATTCTTCTTGTTTGCGGTTCTAGTAGAGTTCCCTCAAGAGTAGTGTCTTACTAGCTCTTCAATTGTAGGTTCAATGTTGTCAACCAAAAGCTTTGTTAGTTGGCCTCCCGCACCCGAATCAAGGGTTGCACGGGTCATAGGAAGAAGACCATCATAGAAGCTTCGCATAAGCATCCATTGACTATAACCATAATGAGGGCAAGATCATCGAAGGTCCTTGAACCTATCCCAAGCACCATATAGTGTCTCATCCTCCTCTTGGGTGAAATTAGCTATCTTCCTCCAAGCTTCGGAGGTCTTCTCTTGAGAATAAAATTCATCCACAAAAGACGCGGACACTTCTGCCAAGTAGTCAAAGAGTCTTCTGGAATGGATTGCAACCATTTCTTAGCCTTGCCCACAAGAGAGAAGTGAAAGAGATTGAGCCTCACAAACTCTTGAGTCACATTGTTTTGTTTCACCGTGGCACATACCTTCGAGAAATTAGCCAAATGCTCAAGAGGGCACTCATGAGTCATACCTCCATACACTAGGGGAAAAAAGGAAGGGCTGCGCTTTTTGGAAAACGCAGCCCTTCGTGTATGAAGGGCTGCGGTTTTCAAGGAAACCGCAGCCCTTTTAGTGAAGGGCTGCGGTTAACAAGAAAACGCAGCCCTTCGTACTGTATGAAGGGCTGCGGTTTTCAAGGTAACCGCAGCCCTTTTGGTGAAGGGCTGCGGTTAGCCCAAAAACGCAGCCCTTCGTATACGAAGGGCTGCGTTTTTGGGCTAACCGCAACCCTTTATCAGTTCGGTGGGCATTTTTTTTTAATGTTGAAAGGAATTCGTGCGGGCTTAAAATGTTAAGCGCTAAACCTCATTTTCTCAAATCTCACCATCTCCTATCCCTCATTCTCTCTCCTCTCTCACAAATCTCACGACCTAATTCCTCAATCACCAGCCTTCCCTCGTTTCAAACCACCACCACACCACAACCCAGCCCTCTCCTCCCTTGTCTCTCGTATCTCCTCGTGCGCACCACTCGTCTCATCGTCGCTCCCGTTGCTCGTCTCGTCGCTCGTCTCGTCGTGCGCACCACTCGTCTCTCCTCGCGAGGACCACTCGTCTCATCGTCGCTCCCGTTGCTCGTCTCGTCGTCGCTCGTCTCCTCGCTCACCAACATCGCGCACCAACATCGCTCACCAACATCGCTCACCAACATCGCGCATCAACATCGCTCACCAACTTCGCGCACCAACTTCGCGCACCAACTTCGTCGTCGCCGCATCCAGATCTAGGGTTTAGTCAGATTTAGTTTTTATCATTTTTTTAATTTATTTGTCATTTGTGATATTTTAGGTTTAGTAAAGCTGTTTGTGACTGTTTTTTTCGTATTTTAGGTTTTTTATTTTATTTTGTGGAATTAATTTGATGTTCTTGTGGTGAAAGTTTGTGTATACTATTTTTGCTACGTTAAAGAAATTTCGTTTGTAGAATTTGTGATGTTCTTGGTTTTTTGATATATTTACGAGTAAAAAAAAGAAATTTTTTTTTTAATTTTTTTTTGGGTCAAAAGGGTTGCGGTGATGGTCAAAACCGCAGCCCTTTGTACAAAGAAGGGCTGCGTTTTAGGCCCAAAACCGCAGTCCTTCACTTTTAGTGAAGGGCTGCTACGGAAAGGGCTGCTGGCCAAAAACGCAGCCCTTAGGGCTGTTTTGACCGCAACCCTTCCGTTTTTTTCCACTAGTGATAAGGCTCTTGCTTAATCACGCAAATCAAGTGTGGGGAGAACTCAAAGTTAGCGGTTGTGGTAGGACGACGAATTTCACTCTTAAGTTCAAAAGCCTTGGGATGTCCAAAATCCCTCAATGCTCTAGGAGGTTGTTCATCACCTACTGTGCTGCCTAGAAGTAGTAGAAATAGACGACTCTCGTTCAAATGGTGGTTCTTCCACCAGTTACTCAACAATTGAAGGTTGTACCGTTGGTGCTCTAAAGATCCTCCACAATTGTCTCAATGTGTTCTCAAGATTATGATCAAAAGGGATAGTAGGATCAACCCTTAACCTTCTTGACATATAAACAACACAATTAAGGAGAAGATTAGAAAATAACAAGGCACAAATCCCACAAGTAGTCAACAACCAAGAGGTAAACAAAAAAATAAAATAAAAGGTGATTTAGTCTCAAAACTAACAAACTAAAACAATGTTAACTATTACCTCCCTGGCAACGGCGCCCAAATTTAACGGGCTCGTTGTAAACACGCCAAAAATACCTACCCAATATAGAGTAAGTATAGGGTCGAATCTACAAGGAAGTAAGGTTAATCAAGGGTTAATTCGCTAATCCCGATGAGCTAAATGTATTTTTGGTGTTTTTGAAAGATTAGTAACAATTGTAAAGTCTACAATAACTATGAGATTGACAAAAAAAATTAGCAAAGTAAATAAAGAAAATAAATCAAGCATAAAGGAACCAGGGGATTAGGAGATTCACCAACATTCAATCCAAGAATCCAATCATCAAAGTCATCAAGGGGAAACAAATGGGGGATCACAAGGGAACATCATGCACATAGGAACTATAATTACACTCTCGAGCTAATTAGAGGAGATTAATTAGTCACACATGACCTATTATCATGGCATGAGCAACTAATCTAGCCAAATCAAGAACAACATGATAATCAAGCTTCCCTAAACTAGAAAATACCTATTTTCATGGAGATCCTAGTCTAACAACCAAACTTAGTCTGTCCCTAACTTCATCTCCCGATCCTTCACTAGGGATTCCAAATAAGCAAGTCAAGTGGTGATCAATCACCCAACCAACCAAAACAAGCAAGTTTAATCAATAAGTTTTACCCCAAATGTTAACCCCCTAACTTAGATTTAGGACCCAAAGAGTAAATGAAGGCTACATCCCTTCCCCTTGTAGGAAACTACTCACAAATCATGGAAATAAAGCAAACCAAAACTTGAAAGAACCTAATTACCATAACCATGGAGGAAAGAGAAAAAGGGGAAAATAATCAACTAATAAAACAAGATCTAAGCAAACAAAGCATGAACAAGATTAAAGGAAGAGAAAAATGAAATAAACAAGAAATTACCAACTTTTAAACTTTCATAAATCTCAAAATGGAGTTCAAAAGGTTCAAACCTCAACTTTATCTCTCGTAGGGTTCTAAAACTTGAATGTTAAACAGAAAATAAATCTCTCTAATTAGAGGTAGTATCAAACATTGCTTCTAAAAACTACATATATTTAGGGGCAATATAATTTTGCCTCGTAATCTAATTAGAGGCAATATAACAATTGCTTCTAAAAACCACATATATTTAGGGGCAATCATATGATTTTGCCTCGAAATATAATTAGAGGCATATAAAAATTTGTTTCTGAAAATTAATATATTTAGGGGCAACCATATAATTTTAACTCAAAATATAATTAGAGGCAATGTCTTATTTTCCAAATAATGATATGCAGATGAAATTTAAGACCTGTCATGAATGGTGTTTACATGCACCAAAAATAATATAGCGTAATATTTTGTACATTTCTAGGCACGATCACAAATAAGAAAATAACCTCTAAAATGGTGAGCTTGTTAAAAACAAAAAGATAAAAAGCCAACCATGATCAGTATTGTTAGTATAGATATTCAATAAAAAAAATTAGCTGATACATTTAATATAGCAAAGCCAACCGTTGATAACTGCAGCAAAATCCAGTTTGGCTCTAGTTGTAAAATCTTCATCTCGAAATTACTACTCCCTCCGTTTTTTTAGATGTAACATATTGATTTTAGACACTATTCATCCAATACACTTTGACCACTAATTGTTATATATACATAAGAAAAAACATAGTCATGTGGGATCTTATTTGATTCGTCACGGTATACACTTTCCAAATATATATTATTTATAATTTTTACTTTTATATAATTAGAGATATTATCGGTCAAAATTGTGTCTCGGCAAATGTGAAAAGTCCAATGTTACATTTAAAAAAAACAGAGGGAGTATTAACGAAAGGTTATCTGATTTCCCTCAAAGAAAGAATCTGATCATCTCAACAACTAAATTTATTAGAACTAATCAATAATTTACAGAGCTCAAAATAATAGGGGAGTTCACAGTATTATAACATTAATGTAGAAATTATTGTACATCAAACTCAAATATGATTGTACAAAACTGTGAGTGAGTCATATCGTAATCTAATGAACAGTATGCCTCCGGAGGTGTTGTAAGAAAACCTCAAAACTGACATCCTCAATGAATATGAGATCTCCTTCAGGCTAAAAAGGGGCACCAGAGTTGTATGTTGCTAAAGAATTCAACTTTGCTAGAAGAAAACGGGCCTAAAAAGCTTCAAATGAAAAAAATAGTGACATTAACTTTAATGGAATGCACAACAAGTAGTAGCAAGATAATTGTTACTACCATTTTTAGATGTCCAGTAGCATTTATTATAGTACATTGTATTAGACCTCAAAAGGTTTAATTTCGTCTTAACATGAAGGCACAACAAGAGCATGAAGCCCATTGGACAAAATCAACACAAGTCAAAGTCAATAGGAGAAGAAGATTGTCAAGACTATCAGGAGATGAAAGTCAAGAATGATAAGCGTACAGGTGGTTAAAGAGCAATCATTAGACGGATCCACATAAGGAAGAACGTGCAAGGCTACGGTTATTTAGCGCCAGAAGACGGTTGAGATTTGAATCAAAGATGATTCAAATGTTTTCTCTCCAAGCAAGCACGGAAGTTACACATCATGCTTCTCTATAAATAGAAGAGCGATCATCAAGCAAACACACACAAACACAAAACAACGTGAATTTACTCTCTTCTTAGCGTAATCTATCCTTAGCCTAGCCAACCCCCTTCTGGGTTATAGTTTAATTCCTTAGACGTAGAACATGTTCTGGCGACGAGTTCTGTTTTTTTCCGATTGAAGCAAGGAACTATGGAGGTAACATCCTTCGTGTCTTCCCTTTAGTTGTCTAGCCTGGCTTATCCCCATATGTGTTGTAAAATTCTTTCTTAAAGTTTGTGCCATGTGTGGGAATGATGTGCTTTAATTAATAGATTAATTATTACTTGCTCTATTTATTGCGTTTCACCTGAATTTATTAGGCGTTGCAGTTTAATCCTAAATTAAATTGCAACAAAGTACGTTAGTAAGGTTTTATCTAATTAAAACCGGTAACCCCCAGGGGCTAAGTCTCCCAAGACATTCAGTATCAAACTATTGGGTGTGCAGTGACTTGTTTGCAAAGTCAACCAACTGACTTTGCACCAACAAGTTTTTTGGCGACCAAAGTGGGAGAAGAAGATTCATAATCAAATTGTGAACTTTCTTCTTCGTACTTTCGAAAAACTAACTGTAAAAAACAGTTGTTTTTACGAAAATGCCGGATACACGTTCTAAAAAGAATAAGGAAGTTGCTCAGGAGAAATAAGTTTCCAAAACATGGAAACGATTTCTTCAACTCCTCCAGAAAATAGGGTGCATGGTAACAATGGTGAACCAATTCACCATGGTCGTGAAGAGTCAAATGGAGAGACCTCATAAAGGGAAGGCTCATCTCCAGGTAGTACTGGTCGTGGACTTATACAACAAATGTATGGAAAGTTCACGGAAACAGTGAAGAATTTACTGTTGGAAGCCAATGAGAGTCAGAGACAACAATTTGATTCCAACTACAGGACTCTAGCCCATGATGTAACAGCCCGCACTTCTGAGCTGCTTGCTAATCACACTTAAGATTCACTAATCACAATCAACACTTAATGAACCTCAAATTACATTATCTTGTAGCGGAAACATAACCCTCTTATATGATCCTGGATCGGTGGAATTATGACCCAACAACAACATTCCAGAGTCTAAATACATTCACATGAAATGATCAACCGGATTTCCGAAATAATGCAATAATACACCATAAGAGTTCTTTAAATTAAACTATCTAATCTCCACCATAGCTCATCCGACAATCATCTCTTATAACGATCATTTATCCACACTGGAGTTAGCTTCAACATTTCCTGAAAAAATAACTAACACTGAACACTGCCCCCACCAGGACAGGTTCTAAGAACAACATCAGCGAAACTGAGTACACACTGTCCAACTAGAAAATCTTTTGGGTGGCTTAAAACGTATTTACAAATTTAAGTTTATCTTACGAGACATTTGGAAATCAAGCAACATAAATGTCATAATGAAGAATCATATAACAAAGTACTCAAACATAATTTACATTGTTACTTGTTTAAAATAATAGTCTGAATTGATATCTCACAGAATAAATAGTATATACTTTCAATTGGAGGAACCATAGAATCTAATACGATCTCCCAAATCAACTTTAATCCTGACATATTCTAAGACATAGTAGTATCTCTCACTTTCGTGACTCAAAAAGAATAACCTCTAATCTAAATATGTGCATCATAACTCCTTTAATTAACTCTTAGAACCTTTCTTAGAAAGTCATTCCCATATTCCATGCAGAAATTCTATAAACTTGGACGAGTAAAGATTATATTACTCGAAAGTAACGTTTGAAATACTTTCCACAAAACCGCTTGCATATTCAAATACAAATTCTATTTTCTCTCAGAAATCATATTTTATATAATGGGGAAGAGAACACGAATAGAGTTGCCTTCCAGGCGAATTCTCTAAACTCTTACAAGGGACGTCTCTCTCTTCCATGTACTGCTTGCAAGACTTTTTAGGACATGTCCCCAGAATACAGAATATACAAAATACAGAATGTTGTTAATCACCGCTCCAGCGGCTTCTTCCCCTTACAAAACGAAATAAAAATACATAATTCATAATTCAATATTTTTCTGAAACTCAAATTCATAATTCTCGAGTCAGATATATCAAAATCTCATAACATAATCGCTTTTAGGTATTTCATATACAAACTCAAATTGTTAAATGACACAATATACTTGAGTTTCTAATAACTTAATATAACTCAATCCTTTACAAAGTTCATTTGCTAAAACTCATTCAAATACGGACTTTTAAAGGAAATATAGTCCAAGCTTATTATAATGGAAGCTCAAAACATAGCTTAATTCTTAATATGAACTTCTCTTTTTCCCAAAAACAGAATTAGAGAGCTTACTTTAGAACTTACCAACTGACACTCAATCTAATATCCCAAAGCATTAATGCCCAACTCCAGTAATTATCATAAATCCATCATATAGTTAAATCTTTCACGAGTCATAAGTTATACTATATTTAACATCTCCAAACCACAGTTTACCTTGATATCTCTAACCTTGAACTTTTCATCATCCAAGTAATCCCAAGCACGCAAAACTCATGATAAGATACATCTCGAAAATCTTGTATTGTAGTCAGACCTTTAACTCATGTCTTCAAAAGTCAAGTCCATATTCCCCAAAGTTATTGATAACCAATATATTTAAAATCTTTGCATCCTGTACATATTTCGGAATTTATATAACAAATTGAATTTGGAAACACTTGACCATTTCAATACACTTGGATTCTCAATACCATTCCATAAGTGAAACTTTTGGTACACTTATACACCTTAGAACTATATATAGACGAATTTCAACGGAAACGTAATTAGTTTTTATAAGCTCATCAATTCCTTTGAACTAAAGCTCTTCACTTCTTGCAAATCATATACTAAATCACTCAATTCAGAATATCATACTTAGAATTACATTGATAAATATATTGTGAACCCTTATTTCAATACTTTTGACTGAATGACTATAAACACTTCCATATATCATATTATGTGCCCATAAACACTTTATACTATCGGCCTCCAGAGGCAAAATGGACTTAGTACGTCATGGATCGATATCCTTAAATAACCATAATTTGCTCGTAATATTTATTTACGAATAGTGCTTTAGAGTATAATCATATTCACTCCACTCTTTTCACAACCATGAACAGATGTTATATACTTCCTCCGTTCCATAATAAGTGAAACATACGAATTAGGCACAAGATTTAATAAACATCACTTTCAAAAGCCAAAAAGTCATAAAATACCCTTTTCATTATCAAAAGGAGGAGAGAGAAAAAGTAAACCACACAAGTTTATGATGGGTACTCTTGTCATTTTGTCACTTTCTTTTTTCCATTTAAGGTATGTTTCACTTATTTTGAAACATTCTAAAATAGTAAGTGTTTCACTTATTATGGAACGGAGGAAGTATATTAAGAAAGGGAAATACAAATATCATATCACAATTTTGTATCTTATATTAAAGTTTCGAATAATCAGAAAATACTTTCAGCAAAAGTAACATGATAAGTCAATGACAATCACACTTTTGTTCGTAATTCATGCGATTCGCAAAACCATGCGCAATACCAAATTATTGTTCGAAGGTGGTAGGACATGTGTGCCTTTTTTACATGATCCCCAAGATCATAGATACTTGATCACTAATCTCTAGCTTGAACTCCATAATTGCCTTCATAACCATTTTCCAAGAATCACCACCAAACAATAACAACAATTAATATCCATTCGTATAACAATTCAGATAAACAATGGACTTGCTCATATTCTATAGGCTCTTCCATGACTAACCACAAACTCTTATATGCAACCCATTCTACTAATCCACTCACACCATCAATCTCACATTCTAACTCTAATTAGCCCCAAGTCTGATTCATACAGAATTTAATCAAACATAATTATTAAAAACCAGATTTTATAAACTAACTTAAAAAGGCAATATATATTATAACTTTCAATCCATTAAATAAAGTTAAAAGATACAATCTTTGAGTTCAACAAACTCTTATCTCAACTGAATTTGCTAATCATTATAATTGAATTTATCTATGAAATTATAAATCAAAATAAAATCCATAATTGTCATTCTAAACCCAATGAATTACCAGATATTTTACCAAAAGTCCACCACCAAATTGGTTGAATTTCATTAATTGAAAAGAGAGAAGGAAATCTGATTATACCTTGATAAATGTAGTTCAAAGCAGAAGAGTACCAACATGAGCACAACGTGCAACACCACGAAGGTAGGTTGCAGCAACAACAAATTAAAGAACAAGGAGGCAGAGTAAAGCGAATCGGCGGATGAGAAAAAATCACAGCAACCACGACAGTGGCTGCAACGCCGGCAGAACCGCCAGCAACAACACCAACCGCCAGCGATAACACTAGGCACAACAGCGGCAGGAAAGAAGCAGCAGCACCGGCAATGCTCCGGTGAGACCCAGGAGCGACGCCGGCAGCTTCATGCAACCAGAGGAGATGAAATACACGAGAAGGAAAATAAGTTTTGGGGTTTAAATCCTTGAAAAATTATTAATGAATCTTGAATTTGAGAAGAATTATAGGCTTTTTATCATGAGGGTTATCTGGTTTAGACTTAGGATATTGACAGCTCATGAACTTGAGATTTCTTGGCTAAATATATAGAAGACACGAGGAGAGAGATAACAAAGACGAGAGCTTTAGTGTTTTTTATTCTTTGTTTTATTTTTCCCAAAAAAAAACTTATACTTAAAAACATTTCAACAAAACCCACAATAATATAATTACACTTAAAAACATTATTGCATAATCAAAGCTAATAAATTAAAATTATCTCTTAATTAAAGCTATTTAAAAAATGAGCTATTACATAATCGTATTAGATTCTATGGTTTCTCCAATTGAATGACATGCGCAGTGGCCTTGCTTTATTGTCTTTCTCGACGATTGGTTGTTGGATTAATATGATTGATCGATGATGATGCATGCCTTCTTGATTGATTTTTTGTCCACTAATACTTTCGAACTGAATTTTCTATGGGGTGAAACAATTCCATCTTGTAACTCATTTGTGTGGTTTTGCTTAAGGGCAAGCAAAAGGTTAGCTTTGGGGATTTTGATATGTCTATTTTATATGGAGTTTTTAGCCCCATTCCCATTGCATTGAGTACTCTTTTGAGCTCATACTTGTGTGATTTGATGTGTTTGGACTTGGTTTTGCTCTTTTATGTTTTATTGTGCAGATTATGCATTTTATGCCTTAATCTAGCCATGGAAGGAAAGTTCTTTGATCACTCATATCCTATATCAGATCCGGGAAGTAACACAAGTAGTTTGGAGAAAGATTTCACGCTAGAAGCTGAGGAAACGCTCTCGCCCCGTCGAGTGGGCAGTTTCGCCGGACCCGGGCGAGCTAAGTTTTCTTCAACCTCCTATGCGCATGTTCGCCCGGTCAGCCAGGCGAAATAGAGGCCAAAATCGCTTGCGTGCCCGACCGGGTGAAATTCCAGTTGAGCTTGTTGGGAGCAGGTGATCGTCGCCCGACTGGGCGGTTTAGCCCGGTTGACCAGGCGGTTTCTCGGGTTGACTATTTTTCGTATTTTTTAGCCAGTTTTGCAAAAACTATAAATAGGGTTTTAGTAATTTCGATTAGTTTATCTTTTTTCTTCCTTTTTAGGTTTAAACACTTAGTTTTCTCTCTAGTTTTATATTAACTCTTTGCTTGGGAAGATTATAAAGATCATCGATTTCGCTTCAATTGCTCTTCAATCATTCGGTATTTTTTCTACTTAATATATTTAGATGAATTATTCTATTTTCATTATGTTTATTCTGTTCTTCAATATCATGAGTGAGTAATCTTTTTCTTGGGCTTAGTGAGGGAAGCCATGTTTATACCTATTTGATTATGGTTTAAAGTTCTTCGATGTTTGTATTGAATTAGAGCAATTCTTATTGATTTGTTATAATTGTTTAATTCATGTAATTGCGCAATATCATGGGTTATGCTTAGCCAATAGGAGTTAGAATTGAAAGACCGTACTCATTAGAGGCTTGTTACAATTGGTAGATCTGATTATGTTGAGCGACCGTACTAGCATATGTTGATCTAAGAGTGTTAAGACCCGACCGTAGGATTAATAAAATACTCTAATTACTCGAACCTCAATCCAAGTATTGTTGAATTGTATTGTAGTGATTGAATTGGTATAAGCATGGTGGACCGATCGAATGCCCTTGGTTTTTAATTATTTGATAAACTTCCATCCATTTGTGATCTAATTTATATTAGTTTAGTTATTAATCATTCAACAATTTTTCTCTTGAAGTAGTTAGATAATTGAACATTAATCTATAGAAATCCTCTCCATGTGGATCGACTCGTATTTGCTAAGTCTCTGCTAACAACAGACACCGTGCACTTGCGGTATATTTTTTAAAACCCATCAAGCATCAATTTAAATAATGCTTAAAAGAACATTTAGAGGGAAGCATGATTCAATAAATGCTAAACAAAACATTTAGAGGCAATATGAATTTCATTAATACTGAAAATTACTTTTAGGGACAACCCTGATTTCACTATTGCTAAAAAGAAGTCTTGGAGGCAACTATTAGTTCGTTAACAATAAAAAGCAATTTAAGGGGCAACCTAAATTTCACTAATATTAAAAAAAAAGTTTTAGAGGCAACCAATATTTCATTGATGCTAAAAAGTACTTTTAGGGGCAGCATATATTTCTCTGATGCTAAAAAAATGTTTTAGAGGAAACCATTATTTTATTGATGCTAAAAATTACTTTTAGGGGCAACCTAAATTTCACTGATGCTAAAACAAATTTTAGAGGCAACCAAAATTAACTAATGCTAAAAAGCACTTTTAGAAGCTACAAAAAATTAGTTGCCTCAAGGTGTTGCCTCTACAGGCAAATTTTCTTGTAGTGATAGTCCTAAAATAAACTAAGTTTAATTACAAGAAAACCCCCATACAAAAATCGAAAACAAAACAAAACTTTCCAGAAAAACCCAGCGTCCCGGGCTGGTGACCCGACCGGTGCGCTCGGGTGGGTAGCTTCGTCACGAATGAAATGGGCTGCTCCAAGATCTGACCCGGGTGGGTCAATCAACCCGAGCCTTCGGGTCAGCTGACCCGGGCGGGCCATCCTATCAGTGAGGAAGCTCTTCGTCCCTTTGACTGACCCGGGCGGGTCAGGTGACCCAGGCCCTCGGGTCAGTCCTTGATCCTCTTCTTCTCCTCCTTTGAGCTTCCTTAGCTTGATGCTTCTCTCTTCGATCCCTTGGCCCTGGGTTTGTGCGAATGCCCTCCAATCACGCTCCTATGCCCTGAAAACAACCAAACACCCAAAGAAAGTGTACAAAGCAGGAGTATTGCACAATTTGAAAGAAAAAGAAGCAAATTAGCCTAAACTAATCTAAAAGCTACCATAAAATCTATAAAAAATATATCAAAAGCCAAGTACATAGACCAATCATCAATTATGATGGTGAAATCCTTCCATCCAAATACAAGAGTTGATAAAAAAAGAATACAAGAAGATCTTGAGGTTCCCGATGAGGAACAACAAGATAACCTTGAAGTTCCAATTGAAAATGAGGAACTACAAGGACATGAAGAGGCTACTCGGGATGGAGATGAAATTAGAACAATACCTATATCTCACTTATAACCAAGACAATGGAAGCAGCACGGTTCCCATCCAATGGAACTCATAATTAGTGATATCAACAAAAGAACTCATATGAGATCCCAGTTGAGGAACTTTTGTGCCTTCCATGCTTACGTGTCCATACTCGAGCCTAAGAATCATAATGAAGCCCTAGATTATGCATATTGGATCACATGCAAGGTGTGTTGAACGAATTTAAAAGGAACAAGGTTTGGCACCTTGAAACTACACCAAAACACCAAATTAAAAGGTAATCTTGAAATGGGTGTTTCAGAACAAGTTGGATGAGCATAGAACCATTGTCATGAACCTCGTTTGGTTGTCAAGGGTTATAATCAACAAGAAGGTATTGACTTGAACAATTTGAATTTTAATTGCCTTTGCCTCCTAAGTTGTGCCAAATGGAGGTAAAATGTGCTTTCTTAAATGTATATTTAGAAGAAATTATCTATGTGGAAGAACCTCCAGGATTCGAAGATCCGGAGTTCCCAATTCACATCTATAAATTTGACAAAGCTCTATATGGGCTAAAGTAAGCTCCTAGATCGTGGTACGAAAGGTTTTCAAATATCATATTAGAAAATGGTTTTTAAAAAAGGAAAAGTAGATGAAACTTTATTTTTGAAATCAAAAGGAAATGACCTATTCGTTGTTCAAATTTATGTTGATGATGTTTTATTCGGAGCAACAAATGATATTTTGTGCAAGGATTTTGCAAACCTAGTGAGCTTTGAATTTGAAATGAGTATGATGGGGAATTAAGTTTCTTTCATGGATTGCACCTATCTATATCCTTCCTTTTATCTGGCCCAAATCCAACCAACTCTTATTAAACCTTCTCGGCCAAATTCACCCAATTTTACATAATACTTTTACCTTCGCTCCTAAATTCACTTTACATCCATTAATTTTACACCGCCACTTTTAGTCCACTATAAAAGCACCATGGTTCGGACAAGTTAAAACACATATCTCAAACGCAAAAGGAAATCATTATCACAAACTCTCATGGATACTTCACTTATTCACTCACTAATTCCTCTTGAAATTCAAGCACCACCAACGGAAACACCATCACAACAAACCCTAACCATCACCTCCGGTGAAACCAAACTAGTTCCCCTAAACCTATCCAAGATACTTTGAAATTTCCTCATGAAAAGGAAACTCCAAGTGTGAGGAACTCAAAGAGAAGAAAGATTGTGAAAAGTGGTGCATGCAAAGAAGAAGATGCTCAACTTGAGGGGGAATAACTTGATGTTATGAAGGAACTCTAGAAAATAGCAAGTAACCTTGTTCCTAGTTTTGCTCTCAATCTAATCTGGTGCAAATCGAGTAAGTTCACTGAATTTCTTGAGATTTTGGAACATCAACAATGGGTGAAGTTGTTTAGTGAGTTTGTTGCAAGTCCAATTTATCCAAATTATATGAATGAGTTATGTGAAAAAATTTCTTGTGTTGAAGGAGTGTGTTCCAGTAAATGGAACACTAATAATATTTGGGGCTGATTATTTGGTGATATTGTTTGAAGTTCCAAATGAAGGATTTTGATTTGTATTATAGGGGGGTTTAAGGTAGAAATTGGAGATGCCAAGAATTCTAATATTCTTGAATTTATTAGAGGGAGTGAGAGTTCGTCTACTACACACCAATGCCATCTTTCTCCTCTAGAAAACTTGCTTTTCAATTTAGTTCGTAGAACTATTATCCCTCGTACACAAAAACTAAATGAAGCCAATTTGTAAGATGCAGATTTTATTTTGGAAAATTCTACATGGTAGTTCCCAACTTTTAGATTTCTACATGGTAGCACATCTTAAATTTTTTTATACTTGGTAGCCCCGAACTTCTGTTTATGATAATTCTGTAGCCCTCTTAATTAAATTCCATTAAATTGTCGTTAGTTTTGACATTTATTAGTCTGGCACGTAAATTGAGACTTTTTCGGCACCAAAAACGAGTATTGTTGGTCATTTTTGGACGATTTTGACCTCAAATCGAGTCCATAAGGGCCAAACTGCCCCCCTAAAATTAGACTGAGTAGTTTTTCTAGGCATTCAAACTGAGCCGTTTCCATGCACGCTTTCTTTGGGTGTTGAAAAAGTCTCGATTTGCGTGCATGGAAACGTGCCAAGAAAAACTAGTCAATCTAGGTTTAGGGGGCAATTTTGCCCTTAAGGACTCGATTTGAGGTCGAAATTGTCAAAAAATGACCAGAAATACTCGTTTTGGGTGTCGGAAAATGTCTCAATTTGCATGCATGGGAACGTCTCAGCTTGAATATCTAGAAAAACTACTCAATCTAGGTTTAGGGGGTCATTTTTCCCTTGAGGGCTCGATTTGACGTCGAAATTTTCAAAAAATGACAAGAAATACTCGTTTTGGGTGTCGAAAAACATCTCGATTTGCGTTCATCAAAACGTCTCAGTTTGAATGCCTAGAAAAACTACTTAGTCTAGGTTTAGGGGGCGATTTTTGTCCTTAAAGGCTCGATTTAAGGTCGAAATTGTCAAAAAATGACAAGAAATACTCGTTTTGGATGTTGAAAAACCTCTTGATTTGTGTTCCACAATAATAAATGTCAAAACTAACGACAACTTAACGGAATTCACTTAAGAGGGCTACGGAATTAACGTTAGCAGAAGTTCGGGACTACCAAGTATAAAAAATTTAAGAAGTGCTACCATGTACAAAACCTAAAAGTTAGGGGATACCATATAGAATTTCCCTTTTATTTATTGCCTTACAAATAAAATTCCTATTAACTTCCCTGCTTTAATATGATTAAACACCTTGCCCAGTGTATTCCTAATTTGAAAACATGGTATGGTTCGTTATTGACGGCTATGTTACTAAGATTTTCAGTTGATTTGTCTAAATATGAACCCTTGCCCTTTAAACCAGAACAAATATTGAATCAGGATACTCTGTTAAATATGGATTTGAAGGTTGAGAGTGGGAAGACTGTTTTTGCTAGGGATGTATCAGTTGATGAGGGAGATGGAGGAAGAACAAGAAGAGGAGGGAGTTAAAGAAGAAGTTCATGAGAAAAAGAAGGTTATTCCTAAAGGAAAACAGAAGAGTATGCGCATTGCAACTAGGGTAGTCAAAAATCCTGGTCCTTCTACTTTCTTAGACATTACTAGAGAGAGAGGAGGAGAAGAGGTTGAGGTAGTGCCTAAATGTAACACCCCGACCTTACGGAATCAAGTATATCGTCATCAATGCGGAGCCAGGGACAACATCTATCCTCAATAACCAAAATAATTTCTTGCGGCGCATTTTGTCCTCACTCATGCGCACGCTGAGAAACTTTCCAGGAGATCAGCCATCCAAATACTACTCCTATCCAAACACGCTTAACTTTAAAATAACTTAGGAAATTAGGTCCCTAAAAGAAAAATGCATCTTATTGGTATAAGTAGCCTACTAAATCCCTTTTAAAGCAATCATGAAGGATATTAGAGATACCCCCACTAGAGGATAGCATTGCCCTTGTTGTGTCTAAAGACTCCACATATTCAGCCCAATGGCCTGTGGGTAGCCTCAGTCTGGAAACTGGCCACATATTCGACCATAGTCAGAATATTTTCCCACTAGGCGGCTAACCTTGGATTAATTATTTAGGCGATTGCAAGGTTGCTCTAATACCATTTGTAACACTTGAGCCTTAAGGTGTCCAGTCTATCAGTACCAATGCGCATCCAGGGGTATTACAGTAAATCTGAGGGGGGAACAAGCCACTTGTTCCTAAGAAAAAGACTCCCCCTATTTCTAAGAAGGTTGCCCTTGTTCCTAAGAAGCCTGTTGTGGCTAAAAGGAAAGGAACACCACCTACTGAAATCAGGTGTTCCTTTTACTATTGGGATTGGATTCTTTGGCCACTTCCTAGACCAATATTGATAGTAGACTTAGAAGCTTGGAATCTACAATTGGAACTTTGATGGAGGTTGCTTCTGATCTACAAATGGGGATCCAAGCACTTCATCAGCATGTGAATTCTTCCCAATAAGCCATTCTGAAGAGAATTAATAAAGTTGCGTTTGAAGAAGTTCTTGAACCTGAAGCCATAAATGAGACAAAGCCCGGTGCCTAAACCATTCCCTCTGTTCCTCAAACATCAATCATGTTTTAGTTGTGTTTAAGTCTGCAACAATGTTCTTTTTGTTGTTTTATATCTTTTTCTTTTTTTGTTTATTATAAAATATATGTTGGGTAACAATTCCTTTTTGTTACTTTTGGAAGCATAAATTAACTTCTATCTTTCATATAATTGCTTATTTGATGTCTATTTATTTCTAACTGACTATACGTATCTAAGTATAGTGCGTGTTTGGAACTATTGTTGCCCTATGCTACCTCTTTTATAATGCTAATAAGGGGAAAAGTGAGCAAACTTCAGACTAATCAGGATTATAAATCTCTATGTTTTTGTTTTATTCTATAAGTCTTCTCTCCTAATTTGCGTTAGTTAAAAAAATATAGCTCATTATAGACATAAGGAGGAGCAGCTTCACTAAACTTGAGGACTACGCCATTATGGACTTAGGAGGAGTTAGACTTGACTAGGGCCTACATGAATGCAAACTAGACCTAGAATATGAATTGGGTCTAAATGGACCTAAGTTTGGACTTGGACGGGGATTAACATATAGGTTTGACTAAGACTGGGAGATGCACATGGGCTTGACTTTGGAAATGGACTAGGTTTGAATTTAGATAGGAATGGAATGGGATTAGACTTAGATTGAGCCTAAAATGGATTCTAATGCTAGTGGGCCTAATATGAATGTATGGACTCAAATGGGCCTTATATGAATTTATGTGGAGGCCTAAAATGAATGCAAATGGATTGGTATTGTATTACGGTATTAGATTGGATTGGATTTGGCTTAGAATTTCGAAATTCATTTTTTGAAAGGGACCCCTTTGTTTTTTATCTTGTATTGGAAAAGATGATGGATGATTAAGGATAGATTAGTTTTTGAAAAGATTTTTGTACGTGTGGTAGGATGATGATTAGTAAGTATTTTCGAAAAAGAGAGAATAGAAGAGGGTGTATGATTGATTTTTAAAAAGATGTTTTTTGAAATAGATGGAATATATATGATAGGATAGATATGATAGGGAAGATAAGTTGGATAGAAGGGATAAGATGGGAGGAGGTAGACATGCATGACGACTCTAACTCTATCATGATCACTTATCTAGATGCACTTTTTTGGATAGACTCAACTTTAGGTGATACGTATGAAAGGAGCGATTATTATCTTAGAATTAGGTGAGTTTTGTTTGAAAAAGATGAACTAAAAGTGATCATCAACGATGATGCGAAGATAGATCGTAAATCGGCAAATAAACCGACGAAAATGAATCACATGCAAGCTGGGAAGCTTGCACCACAAGCAAGGAAGTTGCGTGCCACGCAAGTTGTAGCACCAGGCGCACAAGGCTTGCGTGTGACGCAAGCTTGGTGTGTTTGGCGCATCGGTTTTGCGGAGTGGTTTTTTTTGTTTCGTCGATGTATTGGTCGTTTTTCGATGATTTCTAGCCTAATTCGAGGTGAAATACGAGGGAAAGCACGTTGAACATAGAAAACAAGATATCAAGGATAGTCACATAGGCAAGAATTGCATGCAGTTCTCATCCTAGAGTCAAGATCTACCTTTGAAACTATGGAAAGGTTTAGGTTAAGGCTAAAAAGGCTCCATGACTAAGAGATTTATCCCACGCTTCGTACCTTAGCTTAGAAAGATGGCCACGTGTAAGACGTACTCTAATTCTCAAGTCAGGAACAAGAGAACAACGCCATGGTTGGGTAGGTTTGCATATGACTAAGATTTAACACTATTGCTCAGGAAGCATTTTGGAAGGACAAAGCGCAAACCCCGTGGGGGTGGCCATATGCATAGAACATGCGCTAATGAGGCAAGGACGATTTTCCTTATTGTGGCCCTGAAAAATAGCTATGCATATGCAAAACTGTAAGGTTATTTAAACGCATAAAACAAGTATGAGTCGTATTTTTCGAATTTAACCCACTCATTAAAAATTAATTTTTAAATCCTCCCTAGTGGAGTCGCCAAATTGCAGGCGTGTTTTCATTGTATACGCGGGATGATCGCGTATTTGACTACCTCATTGTAAAGGTTTTATTGAAAAACATTTTGAAGTCGCCGACAAGTCTTTAAAGGAAGACTCATAAACCTAATTGGAAATTGGGACAAAATAGGGACTTATCTAATGTAGATTTCCCCGTCATGACTCCATAAATGGTTAATGAACCAAAGATTGAGTTTGGGGGTGAGGGTACGAATATGATCAGGAATCAAATTCTCCCATTGCTGGCCTCTGCTTAATATTGATTCATGTTAAGTTTTATGCAATTAAATAACCACGCAATATTTTAATGCAATGTATAAACTAATTTATCTTGGTTCATTAAACACACAAAAGACTAATTTTTTGTGACATGTTATTATGCAATCATATTAATGGAAACCTGATCCAATTGTCAAAATTTTCTGAATTTAGCATTGGAATATTTATTTAGGTCTTTGATTAGCAATAATAATTATATGAGGTGATGAAAGCATTAAAACATACAATCATGCATATGAACATATAATATAGAATAAAAGAAATAACAAGAAGGGATATTAGAAAAGAATATACAGTAGAACGTTAATTCTTTGAAGATCTACATCATGCTAAGTATATTGTTAGTAAAGTAAGAAATTGATTGGAATTGACCCTCAGGAATTATATATTTGTCGCCTGGGTCTTGTATAATAGTCTTTAGGAGGAGCAATCCTGAAGATTTAATTCAAATCAATGGAATTTGAATAGATTCGAATATAAGTTTGAGTGTTTCTAAGTGTTTGAATGTATATAGAGAGTGTTTATGTAGTATGAATGTGACTTGTAAGTGTTGGAGTTGCGTTGAAATCGTAAGGAAAAGTATTAAAAAGGTTCGAAGAAAGCACGCCTATTTATAGGCAAAAGAAACAGAAAACAAAGCGAAAAAGATAAAATAAAGTTGTGCGCCAGACGCACAGCCTGCGCGCCAAACACAACATGTGCATCTCGCGCACTGACTTTGCGTTTTGTTTAGTCTCCTTGGCTGGCAAGTAAACTATTATACCTCAATATGTTCTTCAAATAGAGACTTGTGCAACGATGTCCAAATCAGGTAATCCGATCCTGAGCTCCGGTCCCAAACCTGCAGAAAAATGAACCAACCCGGGAGGTTTGGGTGGTGGTTCCCCCTCCGAAGCTTAAGTCATATATCAGGAGTAAGAAAGGGAAAGTAGAGATAGAGAGAGAAAGTGAGAGAGTATTTTGACAGAGTAAGGGCACACAGTTCAATAAATTACCTTTCTCCTAATTTCAAGGGGAGTATTTATAGTGTTTGTGATCTGATTGCTGCCTATTGAGGTTACCCTAAATTAAGGGCACCTGATTGGCTAGGCAATCATAACGTGACACGTGGCAGGCAATGATTGGTAGTTGATCATCAACCAATCATATGCAGCCATTTAATTGGGATTTGGGTCCTGAATATTCTTCAGGCCAAAAGGTGGCCTTTTATTCGTTTCACAGTAAAAGCTTAGGGTTTTAACCATTTGTTTACTCCTTTTGATGGGACACGTGGATGGTCCTTATGGATCCATGTGTCTCTAGGAGAACCGCCGATTATTTAGGCTACAACATTTGCCCCTAAAAGGGGATTTTACCGTTGGCCTTAAGACGGTTAATACCCTTTTACTTGAGGAAGTTACTTCTTTTTCAAAAAGACAAAGCCGCGCCATTTTCTTGTATTACCGATCATTTTTAACCGGTTCAGGAGGTTTTTCACCCCCCTATAAATAAGTTCTTTTGTCCTTACTTCAATCATTTCGCACCTTGAGAGATTTTTTCTAGAGAGAGAGGTTCTGCATCTTTTCTGGTTTTCTAGAGAGAGAGTGAGTTCGTCCAACTTTCGTTTTCTTCTCCGAACGTCCAAGCGCTCGTCAGGTATCCTTTCTTTCTTCTTTGTTCTCCTTTATTCTTTATTTTTTCTTAAAAAATCAATAAAATGGATTCCTCTTCTTCGTCAAATAATCCCGACCGTTCAAGGGTTTGTCTTGACACTAGAACCGATAGTATTTCTTCTTCGGCACATTCTAGAGTTGGGCCTATTCTGGCCGATTATGTATATTTTTATGGTTTTGGCCGACAAAGTTAGACGACCCAGTCTTTACCTGTGCAGGGTAATCTGGCGCGCGTTAAGCAAACGACCCGTCCAAGACGAAGAATAATTCTCCCTACTTATAGCTCTGACATGGAGGAATCTATTGGACGAGTTCCAGAAGAGACGAGGGAAACCCAAAGTGCTCAGCCATTGGTCGGGCCTACTTCCCCTAGCCACAGTAGGGAAGAAAACCTCGAAGCAAGTCCCGAGCCCAGTCCGCCTGATAGGGAGGTTGAAATGGAAGAAGCCGACGAAGGCAATAATGAGGGTGATTCCAGCACCGCTGAAGAATCGGACGATCTCTCCACTACTTCGTCTGAAATTAGGACACGCTTAGGTCCCCTCTCTGACCCTGGTTTTATTTTAGCCAACCGAAGGTGGTTAGAGAAAATTGGCCCTGATCCCAGCTTCTTATCTTCTATCATGCCCATGCCGGGCTACTCTTTAGTCATTCCAAATAAAGAGGCTACAATTTTAAGCGCTCCCAAGAACCACTTTGCCATCTACAAGCTAGCCTTGGACGCGGGGTTGAAATTTCCCCTTCATGATTTCATCGAGCAAGTGCTAAGGCATTACAATATCGGCCGTAACCAACTGGCGCCGAATGCCTGGTACAACATTCTTACTTTTATAGCCGTCTGCGAGCTGTGCGGCCTGGCCCTTTCTCTACCGGCCTTTACTCAGATACACTATGTATCTAAGATTCCGAAGACGGTGGACGGAGCCTGGTTCAGCCTCTGTAACCGTCCTGGGTTTCTCACTGCCTGGGACAAGCCTTCGAAGATGCACGAGTGGAAAGCCGATTTCATCTTCGTCCGAGCTGCCAATGATTATATTGTTGAGGGGTACCGCGTCCATAGCCGGGCAGCAATGAATACTGGACGGGGGATGTCTTTTTGGAGTTAGAGGATAGGTTTGACGAAGAGGTGGTGGAATACTTCAAAATAATAGAATATTCCAGACCAAATCATTCATCCATTAAAGGCCCAGCTAACTGGATTCCTTTCAAGGAAATTTTTTTTAATGATAACTTCTTGGTCGCCGCTGGCTTGCGGTTGGCCGAGGACAAAGGTATAACTTCAAAAACTCTTTCAAGTAAACTGTGCCGTCTATAGTATTTATCTTACTAATCCCTTGGTTTCTTTTTGCAGACGCGGTCATAGCACTTCTAAAAAAGTCTTGGACGGGTGACATCAGTATGTCTAAGTTCACTGACAACCTGTGGAAGGAATTTACCAAGATGGGGGCCGATAAGAGGGCCGAGACTCCGGTAAAATTAAATTATATTTTCTTTGAACGCCCGTCTAGAGTTGTTAGACGTCTTTCATGGTCCAGACGAGGGTCCTTCACAGAAGGAAAACGTCTGGCCTTGGACATTTGTCGTACTGGCAATAGGCACTGGACGAAGGTTCCTCGGAGAAGGAAAGCGGCCATAGCTGGCCGGTCTCCTTCCGTGAGAGATCCTCGTCTAACACTTGATGCTGATACAGGACGGGGATCTTGCTGACGGGTTAACCTCGTCAAAGGACTGACCGTAATTCCTGGACGAGGGTCCTTTGAAGAAGGAAAACGTCTAAAGTTGGTCGGTTTCCTTCTGCAAGTGGTCTCCGTCCAAGATCCGAGGTTGTCCTTGTCAATGAGAACTTTGTGAGTTGGTCTTCGTCTAAGAGAGCATTTGATTTTTTGGCCGGCTTCCTTTAGCAAGCAACCTAGGCCTGAGAATTTTGAATTTGCCACTTGTTTTTGGACGGACATATTTTCTGACTTGATATTATTTGTTGAGCAGAAGAATGCCCCAACGAACAAGACGCCTCCTAAGAAGTCTTCTTCGTCTAAAAAGAGGTCTGCCGCGGCTGGTGATCAGTCCTCGGCCAAAAAACCCAAGGACTTTGTGGCCAAGAAGAAGAACGAACGGGCGTCCGTTCATAAGACAACTCCGGCCAGCCAGGGGACCGGAGAAAAGCTTATCCTGCCTCCAGCAGGTAAATCTCTGAAGGTGGACGAATCGTCCACCGAAGATCCTGCCTTGGGAGAGAAAGGGCTTGTCTCTACCCTTCTCCCTACTGATTAGTTGGACGCGGCTGATCAGCTTGAGATCCAGCCGGAGACGGCTATTATACTGGTGGATCAGCTGGACGCGGTTTCTAAAGACGGATCGGCCTTCAGTGGGGCGGTCTCTCAGCTGGTGGCTCAAATGCCTTTATCTGTTAGATCCGCGTCTTTATCTTTGGGTGAGTCATACTACCCCAACATAGTTAGGACGCTGCGGGTTGGTGGACGTTCAATAAGTCCGTCCAACAAACATGTAGTAGTCTTCCCCATCAAGAGAACTGACTCCCCCCTTTTCAGATAAGAACAAAGGATCAGCTTCAGCTTCAGCTGCTCTGCTAGTGGACTCAGACGATGAGTCTTCTACCGCCTTTGCTAAAATGTCAAAGGCTGAACGAGAGAGGCTCAAGCAGGAGCTGTTCAAATGCTACCCTGAGTCCTACACAAAGGGCTTCAGGGGTGCATCGTCTGGACATGTGAGCTACATGTCTCAACTTGCTGTCGAAGTACATTGTGTTCCTCTTTTTATTTTGGTACTTGTAACTTTTTTGTTTTTTAAGTCGTATACTGACTTGTTTGATCTTCGTTATTTCAGCTTCTTGCTCGCACCATTGTTACTGAAGACTGGGCGAGGGAGCTTAGAAAGGAAAATAAGCAACTCTTCCGCCAAACTACTACGCTCGGGGATAAGGCCATGCATGACATTCAGTTGGCGGAGACTCTTCATCGTCAATCCCGGGAGGCCTGGGAGAAGCGGCCGACCGAACTGGAGTCTCAAAACAAGAGTATCTAATCAAGATTAACGACATGCTTGATGTGAAGGATTAATGCCAATTGGCCATGGATACTGTTTCGGCCGAACCGAAGGAGGAGAGTGCTCTCGTGGCCGCCGCTCAGCTTAGAAGGGATAACCTCCTTCTAAGTGCCCAGAACGATCGTGTAATACCCCGAATTTTCAAAGATTATTTTATTATTTATTAAGGTTTAATATTATTTCCACTTAAAATTTATTTTATGATAATGCGATTTTATTTGATGACTATGTTTATTAAGATAATGATTTCATTTAGTTTTGATTTATTTAACAAGTTTATTTAAATGATTATTTCTAAATAATTTAATTATGGTAGATTAAACTCTTTATTTTTGGTTATGGGTATCTTTGTACAAGTTGTCCATCCATTTTTAGTAATCCAAAGCCCAAATACAAGTCCATAGCCATATGTCTTTTAGCCAAAAAGAAAAAGGAAAATAAAACAAAAAAAAGGGGTGAAAACTGATTTCACCATCTTCCTTCCCTCCCTTCTCTCACGTCTGAATTCCAGCTCAAAGGAGCCAATTTTTCAACACAAAATTCGGCCTTTGTCAGTGCAAATTGAAACTCAATCTACAATTTTCAAATATTAGGGGCAACAATTTCAAAGAGCTACCACCATAGCCCTCACACCTCACCTCCACCATTAATGGAGCTTGACCAAAGCTCAAAAATTTCTGACCAACCTCCTCTATAAATACCGAATTTCTCTCACCCAAATGACTCAAGCAAACAATTCAAAAAGGTTTGCTTCAATCCTTTATCTTCTTCCTAAATTTCTGATTTTTGTTTTGAAAATAAAAAAATTTAATTACAACCCACCATTAACATCTTCATTGTTACACATTGAACCGCCCAGCCGCAAACCACCTGAACCGCCTGAGTTTTGCCGTTCGCCGACCACCAATCGAACCACCAAACCGCCACCCAACCGCCAGCCAGCCAAACTCCTCCCTTCGCAGCACCTCCTCTCCTTCTGGAACCCGCGCCCAGCCTCGAACCACCTTCGTCCCGCTGAGCCTCGCCGTGCTCCGCCATCAAAACCACCAGCGCCTCCCTTCCTTGCTCTTCTTTTCTCCCCCTGATTCGTCCCTTCCCTGTCTTCCTCCCCTTCTTCGTTTTTTTTTTCTTTCTCTTCGTTTTCTCTGTTTTGTGAAAACTAATTCTTTGAATCAGTGGAAGCTTTCTTTTCCCTTTTTTTTTTAGTTTTATTAGTTTAATTTTTTTTTAACAAAACAAAGGACTTTCCTAAATTGACTTGCTTTATGGTATATTTTAGATTAGTTAACTTAGTCTTTTATAACTTGAAAATATTTCTTAATTTTCTAAAACAATGTAAGAAGTATAATAAAGTTAGTTTTTATGTTTAAAATAATTGTTTAAGTTAATGAAAGTTAAGTTGAAGTAATTTTAAGTACTTAAAATAATTTCATAATTGATTTGAAAACTATAAACTTTGATTTATAAACTCTCTTAAATTAATTAAGAATTTCTTTAAGTTCTTTGAATTATTTAAATTGTTTTATATATAAAAAGGGGTTATTTAGGAACTAACTTAGATCTCGTTAATATCTATTGTAGACTCCGATTTCGTAGACGAGGAATATCAAGAGTGTTAATCAGTTCGTGAACTTAACTTTGGGCACGCGTCACGAGGTAATCTCCGATGTCCATCTAAACATTGATCCCGTTAGTGTAAAACGAATTGATTATGTGATTATTATGTGCTTATAAAATATATATAAGTATGGACTATAATTATGGATTGTCGACTTAATGCGGATTATGAAAACGAATGACAAAATGGACGACGACTATCGATTTCGATTATGAATCATGACTATGGACGATATACGATATGCCAAATATGTTTATTATAACGTTATTAAAACCGCTTAATGTCATTTAGTAATGTTATGGTTATTATTATTATTATTATTAATATTAATATTAATATTAATATTAATATTAATATTATTATTATTATTATTATTATTATTATTATTATTATTATTATTATTATTATTATGATTATTGTTATCATTATTACCGATTATTATTATTGAAATTTTATAAAAGTTGGAATTAGTAAGAACTTGTGATAATGAAATGATTATGAATCTGAAGTGATAAATGAACTCAAGTGACGGTTGTGAAATGAGTTATTGAAACCGCTATGAATGGATTAAGATTATGATGGATGAAATATATTCACACTGGATTGAACAACGATGACGTAATTGTGTACGTGATTTATGTGATGACTTGAATTAAAAGATGTTAATCACGTAAAGTCAAATATCGGAGGGAAATGATGAACAGGTTGCCCTGTATGAGAGGTTCAGCGGCCCCTACAGGTTCTCTGGTTACTATGCTGATTTTCTGTTACTTGTCTTCCTTCTATCTTGTTGTGATCCAAGTAGAAGGGGTGTGCACACTAGGGACTCTGTTATTATGGCCATTATGTTATCCGTAGGTGGTTACAGGGGATTGACCCCGGCCTACAATGTTGAAGTAAGTGGTTACAGGGGATTGACCCCGGCTTACTGGCGTTCTCCTTCCTCTCCTTAAATAATTGGATTAATTATGTGATTATTCATTTTATATATATATGTGTATGTGTGCTATGCTTTTCAACCCTATTAACCTACTATTTTATAATATATTTTCAACTTAAGTAATTTACGGGATGGAGTTGGAATTACTCAGTTTTTCTGATTTTTGGGAGCTCGTCTCTCTTGTTTCTTTTCAATGTATTTGTGCAGGTGGGTGATCGACGGGGGAACAAAGGGAGATCATCTAAAGTTGTCATCCACTTAGCTTATGATTTAGCTTTCGCTGGAACTCTGAAACACTTAAGTAATTAGTAATATTTAAAGAACAATATACTTGGTTATAAGGATTAATTTATTTGAATTTAGTATGCTTTAATCTAGCCTTGCATTTATTTCCAAGGAGATAAGTGCGGCGGTAGCACGCCCGTTGAGTCGAACCCTCGTGGATTTTCCCCCATCTCGAGTTTTATTAAATGAAAAAGGGTTCGGGTTGGCGGGGGTGTTACAGATCGTGTGAAAGAGGAGGCGGCCAAGGCCTTCAACGACGCCAAGGAGGCCCTCAATGAGGTCATTGAGACGTCCAAAGGCTGGGCCCTAAAGGCCTTTGAGATGCTGGCCGTGCCCGAGGAAGTTCCTCGCTTTGAGCGCCGCTTGCTCTTTCAGGAGAGCCTTCACAGGGCGATGGTGACAGCTGAGGAGCCTCCTACCTTCCTTGATTCTTCAGACGAAGAGGTGGAGGATGAAGAGTCTCCCAAGAATGGCCAGGAAATTCCCGAGGACCAACCCTCCGGCCAAGATACTCCTCCTACTGAATAGAATGCCTAGCTTTAGGCTTATTTTTCAATGTATCTTGGCTGATTGCCATCTCTGTAGCTTGGTTCTTCTTTTCCCTATATCAGGTTGTAATCTTTTTGGACGAGTATTTAATGAATGATCTTTTGTTTAACAATATTTATCTTTGGTTTGATCATCAAAACACTTGCTGAAGTATGTTAAGTTAAAGCAGCTCGTCTTAAGACTGATGTATTAACAAACTTGCCTTACAACTAGGAGGACTTTTGAACTTTAAATAAATAAGCACAAGTACAAATGAGACCCGTCCTAGACTATGAACGATCTTCGAATTTTACTCAAATTAGCATTAAGTATGAATGAGGCTCGTCCTAGGCACTGAAATACCTTCGAACTTAAATAAGCAAAGTATGAATGAGACTCGTCCTAGACTATGGACGATCTTCGAACTTTACTCAAATAATCATCAAGTATGATTGAGGCTCGTCCTAGACTCTGGACGACTTTCAAACTTAAATAAGCAAAGTACGAATGACACTCGTCCTAGACTATGGACGATCTTTAAACTTTACTTAAATAAGCATCAGGTATAAATGAGGCTCGTCCTAGACTCTGGACGACCTTCAAACTTAAATAAGCAAAGTACGAATGAGACTCCTCCTAGACTATGGACGATCTTCGAACTTCGCTCAAATAAGCATTAAGTATAATTGAGGCTCGTCCTAGATTCCGGACGACCTTCTAACTAGACTCGTCCTAGAAGTTCTAGGGCTTAGTTATTCCCCCCCTCCTTCTTGGGCTTAGTTCGTCCTGGCATTTCGGACGAGCTTTGTACCAAGAAGGAGAGCGGCCATCATAGGCCGAGCCAATGTAAAACTCTCATTTAGGATGAGCTTGGCTATTTATGTACATGCATTCCTTGTATTTTGCTGTTTATAGGCTTACCATGTTCTAGCCGACTTCCTTGTGGAAGCAACGCTCATCTTGCAGTAGTGAGCCCTTACTAAGGCCTTTACTACTTAGCTAACCTTGCATTTGAAAGTAAGATACCTTTACTAAGGCGTGCTTATTTCTGGTCGGCTTCCTTTTCGGAGACCATGATGTTTCTCTTACTAGAGATTATCACTATTTGTCGATCCAGACATGTAATCTACCTTTCTTTGGGTTTATTACATTTTGGTCGGTCTCCTTGAGAAAGCAATGTGCGTCAGAAGAATGTTTATCCCTTGTTGGGTTGATTCATTCTTTTAGTTTGTTCTTGGTCGTTCGTTGTTTTCTTCAATTTTATCTAACTTAATGTCACTTTTAGGCCACTAGGCTAACTAGTGGTAAAAGTGCCCCAAAGTGAATGACTTTAATAAAAATAAAGAACAATATGAATATAGGGAGAAAGTAGAAAATGTATTATATGAATTTTGCTTGGCTAAGTACCAAGGTACATGTATACATTTCTAATTCTCTTTTTTGTGTTGTGGCACTTGTTGGGATTACAAACTACTAGCCTTGTTGCTGATTATCTGAATCAGACGTGGTTGTTCTTCAGTGTGTCTGAAATCCAAGTGCGTTGTATTGGACGTCCATCCATATCTTGGAGACGAAAAGTTCCGCTTCGCACTTCCTGGACTATCAGATAGGGCCCTTCCCAATTTGGTGTCAGCTTACCCAGCTCTTTAGCTCGTCCAACGGCCTCCATCTTCCTCAGAACCAAGTCCCCTACTTTGAGTGGTCGTCTAGCAACTCTCTTGTTAAAGTCCCGAGCCATTCTCAGCTTGTACAATTGCATTCTCAATAGGGAATTGCCCCTGACCTCTAGTACTTGGTCCAAGGCAGTGCGCAAGGCGACCCAATTGGCTTCTTCTATGTACATCATGTTTCTTAGGGTTGGGTTCTTCAATCTCAATGGGTAAGACGGCTTCAGTTCCATAGACCAACATGAAAGGTGTCTCACCTGTAGAGTTCTTGGTCGTGGTTCTAATGGACCATAACACCTGTTCTAGTTCTTCAACCCATAGTCCCTTGGCATTGTCCAGCTTTCTTTTGATGCCGTTTGATAGGATCTTGTTGAATGACTCTACTTTCCCATTAGCTTATGGGTGGGCGACTGCAGCAAAGTGAGCTTTGATTTCTCTTTCTGCCAACTAATCTTCCAGTTTTGGTGTTTTAAACTGTAGACCATTGTCAAAAACGATGGACTGCGGCATGCCGAACCGGGTTATTATATTCTTCCAAATAAAGCCCTTGATGTCATTCATCGTTATACCCCGCATTACTTCAGCTTCTACCCATTTAGTGAAGTAGTCCACAGCCACAATTACAAACTTCTTCTGCCCAGCGGCCACAAGGAAGGGTCCCAGAATGTCCATGCCCCATTTGGCAAAGGGAAGTGGGAACAAGATGGGAGTTAGGTAATTGGACGGCTTCTGATGCAAGTTTCCATGTTTCTGATAACTGTCACACTTTTTTGCATAAGCAAGAGCATCTTCTTTTAATGTAGGCCAATAATACCCAGATCTTAAGGCCTTTTCTCCCAAGGCTCTTCCCCCAATGTGAGATGCACAAGCTCCGTCATGGAGTTCTTTCAGCACTTCCAGACCATCTTCTTTAGTAATACACTTCAGAAGAGGACGATTGAATGATTTCTTGTACAGGGTTTCATCCCACAACTCAAACCATTTGTCTCTGGCCTTGACGTACTTGGCCTCCACCAGGTCTGAAGGTAATTGACCTGTTTTCTTGAAGTTTATAATGGGTCCGTCCATACCACCCCTCGACTAAGAAACATGACCTGCTCTTGATCAATACTCTTTTTTGGTTTAACTTCCCAAAATATTGTTCTCGATGCATCACAGTCAGCTGAGCTGGCCAATTTTGAGAGAGCATCAGCTTGATGATTTTCTGACCTTGGTACTTGGTTAAGAACAAATCACTTTAAGGGCTCAATCTCATCCTTGATCAGACGCATATATTTGCTCATTGATGCTTCTTTGCATTCAAAATCTCCATTTACCTGACTGACGACTAAGAGATAGTCCGATTTGGCCTCAATCTCTAAAGCCCCAGCCGCCTTACACATCTTGATCCCAGCCAGAAGTGCCTCATACTCAGCTTCATTGTTGGACGTCTGGAACTAGAACCTTAGTGCATATTCGAATTTATCTCCTTCTGGAGATTGACAAATGATTCCTGCCCCACATCCATTGACAGTGGACGATCCATCTACCATGAGCGTCCAATGCTTCCTTCCTTCGGCCGGATCAGATATTGGCTCCACAGTTGGCCGAGTAAGCTTAACTATAAAATCTGCCAAAGCTTGCCCGTTGATAGCTTTCCTTGGCTCAAAAGTTATGTCAAACTTGTTCAATTCAACAGCCCACTTCAGCATCCGTCTAGCAACTTCCATCTTTTGCAAAACTTGCTTCTGAGGTTGGTCAGTATATACTAGTATACTGTGAGCCAAGAAATAAGGTCTCAACTTCCTGCTAGCCATGACCAGTGCCAACCCAAACTTCTCGACCGGTGTGTATCTACATTCCGCGTCCTTGAGCACATGACTTACAATGTATATTGGGATTTGCACTAATTCCCTTTCAGCCAATAGAACAGCACTCACGGCCTGAGGAGACACAGCCAAGTATATAAACAATTTTTCCCCCTCGGCTGGACTGACCAACCTAGGCAACTGACGAAGATGATCCTTGACTTGCTGAAGTGCTTGCTCAGCTTCTGTTGTCCATTCAAACTTAGCTTTTTTCTTAATTGTGGCGAAAAAATGATGGCACTTGTCACCTGACTTAGACAAGAATAGTCCAAGGGCCGCAAGGCAACCCGTCTGGCGCTCCACTTCTTTGATCTTGGACGGAGACTTCATGTCTAGAATAGCTTGGATCTTTTCAGGATTTTCTTTTATTCCCCTCTGATCCACTAGAAAGCCCAAAATCTTCCCAGCCAAGACGCCAAAAACGCATTTTTTGGGGTTCAATTTCAACTTGTACTTTCTGAGAGTTTCAAAAGTTTCTCTCAAATCACCAACATGGTCTTCTTCTTGCTGACTCTTTACTAACATATCATCTATGTATGCTTCCATGTTCCTTCCCAATTGTGGTTGGAAGACCGTGTTGATCAGTCTTTGGAAGGTGGCCGACGCATTCCTGAGGCCAAAAGGCATCCTCAGCCAGCCATACAACCCTTCTCTCTGTAATGAAGGTTGTCTTGTCCTGGTCCTTCGGCCACATGGGGATTTGATGAAATCCTGAATAAGCGTCCATGAAGCTCAGCAAAGCATGACCAACCGTGGAATCCATCAGCCGATCTAACTAAGGCAAAGGAAAAATGTCCTTAGGACAGGCCTTGTTGAGATCAGTGTAGTCCACACACATTCTCCATGTGCCATTGGGCTTTGGTGCCATGACCACATTAGCTATCCATTCTGGATAGTAAGTTTCTCTTATGAATCGTGATTCCAACAACTTTTGTACTTCCTAGTCGACCGCCTGATTTCTGGCCGGCCCCAAATGCCTCTTCTTCTGACGAACTGGCTTTGAGCTAGGATCAACATTTAGCCGGTGGATGGCTATCTCTGTATCAATTCCAGGCATCTCCTCGACACTATAGGCAAACACATCTTGAAATTCCTTAAGCAAATTTATCAAAATTACCCTCAACCAAGTGGTGAGGGCAGATCCAATTTTCAAGGTCCTTTCTGGACGAGCTTCATCCAAACAAACGTCTTCTGGGGCCTCCACGGGCTCTGGACGTTCAAGTGTCATGCCCATGATGGCCATCACCTCTCCAGACGAGGGTGGTTCTTCTTTGACGGACACATACTTTCTTTTCTTGCTGGGAAGGTTTTCGAACGTTTTCCTTGAGGGAGCAACCTGCGTCTAAGGACTTTCAATTGTCATTCTCAGAGAGGCTACTTGGTCTTTCACAATCTTGGCCGTTTTCCCTTCACCAGCGACCTTCGTCTGGTCTTGCTTCTCTGCATTCCAAGATGATGGTTTCAAAGTGGTTAAGTAACATTCTCTGGCCGCCTGCTAATCTCCATACAAGGTACCAATTTGACCACCATCACATTCAAACTTCATGAGCATAAGGTGAGTAACTATCAATGCTTTAACATGATTCAGAGTTGGCCGTCCAAGAATGACATTGTAAGCGGTCAAGTCTCGGACGACCAAGAACTTGATGAACAAAGTCCGGAAGGCATCCTTCTCTCCAACTCGGACGGGCAGAGTAACTGTCCCCATAGGGTGTATAACTCCTCCCCCAAACCCAATGATTGGATGGTGGACAGGAACCAAGTTCTTCTCATCAAACTTCAATCTGGACAAACAATCTGCACTAATGATGTCTGTGGAACTTCTAGTGTCAATCAAAATCCTTCTTACTCTCAAGTTTGCTATTTTCATCTCTACAACCAAAGGGTCATCATGAGGAGTTCTCAACTTCCCTCGATCTTGCTCACTTACTACCACCTTAGGGAAGGGCTCAGCCTTTGTCTGATCAGTTAGTAAGACTTGGCCGAGCTCCCTGAGGTAGTTTTTGTGCCCTCTATTGGTTGGTCCTCCAGCGGCAAATCCTCCTGAGATAACAAGAACAACATCCTCGTCAGTGCTCTCACTTTCCTTCTTCTTGCTCTAACGATCATCCTTCCTCTGAAACTTCCTTCCCCCTTGGGGTAAGTATGAGTTCATCTTTACTTTCCGGGCTAAATCCTCCAAGGTCCTCTTAAGGTGTTTACATTCGTTGGTCTCATAACCACAGTCCTTGTGAAAATGACAGTACTTGCTCTTGTCTCTATTCCTGTAAGGAGTCTTCATTTCAGCTGGAGCCTTGAGCTCATATTGATCCTTTATCTCCATAAAGATGGAATATTGATCTTTGCTAAATTCTATGGGATCTGCTGAAGATTCAGATTATTTCCTTTTACCCCACCTGGACGAAGTAGTTGTGGAGGTTATTGCCCAAGTCTCAGCCTTTTTAGGGTTTTTCTTCTTTACCTGAGCCACCTCTTCATGCTTCTTAGACTCAAGATGCTTGACCTCAGCACAAACTTCCGTGGCGTGTATTAATGCTTCAGCCTCCTTCAGGGCTTCTCTAAGGGTGGTGATTTTCTTCTTCACAAGATCAAACTTAAAACTTCCTGGTCGTAGCCCTCTGATAAAGGCGTGAAAGGCCACTCCAGCGTTAAGATCTTGAATCTGCAAGGCTTCTAGATTGAATCTCTTAACAAAACTTCTAAGGGCTTCTTTTGGTCCTTGGACGACCTTGCCCAAGTGCATGCTTCTCATTTGCTCTTACCGATTGGCTACAAAGTGACTAGTGAATAAGTAACTGAGTTCAGTGAAATTATTGACTGAATTAGGGGGGAGATTGTTAAACCACTTCTGAGCTACTCCCTTCAGAGTAGCCGGGAAGTTCTTGCACCAAGTAGCATCATCTACTGCTTGGACCATCTGATGCTTATAAGCGGAGAGATGATCATTTGGATCAGTCGTTCCATCAAACGACTCTATGGTAGGGAGTTTAACCTTTGGGAAGGGGGGCGCCTCCATGATCCTGGCCGAGAAAGGGGTTGGCCACCAGTTGATCCGGAGGGCTCCCAGCTGTCCCTCAATGGTATGAACTCCTTATGATACTCCTTCAACACGGGATTAGATGAAGTGTTTGCAGGGGCTGCACGCCGATAAACCATTGGTTGCACCACTATTTTCTCTTGTCTTGGACGAACAAGAGAAGGGCCAAGACTTTTTCATTCAGTTTTGGACGGTAACCTCAAAGGGGATCCCTCAAATACGGTGTAGGCCATGTGGCCGACTGTTGTAATGCAGCAGCTTTCTTTGCCTCTAAGTATTCTCTCGCATCTGTTTCCATCCTATGCCCATTTGGACGAACATTATCCTGGGTCCTGACCAATAGGTTCCAGTCCATCTTCCTTCGCTGCTCACTGCCTTCTGGCTGTCTTTCTTTGGCTGCTCTCCTAGAGGGTTCTTGACGAACAGGTCGACTTGGACCTGGACGATTCTCCTGAGAACGCTCTCTAAGAGGAACTGGATTGTTAGCAGCTGGATTCGGATTAATTTAGAAAAACATCATATTATTCTTGATCTGTTCCTGGACGACTGCTGACATCTTAGTCTGAAAGTCATTCAGGACGTTCTCCAAATGAGCAGCAGTCACTGGACGTTCAATATTTTCCTGAATAACAGGTTCATGGCTCTGACTAGGGACATTAATGATGGACGGAGGTCTATCCCTCCCTCGAGGTGGTCTCTCATCGTCTACGGTATCTTCAACTCGAATCTGAAAACTTCGATTCCTTGCCACATTGGACGAGTGACAATCAGTCATCGTTGCGTCTCCCCACTGACGGCGCCAAATGTTTAGTCTCCTTGGCTGGCAAGTAAACTATTATCCCTCAATATGTTCTTCAAATGCAGACTTGTGCAACGATGTCTAAATCAGGTAATCTGATCCTGAGCTCCGGTCCCAAACTTGCAGAAAAAGGAACCAACCCGAGAGGTTTGGGTGGTGGTTCCCCCTCCGAAGTTTAAGTCAGATATCAGGAGTAAGAAAGGGAAAGTAGAGATAGAGAGAAAGTGAGAGAGTATTTTGACAGAGTAAGGGCACACTGTTCAATGAATTACCTTTCTCTTGATTTCAAGGGGAGTATTTATAGTGTTTGTGATCTGATTGCTGCCTTTTGAGGTTACCCTAAATTAAGGGCACCTGATTGGCTAGGCAATCATAACATGACACGTGGCAGGCAATGATTGGTAGTTGATCATCAACCAATCATATGCAACCATTTAATTGGGATTTGGGCCCTGAATATTCTTCAGGCCAAAAGGTGGGCTTTTATTCCTTTCACAGTAAAAGCTTAGGGTTTTAACCATTTGTTTACTCCTTTTGATGGGACACGTGAATGGTCCTCATGGATCTATGTGTCTCCAGGAGAACCGCCGATTATTTAGGCTACAACACGTTTTTGTGTACGACATCGGCGTTGCGCGTCCGCAATATGTTACTTCAAACGCAACGTTGATGTGGCCGGTTTTTTATCGTTTTAAGATTCTTTTTTATCTTTGATGAAATTTATCCTTTGAAATTCCGAAATCAGCTATCTTTTGGAATAAAATATGTTTTCTAAAATATCTATTAAAAATTAATTATCGAAAATAATTAATATTAAAATATTAAAAACACAATTAATTATCAGGAATAATTAATTTGGCCTTTAAAATTGGGCTTAGATTTGATAAATAAACTTTATATTTTCAAAACTCTTTTGGGCTTAGCTCGTTCGATTGTTCTTCCTTTGCACCGGACCAATTAGGACGACGATATGTTTCATCGCTAGGTACTACATGGGGAGATATGATTTTGTGTCTACATATACTCCTCTAGAAGGGAAAACCTCACTTTTTCTTTTATTACAACACCTCAGTTACAACTTAACTCTACTCCAAATTCCTTTGCGAACTTAATTGTTTTCCCAAACTATGACCCCCTTGATCACAGTTCTTGTATGTACTCTCTCAACAAAAAGATTTAACTCTAAGCCTTTGGAATTGATTCAAATCCCTTTTACCCCAATTACAACTCTATAAGAAATGACACTCTAATATTTAGGAGAATTTAGACAGTTTAGGAACTTTGAACACACCTGATTAACTTTTAATAAATACTAAGAAGATTTTTGCTCTTTGTTAATCGTACTTAAAACTGAAACAACTCATCTCTATTTATAAGTAGCCAAGTACTTCACAATTTCGACCACTAACACCACTAACCCCACCAACCATTAGTTCCTTAAATATAAGAACTAACTCGCTTCATGGGTTTAACGAGCGTGGAATCCAAGGCAAAGAAGTACCGGGCAAGAAAAAAAGTAAATGTAGGTTAGTTGTTATTCTTCCTTGATTAAAAAGAAAATATAAGATCATAAGTTATGTAGGTTAGTTGTTATTCTTCCTTGATCTTTCTTATCTAACAAAAAAAATTTCTCTTTTTATCTTGATTAAAAACTCTTTTTCCAAAAAAAAAAAAACAGTTATTTATCAACACAAATACTTAAATATTTTTTTTCCAATTTCATGCTTGTGATATTATGTTCCCAAACATTGTTAAGACTAATAAAAATTTACATAAATGCTGAAAATTAAATATTAGCTTTTAGTCTTCATGTCTGCTCTTGATGAAGCTATAATGCAGTAGCTTCACTGTTCCAAACTCTCGGAACTCCGAACCGCAAACATATAGGAACTTGACAGCTTACTTAATGCTCTTGTTCTTCATAGTAACTAGTAACATTAAGTAGGTATTCTCATAATTTAAGTTAAACCCGCACTATCAAAAACATGACTTTTACTAGAGCATGAGACTTCATCTTGTTCCAACTCTAGAACTCACCTTCGAATCCACACATTTTAAACAAAGTGATTAAGAACTAAGTTTGCTTGTCATCGTCAAAACCTTATAGGGAAACAATATCCCCCTTTTTGGTTATGACAACCCCAAGCAATCTTTTCAAAAAGAAAGTACATTAAGTAAAATTATTTGAGAACCTTTTTAGAAATTGCAACATCATAACCATTTAGAAACATAGGCCCAAATCGCTTAAGTCTAGCGCAGCTGGTCCTCCCTTAGATCCATAACAACCCAAATCCTCGAGTTTAGCGAAGCTACTCATCTCTTAAGACCATAACAGTAACCCCTAAGTATACCGAAGTTAGCATTCCTTAAGTCTACACAAGCAATTTTTTAGTCTAGCCTACGTAGTCTAATGTAAGTTCCAAAGTCTAGTTGTCTAGTCTGCTTACTCTAAATGTAAGTTCAAAGTATAGTTGCCTAGCCTGCTTACCTTCAGTCAAGTTCAAAGCCTAGTCTCCCTTATTGTGTAGCCTTCCTTATTGTCTAGTCCACTTACTCTCCCGTAAGTTTAAAGTCTAGTCACCCATAAGTCTAGCCTACTTATTCTAAATATAAGTTCAAAGTCTAGCCTTCCCTCATTGTCTAACCTACTTACTCTAAACGTAAGTTCAAAGTCTAGTATCCCCTATCATCACCAAAACCCTATCATTGAGCCCAATCTGCTTGTGTAGTCCAGTCTACTCCATGCGTATAGTTAGGCCCATACTAGTCCGTAATCCACATCATTTCCAAATCGTCCATCTCATAATAATTTTTCATTTCCCATTTCCATTTCCATTTCCCATTTTCAATCTCATTTCCCATTTCCAAACCGTCCATCTCATTTCCATTTCACATTTCGAAATTCATTTCAAAAAACATACAAGTGAGGTCCACTCAAATTATGTTCAGGATCGGTCGAGAGATTGCAACTTAGGAACATCTAATGGAGAAACAAAAAAAGGTGAGTCCATTTTAAGGCTCGTCAAGCGAATTATCAGCACCCCGACTTCACTTAGAGTCATGAAATTACTTTTGACCGCCTTCACAATAGAGGCGCGATCACTTTTATAGGGTTTGCTCCGAACCCCATACCTGATTAAAGAAATCCAAAAGGTGCAACCTAAACTTCTATTGCAAAATTCCATCAGAGTAATAAACATCTGACATCTAGTGTCAATTACCATCCATGCGCTGTAATATATGGTCGATGACGATAGAATTCGAATGCCTCCTACAACGAGAATAAGAATCAACAACAACCTCTTGGCCAATGTCTCTACAGTGTAGGGGGCTTAGTCATTTAGCGCTAGTTTTCTAGGTTGAGTCGGAGAGTCCTCCCCTTATTTTGTTCCTTGTTGAGTCTATGTCATTTAGGATTTTAATTTTATCAGCATTATGTTATATTTATTTCTAATTAATAAAATAATTTCTTTTTCTTTTTAATTTTCATTAGCCTTCCATCATTTCTTTTATTATGCTTCTAATTCAATAATGAAATTTAAATCAATAAAATGACCTTGAGCAATCAAAAAATAAAAAAGGACTTACTTCGGAATAAGATTTCTTTCTCTCTTCCTCCATCATTTCAAAAGCCATCATCCATAAACCATCTTCATGCAACCAAGAATTAAAATCCCATAAGCCATCATAACCTTTCAATGCTCCACAAATAGCCTTCAAACCTTCCAATATCCTAAACCATATAAACTTGTGTCCAAGCCTCAGTACATAAAAAAAAGTCAATGCCAGGCAAAATAAATGAAAGAAAATATTAAAAGTGTGAAAGAAAAAAAAAAGCAAAACCAAAAGAAAACGCACAAAGCAAAGCAAAAAGAAAAAACCAAAAGAAAAAAATTCAAGTTATGGAGCTTGCACACAAGTTCTACCCCTCATTGAAATCCTTTAATCCATCGAAAAACGTTAAATACCTTAAAAAATCATAACTTTTACCTTAGCCCATCCATTTAAAATCTTCATCCAAACCTTAAATATTTCAACCTTTCATATTCAAACCCAACTCCTTCTCCAAGGTATATCCAAGCCCCCTAAGCTGAGAACCCGAAAGGGCGGCCTAGGCAAAAGTTAAGGCACAAAAAAAAATCAAATTTGGAACTACGAATGGTCTGATTCCACAAAAATACATAGAAAATCCTCATCTCGAGGTCCGACCGCTTCAATAAAATAAAATTAATTAAGATATAATGATTTGACTTTCTAGAATTCAAAAGTATACTCTTTCTAGATCCCAACATAGACTCGAGTCTGAACCTAGCCACGTCAAAGCTTTTTCCCACCTACATCTATGTGAGTCACAAATCAAACCTTTTATTTTCATTTCAAACTCTCTTTGTCGCTGAAGGACTCTCCGATAATTTCATGATCTCTGGCGATATCTGATTTTGCCTGCATCAACTCCCCAAGGAAGAAACTTCGAATGCTTCTTCAAATGCTCAATTCAAGACAAGTACCTACTAATCTAGGCTTACAGTGCCTAATTCAAGACAAGCTTTCCCAAAGAGGAAGCTTCCTATATATGTGGTGGTTCCTCCAAATTAAATTCCCAAAAAGTTGTAATCTATGTATCTCACTTGTGGACCTCGATCCATTGTCTAAACAAGTTTTCGGAAACCTGTCTATCTCTACTAATCTAGTTCAGCCTTGCATAACCATGACTTTTCATGACATTCCATCTATACTTTAGCTTTGCATAACCCTGAGCCTTGCATAGCGTCTCATGCATCCTTAGAGAGTTTAAGTTTTGCATTATTGCAGCATTTTGTTCATCATTATCTGAGTTGTTTACACCTATCTGCTAACATCTTTTCCTGCATGTAATTAGATTTCATGTACTTATCGTCTTGCATACTAACTTTACTTTGCAGAAACCGGCGATATATAGATTACTTCTAGACTGTCGAGCGTCTAGAATCGTTCTCGATCCCGACACAAAATACATTACCTTTCAGTTTCCTGAACCTCAGCCAAAGTGGGGCATCTATAAACACAAAATTGTAACACCCCGACAATTCTCTATTTTCCAAAATACCTTTTTAATATAAAACTTAGAGAATTATTAAAGGCATTATCGCCCGTGTGATAACGTATCGGCTTATTCAGAATTTTGCAGCGGAAATAAAAAAATAACTTTAAAAACTTATTAACTTAATCAACCATAAGTCAACTTCTAAGAACAAAGTCAAAAGTCAACCAAACCAAAGCCAACCAAATCAGAGTCAACCAAACCAAAGTCAACCATGATTAAAATAAAACTATAAAGTATTAAAGCTAAACACAAGCTCTCCATGAAACCCGAACCCATGATGCATCATCTTTATACCTGAAATGGTCGATGATCTACTGATCCTGAGAGACTGCTCACCAAATGGGTCATCACAGGATCAAAAAGCACAGCCATGATCGACATACAGAAAAGCACGTAATCAGCAAAGTTGAGTACTACATACTAAATAAAATATAAAACCTAACATGATACTAATAAACATAAACTTAATAATAAACAATGATATAATAAATAACAGATTGACTATACTGAACTAAACTCCAAAATCATTAGATTAATTATAATTAGATTGAATAGGCAATGGAAAGAGTTGTCCAAACTAAACCAGTCTTCAATTTAGAAGACGAAATACGGGTGCGACTCCGTACTCCCATGACCAACGATATCGAGGTATTAATTTAAATAAAATAGGACACGTTGATCAATCTGGTCCCAAGAAAAGACATGGGCTACCACCATGTACTCCAACTCATACTAATCCAATACTTCAAACGTGCACAAGTCTAAAGCTTATTGCTTTTCACTTTCCACTTTAAGTGATTAATAAATTATTTATTAGTTATGACTCACAAAGTAAGACAACCAACATAATCATCAAGGATACATGAAACTTCCATTTTTATCTAAGGATTAGATAAGGAGATCAACAACTTAACAATCCAAGAATAATACATTATTAGTTCCATAACCAACCATTATTTATTTGTTAATCTAAGTCAGCAATCAACTAACCTTTCATAGGTGAATAACCAACTTACCAAATAAGGCCCACGGTCCTCATAAAGTAAATAAAATAATCCAAAGGGAACAACATGATCCAACTCATGATCCAATAACAACATTTATTAATCCCTCATGTGAATTAATAAAATAAAGTTCCCAATCCCATATGCTTGCATCAATCATCCATACAAACATAATACAACCAACATAGGCAACATGCTTCACACAACGGCATAAAACATGTAATTCTACTTGAATATAAATCACATATGAACTATAAATAGTTCCCTATACATGATACTACATCAATCCTAACCTTAGGATATGATACTAGTCTACTAACACATATGTATGTACGTACCTTGTGTAGACAATATGAGAGGCTACTTTATCAACCTTAGAAATCGCCTAAGGAGAATTCTCCGCCTACCAAATATCAATACAACCACTAATCAATACTCAAATAAAATTCCAGTAACTTTAAAATATTTTAAACCCTCTTTAAAAATGTTTTAAATCCTTTTTAATCATTAAAACTCCAACAATTAATATTCCCTAGTATAATACTACCATACTAATCATTAAAACCCCTCAAAAATCCATACTTTGACATTTAAAACTCCATCATAAGCATACTAATAAAAATTCAAGCAACTTATAATATGTTTAAAACCCTTTAAAACATACTTAGACATAATCATCAACATTAGAGTACTCAATTTTCATAACCATAATATAGTACTATAATTTCCAACTCATAAAACCCTAAAAATCCATGCTTTGATACTTAAAACCCTTACTTAAACAAAATTAATAAATCTGAAATTTAATTGCTTTACTATACAAATCATATAATCTGAAATTTATATTTAAATCATCAAAACCACAACTTTAATCATGAAATCACTAAATCAATCCTTAAAACATAAACTTAACATTAAATAAAATAGAGGAGGAAGAAATAAACCAAAGAGGAGAGAGAAAACAAGCGGCCGAAGGGGAGGAGCGTCGGATGCGGTAGCTGGCGGCGGTGGTCGTCGACGGAGGCAGCAGCGACCCGAAGGAGAGAGAAGAAAACGAAGGGGAGGGAGACCGAGTGAGGAGAGAGAGAAAAGAAGAGATGAGAGAAAATTAGGCTGAGTGATTTTTAATGTGGGAATTTTGGGTTTAGTTTGGGTTTATATAGGTAACCCCTTGTGGGCTTAGGAAAATGTGTTTGGGCTTTTAATAATCAATTAACGATTGGGTGCTTGAGTTGTGTTGGGCTCCTCTAACCCATTTTAAAGTCTTTTATAGTACAACTCAAAAATAATTAAACTATTGAATAACTTTCAAAGTATGACTAAATAAAATATTTGATTATTTAAAAATATTAAATAATCCCTTTGACTTTAAAATAGTCAACACTTATGAATTTAATTATTTAAATACTAAAATATATATAAATATGCTATAAAATATATTTATAAAATTCATAAAATTGTGGGGGATTACAG
Source organism: Beta corolliflora (assembly GCA_947648045.1). NCBI lineage: Eukaryota > Viridiplantae > Streptophyta > Magnoliopsida > Caryophyllales > Amaranthaceae > Beta > Beta corolliflora. The sequence continues at coordinate 283,156 of CANSZD010000248.1, read as the reverse complement.
TCTATCCCTCTTAAAATAAGTTTCGTCCCGAAACTTGACACGAAAACCCTCACAGCTTCAAAACTTTGACTCAAAACTTCCATTTGGAAATACTTGTGTCACAACGTGTGCACACTTTACCAACTTTAAAATCACTTGTGTTACTCATGAACACACTTTTCTATGCGGAGAACCAATTCATTTTGCACCAACATGTGCAAATCGCCAAAATAAGCATAAAATGCATAAAAAAAACCATAAAAAAGGGAAAAAGCGCGAAATTATATCGCATTCTACCCCCTTAAAGAAAACGAGTTACGCCCTCGTAACTCACCTCAATGAATAACTCAGGATATTTCTTCTTCATTTCATCTTCAGCTTCCCACGTTGCCTCTTGGGATTCATGGTTAGACCAAAGCACTTTCACAATATTCACATCCTTATTGCGTATACTACGCACCTTTTTATCCAAGATTTTCACAGGCCTTTCCTCATACGTAAGGCAACTATCAATTTAAATTCTTTCGGGCTCCAAAACATGATTCTCATCAGTAATATATCTTTTAAGTTGAGAAATGTGAAACACATCATGCATCTTCTCAAACTCCATTGGTAAAGCCAACTTATAGGCAACCTGCCCAATTCTTTGCAAAATCTCATATGGGCCAACATACTTGGCACTTAATTTGCCCTTCTTACCAAATCTCATCACTCCTTTGGTCGGTGACACTTTCAAACACACCTTATCACCAACTGCGAATTTATCTTCTCTTCGCTTCAAATCAGCATAACTTTTCTGCCTATCCTGATCAGCTTGAATTCTAGCCTGAATCAACTTTACATTCTTAACAGTCTCCTCAATAAATTCCGTCCCCAATATTATATTCTCACTAAAATCATTCTAGCAAATGGGACTTTTACACTTCCTTCCATACAATGCCTCAAAAGGAGTCATCTTAATACTTGCATGGTAACTATTGTTATATGAAAACTCAATCAAGTCCAAGTGATCTTCCCAACTACCTTGGAAATCAATTGTGCACGCTCTTAACATATCTTCCATAGTCTGATTAATCCTTTCAGTCTGACCATCGGTCGCAGGATGAAAAGCAGTACTCATCTTCAACGTTGTTCAAAGATTCAACTGGACCTTTTGCCAAAATTTCGAGAGAAATCTCGAATCACGATATGAAATAATGTCCGTCGGGACTCCATGCAGTCTCACCACGTGCTTGATATACGTCTTGGCAAGTTGCTTCTTCTTTCATGTCTCTTTCATCGGAACGAACACGGCAGACTTCGTCAGACGGTCCACGATAACCCAAATAGTATCATTGCCATTTCTCGTCTTTGGCAAAGCAGTCACAAAGTCCATCGATATGGAATCCTACTTCCAGCCAGGAACCTCTAAGGATTGAACCTTTCCCATTGGTCTCTTATGGTCTATCTTTACTTTCTGACAGGTCAGACACTTTGACACTAACTCAGGGACTTCACGCTTCATATTCGGCCACCAATAAATTTCCTTAAGATCCTTGTACAACTTATCACCCTCAGGGTGCACAGAATATGGGGTATTATGCCCCTCTTCCATAAGCTTCCTCTTAAGCTCTTCACACTTTTGTGGTACACACCACCTTCCTTTGAACCTCAAGCTTCCATCATCATGAATCTTAAAGTCAACTTCTTTGCCTTGCTTCATCTTCTCCTTAATCTTATCTAGGTGCTCGTCTCCAACTTGACCCTCTTTGATCTCAACGAAAACTGACAACCCCAATGACAAAGCACTCAATCTTGCCTCGATCTCCCCAGGATTTAGAATTTCTAGGCTAAGCCTTTGCATATCTCGGTACAATTCCTCAGGGACTACCAACGCATTCATACTATGACTCGACTTTTTACTCAAAGCATCGGCGACTACATTCGCCTTCCCCTCATGATATTGGATGTCTAGGTCATAGTCTTTAATCAATTCCAACCATCTTCTCTGCCTCATATTGAGATCCTTCTGTGTGAAAATGTACTTCAAACTCTTATGATCAGTATAGATCTTGCAAGTTGCCCCATATAGATAATGTCTCCAAATCTTCAAGGCAAAAACAATAGCAGCTAACTCTAGGTCATGGGAAGGATAATTCGACTCATACGGTTTCAATTGACGTGATGCATACGCGATCACCTTCCCATTCTGCTGCAGAACACACCCCAATCCATTCTTCGAAGCATCACTATACACCTCGAATCATTCATTTCCATCAGGCAGGGTTAACACAGGTGCAGAGGTCAAACGCTCCTTCAAAGTCTGGAAAGCTTCCTCGCACTTCTCACTGCACTCAAACTTTGACTCTTTCTTCATCAAATTAATCATCGGACTCGCTATCTTCGAGAAATCTCTCACAAATCTCCTATAATAGCCAGCTAATCCCAGAAAACTCCTAATATCTGACACATTTTTCGGTGTAGGCCACTCACTAACAGCTTGAATCTTTGCAGGATCCACAGATACTCCTTCTTTTAACACATAATGACCCAAAAATGCTACCTTCTCCAATCGAAACTCACACTTAGAGAACTTGGCATACAATTGGTTCTTCCTAAGCGTCTCCAAAACTATCCTCAAATGCTCATCATGCTCTTCTTCACTCTTTGAATGGATCAACATATCATCAATGAACACTACAATAAACTGATCCAAAAACTCATGGAATACCCTATTCATCAAGTCCATAAATATAGCCGGAGCATTGGTCAATCTAAACGGCATCACAGTGAACTCATAATGACCATAACGCGTCCTAAACGCAGTCTTAGGTATATCCTTATCAGCTACCTTCAATTGGTGATACCCCGAACGCAAATCAATCTTCGAAAACACACTTGCTCCATTTAACTGATCGAATAGGTCATCTATCCTAGGCAAAGGATACTTATTCTTAATGGTCACATTGTTCAACTCCCTATAATCAATGCATAATCTCATACTTCCATCTTTCTTCTTCACAAACAACACATGAGCTCCTCAATGTGACGCACTAGTCCTAATATAACCTTTCTCCAATAGTTCTTGCAACTGCGTCTTCACCTCGCTTATCTCAGGAGGTGCCATTCTATACGGTGTCTTAGAAATAGGTGCAGTACCAGGAACTAAGTCTATGGTGAACCCAACGGCTCTCTTGGGCGGCATACCAGAAATCTCGCTTGGAAACACATCCATAAACTCGTTCACGATCGGTACATCCTCAATCTTCAAGTCAACCTCTTTACTCACATCTTGCACACTACAGAAGAATAATTCACACCCCTTCTTCACCAACTTCTTCACTTGCATTACAGATATGACCCCAAAGTTCTTAGGCTTCCCAAAACGTTGGAATGAAGTTAACTTCCCCAAAGGGCTTCTCAACACTACCTTTTGAGCTTCACAGTCTATCTTGGCTTTATAGAAACCTAACCAATTCATCCCCAGAATAACGTCTAGGTCTCCCAGATTGAACTCTATCATATTAGAACGAAAAACACAGTCTCCTATCTTCAGAGGTAAGTCTCTATACAACTTAGTACACCTTATAACTTCCCCAGTAGGTATACTTATAGGCAAGTCCATTACTTCAAAGTTTACCAACCCCAAGCTCTCAATAACGGACGACGAAATAAACGAATAGGTCGCCCCAGAATCAAATAACGCTTTAACGAGAATGGAGTTAATAGAAAAAGTACCAGTGACTACGTCAGCAGATTTCTCAGCTTCATTGCGGCTCATCACGAACAGCTTCCCCGGAGCTTTACTCTGGTTGTTGTTGTTGTTCTCAATAGCAGGCTTACTGTAGCTTCCTTGATTGTTCTGCAACCCTATAGGCTTCGACCCTTGGTTGTTCGCTTGATTGAATCCCGACCTTCCCTGATTACCACTCCCATTACCATTCTGCTCTTTCCTTTGCTTGGTGAAGCACTCAAACTCTCTATGCCCCTTCGTTTAGCAGTAATGACAGGTCACTAGATCTCCTTTACAGTCTCTACTAGGGTGGTTCTTGTTACACTTCTTACAGTTGTAACTCCTCTCAGACTGGCCCTTACCATTAAAGCCTTGGCCATTTCTTCTTTGGAAATTCCCATTCCCATTTCTATTCTTCTTAAAGTTCCCCTGATTTCCACCAGAATTGAAATCTTTTCTTTTCTCGCCTACTACAGCATTCTTCTTATCACGCCTCGACTACCATAAATATGGGTAGCTCTCCCATAAACAACATCTAAGGACACAAAGGTCACACCACCTAACCCCAATTGGATTTCCTTAGTCAAACCTTGCTCAAATCTCTGAGCCTTTAGCTCCTCAGTAGCTACAACTTCGGGTGCAAACCTAGACAATGCTATGAACTTGCTATAATACTCAAAAATGGTCATACTCCCCATCCTAAGGTTTATGAACTCCTGAGCCTTTTACTTTCTCATGAATGCAGGGTAAAATTTTCCTCTTAAAGCAGCAATAAAGGAATTCCAATTAAACACTTCCACAGCACTAAGTCTATTTCCATTTTCTTTCCACCATAAATCAGTCTCATCTTTCAGATACAACACAGCTTGACCTACTTTCATATCCTCAGGACAATTCACAGCCCCAACAATCTTATCGAACTCCCTAATCCAGCTCTCTAAGAATGTAGGGTCAGCTTGCACCTTAAAGTACAGCAGCTTAATCTTAGCTAATCTCTCAAACATATCCCCTGCAGGATCAGAATGCTCAGCCCTTTCTTGAGTCAATTTCTCTGCCAATAGGCGAATAGCTAGCAGAGGCTAAAGCGTTATCGTTATTTGCCATTCTACTTCGCGACCTGAAATTTAACGTAACTCTACTTTAGGTTTCGATTCACAACTTACTTGCCATTCTCTACGAAGGTATCAATTCGACTTGATCATACAAGATCACAACACAATAAAATTCTATGGATTTATAATAGTGCCAATTCAATCACTATAAACCATACTCAAGCATATACTCATTCATGAATAAATATTTACATCACCAATATATATAAGGATCAAATAAAATTAATCAAAATAATAAAATAAAATAGTCCCCATTCGTGTACTAAAAAAAATCTTACTCAACTTGAATAACTAAATAATGACCTTTATTCATCAAAACGATGGTAATAATATTTTTCCAATCCACAATAACCATACTTATTCCTCAATGAAGTAAAGATACTAAAGAAAAGAAGTTCAAACTATTGTAGCTTAGCTACTTATTCAACACTAATAAACTTAAAACATAAGTAAACACTCTATGGAGTTACATTATCCTTCCTATCCTTACTTTCCTTGTATTTCTCTGGAGTGAACACCTCATCTTCAAAGTCATCAACGTCCTCACTGTAATAGTAATAACTTGAATTTCTAGCTCTCGTAGATCTTCGAACCCTTTTTGGTTGAGGTACATCCTCGTCCGACTCTGAATCACTATAACCAACCAGATCAGTCCTCATAATAGCATTGTAGATGTCCTTTCGGGTTTGTCCTCTAGCATGATCGAACTCCTGAATGACCTCATCGTCGCTATCAGGGATGCCTACTTTCAACACACGACGCATAACAACATCTAAGCTAGTGTAGTTCTCTCTATCAGACTCCATATCGGACTCATCATCACTAAGCACCATTGGGTTGGAGTAGCTTCCTACTCGGGCAGCTTGCGTATCAGACATGTCTAGAGATCCTATAATAGATGAATACGACATCTATAAGTACATAATGCCCTCACTTAGCGTATATTCCCAACAATAAATACTAAGCAAGAATAAACCAAATAATTTAAAGCTAGGAATAACATTAAACAGTTAAGCAGGTAAGAAAAACATAAACATGTTAAACTAAATATTTGAATGTAGACATATAATATTTCTATCTTATATGCCCTTCCTATTCTACCCATTTCTCACAAAATAAATAAAGTAACTAAAATAAACTAGAAGTACTGAAAAAAACAACTCATAATTAAATATATTATTTTTGAAAAATATAAATGAACCGAAAAAAAATGAATAAAAAAAAATTTCGGACTTAAAAAAAAATTTCGAACCAACTAAAAAAATTTCGAACCCCAACAAAATAAAAAATTTGAACCTAAAAAAAATTTGAATCCTTTTTGAAATTGAAACATGTTTCGAAATTATAAAATGATGTAAGCACAATAAATAAGTACGAGCTCGTTTTCTATGAAATTCATTTTAAGTAACTAGGCGCCTAAAAATATAAGATCGGCACGAAAGGCCAATAAAAACCTAAGCTCTGATAACACTTTGTAACACCCCGACAGTTCTCTATTTTCCAAAATACCTTTTTATTATAAAACTTAGAGAATTATCAAAGCATTATCGCCCGTGTGATAACGTATCGGCTTATTCAGAATTTTACAGCGGAAATAAAAAAATAACTTTAAAAACTTATTAACTTAGTCAACCATAAGTCAACTTCTAAAACCAAAGTCAACAGTCAACCAAACCTAAGTCAACCAAACCTAAGTCAACCAAACCATAGTCAACCATAATCAAAACAAAACTATAAAGTATTAAAGCTAAACACAAGCTCTCCACGAAATCTGAACCCATGATGCACCATCTTCAGACCTGAATTGGTGGATGCTCTATTGATCCTGAGAGACTGCTCACCAAATGGGTCATCACAGGATCAATAAGGCACAGCCACGTTCGACATACAGAAAAGCACGTAATCAGCAAAGCTGAGTACTACATACTAAATAAAATATAAAACCTAACATGATACTAATAAACATAAACTTAATGATAAACAATGATATAATAAATAACAGATTGACTATACTGAACTAAACTCCAAAATCAGTAAATTAATTATAATTAGATTGAATAGGAAATGGAAAGAGTTGTCCAAACCAAACCAGTCTTCAATTTAGAAGACGAAGTACGGGCGCGACTCCGTACTCCCATGACCAACGATATCGAGGTACTAATTTAAATAAAATAGGACACGGTGATCAATCCGGTCCCAAGAAAAGCCATGGGCTACCACCATGTACTCCAACTCATACTAGTCCAACACTTCAGACGTGCACAAGACTAAAGCTTATTGCTATTCACTTTCCACTTTAAGTGATTAATAAATTATTTATTAGTTAAGACTCACAAAGTAAGACAACCAACATAATCATCAAGGATACATGAAACTTCCATTTTTATCTTAGGATTAGATAAGGTGATCAACAACTTAATAATCCAAGAATAATCCATTATTAGTTCCATAACCAGCCATTATTTATTTGTTGATCTACGTCAACAATCAACCAACCTTTCATAGGTGAATAACTAACTTACCAAATAAGGCACACGGTCCTCATAAAGTAAATAAAATAATCCAAAGGAAACAACATGATCAAACTCATGATCCAATAACAACATTTATTAATCCCTCATGTGAATTAATAAAATAAAGTTCCCCATCCCATATGCTTGCATCAATCATCCATACAAACATAATACAACCAACATAGGCAACATGCTTCACACAACGGCATAAAACATATAATTCTACTTGAATATAAATCACATATGAACTATAAATATTTCCCTATACATGATACTACATAAATCCTAACCTTAGGACATGATACTAGTCTACTAACACATATGTATGTAGGTACCTTGTGTAGACAATATGAGAGGCCACTTTATCAAACTTAGAAATCGCCTAAGGAGAATTCTCCGCCTACCAAATATCAATACAACCACTAATCAATATCAATAAAATTCCAGCAACTTTAAAATATTTTAAACCCTCTTTAAAAATGTTTAAAATCCTTTTTAATCATTAGAACTCCAACTATTAATGTCCCCAAGTATAGTACTACCATACTAGTCATTAAAAACCCTCAAAAATCCATACTTTGACATTTAACACTCCATCATAAGCATACTAATAAAAATTCCAGCAACTTATAATATGTTTAAAACCCTTTAAAACATACTTAGACATAATCATCAATATTAGAGTACTCAATTTTCATAACCATAATATAGTACTATAATTTCCAACTCAAAAAACCCTAAAAATCCATGCTTTGATACTTAAAACCCTTACTTAAACAAAATTAATAAATCTAAAATTTAATTGTTTTACCATACAAATCATATAATCTGAAATTTATATTTAAATCATCAAAACCACAACTTTAATCATGAAATCACTAAATCAATCCTTAAAACATAAACTTAACATTAAATAAAATAGAGGAGGAAGAAATAAACCAAAGAGGACAGAGAAAACAAGTGGCCGAAGGGGAGGAGCGCTGGCGGCGGTGGTCGTCGGCGGCGGCAGTCCGGTGGGTCTGCGACGGCAGCAGCGACCCGAAGGAGACAGAAAAAAACGAAGGGGAGGGGGACTGAGTGAGGAGAGAGAGAAAATAAGAGAGGAGAGAAAATTAGGGTGAGTGATTTTAATATGGGAATTTTGGGTTTAGTTTCGGTTTATATAGATAACCCCTTGTGGGCTTAGGGAAATGTGTTTGGCCTTTTAATGATCAATCAACGATTGGGTGCTTGAGTTGTGTTGGGCTCCTCTAATCCATTTTATAATCTTTTATACTACAACTCAAAAATAATTAAACTATTGAATAACTTTCAAAGTATGACTAAATAAAATATTTGTTTTTTTTAAAAACATTAAATAATCCCTTTGACTTTAAAATAGTCAACACTTAAGAATTTAATTATTTAAATACTAAAATATATATAAATATACTTCAAAATATATTTATAAAATTCATAAAATTGTGGGGGATTACAAAAATTGTGTTCTCCCCATTTAGTACCCAGTGATGAAACATACTGTCGTCCTAGTTGGTCCGATCAAAAGGAAGAGCAATCGAATGAGCTAAGCCCAAAAGTGTTTTGAAAATATAAAGTCTATTTATCAAATCCAAGCCCAATCTTAAAGGCCCAATTAGTTATTCCTGATAATTAAATCTAATATTTTAATATTAATTATTTTCGATAATTAATTTTTAATAGATATTTCTAAAATCATATTTTTATTCCTAAAGGTAGCTGATTTCGGATTTTCAAAGGATAGATTTCATCGAAGATAAAAAAGGAATCTTAAAATGATCAAAAAACTGGCCACATCAACGCGTTGCATTTGACGCAACATGCGCACGCGCAATGTCGATGCTTTACACAAAAACGCAAAGCCAGTGTGCGAGACGACAGGCTGTGCGTCTGACACACAGCTGTATTTTATCTTTTCGCTTCGAATTCTGTTTCTTTTGCCTATAAATAGGCGTGCTTTCTTCGGACGTTTTTTTAGTACTTTTTCCTTATGATTTCAGCACAACTCCAACACTTACAACTCACATTCATACTACATAAATACTCTCTACGTACATTCAAACACTTACAAACACTCAAACGTATATTCGAATATATTCAAATTCCATTATTTGCATTGAAGCTTCAAGATTACTCCTCCTGAAGACCGTTATACAAGATCCATGCGACAAAGGTATAATTTCTGAGGGTCGATTCCAATTATTCTTTTGTTTTACTAACAATCTACTTGGCATGATGTAGATCTTCAAAGAATTAAGGCTCTACTGTACATTCTTTTCTAATCTCCCTTCTTGTTATTTCTTTTATTCTATATTATATATTCATATGCATGATTGTATGTTATAATGATTTCATCACCTCACATGATTATTATTGCTAATCAAACACCTATATAAATGTTCCAACGCTAAATTCAGATGACTTGGACAATTGGATTAGGTTCCCAGTAATCTGATTATGTTATAACATTTCACTAAAAATTAGTCTTTTGTGTGTTTAATGAACCAACATAGATTAATTTATACATTGCATCAAAATATTCTGTGGTTATTTAATTGCATAAAAATTGACATGAACCGCTATTAAGTAGAGGACGACAATGAGCAAATTTGATTCCTGATCATACTCGTACCCTCACCCCCAAACTCAATCTTTGGTTCATTAACTATTAATGGAGTCATGACGGGGAAATCTACATTGCATAAGTCCCTAAGTGGTCCCTATGATTTCCCAATATCCAATTAGGTTTATAAGTCTTCCTTTAAAGACTTGTTGGCGACTTCAAAACGTTTCTCAATAAAATCTTTACAATGATGCAGTCAAATACGCGCTCATCCCGCGTAGGTAATAAAAACATGCCTACAGTGTCTAGAATATTCCTCATAAATTTCCAAGGGTTTCTATATACTGCTTTCTTTGTATGTTTTAGAATTCTGCAAGAAGTTTCCATAGCAATTACAAACTACAATTCACCCCCCTCTTGTAGTGCTCCTCTTGTGAATAACATAAAAAAATCTTAAATTACGAAAATACATTACGATACGCGCGCAGATCGTATTTCTTTTACAACAAAAAAAATAACAATAAGTATATCGTATTTTCTATCCTGTTTTGGGTCATACCAATCACCACATGTAATATCATATATCATTCACGCATGCATAATAGTTACTATCACATATTAACATCCATTCATTATATTCAAAAGTATATGATCCAATTCTAATAATCATGTTAATAAACCTGCATATCATGCTATGAAAATTTACCACTTAATAAACAAAAGGCAAACATGCATCACTTACTATTAAAAAAATAAAATCATGCATCACATTTAATTAAACTTAGCTTAATAAGGCCAACAAAACATGCCATACACGTTAACACTTAATGAAAATAACACGTAATGCAGTGATTATTCGAATTCAATTAATTAAATATGTGATTATTTATTCATAATTATTAATTAATAATTTTGCCTAATTGGTCCAATGCTTATTTGAAAGCCCAAAATGCGCCAAATTCGACCTATAGTACACAGTGCCCTTGCAGTTGTTTTTGGTCTTACGCATCCCACGCACTGTCGTCGAGTCACATCAGCCTTGCTGACCTCGGCGACGCAGGCGTGTGTTAGACGTTGCGGCCTGTGCCACACGCATACCAATTGTGTCTGACGTAATTTTGTGGGAAGCAGTAGTTTTAATTCTTTCAGTGCCTTGCGCTATCGAAACCCTTAAAACAATTTTTATCTTAGAAAATTTGTCATTTTTCCAAAAAATTTGTGAAATTAAAAGAATAAAAATATTTCGTAATTCGAAAAGTTAATAAATGTTCAAATTTAGCAAAGCGTGATTATAAAACTTTTAATTTCATGAAATGATGGCTTCTGGCAATAGATTTAAATTATTAACCAATTAATCATAATAATATTAATAATTTCAATGCATCAAGTAGATTTAATTAACAACAACAATCAATATTATTTGAATTTATGATTAATTTTATACAATAAATCAAATTTATTGCATAAGATAATCACTTAGATTTAGAAATTTCGAACAAAACAATAAACAATGTATATTTTTTTTATAATTATAAAATCAAATCTAAATAAAATTTGGCCAAAATATTCAAACATTTAAACAATTAATCATATAAATTATAATAATTCGAATTCATGAACAATAAAATAGATCTAATGTATGACCAATGCTTTACAAAAAATCAAATTTGTTGTACAATATTGTCGTTTAGATCTAAAATTATCAAACTCAACAATAAAATAATTATATTATTTAGGTGATAATGATATCCGAAAATTAAATCAATTTTATTAATCCAAAATTCAAAACTTTAGGTAAATATAAAAAAAATCGAATCTAGGGGAAAAACGCCACGAAAATTATTCTCTTAATGATATGAACCAAATAATTAAACAACTTTGAATAATGCAAACTTACTTCGCAATATTAACTCTCCCTAATTGAATTAAATAATCACAATACGCATACATAAATTCAAGAAATCATATCAAAATAAAATGAAATATAATTCAAAAACCTAAACTGCTCGAAATACACCTTTTTTGAAGGAATTTAAACTCGAGATGGTGGTACACACTACTTTGTAGTGAGTCTTTCTAAGAATGTTGTTTCCATCCGGAATACACCACTGAAAAGCGCAAATCACAGAAGTTTGAGTTTCTCCGCGGATTTTTGCAAATTTCGTCATACGATTTCGCAAATTTAATCTGATTAAACAATCTACGAAATTAGTCACCATAGAACCAGTCTAATCAAATTAGGTTTTCCAAAACCATTGATCAAGATTAATATATGCGAGAGGGTAACTGATACCACTGTACGAACTTTCATGCAATAAGGGGAATTTCATTAAATAATTTTCTAATATCAAATACCCAAGATCTCTTGCATAGATTAATATGTATCAATAGCTGATAAATCATACCTTTGAAGCGTGTGTTCCCTCGCTAAATAATATGAAGATCTAAGCCTTCAAGTGTAACCTCTCTACTTAGTCTACCAAGCAATGAACGAGATCCAAAAGTTGTCTGCTAAAATAATGGAGAAACTCTCTCTCTCTCTCTCTCTCTCTCTCTCTCTCTCTGGGTGGGCTGTTCTCTTAAGGGGTAATTAGGGTTTCTTTTTCTTCTTAGAAAAAATAATGATGACCATATTTTCCTAAAAGATGATCCCTTATATATAACTAGTTTAGGTATATATTTTTAAGATAATTATCTCAAATATAATCACCCATAATTCCCTTATATTGGCCGAAAAATCCTATGTATATTCTAAATAGGATTCTTTCCTTTTTCTCGTCCAATTACTAGGTGTGACCTTACAGGATTTATATATATATAGTAGTAAGTCTAATCTAATTAGGACTCACAAGTTGTAGTTAGTTTCTAGCAATACACTACAACTACCTAAATTATCTAAATAATTAATCTTCATTATTATCTTATCCTATTACTAGTAATTGCCAAACTTGATCAAAGGACAAATTCCTTCAAGAACAAGCCTATATCATTAAAAATTTATTTATCTTATCCAACTATTTTTCGTCTCATCTGTTGAACCTGAGTAGTCGCTTCAAAAATAAACCTGCAAAAGTCATCCTGCATACTCTTCATTCTTCCTAATCATATTGGCTCAAAATTAGTTTCAGTAATTTAAAATAAAAATTAGAGAAATTCTCGTTGGTATCCTCGTGTTTTGCCTATTTATATATGTTAATCAAGAAAATGATTTTTTCTATCAAATAGCCTTATATTATTGGTATTTGTATAGCATGGCATTAATAATAAAAATTTTATTTTTCCAGTTACCTAATTTTATGAGGTTGATTGATGTTAAATTATTTCATTAAAATAGAAAATTACACTAAGAGTAACACTAAACCGCAAAACAAGCAAGAATAAGTAAAAAATTACCCTATTACAGTTATTTAATTGTTGTTGTTTTACCCATATGCTGCAATAAACTGCGTGAGAAAAAGAAAAACATACAAGCCAACCTATTGTTGCGGTTCTTAGAGAAACCACAGCAATAGATTAAAATATTTGTATCATTTAATATATTGTTGTAGTTCTTGGAGAAACCGCAGTAATAGGTTTTTTTAGTAATAAAACCCACTTTAGGGTATGTCCAATCTCTTTATGTTGGGAGTCGTTTTCTCTTTGCTCTCTCTCACTCCTCACTCATTTTCCCTCTTTCTCCTCCTCTTCACTCGTCACTCATTCTCCCTCTCTCACCACTCCGCTCCTCCTCCCCCCCCCCACCTCCACCTACACTTACCCCCGCGGTTTTTCCTCCGACTCCACAAAAAACCCTAACCATCGAATCAATCGTCCACTTCAAATCACACATCGTTGAACCCCCATCTCGTTCCGTCGACACAACCCCCGCCAAACTCATGACGTACTTCTGCGACATGGCCCTCATGCGTTGAATGGAGATCGCATTCGATTACCACTACAACCACAACCGTTGAAGTTTGAAGGTTGATGAATGATGATGGTGGAGTGTGAAACGGTCGACGGCGAACTATTTATATCGATTACGGCTGCAACCCAATCAATTAGGGTTGAAGAAAAGTGATGACGAAAGATTTTTTTGTGGTTGAAGAAAGGGTCTACGGTTTCATTTCATTTTTTGTCGTTTTTTCACCATTTTTTCATTTTTGTTTTCGAATTTTCTTAGTTTTGATTCTTTTGTAATTAGGGTTTTCGATTTTTTTGTAATTATTTGTTTTCAATGTTCTTTATTTTTCTTTCTTTTTTATTTTTTGTAGTTAGGGTTTCTTGTTGTTTGTAATTAGGCAAATTGTGTTATAATGTTATCTGAGTTGCCAAGGCTGTTGAGTTTGATATAAGTAGGTGTTCATCGGTCTAGGACCAAATTCTGGTCCGACCCTGATCTTTGCACAGCCCTAGATATAACTATCATTCATGACTTACATCTTAGCATATGTTTTACTTATATAGTAATTTATTTCTTATGAATTTTTCACACCATTTTTATGTCTAAAATTTAGTCTCTTTAGTACTTATAATGTTAGTACTTCTATACAATATTTTTACAAAAAAAAAAAAAAATTTTTTTACCCTATTGTTGCGGTTTTAGGCTACAACCATATTCCACAGCAATAGGTTGATTTATTTAAGCTTCCCATGAGCGACATATTGTTGTGGTTTTTCTAAAATCTGCAACAATAGATTCAAAACCTATTGTTGCGCCTTGATTTGCGTCTATGCGAAAATTGTAGCAATATGCTACTTAAAAGCGCAGCAATATACAATTATTCTACTAACATGTCCATTTGAATTGGATATCTTGAACTTTTGTGATTATTTTGTACGATTTGTGTGTCATTCTTGTGCTATTTTGTTCTCTAATGAATATAGTTGCGTTAATCAACCTTAGATGAGTAAAATTAACGGAAAAAATTCAAAGTATTTTATTATTAAGGTAACATTGTACAATAAACAAAAATACATATAGGAAAAAAAAAATGCCCCCTAGGAAGAGAAAGTTAGAAAACCCCTCTAGAGCTCGTGAAAACCCTAGAAATCCGTCTGTTCAGTTCCATCTTCTTTATCAGTCAATTGTTGTTTCCGTGTTAATCTACACATCTCTCCTTATTTTAAAAGTTTCTTAGTGATAAAGTACAATTTAATCATTCAATTGAGGGTTGCTCCTCAATTAAGTTATGCAATTCGTTCTATTTTGAGGTGTAATAATGAGTACCCTGCCAAATTGAAGGGGGTTTTACCCTCTATTAGCAATTTCAAAGAGTGTAATTATGGGTTTTTGTTAGTTCTAGTGTGCGCTTTAGATCTATGTCTTTGGCATATTTGATTAAACACTTATGGTTTCTAGGGTTCAAATTCAAGATTAGGGGTAAATTTAGGGGTTTCAATTGGGGTGCATTTATGGCGCTGAGTTCCTGTCGCTTTCTTAAAGAACTCTTCGTCTTCTCTGCTGTCTGGTCATTCTTGAGTGGTGTTCGTTGGGGTTGGTGGAAGGTGCAGTGTTCAATTTTTCGCTCTTTTATTGTCCTTTTGGACATTATGAGCAGCCAAGCATTTATTGTGATGGTAAGGTTCAGATTTCTCTCTGCTAAAGGTAAATTTTTGGGTTTTCTCATTCTAAACCCTAAATCTTATTTAAAGGATTTTCAGGTAAATTATTCTAGTCACTTTCATTTCATTCCTTCCTTTTGTATCTCTTTCAGTTTGCTTATTTGTCTTGTGAGGCTGTTTGCTACTTCTTGTCTAAAAATGGATATTCCTAGTTCTTTTAAATCTGCTTTGATTAGTGTTGAAAATTCTGTTGTGTGCTTAGTTCCTTCCTTTGATTTTGAAGTTCATGGTACTAATGCTGGTGCATCTAATGTTGGGGATGGGTCTGAGGTTAAGGTGGTTGCTGCTGGTGACCCTCCTTTCCATGTTGGTTTCCCTAATTTTCAGGTGTTGGATGACATTCCTCAAGTCCAAAAGGACATTGAGGAACTGTCAAAGTCTTGTTTGATAGGCAAAATGTTGGGCTCTCCTGTGGACTTGCGTACAATCATAGCAAGGACTAAGGCTGACTGGAAATTTGTCAAGGGATATATTGAATATCTTGAAATGGGAAATCAATGGATAATGGTACGTTTTGCCAACCCTAATGACTGTTTTCTTGTTTGGAGTGAACGTCCATGGCATGTTCAGGGTGAATTATTTGTAATTCAGCCTTGGAAATCTGAGTTGATCCTTTTTGTGAGGAGATTAAGTGGGCAGACTTGTGGGTGCGTATCCCTCGTTTCCCAACTGAGTTGTTGAACTTTGAGTCTGTAGCTAACCTGTTTGCTGCTAATAACATTGGTAGTTTAATTAAACTTAATAAAAATTTATTGTTGCGTAACACGATTAGGTTTGTAAGAGCTTGTGTGCTTGTGAATATTAATGAGCCTTTGTCTGAGTATGCTGAAGTTGTGAGGGTTGGAGGAAAAGTGTATGGGTATGTCATTTGGTATGAGGACTTCTCTTCAGGTTGCTCTTTTTGTGGGGATGTGTCTCATGCTATTGAGGTGTGTTCATTGTTGTGTTCTCCTCAAAAAGAGGTTCAATTTAAGTTGCTTAAAAATC
This sequence comes from Beta corolliflora, assembly GCA_947648045.1. Classification (NCBI taxonomy): domain Eukaryota; kingdom Viridiplantae; phylum Streptophyta; class Magnoliopsida; order Caryophyllales; family Amaranthaceae; genus Beta; species Beta corolliflora. Next base: position 266,668 of record CANSZD010000248.1, on the reverse strand, counting down.
CAAAGCAAAAGTTAATGTCCGAGAGTTTACTGAAAGCAAAAATGCAAGTTAACCATGAATCCACAGCTGTGGAAGCTCATGTGGTTCATGTTAAGCCAAAAATGTTTGTGAGGAGAATAATGTTAATGTTCAGAGAGGTTTTGCCTCAAATGCTGCTAAGAATACCAAAAAGTCTGCTGGGAAGGGTATTATTATTAATGATGCTATTGTTTTGCCTTTCAAAAGAAGATTTGTTAGTCCATCTGTGCTGGGAAAAGGTAAGTCTATTTTGTATGCTGCTAATCCTATTGTGGAATCTGATGTGAGCTCTGATGATGAGGCTACTATGTGTCCTGACCCAAAAGATGTTGCCCCTCCTAAGACCACTGTTTTGGGTCTTAAAGCAGGGGGAGAGAATGGTGAGTATGATGCTGCTGTTGGATCCCCCCCTCTCTTCTGCTATGGTTCCTGTTCCTACTCCCCTGCGAGTTATTTTCCCTGCTGAGTTATTTGATGCCAACCAATTCCATCCTTTGGCTGTTTATTGTTTTGATGTTGAGCCAATTGTCATTCCATCGGAAGATGAGGATGACACCTATTTGCTGGATGAAGCTGATGATTTAATTCAAGGAGTGGATGGGTATCTTGAGTCCTTACTTCATTCTCTTTCATTTGATAGCTCTGTGGTAAGAAAGATTGAAGTGTTGGGGGTTGAACCACCAGCTAGCAAGGCAGTCTCCTCTCACTCCAGCTCAGCTAAGAGGAGGAAGAGTAGCTCAGGGGATGAAGGTCACTCTTCTTCCCTGAAGATAAACAGAGGTTAAGCTTGTTATCCTCCCCAATCCACCATTTCTATAAATTTCTTTAGCATTTTGGAATGTTCGTGGTTGCCAAAGGAAGAACCTTTTTGCTGAAATAGAGAGTTTTTGTTCAGTAAATCATGTGGATATCATGATGATTTGCGAAACAAAATCTGTTATTCCTCCCTCTAATGGTTCAATTCAGAGATGTGGTTTCTCTTCCCCTTATTATATCCCTACTGAGGGAAGAGCTGGTGGATTGTGGGTAATGTGAAAAAATAGTTTGGCTAATCCTTTTGTTTTGGATATAATTTTTGAAAGTACTCGTTTTGTGGTATGTAATATTAAGCTAAGTGCTTTGCATGTTTCATATATTGTTATATTTCTATATGCCCCTGCAAATGCCAGTGAAAAAATCTTTTTTGGGATGAAATTCTTGCTTATACTCTATCTCTTCAACTCCCTTTCTTGTTAGTGGGAGACTTCAATGAGATTAGTTTTCCAGCTAATAAATTAAACAAGGTGGTAGTGCTATTTCTTTATCTCGTTTCAATCGAATGAATAGTATAAAAAATTTCTTAGATTGTGATGAACTTCCATTTTCAGGCCAATGTTTTGCTTGGAGAAAAAAAACGAGTGGATGTGATAATGTCCTTGAAAGATTAGGTAAAGGTTTAGCTAGTATGGAATGGTTAAAATTATTTCCTTTGGCAAAGCTTAGGCACCATATATTTTCTTCTTCAGACCACTATTTTATTTGTCTTTCTTATCTTCCTAAATCTAATTTAAAAGCACCTCTGGTGTGAAAAATTCAATGGCTCTTTTATGTTTCGTTTAACTCAAAAGTGAAAACTTCTTAAGACAAAAACTAGGGCTCGTTCGATATCACTGCGGTTTTCAGTTTTTTGGTTTTTTGTATTTAAAAGTCATACGATATATGTCCTATAATGGATAAAAAATTGGTCAAACTTATTAGAAACATGATGATTTTGAAAACTGACAACTAAAAAGTGAAAACCACTTTTTCTGGTTTCCTGTTTTTTGTTTTTAGTTTTCAAAAAAATTGAAAACTGAAAATAAAAAACGATAACGAACAGGCCCTAAGGAGTGGAATAAAACAAGATTCGGTAATATTTTTCGCCAACTTGTGTTAGTTGATAAAAAACTTGAATAAATCCAAGCTCTTCTCATTATTGATCAAGATAATATTAATTTACAGAGAGCTCAAGAATGGTGGTTAATTAAACGTCGTAATCTTTTCTAATTTCAAGAGAATTTTTGGTTTCAAAGAGCTAAAACGATGTCTTTTGCTAAAGGTGACTCTAACTCCAGATATTTCCATGTTTGTACTTCTATTAAGAAAAATAGGATTAATCTTGATTCGTTTACGACAAACTCTAACATTATTGTTACTAACCCATAGAAAATCTCATTCTTTGTTACTCAAGAATTTCAGGAACGGTTTAATACTAATCCTAATTGTAATTTTGATAGTAGTTGCGATTTTTCTCTTATCTACCCAATTATAACGGACGAAAATAATCAAATGTTAACCCAGGTAAAAACCGCGGAAGAGATTAAAGCTGCTCTTTTTTATCTTGCTCCTGATAAGTCGTCGGGTCCTGATAGGTTTCCCCCATTTTTTTTTCAAAAATACTGGACGTTGGTGGGTAATTCAGTTATTAAGGCGTGTCAAGCCTTCTTTCATTCGGGTTTTTTGCTAGCTGAAGTTAACCATACTTTTCTTACCTTAATTCCTAAAATTGACAACCCTTCTGCAGCAAATCATTTTAGACCTATTAGTCTTTGCTCAACTATTTACAAAATTATCCCTAAAGTCTTAGCTAACAGACTTAAATTAGTTTTAGGTAAAATTATTAATCCGCTTCAGGGAACTTTTATTCCGGAGAGGCTAATTCAGGATAATATTGTGTTAGCATATGAAGTTTTTCATTCATTCAAAAATAAATCTGGTAAGGAAGGTTGGTTAGCCATTAAATTAGATATGTAAAAGGCTTATGATAGATTAGAATGGAGCTTTATTTTTACAATGTTAGAAAAATTTGGTTTTAATGACAAATGGATTCATTGGGTGAGATTATGTATTTCTTCTGTTTCCTTTTCAATTCTTGTTAATGGTATTACGGGGGGAGTGTTTTTTCCCGTCTCGTGGAATTAGGCAAGGAGATCCGTTATCTCCTTATATATTTATTTTATGTGTTGAGCTTCTTGCTAGGGAAATCTTAGCCAAGTCTTTGAGTGGAGAAAAACTTTTGGGTGTTAAAATAGGCCGATCGGGGATGAAATTCCGTTTTTGACATTTGCAGATGACACGATACTTTTTGCTAAGGCTTCGGATTGTAGTTGTCAAATTATAAAGTAAGTATTGAACAAGTACTGTCTAATGTCGGGTCAACTTGTTAACTTTCATAAGTCTGCTTTCCAAAGTACAAAGAACATTTCTTCCCAGGCTGATATAGGCTTTAAAAATATTTTACAGATGCAAAACTCCTTTTCTTTAGGAGAGTATCTAGGGTGCCCTATTATAGATGGGCGAGTTTCAAAAGCTACCTTTGGGAAGACAATCCAAGCAGCTTAAAATCAACTTACTAAATGGAAAGACAATTCCTTGTCTCAGGCTGAGCGCTTGGTTCTTATTCAGGCTAATTTATCTACTAAAGCTAATTTTCAAATGCAATTTTTTTTGCTTCCGTCTTCGATTCATTCTGAATTAGATAAAACTTATAGGAATTTCTTTTGGAATAAAAATGTTGATTCGGGCTCTGCTAATCTTATTGGTTGGGATCGCATTTGTGTTCCCAAAAAATTTGGGGGGTTAGGTTTTCGGAAAGCTAATACTAATAATGTAGCTTTACAGATGAAGTTACTTTGGAAAATCATTGATAACCCGGTAAATCTTTGGGTTCAAATTATCACTAAGAAATATTTAAAAGATGTTTCTATTCTAGACTATTCACCTTCTATTAACTCTTCTTGGCAATGGAATAAGCTTATTTCTGAGTGAGACACCTTTAAGAAAGAATTACATTGGATTGTTAATACGGGTACTCAAGTTTCGTTTTGGGAGGATAACTAGGTTTTTCAATACCCGATTTCATCTATTTGTTCTCCTAGTCGGAACTATGAGAATATTTTAGTAAGTGACGTTATTACTGAATTTCGTCAGTGGAATAGGGAGTTGTTGTCCTCTATTGTTTCTGTGGAGGTCTGCAATGCAATTCTGAGTTTATTTATTCCTCAAAATGTGGATTCGGATAAATTAATTTTGGGTTTGACTTCATATGGAGTTTACACTGTTAAGTCGGGGGCTTTATTAGTTCAGGGTTTGGCTATTGATCCTCCCCCTCCTAAGTCCTTTAATTGGATTTGGGTTTCAAGATACCTCCTAAAGTTAGGACCTTCCTTTGGAATCTTTGTCAGGATGGCCTGCCGACTAAAGCCCGGCTGGACAAATGGCATGTCTTCCTCCCTCAGGAGTGTGTTTTCTGCAACCACCCGTCGGAGGATGCTAATCATCTTCTTTTTAGTTGTCCTTTTTCTAAGGATGTTTTTCTAGTCTTAATGATGTTTATGGGTGGGCTTGTCCCCCCTCTTTCACAATGTCGGATGATATTGTTGTGAATCTGAACTGCATTAAGGATCTTTCGTCATTGAGTGATTTTGCCCGTTTCAGCGTCTCGTGGTGGTTTATTTGGTTTGCCATAAACATGATTATTTTTCAGGAGGAGGTGGCCTCTCATTTGGTTGTTGCTCATAGTGTGGCCAATTTTTTTTGGGTGGTCCAAAGCTCAGATGCACGACTCTATTGTGGATCATGCTCCTTATGTTCGCCCTTCTTTGTCGACAAGGGTTGTTGACATTGCATGGATTCCTCCTCCCGAAGGTGTTTTTAAGCTAAACTTCGATGGTTCTAAGCTCTCTGATGGTCGTGCTGCATTTGGGTTCATCATCCGGGATCACTTAGGTGCTTTGTGTCTTGCTGGTGCTATAGCGCTTTCTTCAGGCTGTTCTATTCTTAGTGCTGAGGCTTGAGATTTGCTGAAAGGTATTCGAGTGGCTAGGTTCATCAATGCTTCTGCTCTTATTATTAAAGGGGATACCTTGTAGTCGTCAATTCTCTTAGGAGGTGCTGGAAGGCTCCTTGGGAGATTGGTGGGTTAATTGGGGATTCAGCTGAAGAGTTGAAGAATGTCTCTGTCATCTCTATCAACCATTGTTTTAGAGAAGCGAATCAAGCAGCAGACTTTATGGCTCATAAGGGTCACGAAGCGCCTCAATTATTGTATTTGTTTTCTTCCTCAAATATGATTTTTTCTTCCATCATTCGAAATGATGCTGTAGGCTGGTCCTATTCTAGAATGCAGACCTGGTTTTTTCTTTCTTGTAACAATAAAAAAAAATACACGACCATTTCATAATAAATTATTTTCTTGATTATCAAAGCCAAAACACGGGGTTGTCATTGAAAAATACCCCAAAAGTATACATAATATATAAAGATGGCAAAACTTAGTTTATCAGTGGTCTTGGCTCATCTACATAAACTCCACTGGAAGTTTGTTCCGCTAGTCTTTTTCTTGCTTTCTTTGCCTGCAAAACAATTAGCAAACTGTTATTAGAATGAAATTTCTTTGATTTGAAGTGAAGTAGGCAACATATATTGACAAATATGTATAAACAAGACGAACCTCCTCTTTCCAATTGGTACGACCCGTTACAATCGCCAGCAGTGCACACTGCGTCAAAGCACCACACATAACTCCAATCCAAAGGCCCCTTCCTCTCATTTGCATCCAGAAGCCTAACACAGCCGCCACTGGAATGCCTACAAGATAGAACGCAGCCAGATTCACCAACGAACCTATATGTTGCCAACCACACCCTCTAGCAACACCTGAATGTAGCAAGAACAGCAGCTTTAAGTTCAGTAGAGCGCCTGTTGCATTCTTCAAAGACAGACATGATAAGCGGTGAAGTTCGGAATGTATACCTGAAAGAACTGCTTGTGTGCTATCTAATATAATATTAACACACACAAGGGGTGCCATAGTTGTGACATAGTCTACAACTTCCTTGTCACTGCTGAAACAGTAGCCAAAAACTTTCCGAGTGGCAAAGAGGACTGAGCTAACAACTAAACCATTTGCGACCCCTAATACCGAAACTCCACAGGCTGCTATACGAGCTGCCTGTGGGTTTCCAGCCCCAAGTTCATTGGCAATTCGTGTGCTGTAATTTAGACCAAAAGAGGAAAGTTCATTGGTTAAATTTGAGCTGAATAGATATATTTACAAATTACTGCAGAAATATTTGGTCTAGTGCACACCTCGCAGCAGCTGATATTCCATACGGTATTGAGAAGAGTGTTGAAATGGTTGTCAAGCTAGTAGTAACAAGAACAAAGAGAGTTAGTTTTATTCTTAACAGGGAGAGACTCACAATTTAACTTGATGATATTGAAAATGTGACGAAAGAATTCATTGTTAATAGTTGATAGAGAACACTACCACACAGACAAAACAGAAGTCTCGAGTTCTGGATTTGTTAGAAATCCAGATAATAAAATCAGCAGCTCAAAGGACCACCACTCTAAGCTACAAGGATAAAGATTGAATTATTATGTTAGTTTTAAATCCTTCAATCATTATGTAGGGTGCTTTTGTGAAAGAAGTCATGATACTAGTGTCCATTACCATAGGCAGTGGCATGAGACTTAGTTAACAATATTACATATAGTTATCATTATTTAGTACTGGCTACCAAACAGCCCACTAATCCAATCAAAGATAAGAACAAGGAGCGTACCAAATCATTGAAGCTGAAGGAATAGCAAACCGAAGAAACTCCCCAATTCCATTGAAGATTTCCATGGAGAGTGGAGAACGAGTAGGTGCACACGAGGAAGAAAACTTCATGTATAATGCCAGAAAAATGGCATTCAACCAATTTGATAAACTCATTGCAACCGCGCCTCCAAGATTTCCTAGCCCAGATTTGAATACCAAAGCCCAACAGAGAGGTATGTGTAGGCAAAGAGTAGCAACGGAGCTTACAACCATGGGCACGACCAAACTTTGGGATTGGAAGTATCGAAGCAAGGGTTGAAATACGGCATAAGCAAAGAGAGTGGGCGTAAGATATGTCATGAATCTACCAGCTTCATGTGCAATGGAAGGGTCTTGGCCTATGAAAACGAGGATGTTCCCCATATAAATCCATATGATGCAGAGTGGGATGCTAAATAAGGAAAGAGAGAAAATGGCAGTGTATGTTTGAGTTCCCAGTTTTTGGTATTGTTGTGCTCCATAAGCTTGGCCACTTATAGTCTCCAATGCACCAGCCATTCCTAGCTATGAACAAACACCAGTTCATGAGAGTTCACTTAGATCTGATGAGACGAGTGTATATAATAACAATCAGTTATGTGACATTTCATTAAGACTCCATTTGTTTAGGAGGAAAACATTTTCCAAGAAAATGATTTTCCATATGTTCCGTTGTTTCGTAGGACAAGCGATTTAAAAAGGAAAACTACAGTATATAAGAGTTTTTCATCCCCTTGTAAACATTTCCTCCAAAATTTCAAAGACCATTTTCCTCCACTCTCTCATTCTCAACATCTCCGTTCTCCCCTTCTTAGCTTAATAATTTCCATCAAACCAAACAAAGGAAAACTAATATTCATTTGTGTTTTCCACGGAAAAATATTTCCATGAAAAACCATCTTCCATGAAAAATGTTTTCAGTCAAACCAAACTAATCCTAACAGTTTCTAACATATTCACTTCTACCATTGTTCATAAAGTTCATTAAAAGAGATTATGCTTTCTAGATGTAATTTAATTATTTTTATTTTACTAGATTGGTGAGAAAAAATGCCCTACTAGACCGGAACCTCGCACGGGTTAACCCGGCCCATTTGGGAGTGGGGGGAATGGTAAGGGAATCCCACTCCCAAACCAAAGTGCCTCTAGTGGGGTTTAGTCCCACAAAACCTCAATGTTGTAAGATACAAACCTTACAACTACACCAAGTACTCCTTGGTGCTTGCTATATGTAAATTGTGCACTTATAGTTTAATTCAAACGAATCAGCGAGTATAATGTTATCAAAAGACATGATACGAAACGGATTGCTTGGTTATTAGTTGGTATTAATCCAAATTGTGAAATCTCATAACAACAATTGTGACAATCAGCGAGTATGTTATCAAAAAAAAAAAATTGCTTTGTATAACTGTACAATAAAGAGTCTTTCATTTCATGTGTAAGTTTATTATACACTAGCCTTGTCAACAATATCATCCTAGTACTCTAATAGTAATTCTCAAACGAGCAGCTTAACATAAATAAGATTGTCTCATTAAAAGAAAGTTACCAGGAGGCTAAACCCGGTGACGGCGGCAAGAGAGACAGCGAGTGCTGTACTGGAAAGATAGAGTGCGCCAAGGTGACCGACCATCATCAATGACACCACTTGTACTAAGTACTGTGACATTAGTACTGCCACCATTGGACCTGCCACCCAACTCACCCTCTTTATTTCTTCTCCTATTTCTTTGTATCCTACTTTTATCTCTCTTTCTTTTCCTACCTTCTTCAATAGCAACCCCTCCTCCATTTCCAACCCCTCTCTCTCCTTCAATCTCCAAAATAGTATTATTTCGTATTACCCTGTACAAAGAAATGAAGGTATTTGGGTTTTTAACCTAGGGAAATGAATTGATTAATAATACTAGATCTCACGGTTCACTAGATATTTAGGATCATTTCAGAGCATGTATGCGTTATTACAGAGGCGTATATTCTCTAGGGATTTTTTGGGGTTTTTCCTAAGGGGTAGGAGGGTAATTTACACATTTTGGACAAAGATTTGGAAAAACTGAAAACAAGTTATTGGCTGCCTATTTACTACTTCAACCTAACATGTTTACAAATTACACGTAAACCCGACCGAGGAATGATTTGCATCTAACTTATTACTACTATCTAATAAAATTTTGTATATATAATTAATAGTGTTTGTATGTAAATAAATAGGTTTTATCTTTGTAAAGTAATAAAATAAAGGAAAACAACACAAATATTATATGTTTACACAAAAACACCAATTGTTTACTCACAAACACTATTTGTTATATATACAAACTTTATTAGATGCATCTAACTAGGGTTGTTCAAAAAAATCCGATCCGGTCGATCCGATCCGAAAATTCGGATATCTGATCCGAAATTTCATTAGACCTGGCAAAGTTGGTCCTGATCCGAAAATCCGGTCCGAATATCCGATCTGGGTCCGAACCTTGATCCGAATCTGAACGATCCGGTCCGGTCCGAAATAATCTTGATCTGAAACTCATCCGAAATCCGAAATGATCCGATATGGTCTTACCCGATCCGAAACCGATCCGACCCGAAGGTAAACCGATCCGAAATTATTGGTTTCGATTAGGCTTTGATCCGAAGTACCCGAAACTTACCCGTTTTTTTTATAAAAAAAAATTATCATTGGCCACTGGTGCAAAACTTTGGAAGAATTTCATGTAAGTATATGTAACGAATACTCAAATAGTTAGACGGAATAATTTTTAAAAATGTAGGGAGTACTAACTACTAAACAATTAATATCCAATAAAAGGGCTAATAATAGAATAATCAATAACTCAAAAGATTAGTATAGAATAAAATTTATTTACATAGGACAACCCTTACCCTACTAAAAAAAGCTCAAAATCTTTCTTGTCCAATTCGAAATCCGATCCGATGATCTGAAACCATAATCCGAAATCTGATCCGATCCGAAACCCGATCCGATCCGAAATAATAGTCCGAACGATGACCCAATCCGAAACGGTCCGGTCCGATCCCGGTCAGAATGTAACTTGATCCGAAAACAGTCCGTTCTGAATTGGTCCGGTCCGAATCCGATCCGATTGGTCCGATTGCCAGGTCTAAATTTCATGTTTTGAATTTTTCAGATCGGATACGGATCGATTTTTTTAATATTTCGGATATCCGAAGTATCCGAAAAATTTTTAAAATAAGAATTTTATTTCAAAGAAAATTGGAACTTTTAAATTTCTGACCTAATTGGCTAACTCCCCACGTCGACACTGCCCCAGCCCCCGATGTCCACTCTCCAGTTCCCACATCCCCAATATCAATCTCTCACGCAGCTCTCCTCACGGTGACGACGACGACGACCACCTTCCACCAGCCCACCAGACACCATCCCACCAAGCAACAGTCCTATACGCAATTTCTACGCACCACTAGTTGTTCCTCTCGTCGGCCACCACCAGTCGTTCCTTCTCGTCAGCCACCACCAGCCCATCGGTCAGGCCACCATCACAGCAACTTTTCTCATCCTCTCGTCTGTCATCCTCTTCTTTAGTTTTTTTTTTAAAAAAGTGTTTAGGTCAAGTAATTACAAGATCTGATGTTAATTACAGATAGATTCACGACTTCCGTTGTTGATTACAACTGCTTCTCACTTGTTTTCATTTGCAATGTTTATGGTATCAGCTATGGCATTTTACATTCAAATTAATTCTTTGGAATATACTCCCTCCGTCCCTTAATAGATTGCCCATTTCTAATTTGGGCACTATTCATAGGTAAAGAAAGTCCTTAAAAACAATTTCCAATATATAAGATAAAACATAGTCATGTGGGGTCTTGTTGGATTCGTCTCATGGTGTACATTTTGAAAATCAAACTTTTATAATTTTTACTAATATATAATTAAAGATATTAACGATACAAAACGTGCATTGCCAAACGTGCATTAGAGAAATGGACAATCTATTAAGGGACAGAGGGAGTATTATCATCCCCTTGTTTTTTTTGCTTTAGGCCCTGTTCTTTTGAACTTATTTTGGCTGAACTGAACTGAACTTATTTTATTTTTGCTGAACTGAACTTATTTTTGCTGAACTGAACTTATTTTTGCTGAACTGAACTTATTTTTACTTATTTTTGCTGAACTGAACTTATTTTTGCTGAACTGAACTTATTTTTCCTGAACTGAACTTATTTTTGCTAAATAAAAATAAATAATAAATAATAATAATAATAATAAATAATAAATAATAAATAACAAATAATAATAATAATAATAAATAATAAATAATAAATAATAATAATAATAAATAATAAATAATAAATAATAAATAATAAATAATAATAAATAATAAATAATAAATAATAAATAATAAATAATAAATAATAAATAATAAATTAATAAATAATAAATAATAAATAATAAATAATAAATAATAAATAATAAATAATAAATAATAAATAATAAATAATAAATAATAAATAATAATAAATAATAAATAATAATAATAACAAATAATAATAATAATAAATAATAAATAATAATAATAATAATAAATAATAATAAATAAATAATAATAATAAATAATAAATAATAATAAATAATAATAATAACAAATAGTAATAATAATAATAATAATAAATAATAATAAATAATAAATAATAATAAATAATAAATAATAATAACAATTAATAATAATAATAATAATAATAATAAATAAGATTAAAAATAAATAATAATAAATAATAATAATAAATAATAAATAATAAATAATAAATAAATAATAAATAATAATAATAATAATAATAATAATAATAAATAATAAATAATAAATAATAAATAATAAATAATAAATAATAATAATAATAATAATAATAATAATAATAAATAATAATAATAACAAATAATAATAATAATAATAATAATAAATAATAATAATAAATAATAAATAATAATAATAATAATAATAATAAATAATAAATAATAAATAATAATAAATAAATAATAAATAATAAATAATAAATAATAAATAATAATAATAATAAATAATAAATAGTAAATAGTAAATAATAATATATAATAATAATAATAATAATAAATAAATAATTAAAATATTAAAATAAAAAAATAAAATATAAAAATATAAAAAAATATAAAAATATAAAAATATAAAAATATAAAAAAATATAAAAAAATTAAAAAATTAGAAAATTAAAAAATTAAAAAAAATAAAAATTAAAAATTTAAAAATAATTACAAATTCATCGTTATTATAATATTAATAATAATAACAATATTAATAGTAATATTGAAAACAAATATAATAATTACAACATTATAGTATACTAAACTTATTTTTGCTGAACTGAACTTATTTTTGCTGAACTGAACTTATTTTTACTTATTTTTGCTGAACTGAACTTATTTTTACTTATTTTTGCTGAAAATAAGTCCAAAAGAACAGGGCCTTAGTTTAATCTGATATTTTTGCCTTCATATTATTAATTTGCCTCAGTTTTATCATTATTGATTGGGCGTTGTTTTTATGTGGATTTTGATTGAACTTGATATAGTGAGCAAAAATATTAAACGGACCGGATAATCCGAATATCCGATTTGAAAATTTCGGATATCCAATTTTTTCGAATCGGATTCGGATCGTCTATCCCCAGATTTTTGGATATCCGAAAATTTGAATCGGGTATGAACAACCCTACATCTAATGGTTAGATGTTTATTATTTCTTAGACTAGCAACGTGTAATTTTCTTTTTTTTTTTACGGGACAGATAATTTCCTTCTTGCGCTACCTAATAAATGCAAATAGTTTCTCGTTCAATTTGTTGCATCAGGTTGCATTATTTGCATATTTGCAATTCAATCATCCCAGACAATAATACTTCCTCCGTTCTGTTTTAAATGAAACGTTTGCTTTTTCACGCAACCCAACGCGCTTATTTGATCATTAATATCTTTAGTTGTGCACAAGTAAAAAATATAAAAAAGTTATAATTTAATAGTATGCATCGAGACGAATCTAACAAGATCCCACTTGACTATGTTTTTCTTTATATAATGGCGATAAATTGGAGTCAAAATTGATCAATGAATAGTGTCATTTAACCTAATATTTCATTTAAAACAGAACGGAGGAAGTAGGTTTGTTTCAGGGGAATCATGAAGCATTAAAGCTACTTTTAAAATATTTCGATCTAATGAGAACTATTTGATCATACCATGTATGTTTTGTTACTAAAGGTGACCATATATGGCTCGTATTTGATTGCACAATTTAATTGAGAATTGGAAATTATTACCAAGTTGTATATTTCGTCCTAAATATACCTCTTTTGTCCTTGTATGTTCCTCATCCACACTCCATCTTTCACCCACTTCATCCTTCACCTACCTCCATCCTTATACCCACATTTAGTGACCATGTTGTATCATATTATTGTTAAGTCCATATTTTAGATCTTATTTGGCGCATTTTGAGGGGGAAATTGATGTAGTTGGTGTCGGTTATAGTAGATTTGTGCCTAATTTGTGGAATTTGGAAAAATTGGATATTTATGTGAAAATTTAGGATTTTAGGCCCTTTTGGAAGCCCAAGGGCAACTTAGGTGGAGTCGCGTGCTTTGGAGTGAAGTTGGAAGCCTACGGGCTTCGCACGAGGTCCAAAAAACCGAAGACCGTCATATTTAAAGAGTTCAAGGAATAAAAGGAGTGCATGCAGGCCACAGGACATGACTCGTGGACATGGCAGCAGTTGGTGGTCCAACGCCGAGAGCATACTGGGACGCGGGTTGGCGATTCCCTTTATGCTATTTATTCTTTTTATTTTGTTTTGTTTTCGGAAAATATAAATACTTCGGAGTTTTCTTTAGTTTTGAGACTTTATTATGTTATTATTACTTAACCCTAGTTGAGTTTTCTTTGGATTTTGGAGATTCAAGATTGTGTATTCATTCAAGATTCCTGATTATCTCTCATTGATCAAGCAAATTTTATTCTTTTCTTTCTCTTTATTTTATTTCAATTACGTTTTCAATAAAGGTTGTTATTCTTGTTACTATGACTAGCGAGTAGTCTTTTTATCTAAGATTGAGTTGAGCCCTAGTATGGATTGATCATATGAATTTCTTCTAAGTTCCATGTTATTGAATTATATGCTTAGGGTTTGATAAGATTGTTTTTGTAGTCAATTGTGCATCATGATTTTGCCATAATTTTATATTGTGTCAATGAAAGTTGGAGTTGAAATTAGGATTTATTTGTTGCTAGATTGTTATTTCATTTAATTAAGTTCATTAACAAAAGTTGGATCTTAATTTAGATAATCTTGTCATTGATTTGAGTTCACCCATGAAAATAAGTGAGAATAGGATTGAGAATTATTTGACATGGGTTCTTAATGTTGCTAATTGTGTATGTAAGCCATAAAAATAGGAGACTTACATGTTAGTTAGGCCTTTTGTTATCACGAAAACGAACTTTAAGTATTAAGGAATGGCTAAGGATTTGGTTTCGGTTCGTAGCTGTGCTTTATTGCTGAGTTATGAAGGAATGTCAATCTCACCTAAACTGTAATAAAATAACTAGCTAGGATGTGAGTTATGCTTTAATTAATTCATATTAGTGGTGATGCTCAATCTTAGTATTTTAATTATCATAGTTATTATCGTTGGTCATCTTTTGTTATTAGTTAGCTGTTAATTACTTAAAACCCATCTTGATTTCGAGTTATCTAGCTAGTTCATAGTCTAGAAATCAATTAGTGTTTGATCTTGCATCCCCCCGGCGAGTTTGACCCGTATGTGCTACGACATCGTTCACTTACGGTATTGAAATAAAACCTTAACAATTATCACTATTAGCTGAAGAGGCAACTACCACCATCGAGGATTGACGATCATTAACTTCAAGCCTAAGTAACGAAATGTCTAGGGCAATAAATTTTTTTATATTTTGTTTAGCATTTAAATTGCTCCCTCCATCCTCAATTAATTATTCTGTTCAATTTGGGCATGCATATTAATAATGGATAACAGCAGAGTGTAGGTTATTTAGGTACATAAGAGTATAAGTAAGAATAAAAAATTTATTGCCTAAAAGAGGAAGTTAGTAGACATCACATGAATATGAAAAGAGACTGAGCTGCTCGCAAGCCACTCGAACTTGACTCGGTCGACACTCGGTTCAAACTCGATTCGAGTTGGCTTGATTGGAACTCGACTCGACTCGAAACCTTAACGAGCACGAGTTGATCATAACCCTACTCGACTCGATAAGCTCGCAAATAGCTCGATGATTTATATATTTTGTTAGAAATTTATTTTATATAATATTTTTTTAAAATTTGGTAAAATAAATTACATTAACGCCCTCTCACAGGGCACCTAAATACAACCTACCCCAAAGCCCCCCAAACCCCTTGATGAGAATCGAACCCACAGCATGTGGGTGGAAGATGAAAGGGCTTACCACCCTTCCACTCCCTCATTCTCATTTATTTTATTTAATATAGAAAAAAAATATTAGCTAAATATTACAAGTAGAAAACTAAAGTCTTTCCATAGCTATAATTTTGAAAATGTAAATCAAATAACTCACTTTGTTTTATGGAAGGACCTTGATAGTTCGGACATAATATGAGCAATTTTATGTTCCTGTTAGGGGAGGAATTGGGCAAAGCTCCACTTGTGACATGACATACAGAGCAAGTACAACGAAGGACAGCACGTTACTGGGACAATGTTTCTTATCTTGTCATATACTGGGACAATGTTTCTAATCTTGTCATATTTAACTATCATAAATTATGTCAAAATTTGATATAACAAGTTTATTTTTGCCTTTCCAACCTGCGAAAAATCAATGCTATGCAAACTGAGAATGAATGAATTGGGAAAATAAAATTGCTTCCCGAAACAATTATACAACAGCTAAGGAACTCCCTCTCATTATTTTAGAAGTTCTTGAGTATTTTGTCAGTTGACACTCCATCTTCACTCAATATGGAGGTGATTTCCTGCAAAAAGCATGCATCTGTTATAAGACTTGCCACTTCATTACAACAGGAAATAATTAAAATTTCTCTTGCATTCTCATATCAAAAATCAGTAGCCAAACAACCACGGAATCTGAAGTCACTTCAAAATGTCCCAGAATAGAAGACCCACACGGTGCATGACTTAACAAATAAATACTCAAAATAGATAACTTGTAGACAAATAATTACTCAAAATAGATAACTTGTAAACCCTAACCGCAAAACTTTTGCGAGCCACAATTTCGACTGAGCTGGAAACCAAATGCAGTAGAATCAGAGTCATCCCTCCACAATTTCACCTACCTGTGATCTTGTCCTAAGCTAGATCATCAGTCCGATAATTTGGCTTCCTTACTATGAGCCTTCTATAATTGTTATAGTTTAAGAAGTTCAGTGCACAACTCACTCAAAGCTACTCCTAGCTAATTGGTCCTTTCTAACAAATCTTGGTATAAAGTTTGTCGATTAGGATAGTGATGATGAGATGCAGTGCAACAACACAAGTTCTCACCAAGTACTATTTTAGAGCTAACAGAAATAGCTTTCCTGCAATTATAGGCCTAAAGATGAAAACAGCGTCTTTGTATTGTACAGGGATTCATAAGGATATCAAGTACTTCCTCCGTTTTTTAATACTTGCTACATTAAAGTTGGGCACGAAGTTAAGAAAGAGATTAGAGGTAAACAGACAAATTAGTTTGAGTTTTTCAACGTTGTACCCTTGTGTTTCTTCGGTTTCTACCTTGTATCCCAACCATTTTAGAATTCCACAAAATACCCCTAAAATTATCTTTTTAATGCACAATGTCCCTGGCTCCCTGCCACTAACCTCTGTTACCCGGACTCGGCAAATTTTGCCATATACCGGTGTCGGTACGACACGACACCGACACCGGTACGAAATACGTGTCAGATCCGGCAAAGTTCACTCGGACACGGCGGCGCTAAACCCTAGATTCTCAAACCCTAGAGTTCGAAGAGGAGAAGAGAAGAAGAGGAGAAGAGGAAAAGAGGATAACTCACCTTGACTCGCCGCCGGAGCTTCAAACAGGTCGGTAAGTGTCGTCTTTCTTCACTTCTCTTCCTTCTCTTCTTCTCTCTCTTCGATCTTCTGTTCCGTCTCTTCGGTCTTCGCTATCTCATCTTTTCTTTTTCTTTTTCTTTTTTCTTTTTCTTCTTCTTTTTCTTTTTGTTACAAGTCCACGTGACTTTGTTTCTTTTTCTTTTTGTCACAAGTCCACGTGACTTTGTTATTTTTCTTTTCTTTTTTCTTTTTAATTTTCCTTTTCTCCTTTCCTTCTTCTGTTCTGCTTTCTTTCCTTAAAACATTTTTGTTCTTCTTAAGTTCTTAGCCTATGGCTAGGTTGTTCTTTTTAACAAATACCTTAATTTTATTAATATATTATAAATAGACAATCATAAAATATAAAAGCTGATTAATTATTAAATTTTATATTATAAAATATTATTTTCGCGTACCCGTACCTGTGTCCAAATTTCGGACAGAGTCCCCGTGTCCTGATTTTTTGGAAGTGTCGTACCAAACACTCGGATCCGTACCCATATCCGACACTCCTAGCCGAGTCCAGGTAACATAGCCGCTAACTATGCGTCATTAGTTTATATACTTTATGCTATTTTTTGGAACAAATCTAACATAAAATATTCCTCGCAAGAGTTAAACTATCTACAAGTAATACTTCCTCTGTTCTAAAATACATGTAACATAAGGAGGAACGGGGATTAAGGTGAGGAGAGAGATAGAGAGAGAGATGAAAAGAGGGACCCATGTGACGAAGAGAGAGATAGAGAGAAGCAAATGCCAAATAAAGTAACGTTTCACTTATTCTAAAACGACCTAAAATAGTACGTGTTTCATTTATTTTAGAATGGAGGAAGTATAGTTCCACCGGATTACAAAACGTAGACAAAATTAATGACGTCAGAATTGACACAAGAGCATTATGCATTAAAAAAAAGTCAATTCAGGGACACCGAATGAAATTTTAAAAAGGTGGGGCACAACGTAGAACCCGAAGAAACACAGGGTATAACATAAAAAACTCCAATTAGTTTTGATCATTTTAATCTTGATAACCCAAACCTTCCCTCTAACCGATGTTTATATTATTTTTATAAATTTGATAACACAGGGCATGCATAACTTTCACGTTGCAAGTATTAAAAATTGGAGGAAGTATATAAGATCAAGTTTTAAGAGGATGTTTGCATTTGTAAGTCTTACTTGAATGCTCTTCCTCATCTTCACCAACATTCTTTGTCCACGATGTACCTCATAACTTCAATTTCATGAGGAATGGACATAGCAAGAATAACCACTGAGATACATGAAAGGTTTACTTATGCTTATTTGCTCAGAGCCTTCTCATCTTCTAATGAAGCCAAGCTAAGGGTATCCAAATCCAAATTAAAGAGGGATTTTCACTCATGAATGTCTCTCAATACATAACCACCTACTCTCAGTTTGATTTCCAATACTCCTCCATATCTTCATTCAGAAAGCCAAATCTCACCAGAATTTGAGCTTTCACCTGGATTAGTGTCACTTAGCACAAAACCACAAACTACGTCCTCTAAAGAACAAGATCCTACAAGGAAAAAATTATGCGGTTTCTGGCAAATCCGGAGTCCAGAGACCGATGAGCATCATTCTCTTCATTGCCCTTCTTAGCATCACTGAGAGGTCCTTCTAAGGAAAATCATCATGCTTTTCGGGGACAGGAGGCTAAGATCTTCATGAGGCATGCTTGTCTCAGCCTCTTCACACATATGGGGGAATTAGAAAAACAGCATTTTCCAGAATCAGTTTCTTCTTGAAGCTTATCTCGTCATTTCAGGTATTAAACAGTGTCTGACTGATCTACAACGAGATTGAGAAGTTTATCATATAGAGGGTACTATCTTGTGCAGATTGCTCCCCTTCAATTGTAATACTTTCATATCTACTAATTTTATTTCCTATTTCAAACAAATTGAGGGAAAGCTGGTGCTGATGTACACGTATTTCATGAGTTTCCTTGCTACTATTAGAATCCAAACCATTGCAAGTGTAAATAATCAGTGAAGCAAGAGAAAAAAACTTCTGACTATTTGTATGTTGTAATCTATCATTTACCACTCCATAAATGTCCATTAAATCAATTGAAGTAGACAAAAATCACTTGAAAAATCAAGGTATGATGTTCCATCATAATCATAAGCCTTATATGCTAACTGCTCACAATCACATTGAGAATCATTGCTAATTTACACATTAAAGATAAATTACCTCTGTCATCTGTTTCTGCCCACAGAGTATGACACCTGTAGAGTTTGGATTCAAAATGTTTTTGGATCTACAAAAAGCAGCCTGTTCAATGCAACAAAAAAATTGTTAAATATATATGTTTATTTAAATTCACACTTAGAAAAAAATCTGCCAGACATGCTAACTCAATTTTAACAGTACCTGCACAAAACCAGTTTCACCTGTCCATCCCTCATCTGGTTGAGACAGTACTGGAACAATCTTAACACCAGAAGATTCCCAATCTTTAAACCTATCCTATATTGTCAAGCCAAAGCATAAGTAAAAGAGTTGGCAACAACTGATAGATATTTGCGTTAATTTATTCTTTTTTATGAGCCCCACAAAGCAAGTCAGTATTTCACCTGGTAGGCCATCCTTGTCAGATTTCTAGCTCCGTAATAAAGCCTCACATCTGACCTTTTGTCAGCACTGAAGCCGGACTCAATCAGAGATCGAATAGGACTGCATGTAACCAGGAGAGAAATTGCAAGTCAGAAAACAGGTATGACAATGTAGCCATGAAGAAGTAGCACATTTGCTCCTTAATAGCAGACAGCCAGACAATGATATTTTACAAAGACCAAAAGGGTAAGTAACAATGCGGGTATACCATCATACACACACAAAATAAGACAACAAGCCAAAATGCAATTATGAGTTATGAGGCACAAGGTAGTGTCATTTTAGAGATTGAGAGAGAATTCAGCAGTACAAATTACTTGATCAAACCAATGTAAGAGAATATTTAGGACAATTACTAACAAATTTACATATTCCATGAGAAATGACCATCAAGGGAACACAACACTAGCGTTTAGGTTTCTCTCCTTCCTTTTCGACTTTATTTATCCCTTCTAAGTTCTAACCATGCAATATGCACCCACCACCAATACAATCTAAACACATATTAGCACTAGAAACTAGCAATGTCGTTAGAAAAGGTAAGAACGCTTAGGTTTGCTTATGTTCAAAGTTCAAACTCTTTATTAAGGCACTGAATGGTCAGGGCTAACACCTCGCCCTCAGCTTCCAGAATTCAATGTGTGGCAAGTCCTTATTCACCCTTTATAGAGCCTTGATTTACAGAATACAATGCTACAAAGAAAGAAACCAAACATGGCGAAGACAGATATTGGAGAACTAAAAAAAAAAAATTCCCGTTCCTTGCATTGAAGGAAGGCCGAGATAACTTCCCATGTTATGGAAAAAAAATCATTTAATCATAGAAAACCAAATATTAAGACTGTAAGTTTATGCTCTTGGACCAAAGGAGTTGCATATTTGCATTACAGGTATAGAAAGTAGCACTCTCATTGGAACTTTAATTTCCAAACCCTCCTCTATCTCTAAATAACTGGTCATGTAGCTTCAAATCATTTTTTTAGATAATTAACAAGAATATCAGACTTAACCTTCACAACTAAAAAATTAAATCTTCACCATACCAATGTTGTCTTCCTTTGGACTTACTAGTTAAGGGTATTATTATGTTAATATGCAAAAGTTTAAACTCAACGACAACAACAACAACAACAACAACAATGCCATGCATTAGTACTAAATGACGAGGTTGGTTTATGAACCAAGAAATCATATCCCGTGGTCGTCCACAAAGATCTCTCACCTCCAATCATTTTTATATAGTGCTATGTCCTCCTGCACACCCAATTTCTTAATACTGTTTTTAAGTCTCTCCATTCAAGTCATTTTTGGTTTATCTTTAACAAGAATATCAGACTTAACCTTCACCACTGAAAAATTAAATCTTCACTATACCAATGTAGTCTTCCTTTGGACTTACTAGTTAAGGGCATCTTTCAGTCGACATCATACGTGTCCAAACCGACATAGGTGGTTTTCCCTTAACTTTTCTTCAATATCTACAACTCCAACATTTTTCAAACTATCTTCCTTTCAATCCTATCCCTATAGATGTGTCCCTTCTAGTACTAAATTGGCACTCTATGTACTCAGGTTGCTTTGATGCTTACCTATGTTGCTCGGACTCGGGTATGTCCAACACGGGTACGTGTCCAAGTGTCCGACTCGGCTATTTTTTAGAACTTTTTCAATTTTTTGGCCCAAAACGAAGTGTCTAAGTGTCCCACCCATGTCCGAGTGTCAAGGATCCGACACGGGTACATGAGGTGAAATGAAGAATCTGAGCAACATAGATGCTTACTTTAAACCTTGATTCCTACTTTTGTCTCCATAAATCCGACATGGCATTAAGTCGTGTTCCAGTCTCATCCACCAATACATATCGTTGCAAAGAACATGCACCATGACAACTCATCTTGAGTAAACCATGTTAATTCATCTATTACTATTCGAAGAGGAAAGGAGTTAAGGCAGATCCTTGGTGTTGTCTAGTTTAAAAGCGGAAAAACCTTCCATTACAGCTTGGCAAGTCTTGACATTTTTTTCACTTTTCGGTATCCTTAACTAATATAACCTTCTTTACATTGCCTACCAAAGTATATCTCACGGTACCTTCAATGAAAATCAAGGGCAGATATATACTCCTCTCTCCACTCATTGTACTACTCAACCATTTGCCTCACAGAATAGATGACTTCTATGATAGATCATCTCCACATAAACCAACATTGGTTCTTCAAAATGCTACTACATTTCTTCAACACATAATTAATCACTCTTCGACAATTTCATTGTACGACTCTTAAAATTTAACAATTAACAGTCTTGTGCATCTCCTTAGTTCTGAAACAAAGGAACCAACATGACCTAAAATTTTGAGTGGAACTGAAATAGAAAAGTGGCCTATTACTTAGTGATCGAAGATGTATCTATGTTCTATGTTTCAGGAAGTTCTATCTTCCATATGATCACTTCTATTTTAAGCTAGAAAGGCTTACACTAGTTGCAATATTACAAAATATAAGCACTTAGGTAGAAGATTTCTAAATACTCGATGCCCTCAAAAGCCTAAAAGATTCATCTTGAAGATGAAAAACTTTTCAGTGCTACAAAGTTGCCACTAAAAAGTCCACCTATCTTCTTGCACTAACAATAATCTCCACAAGAACCTAGGGAAGCATCATAAGATAGACACATATGCAACTCCCAAAATCTCCATTTCCCATGTAGATAACCCAGACATTAAGCAAAATTACTTTATCAACCTTACAACAAGTCATTTATAACCATAAAGGCTCGTCATACACAAATATTCTTTTCCAAATGATGTCCGATGTTGGCCAAATATTTGCACATGGAGCTATGTGAAGTGACTACATGAAAGTATAGCAAAAGAAAAGGCCACATAGTGCCAGACACTAAGCAAATGCAATTCAATCATGATAAAAACACAATGACTCATCAAAACAAGCAAATCTATATGAACACCTAATTATGAATCTGAAGAATTTCTCCATATGTGGAAATTCCAAAAGATAAAAATGGACTCCTCAAGAAGAAATATCAAATCATAGAAAAATACAAAAAAAAAAGATAAATGATCCTTAATCAACTTTCTCAAAGCAGCAAACGAAATCCTGGGTTGCATTTTAATCATATGTGCCATTCTACTTATCAACTAAACTAACAAAAAGATGTATTTCTTTAGTTTCAAAAGAAGGATGAACGATAAGAAACTGAGAAACTAAGAGGATCAACAACCAAAATTTATCAAAATGATGACCAAATAATAGGATTGTCGAGGTTAACAACAGCAAATCCTAGTGCAATCTCGAACATTATCAGATTCACACTTGTGCTATCAATATCAATGTGTTAGGTTGTTCAATAATTCTCAAACTATCAAATGCGATCTATTTGATCGATTCAAGTAAGTCCAAATGATTGTCTGGTTGATAGAATGATAATCAAATGATACTCTGATTGATAGATTGATGAAGAAATTATTGTTCATTGCCTAACATGCTATATAGTTGACATGTCAATCAGATTTCTTGATAGCTAATAGCATCTACCGAAAACGGATCAGGCCAAATGCAACATGGTAAGTGATTACTTGCCAGCATGGTCTCATAATCATTCAACACGCCAATAAATCAACTAGACCACACATGAATCCACCCATAATTTAGTGGTCATTTAGCTAAAGCAGAAAAGCACATGAAGTGCTACTTCCTCGGACATCAAAAAATCGAACTTAGTTGGTTAACAAGGATACAATAAGTGCAACTCACATAAATTTCTACTTGGCAACTTATTTAGAGTTCCACCCTAGGTAATTCAAAGTTCCATTACCAAATATCACTTGCTAAGGTGCTATTCTAATTGATCAACCAAACAATATATATCTCACATCAAAGAATTCATTAACAGAAATGAAAACAAAAACCTGATTCCAGATCCAGTAGCAAAAATGAGGACAGTAGGAAACATGTCAGGTGGCGAAATCCGATCAACATCAAAACCGTTTCCCATGGCAGCAGTGATTTCGACAACATCGCCTTTCTTCAAGTCACAGAGCAGCTCCGCGGTAGAGCCAGCGACGGTCTTAACAAGAAATTGGAATTCGAAGCGATTGGTGGAGACGAAAGGGGGAGAAGCGATGGCGAGGAAAGAAGGTTTAGGAGAGTGAGCGACCTTAAGCTGAAGGTACTGGCCAGGGCGAGTGTAGGAGGAAGCGATGTCAGGGGCGTCAGAGACGTCGATGGAGACGTGGAAGAGCGACTCGGCTGCGGGTTCGATGAGAGAGATTGGAGTGGGGGTGAAAAGAGTGGTGTCTTGTCGGACAGCGGAGGCGGTGATGAGAGATAAAAAGCGGCGACGATCGTGGTGATGGTGGTGGCGGAGAGGGTAAGTTAGGGTGCGGAGGAGAGACATGGAACGGGAACGGGTGGTGAGGGGAGGGTGGGCATGGGTATGGTGGTGGAGACTCAGAGGGGGGAGTATGGATAGAGAAATGGACATGTTATGTTAGTTGTAGGAAATTTGAGTTGTCAAGGGTTTTATATTCGGGTTGGTGAGGTGGCGGAAAGACTAAAGAGAGAGAAGAGAGATGCCGTCGTTGGTGAATGCGGTGAGAAGTGTAGTTCCGGGTGATGAATGATATGAATTACGATTGTTGTGACTTGTGTGTTTATCCTTTAGATATTGACTATTGAGGCTACATGAGCCATGCCATCCCCCTCCCATTTGGCCACCACATATATTTCTCTCACCTAGGTTTTTTAGAACGAATTTTTTTAATGATACTAAAATCAAATTTATTTTCAACTGGTTGTGTTTTTAGTTCATGACATTTATTTGTGAGCAATAAAAAAGAAAAAACCCTCGCATTCTTGACACGTGTCATGTCTTGTTATGTATAAAAACTAGTGAGTGTCCCGGGCGATGCTCCGGATTGTTACTTTTCGTAACTTTTTGTCAAGTGAGGAAAAATTGACATGATTAGTAATTGCATGATTTTTGAAAAATAAACCCTTAAAAGTTTGGGGATGAAAGCAGTAGCTTAACTTTCAACAAGGAATTGGAGTAAGAGTTTATGTTTATAATAGTCTCTTGTTATTATCATAAAAAAGTTAGGTATCTAACTACTTGTGGAAATCTTTTAATGAGAAATAATTATAGGACCTTATAATATTTTATTTTGAATTACTAAACAATGGTGTTATGTTGGCTTAATGGTTAAGCTTTCACTTTTCATTTCAAATGTCACATGTTCGATACCTTGTAACTACACAACATTATTTTTTTAATTGAGGATTTGACTTGGAAATAAAACATTTGCATTAGAGCCTTAGAGGAGAGTGCCACGTGGCACACAAACTTTCTTAGGAACACCTTTTAATATATTAGTATAGATTAAAATTAATTAATAATTGTGGTAGTTTGTGATATGATTATCGAATCAAGAAAGCTCAATAACCAAGTATGCACGCCAATCTTGAATAATCTTGAATTCAAGAACCACACAATTCGAACAAGAAAGCAAATTAATAATATTTCTTGATTTAACACTAGTGGAAAAAAACCTTAAATGACACAACTAAATTGATCCGGTTCTCCTAAAACGGATCAGTTAGTTCAAGTTTTTGGGGCAAAAATTTGAATCAATTAACTGATCCGATCCATTGGGTGAACCAGATCAGTTAATTGGGCCTTATTTATTACGGTCCACTCCAAAGCTGATTTCTAACCCAAGTCACTCATCTCCCTCGTCAAATTAGGTTTCTCCCATCTCCTCTCATCTCCTCTTTCTCCTTCAACGCCTCTCATCTCCTATCTCCTCTTCAACGCCTCTCTCCTTCAATGCCTCTCATCTCATTTCTCCTCTTCAACACCTCTTCAGTACCTTCAAGGCTTCAACGTCTCTCTCTCCTCTCTCCTCTCTCCTTCTTCAGCCATAGAAAATCAACAAAAGATCGTCAGAAATTGTTCGAAATAATTGCAGTGGTTGTTGTTTTCATGGGTGAAACTTCCAACTCTTGTAAATGCATCGTCGTCCGTCCTGTTCCTACTCCTCCGCCGTAGAAAAGATAGTCGGAAAATAAAACAGAATATTGCTTTTCTCTCGTCACTCAGTCGTCACCGACGCTATTGATCTAGGGTTTTAGGTTTTTTATTTTTGTTTTAATTAATTTTTGGATCTAGATTGCAATTTCTGGATTTTTATTTTCATTGTAATTTTTGAGTTTTTTTGGTATTTGGGGGTTTGAGTTCTTTTTTGTTTTTAAATTTCCGTTTTCATTTGATTTTTTTGTTACAGTCTTGTATAAGTTTTCATTTTTTTCGCTTTTTAGTTTTCTGTATAAATTTCGTTATATTCTTGTATAAGTTTTTCAAATATTGTATAAGTTTAATTGTTGTATAATTGTTGTAAATATTGCTTGTTATCTTAATTATTTATAAACCATGATTCTAGTCTCAGTTTAGTGTTATGTATTTTGCTTTTTAATTTTATGTATATATGTTAAATTGTTGTGTATGAAATATCCGGAGCTGTGATTGTGATTTGTAATGTAATGGAAGGAATTTGAGAGGAAGAATCAAAGTCGTGTAACATATATACCTTAACTGGGAATTTGTGTATGAAACTAGGAACTTTTTTATAGCATATGTACCTTAATTGATCCGGTTGGTGGAGAAAACCAGACCAATTAAGTACACTAATTGGTCTGGTTTTCTCCACCAACCGGATCAGTTAAGTGGTAACAGATCGGGTTGTAAACCGGATCAGTTAAATTTTGTCAACAGCTCCACCTCCAACTGATCTGGTTTAATTTCGGATCAGTTACGCCCAATTTGACTGTATCAGTTGGGCTTTTTTCCATTAGTGTAAAAAACACTCCTGGACTTCAAAGCAAGAATCTAAGTACTCTTAAAGCCACTCATGGATTCAAGATACTTAGCACTAAACACTAATCACTCCTAAATAATGTTCAATGGTCGAATATAGTTTAAGCAACAAGCATAAACAATAATCAATAAGTGTTTGTAAAATAAATCTCTAACTACCTCTAATTAAATGTGAAAAGCCTTATTTGGCATTTACAAGAGTCCTAAACAAACTAGAATTAGAAATAAACAAGATAATAATAAGGAAGAAATGATAAGCATGGCAGGCACACTCCTATGCTTGCACGCCAAGTATAGTGAACCAACTCCCTTCTCTTTGGGCGCCAAGCTACACCCCACGCCATCTACACCCCACACCATCTACACCCTTTCCTACTCTAACTAAGAGTCCTAATGGTGCTTAAAGTAATAAAAACCTCTTCCAAAGAGAAGATTAAAAACTTACAAGCAAATAAAACACTACTAATACACGACATTCCTAACAAAACTAGGAAACCAAGTGTAAAAGCAACTCTTGGTAGAATTTAGACCATTTCCACGAGTCATTACTCGTCCTCTTCCTCAAGCCATGCTACCATAGTCACAAAAACTTGATTCTTCACCATGAGATTGAACCCCACGTGCTCCATCACCAATGAGACCATGAGATTGAACCCCATGTGTCCCATCACCAATGAGATTGGTTCTCCAAGCATTAGTTACTTTGCATCCGCATCAGTTTACTCTTGAGCAGAGTTTCTCACTCCAAGTATGGCCTCAGGTTCAGTTTCGAGATCAGATCAGCAGTGAGATGGGGAGGTAAGGTAGTGGCTCAGTGCACATGACCCAAGGCTCTTTTAAGCTAGGAAACATGGAACATATGGTGGCTTCTTGGTAGATTCAAGATGTTTAAGTATTGTACTTGTTTATAAACGCAGAAAGCAGTCCTTCAAGTCCTAAAATACCCCCTAATTCCTTTTTCTTTATAGTTGCCAACCTTGAAAAACATTGTAGAGGTATACATATCATGATACTCTGGCACTTGAAGTAATTTAGGGGAAGCACTTCTCATTCGCGCATAAATTTCAGGCCTCTTACCACGCTCATAAGGCTCATTTTCAACATACCTCTGAAGAAGTACTTGAAACTGCTGGAATTGTTGTGTTATATGTGCAGGACAGCCATTGTATATAGACTTTTGAAGAGTGTCCTTAATGTCATTGCCTCTTTTGTTTTTTCATCTCTGCTTTGTGGAATGCTGAAGTTGTATCTTTTCCCTACATTATCTAGCCTGACTCATTATTATGCAAAAAGCATTTATGTTTTCTTTTGCTTGTTTTATTTTGTCAGGTTGCCGATGGACCGAACAAACCGAAGAAAGGGATTTTTGGAACTAAAGGTGGTGATAAGAAGGTATCGTTAATGAACTTATATAAGCCCTCCAACCAATTCTCAATTAATGATTCACACTGGTCTTTTCATGCATGTCAAATAGTGTAATTGATCAGTCAGTTGAATGGTGTTAAAAGTAGAAAGTATTGGATGCAGTTGGAGTATGAAGGAGTCATCATTAGGAAATGAGTTTAATTGCTATGCGTTTTTTCGGGTTTTAGGTTTATCGAGGGTTTTTCTGGAATGTATGTAAATGTATATGTTTTTTTGGAATTGATTGTTACTACTTACTATAGTAGTATTAACTTGCTAGTATACACTATGGAATTGGGCGCTTGTTGCTCTTGAATTCGTAGTATTATGGATGTGTTTTTGTTGAAGCGTCGAATTCGTAGAAATTGACACTATAACTGAAGGGAAGAAGCTTCCTTTTGTTGATGAACCTCTCTATAGTCTCATTTTATTCTGGCTGTTGGTTCTTGTACATGATATTTTTAAGGATCGATTTTTCCAATTCTAGTGTTTTGGGGGTCTATTATTTATAGTTTTAGTTAGGTTTTTTTAGGAGTTTGAAAGAGTTTAGCTATTCCAAAATCAATTAGAAGTTTCGTCTTTATGGCATTGTGCCACTTGATTTTGTTTGTGTTGTATTTCTAGTTACAGTTTGTGATCACATATCTAGATTATTGCTGGTGCTAAAAGGTGTATATTTGCATATGTAAGAAATCTTCATTTTGTGACTTTTGGTTAATCTGTTAACCTTTTTTTAATTTGTTTTCTTGTGTTTTTCAGGAATACAAAATGATTGGCAACTTTCTTACCAGAGGACTTGTGTAAGTTGCCTATCAAGACTTGGAGACGCAGCTCTGATTTCGGTGTGAATTGTTCTGATTGATTTGGTTTGTTCTGCTTGCAGGATGATTCTTGGTTATGCCTATCCGGCATATGAGTGCTATACAACGGTGGAGAAGAATAAACCGGAGATAGAGTTGCTACGCTTTTGGTGCCAATATTGGTATATACTTATATTACTTGCTTCTTCTGTGTTGCTTTTTTTGTTTGATTAGCATACAACTGAAGCGCAATACTTATTTTTTGCGATTTTCATATTGTATGTGGGCATGATTTCAGGATTTTAGTTGCTTTAATGACGATGTTTGAGAGGGTTAGTGATACGTTTGTATCATGGTAAGTGTGCTGGAATTATAATTGATTTTTTCTCCTGTGTTCAGTGTTATGCCTCATCTGATTATTGATATTTTGGTAACCTTTCCGCCTTTTAGGCTTCCCATGTACAGTGAGGCTAAATTGGCTTTCATGATTCCTTTTTCAAACCATATGTTTCAAAGCACGAGACAGAGATTGATCGCAGTTTGGTGGAGTTAAGAGTTAGAGCTGGGGATATGGCTTTCATGTACTGCCAGAAGGCTGCAAGCTATGGTCAGACAAGAGTCTTTGAGATTTTGCAATATGTTGCTGCACAATCAACCCCAAGGCCTCGTTCTGCTGCTACCGAGGTACACAATTTTTGAAAATTAGCCTTGTTTTGAGTGTTATGAATTCATTTTGGCTTGATGTCCTTGGTGTGTGTTTGGGTTACTAGGAGTTAAGATTTGCCAGATGAATAGGTAAAGATTGTGTTGAACGTTCAGGGATGCCAGTAGCTACTTATGCAGTATCTTGTGATTGGTCACTTCACCATCATATGATTTCTACCTGCCCTATCTGAATGATGAGTGTCGATCAAATTGGTACTGTTGTCGATTGATCATCAAACTACTCAATATGGAGTCTTATGGACTCTTGACAGCACTCGAATATCATGATCTAGGGTGATTAGTTGTCCGTTCTATTGAACTCTCACTGTGGTTAATGATATATGGATTTCTCAGTCGTAAGGTGACATAAAAGTGAATTGTGTTTCTACTGCACAATATTGCTGATGGTATATTAAATGGGCAATTTTCTGGTTATGTGACGACATTTGTAATGGGCAATGCTTTGGTCTCGATATCAAGAAGTTGCTAGTCTCGTTTGTGATGATTTTTAATATGTAGGGCATATATGGAGATATTTTTTTATGTGCATTTTTAACTAACAATATATGCTTAATATTTTTGCTGAGTTGAAGAAAAAGCGCATCTTATAGTGTAATCCTTGTCAACAATCTGATGCTGGCTCTTCTTTGTTTACTTGCTTTATTTTTATACTGCTCAACCACATAAAATTGGACCTCTTTCTGAACATGCATTCCGCTTGATCGAATTGCAGCCACAACAACCAGCTCGAAGAACCCGCCAACCTTCCAGTAGTTCTTCTTTGCGGCAGCCGCCGCCGCTACAGCTATCGTCTTCGCTGCTCGCCAACCGTCTGCAAGATTGCAAACTACTACACAGCTGTAGGATGAAGAGCCACTCTCTCCTACTTCAAGTACATCTTCCAGTCAAGATTATGATATGGTAGAGGAGCTCACCTCTGCCAAAGAACCATCTACCTCTGCTCCTGCGCCTCCTTCACCATCCCCTAACAACACTGGATTGGGACCTACTTTCGTTAAAATTGGCCAGGGCTTATCTACGAGGCCTGATTTATGCCCACCTGAATACCTTGAGGAACTCTCGCAACTTCAGGTATCTTTCCCTTTACACGAAAGATGATATTAGATTTGACTTTGGAATTCTCTGGATATTCAATTTCATGTTGCTAGACCTTTTGTTTTCATCGCAGTCTGTTTAAATGAATGGAATTCTTATGATTGTGTGTGATTGATTAGGATGTTTTGCCTACATTTCCAATTGCGGAGGCTTTCACATGCATCGAAAAAGAGTTAGGGTTCCCACTTAAAGCCATTTACTCATCCATATCTCCGTATCCAATTGCGGCTACCAGTTTGGGCCAGGTGTACAAAGCTCAGTTGAAGTATTCTGGTCAGACTGTTGCTGTGAAGGTGCATAGGCCTGGTATTGAGTTGCTGTTCAAAGATGGGAAGTTCAGGTTCATCCTGATCCTTGCTATAAATGATTGCAAAAAATTGAGGGACAAGATTTCTTATGTAATGGTCATTTGCAGCACCATCTACTGTCATCAAGTGAAATTATAATTGTTGATTATGATGTTGGAATTATAGTTAATTTTTCTATGTATCTAATTATTTATGCTCAATTAAGCGTAATAAAATGAGTATTGATATATACTATTGATTTTATATCGATTAATAATGAAAAAATGCAAAAAAAAAAAAAAAATTGGTTTTTGGGGTGGTCAACCGCTACGGTTTTGGGTCAAAACCGCAGCAGTTAACTTGCGTATCTGCTGCGGTTTTTACCCAAAGTTGACTGCTATGGTTTTGACCCAAAACTGTAGCGGTAAATGATTAACTGATTCGGTTTAGGACCGGATCAATTAATATTTAGGGACTGCTGCGAGTCCAACCAATGCGGCCCAAAACCGGAGCGGTAAGCCCGGTTTTGACCGCAACGGATTAATTTTTTTCACTAGTGCTTCCACCTTTGTATCCTAGACAACCCTACTATAAAATCTATGCTTACACTATCCCAAGGTTGATCAGGTACTGGCAAAGGAAGATAAAGGTCCTTGTGAAACGTGCTTTTGGCCCTCTAACATGTTGCACACTTGCTCACCACCATGTGCACATCCTTAATTATACTTGGCCAATAGAAGTGTTCTTGTAATGTGTCAAGTGTCTTTTGCACTCCAAAGTGCCCAGCCACGCCACCACTATGAACTTTACCCACCAACAAGCCCCTCACTCCACACTTAGGCACACACAGTTTGTTGCCCTTGAATAGAAACTCCTCCTGAAGCACGAAAAATCCATTAGGAGCATCATAAGTAGACCCAAAATCAACATACCCTTCATAGAGCTCCTTCAAATTTTCGAACCGAAGCACTTGTGCATCCACCACTACCAACTAATAAGTACGTACGCCTAGATAGAGCATGTGCAACCACATTACTCTTCCCTTTTTGTACTTGGATGAAAAGGTGAAAGCTTGAAGAAACTCAACCCACTTGGCATGTCTATGGTTAAGCTTTTGTTGACCATGGATGTACTTAAGCACCTCATGATCAGAGTGAAGAATAAAAGATTTTGGCCTCAAATAATGTGACCAATGATCCAATGGCATAATAGCATAGAACTCCATAATCATAATTGGATTAGTTCAACTTGGTGCCACTCAATTCCTCACTAAAGTAAGAATTAAGTCTATTTTCTTTCTCACTCCACTTGCATCACATTCTACCTCAAATAACTTAGTGACATCAGGTAATGCCAAGATAGTGCACTATAAAGCTTCCCCTTCACCTCCTTAAATGCCCTTTGTGCCAACGGTGTCCTTTAAACTCCCCCTTCTTCAATAGCTCAGTTATAGGTGCCATGATAGAGGAGAAGTTTCGAATGAACCTTCTATAGAAAGAAGCTAGGCCATGAAAACTCCTGCACTCCGAGGCATTAGTAGGTGCTAGGCAAGATGATATAGCTTTCACTTTCTCCGAATCAACATGCACTCCCTCTTGCGAGACTATGTACCTTAAAAATGCCACACTAGAAAATCACACGTTTCTAGCTTCCCAAATAACTTTTGCTCCCTTAACTTCTCAAATAAGCTCCTTAAGTGTAAAACATATTCCTCTACACTATTGCTATATATACGTATGTCGTCTAAATACATAACAACAAACTTAATTAAGAAAGGACGCAACACCTCATTCATGAGCCTCATGAAGGAACTAGGAGCATTACATAAGCCAAAAGGCATCATCATCCACTCATACAACCCTTGCTTAGTCTTGAAGGTTGTTTTCCACTCAACCCCTTCTCTAATCCTCATTTAATGGTAGCCACTCCTAAGATCAATCTTAGAGAACACCGACGCCTCATGCAACTCATCCAACATATCCTCTAATCTGCGCATAGGAAACTGGTATTTAGCAGTGATGTTATTCACTTCTACTATCTATACACATCTTGTCTCTCTCATCCTTCTTTAGCACAAGCAAAGCCAGCACAACACATGGGCTCATGCTCTCCCACACATACCCCCTCTCAATCAACTCCTCTATTTGTCTTTGCAATTCCCTAGATGCTATGGGGTCACACTTATAAGCATGCTTGTCTGGCAAACGAGCTCTAGGTATGAGAGCAATAGAATGTTCAGTCCTCTTCAATGGTGGCAGCCCTTGTGGTAATTCCTCCGGAAAAACATCACTAAACTCCTCCATCAAAGCTTCTAACCTAGAATCAGTATATGTGTTGTTGTTTGTGGTTGCGTGCCTCACAAACAATGCATAGCCAAACCCCTCCAACTCAACCTCCTTCTCAAACCCCTTTAATGAAAGGAAAATATTAGTCTTCTTCTTCACCATCTTTGGCGCCACTGAACTAGGTGACAGTGGATGTAAATGCACCCTTTTTTCCCCAACCATCACATAATACACATTGGAATCACCTTCGTGGATCACCTTCCTATCATATTGCCATGGTCTTCCAAGTAGGAGATGGCAAGCACTCATAGGTCACTACAACATTCAAGGTCAAAGAAGGCAAGTAAAATTGCCCTTGTAGATAAAAAAATTGCCCTCCTAACTTAATGGGGCAAAAGTTACTTGCCCTTAACTTTGTCACGGTAGGACCGTTGTATTAGGTTTCTATGGAAAACATCTTAAGGCAACATCATTTTGCCTTCTTTGATTTTACCAAATAGGGCAACTACTATATCGTCCTCTTAACTACACAAATAGGGCAACTTTCATTGCCTTATTTGCTTTTGAGGACAACCATGGAAACAAAGTTGTCCTCTTAGATATGAACAAAGAGGGCACCTTCCACTACTTAAGGCTTAAATGATTGAACAAAGAAGGCAATTTCTACTTAGTCACCCTTTTTGTTTGCCTTCATATAGTACCATTTACTAAAGAATAAGGGCAAATTGGCCTTGGTTGTCCTCTTTGCTCTTTCTTTCTTTTTTGTTAAAAAAAATTCAACTTGCCATACATAAGCTTCAAACAATGATTGCAATGATGTCAAACCTTTAAGATCAGACTGCCATTATTACATAGAACTATAAAAGAGATTGAAAATGTGCCTTAGAACGTACAACACTTCACGAAATGCAAATTTGCACACGAATTTAGGAAGGACATCACTGCTGAGCTTCTCAAAGTCAAAATGGAGATAAATTCAGCAACAATAGTCATCTACACCAAATCATGTGTATAAGCAGATGCTTCATAAACATACTTAATATCAATCAAATAGTTAAATGAAGGGTTACTACAGCACACTCTCTTTAAATTTACGGTTTTCAAACCATATACCTATAATACCCCATATTTTTTAGTATTTATTCAAGTAATCAAAATATTTATTTTCTAAAACAAATATTTTAAGTAAAGGGTATTTTAGTAATTTTACTTGTTTTTAAATTATTTTGGCGGGAGATGACGCCAAAATTGGATTTGTTAAGTTTTTGGTTTTAAATCCTAGTCAAATTTTTATTAAATAAGTTTTCAAAAAAAAATTGAAAATGAATTTTGATGAAAAAAAAATTTTGAGCCTTTTTTTTTCGGCGGCCACCTATAGTAAATGGGGGGGGTTTGTTTTCCTAAAACTTCCAAATTTATGATGAAGGTTACAAATCTTGGTTTAATCTCCTAATTTATGGTGAAGGTTACAAACTATTTAATTTTGGAAATTAAGTACTACCTATTCTATTCCTATAAATACCCCATACCTTAAGCCATCTTTTCCACACAAAAACTTTGAAGAATCCATACTCTCTTACTTCAAGGTTCTTCCTTCTCTTCTTAATCTATTCTAGTTTTATATTTCTTATTCAAGTTCCAATTTTCTTTGGGTTAAGAAAAAGATTTCCATGTTTCTTACTCAAAAATATTATGCTCATGATAGGTCATTCATGATTAAGTTCATGTGATAAGTTACTTATTGGTTGGCTAGGAGAAAGCTCAAGCATAAGAATAAGTGAATTTACTAGTATACTCTTTGTGCAAGATCAAGGTACGTTATGTAGCTAGATCTTTTGAAATGTGGTTTTATGTGGTAAAGTTGTTTATTGACTTAATGGTTGAATGGATTTGGAAATTTGGTTTAAAATGGTTACAATATTTTATTATTCACTGTTGGAGGTGAAAAGAAGGAATGATTTTATCAATCATTTTTATATAAAAGTTTTGTTATCCTTTTTGGAAAATTAAATTATTATTACAAGGAATGGTTGATTGGTTTATGAACTTTGAATGTTCAAAAAGTTGTTTATGAGAAAAGGAGATTTATTCATGACTTACAAGTCATATTATTATTATTTACCGCTTGATTAATTTCAAGAAGGGTTCATGCTTCTAAGTCCACTCACTAGTGGAAAAAAGCTCAAATGCTCCGGTTAACCCCCCCCAATGCTCCGTATTTGACCCGTAGCAGACGTCATACGAGCATTTTACAAATGCTCCGGTTCTCAATCGGAGCATTTATTTTCTCAAATGCTTTGGTTGTGCATTGATGGGCTGCGAAAACCACACCATGGCCCATTACAGTTCACATGAGCGACGAAATCAAGGTTTTCGACACCCTTACTTTGGGCTACGAAAACCACACCATGGCCCATTACAGTTCACATGGGCGACGAAATCAAGCTTTTCGACGTCCTTACTATGGGCGACGGACCTACGGCGACGAACTTGTGTCGAAATAATTTTTGTCGCACAAACAATGGGCGACGGATTTGTCTTTAAGGGCGAGGAAAAAAAACATAGCCCAATGTTGTTTTTCTTGTAGTGATGACTTACAAGTCATATTATTATTATTTACCGCTTGATTATTTTCAAGAAGGGATCATGCTTCTAAGTCCACTTGTTGGCAATTATTGTTACCCCTTGATATAGATCCGTGATGAAATGACTAGCTTGGGGGGTGTGCACACTTAGAAAAAGGAAGGGGAGATAAGAAGAGGAATTGTTTTCAAGATTATTTTAATCCAAGTTATTTGGAAATAGTTTATTCTTAAAAAGTTATTCTTGAATTATTAGTGATGGAGTTTTCGAAAATATAATTGTTATGAACTAGCAAATGTGTTACTTATCTAGTACATTTCGTACTCAGTTTTATACTGACGCATATTTCCTTTTTCCTATTTGGCTTTGCCCTGTTTACCTATTTGGTAAGCAGTTTTGTAGGTGAATTTTGGATGTGCATACTAGGAAGGGGATCTTCACCTAGATTAGAGTATTTTATTTGTTTTAAGTTTGAGACAATATTTAGTTTTAATAATAAAGAGTTGTTATTATTCTGGTTAAAGTCTTCCGCTGCAAGTTATTTAGTTAGTTAGTAGTTAGTTGCCGAAAGCGTGTTAGTCACGTGGCGGTAATACTCCTAAATTACTCAAATATTATTTACTAAATTATTTATTTAAAAGTGAGTAATTTGGGGGTGTTTCAAAGTGGTATCAGTTTTTCAGGTCTTGAAAAGATAAAAGTTGAACATTAAAATTGATGGGTAGACATAAGTTGGGCAGATAGAGTTTCGCATTTGCATTATAGATTGTTGTTGTTAAGTTTAATTGTTTTCTTTTTGACGATTTGTATAGATGCATCTTGCTAGCGCCACAAAAAGGTATATATATATTTTTTTTATTTGGAAAGATGAAGGGTGTAGATATGTTGGGGTGACAAGCTCTGTCTAGGATTAGGAATGCTCTCCCCGACGCTGTGGGTAACTTCCTTACCTGGGAGCTATAATCACCTTGGCTATTCTATATCTTGAAATCAAGTACACTTTAAAATTTTTGAAATAAATATTTTAAGCCATAGTGGTGCATCTAGTACAAATCTTGGACCATATTTAGTTATCATATATTAGTATTACTCTTATGATGTTGTTCTTGTAATATCTCAATTCTTCTTGCTTTTATATGATTGTTGTTGGAAGTAGAGGAAAAAGTTGATGTTATTCCCTATGTATGGGATAAGCAAGGAAGTCATATTGCATTGACTAGCAAATAGTAATATTATGTGTATTATTATTTTTTTTACTCCTCGAGAATACCCAGGCCAATCAGATTATCTGGTCATTGACGAGATGGAGAATGCTATTGAAGCGAGCTACCCATAATTTTTGAAGTCTCCAGTAACCGTGGACTTATATAGTTTTGTTTTGGCCATGAATAGGCCTAGTTGTCTTAAGAATATTTTGATACACTCAAATGTTCTAGTAGTTGTCATGTATAAGGCTAATATTTGGTCATGATATATGAAGTATGTGATTGCTATGTTTTGAACTAGTTATACTTACATGTTTATGGTTTGGTAGCTACATAACTATTTTATGAATGTTAGTTGAGATTTATCCTTAAACACTCTTACTTCTAGTAGAATGGCAGAAAGAAGGAGAAGGAATATGAGTTCTATGGTTAGAAGGCTAGCAAAGATAACTGAAAACATCACTCAAGTGATAGCTAATCAAGAAACCAAGCAGAGTGAGACCGATAGCTTTGGTGAGGTCTTTAAGAGGGTAGCAGCAGTTAAACCTCCGACTTACCATGGGAAAGAGGACCCAGCTAGCTCAGAAAACTGGATATGAGAATTCGATAAGCTTTTTGATGCGATAGTGTGCCCTGAAAACCTTAGAGTTAATAATGATGTTTATTATTTGAGAGATGAGGCAGACCTATAGTGGAAATAAAGGAAATATGATCTTTTAGAGGATCCGGACTTTGGGTGGAACGAGTTTAAAGATGCCTTGAGGACTAAGTTTTACCCTCCGTACTTAAGGAAGCAAAAGGCTATGGAGTTCACCAATCTAAGGATGGGGACTATGTCTGTTAATTATTATTATAGCAAACTTTTGGAGTTAATGAGGTTCGCACCTAAGATAGTACCATCTGAGACACTGAAGGCCCAAAGGTTTGAGCAAGGGTTAACTTTAACCATACAAAGTAAGCTGGGAGATGTAACTTTTGAGACTCTTGATGAAATTTATGGTAGAGCTGCTCACTTATATGGGATTTAAGGAAGAGAGCTTGAAGGGACCTCCTCTGGGAAAAAGAGGAAGTATAATAGCAATGGGAATCTACAAAGTGGAGATAAGATGCCTAAGCCCAATGGTGGATTTAACCAAACTGAGAAAGACAATAGGTACCTTAGTCGAAAGCCTAATGGGAACCAAGGGAATGGGAAGAAAGCTGAGAGAACCTTTTTCTACAAAAGGTGTGATAAGAACCACCCTGGAAAGGATTGTGAGGGCAACTTGGTGACGTGCCGTTATTGTCAGAAATTGGGGCACCGGGAGTATGAGTGCTTTAGAAAAGCTGGTGGAGAACCTGCAGTCAAACCTGACCCGAGTAGTAAGGCCCCTCAGAATGATCAACAAAAGTTAGCTTCTTTGAATGCTGGTGTTAAACCAGGGACGGGGAATCAGTCTAAAGGCAGAGTTTTCGTTTTGAACCGCCGTGAGGCTGAGAATGTTTCTGAGGTAGTAGTTGGAACCTTTTTCATTGATTCTCTGTCTGTCAAAGTGTTATTTGATTTTGGAGCATCTCATTCATTTATTTCTAGCACCTTTAGTGGAAAAGCTTCAGTTAGGCAGTCCAATGTCTATTTCATTAGAATGCAGATGTTTAATTGTACTAGGTTGCATAGTCAAGTACCTTTAGTGATAGCTGGGGTGAACTTTTGGTCCGACTTAGTTAAGTTTGACTTGACAGACCTCGATGTAGTTTTGGCGATGGATTGGTTGGGAAAATTCAAGGCTCAGCTTGATTGTGAGGCCCAGAAGGTGTCCTCAATCGGCCCTAAGAAAGAAAGGGTGACTTATAGGAAGCTTGGGAAGGAGAAGGGAATGAAGATAGTGTCTGCGATGAGAATTCGATCTTATGTGAAGAAGGGGTGTCCGTTATTCTTATGTGGAGTTCAGAGGATTGAAAAGGAAGATGAAAATAGGGAGGTTTCAGTTGTATCTGAGTTTCCTTATGTGTTTCCTGAAGAGATACCGGGTATGCCACCTGTTAGGGATCTTGAGTTCACCATAGATTTGATGCCAGGAACCGTACCTATTTCAAAGGCTCCGTATAGAATGGCTCTAGCTGAGATGAAGGAGTTAAAAGTTCAGTTGGAGGAGTTGTTGGAAAAAGGGTATATAAGACCTAGTTCGTCTCCTTGGGGTGCACCTGTATTGTTCGTGAAAAAGAAAGATGGTAGTTTGAGGTTGTGCATTGATTACCGGGAGTTGAATAATGTGACGATCAAGAATAAGTATCCGCTTCCGAGAATAGATGATTTATTTGATCAGTTGAAAGGAGCGGGGATTTTCTCGAAGATAGATTTGAGGTCAGGTTATCACCAATTAAGGATTGCTGAGGGTGATATTCCTAAGACTGCGTTTAGGACGCGTTATGGTCACTATGAGTTCACAGTGATGCCGTTTGGTCTGACCAACGCACCTGCAGTGTTCATGGATTTGATGCATAGGATTTTCAAGCCATATTTGGACAAATATGTGGTTGTGTTTATAGATGATATCTTGATATATTCGAAGGATAGGAGCAGTCATGAGTTGCATTTGAGGGAAGTTTTGTCCACCCTGCACTAGTGGAAAAAAGTGCTTTTGCTACTTATCAAATGCTCCGGTTGTTTAGTCAATCGGAGCATTTGAGATCAAGTGCTCCGTGTGTTTACATAAACGGATCATTTATGACTCCCTAATTTGGGTTTTTTCATTTGGGCTCACTTCTTCCCTCGCTCCACCACGTATCAATAGAAAAACCCACGAATTACTTCAACTCTCTCTCCTCTTGTTCTGATTTGGGGTCCCTTCCCTCATTCCCTCACTCCCACTTCGCTTCCCATTAGGGTTTTTATTAATCTCCTCCACACACACACACTCTCTCTTCTTCTTCCCCATTCGACTGCTGCTTCGAATTAACAGAAATGGTGATGTTCTCTCTCCTCTATCTTTCTCTCTCCTCTAACGTCGATTTTAGTGGATTGTATCTCTCCTAACCTGAGGTATTAAAATTGTGATTTGGGATATCGTGAAACGGTTCGAACTCTTTAACTCTACTCCTTCAACTTCATTTTCTTCACTTTTACTATTCAATCATCATCATAATCGCCTTAATTTTCTCTCTCCTAGGGTTTTCAATTGAAGTTTTTAGGGGTTGTCTCGCTAACTGGGTTCGTTTCTTCGCAATTTGTAGAACCTCAGGTTTCTCCATTTGATTTCAAGTTCAAATTACTCGAGGTATATTAGGTATTTGTTTAAAATCTGTATTTTTATCTTATTTTGCAAAATTATTATAATGAACCTAATTAAAGTTAGAATTAATAGGTGAATTGTTGCAGCAATCTGTTCATCCTCCTTTCTCCTTAGATTGCATCTCTTTTTCTAGTTAAATTTCTTTAATTGCATATTTCGTTGGTATGTTTTCATATTTTCTGGGAATTTGCAATTTAAGCCCTATTTTCTGTTTAAAATTATAATGTTAGTCCACATATTTTTGAGCATTCTCAACGTTAAGGTTTTCATCTAGGTTTCAGTAATGACTTGGCTTTAATTATGTATTTGTTTGAAAATTCTGTTTTTTTTATCGTATGGCTTGGTTTCACCTATTACTTCTATGCTCTTGTCCTGTCTGATGTTAATTTCTCTCTGAAATATCATTTACCCGCGTTATTCTTCTGTTTTAGTTTCTTTTGGTCAAGTGTGATGTAAGAGATATCCTTAGAGCTATAGCTTCATAATGAAAACAGGTAAATCAAATTGAATGCAGTAGATGGTTTATAAGAAAGAAGCAAAAATGGTCTAAAATTTAGGTGAGTGAGCTATTTATGTTTAAAGGGTTGTTGCTTGTTCAGATCTTCCAAGGTTATTTTGGCAAGCAATATGCTTGATACTGATAATCTTTTTTTAGTGCAATGTATCTCTATGAAATTTGTAATTATCAATGTTTTCTTGTCTTGTTCTTAGTATGCCCTTTGGAACTTTTAAGATGCAAATTCGCTTAAAATATTTATGGGCTTGAAAACGACATAATCCTTCAAAGTGTTGGTTTCTTATTAGTTTTATCTGTTTTTGATTCTAGTCAGCACAGTTGCTTTGGTGCTGGTATATGTTGTTATTATTGTTCTGAGTTGTTATTACTGTTGTGATTGTAATTTTTTTTTGTAATACAGTTCTTTTGGACTCCTCGATAAATTATGGGTGACATGAGTAGGACAAGTCACTTGTACAAAATCTTGGTCATGGTTTAAAGTTAGTTAGGAGGCTAATAGGAGTCCATTATGTGAAAAGTCAAGTTCTTCATGTACCTTGTAAATGCAAGCTGATTTTCTTGATTACATGTTCTTTGATTATGCTCTAGTATATTCTGATACAAGAAGTTATGATGGACTTGGTGCCTTTTTGTCTTTCATCTTCATGCACTCTAAAGTCGAGGTCTCAGTCGTCAATCTCATTCATATGTGAGAAGTTGTATGATATAAATTGTAGAGTGGACTTAAATTTAATCAGATTGATATAGAAAATTGGAAACACTCTTTCTAATCTTTCAAACGTCTTTAGTTTTTGGAAAGACTGGAACCATAAAATGAACAAGCCCCTTTCAGAGTAACTTTGTTCTAAAATAAGCGAATAAAGATGCATTTAAAGTGAGTAACTTTGTTCAATTCTTTCAGTTTGTAGCAATAAGTGCAGAAACAAAAATGCATGTTTACTCACTTTCACACTCATCTTCGAGTAAGTACAAATAAGGCGGCTTTCAAAACCTGTTTGAGCACCCACATCAATGGGATTTTAGGTTCTCCAAAGCAAAAAAAATGCAAATAGAGGACCTTCCCATTGATGTTGGTTAGTTCCCCAAAAAAGTGGAACACCATTAATTGGGGAACCTTTCCATATTGAGGACAAACTGGGTATCGCCACGTGTGAAGGCAAAGGGATGAAAATCCCACGTGAAATGCAGAGCAAAGCAGGTTGTGTAATTTTTTTTTTAAAAAAAGGAAAGCGCGCCAATCAGCGGGCGCCAAGTGTCGCAAGCAGAGCGCACCAAATGCCCAGCGACTCGCATCACGCCATGTGTCCAAACTGAAGCTTTTACAACATTAATATTACCGTTTACAAAAAATTAAATAATTTTTTAAATATAATGAATTAAAAAAAATACCAACGGCCATATTTTTTTGTCCTCCATAAATAGAGACCAATCTTGATATATTTTCAACACTTCAAAAATTTCGTACTCATTAAGTATTTCATAAATCTTATTTGATAATTATAGATCCGAACAAAATACAATTCCCATATTAAAATTGATTAATCTGATTAATTAGAAGGTAATTATTTAATTATAATTATCAT
Organism: Beta corolliflora; assembly: GCA_947648045.1. Taxonomy (NCBI): domain Eukaryota; kingdom Viridiplantae; phylum Streptophyta; class Magnoliopsida; order Caryophyllales; family Amaranthaceae; genus Beta; species Beta corolliflora. The sequence continues at coordinate 224,616 of CANSZD010000248.1, read as the reverse complement.
ATTTTGATTTAATTAATATTATCCAAAATTAATGTGATGAATCAAATTTTTTGTATTGATATTGGTGGGGTATATGAAAAGTTGGAGAGAGAAAAGGTGGTGGGGTATGGAAAAGTAGGAGAGAGAAGGTAAATGGGAAGGTTAATGAATGGAGGGATGATAAATGTCTAACTGTTAGACATATGCTAATGTCTAACACACAAGTGGCAGCACACAAGTGGCACACATGTCATGATATTGTTTGTTTTAAAAAAAATACTTTTGCAATTTTGAAACTTCTATATCTCAAAAAAATATGTTTTTAAAAAAAATAAAAAATATACCAATATTCATATACTTTTATTCTCTACAAATAGACATCCATTTTGATATAATTTCATCATATTTTTATTTTACCCTTCTCTAACTATAATTTAGATATGTAGAAAAATAATACAAATACTATTTGTATATACACAAACACTATTTATTTATACACAAACAACATATGTTGTGTACACAAACAACATATCGTGTTTGTGTATAATCAGATAGTGTTTGTATTTTTTTTTCTACATATCTAAATAATACTCCCTCCGTCTTCGAAAGTTCTTCCTACTTTGACCAATTTCCTCTCACAAAAAGATTCTAAACATGAACAACAAAAGAAAACGGAGGGAGTAGTTAGAGAAAGGTAAAATAAAAATATGATAAAATTATATCAAAATGGATGTTTATTGTAGAGAATAAAAATATGTGAATTTCATGATAAACATATAGTTTTTGTGCGTATAACAAATAGTATTTGTGTACACAACATATGTTGTTTGTGTACACAACATATAGTGTTTGTGTATAAACAAATACTGTGTTGATTTTTCCACAAATCTAAATAATAGTAGTTAGAGAAGGGTAAAATAAAAATGTGATGAAATTATACCAAAATGGATGTCTATTTGTAGAGAATAAAGATATATGAATATTGGTATATTTTTTATTTTTTTAAAAAATATATTTTTTGAGATATAGAAGTTTCAAAATTGCAAAAGTAATAATTTTTTAGACAAATATAAGAATGACATGTGTGCCACTTGTGTGCTGCCACTTGTGTGTTACACATTTAGCAAATGTCTAACAGTTAGACATTTATCATCCCTCTAATGAATGTAGGTATGAATTGTGAAATGGGAAAGGTATGTGATAAAGTTAGTGGAAAGTGATGTGGACTAATGAGGTGAGGAGTGAGAAATTAAGGGGAGCCTCATGAATGTGGATGCTCTTATAGCAATGGTATATTCATCGATCATCTTGCTAATCTATGATATTTGTCTTTCTTAATACATCATATAATAGATTAATATTAATACTGTGATGTATAAATTATTAGGTTGTTGGGTATGCTGTTGGAGGAGGACATATTCTACAAATGGTCTGCAATTTAACTCTTGCTGCTGATAATGCCATTTTCGGACAGACAGATCTATAGGTTATTGGGATGTAAGTTAGCAAAAATCAGCTTGGATATGTAAAAATCAGTTTTAATCAGCGAGAAATTATTCAGTTCAGTTCATAAAAAGATCTGATTTGTTACCTGCTTATACCTTTTTTTTCTTCTTCTTTTCTTTCTTTTTGTGCAGCACTTGACTTCTCTACCTTTACTCTTGCAGGATGCCTCTAAAGGCTACTTGGAACTTTTGCTTCTAACTGCAGCTTTTGGTGATAGTGGCAATGGTGGAGCCATTCAGAGGTTTGATTTGGTCTAACTGATGCATTCATGTTCTTTACTTTCTCATCTGAATTGTCTAATATCTCGTCATGACGTGTCCAAGCTTGTTGGTCAATTTCTCGAGTTATTAATTTATTATACTCTTCTCATGTCAATAAATGAGGTCGACCTTCCTTATTGAGAGATCGGGCTTGAGCTTGGCACTTGCGACTTGCATAGTCATTTCATTTGGCCTTCGTGCTAAATGTTTTGATTTAAGATAGATTTTTAGGAGAGGGAGATGTTGTGTACTTTGCTTTTGAATTGAGTTGGCAGACATTAATATGACCTGTTTACTGGCTCACAAAAGGAGGTTTTGAACATATATATAATATTTTAACTCAAAGCCTGGTATGATTGAAATGGACCATCCTCGAAAATTTGGTTGGTTATAAGTGGGCGAAATTAACACGTCTTTGGAAGTTGGTTAGAATATATTGAGTTTTGGACTTGTTTAAATGACTCGGAAGTCATGTTGTATCCATTATCAGATTTTGGAAATTTACCTGCCTGAAATTGACTTCTTTAATTATATTTGAGAACCAAGTCTCGTGGGGTTCTTATGGATATAATCAACAAAAATTGTATCTTTTTATTTTGTTTTAAAATTACACTTGCCATGCATTTACTGCCTTGCCTTTTTGCGTGAAATTTTGTTTTCTACCTTAATTTCCAGTGCCGTAGATGATATGATGAAGCTTTGCGAAGGTATTTAAGAAAGATTCCCATCTTACGGAAAGCTTCTAAAGGTATGCATGAGCCTTTTGGCCTTAGTTACAACTTACAAGATGATGTTCATGATGTTGTCTTTGACAAATCTGAATGCTGTTAATATATGGTGCACCACAAGACTGGCATCATAATATAATTTGTGGCGTGCTGTTGTCAATGCGTGCTTGCTTAATGGACTGGATTTTGTCCATGTGCATCTTTATATTCTATGACCTTCATCCAAAACTTCCTTGCATGCTTCAATTCCATAGTAATATTGTGTCTCCACTTCCAAGCGATTTTATGCCATTTTTACCAGTTTTGTGCACTTGCTATTATGTGAATTTAAAAATTGATCACACTATACTTCTTGAGAGGATGCAAACGATAAAAAGTCAGATGTTTAAGCATGTACCTACATACTCCAGCATGTATTTTGGCTGATAAATTTTTCAGAAGTATGGAACTAACAGAATATGCAGATTCCTCAATTTTAGTGTCTGCTAGATGTCCAGTTTCCTTCTCTTTTTCCTTTCCTTTATTTACAATAGTATGATTAGCTTAATTGCAGTATTTGGATTGCATTGCAGGCTGGTGCTGCGGTTTGGTGCATGAGATTCCAGAAAATCGGATGTCCCTATAACATTTAAGGAATATGTTCATATGGATATATTAGTTTACCTTAATGTTAATTGTTATTTATTTGTACTATATCTTGTATTTATAAACAAAAATATTGGAAATGAAACTTTTATCTATATGTAAATGATTGTCCATCAATTTAGGATAAAAAAAGCCCCAATGCTCCGGTTTTCCCTAAAAACCGGACAAATGCTCCGCCGGAGCACTTGTGTTACACATTTGTAGAAGTTTCAAATGCTCGGGCGACGTCTGCTACGCGTCAAATACAGAGCATTTGGGGCCTAAAAAACCGGAGCATTTGAGGTTTTTTACACTAGTGCTGAGAGAGCATAAGTTGTACGCCAAGCTCTCTAAGTGTGAGTTTTGGTTGGATGAGGTTGCCTTTTTAGGACATGTTATCTAAAAGGAAGGAGTTTCGGTGGATCCTGCTAAGATTCAAGCAGTGCGTGAGTGGCCAACACCGAAGACGGTGTCTGATATAAAGAGTTTTCTTGGGTTAGCTGGTTACTATCGAAGATTTGTGAAGGATTTCTCGAAGATCTCGAGACCAATGACTAGCCTGATAAAGAAGGAATGTAAGTTTGTCTGGACTCCAGAGTGTGAGGAAGCTTTTTCGGTGTTGAAGGAAAAGTTGACTACAACGCCTGTTTTAGCTTTACCTTATGAGAGTCAGCAGTATGATGTTTATAATGATGCTTCGGAATTTGGGTTAGGGTGTGTATTGATGCAGAACAGGAAGGTCATCGCTTATGCTTCCATGCAGTTAAAACCATATGAGGTGAATTATCCAACTCATGATCTTGAATTAGCTGCAATAGTATTTGCTTTGAAGATATGGGACACTACTTGTATGGGGCAACGTGTAAGTTGTACACGGATCATAAGAGCCTAAAGTATATTTTCACTCAGAATGAGTTGAACATGAGGCAGAGGAAGTGGTTGGAGTTGATCAAGGATTATGATTTGGAGATCCAGTATCATGAAGGGAAAGTTAATGTTGTTGCTGATGCATTGAATCGAAAGTCGGGTCATTCGGTTAATGCAATGGTGCTGCCGAGTCAGTTATGTGTAGAGTTTCAGAAACTGTCATTGGAGGTACTGGAAGAGGGAGGTGTTGAAGAATTGTTGGGTTCTTTGTCGGTTCAACCCTCGATCTATGATGAGATTAGGGAGGGTTAATCAAAGGATGAAAAGTTAGAAAAGATTCGAGAAAAGATCCAGGAGGGTCAGGTGTTGGATTTCCAGATAGCTGATGATGAAAATATCCGGTTCAAGGGGAGGTGGTGTATACCAAGTAATAGAGAAGAATTGAAGCGGTTTTTAATGGAAGAAGTTCATAGCTCACCTTATTCTGTACACCCAGGTGGTGATAAGTTGTATAAGGACATGAAGCAAACGTTCTGGTGGCCAAACATGAAGCGAGAGGTAGCAGAGTTCGTGGCTAAGTGTCTCACATGCCAAAAGGTCAAGTTTGAGCACAAGAGGCCGTAAGGGAAGGTTCAGCCTTTGGATATTCCGAGTTGGAAATGTGATTCTATATCAATGGATTTCGTGTCTGCCTTACCCACGACTAAGGCTGGAAATGATACGATTTGGGTGGTGGTAGATCGTTTTACTAAATCCGCAACTTTCATACCTATGAAGAGCACTTGGTCGATGGATCAGTTGGCTAAAGCATATGTGAAGTGGGTGGTGAAATATCATGGTGTGCCTAAGGACATTGTTTCGGATTGTGATTCGCGATTCGTGTCCAACTTTTGGCAGAGTTTGCAGAAAGCTTTGGGCACTAATTTGTTAATGAGTACAACTTTTCATCCGGCTACAGACGATCAAACAGAACGAACGATTCAGACTTTAGAGGATATGTTGCGATCTTGTGTCATGGAGTATCAGGGTTCGTGTGAAGATTTCTTGGATTTGATAGAATTTTCCTACAATAACAGTCATCATGCAAGTATTGGTATGGCTCCATTTGAGGCTTTGTATGGTCGGAAGTGTAGAAGTCCAATCTGCTGGAATGATATTAGTGAAATAGTGGCGCTTGGACCTGAATTCCTAGAAGAGACGGTGAAGCAAGTGAAAGTGATTCAGGAAAAGATCAGGGCAGCTCAAGATCGGCGGAAGAGTTGTGCTGATTTGAAGTGGAGGGATGAAGAGTTTCAGGTTGGCGACAGGGTATTGTTGAAAATATCTCCAATGAAAGGGGTGATGCATTTTGGAAAGAAGGGAAAATTGAGCCCAAGTATATCGGGTCATATGAGGTTTTGAAGAAGATTGGAAAAGTGGCATATAAGTTGGATTTGCCAAATGACTTAAGCCGAGTCCATGATGTTTTCCATATATCTCAGTTAAGGAAGTATATTCCGGATGTGTCCCATGTGCTACAACCTGAGACCATTGAGTTAGATGGTAGTTTGACTTACGAGGAAAGACCTGTAAGAATCCTTGATAGTAAAGTTAGAAGTACTCGGACTAAGGATGTTAGATTAGTCAAAGTATTGTGGTCAAACCATCAGACTGAGGAAGCAACATGGGAAGCTGAAGCGGATATGCGCAAGAAATATCCGGCGTTGTTTTTCGAGGTTAGTTGTCGAGTTACGGGGTCGTAACTCCTTTTAAGGGGGGTAGAATCGATAGAATTTCGCGCTTTTACCATAGTTATTGCATTTTAACATATTTTTGAGTCATGATATGCATTTTAGACATGAGCATTTGAGTCAGAAACTGCAATTTTGGATTTTAATCCGTTTTTGAAAAGTGATTATGACTTTTTGTCTTAAGTTTCGAGGTCGAAACTTCTTTTAAGGAGGGTTGACTGTAATTACCCCATATTTTTGAGTATTTATTCAAGTAATCAAAATATTTATTTTCTAAAATAAATATTTTAAGAAAAGGGTATTTTAGTAATTTCACTTGTTTTTAAATTATTTTGGCAGGAGATGGCGCTAAAATTGGATTTGTTAAGCTTTTGGTTTTAAATCCTAGTCAAAATTTTATTAAATAAGTTTTAAAAAAAAGATTGAAAATGAATTTTGAAGAAAAAAAAAATTCAGCCTTTTTTTTTTCGGCGGCCACCTATAGTAAATGAGGGGGTTTTGTTTTCCTAAAACTTCCAAATTTATGATGGATGTTACAAATCTTAGTTTAATCTCCTAATTTATGGTGAAGGTTATAAACTATTTAATTTTGGAAATTAAGTATTACATATTCTACTCCTATAAATACCCCATACCTTAAGCCATCTTTTCCACACAAAAACTTTGAAGAATCCATACTCTCTTACTTCAAGGTTCTTCATTCTCTTCTTAATCTATTCTAGTTTTATATTTCTTATTCAAGTTCCAATTTTCTTTGGGTTAAGAAAAAGATTTACATGTTTCTTACTCAAAAATATTATGCTCATGATAGGTTATTCATGTTTAAATTCATGATTAAGTTCATGTGATAAGTTACTTATTGGTTGGCTAGGAGAAAACTCAAGCATAAGAATAAGTGAAGTTACTAGTATACTCTTTGTGCAAGATCAATGTACGTTATGTAGTTAGATCTTTTGAAATGTGGTTTTATGTGATAAAGTTGTTTATTGACTTAATGGTTGAATGGATTTGGAAATTTTGTTTAAAATGATTACAATATTTTATTATTCACTCTTGGAGGTGAAAAGAAGGAATGATTTTATCAATCATTTTTATATAAAAGTTTTGCTATCCTTTTTGGAAAATTAAATTATTATTATAAGGAATGGTTGATTGGTTTATGAACTTTGAATGTTCAAAAAGTTGTTTATGAGAAAAGGAGATTTATTCATTACTTACAAGTCATATTATTATTATTTACCGCTTGATTAATTTCAAGAAGGGTTCATGCTTCTAAGTCCAATCACTAGTGGAAAAAAGCTCAAATGCTCCGGTTAAACCCCCCCCCAAATGCTCCGTATTTGACCCGTAGCAGACGTCATACGAGCATTTTACAAATGCTCCGGTTCTCAATCGGAGCATTTATTTTCTCAAATGCTTTGGTTGTGCGAAAAAACGGAGCATTTGAGCTATTTTACATGGGTAAAATACCCCAAATGCTCCGGTTGATAAGAAAAACCGGAGCATTTGCACGCACAAATGCTTCGATTTTCCGTATCAATCGGAGCATTTGTGTGTTTCATATATTAATAAAAAAGCCCCAGGCGCCCCAGCTACGACCAGCATAAGTGCTAGGTATGCTTTCATTATTACACTAGGGTGCTGCAGTTTTTCATATCAGCAACACTCACTAAATCCAATACATACCAAACACTCTATGTGCCCATCCCTTCAACCACAACACGCCTCGTGCTCCTCTCATTTACCCAACATAATATACAAAAAACGCACACGCAATTCGTACATCCAACACATTCAAAATATTAATATTCATTACTAGCAAGAACAATAGGAACAATAGTTCATTACTAGCAAATACAAGCAACACTTGCAGGATAGTTAGCACAAAGAAAGAGGAAGTCATAGTACTGAATTCAATACAAACTCCATGGCTTAGACAGCAAAAATTACTATAGCATAGATTCATGTTAGTGTAGATTAAAATTTAACATAGGAAATAGAATAGAAAGGAACAACACACAGATATAAAGACATTAGGCCCGCAAAGAAGGTTGAGTCACTTTGATTCTTCTATTCTATACTCCTAAAAGTGCAAAAAAGAAGGAAGTTCATTGCTTGAAGAACGAGTTACGATCAAGAGAAGACAGAGAAAAGAAATGAATAAAGGTACCACTATAGGCAGCAATCAAGCAGTAGCAGCAGTAGGTATTGTAGATTAGAGTAGCCCCCACAAATTATACATCAGCATTCACAAGTTCAGCAGATTAATAAAGAAAAACAACAAACTAAATTGTAACGGTTACACTACTCCCTACTCAAACATCGACACACCAAATGCCAAGAAAATGTAAATTATAGGAGCCAACAGTAATTGGAGTTCATGTTCATCAATATATCATTAAAACAAAAAAAATCAAGAAATCACCTGATAAAACAAGAAGCAAGAAAGCACCCCAAATCATTAAAATCCATTGATCCCTTCATTGTAGATGACAAAAAACGTAAAAATAAATCAAAGAAATTGCTAACCATGAGTGATTAGTACAATAAAAAACATCAACACTGCCACTTAGGGAAGCGAAATGAATAGGAGTCCGACCGTGATTGTCCTTGTCATTGATCGAACTGTTATCAAAATCATTCTCAACTAGAATTTTCACCACCTAACATATTGATGAGAAAGAAAATGACCCAAATTAAATAAATGCAATTAAGAACATCATAAACTTAAGAATAACGATTAAAGAACGAAACAAGAAGAAGAATCTTAACAATGGTGATTAAGAGAGAGAGAGTACAGTACCTCAGAGTGACCGTTGGTAGCGGCCACGTGGAGGAGAGAGAGACCAGTCTCGTCTCGGTGTTGGGTAGCCTTGATACATTCTAGTCGAAAAGTGTAGTATCACCCACAATTGCAGATTTCTTAAGCTCATCAAACTCGTCTTCACTCAAACTTGCTGCTGCATCCATTATTAATTTGTTGCTTCATTACTACTATTAGAAAACTATTATTTAGTTTTTGTACCTATTTGCTTTTGGATTGTCTTTGGCATCATCGTATCCTCTAGTTGTACGAATATTGTGATTTTTCACAGTTTATTAAAAAACTGTACTCAGTTACCAAAAAGGATAGAAAAATCCTCCCCGTTTAAGGCATTCACACATATAACTATTTTTCTGGTAAATTTATATTATGACTAACATAGTTATCAATGTACAAGAAGCCATACCAACCATTCTTTCCCATAGGCAATAGAAGTATAGAACTGCCTCAATAATATGTTCTCTTACCCTATTGCATATTGACTTTTCCTTCAATAATTCCTGTAATTTCCCCCCAACCAACCCACCCCAACTTACGCTCCCATTCCAGCAACAAAAACAAGGACAATTTGAGATGGCGAAGTTATATGCAAGCTAAAACCATGAACTAAAATTTACGTGTCTAAAAAAGGCAGGAGCACATAGTCATGTCGTCATGAACAACAAAATCCAATGCCCAAGGAACAACTATCAAAACAGCCAAAATTTTAGCCTGCAAGACAGAAAACGCAGTTTATAAGACTAAAGCCATGCACTTTTCTAGCAACTGTTACGAGGTATTGGTAGCTGTATCCTAACAAAATACACAATCACATAACTCAATTCAGTATAGCAAATCAAGAGAAACCACGAACACCAAAAGAAGCACAAATGTAATACCAAGTTCCGCCAAGCAGATTGAAAAATGTGGTCTTCGTATAACAAATCATCATCCTCCTTTTCAAGAATCAAATTCTCAAGTAACAAGTTCCAAGTTACATAAAAGAAAAAGAGGAAATCAACCTCCAATAAGAACATCAGCATTTAATTTTTTAAAAAAATACATAGTGTACACGGAGACAACTGCCAGTACCAAGTTCAATTACTCAGCTACATCAGACATGCCAAAACAAGGTGAACATGAGAAATGACATGCACCTGAAGCAAGGGATGTGGCAATATGAAAGAACAGAAAAGGCAGAAAATTCCATCACTATCTCTGCTGAACAAGACCAGAGGGAAGCACACATGGGAACCTACATAACTTTAGTATTAGCTCCTGCTTGAAACATGACAAGATGGCTCATATGATAAAAGTTTTAACAATCACCCTTTTGGAACACATCAGAGATACATGATATAATTCATTCTCTTGAGTTTCTACTCATTCATGCCCATTCCCACTATCCTTTCTTGCTTGTACGCTTTTGAAAAATGACTAACCTAGAGACAGATTTGAATGCATAAAGGTACATTTGTGTAAATTAATCCTTATCTGAATCAACAAGATAAATTGATTTGAATGACTTACCCAAGTGTTACACATGTCCAAAATGCTGATTCCTGGAGAGTTGGTGGGAGGGAAAACCTCCAAGTAATATTTCGTAAGTGCAGCAATATCATAATCATCAATGCATGTCAGACAAAATACTGTATCATTTGACCTGCAAAATACATCCTACTGTAATCCGATGAGGACGCAAAGGAGAATAATTCTAGCAAATTATATATACTAACACTACTAAATCAATAATATAGCAAAGGAGAATAATCCTAGCATATTATACTCAACGATAATTCTAGTCCACACAAATGAGGCCTCAAAATTAGGGTTACCTTTAGATCTGAGAAGATGAGATCACTGCACCAGAGTCAGCGACATTAGATACGCCACCCTATACATTGACCATTTGCAACCACATTTGTAATTTTTAATTGCTTGAGTAGGAACATCCTTAAGTGCAAGAGAAATAACTTTTTCTCGACTAAGTCAAACAACTAAAGCTTTGAAGAAGATGGATTCAGACCATCTGCTCGGCCACTTCCACCACCAACGGTTGACTAACAAGCAGGAAGGATGGCATTTGTTGCAGCCCATCACGCTATCAATAGATCTTGCAGCTGTCTTTGGTTTCAACTTATCAGATGGGTTAAGCACCTACAGGAGAAGTGTAAATCAAGTTAAAGTATACTCCTATATCTGATATGAGCACACACCATATTAAAACAAGGATGTCAAACAGACACAGATACTAATCCATCATAAAAAAAAAATCCCTCTCAGATTCAGTTGTCATGTTTTTTAGCACAAAGTATATATATTTTTTTGTAGTTAGAGGTGGTACATAAAGCAGAGCACAAGAAAGGGTTTTTTTCTTGAACACAAGACAATATGCTTTTTCAGCTAACCAATCAATCTAAAATTATCACCTCAACACAATTCAAAGCTTGGTGAAGTACTCTAGCATTGAGCTAAGCAACTGATTTATATATTTTTTAGTGAATAAGGCAGTAATATACAATAAAGATGAACCATGCAATCTCATGGAATGAAAGACTCGTCAATTTAAGATGAGTTTAGAGGTAGATCTCACATAGTTCACCAGCAGTAGGACAATCGGATCTTCAATATTATCAAAGTCACAACTTGAAACCCACAGCAAGAAAATCATCTAGATCAGTCCTGATATAGAGAACAGTAAACATAAACACTCTCTTTATCATGGGTGAGATTACATGCAACACATATCTTCAATATAACAGCACAACGACGCAACCTACCTTTGAGTTCACACCGTCCTTACTTAAACAATTTCCTTGTCACTAGAACAACCAACAGGCCTAAAATCAATCAAACTACTATCCTGCTTGTTGATACGAATTGCTGGAATCCACGAATCCCTGATTCCATACTCCTTCACCACCAACAAATCAGCATGACCGTAAAAATTATAATTAACACACCACAAACAACCACCAAAGGAAGATAATCTCGATAAAACATTCTGACACAGTAAAAAAATTTAAGCCTTTACAAATAACAAGAACTTGTGAACCACTAATTTGATCTAACACAAGTCACAATCGTCATAATTTATTATATTTCATCAAAGGAAAAGAGGAAGTTAAAGAGATGGGGAGAGAGAGAGAGTCATAAACTCAAATTTACACAATTCCTACAATTATCAATTAAGCCTCACAAACTGCAATCTGTGGTATACTTAAATGACAGTATCTTCAATTCAGAGTCACCAAAAAGCAAAATATGCACTTAAAAAGTTAAAACAATTACTAGAACTCAAAATTAAAAGAAACTAAAACCCTAAATTTGTCAAAAGAAACGGAAAAATAAGAGTGGTGAGTAACAGTACCAGGTGAAAACGAAGGGTGTCGATCATAATTATTAAGCAATTGGAGTCGTGGGTGGAGCCTGAAGTTGTCTGTGACATTTAGGGTTGTGTGGGTAAGTCATAGTTAGTGAAACCCTAATCCAGTCTCAATCTAACATCGAAAAAATCACAAACTCACCATTTTTAGCCTTCAAATCATCCTTAAAATCACCAGCCATGGCGAAATTCTTCTACTAAGATTGAAAAATTACCAGAAAAAAGTTGAAGCTAAGTCGAAAAGTTAAGCCTAAGACAGAATTTGAACCAAGTGAATTTATCTGGGTGGTAGTGATGGTGGTGGCGGTGACACGATGGCAGGAGGTAGTGGTTCACTTTAGATCTCCTGTTGCTACTGCTTCACCACCATCGTCGCCGCCTCCTGCCGCCGCTGCTGACTAGCACTTCGTTCCAAGGTCAGTTCTTAATCTAATTTCTCGAAATAAAAAAGACGAAATTAGGGTTTTCAAGCATAAAGATCAAGTGATAAAATTAGTAAGAATCAACCAAATTAGCCACTGCAAGTCCTAATCCCTAATATCACGAACCCCAAAACAAACAGGAACCCAAATTTCAAAGGTCTCGGTGTTAAAACAATCTAATAAAAAATGTCATCAGGTAATCTATTACTGAAATGGCGAATTGAGGTGAGAGAGAAAGTTTTTTAATCAAAGAAAATCCTAAAAAATAAAATCAAAGAAAACCCTAAAAAATCCCCAAATCTAGGAAACCAAAAAAACGAACCTAAAATACAGCAATAAAGTTCAAACGAAATTACCTGGAAATGCATTCAAAGGAGCTGATCGAGAGTGAAGAGGGAAGAGAGAGACAGAGAAGCAGTTTAATGGAGATGGAAGAAGAGAGAAAGCACGGAGGGAAGGAGGGAAAACAATAGAGAGCGAAGGACTGATGAGGAGAGTCAAAATAAAATTTAGTATACACTGCAAGTCTTAATTTCATAAATGAGAGAGGGTCCAAGACTCCAAGTGCTCGGGTTGACCAACCGAAGCATTTAGTCACAAATGCTCGGGTTGATTAGTCAACCGGAGCATTTGACATCAAATGCTCTGGTTGACTAATCAACCCGAGCATTTGTGAATATTTTTTATTAAAATTTTCACAAATGCTCGGGTTAATTAGTCAACCGGAGCATTTGATAAGTAGCAAAAGCAGTTTTTCCCACTAGTGACTTGTTGGCAATTATTGTTACCCCTTGATATAGATCCATGATGGGATGACTAGCTTGGGGGGTGTGCACACTTAGGAAAAGGAAGGGGTGAGAAGAAGAGGAATTGTTTTCAAGATTATTTTAATCCCAGTTATTTGGAAAGAGTTTATTCTTAAAAAGTTATTCTTGAATAATTAGTGATGGAGTTTTTGAAAATATAAATTGTTATGAACTAGCAAATGTGTTACTTATCTAGTACATTTCGTACTCAGTTTTATACTGACGCGTATTTCCTTTTTTTCTATTTGGCTTTACCCTGTTTACCTATTTGGTAAGCAGTTTTACAGGTGAATTTTGGATGTGCATACTAGGAAGGGGATCTTCACCTAGATTAGGATGTTTTATTTGTTTTAAGTTTGAGACAATATTTAGTTTTAATAATAAAGAGTTGTTATTATTCTGGTTAAAGTCTTCCGCTGTAAGTTATTTAGTTAGTTAGTAGTTGGTTGCCGAAAGCGTGTTAGTCATGTGGCGGTAATACTCCTAAATTACTCAAATATTATTTACTAAATTATTTATTTAAATGTGAGTAATTTGGTGGTGTTACATTACCCCTGACAAAAAAAAATTTGCACCATGTACCCTTGCAAGTTTTAAAATTCACCATGTACCCTTCACTTTTTAAAAAATGCACATAATGCCCTTAATGAATAACGGCGGTTAACTCCGTTCGTCATTAATACCTAATTGATCTAATTATACACTAATTCTGAATTACCTCCCTTAATCTCCCTCCTTCCTTCTCCCTCCCTAGTCCAATTAACCTACTTCCCTCTCTCTCTCTCCTCAACCATTAACACCACCACCCATTAATCTAGTTGAACCAGTGCTGCCGCACCTCCACCACCCTACTCTCGCTCCTCTCACTATCACCATCACCATCAACATCTTCTGATTCTCCTTCTCTGTCCTCCATTTTCTCAATTTGACCACTGAATTCATACTACCATCAATAACCCTACCCACCACCACACCGGATCAATGAATTCATCCACCACTACCATATCCAACTACATCACAACCATCACATCACATCGTCCTCTTCCTTACCTCACCGGATATGTCATCTTTCGCGCCTACCGCTCGTTTACAGTAAATCCCTTCGTCGCCAGTCTCGCCGCCGACAACGCACTACAACACGCAGCAACCAATACTTAACCTCCAGCACTCTCGCTTGCATCCTCTTGTGATGTTGGGTTTTTCTTTGGTTTCAAAAAATGGGTCTTCATTTAATATCTTTTCAACTTCTGGAGTGTGGCGAACATCTGGTAAATTCTCACATTCCCACCAGAATTGGTCCAGCATTTCCTTGTATTTTTTCTGGGTTTTGAGGGTTTTTTGGTCTTGAGTTTTTTTGGGTCGGAGAGAGAGAGGGAGGAGAAGAGGGGTTTAGGAGGGTTTTGGGAGAGAGTTAGAGAGAGAATATTGGGGATTGAAATTGAGTTGGAGGGTTTTTCGAACCAGTGAAACCAGTGTTCACCAAATGGACCCAAGTTAATTGAAGCCATTTTTGGTGTATTTCTCGAGCTTTGAGGTTTTAGCTATGGAGTTTCATGTGAGAGACAGGGGAATTAACGGGAGAGATAGGCTCAGGCTCACTTAGAAGTTAGAAGTACCCCCTAGGCCGTGTAGGAACTAGGAAGTAGCTTAGAGTTAAAGAGAGGTGCCGGTGGCTATGGTGGACAAATGCAACGAGGAAGGGAAATCAGGGAAGGAGGAACTAAATAAAATAATTAGGAAAGAAAGATAAAAATAAATTAATTAGATATAAAAAAAGTAATGACCAGCCAATTAAAACATAACACGTCAGCCTCTTAAACTTGTTTATCATGTTAACAGGGAGGGAAGACTGTTAATGACTAACGGTTAACGTCCGTTAGTCATTAAGAGCATTATGTGTATTTTTTAAAAAGTGAAGGGTATATGGTGAATTATAAACTTGCAAGGGTATATGGTGCAAAAAAAAATTGTCAGGGGTATATGGTGAAAAAACGTTAAATTTATTAGACAATAATTCACAAAAATAAGAATAGTCATATAATGCTGATTAATCAATAAAAGGAGTTGACATTTACTAAATCAATGCAGTATAATAACAATGTTCTCCTAGAGGTAGCTGACATATACTTCATTCATGTAAGTGGAAAGAGCATCAATACTTATATGCGCCTTCCTTGATATGTATTCAATTTCTTCTATTCCATTCATTTCTAACTGAAATTCCTATAACAATAGTTGTGCAAGGTTGCTAGAATAATATGTATTCAATTTCATGACGAAATTGTAGGTTACCTTTTATTTGATAAATTCAAGACTATTGCAAGTCAATATCATCCACAAAACCACTAAGTTTAAATTGAAATTACTTAAATAAAAGCTATAATTTTCAAAAGAAACACCAGCAATTCCATGTGAAGAAAATAAAAACTCAGCAAAATCATGTAGTATATTAAAGTCTCATGATCCTAAGTTAACATAGATTCTAGCGACTATGAGACATGCAAATAGCTTATTATAGCTGGATAAGCTAAGAAACATGTACTAATCTAACAAGGTATCCAAATTCATTTGGAGAAGGCCCTAGACCAGCCAGATATGATCGGGTGACAAAATACATTAGTACCATCTTTAACATATACTAGAGTCTAGATGTCCTAAGTGGTTTAGCTTATCTACTTTCTTGTGTGATATACTATTAGAGAGCATAGACAAGTTATTGATAATTGTAGAGGAATGAAATTTGACAAGTACCTGGATCAATACCATCAGTGTTGGGAGAGACAACTGGAGCCAATACAGTAACATAACGGACAACAACATTACTGTGAAGACCAAATAAGAATGAAATTAGCACATATCAAACATCTTATAACTGGCTCAAAGTATAGCATGATTTGGCATAAAAGACTGCAATATCTACCTGCACTAAACAGGGTGAACATTCCAAAATGGAGAATTCTTGAATATCACATTGGAAATGATAGTGTGGCTGGAATGCATGAATTCTATTAAATGTGGTCTAGTATATTGAAGAGTCATTTGTCTCCACATATTCCACCAGACATCTCCTTGACCATCAACTGTTATGTTCTCACCTGTAAATATGAAAAGATCAGGGGAATTTGACATATGTTAGCTCTCTAGAATGAATGTTATGAATCCATAGATGGTAATATGCCATGGTCCAAATATTTGCAATGTTGCAAACATGTTACTAATAGCAAGGCTAATTATCCCCTCTATTCCATATTATTTGCACTCTTAAATTAACTTTTCTCGTTCCATATTATCAATCGACTAAAATTTGGTTATCGTTACGTTTTTCCTTCAAAATCAATGCACTATTGTAATTAAATATCAATGCATTAACTAACATTCTCTATAAAATTGTGCATAACAATAAAGGACGCTTGATAGGGAATATAAGAAGTACCAACTTAGGACTTGCACGTCATTATATCACAGATAAAGCAACCAAACATTCATCAAAGTTTTCTATGAAATTGACAGTGATTATGCTACTTGAAATCAGATACAGTCAGATCAAAGAAAAAACAATTTTGCAACTTGAGAAGATTATCTGAACTCACCAGTAATTCTAACAGCATGGGCTCTGTCACCCAAGATAAAGCTCATGTACCTCCCTCCCTCCCGCTTCCTCCCTCTTCCATAAGAAGGCAGCGGATCAGCTAACGGCCAATTTGGAGTATCTTGAGACATATGACAACAAAGTATTGAGATCATGAGGAACAAATTTAGCAACATGGCCAACACCTCTCAGGGAAGTAATTTCAATTCACGACAGTAGTTTCAAGTTCAGAAAAAATTACAAACAGAACAATTAGAATGCTAGAACATTAAGTAGCGCCCATATCCTAGGATCTCAGGAAGCTCCATTACCTACTGGGAAGGTCACAAGCGCGATTGACACCTCCAAATAACCCAACAAATGCATATCGTTAAACAATACGAACATATGGTGCTAACATGCCAACTAAGGCCACATTAGCAACTAGGGGTGTAAGCGGACTGCGAAAAGTCCAGAGTCCAATCCAGTCCAGTCCAAACTTGTCGGACACTCGGACTGGACTGGACTGAAATTTTTTTGGACTGGACTCGGACTCAAATTTTCGAGTCCAAATATTTTCAGACTGGATTTGGACTCACCCCTTTGGAGTCCAATAAGTCTAGTCCAGTCCAAAAATATTTTTATATATAATATATATTTAATATATATAATGTATATATATTAAATATTTATATATATAATATAAAAGATGTATGTGACTTATTTTATGGAATGGATATAATGAGCTTAATTTTTCAAATTCAATTATGAGAAAACGTTGTGAATCATTGAATCTAAATCGGGGAAAAAAATAATAATAATCGGATTGGACTGGATTCAGACTCAAGAAAAAATTATCGGACTCGAATGGACTGGACTCAAAAATTGTTTGGATTGGACTTGGACTCAATTTCTCGAGTCCAAAAAACATTGGACTGGATTTGGATTTGGCAAAGTCCAATCCACTTACACCCCTATTAGCAACCACACCGACAAGAAGATTAGCAAGGTAAAGTTCAAATTTGGTCCCAAAATCCTTTCCTCCTTTCTGAACTTTTCGCAAACGTAGCACAACATGAATATCAATTCCTATCTGCATGTTTCCAAGACAAATCATGTAAATGAAAGTCAAAAACCCTAATGACATCGGATACTACACAATCGAATACTCTTATTAACATTTCATACATCAAATTTATTGATAGCATTTGTCACTAATTGTCAGTAAATATTCATCAACTCCTAAATATTCTCAGCAAGGTATTTATTCACTAACTAAGATTTAATTAAATGATCAAAATCATACCAAAAAATACCACGTAAACAATAATAAATAAGAGATAAAGTGATAAACTACCAGCCACATTGAGTAAAAACCTTGCAACATCCTTGATAGCAAACAATGCACAATCAGATAAAACATAATAGGAAATGTCAAGCAAGGATGTTGAGAAGTAATTTTTCAGCAAATTCATTGAAACATATAATTCTTTACTGAAAATTGAAAAAGAAAAAAGAAAAAAAAAGGAGATAGCCAATACCACTTCAATTAAACAATATACAGACTCTAGACCAATCCAATTTTACATCTACGACTTCATAAGAATAAAAATGTAATTCAACCCGTCACAGAAATAACAGATAAAATTGAAATGTAAAAACTAATGTTCGAGATAGCCAATACCACACAATTATTGGAAAATTACTTCAAAATTACTGAAAATTACTCAAAAATTACTTCAAAGTTACTGAAAATTCCTCGAAAATTACTCAATCATACCTTCAATTGCTGAATCCAATTGCACATCACTCGAAAATTTCTCTCACAATCTCCAATAATATCCTAATATAACCGAAAAAAGACATAACATTAGGAAATTGAAGCAAATGTATAAGTAAAATTCAAAGTTTATTGAAGAAAACTGAAATTTACCTCACTGAGATTAGAGTAAAAAAAAAGCAGAACATTAGGAAATTGAAACAAACTCCCTTTGAGCGAAAAGCTAATCGATTTGACACCTCTGTATTAGTTGCAATCAATCAAAAATCAATCAAGAATCCAAAGAAAAATGCATAATTCAATATTAAGCAACACGTAATCTCTCTTACCTCAAAGTAAGGAGGATGAGTAGAATTCCGCTTCTTCGCCTTAGATTTCGTCGCTTTTCCTTTGGCATCTTCAGCGTCGTGATTCTCTTCCATAGAAGAATCCTCCGTCCGCCATAGCAGAAGCAACCTCTTGCTCCGTAAGTTCAACAATCAGTTCCTCAGTTGTCGCCATTGTAGCAGAAACCAAAGCTCTTCTCTTCGCTAGGGTTTCGAAATCGAGAATTTTATGGAGAGAAATATCTCACGATGAGGAGAGAGAGAGAGAGAGAGGAGTGATAGAGCAATACAGAAGAGCGACAACGCAAAGGGGAGGGAGTAATATCTGCAGAAATTTCAGGAAAGCGAGAGAGAGGGGTTCTTTTATCACTCTTTTAGATCACCAAAGAGGGCGACTTCAACAATTTCGCCATCTTTGATCTACATGCCTCATAAGGAAGGCAATACTTAATTTAGTTGCCCTCTTTGTTATTATTAAGGAGGGCAATTTATAAATTGCCTTTTTTCTATTAATTTAGGAAAGCAATATATAGTTGCCTTATTTGGTACTTTGAAATAAGACAAATATTATGTTGCCTTCTTTATTCTACATAACTTGCCCTTTTTGTTAATAATTCTTGTAGTGGGTAGCACGTCACACCACAACTCATCCTCAGAAGCTTCACGGTGAGAACGCAATCAAGGCTTGCTTCTTCACCTTCAATCTAGTGCCATCATCTAGCCAACTAAGCTTGTAGGGTTTTGGATGATCCCTCATGGCTAGGTTGAATTTACACACTACATCAGATGCAATAACATTCGTGCAAGAACCACTGTCAATGATCACATTGCACGTGTTGTCTCCCACCTTGCACTTAGTATGGAACAAATTCTCCTTTTGCTCCTTGTTTGGAGGGTAATCAACATGAAGCACACGTCTAACCACCCCAATTAAATTCGTGTCATCCTCAGCATAGGCATCCTCCTCTTCATCTACTACGTCCATCTCTTCAGGGATGAACTCATAAAGCTCCTCCTCCTCATTCAAGGCTAAGTATTGCCTCATATTGAGGGTCTTCCTTGTAGGACAATTGCTTGATATGTGCCCACGCCCTTGGCACTTAAAGCACTTCCTTAGCTCCTCAAACTTCTCCTTAGGTGCGAAAACCTTTTGCTTTTCTAGCTTTTTCACCTCCTTAGATGCACCCTCCTTCTTTGATCTCTCAAAACTCTTCAAAGAAGAAGAATGAGAGTTGAAAGATGAAGATGGTTTAGATGTGTTTGAGCCAAATTTACCACCATAGGAGAACTTATGCTTGTCCTCTTTCTCATGAGCCTCGAACTTCAGTGCTAATTTCGTCACATCATCATAGGTAGTATAGGTTGAAACCTCAACCCTTTTTGCAATTGACCGGTTCAATCCCTTGATATACCTAGCTATTTTCAAGAGCTCCTTCTCCTCCAAGTCACACACAAGGCATAACTTATCAAACACCATAGTGTACTCATGCACACTAAGTGTATCTTGACTCAAAGTTGTGAGCTTTAAGTATTAATGTTACTCGAAATTACTCGGCAAAAAATTCTCCTTTAGTTTCTCCTTCAACTTGACCCAACTACTAAGCTTCTCCTTGCCCTTCCTAGCACGCTTAGCCTTCAAACTCTCCAGCCATATCCCAGCATACTTCGTGAGCCTAATTGAAGCAATCTTAAACCTCTTTTGATCATCAAATCCCCTATAGTCACACACCTTCTCCAATTGTCTAATCCACTCCAATAACTCCTCATGGCTTGAGTCCCTAGTATATCATCTAGCTTCAAGCCAAGATCATCATTATAGCTAGGTTTGCTTGCCCTACCTCCACGCTCTTTTTCTCTATCATCTGAAAATGCCTCCCAATAACATTATTCTTGTCAAGCTTCTTGGTTATGAC
Organism: Beta corolliflora; assembly: GCA_947648045.1. Classification (NCBI taxonomy): domain Eukaryota; kingdom Viridiplantae; phylum Streptophyta; class Magnoliopsida; order Caryophyllales; family Amaranthaceae; genus Beta; species Beta corolliflora. The sequence goes on along the minus strand of CANSZD010000248.1, from coordinate 203,919 downwards.
CGAAGCTATGATATCCATCCTAGTCTCCAATCTGTTCATGTTATTAGCATCCACATTATACTTCAATTGGAAAACAAAGTGAAGTTTAGTAAGGTCCGCAATAGCCTTTGTGAGTTTCTCCATATCCCACGCCATAATCACCACGGACCTTGCTTAGAAAGGAGGAATCCCTTCTATCCTCACCCTCTTGGAAGCTCTGATACCACTTGATATGATTACCAAGCCAAGAAAGCTCAATAACCAAGTATGCACGCCAATCTTGAATAATCTTGAATTCAAGAACCACACAATTCGAACAAGAAAGCAAAGTAATGATATTTCTTGATTTAAAGAATACTCATGGACTTCAAAGCAAGAATCTAAGTACTCTTAAAATCACTCCTCGATTCAAGATACTTAGCACTAAATGCTAATCACTCCTGAATAATGTTCAATGGTCGAATATAGTTTAAGCAACAATCATAAGCAATAATCAATAAGTGTTTGTAAAAATAAATCTCTAATTACCTCTCATTAAACGTGAAAAATCCTTATATGGCATTTACAAGAGTCCTAAACAAACTAGAATTAGAAATAAATAAGATAATAACAAGGAAGAAAGGATAAGCATGACACACACACTCCTATGCTTGCACACCGATTTTTAAAGTATTTGATCTCCAGAATTTTATCTTGTTGATACCTTTATTTTTTTGGTGTTGTAGTTGAATGCAAGAAGAGTAAGGGGAAGAGATTTTTGATTTGCTTTTGTTTGGTTGTGTGGGGCTGGTGGCCGGGGAGGGGGTGGTGGTTTTAGTGGGGAGGAGGTAGTCTGGTGGTGGTAGGGTGAGAGAAAGTGGTCTGGCGGTGATATATATATGGGACATATCAACAACCTACTTTTCATGGATGCACCACACTCATGCCGAGACAATCTACTTTGGGCTACGACCATGTGCCCATGGTTGCACACAAAATGAGAGGCACGACTACATTTAAAATTTGCTTGTTCTTTTTTCTTTCGAATTATAATCATAATTTATTTTAGGGAAACACTATATACCTCTTTTGTCTGAGTTTTGTAATCCACTCTAATCTCTTCTTTTACTCTCATAACTAGGTTAATGCTCGTGCAATGCACAAGTTTTAGTTCATTATTTGGTAAAGTTAGAGTTAATCAAAAGTGAATGAACTTAAAATTATACACAATCTATATAATCACAATAGTTAAAAAAAATAAACAAACAAAAAGGGGTGGCAGAATAATACAAAGATAAGTGAAAATCATTGAAAATGAAGTTTGAAATAAGATGACGGGGATAAATAGTTGGAGAGATTATAATGATGTTAAAGACTATTAAAAGATAGATATAGATTAATAATAAGAAGTATTACATATAAAATTATATGATAAAATTATTTCATATATGAAGTATGACAGAGTATATGCCAACCTATTTTTGTTCTAAAATTATGAGTTACCTAAAATCTAAATTTGTAGTAGTATTTTTTTTTATACCTACAATTAATCAAACTTCATAGATAAACTATCCAACAAAATTATCATACATAAACATAATCTTCTAAACATTAGTCAACAATACAAATATTATATTTTCTTTATGTTATCTTCTTTTCTATAGATGATTAATTATATATTGATTATCCTACATAGTATTGAACTCTCTGATTTATAAATTAATTTCATGATGATGACAAAATCAAAGTAAATATTAGTATTAATCTTTAATAAAAAAAATATAAGTTTCCATATATCATCTACATCACCAACCGTTGAGTTGTTACTTTGTACCCGGGATGCTATTAATTACTCCCTCCGTCCCATAATATAAGTCCCCTTTCCTTTTAAAGTGTCCCAAAATATAAGTCCTATTTCTATTTTCAATCAATAATTATGTCCAAAATACCCTCATGAAAATAATTTAATTCCCAAAAAGTCCTTATAATTTCAGCTTCCAATGCACCATTATTAATGATAAAATGGAATCTTTTACCCCATTGAACTCATCTACACATTAAACCATGCAACATTAATGTTCAGTTTGTATTTTTTGTTTGAAAGAAAAAAACAATATACGTGTTTCCCAATAAAAATGAATCTTTTTATTCAAATAAAACAAGATTCCACTTTACCTTAATTCCCGTGTAAAAACAGAATCAGGACTTATATTATGGGACGGAGGGAGTAGTTGTTAGCATGCACTTGATAGTTGGTAGAGAGTATGCACTTTTGATGACATGGATTTTATATTTTTTAATATTGAAATGAATTTATATGTAATATTAACCTTTTTTTAGTACCCTATCACTCCAATCGGTAATATTCATACTCGATTAGTGGGCACCTAAATTATTTTTCTGAGTTAGATCATGGGTCGGGTTATCAACCCGCCAAAGAGGAATTTCGAATTGGAAAAATTGATAGGAACAGTCCCAACTATGGTCGTCCTGCCATAATAAGTCCCAACTATTGAATATCTCACATCAGGTTAAATTTTACGTCATAATTTACAAACGTGGTCCCATATGACTGGTGACCTGCTAAACTTGTAAAAAAGCATTTTCCCATGTTTTTACTTTTGATGTTTAAGCAACTACTCCCTCCGTCCCTAAATAGAGTGCCCATTTTTCCATTTATGTTTGTCCCAAATAGATTTCCCATTTTCCTATTTGGTATGGGTCCACCAATTAAAATATTATTTTGCTTTCAACTTTTATAATATTATCCACTTTCCCATATGACCCACATTCTCTCTCCTTAATAAACAATTCATTAAAAGTGTACCAACTTCTATATTTAATTATGATTTAATACAACTAAGGCCTTACCCATAATTTCTTCTTAATACTTGTGCCGAAAAGAAATGGGCACTCTATTTAGGGACGGAGGGAGTATAATTCTTGGCTGCAATGTCCACTGGTCTATAGGTCCACTGGAGTTTTCTTTTGTTCAACTTCCACCCGTCGGACATCGATGTGGGTCTCAGAGTCATTGACAATGTTGCTTGTCGGTGGCCCAACTCCTGGTGCGATATGTTATATTTTCCTCTCCTCTCAAATCTTCCTCCCTCTCAGAAACAGATTAATATTACCACCCAAATAAGAAAAAAATTAAGAAAGATTGAGTATTTACCATGATCAGGTTCGTTTCATGTTTATCAATTATCATCACTTCGGGTCTTGGATAGATGAAGAGTATTTGTTGCAATATATCCCATTGATTAAATTTTTAAAAAAGCTAAAGATAGATCCAACAATATAGAAGATCAAGAGACATATAGTTGTTGTTGATGAAAGTCTGCTCATGGATTCAACTACCCTTCGATGAAAAATACCAGCGGCGAATTTTCAGGCTAAGATATCCTAGAGTGATGAACTCCATTAGAGGCATGAATGATGAGGGCAATTAGAGCTATTGTGGACATGACTAACAAAGTTCAAGCTATTGTCTTCATCTTTCTCTCTCTAAAAATCAATGAAATGTTTGAAGTTTTCTGGTGATGATAAAAAAAAAAGTGGGTAGTAGAGAGTCCAGAGGAAGAAGAAAGTGAGAGAATAGAAGAAGAATAAATTAACTTTACAATTATGTGATATTACAATTTCTTTTTCCTTAATTATATTATTTTCGTTTATATGTTGTTGAGGAATTGCAGTTAATGGTTTGGATTTTGGAGTACAAGATGAGCCATTAACTTTTTAATTGCAAATGGAAGTCATTGTTGGCTTTTCTTTAAATTTTTTTTTGAATTGAGAAGGAAATCTTGAGTTTTTTAGGTTTCATTTTCCGCCGTGGAAGGATATATCAGATTTTAGGCGGGAGGATGACAGTCTGAATAAAATGGCAAGAGGGTAAGCAGGTTCTAAGTGTTAGTCATGTGAGCTGCACGTAACCTAATTTACCTGCTATAGCAGGTCATTTACCTGCAAGGTCCACTCTAATAAAACATGTCATAAAGTATGACCTGCTGTGAGATATTTAATAGTTGGGACTTATTATGGCAGGTCGGTCATAGTTGGGAGTTTGGGACCGTTCTTATTAATTTTTCCGATCCTTTCGAATTTGAACACCTCTATGTAATCATAAGATAAGTATATAAACATGTGTCTTATTTTAAAGTACTTTTCGAGCCTAATCCAATAATACAAACATTATATTTTTCTACTTTGTATAATTGAACTTATGATCAATTTATATAATATAATGTTCCCTTGTAGTTTATTGTTAACCAAACTCAATCCTTTAATTATCCTAAACTCTAATAATCCATTTTTATTTTTCTACGAAAACCTCCTTTATTTTCCTTAGTAAGTCCCTAATTAGTCTTGTTTTTTCAATGGAATTTATATTCAAGGAAAGGTTTATTAATGATTCAACCTTGCATACTTATAGGCTCATAAGCCATATATATTATACTCTTTTTATAGTCGTACGTGTTAACTGTTAATTTTTTTTAAGGTTTTTTATATTTATTTATTATAATGATATTTTTTAGTTGCATTCCAATTGACACTAGTTTATATTTAGGAAAATTTGTTAGAAAGGACCTTTTAAAAGATCGAGTTTGTGAGAAAAGACCGCATATAAGGAAGGTGGCAAATTGAGACCTAAATCAACTTTTTTTTATTGACTGAGACATTTGGTAGAAATTAGCATTGATAATCATTTTCCTGCATTAACTTACCCATGTGTTGGTCACGTGACTTTTAAAAATGCGAATTTTTGTTTTTTTTTCACCTTTTCCCTCTTTTTCTACCCAATTCCAACATCCACCCCTATTCTCTACCCAATTCGCATCATCCAACCCCCTTTCCTTCATTTGCAACAAGCTTCTACACTTGAATTGATGCTCAACTGGCTAATTAGGGTGGATTCACATCAGGTAACATCAATATCCCTCTGAATTGTTCCCCAATTGTTCTAATATTGCAGAACACGAAAATTGGGTTTCTGGAAGTTGGAATTGGGTAGAAAAGAGGGGAAAAGGTGGGAAATTCTTTTTGCGTTTTTAAAAGTCACGTGACCGACACGTGGGTAAGTCAATACCAAAAAATGGTGGTCTAACACTATTTTTCGGCCAAAGGTCAACAAAAAAAAGGTTGATTAGGGTCCCAATTTGTCACTTTCCTTATATAATGCCCTTTCTCGAAAACTCGGCCTTCTAATCTTTTCTAGCAAATTTTATTAGATTTGTTTAATAATTCCTCCGTTCTAAAATAAGTGACATACTTATCTCTTTTATATGAGAGTTTTTTTAGATAAGTATTTCAATTATTTTAGAACGGATGAATTATAGCTTTTACAATTTCAAATCGTTTAGTTCACAAAAAAGTAAATCTTTTTCCAGGTAATTTTCATAAACAAGCGATATACTCCCTCTGCTTTTTTTTTATTTGCTACATTTGTTGTGCACGGTTTTCAAAGCATTATTTAACTCTTAATATCTCTTATTTTGCTTAAGTAAAAATTATAAAAATTTGATATTATGAATCTACACGTCGAGACGAATCTAACAAGATCACACATGACTATATTTTTACTTATAAAATAATCAAAATAATCGGTCAAAGTAGTGGCTTCATTCCCAAGGAAACAAATGTAGCAAATAAAAAAAAGCGCCCTCCATTTTCTTTTAATTGTTACACTTACACTTTTCACGCATATCAATGCAAAACTTTGATGAGTAATTTCTCTAGTTTTGTATTTGTAAAAATTATAAAAACTACATATTAATAAAATACATATTAAGACGAATCTAACAAGATCTCACATGACTATATCTTTATTCACGTATAAATCACAAAAGATGATCAAAGTGAAATATGTGATTAGTGTAAAATGTGATAATGTAACCATTAAAAGAAAAGTCTAACAAGTGGAGTGAATTCAAACATTTTCCTAAAACAGGAAACAAAAACTGAAATTAACGGATCACAAACACTCACCAGTCACCCCCCCCAGATCTTCGCACAAAGAAGTGAATTAGTAAAAAATAAAATAAACGTCATCGTTTAACACAAACCATAAAAAACTCCCCCTCTCCTATATAGACCACTCACTGAATTTCACTTTGGAAACCCTAGTCACACCCATCTCTCTTTTCTCACCCTTTTTTTCTCCATTTTCTCTCTCCCATGGCGTCTCGTAGGCTCATACCCTCTTTCGCCCGCGCACTCCGCCGATCCTCTCGTCCATCTTCTCTCTCCTCCCCCAAACCCTCCGCACACCACCGCCCTTCCGCGCGCGGCTACCTCCTGAACCGCGTGACCGACTACGCCACATCTTCCGCTGCTGCAGCGCAACCTTCTTCGTCGCCTGCTAAGTCCGGCAGCGTAGGTACTGGAAAGATCACCGATGAGTTCACCGGAAAAGGCTCCGTTGGAAAGGTATGCCAAGTCATCGGTGCTGTTGTTGATGTGAGATTTGGCGAAGGTTTGCCCCCGATCTTGACCGCCCTTGAGGTGCTTGATAATGAGACGAGGTTGGTTCTTGAGGTTGCTCAGCATTTGGGGGAGAATATGGTTAGGACTATTGCTATGGATGGTACTGAAGGTCTTGTTCGTGGTCAACGCGTTTTGAATACTGGATCTCCTATTACTGTAAGATCTTATTCTATTGTTTTCCAATTCAATCTCAAGGTCCTCGTTTTTTTATTTATCAATCGATGTGATTTATAGGCTTTTATTGATCTACATTTTCAATTTTAGATCTGATTGTGGATCGTTGGATCTGACTATTGTTCTACTGATCATCATCTTAGCTTTTGATTAATGTAGATTGCTTGATTGCTTGTTGACTTGTTGTGAATAGTTTTCCAACAGTTGCTATTACCTCGGGCATGATTTATTTTTATTTTGGTAGAGGAATTAGTTATGACATTGTCTACTTGTGTAGAATATACGTGATCTCTGAATGTTGAGTGGAATTAGTTTGTTGTGAAAGTGAATATTTTTTCACACGTTTGATGGATGATGTTTTGGAGTTTCTGTATACGATGGCAAAGTCTGTCTTTTAGGGTTGTTTATCTCTCAAGAATGAAATGCGATGTTATGCAGTCCGTAGATGGTGCACCACGTCCGTATGGTGAGGAAGGTGCGCACGATGAATATCAAACACTAGATTATGAACATAAAGACCAATACCAGTGAATATATACTAACAGAGATGTACCAATGAACATATACTAACAAGCCAAATGTATATGAATAACAAGTCAAATGAACACATGTACATGACTAACAAGCCAAATGAACATATGTACATCTTTGTTAGTATACGTTCATTGGTATTGGTCTTTATGTTCATAACATAGTGCTTGATGTTCATCGTGCGCAACTTCCTCACCATACGGACGTGTGCACCTACTAATTTGCAGATGTTATGTTGGCTCTCTAAAGCTGTCTATGGTTTGAATTTAATTTACGCGGTTTATTCTCAATGAATTAACAAATTTACATGTTGATTTTGGTAATTTCAAACATTTTTCTTATGGTAAATTGTTTGTTTTCTGAATGTTCTGTTTCATACTCATAGATCCCTGTTGGAAGAGTTACCCTTGGTCGTATTATGAATGTCATTGGGGAGCCAATTGATCACAGAGGAGAACTTAGTAAGTAGCTTACCACTTTTGTCGTTTCGCTATATTGGTGACCAGATATGTGATATTAATATATTGACAATTGTCGTGACACTGGGCAGAGACCGATCACTATCTGCCTATTCACAGAGAGGCACCTGCCTTTGTTGAACAAGCAACTGAGCAGCAGATCCTTGTTACTGGAATTAAGGTGCATTTTGCAATTACCTGCTATCTCCTCTTTGAACTATTGTGACTTTTAGCGTGTTTTGTTTATGAGGGACCTCTATTAATTTTTTCTGTCTGAATTTCGCCTTTCTAAGGTTGTCGATCTCCTTGCTCCATACCAAAGAGGAGGAAAGATTGGGCTTTTTGGAGGGGCTGGTGTCGGGAAAACCGTGCTTATTATGGAACTTATCAACAACGTTGCCAAAGCTCATGGTATGTGGATGGTAGCACCTTTTCCCCATAGAAGCTATCAGCTGCATGCCAGTAAATTACTAATTTAATTGTTATGATCAGGTGGTTTCTCTGTGTTTGCTGGAGTTGGTGAACGTACTCGTGAGGGTAATGACTTGTACAGAGAAATGATTGAGAGTGGTGTCATCAAGCTAGGTGACCAACAGGTAGGTCACGTTCGTGCATTCTGGTGTGAGTATCATATGTGTGTCTACTGAACATTGGCTAACCCTTTTCTTTTCACTGTAGGCTGACAGCAAATGTGCTCTTGTCTACGGTCAAATGAATGAGCCTCCAGGTGCTCGTGCCCGTGTTGGTCTTACTGGACTGACTGTCGCTGAGCACTTCCGTGATGCTGAGGGACAAGATGTGCTTCTCTTTATTGACAACATTTTCCGTTTTACCCAAGTATGATATCTTGTCAAAGAGCTTGTTTTCTGTTGTGCATCTGACATAAGATGATTATCATAATTCATGCAAACCCATTTTTGGTTGATTCCAGGCTAACTCAGAGGTGTCTGCTTTACTTGGACGTATTCCCTCAGCCGTCGGTTACCAACCAACCTTGGCTACCGATCTTGGAGGTCTTCAGGAGCGTATTACAACTACCAAGAAGGGTTCCATTACTTCTGTCCAGGCTATCTACGTGCCTGCTGATGACTTGACAGATCCTGCCCCTGCTACGACTTTTGCTCACTTGGATGCCACAACTGTGTTATCCCGACAGGTAATTTGAAAAGGATAGATGGAATATAATTGTGTGAGTGTTTCTAAATTTTCTTCTGACACTCCACTTTTTGACCAGATTTCTGAGCTTGGTATCTACCCTGCTGTCGACCCTCTTGATTCTACATCTCGTATGCTTTCACCTCACATCTTGGGAGAGGAGCACTACAACACTGCTCGTGGAGTGCAGAAGGTTCTCCAGAACTACAAGAATCTTCAGGATATCATTGCCATTTTGGGTATGGATGAGCTAAGTGAAGATGACAAATTGACTGTTGCTCGTGCTCGTAAGATTCAGAGATTCTTGAGCCAGCCCTTCCATGTTGCTGAAGTCTTCACTGGTGCTCCTGGCAAGTACGTCGAATTGAAGGAGAGCATCACCAGTTTCCAGGTAATTTGTTTTTCTGACTCATGCTGGAATATAAGTGGTTTACCGCTGCATATATATGCTTTGTGTTCAGATGTGGTCATGAAATTGTCGGTTTGTTTGGTTCTGTTATGATTTGGTGAAGTGCCTCCTTAAATGGCCTATATGTGGGGGGTTTTCTGATGTTGGCTGTGCTGTGACATTTGCAGGGTGTTTTGGATGGTAAATATGATGACCTTTCTGAGCAATCTTTCTACATGGTTGGTGGAATTGAAGAAGTCATTGCCAAGGCTGAGAAGATTGCCAAGGAAAATGCTTAAGGAAATATGAGATAATTTGTTTTTTTGACTTTCTCCTTTGGCCCTTTGCCGTGATAATTGCGAAAATAATTTTTAGTTAACAATGGCTTTACCAGTTCCAGGAGTTGAGAAGGATTTTTTTGGGAAGCCAAACATATGAACAAGGGTTTTTCCATTTTGTCTTATTTATCTTTGTTGCACAAGTGTGATGCTGCTCCATTGAAGTGGAGCAGAGAGGGCTAGCCTGCTAGTACTATCCCCATTCCCCCTCAGCTCCCTGTTATTGAATAATGGGAGCAGGAGACAAGATATGGACACATGTATATTTTTTGTTCTTTTTCCATAGTCCAGATTTTTGAATCTTCTAACAACGATTTCATGGTTGCATTAACTTGCCTGCCTTTCCATTAGGTCACCTGTGTATTATTGCTAAGCCACTAGAGCTTTTGATGCTGAGCGAACTGGTGGCCTAAATGCCTGCTATGCTAAGTTTCAGGTGGTGTAGTTATCGACTTAAGCGCTTTCTCGTCGGTGGTAATGTCAGCTTGTTTTATTAGGTAATCGCACAATTGATTTTCCTTAATGTTTACTGTGGGCGAAACTCATAATTTATAACTGTTCAGACACATCTTACACTCTTAGAAACCCTTTCTATTTCCCCCTAATTTGCACCCAGAATCCCTTGTAATAATTTTGTAATAGTTAGGATATGTTATACCTCTTACTGGGATTAGAGTGGATTAAGTGGAGTATGTCTGCACTTGAGATGCTATGTTTAGGCTAATTCGCATTGCTGCTATGGGGTACATCGGGGATTAAGGAATGAGGGAATAGTGGTCACTATTGGGAAAAAGTTCAAATAGTTTCAGTGATGTATGTTGAACAAAATTTTGTTGCAAATAAATCGTTTACCATGTTAATTGGGGATCCGGCTCCAGAGGAGGTCGGTCAGCTTCAACTCATCAGTCTTTTATAACACAGTTTACAAATGCGCTTCAATTGCATGGTCAACAAAATAAAACCCCTACCCCCCCTTTCTTATAGCTGATTACCAAAATGCCTTCGTTTCGGCCAGCGTACGGATGACAATATTCTTATAAGCCATAAGATTACAAACATCATCACTATGCACTCAAACTTGACATAAATAAAGATTATGTTTGGTTTAGTTAGAAACCCGGATAGTTGGATTCAACTAGTTAGCCAATGTATTGCAAGTTTGCAACCGACTCTTAGCACATCCTCATTAATGGAAAGACTAGATCATTTCAACCCACAATGTGGCCTGCGTCAAGGTGACCCCTTGTCGCCTTATCTCTTCCTCTTTTGCATGAAAATTTTAACCTGCATCACGATTCTAGCTACTGATACCAGGCTTTTAGACGGGATCAAAGTCAAGTAGTATGGCCCCCGCATATCGCATCTCTTCTCACAGATGTCTATCTGTTCTTTTTCAAAGCTTCGACATCAGCTTGTACATCCCTCTCCGACCTATTAATAAGGTTTTGCACATTTTTTAACAAATCATAAACCTATAGAAGTCCATTGTAAAATTTAGTCCCAACATACCAACTCAAATCTAGAGGAATGCAAACATCTACTTGGATATTAGTTGGGTAACTATCTAGAAGTACCAAGTGACCTCCAAGACACAAAAGTTTGCCACTTTACTTTCCGACTAGATATAATCCCAACACGCATTTAGGCGTGGAGCACACGTCCAATATCCCAATCAGGCAGGCTGATCCTCATCAACTCGATGCTAATAGCCTTTATTGTTCACATTCTTAGTGTTCCTTATTCTAGCAACTATAACCAACAAGTTAGACACCATGATTGCAAGATTCTTTTGAGCAATCACCAATCACAAGGAATACCCTGGTGACAAAAGGAGATCTTACATCTTCCACGAGAAATAGAAGGCTTAGGTGCGAGAAGTGTTGGCACCTTCAACCAAGCTCTCTTGATGAAAATGGTTTGGCGTATACATACTAAACCTCAACTTCTAGTATCAAAGATATTGGCTACCTCTCGACCACTACATGTATCACCACAGGTCCGCCTCAACCCTCCAGGGAACAGAAAAGCTCCTGAGAGTAAGGGGGCTCATCAAGGCCGAACGCACACTACTAGACAACTGTGCTCAGAAAGTAAGGATGGTTCACATATCACCGCCTCTAAGCACCGATGGATGAAAGCCAAGATCTATTCCGAGATAATGTGCCGCTACGGTAGGTGGGCTGCTTAGCGGTGGATGCTCTTATCCTACCTTGAAATCAAGACGGAGATATTCAAAGCATACACCAACTTTTCATGCTAGAAAGTGCATGTCAAATTACAGGATTTGATCTACCCTAATTGAAAATCCCACAGACACTCCACATTGGAGTCTGAACTATTTTGGTCAGTACACTACTAAATCGGGCTACTATATTCTATCAAAACAAAGGGAAATCAGCAGCATGACAACCCCTTACATATTCGATTTTTTTTCCGAATCCTATGAGGTTTGAGCATCATGCCAAAATGGAAACTCTTCACCTGGAAAATCTAGCACAACAATAGTGTTGTTACTGCAAACCTTCACCTATGCGGAATGAGCACAAGTAGCCTTTGTTGATCTGCTCCATTGCAACAGAAGACATTCAACATGTTTTCCGATTTTGCTTACTAGTCAGTTGGGCATCCTCCCCAGTCCACACATCCCCTGAGGGATTGGCTAATTGTGTAGATTATCTATTTTAGGAATGAAGACAGCTTGAACGGCACCCGACTCCTAATCTTCATTGTCACACTATTGGGCATTTGGTGCACGAGAAATGCTTAGGTGTTCAACCATATTCCTGCTTCTCTTGAGGAAGTCTGACAAGTTGTAATCATAGGGATGAATCAACACATGACCTTCAATTAGGAAGTTCAGTGTATACAACACCCACAATAGGATACACCCTCTATCCTTGATTTATCATTGCTAATATTGGGAACTATCTAAGAGCCACCCCAGTATACACATCCAAATTGATGGTTCGTGGGATAGAAATACTCAGCTAGGTAGCATAGCTTGGATCACTCTCAGATCCACACAACCAAGTTACATCGGAAAAGGATAATGTCTACAAGCCATCTGTGCCCTCTTCACAGAAGCACAAGCATGCCTGTGTGCCTTAAAATGGGCACGAGAACCTATATCTGTCTCTCCATCCAAACAGACTAAGAGGTCCTCATTCGCTACGCTCAAAATGCTTCCATGACATTCCCATCCAATGGACTATTACATATTTCTAAGCTCTAGCGAAACTGACCTACTGTTGTTGCATCACTACAGTTGCACGGGCACGATTAAAGCAAGCACTTAATCTAGCGGCCTATATCCGCACTAATCGCATTCTTGTCTTTAGTTTTTAAATTCCTATACGCTTTCTCGATGTCAAAAAAACAAATTTACCACAATCATCTTATTTGTTGAGAATTCCTTTGGTTACTTCCATTTTAATAAATCATAATTCTATAAGGTCTTCATGGCATAGTGATTATTACCAAAAGCAAGATATGTCATGCAATACTTTTAAAGTGTGTAATATTTATAGCGTGTATTATGTTTTCGAGAACAATTCTATCTGATGTATCAAACACTATGCTTACCACTTATATGAACCTGCTTTTTATTCATCCATAGCCTTTCAAATAAGCAAATTAGTAATAATTTAGTCACCTTACTTGAAAATGAGTTAATAATGTGCTCTATAAAATCCTTTCTAGGTTGATTTCTAGGAAATAATGGCTTAAATTATTATCCTCCACTCGTGAATGAAATAAATTATACTCAGCGAGTTCTTAAAATAAGAAACCCCTTCTTCAGAATCATTGTTAGTATTGTTTATATACTTCTCCTTACTGAGTTGAACCAAGACTCTAATTCAACCATTTTTCTCCCAATATGGTAATGTTATTGCTTCTTTCCACTCTTCTTATTTTCACCTCCGTCACCTTCTCCGTGCTTTTGACAATTTCTCAATAAAGTCCAAGTTTAAGCTAAAAAAGGCTTGTTTTGTTGAGAACAATATATAAATATGTGAATAATCGGACATAAAACACTCTTAATACTTGTAGGTGTGTTTTTATTTCGTCTATGCGGTGTGAGCGCGTATTTGTATTTGACTACCCCACTGTAAAGGTTTTTGTATTGAAAACGTTTTGAAGTCGTCAACAATTCTTTAAAGGATGAATCATAAACCTAATTGGATATGGGAAACCGTAGGGACAAATTGTGGGACTTATCCAATGTAGATTTCCCCGTCTAGACTCCATATATGGTCAAAATAAACCAAAGATTGAGTTCGGGGGTGAGGGTACAACACAGTCAGGAACCATGTTGCCCATTGCTGGCCTCTACTAAATATCGATTCACAACAAATTTTATGCCAAAGAATAATCATATAATATTTTAAGCACCCTAAAAAATATTTAGTCTAGGTTGGTTCAGGAAACACATAAAAGACTATTTTTTAGTGATATGTTATTAGGCAATCAAATTACATGGAACCTAGCAGGTTGTCCAAATTAATCTGATTAATATTAGAGCAATTATTTAGGTCTTTGATTAGCAAAAATAACATGTGGGTGATAAAAATATGCAGGACAATCATAACAATATAAATAAAAAACCAGGCAAGTATATAACGGTGTATGAAAATAAATAAAAAGAAGGAAAGATGAGAATATACAGTAGAACGATTATTAATTAAAGATCTACATCATGAAATAAATTATTAGTAACTTCAAGGCAGTAAATATAATAGAATTATTCAGGGATCCTCAGGAATTATACCTATGCAGCTTAGGTTGAAGAGCGCAACGATCTTTAGGCGGAGCATTCGTGGAACCAAGAACGTAGTATGATCAGAAACTGGAGAATAATTTGAAGTATTGAAAGTATTTTGTGTTTAGAGATTCGAAGTGTATTTCGGAGATAATCGTAAGTTTTTGTGTTCGTGAATAATAAAATTGAAAAATCGTCCGTGATTCAAGGAATCACAGGTATTTATAGGAAAAAGGAGCGTGCGCCCCACGCGGCAACCTGCGCCTGGCGCAGGCCTACGTGTCAAGCGCACGAATGTGCGCCTGACGCGGCCAGCCCAATCAAACTCGTACACGTGTACACACGTATTTAAAAAGATAAAAAGAAACTTGCGTCTCACACAGGGTCTGAGTCACAAGTCCACGTGTCAGGCGCTCATTGGCGCGTCTGACGCGTTCTGGCCAATGTGCTGGACGCACGTGGCGCGGTGAGCGCGGCTGCCGCGTCCGGCGCATATTCCAGTTTTTTTTATTAAACGCGTCTTTTGAAGATAATTTTTTATCCCTAAAATCCGGAGATTGAATTTCACGGAATAAAAATCTGATTTGTATTTAAAATATTTATCAAAAATATTTATAAAATATATTTATTAAAATAATAAATATTTAATTGGGCTCTTAATACACTTTAAATGGACTCAAAATATTTTTTGGGCTTAAAATACAATTAATCATCATGAATAATCAATTGGGCTTTAGAATATCATTTCAAAACACAATTTTGGATTGGTTCTTTGGATGGCTCTTCCGTTTGGTCGCGCCAACTAATACCGCGGTATATATGTTTCATCATTGGACCCTTAAATGGGGAGATACGATTATGTGTCTACAGAAGCCCCCACTTTGACTGAGGTTCAGGAAACCGAAAGTCAAAGTATACGGTGTCGGGACGGAGAACGATTCTAAACACTCTGCAGTTTAGAACTGATCTATATAGGTCGATTTCTGCAAAACAAAGTTAGTATCCAGGACAATAACTACAAGCAATCTGATTACCTGCAAAAGAAGATGTTAGCAGATAGGTGCAAACAACTCACATAAAGCACATAATGATGCAAAAATGCAAATTTAGACTCTCTAAGGATGCACGAGACGTAATGCAAGGATTAAGGTTATGCAAAGCTAAGGGATGACACGTCATGCAAAGTTAGGGTTATGCAAAACTAGAATGTATGAGATGCAATGCAAGGTCAGGGTTTTGCAAGGTTAGGAGGTATGGATCTGTAGAGAAAAAGAATGATCAGATATAGATAGAATGATTTTCGAAAATCGTTTTTAGTAAATAATCGGGGTCCGTAAACGAGGTCCGCAGATTACAACTTTTCGGGAGTTTGATTTGATTTGGAGGAGCTACCACATATATAGGAAGCCCCCACTTTGGGTAAGTTTGTCTTGAACTAGGCACTATGAGCCTTGATTGAAATGTAGTTGATCTGCCTTGAACATTCAGAGTTCTTTGCTGGGGATTCTTCTTTGGGGAGTTGATACAGGCAAAGTCAGATATCGCCAGAAACCATGGAATTATCAGAGAGTCCTTCAGGAAAAAGGAGAGCTTGGGATTGAAGAAAAAATAAAAAGGTTTAAATTTAAGACTCATTTAAATGTAGGTGGGAAAAGGCTTTAACGAGGCTAGGTTCAGACTCGAGTCTATGTCGAGATCTAGAAAGAACATGCTCCTGAACTCTAGAAAATTAAATCATTAGACCTTGACTAATTTATTTTATCGAAGCGGTCGGACCTCGAGATGAGGATTCCTACATATCCTTGCGGAATCAGACCATTCGTAGTTCTGGATCTGATTATTTTTTTGTTTGTTTATGTGGCCTAACTTTTGCCTAAGCCACCCTTTCGGGTTTTCAACCTACCGGGCTTGGACATACCTTGGAGAAAGAGTTAGGATTGATGAAAGGTTGAAAGGTTTAAGGTTTGAGGTTTTAATGAAGGTTTAAGGCTTGAGGTTTAAGGTAAGGATCATGGATTTGGATTTTAAAGTTTTTGATAGATTGAAGGATTTGAATGAAGGTTAGAACTTGTGTGCAAGCCCCCTAGCTAGACTTTTTATTCATTTGCCTTTGGCTTTTTCTTTTTCGCATTTTTTTCTTTTTGTCTTTCTTGCGTTTTCTTTTGTTTTTGCTTTTTTTTCGCACTTTGAATTTATTCACTTTTTTTTTTATTTTGCCTGGCATTTTTTTAATGTAGTAAGGCCTGCACACAAGTTTGGTTTAGGGTATTGGAAGGTTTGAAAGATATTTGTGGAGCTTTGACTTTGAATGGATTATTTGGCTAAGGATCATGGAGGATGATGGTTTAAGGGATTTTTTTATTTTGGTTGCATGAGATGGTTTATGGATGATTGTTTATTGGAATGATGGAGGGAAGAGGGATATAACTCTTAATCCAAAGTATGTCCTTTTTTATTATTATTTTTTTATTTATTTTAGATCTCTTTTTATTATTATTAGTCAAGTTCATTAGGTGATTTAAGTTTCATCATTGAATTAGAAGCATAAATAAAATGATGGAAGGCCAATGAAAATGAAAATGAAAATGAAAATGCAATTATTTTATTAATTAGAAATAAATAGTACAAGGCTTATTAGAAATAAAATCCTAAATGACATAGACTTGACAAGAAAGGAAATGAAGGAGCTAGGGGAGGGACTCCCCGACTCGACCTAGAAATCTAGCGTTAAATGACCATGCCCCGGTGTTATTTAGGCACTGCCCAAGCGGTTGCCGCTATTGCTGACTTATACTGCAGGCGAAATAGGCAATCTACCGTCTTCAAACATATCCTGTAGAGCATGCTTCAAAGTCCAGTAGTGTGATGTCATATGCCCATTTCCTCGATGGTACTTGCAGTAGGCATTAGGATTCCATTTACTGGATCTTTTCTCAGGAGCCGGGTCTGGATTAGGGCCAAGAGGCTGAAGTGCTCCTTTTGCATGAAGCCTAGTGAAGGCTTCTTCTAGAGTCATGTCCAATGGAGTGAATGTTCTTTGAGGTACACGATAACCTCTCTTTTCAGTAGTTAGGGCATTGATGTCGTTGCTTTTAGAGCTAGAAGGGTTGTTATTACTCTTCTTGAAAGAGCTGTTGTTGTTGGAACTCTTGTTCTTGTTGGCTTATACCTCTTCTTCGATCAACATGCCTACTTTATAGAGCTTCGTGAAAGACTCTATGGGTTGGAACTTAATATGATCCCCATACTTAGGCTGTAGGTTACGGATCACCAGTCGGACTTGATCCTCTTGAGATGGCCTGTTAGTCATTTGTGCAGCTTTTTCCCTCCATCTATTAAGGAAGGTGACGAAATCTTTGTTGGAGTTCTGTTTGGTTAACTCCAACTCACGAAGGCCGAGGGGAAGCTGAGTATTGTATATGTATTATTTGTGGAACTCTTCTCTGATATAGTCCCAGTCATTTAGCTTGGTCTTGTTCAATGACCTGAACCACTTGGATGGATGTGCATCCAAGGTCAAGGGAAAGACATAAGAAAACAGGTCCTTGCTCATGCCCTTGAGAGCCATAGAAATGGAGAAAGCTCTCAAATGATCATCTGGGTCTTCGACCCCCTTGAATTTTAGGAGGTCACCCAATGCTACCTTTTTAGGGAGATTTTCCCTCAGTTTAGGCTCAATGATGTCATGGCCATGAGCCTGACTCTCGAGTGCATGAATTAACTGGATCAATTGCTCGAGTTTTTCAAACCTCAGTTTTGTCTCGGTTTTGATAGGAGGTGGTGGTGGTGGTGGTGGTGGAGTGTCGTCCTGCTCTTCTTCCTCAGTTAGTTTCTCTCAGTGCCTTTATCTCTTTGTCTTGTTCTGCAAGATGAGAGTTCATCAGTTGAAGTTGGGCCATAATGGCACTGAGCTGTTCATTAGCGTCCCCCATTTCAGATGATGATTCAGATGATTCGGAGGATTCGTCTGAAAAGGTGAGGATGCGTTTGACGAGTCTAGGAGTAGGTTGACCTTGTATCCTCTCTGTCGGGCGTTCCCAAGTTATAATCTCACGACCTGTCCTGAACAGAAATCGAATGGACCTCGTAAATTTTAAGAAATGATGCTTTCGAAATGAGAAATGGAAATGAGGGGTGGAGAAATGGAAATGGAAATAAGGGATGGAGAAATGGAAATGGAAATGGAGATGAGAGATGAGAAATGAAAATGAAAGTGGAAATGGAAATGGGAAATTAGTAGAAATGGCTATGATTATGGTTACGATGGCGACATGGGCCTAACTATATGCATATGCAGATATGAACTGGACTGGACTGGACTTATGCAAGCATACTAGACTCAAAAGGATTGCCTATGCTAGCTTTGCAAGACTTAGAAAGGAATTGGCTTCGCCAGACTTGATGATTTAATTTGGGGTTTAGATGTAAAGTAGGAATAGCTTCGCTAAACTCGGAGGATGCCTTTATGGTCTTAAAGGTGACTAGCTTCGCTAGGTCTATGGGGTGCCATTATAGTCTTAAAGGTGACTAGCTTCGCTAGGTCAATGTGTGCCGTTATAGTCTTAAGGATGACTAGCTTCGCTAGGTCAAAGGGTGACGTTATGGTCTTAAGGGATGACTAGCTTCGCTAGGTCAAAGGGTGCCGTTATGGTCTTAAGGGATGACTAGCTTCGCTAGGTCAAAGGGTGCCGTTATGGTCTTAAGGGATGACTAGCTTCGCTAGGTCAAAGGGTGCCGTTATGGTCTTAAGGGTGACTAGCTTCGCTAGGTCAAAGGGTGTCGTTATGGTCTTAAGGGTGACTAGCTTCACTAGGTCAATGGGTGCCATTATGGTCTTTAAGGGATGCTAGCTTCGCTAGGTCAAAGGATGCCGTTATGGTCTTAAGAATGACTAGCTTCGCTAGGTCAAAGGGTGCCATTATGGTCTTTTAGTGATGCTAGCTTCGCTAGACTTAATCGTTTGGACTTCGTCCTATACAGGTTTGGAAATGGATTAGATTAGACTTAGGAAATGAGTTGGGCCTTATATGGACCTAATTTTGGACTTAGTCCTATATTGGTTTGAAGTTAGACTTGGAAATACACATGGGCTTGACATTGGAAATGGACTAGGATTGGACTTAGAATGGAATACACTGGGATTAGACTTAGACTGGGCTTGACATAGACTATAAATGGGCCTAGATTTGACTTGAACTAGACTTATATGGGCCTAAGATGGACTCTAATGCTAGAGGACCTAATATGAATGCATGGACTCAAATTTAGATGGAACTAATATGAATGCAAAATGGACTCTAATGCATATGGGCCTAGAATGAATACGAGTGAATTGGATTTGGTGGATTGGATTGGAATGAAGGTGTTTGGACTGGGCTTAGAATTTTCGAAATTCATTTTTTGAAAGGAACCCCTTGTTTTTAGCTTTTGTCAGAAAAAGATGATGGATTAATTTTGAATTTTTTTTATTGAATAGGTGGTATGATGATGATTAGTAAATGTTTTCGAAAAAGGCAGAATAGAAGAGGGTGTAGGATTGATTTTGAAAAATGTAAGTTTTTGAAATTGTCGAATATGGTAAGGTAAGATTGATAGGGAAGATTAGTAGGACATCAGGGAGAAAGTAGATATGCATGACAATTCTAATCTATCATGACCACTTTAGATGCACTTTTTTTTAGGATAGACTTGACCTTGCATGAAAAGACTGATTTTTTATTATTTAAATTAGGTGAGACCCTTAAAAATGACCATGTTTTTTTTACGCGAATGGAGACAGACAAACATAGGACTGAACATAGGATCGACCACCACGACGACTAAATCAAAGAAAAGCATGCGATGCACAGACTGCGTGCCGCGTAGCATTGCTGCGCGCAGCGCACAGTCGTGCGTCTGGCGCGGGAGTGGTGCGCCAGTCACAATTTAATGCGCTTGGCGCACTACTCCCCCTACATGTTTTTCGGGGATTTAGTCGATGTTTTGGCCAATAAACAAACTTTTGTTTGTTATTTAGACGCGACTTTTAGGCGCAATGCATAACAACGAAAATTTGACAAGATAGTAGCAGGCAAAAATTGCAATCACAAGCAAATGTCATATAACATGGATGCAAAAGTTCTCAACCTAAAGTCCAGTTCTACATTCAACTATGGTCAGGTTTAGGTTAAGGCTGAAAAGGGTCCATGACTAAGAGATTGATCCCACGCTTCGTACCCCTGCTTAAAGAGGTGGCCACGTGTAAGACGCACTCCAGTTCTCAAGTCAGGAATAAGAGAACAATGCCATGGTTGGGTAGGTTTGCTTATAACTAAGATCCAACACTATCGCTTAGGAAGCTTTTTGGAAGGACAAAGCGCAAACCCCCCGGGGGTGACCTCACACATAGAATATGTGCTAATGAGGCAAGGTAGATTGTCCTTATGGTGGCTGAACAATAGCCATGCATATGCAAAACAATATATTATTCAAAGGCATAAAAGGAGAATGAATCGTATTTTTCAAGTTTCACCCACTCATTTAAAATTTTTTTTTTTTTAAAATCCTCCCTAGTGGTCGCCAAATTGTAGGCGTGTTTTTATTTCACCTACGCGGTGTGAGCGCGTATTTGTATTTGACTACCCCACTGTAAAGGTTTTTGTATTGAAAACGTTTTGAAGTCACCAACAATTCTTTAAAGGAAGAATCATAAACCTAATTGGATATGGGAAACCGTAGGGACAAATTGTGGGACTTATCCAATGTAGATTTCCCCTTCTAGACTTCATAGATGGTCAAAATGAACCAAAGATTGAGTTCAGGGGTGAGGGTACAACATAGTCAGGAACCATGTTGCCCATTGCCGGCCTCTACTAAATATCGATTCACGACAAATTTTGTGCCAAAGAATAATCATATAATATTTTAAGCACCCTAAAAAATATTTAGTCTAGGTTGGTTCATGAAACATATAAAAGACTATTTTTTAGTGATATGTTATTAGGCAATCAAATTACTGGGAACCTAGCAGGTTGTCCAAATTAATCTGATTAATATTAGACCAATTCTTTAGGTCTTTGATTAGCAAAAATAACATGTGGGTGATAAAAATATACAGGACAATCATAACAATATAAATAAAACAATCAGGAAAGCATATAACGGTGTATGAAAATAAATAAAAAGAAGGAAAGATTAGAATATACAGTAGAACGATTATTAATTAATGATCTACATCATGAAATAAATTGTTAGTAACTTCAAGGCAGTAAATATAATAGAATTATTCAAGGATCATCAGGAATTATACCTATGCGGCTTAGGTTGAAGAGCGCAACGATCTTTAGGCGGAGCAATCGTGGAACCAAGAACGTAGTATCATCAGAAACTGGAGAATAATTTTAAGGTTTTAATATATTTTGTGTTTAGAGATTCGAAGTGTATTTCGGAGATAATCGTAAGTTTTGGAGTCCGTGAACAATAAAATTGAAAAACCGTCCGTGATTCGAGGAATCACAGGTATTTATAGGAAAAAGGAGCGTGCGCCTCACGCGGCAACCTGCGCCTCACGCGGCAACCTGCGCCTGGCGCAGGCTTACGTGTCAAGCACACGTCCATGCGTCAGGCGCACATTGGTGTGCATGACGCGGCCAACCCAAATAAACTCGTACACGTGTACACGCATATTTAAAAACATAAAAAGAAACTTGCGTCTCACACAGGGTCTGCTCATTGGCGCGCCTGATGCGTTCTGGCCAATGTGCTGGACGCACGTGGCGCGCTGAACGCGGCCGCCGCGTCTGGCGCATTTTCCAGTTTTTTTATTAAGCGAGTCTTTTGAAGATAATTTTCTATCCCTAAAACCGGAGATTGAATTTCACGGAATAAAAATCTGATTTGTATTTAAAATATTTATTAAAAATATTTATTTAAATAATAAATATTTAATTGGGCTCTTAAAACACTTTAAATGGACTCAAAATATTTTATTGGCTTAAAATACAATTAATCATCATGAATAATCAATTGGGCTTTAGAATATCATTTCAAAACACAATTTTGGATTGGTTCTTTGGATTGCTCTTCCATTGGATCGCACCAACTAATACCGCTGTATGTTTCATCATTGGACCCTTAAATGGGGAGACACGATTATGTGTCTACAATACTCTATCGTTGTCTTCTTGTGTTTGTATTATAATTGTTAGGAAAAGCTTGGGTTATGTTGGTCCAAACTTGAAGTTGGTTAACTACTTTTGTTGTTGTCTCACATTGGTGGTAAAAGAAGTTGTACCCCAATTTATATAGAGAAGTGTTCTATAATGTGTTAAACATGTTATGGAGGAGATAGTAGACAATCTCCAGCGCGCCACCGCCGCCGCCGTACGTTACACTTTTGTAATGTTTAATTAATTGCCATTATTTGTCGCATTATTTCTTATGGTTATTGGAGATCATTCCATTATTCCATCAGTTACGTTTGTCCATTTTTTCTCCATTAAATAGCCCATCTTCTCTTAAAAAAATTTATACAACACAATTCTTTCTCCCTCTACTCACCAGAATATCTATTCCATAAAATTTCTCCTGTTCGAGTTCAGTTCCCAAACCATCTACCGGAGTGCGCCGGTTCGTGAAGGAGATGTAAACCCTGGAGGCGGTGCCTGCTATCCAATCACACCTGTTGTGGAGGTCTATCGACTTAGGGCAGTGATAGTATCACAACGTCTAAATTCTCAGATAAGTTATTATGATTTTTCTTTACTAGTTCCAACAATCTAAGTCGATACTCTGTTCGGTTCTAGTACTTTTAGTTCGACATGGCTGCTGAAAATGTTTCTGTTGCTCAACCTAATAATACTCTTATTACCATGCCCCAAAAGATTGTCCCTGATTTTTCCAAATCTGAACCTTTGAACGGAAAGAACTTCAAACGCTGGTTTGAAAAAATATCCTTCTATTTCCAACAGTATGATATTGATTATGTGTAACATGAGGAAATTGTTCTTGATGATTCTGCCACCGGTTATGATACTAATAAAGCTAAGGACAATCGTACTGTTAGAGGAATTATGTTGCATTACACGGACAACTCTTTGTTTGATATTTACTGTAAATGCAACAGTGCTAAAGAAATATGGACTGCTCTTAATGCTAAGTATGGTTCTGATTATGCTGGTACTAAGAAGTATGCTATTGTTAAGTGTCTTAAGTTTGAGGTCGTAGATTACAAGCCTATTATGGACCAAATTCATGAATATGAAAATCTGGTTTCTTTGATCATTGCTGAAGGCATGTCAATCTGTGATCACTTTCAAGCTAATGCACTCATCGAGAAGTTACCTTCTTCTTGGGGAGAGTACAAGAAGAATATGAGGCACAAGAAAAAGGATATGAACCTGCAAGAATTGGTTGCTCATATCAAGATTGAGGATGCTAACAGGAGCCAGGAACGTGTTAAGACTAATGCTTCTAACTCTGTTGTTATTGCTGAATATAAAAATTCAGGTACATATAAGAGTGGTGACCAGACTAACAAGCGCAAAAGGTTTGATGGAGAATGCTTCTACTGTCACAAGAAAGAACACATTTCTGCCCACTGTCATGCTAGGATTGCAAGTGAGAAGAATGAAAACAAAGGTAACAAAGGCAACCAGAAAAGGCACAACAAGAACTACAAGGCTCATAGAAACAATTCTGGTCAATGAAAGCCTCAAGCCAATCTCCATGAAACCTGTGAGGATGTTGTTGCGGTTCTCTCTGAAGTTAACTTGGCTAAAACTAAAGTTGAGTTAATCGTTGATACCGGAGCTACACGTCACATCAGCGCCAATAAGGATTTCTTCAAGGAGCTCAAAGATTTTGGTGATGGTGAGTACGTGTACATTGGAAACTCCAGCAAGGTTCGGGTCCACGATAAATGAAAGGTCACTCTAAAACTCACCTCTGGAAAGACTTTAGCTCTTGAAAATGTGCTATACGTCCCTGATGTGTGTAGGAGTATTATTTCTGGGTCTTTACATAATAATGCTGGTGTTAAGCTTTCTTTTGATTCTGGTAAATTAGTGTTGTTTAAGTTTGGCCAGTTTGTTGGCAAAGGATTTTGTAATGGTGGTCTATTTGTTTTGGATGTTGAAATGAATGCATCATCATCTTCTGCTTATATTGTTGAATCTGTTGATACTTGGCATTCTAAAATTAGACATATTAATGTTAAGTCCATTAAGCGCATGCATAACATGAATTTGATTCCAAAGTTGGCCATGTCTGAAATGCAAAAGTGTCAAGTGTGTGTTGAGGCCAAGTATTATAAGAAACCTTTTAAGGAAGTAACCAAGAGGTAAACTCAATTGTTAGAACTGATCCATTATGATCTTGCGGACTATAAGAATGTTGTGAGCAAATCTGGCCATAAGTATTATATAACTTTTGTTGATGATTGTTCGAGGTTCACTAGAGTTTATTTGCTCAAAAGCAAAGATGAGCTGAGGACATGTTTTTGATTTATAAGAGCGATGTTGAAAACCAACTAGATAGAAAAATCAAGAGACTTAGGTCTGATTGTGGCAGTGAATATGGTTCTGACTTTCTTGCTGATTTTTGTCAGAAGAATGGTATTGTTCATGAGTTTTCTACCCCTTATACTCCTCAACAGAATTGGATAGCTGAGAGGAAAAATAGAACTTTGAAAGACATGATGAATGCAATGTTGATTTCCTCAGGTTTATCTGACTTTATGCGGGGGAAGCCATTTTATGTACTTGTTATGTTTTAAATAGAGTACCTCACAAGAAAGTAGACCAAACCCCTTATGAGTTGTGGAAAGGTTATCCTCCTAACCTGAATTTTGTGAAAGTGTGGGGGTGCTTGGCTAAGGTTCCTGTACAAGAGGGATAAGATTGGACCTAAGACTGTTGATACTATTTTTGTTGGCTATGCCCCGAATAGTGCAACTTATAGGTTTATGGCTAAGGATGCCAAATCTGTTTTTTATGGTCATACTTTGTGTTGAGAGAAGCTGAATTTTTTGATGATATATTTCCTTTGAAATCTTCTAGACTTATTGATGTTTCTTTGTAGTCTTTACCTTAGCTTCTTCATCTTCTCCACCTGATGATGTGCTTGATGTTCCTGAAAATGTTGTTGAAGCCTCTTTTGAACCTAGGAGAAGCAAGAGACCTAGAGTTGAGACCAGTTTTGGACATGATTTTATTACTACTTTTGTTATAGAGTATGGTGATGATTTGGATGAGTCTTTTGTATATGCTTTTATTGTTGAGGATGATGCTAAGACCTATGATGGGGCCATGAGATATGTTGATGTTGTGTTATGGAAGGAAGCCATTGATAGTGAGATTGAGTCCATTATGTCTAACCATGCTTGGGACGTTGTGGATTTACCTCGTGGATGTAAACCTATAGGTTGTAAGTGGGTTTTCAGGAAGAAACTTAAGTCTGATGGTATATTGATAAGTTTAAGGACAAACTCATTGTTAAAGGTTTTACTCTGAAGAAAGATTTTGATTACTTTAATACCTATTCCCCGGTTACTGAGATTGCCTCTATTAGGGTGTTGTTTGCTATTGCCTCTATTTATGATCTTTATGTGCATCAAATGCATGTGAAAATTGCATTTCTGAATGGTGATGTTGATGAGGAAATTTATATGGAGCAACCTGATGGTTTTAGGATTCCTGGTCAAGACCATAAGGTATGTAGACTCGTAAAGTCTTTGTATGTCTAGAAACAAGATCCTAAGCAGTGACATGAGAAGTTTGATAGTGTTGTTTTATCTCTTGGTTTTAGAACTTGTGATGCTGATTCATGCATTTATGTGAGAACTGGTTCTTCTGATTATGTAATTATAGCACTTTTATGTTGATGATATGCTCATTTTTGGTACTAGTATGTGCATTGTTAACTCAACCAAGTCCTTGCTCAAATCTTCCTTTGACATGAAAGATATGGGTGAGGTAGATATGATTTTAGGAGTTAAAGTTGAGAAGACTACTTCATGGTTTCAGACCTAGTCAAGCTCACTATGTGGAAAAGGTTCTTAAAAAGTTTAGTTATTTTGATGTGGAACTCGTTCGAACTCCCTATGATGTCAGTATGTCTTTGAAGAAGAATACTTCTGATAGTGTCAAACAAATTGAGTATGCTAAGATTATTGGGAGTCTTATGTTTTTGATGAATTATTCTCGTCCCGATATAGCTTATGCAGTCAGCAGATTGAGCAGGTATACTCATAACCCCGGTCATGATCATTGGAATGCTTTGATTCGTTTGCTTAAGTATCTTAAAGGGTCTATGAGTCTTAGTTTGTGTTATAGTGGTCATCCTCTTATTTTGGAGGGATATTGTGATGCTAACTGGATTTCGGAGAGTGATGATATACACTCTACCAGTGGTTTTGTGTTTACTTTCGTAGGAGCAGCAGTGTCTTGGAAATCCTCCAAGCAGACATGCATTGCAAAGTCTACAATGAAGTCTGAGTTTATTGCTTTCGAGATGGCTGGTCGGGAGGCAGAGTGGTTGATAAATCTTGTGGCTGATGTTCCTTGGTTGGAAAAGCCAGTGCCATCTATTTTACTTCATTGTGACTCACAAACGGCCATTCATATTGCCAAGAATAAGGCATATAATGGCAAGAGTAGGCATATACGCCTAAGACATCATGTTGTTTGTAATTTGATCAAATTTGGTGTAATCTCTCTTAACTATATGAGGTCAGAGAGAAATTTAGCGGATCCGTTGACTAAAGGTCTAAACAGGAAACTAGTTTCAGAAATTGCTAAAGGAATAAGAATGACCCGCCTATGTAGTAGCCCATGATGGATACCCAATCTGGTTTACCATATTCAATGTGGTCAAACGAAGTTGTGGAGCTATTGCTTGTAATCATGTTGATGATAAAAAACCTTGAGGTATTACTCAAGTATAGTTGTATATTGTACCCTTTAGCATGTTTATACTGCATGGTTGAAGATGAGATCCATAACCCTTGTTGGGGTGGTGTGAGCAGTACACACTTGATGGACTCACCTACGTGATTGTGGGGGCTGGCCACCTCCTATGAGCATAGACGTGAGCAATTCTCTAAAGCAATCATGAGACAGGGTTGTTATGGCTTAATGTTGTACATGCGGGAACTGATACTCAATTTCACTTACGGCCCGTTTGGTTATTGGTTATAAATGGTGGTAATGGGAATGAATTTGTATGTAAATTTGTGAGGAAAATCATTGTTCATTCCCATGGTAATGCTAATTTATCCTAAAGTGTCTATTTTTCTTCTTAAATTTTCATTCCCATCCAATACCACCTTGTAGGTGGTAATGAGTGGTAATGAAAATTGCTTCCCTTTGGAGAAAAAAACACAAGCTTAGGGGTGAGATTGCTTCCCCATGGAGAAAAAGCACAAACTTGGGGCTAGGAATTGCCTCCCCATGGAGATTTTAAGTGTGCTCCCCTTGTAATATTACACTTAAAATTCATTCCCATTACCATCATTTATTAACGACTACCAAACGGACCGTTAGTTGCAGGTTCAAGACTTTGTTCACCTCGCAACGTTTTTGCTAATTTTCTTTTTCCTTGAAATCGGCACAGGTTTGAACCAAGTGGGGGATTGTTTGGAAAAGCTTGGATTATGTTGGTCCAAACTTGAAATTAGTTAACTACTTTTGTTGTCGTCTCACATCGGTGGTGAAAGAAGTTGTAGCCCAATTTATATAGATAAGTGTTATATAATGTGTTAAACATGTTATGGAGGAGATAGTGGACAATCTCTCACGCGCCGCCGCCCGTCAGTCAGTTGCACGCGTGCCGGCTGGTTTTATACTTTGTCCGTTTAAATTATCGTGGCTGTTACACTTTTGCAACGTTTTATTAATTGCCATTATTTGCTGCATTATTTCTTATGGCTGTTGGAGATCATCCCATTAATCCATCAGTTACGTTTGTCCATTTTTTTCTCCTAAAAATAGCCCATCTTCTCTTCAGAAAATATATACAACATAATTATTTCTCCCTCTACTAACCAGAGTATCTATTCCATAAAATTTCTTCTGTTCGAGTTCAGTTCCCACTCCATCTACCGGAGTGTGCCGGTTCGTGGAGGATACGTAAACCCTGAAGTCGGTGCCTGCTATCCAATCGCATCTGTTGTGGAGGTCTATCGACTTAGGGCAGTGATAGTATCACAACGTCTCAATTCTCAGATAAGTTATTACGGTTCTTCTTTACTAGTTCCAACAATAATGCCTCTACATGTTATCTTGATATATAAATAAGTTGTTAGTAAGATGGATGAATAAAGAATCAAGGTTAGCCTATTTGGTTGGAAGTATTGCTTCCACTCATGTGACAGGAGTTCGATTCTGGTCCCTTAAAAAGTAGGATTCCCAAATTCCCTGCACTTATGAGGGATATCCATCTCACATAAAGGAAAAAAATGTAAGATAGATGAATATGCCGATTTGCATACATTCCTCACACAAACATTATCTCACTTTACTCTTATTAGCTAATTAGTCTTTGATTTATACTCCCCTTTCAAATTCATTTTCTGTGATTTCTCCTCTTCTAAGAAAAAAAAATTATAACTGTAGAATTTCAAATCACTTATTCTTATGTAGTAAAAGCCCCTTTCAATTCTTTTTGGCGTGAGCTCAGGCCCACCGAACCATCACAGTTATAGCCCAGAGGAGCTTTATAGTCCGTCTTCACCAATTCAACTTTCAGATTCTTCTTCATCAGCTGAACCAAACCCACAACGCAATCAAGAAGCGCGAAAGGACGCACAACCCCAGATGCAAGGCTACTGTACTTCAATTCGGCTTCATGGGAGAAAAAGGAGGGAAGGCATTATGCAAAGTCAGTCTACTGGGGCACTGCTGGATGATGATACGTCTCATGAGCACTTTCGACATAAGAAAAAAAGAAGATACTTGGAACGCTTGGAAGGAAAGGGTGCGTTTAATCTACGTCCAGCCTCACCACATTACTCCTTCCAGGCAAAAGCACTTACGGATATCTATGGCCCGTATTTTGGGGGTGTGAAAGTGGGGGAGGAAATCACTTCCCGCTCTAGGAAACGAGCGGCGGGAACATCCACGCCTCCATCTGAAGATTCATGGATACTGAAACGCGGTCACACAGAGTCTGTGGAGTCAGAGACTAGCAGCATGGACATGCACTTTTCACTGATGGTTACTATTCAGGATCCGGTTGATAGGGTTGTGATTATCCCAGAACAATCACTAACGCCACCATCAATGTTTTGTTATGGAACTGTAGGGGTTCGAATGTCAGTGATCCCCTTACAGTTCCTTATCTGCACTGACTTGTAGCTCAGTTTCATCCTACCTTTTTGTGTTTGCAAGAAACAAGAGCTGATGTTGCTCATGTACATAGTTTGCTTAGGCCAATAAATCCTACTAATGTAATAGGGGTCGACGCAATAGGAATGAAAGAGGGAATAGTTGTGTTTTGTTGGGTTTCCTTCTCGGTTATAGTGATTAGTGGCTTGACTCATTTTGTACTTTGTAAAATAGTTGCTAGTATATGAGCAGCACCTTCTAGTTTTGTATGGGGAATCTCGCCAACACCTTCGTCCTCGGCTCTAGTCGTCCCAACTCTCTTCCCTAATGTCGCACTACAAAAACTATCTAATCATTGGAGATATTAATCAAGTCGATAGTTATGAAGATAAGTTAGGTGGATCGGGTCTGATTATAGGGCGGGAAGATATAACGAAATGGAAACACTCACTCAACCTCCAAGATCTTCCTTTCCATGGGTCACGATTCACATGGACTAACAATCGGGATGGCGATGCCCTAATTATGGAAAGACTAGATCGAGTTTGTGCTTCCCCATAATGTATGGAGAATTTTCCTGATTCCTGCATCAAAAATTTCCCGATAATTCACTCTGACAATGCACCAATCCTTCTCGAGAGATTCGACAATCTAGACGTCACCGACAATACTCGACTGAAAACTGGTGCCTCTCAAACCCGAGTGTCTTTAAACTACTTCAATATTGCTCCAGTCTATGAATACATGGATCTCCAATGTATCAGCTTGCTCGACACCTAGATGTAATAAGAGTTCGACTCAAAAAATGCTGCTTAAACAAAAAAAAACTCCGGGGCGTAAACTAGAAAGATCATTCTAATCAGCTACTTTACCTTAGCTCCGAAGGCGATAGTCTACAACAGGGTAACCTTTTAATGGATCAACGACGCCAGCTATTAAAGGAAGCTGATCTAGGGTATTCATACTGGTCCCAACGGTTTAAAGAACAAAAAATTGGGTCTGGAGATCTTCCCACGAAGTTTCTGTTTAATAAGATGAAGCAACGCAAAAAGCGCAATAGACTCTAAATGATTAAGAATGATGATGGGGACTGGATTGATACACAAAGAAGAATCTCATACACTCTCCTAGGCTTCTATCAGGATCTCTACAAATCAACTTCGTATAGCACTTTAACGGACTCAGCCCATGGCGAGGCCATTGACGCGCAAGTTGTAAACACGTCAAAGATACCTAAACTACCAAATATAGGGCAAGTAAAGGGTCGAATCCACAAGGACTAAGGGAAACACCAATAAGTATCGATTTATGATAAGCTAAGCAAAGTCTATGTTTTTGAAGATTTATAGATGAAAAGACAATAAGAAAAATGACTTTGGGAAGGGGTATCCACCAATCAACTCATTCACAAACCAAGCAATCACAATGGGAATCAACAATGGGGATCAATTGAGGAGAATTGTTCATCCATTGGTACTCTAACCACTCTCTCGAGCTAGCTAGATTGGCCTAGTCTCTTACCAAATACCTATTCTCATGGCTAAGGCATTCAACCAAGCATATCCATAAACATGATGAACTTAAACAAGCAAACTAAGTCCCCTAGGCTAGGTAGTCCCTATTCTCATGGTCCTTCAAGCCTAATAATCGATTTGAGGCAACCCCTTAACTTCATCTCTCGATCCTTCACTAAGGGTACCTAAATTATGCTTCTATGATGGCCAATCACACAAACATTCATGAAAATGCCAAATCAATTAACCAAAATTATCCCAAGTCAAAACCCAATGTTGGATTTAGAGGTTTTTGAACTCATTAATGGCTTCAAACCCTTCTCAAAGAAATAGCTACTCACAAATCATGATAAATTATAAACTAAAAGACATTAACAACTATTAACATGAACTAAAACAATAATCTAGGATGAACAAGTAAATAGAGTGAAAATGACATGAAAATAAGAAAATAAAGCAATAAAATATGAGAGAGAGTAAGAAATTCTCATTAAAGTTGCAAGGAGCCTCCAAATCTTCAAGTTTCCTTCTTAGATTCTTTAAATTCCAAACTTTCAACAAGTTTCTCTCACTTCTCTCTCTAGAAGATGAGATTTTCTCTCTCCTATGGTTCTAAGAATTTCAAATCTCACTTTATTAAAATATAATATAAATTAGCTTAACCTAAAATAAGAGGATTTTCTCTTATATAGTCCTAAGCTAAACTAAGTAAAATTACAAGAAAACCCCCGTACACAAGAGAATAAAGAGAAGAAAGTTTTCCGGAAAAACCCGACCCGGGCGGGTGGAGTGACCCAGACGCTCGGGTTGAGGTTGACCCGGGCGGGTCAAACCAACAGGAATGAAATTTTAGTTTTCCGCAGAATGACCCGGGCGGGTCAGTTGACCCGAGCGCTCGGGTCAGTTTTCAGTTTCGTCAGTTCATTTTCAAACGGCCATATCTCACTCATTTTTTTTATCGAAATTGAGCTTGTGACCACTTGTTGGAAAGCTATTGAGCCAACATTTCATCTCCAACTTGAATCGCTCAAAAATGTTTTGTGTGCTGAAAGTTATGGCTATTTGAAGTTGACCCTTGTACGCAAATCCTTCCAAAACTTCTTATATTTGTCCCCATGAACTCGGTTATGCTTCCTTGATGCTTCCTTGACCTTCCTCTTCGATCTTAATATCCGGGGTTGTGTAAGAGTCCTCCAAGTATGCTCCTAAGTCCTGAAATGAAACAAAGCGCCCAAAGAAAGTGCATACGAGGAGGAAAATTGCACAAATTAAGGAAATAGCTAACAAACTAGCCTAAACTAACTCAAAAACAACTATAATACCAACTAAAAGCGATTAAAAAGTAAGCAATAAACAAGACATCAAACTCTCCCAAGCTAGATCTTTGCTTGTCCCTAAGCAAAATAGAATAAAACACAAGGGTAAGAGAATGAAGATTATTAGAAAACAAGATCAAGAAGAAAGAATAAAGGAAGAATAAGGAGAAAGAAAGAGAATCTACACTAACTCATTTTCGTAGGAATCACGATTGCATTTAGCATATGCAACAAGCTCTTTAAACCCCTAGATCGCTTTAGAGGGCGAGTGGGATCTCGCGAGGGTTTCCAAAGAGTTATAAACCCACAACTCTAGCTTTTCATCAACCATTTATTCAACACTTTCAAGATTTATGCCCAAGTCAACTAGTAACGAAATGGTTCACAAGCAAAGATAAAGAGCAACTTTCAAGACAACTAATTTCTAAGTGTACTCGTGGGTTATAAGTAGAGAAACAGGCTAATCAAGATTGCAATAGGACACCTAATTAGACTTTTTACTCGCTCATTAGAGGAACACCTAGCTATCCAAAAGACTTAAGGCTCTTCAAGTGTTATAAAAGCTTAAACCACTAGTCCACCTTCCCTAGACACACAAATAGGCCTTAGACTCCACCCTACTCGAGACTTAAGAAAAATAGAACTAAGTGTGTGAGGCATCCACAAATTGACCTCTTTCATTGAATTTCTTGTATTCTTTTTGTGCTTTTCGTTTTTCTTCATTTTTTTATTTCATTTTTCACGCCTTTTTTTTTACTGTTTTTGGCTTTTTCTTTTTCCATTATTATGTGAATTTTTCTTATACAAAGGTGAAGTAACTACTCACTAAAGAGAGACATAAGAACTTAAAGAGAAATAAAAACTAAGGTTCTTGTAGAGCTTCGTTTCGGGACATGATGAGTATATCTAGGGACACAAGGGACCGCAAATTTGAAGCTAAAATTATCCAAGCATGAGCAACTTAGTCAAGATTCAAGACTAGGCATCCAATTGAGCATTCATTAGTTTCATTTTGGTAGATTCTAATGCAATCAAGATTAATCAACTCCTAAAACACCTTAACCCATGCTCACACTCTTCCAAAAGAAGCCTCTAAACATATACTCAAAGTAAAAGCAAGGAATCCACATCATATCATTACTTAGCATCTTCCTTGGGCAAGAAAACCAAATTTTTATTTAAAACTAACACTACTTCTGTTTTTTTCTTTTCTTTTTTTCATTTTTGACTTTGTTAGAACTAAAGAGAAGGAAATCAAAACTTGAAAGAGAAAGAAAAGAAATGAAAAAAAGACAATTTTTTTTAGAATTTTTTTTGTGTGTGAAAAAAGGGAAAAAAAAAGAAATAAAAACTATATACACCTCCCCCAAGCTAGTAAATAGCTACTCCCCCAAGCTAGAATTAAGCATTGTCCTCAATACTTGAACAAGACGATCAAGGGCAGGGAGGGAGGGAAGAAACATTCAACCAACAAACATATGTTCCACAAATTATGGAGCATTGAAGAAAGAGCAAAAGGAAGGAAGCTACCAGATATTAGGTGGGTGCAAATACCCGCAAATGACCCAATTTCTCCATTTCTAATAAACTTCTTCAAAACCATGATTTGCTTTCCACGTACTATTGAGAATGGTTGTCATTCAAACTATGTACCTAAATCAAAATCAAAGATAATAGAAAAGAAAAATGATTAAAATGAAAATAAAAAAAATAAAAGCAATAAATCACGGGTTACTTCTCGAGAAAGGCTTATTTAAGGTCCTAAGCCTGACCTTTCTAGTAAATAGCAATTCAAAGATCGCAAGAGTTTGTCAAATGCACTAGCACACATTTCCATTATTATTAAGTATGCAATGACAAAATGCAAAGTGTGCAAAAAGTGCAATGCAACTCCATGCAAATGAGGAGAAGGATGCCAAAAAGAAGGAACAAAAGGAAAAACAAAGAAATAATAAGAAGAAAAATAAAGGACAAAGCGGCAAATTCTCCTCGACAAACTCTTTTTTGGGTGGCAATCTCTCTTCTCTCCACAACAATAAATGAATTGGGTACTTGAAGGTCAAAAGAGGTAAGAAGATCATCTAGAGGAGGAGTTTTGAGAGATAAGAATGGATATGAAATGGGAATAGAGGGAATAAGGTCAATCCTTCTTGTAAATGGAATATGAGGGGAAGGGATAGAAATAAGGGTTTCACTAACCACTACACTCACAACACAAGACTTAAGAGGGAAGACTTCTTCCATCAATGAGTTCTCCTCAAGCACATCTTCATTATCCTTCAAAACTTCAAAATCATCACCGACCACTAAATGAGGTATCTCACTTTCAAATTGACTAAGATCTTCACTCAAGATAGAATGGGTAGGAGAGGATGAGTGCTCTAAGATGGAAGGAGACGGAGTAAGGCTAAACCCACTAGAGTTAGGGACATCATACTCAAAAAGAGAATGCAAAGATTCACAAACATCCTCACTTTCAATAACATCCTCAATAATGGGCATTTTCTCTTCAAAAGCATACCCCTCATCATCACTACTCCAAAAACCATCATCAAGATATAGGCTACTCTTTCCCAATTGATTTTCATTTTCAACATCCCTCGAATCAACATAATCAAACTTGAATTCAAACCACTTTTCAATTGCAAAAAGAGATCCTCAATGGGTTTGGGGTCAAATTTAGGGAGAGGCTCATAATTGGCACAAGAATTTACCCCATTAAGATATTGCTCAAGAGTAAGCTCCAATTCAGATTTCGATGATTTGGAATGCAAGGAACCTTGAAAATCAATTTTATAGGGATCACAATCAAAAAATGAGAATCAATCTTGAGGACATATGACACATCATTGAAATTCATGCATAAATTTGATGAAAATCGAGAAGTAGCATGAATATTATCAACATTGGAGTCTACCTTATTACAACAAACATATAAGGGAATATGATCATGCATAATAGGCTCACTAGTGGGAACATTTGACTCATCAAAGAAATTCATGCCAACATTAGAGGAATCATGACAATTTGCATAAAAGTCGGAATCATAAGTGTCCCTAGCTAACCACATAAAAAAATTCCAAGCTTCATCCGAAGATGTCGCTCGAAAGTCACCGTTAAACATATTTTCAACAACTCCTCTAGTATGTTCATTTAGTCCCCAATAAGTAATCTCACAAGCTTCCCCAATATCATAGCCATGAAACTTTATAAATTCCCCAACCCTATCAAAATATGCCCAAAAGGATTCATTGTCATATTGAGGAAAAGAAGTACTTGCCATTTTTTTGAGAAATTTTCTTTTCAAAATAAAGAAAGAAAAAAACGAAAGAAAAGAAAAAAAAAGAATATTCACTAATAGTCTAGACTTATCTAATCAACAAAAATCAATGCAAGCCGAAGTCCCCGGCAACGGCGCCAAAATTTGACGCGCTCGTTGTAAACACGTCAAAGATACCTAAACTACCCAATATAGGGCAAGTAAAGGGTCGAATCCACAAGGACTAAGGGAAGCACCAATAAGTATCGATTTATGATAAGCTAAGCAAAGTATATGTTTATGAAGATTTATAGATGAAAAGACAATAAGAAAAATGACTTTGGGAAGGGGTATCCACCAATCAACTCATTCACAAACCAAACAATCACA
This sequence comes from Beta corolliflora, assembly GCA_947648045.1. NCBI lineage: Eukaryota > Viridiplantae > Streptophyta > Magnoliopsida > Caryophyllales > Amaranthaceae > Beta > Beta corolliflora. The sequence goes on along the minus strand of CANSZD010000248.1, from coordinate 167,894 downwards.
ATGGAAATCAACAATGGGGATCGATTGAGTGGAATTGTTCATCCATTGGTACTCTAACCACTCTCTCGAGCTAGCTAGATTGTCCTAGTCTCTTACCGAAGACCTATTCTCATGGCTAAGGCATTCAACCAAGCATATCCATAAACATGATGAACTTAAACAAGCAAACTAAGTCCCCTAGGCTAGGTAGTCCCCATTCTCATGGTCCTTCAAGCCTAATAATCGATTTGAGGCAACCCCTTAACTTCATCTCTCGATCCTTCACTAAGGGTACCTAAATTATGCTTCTATGATGGTCAATCACACAAACATTCATGAAAATGCCAAATCAATTAACCAAAATTATCCCAAGTCAAAACCCAATGTTGGATTTAGAGGTTTATGAACTCATTAATGGCTTCAAACCCTTCTCAAAGAAATAGCTACTCACAAATCATGATAAATTATAAACTAAAAGACATTAACAACTATTAACATGAACTAAAACAATAATCTAGGATGAACAAGTAAATAGAGTGAAAATGACATGAAAATAAGAAAATAAAGCAATAAAATATGAGAGAGAGTAAAAAATTCTCATTAAAGTTGCAAGGAGCCTCCAAAACTTCAAGTTTCCTTCTTAGATCCTTCAAATTCCAAGCTTTCAACAAGTTTCTCTCACTTCTCTATCTAGAAGATGAGATTTTCTCTCTCCTAGGGTTCTAAGAATTTCAAATCTCACTTTATTAAAATATAATGTAAATTAGCTTAACCTAAAATAAGACGATTTTCTCTTATATAGTCCTAAAATAAACTAAGTAAAATTACAAGAAAACCCCCGTACACAAGAGAATAGAGAGAAGAAAGTTTTCCGGAAAAACCCGACCCGGGTGGGTGGAGTAACCCAGGCGCTCGGGTTGAGGTTGACCCGGGCGGGTCAGACCAACATGAATGAAATTTCAGTTTTCCGCAGATTGGCCCGGGCGGGTCAGTTGACCCGAGCGCTCGGATCAGTTTTCAGTTTCGTCAGTTCATTTTCAAACGGCCACATCTCTCTCGTTTTTCATCGGAATTGAGCTTGTGACCACTTGTTGGAAATCTATTGAGCCAAAATTTCATCTCCAGCTTGAATCGCTCAAAATTGTTTTGTGTGCGGAAAGTTATGGCCATTTGAAGTTGAACCTTGTGCGCAAACCCTTCCAAAACTTCTTATATTTGTCCCCATGAACTCGGTTATGCTTCCTTGACCTTCCTCTTCGATCTTAATATCCGGGGTTGTGTAAGTGTCCTCCAAGCATGCTCCTAAGTCCTGAAATGAAACATAGCGCCCAAAGAAAGTGCATACGAGGAGGAAAATTGCACAAATTAAGGAAATAGCTAACAAACTAGCCTAAACTAACTCAAAAACAACTATAATACCAACTAAAAGCGATCAAAAAGTAAAGCAATAAACAAGACATCAGCCATTGATCTAGCTCTTCGAGAATTGCACCTCCCCCACCTTAATGAGCAACAACAAACACCCTTATCACCCCCTTCTCTGATCAGGAAATTAAGGATTCAATGTTTGATATTGGCATAGATAAATCGTCAGGCATTGATGGTGTTTCTTCTTTGGTCTTCCAGCAGCATTGGGAACTTCTTGGCCCTAAGCTCATAACAACTATTAGCAGTTTTTTTACATCCGGTTATCAACAAAGAGAATGAAACCGCACCCTCTTAGAACTTATCCCAAAGATTGATGCTCCTGAAGAAGCTAGCCATCTCAGGACAATTAGCTTATGCAACACTATTTACAAATGTGCCTCAAAGTGTATGGTCAACCGCATAAAACCGCTACTTCCAAGCCTCATTAATGATTTTCAGAACGCATTTGTGCCAGGAAGACATGTGGATGATAATATCCTGATTAGCCATGAGCTCACACATATTATCAATAAGCAACGACGTTCAGGCACAAAACAATGCTTAAGATAGGGTAAGTTAGTTCTTCATCCTTAAGATTCTCACTGCCTATGGTTTCCCGCCTCTATGGGTTCATCTTATACAACAATGCATCTCCACGGTTTCATATCGGATTCTGGTAAACAATAACACAACATGTCATTTTCAGCCAACATGTTGATGTATCATATTTATATATAGTTTTTAGGTGCATTTAGGTTGCATTTTAGAGCATTTAGATTTATTATTGCATTATATTATGAAGTTAGTTTATTATACTCCTATTCGGTATGTTTTCTTGAAGAAATTCAAACTTGAATTATTAGCTATGCTATATTTAGTATTAACTAATATAAAGTGAATGGATTTTATTGTAAAGATAATTTGCACATAAGAAAACTTAGCTTTGTACGTAAGGTTATAATTAATTTTGTAAACTATAAATAAGTTGTAATATCATTTACTTGAAATAAGAGAGAAACATATAATATAATTCCTGGGCATACTTTTCCTCTCATATTATTATTATTTTAGAATTAGAATTAGCAAATTCTTGTTCTAACATTTGGTATCAAGAGCCATAATATTTATTTGAGAAATTATGTCAACCTCTACCGTTGCGAATAACACAATGCTGGTGCAACTCCCGAAATTGAATGGAAAAAATTATGATAATTGGTTCATCCAATTAAAAGTATTTTTTCGCTCACAAGATGTGTGGGAGATTGTGGAAAAAGGATTCGTAGATTTTACGGATGCAACTGCATTTCAAGCATTGTCTGAAGATGCAAAAAATACATTATTGGAGACACGGAGAAAAGACCAAAAGGCATTATACACTATTTTTCAAGCAATAGAGGAGCCTGTATTTTTGAAAATATCTATGGCAGAAACATCTAATGAAGCCCGGAAGATTCCGCAGAATTCTTACAAAGGCGATGATCGTGTCAAGCAGATACGTTTACAAACATTGCGAGGGGAATTCGAGTCACTAAGCATGGATGACTCGGAATCAATCTCGACATATTTCGATCGTGTGCAATCAACTATTAATCAAATGAAGATTAATGGAGAGAACATTACAGACGAGAGGGTAGTGCAAAAGATTATACGATCATTAAATAGCGATTTCGATAATGTTGCTTCCGCAATTGAAGAGGCGCATGATTTGTCAACCTTGTCCATTGAAAGGTTGTTGTGTTCGTTGTCGTCACATGAGCAAAGAATGAGGCAACGAGGTAAAAGTTCCAATTCAGAACAAGCTTTGCAAAGTAGAGCAAATATGACTAACCGTGGGGGCTATCATGGTGGTCGTGGACGAGGTCGTGGTAGAGGAAGAGGTGGTAATTTCTCTTCTTATAACAGAGATAAAAATGTGGAAAGCAGATCCACCGGAGACCAGAAAAAGACACGGTTTGTACACCGGGATAAATCAAAGATTCAGTGTCACAGGTGTGAACACTTCGGACATTATGCATCTGAGTGTCGAACCAAATTAAAAGGAAACCAAAGTGAACGAGCTAATGTCGCTGAAGCGGAGGAGAATTTGGTTCTTGCTTGTAAAGAAGGACCAATCAACGAAATAAGCAATACTTGGTATCTTGACACTGGGTGTAGCAATCACATGACAGGAAAGAAGGAATTGTTCTCTTACTTGGATGAATCGGTAAGTGGAGAAGTTAGCTTTGGAAATAAAAGCAAAGTTCCTGTCAAAGGTAAAGGTAACATAAATATTCAATCAAAAGATGGTATTAATGTCACTATTACTGATGTGTATTATGTGCCTGACATATTTTGGAATTTATTGAGCATGGGCCAACTTACTGAGAAGGGGCACAAAATTTATATTCAAAATGGCATTTGCGAGATCAAAGGAAAAGATAACAAAGTTATTACAAGAGTGAAAATGACGAAGAATCGCATGTTTCCTTTATCTCTCCAGCCAAAAACAGTTATGAGTTTGCAGGCAATGATGAAATACCATAATTGGTTATGGCATTTGCGTTATGGTCATCTGAACTTCCGGGGCTTGAAATTATTAGCTCAAAAGGAAATGGTGAAAGGTCTACCTCTTATTGATACTCCTGACGACCTTTGTGAAGGTTGTATTCTCGAAAAGCATCACCGATACTCTTTTCCTTTTGGAAAATCAAGACGCGCTATGAAGCAGCTGGAATTAGTCCATACAGATATATGTGGACCAGTTGAGGTAGAATCTCTTGGCAAAAAGAGGTACTTTTTACTTTTTGTCGATGATTTCAGTAGAAAAAATTGGGTTTATTTTCTAAAGAAAAAATCTGAAGCTTTTGAGAATTTTAAGGAGTTTAAAGCATTTGTGGAAAAGCAAAGTGGTCTTCTCATTAAAACACTGCGGTCTGATCGAGGTGGAGAATTTACATCTGATGAATTCTCCAATTATTGCAAAAAGGAAGGTATTCACATACAACTAACAGCTAGCTACACACCACAGTAAAATGGTGTAGCAGAGAGGAAAAATAGAACAATATTTGAAATGACAAGAAGTATGTTAAAAGCACAATCTTTGCCAAAGCCATTATGGGCTGAAGCAGTTTGTTGTGCTGCATATTTGTTAAACATATGTCCCACAAAGAGTGTTCGTGGAATGACACCAGAAGAAGCTTGGAGCGGGAATAAGCCGGATGTATCCCATTTGAGAGTTTTTGGTTGTGTCGCTTATGCGCATGTACCAGATCAAAGGAGAAAGAAGCTTGATGATAAAAGTCAGAAATGTATATTTATTGGCTATAGTTCTTCGACAAAGGGCTATAAATTGTACGATCCCGTAAAAGAAGATGTTATAGTCAGCAGAGATGTTCTTTTCACCGAAAATTATGTGGTAACTAGAGATGATGCAGATACTGATGAAGATGTCGATGATGAAACCTTGGTGAACTTTTGTTTATTTTCTGATTGTGATCCAGTTTTATTTGAAGAAGCTGCAGTTGATGAGAAATGGATCCAAGCAATGCAAGAGGAGATTCATTCTATTGAGAAAAATAAAACGTGGGAGTTAACTGATTTACCGACTGGAATGAAGCCTATTGGAGTGAATATACAAGACAAAATATAGACCTACTGGTGAAGTTGATCGCTACAAAGCTAGATTGGTAGTCAAAGGCTACAAGCAAAAGCCTGGAATTGACTACTTTGAAGTGTTTGCTCCAGTATCTAGAATGGATATTGTTCGTATGATCCTGTCAATAGCCGCTCAAAAGAAATGGCAAGTTTATCAAATGAATGTGAAAACCGCAATTCTAAATGGAATACTTCAAGAGGAAGTATATGTAGAGCAAACCCCTGGTTTCATAAAGAATGGTGAAGAAAATAAAGTGTATCGACTAAGGAAAGCTCTATATGGTTTAAAACAAGCACCTTGTGCTTGGTATTCCCGTATTGATTCATACTTACTCCAAGATGGTTTTGAATAATGTCCACATGAGCATACACTAT